>PUFA01000004.1:18882500-20152500 GCA_003508835.1 Eonycteris spelaea
TGCTGCCAGGCTCTGCAGCTATGCTGCACCCTGGAGAGCCAGGTTGCTCCAGGTCTGTGAGGTCCTCCTTGGAAGTGGTCTGGGAGGAGAACTCCAGGCCACTGTCTGTAGAAGGGCTGACCACTGCTGAGGCAGCTTCTGAACTTGCAGAGGAAATGGGTGTGGGCACATCAATAAAGGGCATGCCACCTGCCAAGCAAAGTAAGTGAGGCTTGAGAAGAGAGACTCTGTGGGAAGCACATACCCTCCACAGTACCAGGCAGGAGCTCTGTTTTCTAGAGTGCATACCAACATCTGTATATACTAGTCTCTAAAGTAGTCAGAGTTCCTCTGGAAGGAAAGCAACCTTAAGTCACTGCAGAATTGCTAAGTGGTCACCATCGGACCTGATTGGAGTTTTTCCTTTTTATTCTCGGCAGAAAGAAACCAAAGCCCCTCAGTTGATCTTCAAAGTCAAAATCCCTGAGAGGGGAAGGATTTTTTCTTCTGCCTATTCTAATCAGAGGAAGTAACCCAGAGCACTCACCAGTTAGGTTAGAGGATAAGTTGGTTCCATTAGAGGCGGGCAGCTCTGAACCTGGTGTACCTCTAGTCATATGGCGTGGGGGCCGGGGGATCTCTTCTGTTTCTTCCACTTAGATGAATCACTCATGCCTCCTGCTCTCATTTTCAGCTAGAAATATCATACCTCATTAGCACTGGTATTTAAACTAAAACTCTATCCCTAGAAATCTCCCTTCTCTTAGTTCTACTGGTCCCTAAAAAAACAACAACAACAACAAAAAAAAAAAACAAAAAAAACCAACCTATACCCCACATTGGAGCCAGAGGAAGAATCTACACCATTAGAGCCCATTCTGAATCCTCTAACCTGGCTTCTACATTGGCCACTTTACAGGTCAGGTCAGCTTGACAGCCTCCATGAGGAAAGTGACAGTCTGCTTTTAGGCTGGTCATTGATAGAGCCAGCCCTTGCACATTATCATTCTGCTGCCTGAGTTTCTGTACCAATCCTGAGTCCTGTAGATGGTGCCTGACCCACCTGCAGAAAGGGTCACAGCAGGGATTCCTGTGCCTGGAGTGTCAGATCTACAGGCTCTGGTCTCCTGGGCTTTCCTCCTCAACTAGGAGCACAGAAGACTCCTACTCCTGATTCTTATTCAACTGTGAGAGCTTATACCTTCCCAGCCAGACTCTTAACTTTCCTGTTGATTCATAAACTGGGCTTAGATCTTAAACATACCCTTTACTCTCTGGAGTTTCTGCATCAAACTGGTCAAAGGCTCATTCCTTGGAGTTAAGGAAGAAGTGGCATCTTAGTCGGTTTGTGGAATTAAGGATGGATGGTCATGTCATGCTGTTGCTCTGCTCTATGCTGCTCCCAATTTCTATATGTCAGTGGGACTCCTTCTCACCGTGGGGTCTTTCTAGATGCTATTTTATGTTTTAGATGGTGAGGCTATTGATTTCTTAGACCCTTGCTCCATTCCACATCCCTCTCTCTTGATGTATTTCTAGTCTTCCTATAGCTTCCTTTTAGTCACAAAGGAAAACCACTGTCGTCTGTTGATGACTCTAAAATGTAAGTTTTTATGCATTTTCTCCACCCTAAGTTTACAGCTACTTTGTTAGGGCTCATTTTGTTTTCCTAGTCCTGATGCCTTCTCAGTTAGGGTTTGAACCCAGTCCCTCTCCAGAGTTATACCAAACTATTCCTAGACTGATGGATTGGGCACTACCAATTCTCTTTCAGAAACCATTAGAATAACTCTCAAGAAAGTAGAAGCACTTTTTCTCCCTGCCCCTTTCTTAAGGCCGTGTTATCCTTGGCCTGTTCAATTCCTTCTGACATTTGGGGTATATGACCCCCTTCCTCAACCTCCCCCAAGTCCTCCAGAACTTGAATAGCCTTTATCTCTTGCTTAGAAACTACATTATTCTTCCCTACCCATAGCTCCATATACAAAGGAGAGGCCCAGGAGCTGAGCTCCACCCCTAGCTTTTAGTTAACATAGCAACAGCCTTATATGGGATTTACACTTCAAGTCTGTACATCTCCAAAATGCCTGCAGTCATATGCTTTGAATGGAGATTCAAGTACTCTGAACACTGGGACTAAGCAAGAAACAGGATACTCTCTCCAGGAACCAATGAAACTCATCTGGGTCAAGTTCATGGTAAAAAAAAAATGTTCTGGGGGTAAGAGTAAGCCAAACATGCAGAGAGGCAAGAAGCCCAAGACATAAGGGAAAACAAGAACCTCCTTGCTTTATTGGCAATTGTTGCTGAGCTCCAGAAAGTACTAACATCTGGATCCACTTTTGTGAGCTATCTTTTCTCCCTGGGCAGACCCTTCCCACCATTTCAAGTACTCTAGGCAGTCTTACTTCCACTGAGAAGCCAATCACACATTGAGATTCCTTCCCATACTAGAATTACTCTTTCCTGTTTCCTTCTCTATATTCAGCAAGGCTGGCTCCAACCTGGTCATTTTAATGAGTGTTCTCTGCCTCCTGGCTGAGTAGAGGGCAAGAAGATGCCAGTTCTCACCAATTTCTCAGCCTTTAAAAAGTTCAGCTGTTCCCTGTCTTAAGGTGGAGGGTAGGCAGTAGGTGTTCATGGAACGCTCACCACCGCATCCATATAACTTTATATTTCCAAAGAACAACATAAACTTTACAAAGAAAGGGCAGGCCTTAGGTTAATAATCATTGCAAAATGCTAGGAAGCCAACGAAGGGAGCTCCAACTTAGGCAAGCACACAAATGGAACTTGAGGCAATACATGCAAAGAGAACACAGGCCCATGGATTATCCAGCGAGGTGTGTCACACACACACACACACACACACACACACACACACACACACACACACATTCTTTTTATCGTCCATGACCTAGATGTCCAAAACTGTACCTCTAGCATGCTCACTCTTGTGATAGATAGCCTAGAGAGCCTGTATCTTCTCTCCCTCTTCCCCTAAGACAGGGATATGGGGATTAGGGTAGTCTTTAGCTTGAACCCCTCCCCTAAGCTCCCCTACACCTTCACTTTTAAAGGACAGAGGGCATCTCTGCAGATCCCAAAGTATTTCCAATGTCCTGGACTCTCCTGGCACCTGGCTCCTTTCCATTCACCCAGAATCTTAAACCTTGAAATGACCCCTTTAATGATAACCAAGAAAAAAAAAGGCCCCAACTAGATGGACTATCTTTTCCCTCCAAACCCAGTTTAAGTATCTCAACAGAGTTGAGGCTGCTTAAACTCTCTATGCCAGCTGTGAGACAGGGGAAGGGTAAAAGGGAGAAGGGTCTTGCTTGGAGGTCCCTCCTAGTTCCCTTGGAAAAGGTAGACATTAAGCTTCCTCAAAATATGTCTCTATCTAGACTCATTACATGTTACATCATCAGTTCAAAGATTTCTTCTACCCCAGGAAAATTCCCCACACTGCATAACTACAAATACATGCAACTCCTTCTAAAGCCATGCTGTTACTAGGGAGGAGTAAGTTGTGCTTTACACAATGGAAATGGGACCCAGATGTTACATAAAAAAATAAACATTTAAATAAATAAAAAGAGGGAAAGGAAAGGGAGAGGGAGAGAGACCTTGAGGTTCTTAAAGAGTAGTACCCTCTCTAACTGGTTCAGGGCTTTGGTCTGCTCCCCACTACTTAGCTCCAGTTTGTTGAGGAGACATGGAGAAATCTGTGAAAGACAGGCAAATGAACGATTTAAACAGAGTGAAATAAACTCAGACACACAGGGCAGGAATGGGGATGGATGGCAGGGGAGAGGGGGAGGTCAGGTGCATGCACCAAACAGCCAAGGGTCATATCCATGGGCAGAACCTCTTAGGGCTACAAGAAGAATCTTCATGAGAGGTCTGTGAGGTATATGGATTCCATTCAAGAAAGAAAGAGGCCATTCTTCTGACCACCATTCTTCTCATCTGGAGTCAGGCTTGATCTGTCCAATCAAGAGAGACTAGCCCAAGCATGAGCCCAGTCTAATCCAGCATGAAAGGTGGGATTTGGGACATAGCCTCTCTAGGCCTCCTACCTGCTGATAAAGCTAGGCCCTGAGGGGATGGCAGGTCCTTCACCTTTATCAATAAACAATAAGCCTCACTTGGCTCACCAGTTTATGTGGTGGGTCAATAAGAGAGGCTGAAAAGGAAAGGTTGAGGAAAGAGAGGTATCTGGGAAAGAATAAATTTCTCACTAAAGTTGTGATAGCTATTTCTAGATTCCAAGCAGACCAGTCTAGGCAAAAGCATGTTTTTGCTAAGCAAGGATATTCAGGAAAATCCCCATTGCACTGATGGTGGGATATCTAGGTTTGAAGGAGGGACAGCAGGTAATACCTTTTTCATGTTGGTCCCCATATAGTTCTTGGGTTCTTCTTTAAACTGAGGTAACCTATAAGATAGAGAATTCCATTAACTATCATTAGGGATAATAACAAATCTCCCCCTCCATGTCAGCCACAGCCCAAAGATGCTATTCCTGTCTCTTAGGAATAGCTAGGAAGAGAAGCAGGCTAACTTCTCTTTTTTCAGAGCTTCATCAAAGAGCCACAGGAATTGGAGAATGTATGACATAGATACTTTCTCAAAAAGAAGGTAGTCATCAGGGCAAGGTGACTGAGTGCCCTTGGAGTGTGGAGGCTCTTTTCATCCTTAAACTGACTCTTCCTGCTTCACTTGGCAAGCAGTGTAGAATGCCACAAGATGGGGAGAGGGCAGTCTATCAAAACCCCAGGAGATTGGGCACAGGGTGAGAAGTGAAAGGCAGGTTGAAGTTTTGAAGCCAGGAAATCTGAGCCAGAGGAATAAGAAACTCTTTAGAGCAGAGTCCAGGGGCAGATCTAGTCTATAGATAATAAAGATTATTTATAGATCTGAGAGCAAAAGGAAATCCCAGAGGGAGGTTTTTTAATAGACTATTTTTTAGAGCAATTTTAGATTCACAGCAAAATTGAGTGGAAGTTACATTAATTTCCCATGTAACCCCTGCCCCCACACATGCATAACCTCCCCTGGTGGAGGACTTTAAAGCTCTTGCCTCAGCTCCTCTCAAAGTTAGTCTATTGAAAGGAGGTATAGAAAAGAAGAAGTTAGGCATAGTATGAAAAGGCCTCCTAGGCACTAAACAGAGGGCCTTGACTAGGGTAACCAACAGTCTTAGTTTGCCCAAGACTGAGGGTTTGCAGGAACGTGGGACTTTCAGTGCTAAAATCGGACAATCTGGGCAAACCAATCATTGGTCACCCTTTCCTTCCCAACAGAAATTAGGCTGAGCTCTGGGAGCTCGGCAACCTGTTCCAGGCTCCCTTGAGTTTGGCATCCTCTCTGGGTTCCCCTTCCCAGCTGCTACCTGTACAGAAACAGACACAAGTTTGGAAAGCAGAACGAGGTCTGTCAGCCTAGATCAAATAACCCTCTGCCTCCTCCTGAGGCCAAGCCGGCTCCCTCCTCCTTCTCCCTTGATCAGTAACCCTGGGCCCAGAGAACTACCCCCATCCTAAATCCCATTGGCCTCTGATGTGGCTGTGGGGTTGGCCAGGTCCCTGAAGCGGCTGTATGGAAGCAGGCAGGCTCAAGAGGCCTGGGCATCAGGGCTGAAGCAAACAGCAGCAGGTTTACCTTGTGAAGAGCAGCTGCACCATGTCTACGAGAGTGTGCTCTGCGGATTTTCTCAATAACTCTGCACAGGCAAAAACAAATAACACAGGTGTCATTACTTGCCGTGCTATTATCAGGAGGCTTCTCAGAGCAGACTCCCCTCCAAACCTTGTTTACCAAGGATTATGTCGAACTTATTAAAACCAGCTCGAGCTCAGCCTAGCAACCATAACTTCACTGGCCCACTAGGTGGCACTACTGAGTCAGAAAAAAAGGTTGCACAACGTGTTCTTAGGGGTTGCAGACTGCTGTCAAATTCCAAAAGCGCCAAGGGAGAGAGATTTAGTGCCTGGGCTGAGTTAGTCAGGGATCAATCCTAATTCTTGCCCTGGCACGATGGACTAAGTTCTCTATTCTAGCTGCACAACAGTCAAGTACAGAGACTTCTAGACTCCTATAGCTCCATAAGGTAGACGATGGAGAAATCCTTAGCTTTCCATTTCTCTGGGTTCAGAGACAGCATCACATAGTCATAGTCAAAGACAATGGCTCCAGGAATGGTGAAGGAGCCAATATTCAAGTACCTACCACTGAGCCTCATTTCAAAGCAGATCCGAAAGCAAGACTGCATAATCTCACACACAGATTCATTGGTTAGGTGGGCACCCACTGGGGTCAGCAAGAGAGTACGCAGCACCTACCAGGAAGAGAGAGAAGATACTGTGATAAACAAGACAGGCTGGGTGAAAAGATGTGTACCTGAGGGGAGAGAAGCTATCTCTTGTTACTCTAGTCTCCTATGGAAGCACTTGGAGTAAATAAGAAAGGTTAGCAAAAATGCTGACCTCACTTCAATTTGGCAGAGGGGTCTCCCAGGAACTTGTCTTGGGAATTATGTCTTTACTCTGCATGACCCTGACATAGTTCAGCACTCATTCCAGCCGTAGCCCACAAGCCCAACAGATGGATGACACAGATACAGTCTGCCAGAGGTACAAATGTATTAAGGGCTTCTGGTATTTGATATCAATTCATTTAAAGTTTTTAATTATTTTCTTTAGAAAAAGCTTTTACTTTGGGCACCCGAGATGCTTGTTTGGAAATGAAGTAGCTTGCTAAGCCCCAGCGGAGTGAAAACACAGTTTTACACTGCCGGCAGACTTGACAGACTTGGGTAAGTAGAACTGGTGGCACCAGCTCCTGCCCATTAGCCTAATTGCCCTTCCCCACCATTTACCTGAAGGATTTTCATCAGGACAACCTCATCGCTGGCAGGATCCGTGCCCACAAAACGGGCGTGGGTAACAGCATCTGCCATGTTCTCCATGCCCTCTGCTGTGCCCTCATGAGTGGGATCTGCTCCAGCAAAAAAGGAAAGACTAAATGATGTGGAGAGGAGAGAGAAAAGGCAAGATAGCCTATCTAGGGACTGCTTGAGAGACTTTGGTTTTCTCTTCTCCAATTCCCTAAGCCATGACTCCTTGGGCTACCTGAGAATTTTTGCCTATAAATGGCTATAACAAGCTCCTCACTTTAAAAATAAGTGGTTCTCAAACGAATCAAAATCACTTGGAGGACTTATTAAAAGCACAGATTGCTGGGCCCAGTCTCAGAATTTCTGATTTAGCAGTCTAGAGTGGGCCCTGAGAATTTGCATTAGAAACAAGATCCCAGGTGACGTTAACACTACTACTGGTCAGGGGACCACATTTGGGGAATCACTGGTGTAAAGCTATTTATTTCATAGAGAAAGTAAATGAGTTTTGAGCCTAGACCTTTGAATGCCAAGGTTATAGCTTTTCTCTTTCACGTGCTCCCCTTCACCACATCCTTCTCTGGTTGCTTTTGGAGTTTTGTGTTCAGGTGCAACTGAGGTAGGGGAGTTGGGGAAGAAACAGACAGACACTGCTACCAACTCATATGGGTGCCACATTACAGGAAATCAAAGACCACTTCCTGCTTCGGTTTTATTCTTATTTAAAACAGTATGACATGGAGCAAGAATCTAGTTACCAGCTTAAATAGTTATTAGGAGAAAAAAGGGACAAACTAAAAGGACTGGGAGCTAGTTACTTGGGGAGTAAGGGAGGAAGGGAGAGAGAGTTTCAACTGTGAATAAGAGAAGAGAAGCTAGAGGTCAGACAACCTTTACCATGCTGAAAGCTAACACAAATGCTGCCAAGGGGGGAACTCTGCTCCATGCATATGTTAAATATCCACAAGGAGTAGCCAAAGAAGTGGCCTCCATCAAGGCCTACAAGGGTCCTGCAGAACTATCTGGATTGTCCTTGAAAGGGGAGCGTAAGTAGGAAAAAAGGGGGCAAGGACATGACAAAATTTTGCGACCAACAGAAAGTTGCCCTAGAGGTGGCATGGTGTAATGCAGGAGCACCTCCTCGTCTTCAGGATGGAATTATAAGAAATTCTCGCAGTTTTCTCTCTCCTGGTACTTGAAGTTAAGAGTTCCTGAGCCTAACACTCAGGAATGGCTGAGAAACCAGAACATTTCTCTTGCAACAATGAGCCAGAAGACTCATTATTTTGAGTGATTTCCATTTGTTCTTTCTTTTCTGTCCTGGTTAGTCTGACACCTAGTCAAAAACTCTTTCTGTCCTACTTACAGCATGCCTTTACTCAGCTTCAGGAGTGGCTGCTTTAGAGGTCATGCAGAAGGAAGCCAATTTCATGATAGTATAAGGGGTGAACTGGCTCCTTCTATCACTCCAACTCTCCTTGTTTCTCCCACTCAGCACAGAAAATCCTATACAGGCATACCTCGCCTTACTGTGTTTTACTTTATTGCGCTTCACAGATGTTGTGTTTTGAGGAAATTAAAGGCAAGACCTTCCACCAGCAATAAGATTATGACTTGCTTTACTGCAGTGGTTTGAAACCAAACCTGCAATATCTGAGGTATGCCTGTACTCTCAAGGCCCTTGCCTGCATCCTCTCAGCCTTGTCAGAAAGTCCTTTTTCAGGCCTCCAGGGCCCACAGAATGACTTTTCCTTGCACAGGAAATCAAGTTTCTTCTTAGTGTTGTGTGGTATTTCAGAGCTCATGAATGGCAGCCTTGCTCCCACCCCACAAGGCTCCTGGGGGTAATCTCCCTTATTAAAGTAGTTTAAGCTTTACCAATTTTATCCTTGGAGCTTGAATGAAGTAGCAAAGTTAATTTTCTAAAAAGGCAGGTAAGAGTGATAGGTCTTTAGACGCATGCATGGCCTGCCAGCAAGCCAGGTAATCAGTGGCGCAAATCTTGGTCTGGTAGCTGTGGCCAAACAAGAGGCGGTCCTTGGAGAAAGACCTAAAAGAATCCTAGAAGCTGTGGATCACAGGACTGAGGGGTAGGCATAGTTTCTTCTAGAAGGGCAGCATACACAAAGGAGTGTCTGGCTTGGGCTCGCTTAGCGGACCTTGTCTTTCCCAGTACCCTTTCCTTAGGATGTACTCCTTTGCTGGCCACTCTGGAGCAGACTGCAGGGAAATCTGCCAATCTCATCTCTTATACACTCCTTCCTGCTCCTTTTCTCATGCCCACTGCAATCACCACCTCCAGCATTCTCTTTTCCCACCACAGGAAACTCCACTGACCAGCTGGCCTGAGGTCTCCAATGACCTGCTTGTCTGCCAAGTCCAGAAAGAGAGTAACATCACCAAGACAGTGAAGGAAAAAAGCACAGAGGGCAGCTGCTAGAGGCTGTGAGGAGAGATGACCTGCAGGTGGTGCTCAGGGCCAGGCTGGAAGTAGCAGGGCTTGATTCTTTGCTCAGGAAAAGTATGAAGCTAGGACTAGGACGCCTGGAGGGGCTGATGACCTATTCAGAAACCAGCTGGCACCTAGGATTCCTGCTCAGGATCCTGAATACTTCAGCTAAGCAAAACCAACTTTTAAGAAAAGAAAAAATCAAAGGAGTTTCTTGCCCCGACCAAAGGCCATTTCCTTTCTGACTAGTTACTGAGCTGCCTCTTTTCTTGTCTCCCTACTTAGAAACAAAGACAGCTGCTTGTTTTCTATGTTCCTCACCCTTGCACATGGGCTGGCAAGAGGGGAAAAGGAATTCAGGATCCTGAGTGACAAGATCAACTAAAAAAGAAACCCAAAAGAGACACCATAAGCAAATTTAGAAATAAACAACAGAATGGATAAAATATTTGGGCAACATTAGGAGAAAATATTTGTAATACTGTTATAGACAATGGGTTAGTATCCACCCACTATACAAAAACTCCTACAAATTGATAAGAACAACAAAAACAACTCAATAAAATAATAGGTAAAGGAGAAGAAATTCAAATGTTCAACCTCAAGGAACTAAAAAAAAAAAAATAACAGTTTTTACCCACCAAATTAGCACAAATAAAGAATACTAATAAAATTCAGTGCTGGTGACAGGGTGGGGAAATGGAAACTCTCAAACATTACTGTTGGAAATGCAAATGCTATAATCTTTTGGGAAAGCAACCTGTTAGTACCTATGAAAATGTAATAAGCACATGGTCTTTAATCCAGAAATTTCAAGTACAGGATTCTGTCATATAAAAGGAAAATTAATAAAGACATGGACAAGGATACTTATTCAGCATTATTTACAATGGCTCAAAATAGGGAACAACCTAAATAGTAAATATTAATAAGATAATGACTGAATGAATAGTGTTATATCTATACTATGGAAATGATATGGCTACTAAAGAAAGAAAAAAATCTTACCAGGACTGAGGGGAAGGGAGAGGGTGTATTACTGTTTAATGATTAGTTTATTTTCAGTGTGATGAAAGCATTTGGGAAGTAGATGGTTGGAGAACATTGTAAATGTACTTAATGCCACTCTATTATATATTCAAAAATGATTAAAATGGCTAAATATATATATATAATATATATAATATATATTATATATATATTACCACACACACACAAAAAAGAATATACAAACTTCCAATTATAAGATTAATGGGTTCTGGGGATGTAATGTACAGCATGATCACCATAGTTAACAATACTGCATTTTATATTTGAAAGTAGCTAAGACAGATCTTAAAAGTCCTCATCACAAGAAAAAAATGTAACTATGTGAGTGATGCATGTTAACTAAACTTATTTGGTAATTATTTTGCAACATATACATACTTCAAATCATTGTGTTGTATACCTTAAACTAATATAATGTTATATCAATTACAGCTCAATAAAACTAAGGGAAAAAGAATAAATCAGATGGATAATTGCATCTGTACATTAAAAGTTAATACTATTAAGTGAAAAAAGAAAATATGTAGCACATAATCCTATTTTTATTTCTTTTTTTTAAAAAAGATGGTACACTATATATTCATATACATGTAGAGAAAAATATAGAAAGATTTGAACTAGGCTGTTAACATTATTAACCTAAGGAAGGAAGAGGAGCATTGAGATAGAGGAGAGACCATTACTTTTCTTTTAAACACCTCTTTATTGTTTATCTTCTTAAAATAAGCATTACATTTAAAAAAATAACTTTCAAACCAAACCAAACCAAACTTCCAAGGGCACCCACCATACCCGTAACTCCTTCCAAAGCATAAAGACATCAGAGTCCCAAGAAATCTCCCCACCCTCCCTACTCTGTAAAACCTGAGTCAATTAGTATGATGAATAACCAATAATCCTACTTCTTTTCAAGGAAACAGATGGCTGGGAGAAACTTTCCAGTATCACCAGCTCTTGCCTAAAGCCTGATCAGCCCAGGAGAAGCAAGAAATGAAGTGCTGTGGTCATCCAACGATGCCTGAGCTCTTACCTATGAGTGCATAGGACAGGAACTTGTTGACTGAGGTGAGCGCCAGTCCAGTGATAGGGCCAGTAGTATCTTCAGAACGAATCACTTCCAGAAATGGTCGAAGGAACACATTAGGCTCAATTTCTGAGAGTTCTGCGAGAAAAAGAAACAGAAATGAAGACGTGACATCTAAAAAAAACTAAACCCTAGAGAAAGATCCTTTGTATCTGTGCCATGAGGCTAGAGTTCTTAGTTGCTGGGTCAACCTTCCTCTGTTTTATCTTGAAGCAAATCCCAGACACTATCATTTTATCTGTAAAAATGTTAGTATGTAGCTCTAAAAGACTAAGAAGCTTATTAAACCAAAATATCATTATGTCTAAAAAATTAACAATATGGTCAAGGTTACTTCTCTTAGAGTTATGTAGCACATCCCAAGAAGGTGAGGGGAACCCTTGAGGTTCACAAAACCTTGCTGAAAATAAGCCCCAACAGAACAAAATGCTCTGCAGTTTCTATTCATGGAGGCAGTTTTTAGTAATTTTGGAAGACCCTAATCACTCTCCGAGCCTCCTTTCTGCCTAAAGCAAGCAGAGGACTAAATGCTCTGAGATGAAGGGGCAATTCACAATCTCTATTTTACAGATGAGAAAAACAAAGCTCTGATAAACTACATGATTGGCCCTAAATTACAGATAAGAAGAGCTGGGATTTGAACTCAGTCTCCACAGTATGGTTCCAAAACTTGTAAAACCATTACATCTATTTTATCTAATCACCAGCACATACTCATGAATTTAGGAGGTCTAAGAAGCTACACTACACTGAACTTGCTCCCTATCCTACTCAGCCCAGGGTTTGATTTGTTTTTCTAGAGTCTGCCTTGCTTAGATTTTTAAGAGACCAGCTCCCTAAAAGCTTCCTAATTCGGCCAGAAAGATTTAGGGCACGATCAAGGCTGCCCACCTTTGAAGACAAAAGGAAGCTAGGTTTCCTAAGCACCTTCATTTTCATGCAAACGCTGCCAGCTTCCCATTCAATTCCAACCCACTCCCCCACCACTCCCCCCTCCCCCCAGGTAAACATTCCCTGCACCCGGCTGCTCCTCAGATTAATGCTTTAATTAATTGGCAGATTGGGTAGCATTTTCCAAGCTTGTCTGTACAGTGATCACATCAGCTGTATAAAACCTGCTTCTCATCCCCCACTGCCCCCACCTAGAGATGCATAATTTGCAGAAAAGAACTTAGAGAAAAACCTTTGTGTATGTGAGGTGGCAGAGGGTTGAGATGTGGAGAAAACTTAAATACATAAAATACTTTTTCTGAACAGTCTTAACATTTTAAATACTTTTTAAAGTATCATTAAAACATTTAGTCATCTAGTCTTGCTGCTTTAGGAACCCAACTGTATTATACACGATTTGGTCAGTCGTTTTAGAAACTGGTCATGGTATATTTGAGGTACGAAGTCTAGATGGAAAAAAATCTTTGAGAGGAGAGACAGGGAACAGATCTTGAGTTTTTATATAGCTGCTATTTCTATACTTGCTTCATGTCCTTTGTGCTGCAAGACTATGACAATGTATAGCCATGGTTTGACACTTTCATGGCAATGTGCATTCTGTCTTTTTCAAAAAAAATTTAATTTAGTAAAACTGACTCTTTTGCTATAGAGTACTACAAATTTTCACACACACACACACACACACACACACACACACACACACACACACACATCCCTGTAACCATTGTGGCAATCAGGATACAGAACAGTTTTATTGCCCCAGAAAACTCCTGTTATCCCATTATAGTCACACCCTCCCCCCACCTCTAACCCATCAACCACTGATCTATTCTTTATCACCATAGTTTTATCAAGGTCTTATAAATGGAATCATACAGTAAGCAACCTTTTAAGATTGGCTTCTTTCACTCAGCATGATGCCTTTGACATTCGTCTAAACTGTTGCATAGATCAATAGCATGTTCCCTTTTTGTTGCTAGGTAGTATTCCTTTGCATGCATGTACCATGGTTTGTTTATCCATTTCCTAGTTGGAGGACATTTGGCTTCTTCAGCTTGGGGCAGTTTTGAATAAAACTGCTATAAACGCTTGTGTACAGACCCTTGTGTAAAGAACACTGGTATCTCCGTGTGGTTTAAATGTGCATTCTCTAAAGGCTAGTGACTGTGAACTTTTTGGTGTGCTTATTTGCCATTCTTGTATCTTTCTGGTGATGTGTCTGTTCAAGTCTTTTACTCATTTTTGATTAAATTGTTTCCTTTTGTGTGTTTAGAGACTTCCTTATGTATTCTGGATTCAAGGCTCTATGGGCAATACAATTATTTACAAATATCCCTCCCAGTCTGTAGCGTGTCTTTGCAATCTCTTAACAGTTCTCTCTCACTGAGCAGACGTTTTTACTTCTGGCGAAGTCCAGGACGTCAGTTTTTCCCTTTTGTGCTTTGCGCTTTCCGTGTCATATGTTAAGTACTCTTTGCCCGATCCCAGGTCACAGAGATTTTTCCTCTTTTTTTCTAAAAGATATATAGATTTATGTTTTCATTTACATCTGTGATCTACTTTGAGTTAATTTTTATATAACATGTAATCAATGCCTTTTTAATACCAAATTCTCCTTAGGACTGTACCATCTTTTGGAATGAAGGAGTTACTGAGGATTCTCTCTTGGGCTCCTACTTTCTTTCCAGGGATCACCCTTTTTCCTATTGCTTGATTTTTCTGGGTGTTTCTGAATTTGAGTTTTTTAATGCCATGTAATGGAACACTCATTATTTTTAAGTTGACTGAGCACAAAGTATTTCATTATAAGTGCCCATCTATCACAAGGAGGCATGTGGTCTGTAAAAAACATTAACTGTGCACCCTGAGTTGGAATGCAACTTTACCAGAATAATGCGGCTTTTGTATTGTGTGCACTTGGGATAAAATGATGGACAAAGAGACAGATATTGTTTGCGGAACAGGTGTTGGCTGAACCTGGGTTCTGCCCCATGTTTTCTGAAGTTGTGTCCCAATGCTTTCAGGATTGCCTCTCCAGATTCAGCTGTCCTGAAGGCTGAAGGTTCTATGGGTACCTTTCAGAGCAAATAATGTGGACTTCTCAGAGTACTGATGCTTTCATAACTTTATTTGTTCATTCTCCAGCTAATAGACATGCCTTAAGAGGCAACAATGGCAAGTGGTTCAAGTACTTGTCCTGGCCTTTATGAGCTGCGTTTTTTATGCCTTTGTTTTCCCCATCAGTGATATGGGAAATATCCTTTATCATAAAGTTCTTGAGCCCATTAGCACAAAGGTTGGCTGAGGCAGAGTAAGATCCTCAATCTTAGTGTCACTAAGAATTTATGATATGCTACTGTAGAAACCATTTGCAGCTGTTGGAGAAAGGTGAATAAGTAGGATTCTGTTCACTTGGGAGAGGTTGTTTACCAGTCACATAACTGATACTCTTTGATGAGTCTCTGATTATTCTCTGAAAGTTTGGCTACTGACCCTTCTGTCTTTTCCCTCATCTGTAGACTTTGCTAATGTCAGTTTAGAATTTAGTTCTTCTTTATTTCCTATTACTTTCTTTCCTTCAGGGCCCCTAGAGGAGACCTGACAAGCGATAATTGTTAATAAACCTATAATTGTCTTCTTACTGTTATCGAACAATAAAAATTTTTACTAGACTGCAAGAGAGGAATTTGGATTGAAAAAGTTATTCTAAGTATAATGACTGCATAAGCTGGGGTGAATTGTTCTGTTTTAAAGTATAGCAACAGAAGTTTTTAATTTCTCCTGGGCTTTCAAATTATCTGCTTATGTTTGGACTTGGTCTTATACAATGCATGAAGAAAATGACAAGGCAGAGTAAAGGACCACAGGCGCTCTGATTTGCCTGATGTTACAACCTAATTGCTTTCGTTTCAATATGTGCCAGTTTCCTCTAGAAGGGAAAGAACTAGTGTTTGCAGTTGATACGCATCAAACTTGTGCTCTCTGTAAGACACATGGATCAGTTTGTCCTTGGGCCTCTGCAATATTTTAAGGCCGGTCCCTGTGGGCCTCATTTAGCCCTACTGGCCTTGTTAAAAGGGCCTCACTCTTCCTCTTGGATTAGGAGGAAACCTGGGCAAACCTGATGCTTAATTTATATGGCAGTACTAAAATCAATAACAGTGTTTAGTCACCGGTTTGGAGGAGGAAAGGTGCTGAAGAAACTTCAATTCTAGGATAGTTGAATTTTAAATCTTTATTTGCCATCCAAGTCATGCAGTTAATATATCTAGTAGTAAACCTGCAGCAATAGCCTAGTATAATATTTAAGAACATAATACAATGCTTAAGAGTATGGACTTTAGAGTCCAGAACAGTCCTGGGTTTAAATTCTATGCCTTCCACACTTATTGTGTAATCTTGGGCAAGTCACTTAACTTCTTAGAACTTTGGTTTCCTTATCTGTAAAATGAGAACAGTAATACTAGTTCTCAGGGTTAGTGGGAGGATAAATTAATCAGTGCAGAATAATGATGCTTAAAATCCACTAGCTGTTGCTGACATCTGAGGCAAATTAAGATTGTCGTCCTGGGCAATGGAATGGGATCCTTTTTGTAAGGGTGGTAGACAGCAGCTCCTAGCAGGAAGCTAAACTAGCTGTTTAGCAAGGTAGAAAATTAATTTCTCTTCAATCAGGATTCATGCATCATATTGGAGAAAGTCATGCAACAAACTATTTTTCCCACATGTATGCTCTCTTAAGTGCCTGTCTTATACTCTGAAAATGAAGGCTAAATCTGACTTTAGGTGGCTCTCCCAACAGAGGAGATGGTAAAAGTGAAGATTTTAGGAGTGGAGATTTACTGAAAGCAGCCTGCTATTGGCTCTATATACTATCAGAGATTTGAATTCTGAAAAAAGAAATCTTCCTATTCTCTCCCTAAGGAGAGATGGACCTACTATAGGCACAGAGAGGTGGCCAAGGTCCTGTCAAAATGTTTGAACCAGAGAATATACATAAATGCCAAACACTCTTTCTTGGTCATCTTGAACATTTTGGGGCCAGATATCTAAAGAGGAGGAATTCTCTGTCATCTCTGGCTTAGGCTGGAACCTCATGAACATGGCCTTTCTACAAATTGCTTAGCAAAGACAATTCAGGGAAAAATATAAAATTGTGATTTCTAATCCTTGGGGTTTCCAGACTTACAGTAAAATCCCAGTTTGTGTAAGTACAGGAATTGTTCATGTTTAATAAGAAAGAGAGTTAAATTTGTCCTTTTTACTCATAAAAAACAGGTTAGGTTGGTTTTTGAGGGGTAGATCAGCTTGAAAAATGAATACTTCCCAAGGAGTTTTTAAAGGATTCAGTGTTAGAAATAATTTGCCTTTCTTAGTTTAAGGTGACTGGTACCATTATCTTCTACTGCTGGCCCTAGGTGGACCCATGGACCCACCCTATCCCTGGATCCAGTAGTGATTAAGCCATTACCATACTTTGTATATGAACGGTTATAATATCAAAGAAAATCCTCTCCCTCTCCAGTATAAAGGCACCTTGAGAAACTAAGCATGTATTTGAGAAAAGAAAACAGACCTGGGACACTGTTGGGTGATAGCTGAAAAAAGAGTATCCACTGTCAGGAGCTTAGACGAACAAACTGGGCTTGCCTTCCCCCTGGCTACCTTTGTAACAGCCTGTCAGCATTCATGTGCACTTTGCATTTAGAACAAGTTTTAGGGATCTAAAAGAGCTTTAAAGAATTTAAAACTACCACCACCACCTTCCCCAGGAAAGCCCTAGGACGGGGAAACTATGATCCACAGAAGTGAAGTGTTGTGTCCAATATTAATGACAGACCAAGACTGGGCCTAGCATTTCTTTATTTCATTTCTCCTGTTATATAACTCAGGGTTGCGAAGGCTTGTCTGGGTTTTACCCTTAAGCCTGGACTAGGTAATAACATTTCTCTGAGAGCTGCCCTTTGGCACTCTACTCTCAAGCCAGTTCCTAAAATTAAGCCTAAATCCCCATCTGACCATTCAAGGCCTGGAAATAAAGGTATGGCAGGTGTAGCAGATATTCCAGAGGCTTCTGGATTCATCAAAGCTTAATTTTGCTCATCCTTCCGACCACTACTGCTGTCTCCTAGTGACCAAAAAGAGCACAGCTCCTTCCTACTGAATTTACAGCATCTCAGAAATTCCATTTGCAGATAGTTCTCAATCTTACTTTTACAAGAAACATTCCTGGGTATAGCATAGTCAGAAAAGTAGAACGTAAGGGCCTAATACTTTCTCCTAAAGTGGAATGTGCAGGCACAGACAGAAAAGCCAAAAACCAAAAAGCTTTTTGTGTTCAAATAATTTTGTCCTGTGTCTCTGGGTACAGAAATATCAAGAAAAGTAAATAAACTAGGCTTCCATTTTTATCGTGCTCTGATTTATTAGTCTGTTATACATCATCTACTTTGTGAATGATGATATTCTGTCTCCAGGAACATGAGCCAATGTTTGCAGGATGAAGAGCTAGGATGAGAGCAAGCTAGTGACCCTCTAGAAAACAAGAATGGAGAAGTAGGCTCTGAGGGCAAAGGGTCGAGATAGGCATTTCTGAAGCCAAATGGTGTTGAAATAATATACCACAAACCTTTTTCCTTGTCAGCGTAATCCAATTGAGAATGCCCAACTGCCCCTGATAAGAGTCACTCAGGAGTGAAGAGCCTCGCTACCAGGGAAAGCAGCTTATGTGTGCATTTTGGCTCAGGAATGTGCCAGCCCAATGCTGGCCAAATGAGAAAAGGCTGCTGCAGGATGGAGAACACAAGCCTCCTGGGAGGATGGTGACTGCTCCCCTGTAGGCTAAGAAGAGAGTGTTCCCTTTTGTCTAAAGGCAGTGCTTGATGCCATATGGTGAGGCCCTCAACATAGATTATTGAGAGAGTGGCAGCTCTGACTTAAAGAGAAAAGAGTATCAGGATTCATCCCTTTTTGGATAGGTCACCTCATCATCTGAGAATACAGGAGAGTTAGGGGACATATGCAGATTCTCAGACTGGCAATAGGTCAAACTGAGACTTCTCTGTTTTAATGCCATAATATATATATAGGGAGTTGAGCTGCCTGCTCACTAGTGTTGAGCAGAACACCACCAAGATAGCTCTAAAGAGCTTCACTTTGCTTTGTGTTGAAGTGGCCTATAAGCTTCTCCAATGGTTTAATAATTCTTGTTGTAATTGTTCTTATTTGGCACTGACCAGACAGAAGTTGGACCTGGATTTGATTTTAGAAGCAGGTGGCCTGGTACTAGAAAGATCCCAAGTACCAGGATCCAGTGGGGAATTAATTTGTCCTCTTTGTACCCAATTCTTTTTTTCTTCCCATCTTAGAACATGAGCCAGTCACCTTTGGAACACCCCCCTACCTGACCTGCACTCTCTGTTTACTGGACTGTTTGTGCCTTAAGGTTGACAGCCTTCCAGGGTGGGAATTTTGGCTGCTTGGCAGGGGTATCAGATGTCTCCTTGGTTGTGAAATTACTCTCCTGCTTTACTATGAGCAGCATCATGACACCTTTCCCCAGAATTCAGGCAGCTCTTCTCACTCTTCTGAAGATCTAGACAAGTGAATTTCAGTTCCCAGGCAGGCTGAGCCAGAAGGTAGAACACCAGAAACTTTTCTGTTCTCACTTCATACAAAGCAGTAGAGTTGAATGGCTAAACAGATTTCGGAGTCAGATGAACCTGGATTTGATTCCTGTCTCCATCACTTGCTAGTTATATGATCTTGCTAGTGCGTAGAGCTGATTATCCTAAGTCTCGTTTTCATCTTCAAAATGAGAATAATTATGAAGAGAGAAGGTACGTGGAGTGCTAGCACATAGTGTGGCACAAGATAATAAGTTGTAGCTGCTATTATTGTTATCTTTATCTCTTCTAAAATGGAGCTGAATATTTCAATCATTCATTTAAAAAAAGATGTCTATTCCTTTCTCTGATAACTTGTATGTATATCTTGGAGAAAACTAAAACCCTCAGAAATTAAAACAGCTATTTCAAATTGCACTGTACATAAATAACAACCACCAGTTATCTTGGTATTTATCTTAACTTATATCCCTTTTAAAGTTTAGTAATCAAAGGTAGAAGACTTGCCTTTGAAGTTTCTGATATTTACTTATACTTTACATTACAGTATTAAAAACATGAACTGGGATTCTAGAGCTAATAAACCAGAATGGTATTCTTAGTTATATTTATTGCACATTTACTTTATTCCATGCACTATACCACATTTTATATGCATCAAACGAGATAATGAAAGTAATTGCTGAGCACATTGCCTGGCACATAGTGTATACTCAATAAATGTTAACTTTTGTTACTTATTTTTAAATGAAATTATCTTAATTCTCTAACAACCATTTTACACATGATAAAATAAAGGCTTAGAGAAGTTAATGTCTATCACACAACCATTAAATTGTAGAATTGGGATTTGAACCCTACTTAAAGCCCTGTTTTTACCTAGTGCCCTAATCAACTGATTTTGTGGTATTGTACAAATTACTTAACTTCCCTAAATCTTAATTACCTCTTTCATAAATTATTTTTAGGGCCTATTATTTTAGCTATAATATCCTAGGATTTGGAGGATTTTCTAGAATGGCTACTTGAAAATGAGGGCTTATTTTTATAGAGCACTATTACTCAAAGTATAACATGTAAACCATTTCGGGTTCACCAAGTGCCGCTTGGTCCACAATGGGGTGTATACAGAAACTGGAGGGAGCGAGGGTGAGAGTGAAGGTTTTCAGTGGGCTCATTAAAAAGTTCAGCCCTTTAGTTTTCTATCACTTTAAGTTTTCTATAAAGCATTGACTCACAGAACGGAAGTGCTGGAATGAATGTATTTTAGCAGTCTCAGATTCCAACACCTAATTTGACAGATGAACTTGGGTGTCATATGCCTAGCTATTGGTTAGAAGTAAGACCAATGATCCATTGTCCAATGACTGGATTGTATACTGAGTGAGGGCCATATCCTGAACCTCCAGAGAATTCTCCATGGACTTTTTCCAAGCCTCTGTATGGTATCACTCCCACTCCCTCCAAGCCTCTCAACAACATATTAAGCTCTTTCTTCTTAAGAAGCAGATTAGCAAATCAAGCCTAGCAATATATAAAAAGAATAACATGCCAAGGCTATGTGAGGTTTATATCCTAGGTGGGAATGCAAAGCTGATTCAATAACTGAAAATCAATCTATCATATTAACATTCTAAAGGAGAAAAACTGCATGATCTTACCAATGATAAAGAAAAAACACTTGACAAAATATAACATTCATTCATGATAATAAACATCTATAAAAAACTTATGGCTAACATCATATTTTGCCATGAAACACTGAATGTATTTACCCTAAAATCGGAAACAAGGCAAGCTGTCTATTTTCATAGTACCAAAAAGTCCTAGCCAGTACAATGAAACAAGAAGAGGACATAAAAGGCATGGAGATTGGAAAGGAAGAAATAAAACCATCTCTATTTGCAGGTAACATAATTGTCTACACAGAAAACAAGGAATCTACACACACACACACACAAACACACACACACACACACATCTTAGAACAAATGTGTTTAGTAAGGTCACAGAATACAAGGTCAACACACAAAAATCAATTATATTTTTATATACTAACAATGAATATCTGGAAACTGAAATTAAAACAATACCATTTACACAAATGTCAAATAAAATTAAATACTCAGATATAAATCTAACAGAACATAGATAGAACCTATATGCTGAAAGCTACAATACAATGATAAAAGAAAGGTCTAAACAAATGGAGACATACCATATGCATGGATTGGCAGGCACGATATAATAAAGCTGTCGTTCCAACCCAAACTGACCTATAGACTCAATGAAATTCCTGTCAAACTCCCAAGAATATTTTTTGTAAATACAGTCAAGTTTATCATAAAATTGAAATGGAAAGGCAGGGGAACTAGAATACTAAAAACAAAATTGAAAAGAGGAATAAGTTGAAGGAATCATACTACCGGAATTTAAGACTCAAAACATAGCTACAGCAATAAAGACAGGGTAATAATGCCAGCGAGTTAGACACAAGGATCAATAAGCAGAATATAGGACTCAGAATAGACTCACAGAAATATCGCCAACTGATTTCTGATAAAGGTGCAAAAACAACTCAATGGAGAAAGGGTCATTTTTTTCAATAAATAGTGTTGAAACAATTGGACATTCATATGCAAACACAAAAACAAAAAAATCCTCAACCTAAAACTTCACATATTACACAAAAATTAAAGTAGATCATAGATGTAAATGGAAACATAAATCTATATATTTTTAGAAAAAAGAGGAAAATTCTCTGTGACCTGGGATCGGGCAAAGAGTACTTAACATATGAACACGGAAAGCGCAAAGCACAAAAGGGAAAAACTGACGTCCTGGACTTCGCCAGAAGTAAAAACGTCTGCTCAGTGAGAGAGAACTGTTAAGAGATTGCAAAGACACGCTACAGACTGGGAGGGATATTTGTAAATAATTGTATTGCCCATAGAGCCTTGAATCCAGAATACATAAGGAAGTCTCTAAACACACAAAAGGAAACAATTTAATCAAAAATGAATAAGAGACTTGAACAGACACATCACCAGAAAAGATACAAGAATGGCAAATAAGCACACCAAAAAGTTCACTGTCACTAGCCTTTAGAGAATGCACATTTAAACCACATGGAGATACCAGTGTTCTTTACACAAGGGTCTGTACACAAGCGTTTATAGCAGTTTTATTCAAAACTGCCCCAAGCTGAAGAAGCCAAATGTCCTCCAACTAGGAAATGGATAAACAAACCATGGTACATGCATGCAAAGGAATACTACCTAGCAACAAAAAGGGAACATGCTATTGATCTATGCAACAGTTTAGACGAATGTCAAAGGCATCATGCTGAGTGAAAGAAGCCAATCTTAAAAGGTTGCTTACTGTATGATTCCATTTATAAGACCTTGATAAAACTATGGTGATAAAGAATAGATCAGTGGTTGATGGGTTAGAGGTGGGGGGAGGGTGTGACTATAATGGGATAACAGGAGTTTTCTGGGGCAATAAAACTGTTCTGTATCCTGATTGCCACAATGGTTACAGGGATCTATATATGTTTTAAAATTCATAGAACTGTATACTAAAAAAAGTCAAATTTACTATATAATAACTAAAAAGAAAAAAGGTATTGCAAGAATCTTAACCTACGAATCTTAGCCTATTTATACCAAGAATGGCATCCACAGGACACTGACCAATACTAAGTTCTGCCTTTCAAGACTGAAGTCTGAAGATATCCAGATTAGGTTTAAAGGAATGACCACCTATGAAGGTGGACCTGAATTCAGAAACACCCTTTTCCCTCATGGGTTTGTAAAAAGGCTAGGCTGGCATGGGAAGCCTATTTCTTCTAACCAATATACCAATATTAGAAAAGATTTGGCATTAGAACCTAGTCTTTTGAAATATTCATTTGAAGAAGCCTGCTAAAGACAGATCACATTTCTATCAATTTCAACCCCCACTGAGCATGGTTAGAGAAACTACTGCTTTGGTACATTAAGTCAAAATTTGGCTTTGGGAGCCCACACCCTAACCTTTATAGTTTCTTGCTTTAACTTTTGGCCCCACAGAATTAGTTCCCCAAAGCTGAGGTAAGATAGAGGTATTAAAAATAAGAAAGAATTTACCAAGGCATAATTTACCTCCTATTATATTTGACACTCAGGATACCAAATCCTACTTGGCTAAAAGCTCTTGGCAATATTAATGTCATTAAGGGAAGTGCTGACTTCTACTACACACGGCTTCAAGGAGAAAAGGTGGAGGTCCGAAGCAAGAGTGGGGAGGAGCTTTCATTTGGCACTCAAGACTAACTGCCCCATGCTCAAGTAGCATTTGGGCTACCAAAGGCCCCCTCTCCTACATGAAGATGTTCATTTACCTGCTTCAAATGTACCAAGTCACAGTATATACACTACTATGTAGCCATGTCCTACAAAGTCCAGCATCTATTAGATTAGGTCTGAATTCTGCTCCCAGCATCTCAGGGGGCTGGCATCAAATAAGGAGGTTGGAATAGGGTTTCCAAACCTGTTTCAGCTTTTTAAGGGTCTGGTTCAGGCCACTGTGCTCTGGCAGCAGGAATCCTGATGATGTAGGTTCTCTTCTTCTGCCAAATCCTCAACTTAAAGAGCCTAACCTCTAAGGGGAGGAAAAGATAGACTGGGGGGTAATGTCACTTTAAACAACTGTTTCTTTTAAAGTTTAAACACACATCTACCCTACAATCAGCAATTTCACTCTTAAGTATTTATCCAAGAAAAACTAAAACATACGCTCACAAAAAGATTTGTATAAGAGGGTTCACAGGAGTCTATTCATAACAGACAAAAAAAAATGCAAACAATCCAAATATCCTTCAGTAAAAGAATGAGTAAATTCTCTCACAGTTTACCCATACAATTGAATACTACGCAGTAACACAAATCAAAACAAAAAGAAATAATGATACATGCAACAACCACAGCGTGTGAGAAAAGATTCCTCTCCTTCTAATACTCCCATCCATAAATTCCAAAAACATGCTAAATGAAAAAAAGCTAGATATGAAAAAGCATATTCTATATGATCCCACTTATTTGAAATCTAAAACAAAACTAATTGATCATAACAGAACACAGAAAATGGTTTTGTATATTTGTGTGTGGGGTAACCTAAAGAGGGCATGCAGAAACGTTCTATGGGTGATGAAAATGTTCTATATCCTTTTTTTATGGTACTTACATTGGTTTATACAATTATCGAAAATTTATCAACTCAACACCTACGGTCTGTGCATTTTATTATGTTAATTAAACCTCAATTTTTTAAAAAATAAAAGAGCTGGGGGCTTGTGGTGAGCCTCCCATACTTAGCATTATTTGGAGAATAAAGATATAGAATAGAAGAAACAAATTTGCTTCCCAACTCACCATTCTGGGAGCAGAGGCTCAACAGCCAGCTGAGCTGCCACCTCAGTGCCACTTGGGCAACCTTTGGGGAAAGAAGAGATTTGCAGGTGGTAACTGATATATACCCTCAATGGAGCCCTGTTGCTCCCCAAAGGAGTGTCACTGAAATGTCTTCAACAGTTTTTACTTCCACATTGCTAATAGTATAATCGGGGTTCCAATTTAGGAGAAGGTTAACATATAACAAAAGCTAGGCCCTGAGGATTTAGAACTCAGACAGCCTTCCAAAAAATTAAATCATAACCATAGTAATAGAAAAGTCAGAGCCCTAGTTCCAGAACTGCTGTCATGGGGCCTTGCACAAGACATGAACTCTAAGTCACTGTTCTTTCTCTGTAATATGGCCTAGATAACCTTTATGTTTCATTTTGGTGCTACCACTGTAGAGCTAGTTCATGTGGCCTCCAGGATCAGATGGAGAAGAAAGTCTCATAATCCTTTTCAGCACTATAACAGAGACTCATCCTTTAGCTTAAGGAAGACCTCCAGAGGAATTCTGCATATCATATGGGAAGATTTCTTCCTCTAACACACCTGCATAGTTAGATTCAGGGAGAACAGCAATAAATCTAAGATGTGAGAAGCTGCTTACATAGCAAACTCAAGATGGCACAAGATAAAAGAAGAGTAGATACCCTCAAAATCCAGTGGGAAGACTGGAGAAGAAAACAAATGTATACCAAGTGCTTACTACGTGCAAGGTATGCAACATACTAGGTACCTTGCACACATCATTTCATTTCATCTTCACAAGGACCTTATGACACGTTTTAATCTCCATTTTACAGATGAAAAATAGGTCAAGTTACTGCCCAGGACTACCCAGTGGTGGTGATGGGATTTGAACATAGGTTTATCCAACTCCAAAGTTATGCTTTTTCCATAACCATTTGGCAGGAAATAAGCTGGAGAGCCTAGATCTCAAAGGGGCCCTGTAAGATCCTAATGCATTCTTCTTCTTGCAGATAACTCATTGCATATTATCTCCAACAGCCTTTGGCACTACACAGAAGAAAGGGTTAAACCTACAGTTAGGAAGAGGAAATTCCCTGGAAAATTGAAACACATGCTTGTGGCTCTGACTAAATTTCACACCCGTTCTGTTGAGTAACCACAGCGTGTGAGAAAAGATTCCTTCTCCTTCTAATACCCCCATCCATTATACACTCCATCACCTGCTGCCTTCCTTCAGACTAAGCTGAGGGGGAGGAGGGGAGGAAGGCTATACATCTTTGCTTGGTGCATATTTAAGCCAGAGGTTAGTAAACCCAGGGCAGGAAGAAGTACTATGTAAAAAAAACAAAAGGAATAGACTTTATCATTTCTACTTGCACCAACATAGGAGGAAACTCTTATGATAAGCCATAATGAGGGAAGGAGTTGGACTTCTGCTGGGAAGAAAAGGGGAAGGAGGCTGTCCTTCCTAGAGAGTAGGCAGAATTCAGGAGAACATGGTCAATTTACACCTGTCCCCTTGTCCGGTATTTTATGTTCAAGTTAACTCTGTATTTCTGTCCATGAGAGTTATACCTCACTGAGAAGAGCAAATGAGAAGCTGGAAACATTATTTTATTTTATTTTTTTTACCTCTGCCACCTCCCCTCAATCAGATTCCTCCTTATAAGACTGAATACAGTGATCTAGTACTAGAACTTGATTGGGAACCTAAGAGTCTAAGGGAGCTACCTGGTATAAAAGAAGAGAGAAAAGGAAGAAGGACAAACGAACAAATGCCATTATGATAATTAGTCTCCAAAATCAGTCTCATACAATGCCACTACTATATGCCCCTCCTCCAATGAAGAGGTGGAACTTATGTGAGCTCCCCTTGAATCTGGTCTGACTGCTTTGACAGATACTATGGAAAGAAAGTGACAATCTGGGTCTTTCACAGCCAGGTACTAAAAAGGTTTTGAAGCTTCTAATTTTCTTCCATTTTGTAGATCTGAATGAACTACCATGTACAAAGTCTAAGCTACCCTGTGGGGAGAGGGGTCATGAAGAAAAGCCCTGGAGACTCAGGCATCACTTCAAAAGAAGCCACATGGTGCTAGACATCCATGTCACGGCCGCATCTGACTGCAACTACAGGAGACCCTAAGTGAGACCAATAGAAGAACTGCTCAGCTGAACCTAGTCAACCCACAGACTTGTAAGATGTAATAAAATGGTTTTAAGCCACAGGTTTTTGGAGTAGTTTGTGATACAGCAATAGATAACTGAAAATGAAGCTAGCAGTTCTTATGTCCTGGGCATATGACATATACTGTATTACAGAAATACAGGAGAATCTATTCAGTTTTAGTTAAAATAAGAGGAAATTATAATGCAGAGGGGGGAGTCCCATTCCCATTAGCAGTTAAAATAAAAAATATCTAAGAATAAACTTAAGAAATTTATGACATGTCAATGAGGGAAAGAAAAACCAACAAGTTTTACTAGCGTCTCTAAAGAAATCTTGAATAAATGGAGAAGCTTTCAAATGTTCTGGATAGGGAGGCCAAATATATTATAAAACTGTCAATTCTCTCCATATTAACTTATGTTTTTGAATTAAAATCCCAATAGAAATTTAAAAAATAACTTGAGTGACTTTGTACTTCATGTGAAAGAATAACTTAGTTAAGTATAGCCAGAATATTTTTTAAAACAGAAAGTTTGCAGTACAGAAAGTATATTACTAGCAAAAGAATAGGTAGGACAAGATGTAGTATATGATACATAATAAAAGAATATTCAATAAATAGTCCTGTAACATATGATTGACTATTAGGGGGTAAATTCCTACTGCATTCTACTAAACAAAATAAATTCCGTTTGATAAAAAGAAGATACTAATTAATTCACTAAACAAATATTTATGCCAGTAGCTGGGCTAGATAATAGAAATATAGTGGTAAACAGTGCAATGCAATCCCCATTTTCATGGAGTTTCCTGTGTAGTGGAAGAGAACACTAGGCAAGGGCTCACACAAGTATTATGAAGAAGAGCAAGGTGCTAAGAATGTTCGAGAGTTAAATATAAAAGCTGAAATTTATAATTGGTAGAAGAAAGTGACTTGAGGTGAAGAGAATCTAGTGAATGAGATTCATCAACATAGTCTTAGCATAAGAAAAGGATATGGAAGCAGAGCTGAAAAGGCTGAATAGTGGGTGAGTGTCTTTGGAGGAAGCACCAATGAAAATCAAGCTCTGAATGGAAGCAGCAGCTGGAGGGTGAGAAAATAGGAAGACCAGTTTAGAGAACACAAAAAATTGGAAGGGAAAATTACTGAAGAATGAATTAATATAAGATCATCTCACAAAGTCAAATGATATGATTTTCTAGATCAAAAGAATCTTCACTAAGAAACCAGCATAATGAATAAAAAGAGACCCTCACCAAGTGTTTTAGAACACTAGGAACAAAGAGATTATAGAAAAAACTAGGTTAAATACAAAGGACTGAGAATCAATATGGCCCTAGATCACTCAACATCAACACCGAAAATAAGACAAAGAAGCAAAGCCACCACATTTTGAATGAAAATAATTTCCAAACTAGAATTCTATATCCTATCAAATTTTCAATCAAGAGTCAATATAAAATAAAAAGTTGCAGATATGTAGGGTTAAAAAACATATTTCACAGGTGTCCTTTCCAAGAAGCCTTTGGATGATTTTTCTTAAGCCAAAATAAGAGAGTAAACCAAGAAAGACATGGACACAGGGTCCAGGAAAAAAGGAATCCAAAGAAAGTGAAGGGAAGTTCCAGAATTACAGCAGCGCCTGATGCCTAGAGAGCAACAATGCAGAATAGAAGAGGATAGGAGGCTCTGAGGAGGATGTCTCTAGGAAGAGATAAAAACTGAAAAAAGAGCTGTGTGTCTGATCAAGTGGTAGAGAAAACAATTTGAAGAGTTTTAAAAACTACATGTAGAGCTTGAGAAGAAATAGTGATAGTAACAGAAAACCAAAATTTTTTTTTTTTTAAAGGGAGGAATACTTGACTTGATAGTGAATAATACTTAAGATCTTAATAAGGTAAAGACTGAGTATTGATTTTACCAACGGAGAGATAATTATATTGGGAGAATGGAGGAAGGAAAATGGGAATAGTAAGTACTGCAAAAGAGTTTTCTCTCCATCTAGGAGTAGGAAGTCAATAGATATTACTTCAGATATAAAAATTCTATTTTTTAAAAAAAGGTGGAGCATATTATTTTAAGAGATAAAAGTAAAAACCTGGAGAAACGGCTAAAAGAGTTTAGGGAGGGGGACTTTAAAAGGTGAGGGAGTAGGGCTTGGGTTATTTGCCTTATAGCAGTATTTGACTTTTAAAACTATGCATTACCTAAATAGAAATAAAAATAATAAAAAGAATCTACCATAAAGAAGTAAGAGTAATAGGCAAAGAATTCTGTACAAAGATGGTTAAACTACACTGCTTCTAATATGGAAAAACTGGAAATAATCTAAATAACCAATGTCAGGAAACTAAATAAATTTTGAAACATACAAGAAATATCATTAGCTCTTATTTTCTAAGAATATGTAGTGATGTGGGAAAATTAACATGATATATGATAAAAGAAAAACCAAAAAACAAAAACATATAGAATACAATCCCAATTTTGATATAGGGTGGTGTTGTGTATATTCATAAGAAAAGATAAAATAGTATTATTTCCAAGTGACTGGACTATATATGGTTTTTATTTCCATCTCTTTATATTCCTCCGTACCTTCCAAATTTTTCTACATGGGATATTATATTATTTATAATTACTGAAAATTATTTTTAATATTTTTAAAAGCTAGCTGGAAAAAAAGGGAGGATTAAGCAGCCTAATCACAAAGTTTCATGGAATATTATCACTTAATCACAAAGTTTCATGGAATATTATCACTAAGTTTTAGTAAAACTGTCACTTACCCAAAACTTAACGTGAATATTTATTTTGTTGTTCATGAATAGCTAAGAATGACTTTTACTGTAATTGTCTTATAAATATTAAATATGCACCAAGCAAAGTTGACCATGGCCAACTTAAAATTTTCTGGGTCTTAATTTATCACTTTTTCTGTCTGTCTGTCTATCTATCTATCTATCTAAAAGGATAGGAACTGGAAATGACTATAAAGCTCTGAATTTAATGACTACGATTTTGGTTAGGCATGCCAAGTGTTCCTACTTGTTAACTAGAACAGTTTTACATGTGTAACTCACACAGGACCTAAATGGTGGTTCAGTTCCTAAGGCTTGTTGAATAGTCACTAATACTGGCATGAGACAGAGTATGATGAAAGGGGAAGGGAGGAGGAAATTACCTCAAAGTATAAACAGGCCATGTCCTCACCTAAACTATACTCAGTCAAAAACTAGAGGGGCAGAGCCTCTCAAAGATCATAGATTTAATGTAACTGACAAGAGACTATTGTCTTCATTTGGATCTGAATTGGTAGGCCACTTTAAAAGAAAGTGGAAACTGAGGAGTATAAACAATGGAGAGGATTACCACTGCTCACCTTGCAGTAAACGTAGGAAGCACTATTGCCACCATGATGTATTAAGATCCCTATCAGGTTAGTTCTTAATCATTGGTTCAGGGTACACAAGGTCTCTGCTTTGAATGCACTAACAAAACCAAGAACTTCCCAAGAATCTAGGCCTGGCTCTCTCACTACTCACTTTCTCGATTTCAGAAAAAATGACTACCCTTGATTTCTTGCTACCAGAATTAATCTCTTCCTTCTCGGTACTTCTAGAGTGCTATTGCATTAGTATAGCATATTCTGGTTTATGGAATAGCTAATTGTAGTCTATAAGCTCCTAGAAGACAGAGAGGGACAAAGATTCTTTGCTTTTGTATTAACTACAGTGTCTAGTTGAGGGCCATGAGCATAGCAGTGCTCAACCAATGATTCTGAATTAGTTAAAAAAAAATCACAGGGAAGTATTAAAGAAAACCACACCCCAATATTCCTATCAAAGACTTCTTGTCATTTCCAGGAAAAATTGGTAAAAAGTAATGTTTACAAGGAATAGAGCAGCACCTGAACAGAAGGTCTCCCCATATGTGACCAATGGCTGTTGGCCAAGAATGAGAGTTTAGAGAAGTAACATCTCTGAGAACACCCTGCCAATGGTGATGGAAAGCAGCCTAAACTTTGAGGTGGTTGTATTGGAAGGGAGATGGAAGAGAGGCCATTTTGTGCTCTTTGGGGAAAATGTTAATGAGAGGTTTCACAAATGTCAGGCTTGCCTGATTAAATGAAGCCAGCTAGGTATGTTTTTCATATTAATGCCATCTCTGCTAAAAGAGCAAAGAAGGAAAAGAAAAGGAGGTTTGAGAAAGGAAAATGATAAACCTCAATATTTACAAAAGAAATTTTGCTTCTGCTAGCTTGGGCAAAGATATCAAAGAAGAGAACTGTTATCTGGCAGACTTGGCTGCTCTACCTCCTTGCCCCTTTCAAAAAGAAAAATTTAAGCCCTGAAGCTAGGAGAGGAGATAGACCAGTGCACCCAGTGCCCTGCCTTAGGGTGTCTACTGATTAAGAACTCAGAATATAAGCAAGTCAAGTCACAGAGAAAGTTCTATTTCAATAGTTACTCTTAAACCTAAAAGAAAAAGTATAGGCAGGAAGTCATTCAAATAATTAATGTTTACAGATTTCTTCCTCCTTAGTTTGAGTCTATGTCTTTAGTATTTTTATAGTTTTTGCTACTTAAATTAAAAGCTAGGGTTGGGCAAATGCTGTTGATTAGAGAGCTCAGCCTCCTTTTGCCCTCGTTTCTCCCCAGCCCAGCCTGCAATTGTATCCCAATCAACCAGCATTAATACAGATACACAGAGGTATTTATTTGCTGCTGATTCTGCCTGGCTGTATTCAGACTCGATCTCCATGTGTATTTAATAAATCACACTAGTTAGGTGGACAGGATTATTTCCAAGTCACCTAATGACTATATCATGAACTGCAGCATTAAAGGGATTAATATTAATCTGAGCCGTTGCAGTTCAGTGGGAAAGGCCAGTTCATTCTCCAACAGGAGCTTTGGCCGGAAAGAAATCCTCAATAAGACCAGGAAGATTAATGAGGGCTTCTACATTCTGCCTGCAAATCTTCACCTACCAGGGTGTAGGGTAGTGAATCCCAGCCCAGACGAGCTCATAAATAACCCACAATATTACAAGTATTTGGGGCAGCTGAGCACCAGCAAGGGAGGGCCAGCTAGCCCTCTCCATCTTCTCCTCCTGTAACCCACACCACCGAGATGGCACAAGAATTTTGCAGGCCCACACAGTGGCCAGTTTTGTTTTCTTTCACATAAGGGCCCACACCTCATAAATCACTTTCTTATTTCAGGAAAAGAAGAGTACTAACTACAGTTTGCACTTGTGTGTACTCAGAAGAACATAAAGCTTCTTGTAGTGTCACTTCCCTAAAACTGGGAAAATAACCTAGTCTCCATAATACAAGGAGCCTGCTTTCAAGTCATGAAATCTTTCCTGACTTGTGCCTCCTACCCAGAGGCACAATTCCTCTTCATCAACACCCACAGTATGCTACCCTTGCATAGGCCTCTGGAATGCACATTCAGAACTACTTTATTGGTCCTGACAAAGTAAGCACTGACTAGGAAGAACTATATCCACAAGACATGATAGGAACCAGCATTTTCTTATGCCTTGGCCCTAATTCCACCGTTAGGAGACGACCAAAATAAGCCAAGTCAAGCCTCAAATCTCCATAGTATGAGGTACACCTTAGTTTTAACTGGCTTAGGAAGCAAACTAATGGTGTCAGTGTGAGATGTAGACAGAGAAAGCAACAGGCCACAATTAAACTCAATTCACTGGAAACCTGTTTTCCTCAATGACTCTGTAAGCACTTGAGGAAAATACCTGACACAGAATTTCATAAGCAGAGTTGTTTCTGCTGGAGAAACCAAACTGAAACAGCTCTTTCAACCTTGCAGCATCACAGCTTCATAGTCTAGAACTCCAAAAGTATGGGTTCACTCCAACTAAAGACCCTTTAAACTGCACAGAAACAGTGGATCAGTCGCCAGGATTCTCCTGCAATGAATGAGACTGCCAACTAGAAGAGTTAGGCCCCTACCCACAAAGGTAATTGAACTAAAAGCTGAACTTCAATAGCATTACTATATAAGTGAACTGAGGGCCTGAGGTCAGGTTATGTGAAGTTTATAAATGCTTGCTAAGCAACTTAAGCATAGAGCTGCCGTGGCTGCAGCTGAGAAGGAAAGAGACCCATTAAGTGCATTATGCCTCACCTCCACAACTGAGTGGGAGCAGACAAATTTAAGATTTTCTAAGTTTATAAACATGCCACCATAAAAAGGAACCATGTCTAAAAGTAGGGTTCACTCAAGTTCTTCCATAAGTAAAGGAGGAGCTGAGGGAATTGTTAAGGCTGGATCTCTGTTTTCCAGTTAAGATGCAAACGGATAAAACTCTCACTTGCTGGGAAAATGCCCTGATAAACTAGGGAAACTATAAACCCTGTATCACTGGAGTAGTTCAACTTTGAATAAATGCATAGGGCACAGAAATGATTGGTTCTATAGCCAACAAAGACAGTTTACTTGAGTGGGAACAGAAGAAAATTAGACCCGTATCCACAGTTCATGTTTTCCTGAAAATTAGACCTGTAACCACAGTTCATGTTTTCCTGATACCTAAGCCAGGATGGTTATCAATGAAGTTCTTAAGGGATTGATGGGGTTAAATGACAGGGGCTCTCTCATCACCCTTACTAAACCAAAGCTCATAAGCTCCCATCAGACACCCAAACCTCGTTCTCCATAAGAGATACATTGGAATAGCAGCATGAGATCATCTTGGAGAAAAAGACAGATATGTGCAGCAACTTTTCTTTATAGTTACAAAAGGTTTAATTCTTTCTCTCTACCTACATTCCTGTACCATTTCTTCATCTTCCCATCCCCTGCAGCCTCTCTTCCAAGAAAATTAACCATACCCTGGAATCCAAAGTCTGCTTTTCAGCCAATCAGCCCAACCTAAGCCTCAAGCCAGTGGCCTCATGACAGCTAAAACATTAATCAGAAGTGTTACTATGCTAAGATCATGTGTATACACCACAGCAATCTGTTTAGAGCTTCAGCCCCAATACAGAATGCTTAGGAGTATTTATAGTACTTAAAAGCGCCTGTCTCTTGCCAGACATTCCTGTCCTTCTAACAAATAAGTCCTCCAACCATTACATGAAAGATGCTCCCCAAACATAAGGAATCTGTACTGCATAAGTCTATGAGAAGGAGACTTCTGTAAGCAGCAGCAAACTTTCTTTCCTCAAAATATTCTAAAAGAGAGCATCCTGCACAATGCTGAGTCCCCAGGCTATCATGTACACAGGAACAGGGCCATCCAGCAGGATGCATCAGGCTCCAGGAATGCTGAAGTCTACATATTTGCCATTCAAAACCAAAATGGCTTTTCAAGTTCAATCAGCTATAAATGTTGCTTTGTTTTAATTTTCCACTGAACTTCCTGGAACCTATTATCCAACTGTCAGGGATGTATATTTAGCAAGAGCAACATGGCCTCTTTGCCACTGCCCCACTGCTCATGTCACCTCTAATAAATAGAAAATCAACCCCTTCCTCAACCCTGCGGCTTGAGGCTGATAAAGATAGTCTTGGTATAGAGTCTACAAACTGACCAATTCCGCATAGTTACCTGCAAAACCCAAATCTCCCCTAGGTTAATACTACCACAAGGTTTTCTATCAATGCCAGGAAAAAAAGACAACAACAACAAAAAACCTAGTGTTTATACTTATCAGAATACAACCATGCATGTATGCCTCTGTTTTAGGGGATGCCAGTAGTAGAAATGACCTAACAAAGACCAGAAATCTAACACAGATTAATACAAATCACAACCAAAATAGGCATGGCAGACTTTGAAATATTCAGTGCTAATATATCATATTTAACAGAAAAGATCTGAAAAACTAAAATCAGGGCTAAGAATAATAAGTAGGGCACATGTAAGACTTCAATTTCATCTCAGGAAGCTAGTTTGAAAATATAACTTCCTCTTGGTCAATAGAACACAAGGCACAACTTTTTCTACTCTGTCAAGATGCTTTTGCCTTTTCGAGCTACTGACACTTTTTACTCTGACATCAAACAGTAAGAAAAGACTAGACTTGAATGTGAAATATGTGTACCCTTATCGCTTTTCCAATTCACCACTTCTGGCAATTACGAATTCAACTAAATCCCATAACTATCCACATGGCCTCTTTCCAGTTTAACAATATCCAACACAGCTCTTTAGGCTCAATAGAAAAGACAAGGCCTATATATTTAAAACATAGGTGGGCATATTTTCCAAAATTATACAAATAACTAAGAATCATAAAATGAGATTTTTATAACCTAGAAACACAGAATAAATTAAACTAGAATTGAAGGAAGTTTTTAAGCCTAACTCAGCATCACTAAAGTAGCTTCTAATTAAAGCTTAATGACTGCAGATCTAGAATAGGGAGAAAATTCAGGCAGACAAAATATATCTTACCTTTCATTCAACTAATAATGAATCCTGTTCCAAGTTCACAAACACGGACACATAAAAATCATAACCAGAAAGACCAAAAATTCTCAAAAGAAAGAAAAAAGCAACCTAATCTGAACAAATATAGTGTACTAGAGCTGCTTATCAGCCACGGAAGGCAGGCAAGTAATATCTTACCTATGAACGAGGATAGTGAGGCAAAGCTAAAAAAAGCCACAAACTGAACTGCCAAAAGAGAAAAAGTGAACTTCATATTTACAATCTGTGGAACCTGACTCCGACGGGGAGAAAATCAGTATTATTAGGGGGAAATAGCAGACCTCCTCTTGCCGTTTCATTTTAATGATCTTACACTCATTTCCCTAAAGACCATTTTATCAGTATTGATTACCATAATATATACCCTTGCATGCAAAGATTTAACATTGACTATTTCAACTATTTAAGAGTGACTCTGAAGATCCAAGATAAATTGTAATTAATTTTTCTGAGACAAAAGTTTGACTCCTGCTCAAAGGCTAATTTATAGCAGTAAGTTATTTAGCTAGTGAGCATGGCTGACAGCTCATCATCTGCAAATTTAAGTCCTTCCCCCATTTTAAAAAACTGTTAACATACATAACATAATTAAATGAACAGCTCAATGAATTTTTATAAACTTAACCACCCATGTAACCAGCACCCAGATCAAGAATAGAATACTAACAGGATCCAGAAGTCCCTATCATGACTTCTTCCAGTCACAATTCCTCCAAAGGAAACCATCATCTTGACTTTTATACCACTGATTTGCTTTGCATAATCAATGCAAAGCATTTAATATATAAATGGTATCATGTAGTATGGACTCCTTCGTGTTTGGCTCCCTTTGTTCAATATTACATTGAAAAAATTAATTTGTGTTGTAATACGTTGTAGTTCATTAATTCTCCTTGCTGTATAGTATTGCATTGTGAGAATATACCACATTTTACTTATCGATTTTATTTCTTATGGACATTTAGGTAGTTTCCCTTTTTTGACTTCTATGAACAGCACTGCTATAAACATTCCCATACACGTCTTTTGATGAACGTATGTTTGAATTTTGCGCATATCCTTAGATATGGAATTGCTGGCTCACAGGGTACAGGAGTATTGGCTCACTGCAGTCATTTTGCTATATGTATAGCAGTATTCCATTGTGGCTTTGAATTTCTCTAATAACTAAAATTGATCAGCTTTTCTTATGTTTACTGACTATTCGGATATTCTCTTTTGTGAGGTATCTGTTCAAGTCTTTTGCTCATTTTTCTGTTGGAAAATCTACCTTTTTCTTATTGCTTTGTACAAGTTCTTGTAGAGACTTTTGTTTGCCAAGTTTCGTGGTTTGTGAATATTGCTAGAAATATTCCTCTCAAAAATCAGGAGTGTACTGTATTTCATACATGTCTCTATCAATCTCTGAATAAAACTCAAGTTCAATTAAGCTCATATTCCAATTTTTATCCAGTAGTTCCAACCTCTGCTTCTATCATCCTGAGGTCCTTGGCATCTAAGAATAGTAGAAAGCACTAAAGTGTCAGGTCCCAATAAGAGCTACAAATCATCTTCCCAATATAACAGGGACAAAGTGTGGGGAAAGAGGGATGAAAGCCCCTATAGCACACAGGCCTGATTAGTAAATGGAAATTTTAGATAGCTTCTGAATAAAATCCTTTTTCACCTGTCAAATAATTTATAACTTAATGTCAGCTAAACTTAGTAACTTCTCCATTTGTCCATGGAAGGAGATTCCTGGCTGGCTTTTCATGGTCATTTACAGGCTTCTCATAGATCCCTGAAATATAATGTGGCCATCAAAATGTCAGCACTTACCTGCTGCCCACACTCCGGACATATGGTCCAGCTCCCACGTCAGTGACTGATAACATGAGGAAACCAGACTATCTTAGGATCTGATTCAAAAACAAACACCTGGTAATTCTCATGTTCTTGATAATATAAACTAATAATGATAATGTGGCCAACTCCTTGACGACATTAAGAACTACTTGAAGTGACAGTATCTCCAGAGCAATCATATAAAGGTAGAAGAAGCAACATTAATAAATAGGAGCGTCCAAGCAGAGAAAGAGCAGTAATGTGCTGATGAAAATTCTCATGCTCAGAAACCTTCAATGATTTCTCACTTCTAACTGAATTAAGAATAATAGAATTTTAGAGTTGTAAGGAAAACAGGTACTCATCCAGCCTATTTTGCATACCATTCGTGTGTGTGTGTGTGTGTGTGTGTGTGTGTGTGTGTGTGTGTGTGAAATTCAAGTCAAGAGAGGTTAAGTCACTTACCCAAGATCACACACATAATTATAACAAAGGCCAGTATATCTCAAGTCTTCAGATTTCAAGTTAGGTATCTTTTCATTATACCTAGTTGGCAGTTAAGGCCCTCCATAAGATGAATCTAGCCTACTTATCACCCTCTTCTTCCACTGGACTCCTTGTTCTTCCCCAAACTCTGCACTGTCCTACCTCCATCCTTTTGGCAGGAATGCTCACCTTTTACTCTTTACTTGTCCAGAACAGTACCTACCTGACACTCATTAAATGTGATTATCTTTGTATTCCATAAAGTACCCAAAAGTATCTGGCATATGAAGACATTCAATAAAAATTTATTGAAATTACCTTTACAAGAAAAACATAGTTGAAAGGACTTCAACTGGAGTGGTACCTCTTGGCACTATTTCAGTGAGGTGACCAAGTTTAAAGCTAACACTTCCTCAGGCATGTGAAACCAAGATGTGAATTCATAGCGAAAAGGAAGTCTTAACACCAGAAAGGAAACCAAGTATCACAAGATAGCTCCATCATTTTATAGGTGAAAGAAAACGAAGCACAGAAAGATAAAGTTATCTGCCCAAGTTTACAGAGATTAAGAATGTAATAGGTCCCTTTGTGATGCTGATAAGGTATGGATCTTCTCCCCAGAAAAGTGTGTGTATATGTGTGTCCGCATACATGCATATACATACACAATCCACATATAATGTCTATTAATCCCGTGAATCCCATTCTTAGATCATAGATCAGAAATGTCTAACCTCAATCCTTCTTAAATCAACCTCTAATATAAAATTTTATAAATTTACTTAACAACTGCACAAGGAAGAACTTTTTCTTATACTTGATTCCAATTTTAAGATTATATTCCAGAATTCTAATATTCTAAGACTTGAAGTTCCTTCTTCATTTTATTTTACCCTTCTCTGAATGTTTTTCAGATCTCTCTATCTCTCTCTTAGATGCTACAACTGGAACCACATATGGTATTCAAGGTGTTGGCATGCAATAATTTTGTTTTCAAAATCCTGTAGGATGAGGCCCACCATTATAGGGACCTCTTTAGTGACAGAGCAAATAAGAAGCCAATGTATTCAGAAAACAGTCTACATTCCCTTTCTGAGTCACAATATAGACTACAAAAGGTCAATGAATCTTAAATATAGTTTAGATTCCCCCCCCCAAAGATACATTAACTTAAAATTAAGTCTCATGTACCACTTTTCTGTTTGCATATATATTTTTAGTTATTTTATTCCCATTAAAAGAACTCAATTTTATGTGAAGATGGAGACTTCGTTATATGCTCTTTAAAGGCAGTAGCTTTGGAATCAAAAAGATCTAGATTCAAATTCCAGTTCTGGTACAACCATGACAAATAAACATCTTTAAGCCTCAGTTTCCACATCTGTAAAATGGAGATTTTAAAAACTCTAATTCTTAGGCTTGCTTGAGAATTAAATAAAATAGTGTACTTAAAACATTCAGATAAGGATAGCTAAGGAAATTTTTGAAAAAGCTAGGCAATGAGAGGGTACTTGCCTTGTATATTAAAATGTATCATAAACAACAAGAATGTCAGAGAGAATTCAGAGTACTTGGTAGAAAGTTGAATCAAATGATCATTAGGGTCCTTCACAATTTTAATGCAACACTTTAGCTTGGGGAACCCTGAGGTTGCATGGTATGAGCTGCCTGAATACATGACAGGAAAAGGCTTAGACACATCCTAACTCTTAATGTATTTTCACTCAGGTATAGCAGCATCCGTATGGAAATATCTTGATAGCTGAAGCTGTGTTAACATAGTCATCAAGATTATCTAAAATTTCAAGGAGGTTGTGTAATGTTTTTCTAGGAAAAATCTGTATAGATATCAAAGTCATTTTACATCAGGGTCATTTATGGTCAATTGATTTTGACAAGGGTGTCTAAGACCAACCAATGGGTACAAAATAGTCTTTTCAACAAATGATGCTGGGGCAACTAGATATCCACATGCAAAAGAATAAAGTTGGGCTCTTTTCCTCCCTAGTTGTTTGAGGGTCAGCCGCCATCATAAGCAACAGTAACCATCTAGACCAGAAAGTTCATGACCAATAGACTACTTTAGCAGAAATAAATGGTCATTGACGTCCTTCACCCTGGGAAGGCAATAGTACCTAGGACAGAGATTCAGAAAAAGCTTACCAAAATGTACAAAACCACACCAGATGTCATCTCTGCATCTAAATTCAGAACCCATTTTGGTGGTGGCAAGATAACTGGCTTTGGCATGATTTATGATTCCTTGAATTATGCAAAGAAAAAATGAACCTGAACACAGACTTACAAGACATGGCCTGTATAAGAAAAAGACCTGAAGAAAACAGCAAGAGGAATGCAAGAATGGAATGAAGAAAGTCAGGGGGACTACAAAGGCTGATGTCGGTGCTCGCAAAGAATAGAGTTCAAAGATTTGTTAGTGACTTTACCTGCAATGACTGTGCAGATATTTCATGAGGATTAATAAACTTAAGAACTTACAAAAAAAAAAAAAAAGAATGAAGTTGGATTCTTACCTCACACCATATAAAAAATTAACTCAAAATGGATCAAAGACCTAAATTAAATGTAAGAGCTAAAACTATAAAACTCTTAGAAGAAAACATAGGTGTAAATTTTACATCAGGATTTCTCAACCTCAACACTAAAAAGAGTTTGAGACAGATAATTCTTTGTTGTAGAATATCCTGCACTATAGGATGTTTAGCAGCATCCCTCCTGGCCTCTGCCCACTAGATACTAGTAGCATACCTGTCTCCAGTGTTAACAACCAAAAATGCCTCAAGATATTGCCAGATTACCCTTGGGAGGCAGAACTGCCCAGTTGAGAATCACTATTTTAGACTAAATGATGCTTCTTATCCTCCTCCCTTGCAAAACTACCAATGTATATGTCATGACTACCTGGATTGTTATTTGTTTAGTAGATGAACTCTAGGAACTGTTCTGAAAAGTCATTTAATACTCCATTATCTATCATTTTGAGGTGATCTCAGGACCCTGCCTAAGAATTTAGCCTCATTTTGAAAGCAGTCCCCTTCTGAAAGGTTTTTAGTCCAACCCCTTCCATTAAAAGATCGCAGATCAGTATAATTATTTTTTTGGGGGATGGCATTTTTTGTTAACAGCTTTACTGATATAATTCACATGTCATATAATTCATCTCTTTAAAGTATACGATTCAATGTTTTGGGGTTTTTTTTAGTATATTCAGAGTTGTGCATGATGATTTTTGAAGTTAATGATTCTCTTATTTACCTTTGTTCTACTACTACTCAGCATAACTACCAGGGAACTAAAAACCAAACCAAAATCAAAGCAAATCAACAGGCTAATCACATTGGCATTGTTTCCTCACAACCTAGAAAAGAGTAATGTTCCTATAGCAATCAATAACTTAGCCACATATATACAAAAAAGACAAACTATGAAATAAATCTAATGATGAAGCTTTGCTTGAAATTTAGTGTCAGTACTCTAAAGAAATTAAAAAAAAAAAAAAAGTCACTCCTAAACCAAAGTCCTATACCAAGAACCCTGAACATTCCTTTTCTCTCCTGTTTCCTGAATTCCAGTGTCATTAGCTAAAATGAATATAATTCACAGACCAGTTAAGTGCTAGTGAGACTTATAAGTAACTAGCATGGCAGGTATTGTAAGGTCAGAATCCTTTTTACTGTCGATTCAATTTGTTTTGATTCAGGTTCAGAGCTCTTGTACAAGACAACAAATTTACATGATGGAAAGGTCAAGGTTTCATTTTAGAGCCTCTTTTTCACTGCTAGTATAACTACAATGCCACTTTGACCTTAACTTTTTTTAGCTCTTGAATGGTGTTTGCCCTGCTACTGTCACTGTCTAATCCAGAGACTATGGCTGGCAGGAGGAAATTACTTTGGAAGCCACAGCTGTTATACAAACCAGTTACCATCTTCCAAATATGAGAACAACTTCAGCTCCTTCTTTGATCAGTTTGCTCAATCAAAATTTCAGATCTCATCTGAAACCAGTGAAAGGAGCTGTGGCTTCCAAGACCAAAGCTATTTTGTTGAAGAATCATATCAAGGGAACTGTACATGCAGCCAGAAAAGCCAGCTGCAAGATACTCCAGAAATACTAAGCCTAATCTCCTACCTTCCAAAAGACCTCAAGTCCCCTGCTGAGTCATTTGAAAACACATACTCCATCTGACTCACGGTTACTCACTTTTCTGTTTACTAACTGTACCCATGCAGATGCTGTGATAGTTTGTTCTACTGTCCTTTCAATGAAAGTCACTAAATTTAATATCATACTTTTAATGATAAAAAAACAATAAAACAACCATTTAGTCATTGTGCAATCCAGGTACTGTGGTAAGTACTTTAATAACATCATCTTATTCTTAATTTTCACAATGACCTTATGAGAAAGGTTTATTACTATTCCGCTTTTTACTTTTATTTTCTAAAATAAACATACAGTAAATTGACTTTTTTTCTTTCGTGTACTTTTCTAAGTTTTAACACATAAACAGAGCCATGTAACCACAATGAGGATACAGAACAGTTCCATCACCTCAAACATTCCCTTATAATTTGTTCCCTGACCCTATAGTTTTGCCTTTTCCAGAATGTCATATAACTGAAATCATTCACTCAGCATAATGGCTTTGAAATCCATCCGAGCTTTTTTTGTGTATCAAGAGTTTATTTCTCCTTACTGCTGAGTAGTGTTCCATACTGTCCTCATTTTATAGATAGGCAACTGAAGCTCAGAAAGGTTAGTAAACCTACTGAAGGTCACCAAGGTGAGGCCACTATTCAAAAACCCAGGTCTCAGTGGCTCCAGAACCCATACTCTTAACAACTATGCTTAACAACTATGCCCCTTAGTAGTCTAAGCTCTTAAAAGAGCAGTCCATAATCTTGATTTAAATATGAAGGACCCTTCTGGAACAACAGAATAAATGAGTTTCACTTTTACTAAAAAAGCAGGCTGAGAATAGTTTGTCAAGACTTCTAGCAATGATTCCAAAGCTCTTAAGGGAGCATGATATGGAGGTAAAAGCAGGAATTATCATCAGTGAAACAGGCCAAGGTTTAGAATTCCAGTTCTACCACTTTTTAAGGATGTGTGAGCTTACACAAGTTCTTCACTTTTTGAAACCTGTTTCCTCTTCTATAAAATGAGTATCATATTATGTTGAAATAGCCTTAGAAGGATAAAATGAGATGATATATGTAAAATTCCTGACACATAATATTATTACCATCTATATTGAATAGAGCCAATAAAGTCATGCCAAACAAAATACCTACTAAATATACAAGTCAGTATTTATTAAGCTCTGAACAATGTAAAAGGCATGGCCCCTAACTACAAGGAGTATATATATTCTAGCTAAAGAAATAAATAATTTCCCCAAAATATAATTGAGGCCATTATATATGCTAAATTGTATGGCTGAATCTACAAATAAAATATAGAGATAACTCAATTTAATTTTAGCCAATAGTTTTAATTCTCTGTTTCATTTTTTAAAGCCCGAATAGAGACTCAGGTGTGGAATCCACCTATCTTCTAATCTAGAACAGTCTTTAGGCATAGGTAAAAGCAAAGTCTTTACCTGTCAACATCTAGAATGTATTCTAAAAACTACTAGTTCCAACTCTTTCATTCTAGGTATTTGTACCAATTTCAAAACGACAGGAAGAAAAATACATAAAAGCCTGAATTCTGTGACACTTGATAAGTGACTGATTCTTTAGGAAAACAGGATATGCTTCAAAAGGTTTACTGAAATAAAGTCTAAAAAACCTCAAATTTGCTGCCCAAAAGAATTCTGTAAGATCATTTCTTTCCCTTCTGCCTCTCTTTGGTCTTTGTAGGAAAATATATAAACACACAGGTATAAGGTAAAAAGGTAAAAAATAGGAGAATAAGCTGGAATGGGGAAAAGACTATTAAAAATCTATCTACAATAGTCATTCTACATTCTTCTTGTGCTTTCTATAAATCCTTCTCCCTCAACTGACGTTTACTATGTGCATCTTTGCCAGTACAGCGATAACTCTTCAAAGTCAGCTCAGTTTTATTAGGCTTTTAAATTAAGCATGTAAATAAAACATATATAAAATAAGGCTGCCTCAAATCTTTATTTCCCAATTTGACCTGGGAGCAAAACATAGTAACAGTCTATAACAAAGCATTTACCAAGGCTCTGTCACAGCTACTTTGTAACACATTCCTCATGGTTGGCAAGTCTGTACATCTATGCTACTGGCTTAGTGCTTTGGACTTGGAGAAAATAGTTAAAATTTTTTAAAAAGTTAAAGTCCACACACAGAAGTAGTTTTTAATAGTAGCGAAATCTCACTTGGGGATCAAATAACACCAACGGGTTCATTTCTCTACGCCAACCTCAGCTAAAGTTTTATGCTTCTAACTTGCCTAAGCTCTACAATTCCTTATCATCCTAAGAAATATCCATCCCTAGGCCTGGATTTCCACCAGCTTTTAAGGCTGAATCTCTTATCCCTATCACTTTAAAAGAGAGAAGCCAAATCTCTAGCCAGTGTTCTAAAAACAAATAGCTACAATCAGGAAACAAGAAAACTGGCAGGCAAAACCATAACTCTTTTTTCTTATTTAAGTCAGTTGGGCAATTTTTTCAAAAAGAAGCAATGTATTGTGGAATCAGGAGACCTGAGTTCTAGCTTTCCCCACTAATAAGCTGTGTGACCTTCATCAAATCATAACCACTCTGCGCTTCAGTTTCTTCTATAAAATGAGAATGCTGCAGCAGACTCAGCAATCACAAACTGAAGGCCAGATAAAAAATCTGAGCTGGTCCATAGATGTGTTTTGTTTGGGGGTATGCTGTGAGTTTATTTTTTTATATCAATAAATTAATTTATTGAGAATAATTGAAACCACATTTTGGAATGATGTTATTATCACTACTTAAGAAAATAAAAAATTATTTAACTCAGTATACAAATAAATATTTAACAGACTATACTGTGAATAGTTATAACAACAAATAAATATTTAACTAAGTGTACTATTAAGGTCTGGTGACAACCTTTAAACAGGGTAGGTAATAGAAATGCCTTTGTTCTAGCCTCTTCTGGATTCCTTTCCTCCTTATTCTAATACACCTCTGCTAAGGGGACCAGGTTCTGAATCATATAATTTTTTTAACATTTATTATGAAAACTATAAAAATTATATAAAAGCAAACAGACTTTTATCATGAACTCCCATATACCCCAATCCTAATCTCAAGAATTAGCAACTCAGGCCTAGTCTTGTTTTTTATTATCCTCTCCCACTACCACATTATTTTGAAGCAAATCTGGCACATCATATAATTTTATCCACCTTAAATGTTAATAACCAAAACAACAAAAAAACGTTAATAACCATAATATCATTATCATCACATCTAAAGGAGTAACATTGCTTTAGTATCAAAGTTTTAGTTAGTGCTTAATTCACAACTATGCAATTTCTGTAACTGCCATAAACTTTTGTTTAATGTTATGTTTGCATGAATCAGTATTCAAATAAGACCCATTTATTGCAACTGTTTGATACGTGCAGTGAAACACAGAATTGAATGTCTTTAGATGAGGATACAGCCTTTCAGTTAGCCACAGTTCACACTGCTCCCTATTCTTGTACTCATTTAAGTTATCTGCTAGACCCCTGAAGTTTTTTGAGTTTAGGTTTCTGGAGGATGTGAAGTCTCTTCCACTTCTAAGATACCTTGACTCTTGTAAACTTTGAGAGAGAGAAAACAAATGAGTGAAACATCATGCTTAAAATTGAAAAACCAAGAAGCAGCAAGATAAGCTTGTTATTTAGAAATACAGAAGTAAATTCTAAAAGTGTGTGCTAAAATAGTTTATGAAAGGATTACCTCTAAGGCATAGCATAGAATGGAAAGAGTAGGTACTGGGGACTGCTATTTCACACGCTCATGCCTATCTCACAGGACCGTTGTGAAGCTTAACTTAGATATATTTATATACCTTCATTTATATTAACATATAAAATGTAAGATACTTTAATATAAGTAAAAAATTTTAATCAACATAGAACACATTCACTTGACATTCAATTAATTCATTTTCAAGAATTATAAAAAAATATATAAAAGATATAAAGATCTTAGAATCATCTACTTGGAGCTAAATCATTCACTTGGTAGCTATAAAATTACAAAACAAGTTTGAAGCATAGTTCATCTGAAAGGTGACCTAATTGGATAATACAAAGGCAAAGGAGAATTGTTAACTTAGACTACCTCAAAATGCATAGAAATAAAAAGCTTGTGTCTATTTTTCTTCTTTAAATTACATTCTATAATATATCAACACCAAAATTTTCATTACAAATAAAGTGTAATGACATTCATATAGAATCCCTCTGAAAGTATTTGCAAGCTTGTGTGAAGACAATGGACCCAAAGAATCTTAGGACTTTAGAGATGTAAAACATCACTTGGTGTATTTTTCTCATTTTAGAGAATGAAATTGACAGCCCAGAGAGAACACAGAAACCAGGACCTTAGAAAAAGTTTTAGGAGTCAGGCCTCACACTCTTTGCAGAGAGACCAATGAGAATGACTGGGCACGGCAGTCTATAATAGAGGTAAAAAAGGAATTTGCTCAACGATGAGGAAAATGATATGCTGGGTTACCAGCTCCACCTTTCACGTGGTCAATCTGTCCTAGGCATGGTGCCATGGCAAAGAGATACAGGGCCTTTCACCATACAGAATTCCGCTATCTTACTTAGGAAGCTAGATATCATACCTAGTTAAACAAACCTCTAAACCCAGACTTTTCATTCAGTCATCTCATTCTCAGAGAAATAAGAAAACTGGAGGCAAACAGAAAGAAAAAATAAATAATAAAGAAAAATAGAACAAAAGGAAAAACAACAACAAAGAAAACAAGAGGCAAAACTGACCTATATCAGCACTTTTCACTTTCTGACAGCTGAAAATAGCTAACAGTTTCTCCCCAAACCCTAATACCTCCTCTTCATGGCCAATAAGTAAATAAGTTGGGGAAGACAATAAAAGTGACCCAATTCCTATTTCAAAGTACAAAGCTAAACAGGTTATTTATAGATCTGGTGTCAGTCTTGTCCTCATCTCCCCTCCTTACAACTTGGATTGCCTGCTCTCCACACAGGGAGACTCCCATGCACACTCTGAGCCAAAGATTTTCACAGGATCTCACACTGCTACACTTCAAATGTAAATAAACTAGTCAATGTCCAAGCATCTCTCTGTAAGGACCAAAAATACCACTACCTACCTGGTTTCAAACAGTCCACAGTAAGAGGGAAAAAAAGACACTGGCAATAAATATGAAAAGATAAAAAAGCATTATCTAGGGATGAAAGTTGCCGATACAAATCTGAAAGGACACTATCCAATTTGTCAAATAAATGACAAGAACTAAGAAGAGATCATGCTGCACACAGGAAAAAAATCCAAACAGTAAAACTACACTTGAGAAAGTGCTAGAAAGACATGCAAAGCAAATTATAAAGGTATCATCTTGTCAGCTAAATTAGCAAAAATAAAAAGAAGTTAGAAAACTCAATATGAAAAATAGTGCAGCTATAAAACTCAGTCACTCTACTAATGGGACTATTATTTCATGAAGATAATTAGAAAGAAAAACCATGTTATCAGTACAAAGATAACTAAAATCCCTTACATAGAATAAACTTAAAAATCTAAAAGAATAACCTATGCCATTCTAATTTGATGTGTATTTTTATAGTGCCATTAAATGATAAATATACAGGTGAATGGACGGAAAATTCTGTATTAAATTATGTTAAATGAATAAAAGGAACAAAAATAATATGGCATATTGATTAAACTACTTAAATGATGTGTATATAATGATAAGGATTACAGGAGATCAGAGTTAGGTAAATAGTGATTTTATGAACAAGAGGTTTTTTTGTTCCTGTTGGCCTGCTTTGTTACCTTTGTTTATAGTCATCTATAAATTTAAACACAATTTTGGATCCTCTCTGGTTTTGTACAACCTAAGTCAATAAAAGCATTCAATGGATTTTCCCAGGTATAAATTTTCTACTAGGCCTGTCAATGGCAACAGGAATATGAGACCAGAGTTCATTCACAGTTTCAGGCTGTTTCCTAGGAAGCTAAAGATGCTCTGGGATTTTTGAGAAAGGAGAAACTGACTCTCTGTTTTAACTCCCTAAAGGCTGAACAAGTTCAATTTCACAACAGAGATTCCTATTAACAGGTTTAGAGTTTGGTATATACCAAGGTGGGGAAAGAGGTCAATGTAACAGCAATATAGCTCTCACAGTCACCAAAAAGGCAGGACAGTATTCCTGGTTGGCTTCAGGATCAACCTGTGCATTCTTCATCACTGTGACTACAGACCTGCCTCTCCTAGAAAAGTGAAGAATAGCAAAAAATTCTTCAGGCTCTTTTCTGATTGGTATACAAAGTAGCAGATAATCCAACACGTAACAGACAAATAATTTAGTTTTTAAATATCTCCCATGTACAAGGCCATCATCTCCATTTCAGAGCTCCTGGATAGAGTCCAAGAAGAGCTCATATTATTATATATCTCTGTCTGGAAGATCAACGGTGATCCCATAACTCTGGTCACTCTAGCTTATTTGCACCAAATTTTAGAGGATCAGTGGTAAACAGGTTGAGGAAACACAGAGGATTACTTGAATCCAACTGAGGGGTTCTAATGAGGAGCGGGATCCTTGAACCAGCTGCTACAGATGCTCCCTAGAAAGGAAGAGAAAGAGAGAGAAGGGGAGGGAGGGAGAAAGCAGCAGGAGAAAGAGGGATCATGCTTATTGGCTTGCTTTAGAAAAAGAAAAGGTTTTTTATTAGTGCTTAAGGCTGACATGGCAATGGAAAAGATAGAGATTCACATGTTGAAGCAATATTTACACATAATTCGCCATATAATCCTGAATGCTTGCAAAGACATGAGAATTTGTGAAAAGCAGAAAGGGCTGAATAGGGAGAATACTTTTTCAGGAAAAAAAAATCAATCTTTAAGTCCAAGTGAACATCTGAAAGCATCCTATTAACCTCTATTGTAGCTAACCTCCAAGTTGACTCCCAAGGACAATTACCTTTGTGCAATCCTTTCCCAGATTATATCAGGGTTAGTCTGGGTGACCAATATAATATGGCAGAAGTGATAGTACATTACTTCTGAGACAAAGTCAGAAAACAATGTGGGGCTTCTGCTTTCTCTCTTGGATCATTCCTCTAGGGGGAAGCCAAATGCCATGTTGTTAGCAGTCCTGGAGAGGCCCACATTGTGAGGAATTGAGGCCTCTGGACAACAGCCTATGAGAAACAGGCTTCTTACCAATGGCCACATGAGTGAGCTTCAGAATGGATCCTCCAGCCCAGCCAATGACTATAGCCCTGGCTGACCAACTTGAGAGACCCTAAGCCAGAACCATTCGTTAAGTGGCTCTCAAATTCCTGAGCCTCAGAAACTGTGTGTGATAAAACAATTTTTAAGATGCTAACATTTAGGGTAATCTGTTATATAGCAATAGATAGCATAATAATAACATAACATAACCTCAAACTAAACAAGCTTGATGGGGAACTATAGCATATGGTAATAGCATGATTTCATCTACTGGGTAAAAAAAAAAAAAAAAAAAAAAAAGAATCATCTTCAAATGAAAAGTAGCCTGCTGTTCAAGATACCACTAAAAGCTAAATAAGGCTACAGGATGGATAAATTGTCCTTCTCTTCTAATCTAATCTAAGGATTGTCACAGGCAAAGAGGCCCCACAGAAGAGTCCAACGCAGCTCCCTCCCAATAATTATATCATCTATCCTACAACTATAGACATGAGGTTAGTGAAAGGTAGGCTTCACGTGCAAGCAACTGTGAGGGTGTTGTCCCATATCAGAGTAGTCAAGGATTGAAGTGGAGGCAGCAAAGTTATCCCCAGAGATTTATGCCTGGCACTAAGCTAAGATTCACAAGGTTCTCCTTGCGTTTTCCTTACCTCTAAATGCTGGGATAACTGACACTCACTGAATGCTGATATTTGTATGAATAAAAATGAAGGGATTTAGCAAATCTTGTTCCTGCACACAGTTGTCAAAAAAAATCTGACCTTTACAACAGGAAAAAGAGGGGGGATTTAAAGATTTAAAGAAGAGGCAGTGACTGTCTGATGTATAACAAACCTTTGAAAAATTATGAAGCAGTGAAAATCCCCTGCAGGTCCCAATAAAATGTATCCAATTTGCATCCCAGCAAAGCTTTCCATACATACCATTTGGCTCCTGTGTGTACTTCCAGGCAAATAAATCCCGAGGAATAATTCCACCGGGACCTAAGTCTGATCTCTGATATATTACTACTCCATAGCTCCAGACCAGGCTCCACAACTGCCTTTTTGGTTCCAAATAACTAAATCAAAGTCATCTGATAAGCTTTTAAAACAAGGAATGTGAGGAGTGGTTTAATGAATGTTACAACTCAACCTATTATAGACCACAGTACAATATTGGAAGGGGGGGCGGAGAGGAAAAAAAATAAACCCTTATACTTGTACATCCCTAAATCTCTCAGGACCAAATCCAGACGTACCTGTTCATTCAACCACACCTGACTATAAAGCCTTATTCAAAGCCTGACTTTGATCAAATAGTTAGGATATATTTGAAAACTTTACACCAGGGTGTGTTGGGGGGTGGGGAGAAGATACAGTAGAGACTGCAATTTTTTCTTTACTTTGAAAACGAGTTCAAACTCATTTTTAAAAAAGCAACCAATGGAAGCAATAAACACTGAAATGTTTTCTGACTTCAAATATTACAAGGAAAAAAACATAACAAACAGTCTGGTAGCAAAAAAAAAAAAAATTCTATAAGTCAGAAAAATCAACCACTCAACACATAAACTAGAAAAAGCAGTGTTAAGAAAAAAAGGAAAGCTAGATTTATAGAGGAAACTGAGAGAACTAAAAATTCAAGCATCCTAGATCCCACATCAGTTTTCTCTTTCCACATAAAGAAATTTTCACAAAAGAAAAATAAATTTAGATAAGACATACTAAAACATTAACCATAATGACTATTATTAAACAAATCACAAAATTATATAAACACAAGGAGTAGAAATTGATGGCCTAAAAAAGAGAAGGTAAGAAATAGGCCTTTAGGAAATAATAATTTGATGCAGAAGATATCAAAATAAGAAACCATCCTGCCAGAGAGTAAAGAAATGAGAACATTATAGTTTTCGCATCTGTATATAATCTCACATGGATAAGTAATGGAATAACTGCACCTTAAAAAGAACCAGTCACTCAGGAATTAGAGTTAACCCTCATCTCCAGAAGGTTATTTAGCAAGCAAGAAAATAAGCTGGCAATCTGCAAGCAAGCTGAGCCTCTTGTATAGTCAGCAAGACCCAGACCATTGCCTGGTCCAGGATTGTGACAGCAGATGAAGCCAGAAATACTGCCATCTATTCTCAAGATCCAAAGTGTAACTGACACTCTTTTTTTGGCAAATCATATTTCAATCCGGTCTATGCGACTCATATCAGCTATGATCACTATGTTTGCTGTAGATTTAAGAAGAAAGTTATTCTTCAGCACAAAAGCTAGAACCTCGATGCTTATTTGGCCCAGAAGAGCCATCCAGCTACTTCAAGAGAAGCATACTAGAAGACCCATTAGGACTGGAAAGAGTTTTATCATCACAGTCCTAATCCACTCGCAAAACGTTTTGAGACTGTAATAAAAAAACCCAGAAAATCTTAAGTGTTGGTGAGAATGTGGAAAAACTGGAACCCTCACACATTGCTGCTGGGACTGCAAAATGGTTCAGCTGCTCTGGAAAACAGTTTGGCAGTTCCTCAAAAAGTTAAACATTGAGTTACCATATGATCCAGCAACTCCCTGCTAGGTTTATAATTCAAAAAAAAAAAAAAAAGAAAGAAAGAAAACAAGTACTCAAAAACACATACACACATTTCTAGCAGCACCATTCGCAACAGCCAAAAGGCAGAAACAGTCCCAATGTCCATCAGTGGATAAATGGAAAAATAAACTATGGTATATATACACAATGGAATATTATTCAGCCATAAAAAGGAATAAATTACTGATTCATGCTACGATGTGGATGAATCTCAAAAACACTACTCCAAGTCAAAGAAGCAAGATAAAAAAGATCATATATTATATAATTCTATTTATATTAAATATCCAGAACAGGTAAATACATAGAGACAGAATGTAGACTGGTGGTTACCAGGATTTGGAGAGAAGGGGAAGGGTAAGCAACTACTTAATGGGTACATGTTTTATTTTGGGGGTGAAGAAAATGTTTTGGAACTAGACAGAGGTGGTGGTTGTACAACATTGCAAATGTACTGCCACTAAATTGTTCATTTTAAAATAGTTAATTTTATGTTAAATGATTTTTACCTCCGTTTTTTAAAAAGGCTCTTGAAAATGAAAGATTCTCTATCTCTAAATCTTTATTTTTCTCAAGTGCTTTAACAAGATATGAGCTTTGCTTCTGGGAAACCATAACAAGTTCCAATTAAAGCCTGTGGTGTCTCCTCTGTAGTTTTTGTAGAGTCAAGCAGTCACCTCAGACCATAATGCAAAGGAATCATTCCAGATTCTTGCAAAAGTGAAGGAGACCTGGTAGCTTTCCACTAACCAAAACTGGTTGCTCTGAAGCAGAAATGTCAGTGAGCCATCCCTGTCTTGCATCCCACTGGAGGCATTCTGAACCCAAGCTGTTGCAGCTAGCCACAAAGTCCTCCTTGGGGACTACATCTGCTGAGACTCATATGAAGATTTCATGTTATGCAAAACCACAGTAAGGAATTTCATCTCATGCATTACAACTCAATGCAGAGTTCTCTGGAGACACAGGTACTTCATCGTCTCTTATCTTGCATTCTGAACAGTCTTTTCCCCAACCTAAGGACAGTTTAAACTTCACCAATGGACAGGATTTTCTAGTAGAAGCACTTTGAACAGTCATCCTTCATAGTGTCACTTTGTCGTTCACATTTTTTCAAATTATTAAATCAAAAGCATTTTTGGAATATGAGGTCCATCCATATTATAATATCTGTTGTCATCTTTGTTCCCATAAATAACCTCCCATCCTACTGGCAGAAGGTCTCAGTCACCTACACTCTTAATTTAAAGACTCCTATAATTGATCGTTTATAATAACTACCCTGTCCCCAACCCATTCTATGATGCCATAAAGATACACGACATAGGTGAACTTCCTAAAGCTCTTCCCCATTATTTTACTCATTGCTATTGTTACAGCTTCCTTTTGGAGAAAGTAAAATCAGGCTTTTCTAGGCCTCAGTGTCAACCAAAGAGGGCAGTAGTCACTTACTACCAACGGTTCCCAAACCAGCCTCTATGCTCACAGACACGTCATAAAAGCATGAACTGAGAAGTACTCCTTTCCCATTAATTAAAAAAAAAAAAAATCTAATAAAACTGGTTGTTAATGGTATCAATAAACTGCTTATCCTGTCAGCTTAAGTTGGAGCACTTTAAAAGTTGCCCTCGAAGATCCAAGTACAATCCTTATGACTTCTCTAGGCAAGAGGTGATAGTCCCTCCCTTAAGATCTGAGGATTTGTATCCCCACAGTTTCCATCACTCTAAGATAACATTTAATAGTATCTAGGATCATCAGTAACATATTATACTCACCTCCTCTCAGCCCTCCCCTTCACTCATCTCTCTGGGTAGAGCATTCAGAACCGGTAATTGCCATGTCTTGTTGGATTTTTAATTTTTTTACTACCTCTCAGCACTATAGTTTTGTGAATCTCCTAACCCCAAGCCAGAACTCTAGCTTGCCCAACTAAACAGTGGAACTAAAAAACTCATGTGCTTTATTCCCAAACAGTTACCTTTCCACATGCCCAAAACAGCCTGGTTGTATTAGTCTATATGGCATGCTTTCAGTGGACCTGCCTATTGAACTTAGATGTCTAATAACAGGGACCTGCGAACAGCCTGAATTTGCTGCTAGAGAAAAACAAGGTCTACTGAATGGGCAGCCCAGGATTCTCTGAAACCAGCTCCTTTGATAGACATAGTCAAATCACAAAGAAGAAGGATATTCCCCATGAGATTGTGATTAAAATAATAATGTTAATTTGTATCCAGGTAAGACAGAGAGATCAAGATACAAGCTATATTCACCTGTCTCTTGTTCCTCTTCTGCAAATGCTCACCTGAAAGTTAGTTATAGTTCTGCTTCCATTCACATAAAAATCAATTAGTTACCTCATTGCCTTTTTTCATATCACATTTTAATAGAAGCATTTACTAATTGTGTAACACTGAACATGAAGTTGCTTAACCTTTCTGGAGCCTGAGCTTTATCTGTAAAGTGGGGGATACAAAATAGCCAAAGCCAAATAGCCAAAGCTATTTTGTGGGTTGTTATGAAACTTAAATGAAAAAAATATATGCAAACTGTCACAGCCAAGAAAAGCCTAAGGAGACATGACAACTAAATGTAACACGGTGTTCTGGATGTAATCCTGAAACAGAAAAAGGTCATTATGTAAAAATCAAGGAAATGTGAATAAAGTATGAACTTCAGGTAATGCAATGCATCAATACTGGTTCACTAATTGTGACAAATGTACCATACCAATATAATATATTAATTATAGGAGAAACTAGGTGTGGAGAATATGAGAACTTCTTTATAACTTCTCTATAAATCTAAATCTATTCTAAAATAAAAAGGCTATTTTAAAAAGTAAAAAAATATATGCAAAATCATTTTATAAATTGTAATGTTCTAGTCAATTATAAAACATCACATAATTTAGTAGAGTTAGTCTTTTATGTAGATTGTTGGTAGGTAGGCAGCCATCTTAAGTAGCTAAGATAAAAGAGATAGCTTGAAGAGTTAAGTTCTGGTGTGGAAGAGTCTAGCCCCCAAAAACATCCCAGCTGTTTCCTGCCAGCTGGTGCCTCATGTCTGACTTTCAATAGAGTTGATTTTCTTTGTATAATTATTTTTGTCTCTCAACCTGTCTGTATTATAACTAAAAGAATGGTTACTTTTTAAAAAGAGGCTCTATACAGGTATGTGTTTTAATTTAAGACTGCAAAAGTGAACTATAAGGCATGGGTATGGCTCTTTACTGGGTCCATTTCTTAACTGGCTAAAATAGATCTGATTTCTACTCCCAACTTCAAATGCCTCAGACAGACACCCAGAGACAGAATAGGGCAAGTGTACCCAACTCTTGCCAACTCTGTTGTACCCTGAAAAAAAAAAATAAAAGAAGAAAGCAAGAGTCCCAGAAGTGCAGGAAATTGTTTCTCAGACGAAAGACAACACTTCCTTTCCCAGAACAATCCATCTCCCACACTGACATCCTGCTCCTGCTATATTTACCCAACCCAAATCTGCCGATGATATACTTCCAGCTGCACTCATGCCACATGGTCCTGTCACTCAGCCACAGCACTCAGAAGGGAATCCGTCCAGGGGACAGCGCCTAGAAATCACTACCCACTAATCCATGCTTCCTCTATCAGTAGCCTTTAGAGTAAAGTGAGACAAAATATGCACAGTATTACTCCCTGTTTATTTTGGAAGTGACTGGGGAGACAGAGGTACTTCATTTTATATAGTTGCTAATTTTGACTGCTCTTATGGTAGCCAATGAAGGACTTGAACAATAAAGGGATTGAAATGGGAGGTTAAAAATAACTCAACATGTTAATGTTAGCTGCCCAAAAAGCATCACTTAATAGCCTCCTGCACCCCAACCTACTTCAGGCTACCTTATTACAGAGTAAATCCTTCAGTTCTGGGTGGATGAATCCAAGGAGTTGAGAATGGGACCATTTCATTTACCCCACCTCTCTCTACCTCATAGCACACTCAACTGAAAGGTGGAAAGCTCAAACACTGGACTGGGTAAAGGTAAATGTTAGAGCTGACTCCCATTTTCCTATTTTAGTAGCTCTGTATTCTTCGTCCTTCCCTTCTACTCCCATACCACAGTCCCAAGTCCTTTTCTTCTGCTCCTTTCTGTTCATTCCTCTATACTTTCTGCCTCTTTTCTTTCCCTACTTTTTTATTTTTTTATTTACCATGGGAAAGGTTCCTCAACAAAACATAACTGATAGCTGGCAAGCCTTCATTAATAATGTCATATCATTAGCTTACTCTCCACAGTAATAACAACAAAGAACCTGAGACTCAAAAGCAATACTTCTCTACCTTTTCTTTTCTTAAGGAGGAACAGTCATGCATATTGATCAGATCCTTCAAAAGAATGAAAGAAAATGCAAAAGGAAAAATGCAGAGAAAAAAAGAGGGAAGGAGAGAAAAAGATGATAGTAAATAAGAATGGGGAAATGTTTTTCTAACCATTTCTCTCTTAAAGCTCCTGGACAATACACATTTTCTAAACTGTACAGATCTTAAAAAGCTAAAGTAGAAGTTCTTAATGAGCCCAATCAGGCTTTTAAAATAGATTTGAGAATAAAAGTTGAAATATGATGATGAATTCATACTGCTATCCCACTTATTAAAAGGAGGGAGAAAGAAAAAAAAAAAGAGAGAGAGAGAAGGGAATCAGTTTCATATGGCTATTCCAGTTTGGCTTAAAGAAGCATTTATGCTGTTGGCTGAGGGGAGAATAAATTTCACTTGAGTGATGTTGCCATATTCTAGAAAATTACCAACCCCCAGTCAAACCTCATTGAGATAAACCATTTTCCAATTTTCAAAACTCTTTTTAGTTACTATTTTTTAAAAACAGCACCACTGAAAAAAACCACAGAGAACTAGAGAACTTATGGTATGCAATTGTGTTTCTTAAAAAGAAGAGAAACTCTTAACACAAGCAAACTAGGAAGACAGTTCATGTCTGCTCCCAAGAACAAGTCCTTTAAGAACAAGTAATATAAGCAATCATTCAATATTTACCATCACTGCAAACTGAAAATTAAAGTATGATAAATTGTGGATGGAAAATTTAATGAGGAGCAAAGTCTTAAAGTGTCCGCCCACAGATCGCTTATGAGTTACAAAGGGAAAATAATATCTATCCAGTGGACAAATAAAGTAACATCGTGACCAGGTGATCAAAATTAATATCACCAATGAGGGATATTGCTACATATGATATCCTGAGAAGGACACTATTATCAATTCTGGCAAGTAGATTCATGCTAGACACATATAACCTAAATCTAATCATGAGGAAACATCAGACAAAGCCAAAATGAGGAGTACTCTCAAGGTGGAGGAAGAGGAAAAGGAAAAGGAGGAGGAGGAGGAAGAGAAAAAAGAAGGAAAAAGTGGCCTATGTGCATAGAAAATGTCAATGTCATGAAGGATAAAGAAGGCTAAAAACTGTTCCAGATTAAAGAAGACTAAAGAAACATGACAACCAAGTGCAATATGTGATCCTTGACTGAAGGGGAAAATTTTTTAAGTTTGTTAATGGAACAATTGACAAAATTGAAATATGAATAGTACTGTATTAATAACATTAAATTTCTTGAATTTGATAGCTGTACTAAACAAAAATTACGTAAGAGAATATCCTTATTCCTAGGAGATCTACACTTAAGTATTAAGGGATAATAGGTCATAATGTATATAACCTACTTTCAAATTGTTTAGAAAAAATTTTATATACATATGTATGGGTGTATGTATAGAGAGAAAGAATAATAAAAGTAATTTTCAAAAGGGTATATGGGAGACCTCTGTATTATTCTTGCAACATTTCTGTAAATTTGAAATTATTTCAAAATAAAAATTTGAAAAAATTCACCGTCAGTTAATCTGATTAAATGTCCTGACACCAAGTAGATAAAGAGGAAATGGGATGAATTCACATTCTAGATAACACTAAAACAACCGCTGGTAAAGGAGCAAGCCAACTTTTTCCTCTCCTGGGAGCTTTTAGAGGAAGACTACTACCACCATAAATATTTCCCACTTTCTGCCTTCCGTTACTGCATGCGCACAACCCAGTTTTGTTGACTCTTTAGCCTATAGCCAATCTAAGACTGCTCAAGACCCTGGCAATGTCTCCCATTCTCTAAATACCAAATGCAGCCACTGTTAATTCCTTCCTTAAAATGAACCTAGAGAACAGAATGAGTCTTAAAACCTCTGAAATGAGAATGATTAAGATGCTAATCTTAGGCTCACTTGTGAGGATTAATGAGCCATATTTAGATTCTGGCAACAGAAATTCAGCTCCCTTGACTACTTTCCCCACAATGCTCTGTCCTCCTTGTGGGCTGAACCAAAAACTTCTCTTCCTGGGCCAGAGGGAACCAGGGTCCTCTGCCAGTGTTACCAGGTTCTGGTCACAAAAAGTATTTGGCTATAGTAGGTATTAATGAAATACCTTGTATTTCTATTGATGTAGATTCACACCAGAAAAAAAGAAAGCGCAAAGGAGAAAGAACTTCACTTTAAATTCAGAACACATTAAGCTATCAAGAAAATGATAGGTCACAGGTCTCTTTGTAGAATACATCTGTACTCCAACATCCGCTTCAGCTTTCTCTTTTAGAAAGGTCTTAACCACCATTTAATTGTCTTACTTGACCTCACTATCTCTAAAAATCCTAAAAATACTCTTCCTAAGAAAAAAAGGCATTTATTAAAGGCATTCGCTCCGAGAACCCAAAGTTGCCAAGGACTATTCTAAATATGAGCGGTTTCTCTGGGATTCAAAAGATAAATATATGATGAGATATTCAACTAATTTGAAGCCATATCTTATCCAAAGTTACATGGGTTTTGATATTCCTTTCCTCACCTGAAGCCCTTGGGATAAAAACAATGGGTTGCTACTAAAGGACACAAGTTATTGTTGAACTGGGATTATTAGATCTGAGCTATAGAAAAGAACTTTCCTTATTCTTTTAGTACCTTAGCTAAGTAGCTATTAAATTTTTTGTTCTATGCTCCTAGACTTCAAAATCCTAGTAACTATGTCCAAAGCCCAAGCCTGAGGGGACTCAAATGCAAAGCTGAATTTTATTAAAGGCAATCAACCACTGATATTGTTGATCTTAAAAAAATTGTTGCTATTTCTCCAGTAAAACGGGTTTATTCGGGAACAACAAAGAATTGCCATTCAGGACTTACCGTCTAATGGTGAACCATGTGCAGATTCAAAGAAACAAAGACAAGGAATGCTCTTTTATAAACTTGGGAGGGGATGTTGTAAATGAAGAGTCCACTGGAGGAAACTGAAAATTCAAAGTATAGTGACTTTTCATTGGCTGAGCAGTCTCCCATTGGCTGAACTATTACCGGGTAAGGAGATATCTTTTATTCCTCCCGGTTGAGGTAGTAAACTAGTATCACTTCTCGTCAAAAATGCAAGATACGTTTCTTCCTGTTGGGGTCCGTAATTGAGTGACACATGCATGAGAGTTTTCTCTTCTAGCCTCCCAACTCCATTTGAAATGAACTTCCTGTTTATTAATTGTCACGGTATCTTATCCTACAGTACAATTTTAGTCAATTCAGTTCTGAGATGAACAGACTGGTTAATCGAAGGTGAATATAAATGGACTAATCAAACCTTCAGACATCTAAGGCCCTAAAGCAGCTAATGAAGCTGTCATGCACTCAGTTACTGCCAGACAACCAGGGCTTGGGAAGAAGATGGAGGTGGAATAGGCAATGAAGACAAACACCACTGCTGTTCTTCTGACCATCTCAGAACCTCTTTCAGCACACAGGGTATATATGCAACAACTTCCAGAGGTCACATGTGGAAGCTGGACCTACTTCGAACCAGTGCCCACCTGTCTATTCAAATTCCAGAGCTTCTCAACTCACCAGTCCACTAGACCATAAACTTTATGAGTACAGGAACTGTATCAGTGTCCTTGAAAACTAGATCCCTAATACCTAGTTCAGTGTCTGGCACATACTGCTCAAGAAATATTTGTTGACTATTCAAATGAATTTCTCCCAAGAGCAAAGTTTGTAGAGAAGATGATGTTTTGGAGTCTTTCCTCCAGTTCAAATGACTCCTTCCTCAACTCACAAAAAGGACTCAAAAGGAGGGCCTGCCCATGTCTATCTGTCATGACATACTATCCCCCTTTCCCTGAACAATCAACTTAGCATCACATAAAAGGGATAAGGTACAAGATGCAAAGTGACTGGTCAGTCACAATTACATCTCCAATCCTTATTTCCTTGGGGAAGGCTATTTATTCTAACATTCTCCAGGACTGTTTTGACTCAAATGGCCTCAAATTAATCTCTGCCTTGCAAAAATTGATTCATCCAGAGAGAAACAAACATATAAGTAGAATTGCTTTAGCCATAAAAAAAAAGAAGAAGAAGAAGAAAATCCTACCATTTGCAACAACATGGATAGACCTTGAGGACATTATGCTAAGTGAAATAAGTCAGAGAAAGATAAATAATGTATGATTGTACTTATATGTACAATCTTTAAAAAAAGCCAAATTCATAGAAACAGAGAGTAGAATGTGCTTGCAAGGGGCCAAGTGGTGGGGAGATGTTGATCAAAGGACACAAACTTCCAGTTATAAGATGATTAAGTTCTGGGGATCTAATATATAGCATGGAATATAGTTAACAAAACTGTATTACATACTTGAAAGTTGCTAAGAGAGTAAATCATAAATGTTCTCACCTCCTACACACACACACACACATACACTGTAATTATGAGATGTGATGGATGTGTTAACCTTATTCAGGTAATCATTTCTCAATATACATGTATTAAACCATCAGGTTGTATACCTTAAACTAACACAATGTTATACTTCTATTATATCACAATAAAGCTGGGAGAGAAATGAAATAGTACATAAATAATATGTAAATCTTTAAATAAACAAAAAAATAAATGGTTATTAGACAGACAGAAAGAACTGTTTTACTAAAACTGAAGTTGACGAATAAAACCCAAATGTAATAATCAGTTTCCAAAGGGGGCTAAGTCACCTTTACAAAGTCCTTCACTGTAGAATGCCAAGAATATGGTGGAAGAGGCACCTCCCTCAAAACTCTCTTTGACTCCTTGCCCAAGAAATAACACTGCAGAGAGACAAAATCAAACCAGTGCTAGAGTAGGGGTAAGTCATAAACCCTCTCTACCAGAGCTTTCGAGCTTCTTTTTGACAACGGCCTACAGAAAGAAATACAGTTTACACTGCAACTCACAACATACATTTTCTACCTGAAACAAAAGTCTCCCAAAACAATACTTACCATTATTATGCGTGATATACTGATATTTTCTACTCTTTTTTTTTTTTTTTTTTTTTAATTTTAATGCCTATAGCTTACACCAGAAAGCAAAGAAGTGCTGAAAGGGGTCATAGCAAAAGAACTAGTTTGAAGGAGTTCTCACTGGCCAAATTTGGAATGATTGAGCACAGAGGATAATCACAAATGTAATTAATTGTAAAACATTAATTAAGTAAAAACTCACAAGCCCCCCAAAGGGGGGTAAATCCCTCATTTGCCAACATTAATGGTCGTTAACACTAACTCCTTACTCTGAAAATTGTCAATCAAAAGGAAAGAATGAAGCATTTTCCTTGCCTTTTTAGGAGAAACTATGGTTCATCTTCCAGTGTATGAAGGAAAGCTGTTCTTTACAAAGAATGCCAACTGATAAATGTAGAAAGAATGACAACTAGAAAATTGTCATTCTACAATCTCTAGTGAGATAAATGATTCTGGAAAAAATTCATCAGTAGATGATCATTAGGTAAAAGAATATTAGAGAACAGGATATTCACAAGGTGCCAAATTATTACTTCACGTATTATTTACTAACTATGGAGAGAAAAATAAATTCATTGTACAATGAGGAGATATGGCAGTCACCATCAGAAGGCAAGTAGTCAAACTTAACACTACCAACAATGGGACAACCTGACAGTATATGCCCCCTGTGGTGATGTAATATGAAGTACATGGAATTATCTAATAAAGTATTCTTGCCAAAAATATTTTAACCTGAATAGAGTTAAACCTTTATCCCTAACTTCTAGAATAAAGGAAATATGTGGGATAGAGATACAAGTTAAATGACACCACAACAAAAACAAACCCTAGTCTCTTCAACATCTCAATGAGAAAATTGTGTTAGATTTTGTAAATCTAGAGATTAACTACCTAATGAAATTAGAATTTTGCTTGGATTTTGGTTTGTAAAACCAACTACAGCTATAAAAGGAAATTTGGGGACAGATGGAAAATTTCTAATATCGACTGCATATTAGCTAATATTAGTAAATTACTGTTAAGTTTCTTAGATGTGATAATGGTACTATGATTACATAGGACAATGACCTTATTTAGGATGCGTGCTGAAGTGTTCAAGGGTGAAATGTCAACATGTCTGCAACTTACTTTCAAATGACTTATGAAACACCACACATATATATGGATAAGGCAAATATGGCAAATGTTAAAAATTTCAGCTCTAAGTGTGAGATGTGGGTGGTCACTGTGGTATTCAATTTTGGGTATGATTTTTCATAATAAAAAATTCTGAGGAAATGCTGTGTGACCCTTTAAAATGAATGGAATGCAACCTACAGTCTGAAAGATACCACTCTAGCCCATGGTAAGGCAGTAATAATACTATCTCAGCTCTCAATTTATTATCTATTTGGAGTCAGTTTTCTTAAACTATGTTTGTCCAAAGAGAAGAATCAGCCTTAATGAAAATGCTCATGTAGGATAAGGCTTTCTTATTCTGCAACCACTTGTCAAGAGTCTCTTAAGTTTTATATTTTTTCTGCCAATTAATAACTCACTTTACCTGAAAAGGAAGAATGATCAGTAGAAAAATTCCTACTAATGTCAGGCAAATTTTATTTGTTCTTCTACTTTTAGAGAATATTTCCAATTCGGGGCCCATAACAGATAACACTGAAGTCCTTTTGATCTTTTTCTTCCCCAATTAATGTCCTCAACTACCCTTAGCCTCCAGTTCCCAAGCCGCTTTCCAGGACACCTGGAGGCAAGCTGCATGGCTGACTGCAGAAAAACCCTTTCTTCCACACCACATCTGCCCCGCCTTTCCACCAAATCAAATGCCAACTTATTGCCTTCTGATGTACAGTCTTATCAGGCCACTCCCTGGATGCCCCCCACTTTACACTAGGCCAGAATCCCAAGGCAATAATGTGAGTTCCACAAACGAGCAAGTAATCGCTCAATAACCACGAAACAAGGAAAGATCAGTTGTGATGTGTGCACATGTGGCAGCCCTTCACAACTCAACCTACAGTGGTAACAGTGGTAACAGAAGGGTGGTGTTACAGAAGAGGCATGCAAAGAGAAGCCAGCCAACAGGGAACCAGGAGTGTTTGTCCATCTAAGCCCTTCAAGATCTCCAAAGACCAAAGAAACAAAGGCCTTAATACTGGTAAGAAGCATCTTATCTCCCAGTTTCAGAAGCAAAACTGAGCACTTAAGGTAGTCACTGCTCTCCATTTACCACGCTTTTTTAATGAAGTGATATGAAATCACATAATCTCCATTGTGCTGTATACTCGGCTCTATCTTTTAATGGGTGCCAGGAAAGAAAGGATTAATGCACTCACCCTTTCCATAAACATATTCGATATCACTTTAGAATCTGCAGTGACCAATTAAGCATCTATGAGCATGGAGAAATGGTTAGAGGGGCAAGACTGAGAGAAATAATTCTTTACTATCTCTCTTCATCAAAACTCCACATTGAATTTCAAACATTTGGCTTCTTCTGAAACCCTCTTGGCGCTTGCCCTGAGTTTGAGTGGGTGGAAAAGAAGAAAGGGACTCTGCCTGCCTTCTTGTTAAAAACAAAGCAGCAGCTGGCTTTTCCTCTTTTTATTCATCGGACTGTTGTCACAGCAAGTTGGGAATAAAAACAGAGAATAATTTCAGGCCTCTTATGAGGTGACTGTGCTAAAGAAGACAACGGCAATGAGAGCAATACCAGCAACTTTGATACCCACCACAGACCACACTGTCACACTGTCCCCTACCTTTATTAGAAAAAAATTAGGTTCCTTTGCCTCTGCTTCTGAGAGCCAAGCTATTAAGAATGCCCCTTTTTTTCAAAACCTCTTTCAGATACATGTAGTATAAAATATGCCAGCAGACTAGTTCTGATGACTAAGTATGTACGAGTATTAGGAAGAAAAAAAGGAAGAGCTGGGCCTTTAAGAAGCCAGACTATGTGGAGCTGCTTCTTCTCAATAAAATCTTCATTTTTTAATCTCGAGGACAAATAACTGTTTGGAAGAACTTCTTGGTTTAGAAGTGGCAAGTGAAGAGGGTTCAAATCAGTTGGGGATGCTAACACAAAATAAAGTCATCAAAATACAGGCCTCTTATAGCTATTTATATGAATATTTCCTGGGGAAAAAAGAATCACAGTATTTTTTATTTTCTCTAACTGTGCTGAAATGCCCATAAGTCTGAGGTCAATCAAGCCAACAAGATCGTAAGGTGCCAAAGTCAGTCTGACTCAAACTCAAGTCACATCCTCCAAATTAATATAGCCTTATATTTTATTATAGAACAAGGAAGTCAAAATGGGCACTGGTAATACTTATATAAGTGGGTTCAACTTTGACTTTTCCAACTCATCCCATTACATGAATCTGTCTGCCAAATTTAAATATGCTTAGTTTCTTAGCCTCTACTTCATCAAACCTTGAACAATTCACAAGCTCAATTCCCAGTGGAACAAAGCTAAGGACGCATTCGGCATTTTTCTCATGCTGATTAATAGTGATATATTGTTTACTCTACTACTCCCCAAACCATAGGCCCCTACAAAAAAATAAATAAAGTATGCATTCAATCAGTATGGGAGATCATAACCCTAGCAAAATGTTTTTCTCAAATAATGTACCCATATTCAATCTTTTTCCTGACTTTGACTACTAAAACTTCTTTTCCCTTTATCTCCGCAACTTCCAACTGAAACAGATTAAAACTGAGGTATGAGGCATCCTTGGACAGTTTCACCTCTACCAAGAAGGCTATTTCTAAGAGACCTACAGATGGGTGTTAAGTCACAGTTCCTCCCAGCTTGGCTTCCATACATGTTCTCTGCAAACCTCTGGAGGTTCCATAGATTCAAACCTCCTAGCTCAGATTCTAATTCACAAAGCTTGACACAGTACCCTACAGGTGTGTTTGTCCAGGATAAACTATATTTAAATAAATTCCAGATATATCCACTTTCTCCAAGCACCTGCTTCTCCCTCTTAAACTCAAGCACACCATATCTTGCTGACCAGGTAAGCTCAGTAGAGAAATATCCTATCCCTCAAAGTTACTCTATATAATCAACCAATATCTTTGGGAATATCTAAACTCTGGCCGGAATGGCTTTACCTAAGAAAGTCAATAAGCAAATGTGTAAGCTATGATTTTTGTTCATTTCTTTGGCTTGTTTATTAGCAACGGAAAGAGTAGGAATAAGAACAGATGGCAACAGATTGTTCTCATTTACTACCATGCCTGATAGGGACGCATGTGGCATATAGTAGAGGCCACAAAAGTTAGCCTTGCAATGGTCAGCTAGATCCACTAGTCTTGTAAAACAGTGGCTATGAGGGCAGGAAGGAAGTTGCCCGTTTGTCTATAATTACAGACCCAATGCCTAAGTGCCTAAACAAAATGCCTAGCACATAGCAGATAGTCAATAAATACTGGTTAAAAACAATTCAATAAGCCAGACCCAGAAGGATTCTAAATCTTGGTGAATTAAAGAAAGAAATGGTACAAGAAGCTAAAACAGTGCCATAATTAATACATGTGCTTATACTGGACCTCAAGACAACCTCAGTCTTATGATGAATACCCTCAATCTTCATAGGTCCTCAAAATTAAAAAGGCCTAGGGTTAAATTTCTAAAGATAAACACACTACCCCCACCACTACCTCTGACACACATACCACTAAGAAGTCTCCTTCAAGCCCTGGCCCTGAAGGCTTTAAAGTTACTACAAACTGATTCCTTAAGAAAAGGTTCTGATTGTGACTTTTAGACTGTTTCAATTTTCAGACTCTTCAAACTGTTCCTCTCTCTGCTTTAAACCAAAATTTTTCTGGAAAAGAATCTCTTTGTAATGATCTTAATTTGAAGACCACGGACAAAGGCAGCCTAAATCTGGAGGCAAGTGACCACAGCTGAACACCACAAATCACAACTGACTAGAGCCCTTTCCACGAAGCTCACTGGATAAAGGATACTAAGGCTTGCAAAGACTTATCTAGATTGGGAACAAACAGATCAAAGACCACAAACCATATCAGCTAGAATTCTTTTAAAATATCTACTCTCTTCAGACCTAAAACTAAGAGTTTCAGGTATCCAGATATTTCGCTTTCCCTTCCATCCTCCTATCCCATGCCACAGATCTTACCACACAGTCTAACTGTGAAAGTGAAGATAACTTCAACATGCAAAAGCCCCCATAAGATCTCTAGAAGGACATACAGAAACATTCTTTGGAATCTAAGCCTATAGCATGGCTTACACAAATGTAAGGGAGAGGTAATGATCCTTCTGCCCCTAAGGCCAGGACACCCCAGCCCTGCAGGCAGCACAGAGTTAACTAACCCACCCGCTTTGAGAAGCACAAAGGTACATCACTGCAACATGCCTAACATTTACATTGCCTCTCTCTGCTCATTAAACAGGTTTTGGTTAAATAATGAACAAACTGTATTACAGACTCCGATGAGAATTCCAAAATTATAAATCAACTGGGAAAGCCCAAAGGGGCAGACAGACAGGGAGGGGGGGAGAAGGATAATATTGACTAATATAAAGGGCGCAGCTTGACAGTGGATATTCCTGCCACACCTGATCAAACATACTCTGTGGGGGGAGGGAAAGAGAGCAAGAGAGGGAAGATGGGACAAGACAGACTGAAATTTGCATCCGGAAAAGATTAAAACGGATTCTTTGGGGATAGAGAAAATACATAATATATATTACTATAAATGCAAAACTGTACTAAAAGCTAACTCAAATGTCAAAGATTACAGCTTGAATAAATTTAAATATAAAAGCCATGTGCTTCTTGAGTTAATGAGAGAGACATAAAAGGACAAACTGGGCCAGGATGCTGAACAGAGCCTTATTCTGCCTTTGCTGGACAATGGGTTCAAAGCACAGTAGCAAAAATAGTCAGAGACTTCCCTCCATTGTTCTGACCCCTGGGAAAGAACTGGTGAACCCCATCACTTTCCCAGCCTACATTTGCTATTTTTAAAAATTAAGACATAATTCACATTTCAAAAATCACCCTTTTAAAGCATACTATTCAATGGTTTTTAGTATATTCACAAAGTGATACCACCATTGCCACTATCTAATTTCAGAACATTTTCATCACCCCCAAAAGAAAGTCTGTACCCATCAGCAGTCACCCCTGACAACCATACATCTGCTTTAACACCTTCAGAATAACCTTCTAAAAGGATTACTAAGAGGACCAAATGAGGGGCAGCAGTCAAGTCTCGCCAGTGGTGACTAAGGTTTTACCCAAAGCAGCACTACGCAAACTTTGCTCTTGGCACCCTGTATCCTCCAAGTGCAACCCTCTCCTTAGATTTGATATTAGAATATTCTATTACTCTAACCTCTACAGAGCATAAAGCTGTCATGCGATTTGGGCCAATATTGACTGTAAATGTGGTCCAGAGTTATATATCTATAAGAATAACAGTATGGACTTAGCCAATCTTACTAGAGACAAGGGACTTATTTCCTTCACGACACTTAGATAATATTCCTAGAGGAGTAGGTAGTGATTAAGTACTTAAATGACCCTCTATTTACAAGAAAAAAAATCATTTCAGTTTACCGACAATGTCCGATGAACCACCCATTTCCAACAGTTATATTTTTAACCAACTAAGCTAGCAGACAGCCTAGAAAAATGCAAATAAAAAGCCTTTGTGAAAAGAGAGCAGGCCCAAGTCAGTTTCATGAGTTAAACTCAGTGGAAGTACTGGAATTCCTGCCATACCTCCTCCAATCTAAGTGGTACACCATTCCCAGTAACACAGCAAAGGCGGTCCCTTCAGTTTCTCTCTCCAAGTTCAAAGCCCTTTCCCAGCCTCCTACCATTAACAGGCTTCCAAGAAAGCAGTCCTCCTGACACTGCCAATCAGAAAAATCTGTTTGTTTCAGTAAAAGAAACAAGAAATTGGTCATGGATTGCAGCGTCCAGGACCACAGGGGCAGCTAACCCATAAACCTGTTCCTGGAAGCCAACACTGTATAGGGGGGTCAGAACCAATCAGAAGACTATGAAATGCTCTATTTTGGTCATTTTCTCCACAGTCATTTTCTCAGGCAGGTAACAGCCTAAAACCCCAAATCAATGGGGCAACCTTGGTGGGCACAATTTCAACATTTGCCACAGCTCTTGGTTCCTAGAAAATATTAGCACTTTCCCTGTACTAGTGAGAAGAACTGGCTCCTCAGCACATTCTGGTTTTATTAGTTTCAAGCAGCAGATAATCTGGATTCCTAACCCAAGGATGTAAGAAAATTAGGCAGCAGACTCAACCTTGGTAGCTCTTACATGATCTAGAGACCCTAAGTCCTGGACTACACTACTCGCCGTAGATATGATCTCTGAGCTGAAGTCTCAGGATATGTCGAGATGAAGAAAACAAGTGTGGGATATGGACTGGATGGCAAGCATGAAAGGTGGCTCTATCAGAATAGCAGCACCGTCTCTGCTCCTCAATGTCTGCAGGGTATCCAAAAGGCCTACAAGGCTACTCCAGTCTGATCTCAGCCATTTTTAAAGTGTTCCTAACCATTACAACAAATCCCAAACTGTGTATTAAATGATTGCCGAATGTTTCCAAATATATTCACTTATTTAATCCTCTTAACATCTCTTAGAAAGATAGTACTCTGAACTCTGACCCACCAAAAAGAGTTGTAAATATCTACTCACTATGTTTTCTTTCTTATTGGGATATGGCAGTTTTATTTGTGAAGTTAAAAAAAAAATCTTTGAAAGCGGGTAATTCTTTCTCAAGCAGCCAAGTTACTTATGATACAGACCATAAACCTAGCTCCAGCATTCACCCTACTAACTAGCTAACAATCACCTCCTCTATACTTGATCCTTCTTGGCTAACATTTCCAATGTTTTTCAATAGGTTAGAATTTGCTCATTTAAAGAAAACATATAGGGAATCCTTAGATAATTTCAGCCCATGTTTAGGAAAGAAAAAAGAAATTTTTCTTCAGATACTCTCCTGCACTCCTCATGGAGGAAATTTGTTTGTTTATTGTTATTTAATTTGCATAAACCTTAAAACTATTTCGATTGTGGTCTTATATATGCTATGAGCTAAAATTATTCTAGAGATACACATGTGCAGAAGTCCTTTACAGTCAACAGAGTAACACAGCTCTGAGGCTTTCCCTTTCAGTCTGTATCTCCCCCTTAAAAACCCATAGGTGTTGAGACTCACCTCCCCACTCCCAACAAGTGTGTATATATCCATATATAAGGCACTTCCTGTGTACATTCTCCTTTACTTTTAAGAACAGTAGCAATACAGAACAGGACACAAACGAGACATCAGGGGGCAGAATTCTAGTTTTGACTCCACCTCTTGGAATCAGTATGATCTCAGCTAAATTACTTAAAATGTCTCTGAGCTTCAACTTCATTCATAAAAAGGGGACAATATACATTATACCTCCCTTACGGTGTTGTGTAAAAATTCAATAAGATAATACACATAAAAGTGGCTTTGAAAACTCTAAACATAAAAATATTACATAAACTTATTATAATTAGGGAAACACGGTGATAAAAATGGGAAAAAAGATTCTGGGGAACACATGAAGATGGAAAGGTCTGCATTACAGAGAACTAAGGCCCTAAAAGGAACAACAACTTTCTATAAGAGAAGAGTTTTGTTGCAAATGCTAAAACCTTTACATGTGCTACCAATTTCTTACCTCATGGTATATATGAAGTAGACAAAGAAAGTTAAAACACAAGCAAACCAAAAAATAGACAAAAATAACGTACTTATAATTCAAACAATGAAGAAATGTATAACTGTAAGAATGCTGATTCCCCTCTGAAGCGGGATGCCCTACTAGGAACTTTAGGAAATGGATCAGCAACACAATAAACCAGGGGCAAACTACACCTATGGGCTAAACCTGGCTAGTAGCCTGTTTAAAGAAAATCTGATTTATCATTCATTCATTTAAGTATTACCTAAGTCTGCTTTTGAGATACACTGGCAGAGTTGAGTAGTTGCACGGTTGCTATGGCCCACAAAGACTAAAATATTTACAGAAAAAGTCTGTCCATCCCTGCAATAAATCTAACACATTTTTTTAACCAAGATAAGTAATCCTACCTAGATATGGAGACTTACCTGTTATGTTGTTTAAAACCTCCTTTAGATGACTGAAACTATGCAACAGAGGATCTCGTTCTTCATCCTGTTGGTTTAAAAAAAATAAAGTCACTAAGTAATAACAAATGCCAGAGAGGATGTGAAGAAATAGGAACCCTCATATATTGCTGGTGATATAGCCACTATGGAAAACAGTATGGAGGTTCCTCAAAAAAAAACTAAGAATTGATCTACTATATTCCAGCAATCCCTCTACTGGTTATTTACCCCAAAGACTTGAAAACTCATATCCAAAAAGATACTTGTACACTGATGTTCATAGCAGCATTATTCACAGTGACCAGGACACAGAAGCAACCAAAGTGTTCTACAATAGAAGACTGGCTAAAGAAGCTGTGGTATACATATACAGTGGATTAAGTCAGTCATAAGAGATGAAATACTGCCATTTGCAACAACATGGATGGACACTGAAATAATCATACTAAGTGAAATAAGCCAGACAGAAAAAGTTGAAAATCACATCATTTATATGTGGGATATAAACTAAAAGCAACAAATGAACAAGACAGAGACTCATGGACATGGACAATAGACTAGTGGTTACCAGAAAGTAGGGGGAGGAGGGAGAGGAGAGGTAGATGGGAGGAAAATATTTAAATCATTTCTGCAATTAAAATAATTAATTAAAAATAAATAATTTTAAAAAGTCACTATCCAACAAAGAGGAAAAAGGAAATATAGGACAGATCAAGGGCTCTTTTTCTGAATCCAATCAGAAAACCCAGTAAGTTTTTCTTCTAAGGAAAAGAAAGGTATGGTTCATTTTTCCAGTTCCTTAATCTCTTAATTCATAGAGGTCCTCTGGGCTTACCTAAAATAGTAAATCCTAAAGTATTAATTTACACCATGACCATAGCACTCAAGCTACCATAATTATCAGGTCCTTTATATGTGCTATGGTCTGAATGTTTGCATCCCCTCAAAACTTATATGTTAAAATCCTCATGCCCACTGTGATGGTATTAGGAGGCGGGGCCTTTAGAAAGTGGGTAATTAGGTCATGAGGACAGAGCCATTATGAATGGAATAAAAAAGGCCCTATAAAAAAAAGGCCCAAGAGGGCTCCCTCATGCCTTCCACAATGAGAGGGTACAATGAGAAGTCTGAGACCCAAAAGAGGGCCCTCACCCAACCATGCTGGCATCCTGATCTCGCACTTCCAGGCTCCGGAACTGTGAGAAATAAATTTCTGTTGTTTATCAGCTACCCAGTTTGTGGTACTTTGTTAAAGCATCCCAAACAGACTAAGACACGTGTATTATTCTATCTGTTCTTCATACTCATTATATAATCAGACATTCATTTCAATGAAATTCCTGATTCCATTCTTAATTCTAAAGCAATCCATTTTTATAAATGAACATGAGAAATTTCCAAATGCCAAGTTGGAAATGTCTAAATTTGTTTTTACAACTGTGCCAAAAATTATTTTATACAACTGTACAAAAATATCCTTGAATATACATATGCAATAAAGAAAGCCAGTTTTACAAAAGGTAAGTTTCTTACTCATCTGATTGGGAAGATATGGCCTGCTCTATGTAAAGAAGCTTGCTGAACTTCCAAGGAGTACCATCACTAAGCCGTACTCCAAGTATCAAAAACTAAACTGATTTAAAGAAATTTGATATAGCCCTAAGAAATTAGAAGGAATCTGACATTTTTCAGCATTTTATTTTTAATTTATTTTTTTAATTGAAGAAATGATTTTAATTTTTTTCCCCATCTACCTCCCCCCTTTCCCCTCTCTCCTACCCTCTGGCAACCACTAGTCCATTGTCCATGTTCATGAGTCTCTGTTTGTTCCGTTCATTTGTTGCTTTTAGGTTTATTTGGCATTTTAAAGAGATCCCAAATATTAGCTTCAGTTGTTTACAAAAATAGTTAGAAGAGCAATGATATTACTTTTGGGTCCCAGAGAAAAAAGATAGCCTGTAAATTTGGTGCTGGTTGGAATAAAAGAGAAGGTCCTTGATATCAAAAAACAATTATGAATTCTGCTATTCTCATTATTACTGGGAAATTGATTACTCTCTTAACTATGCATCAAGTCCCCTACAACGAATCAGTGACCAAGCTATCTGTCCATTCCCCACTTACCAGTGGAGTATGAGTGCTCCATCGGGCATTTCGTTTGATGGCCCCAACCACGATGTTAATCCCCTTGAATGATGTAAATATTCTTATCCACCATCCTGGCAAACCTATCAAAACAGCTAAGAAAAAAGTCTAGTTAATATTTCATTACCCAGAGCATATCCCTGCTTAAATCAGTACCTGATAAGGTTAGAATTGTAATTTAACTTTTCAGTACCAAGATTTCCCACCTTTAATACTAAAATGGGATAAAATCCATCTGATGTTATGAGTCCAACTACCTGGTTCTCCCTTGAAGTTCAAGATAAAACTCAGAAACACATCAATCCAGAAAATTTCTCAAAAGCACCTCAACAATCTCTAGCAAGTCTGTCAAATTCTTTAAAGTCAATTGTTTCCAAACATTTCTATGAGGCCTCTAGGTATGCAGATACATCTGTGTGCTATTTTGTTAAAGATGTATTTCAGATTTTCACTTTGTTCTTTTTTATACACTCAATAAAAAATAATAATGAAAGTTCAAGTTAAAAGAAAAGAATGAAGGCTATCAGTAAAACAGACTTGGTTTGGAACCACAGTTATAATGTCAACTTATAGACTACATCCATTCTGCCAAGCCAGCTCTAGAAAACTGGACAGTAGCAATGATACAACCTTTGAAATGTTTTGAAAAGTCAAGTTCACTTTCTTATAGCAGGAAATCTCTAGTAAGCAGACTGAAAGGTAGACTCTTTATAAAGCTGTTTCTATACAAATCTCTGAAATGAAGCCGAAATACTATTTTAGTATTTTAAGTGCTCCCAACTTAACTACCGCTTTACCATTTTCTTTGCTGCCTAGAATAGCAAACAGCACTTAGAAAAGATATTTAATTATTTCCCCAGGTGAAAATATAAAAAAGCAAAATTCCTTCCTGGAATAGAGAAAACCCTAGGACCATATAAAACCAACCTTACCATTTTCCATTATTTAGAAACCCTCCTCAGAAAGAAAAAGGAAAAAAGGGGAGGTATACAGTTAGACAAACATTTAGATTGGGCTCAAAGAAAGTTAAAACAGCAAGGCTATCAATATAAGGGAAGAAGGAATTCCAGAAATATATACTTATTAAGCACCTCCTATGCATAAGGCATCTTTCAGAGTGCTAAAGATACAAAGCAAGGAAGACATGGAAAGAGTTCTCAGACATATAGTGGAATAAAACTGTAGCATATGACTGTATGTTACCATTTATGTAAAACCAACACATCTTACACAAAATACTAGATTTTTGTTTCACAATATATGCAATATTTAACACACAGCAAGATATAAAGACTAATATAATGGTCAATATCCAGATTAAAAATAGTACAACTGAAGTCTCTATGTGTGTCCTCCCTAATCATATCCTCTCTTTCATCCATAGGTCCTACTATTCTAAATGTTTATTAAACTTTTATGTTGTTTTATACTTCTACTTCATTGACACATATCTTTAAACAATATATAGTAGTATTCTACATATTTTATATTTTATATAACTAATATCATACTGCACGTATTCTAAAATTTACACTTTTCCCTTGAAACATTATGTTTGTGACTCATTCACATTGTTAAGTATACTTAATGTATTTTATACAGGTATATAGAGAGATATATAAACACAGATATACCCCAAAATCAAAAAGAAGTTATTGCAAAACTGGGGTATAATCTAAGGCTACTTCAGCCTTATCTATAATGTTTTCATTTTTTACAAGAAGAATGTATTACTATACATTTCTGCCCATGAGGCATTTATAGAGTTTAGTGGGATCTAAAAGAAAACTGAGCCAGAGATATAGAGGAAGAAAATGAATCCTACAAGTAGCTCTATTTGCATATTTTGCACAAGACAGGGCCCCCAGAAAGTGAGAAGTATGAAAACCACTATGAAAAGGAAAAAAGAGCTGGTACTAATTTTGTCCAGGCCCATAACACCTCCCCCAATCCATAAGGGAATCCAACCCTGTTTGAACCCTGTCTTTCAGTTGCTTTTCTAGGGCTTCTGCCAAAATAATTAGGTTGATCTCAGAAGACTATCTGCTTTCCAAATGGTCGAGGTACACAACAATATCCTCTCCCGAAAAGATTCAATGATGAGAACATACAACAATGTTCTCTCCGAGGATGAAAACCAAGAACTAGAAGATAAACAAATTAGAAAATAATTTAAAATGTCAGTAGAAAAAAGATAAAATGTTAGTATCCCTTCATCCTTAAATTATTTAGGCAAGATGAATATGCTCTTCATCTCTGGAAGGATTTTTGAGAAACTGCCAACAGAGGTTACTTCCAAGGAAAGGAACTAAGGAGCAGAGGTGAGAGGAAGACTTGCTTTTCTCCGTATATTCTTCTGTACCTTTTGAATTTTTTGTCATATACATATATTACCTGTTATCTATTTTTAAATCTTTACTGATTTTTAAAAAGAGTAGGCTCTTTAGAATAGCTGTATTATTCTACGTATAAATGCTTAAGAACAGCAAAGTTAATTAACTAACAAACATTTATTTCAGTCAATCAGACATTCCTTAGCATATACTAAGCAAAATATTAGGCACGGTCATACAGAATTATCCCTGTATTGTGACCAACCCACAAAAAGTTTATAATCTAGTTAATAGCAGTCCCCAACATTTTTGGAATGAGGAACCAGTGCTCCTATGAGAATCTAATGACTGATGACCTGAGGTAGAGATGAGGTAGTGATGACAGTACTGGAGAGCAGTGGTAAATACAGATAAAGCTCCACTCGCTGGAACACAGCTCATCTCCTGCTGTGTGGCCTGGTTCCTAACAGGCCATGGATAGGTACCAGTCTGTGGACTGGGGACTAGGGACCCCTGATCTAGTAGATTAGGTAAAACATATACATATACACACAAACCTATGTAATGCCTCCAACATATGAATGATACATAATGTCACCATTGTGAAGCAAAGAAAATTATTTCTGGCAGAAGCCCTAGAAAAGCAACTGAAAGACAGGGTTCAAACAGTCAAATATATAAGGATAATGGCATGAGTAAAGGATTATAGGTAGGTAAATCTGGTGTGTATTTAGGGCATTATGATTATTCCAGACTGGCTGGAACATTATTCCTAGGGAAATAATTGAAGGTAAAGCAAGAAAAGCATTTGGGCAGCATATCATGGAAGGCCTTCAATATATGGTTATTATTCAGTATATATTCTGAATACCTATTATTGTAAAAATATTTTGGGGAGCCTAACAGGGGAACTATAAAACAAGAATAATTTCTCTTTCAGATTACTAAGAGAATGAGAGAAAACACCCATACTGAAAATAACAACAAGTAAACAATAACACTATACTATAAATTGCAAACAAAAATGCCAGTGGGACTAACTGATAACTATTTGGAAAGCTTACTGGAGGAGATAGATTTTGAACTTGGATTCCAACTGAAGTAATCAACCTAATTTTATCAAAATTCAACAGGCACCAAAAGCTAACAACTTTCTAAGATGGCAAAGATCTAAGGAAAAAATCATTGTCTTAAGCTTCTTAGTAAAAAAGAAACATCTAGAGAATGAAGAATTATTTTGAAGGACTATGCAGAGTCGCCTAATCTACCTCCAGGCCTCTTAAGCATTTGTTCCCTCGCCCAAGAAACCTCCCAAGGGAATCTGTCCTTCAACTTCAAATGGGAAGCCCAGATGAATGACTTCCTGTCTGGCAGCCTATGGCTTAGAACCCCTTGTCACAAGGTCACAAAGGCCTATGGAGACCTCATATAAGTATGGTAGAAAAGAATTTAAGGTTTATTTTGTATCAGAAATAACATGAGAATGAACAACCAAATATATACCAATCAACATCCCCAGCCAGATAAGCCACTGGCCCAAAGACTCTTAGTAACATATGTCCTTTGAAAGCCTATCTGTTTAAAGCTGGGACCACAGCATTCCCCTGGTGCTTTGCTTACCCAAAGAGGATCCAAAGAGGAGGAGTCACTTTATCACTTACCCAAAGAGGATCCAAAGAGGAGGAGTCACTTTATCAACTGGCCACTCCCTCTAGATGTAAAGAAAAGCAGGAGAAACAGAAACAATAAATTGAATCTTTACTTCGTGGAAAAAAAAAAATTCTATTTCAAATGATTAAAGACTGAAATGTAAAACAGTTCAAAATTTGAAAACTTTACGAATATATGAGGAAAACAAACAAACAAAATATATGAGAATATTTTTATAATCTCAACACAGGGAAGAAGCACCTAAACAAGAAACAATGAAACACAACTAATAAAAAAAATTGGTAAATTAAACCATGTTAAAATTAAAGACATTTGTTCAAAATACCCCATAAAAAGAGGGGAAAGGTAAGTCACAAATTCAGAGAAAATATTTTAACATACACAACTAATCAAGAAGCAATATGAATAATATAAAATAACTTCTACAAAACTATAATAGACACATAAACCTTCCCCAAAATTGGCAAAAGACATGAATAGGCATTTCACATAAGAAAATACAAACAGCAAATGAATATATGCAAATATTAGCTTCATTAAAATCAAGAAAATTACAAAATAAGATTATAAGATACCACTTTATGCCCCCAAAGTAGCACAAAAATTTTTATTTGACAATACTAAGAATGCAGACCAAGTGGCTAATGAGTATGTAAATTGATACAGCTCATTTGGATAATAATTTGGCATTATCTTGCAAAGTTGAGGAACTTCATATCCTATATCTCAGCAATTCCACAGAAACTATGTCCCCAGAGAAACACAAAGAATTTAGAATAGTGGCTGGTAGGTGGGGAGGTGTAACTGTCAGGAAACAGTATACATGTGGCCTCAATTTTGGTGACGTTTTGCTTTTTTGTTGGGTGGGGGGTCACTGATGCCCCATGGATGCTATATATATTCTTTGTATGTATAAAATAGACTATCAAAAGTTCCTTCTTTGTAGTTATGGTCTTTGCTGTTTCTATGCACTTGCACATGTTCCCTTTCCATTATGAATATTTTTCCCTACTCCTGTCCACTTGGTAAAGCCTCACTCATTCCATCCAAAAGTCAATGAGAGAGTCAGAATATCACAGTGGTTACAAGAATAAGCTTCAGGATCAACAAAGAAACAAACTCCAGTCCTGTTACTACCTTATTACCTATATGATCTTAGCCATTTCTTAGCCTTTCTGAGCCCCAGTTTATAGTTCTCCATTGTGAAATGTAGATAGTACCTCCTCATCCATTTGTTGTGAAGCCTCAATAAGAACCCATAAAGGGATATTAAACCTCAAAAAATGTTAGCTGTTATTATGGTAATTCCTGCTCTGTGAAGTCTTCCCTAGCTAACCCACTCCCCCGCCCCCCGCCCCCCCCCCCCCCCGCCCCCGAGTATTAGCACTTCTTTTTTGTCACCCCGTAACACTGCATATAGCTCTATTTAAACACACCTTATGCTGATGTATAATTATTTTGTCTGTCTCTCCCATGAATGAGCAGCTCAGGAAGAGACCACGATTCACCTTTTAATGTCTGACACATAATAAGGAAAATGATAAATTTTGAATGAACAAATGAAGAAATAGATGAACATCAAGACTGACTCTTCAATAGTGGTGCAGCTCACATCCACCTCTTGTGAAAACAATGATTTCATAGAAGATAAGGACTCTAAACCAGAAAGCAAACCTACTTTCTGCATCCCTTATGTTTCTGAACCAGAAGTTACAAACCTTCCATAAAGGCCACCCTAATTGACCAAAAAAACCCACATTTACCCACCAGCCAAATCATTATGCTTCTATTCTCACATCAATCTTCCTGAAGTTTCCTCATATGCCATATGCATGTTCACATCTTTCAGTGAAATACATAATTCTTTATCTAATTGTCAATTCTTCATATATGTGTATATATTATTTTCTTTGGTTCTAAATAGCTGTTATTAATACATAATTGTTTAAGCTATTTTCCTTAATTGCTTTTAAAAGTTGTCCTTATCCAATTAGAAATTAGATTCTGCATAGGCAAAGACTCATTTTTTTTTTTCTTCATGGTGCTTTGGTGTCTAGCACAGAGCTCTGTAAACCAAGAAAATGCTGATGGGCTTTCTGAGAGGGTAGACAGTACCACGAAGCTGAACCACCCTCAACTGGTCCTTCCAAAGTGTATCTTCACTCCATCTCTCAAACTTTCCAGAGGAGCATTAAAGATGAAGAGCTTACAAGTTTCCAGAGCTGGCCAAGGAACACACCATAGTTCTGCTCTTCATTGAAAGTAACCAAGAATTACTGAACTAGTAGACAATTTACTGGGCTCAAGAAATTTACTCAAAGCATGGAGGTAAGAGAAAGTCAACCTAGGAAAAAAACTGGTGCTCTGACAGGATATGACTGGAAAATCCTCCCAAACCTGATAATCAGGTAACCAGTGTACCTCAGCTCTGCCATGGCACCTCTTCCCTCTGTGCAGTTCTAAGTCTATCCCAAGAACTACATGCAAGGTGAGCCATGAAGATATGTCCAAAGCTATTCAAAATGGCCTTACTGCCAGCTTGAAGATGAAAAACAAAACATGGCTTCTCTCTCTCACTAATCTTTTAACCTAGGTAAGGATGACAGTTGGCAGAGCAGGACAAAGATAAAGTTAGTCAGTCTGTGTGATTATAAAAAGAGAACTGTAGTAATTCTCATAAGGTCTGCCCAGCTTGCATGTCAGGGGTCATCATCCACTGTCATGGGGCAGAATTCAGTCCACAGACATATTTTGTTCCACCTGCAAAAGTTTTTTAAAAAATTTAACTAGTTGCCAACAGTTTAAAACAATGATCTGAATTTCCTGAAAAACAGGAAAAATGGCATACTGTGCCCACATTCTAGTACATTATAGTCCCCACTACATCCTAATACATTCCCACCAGGCTCACTTCACTCATTTACATTTACCTGCTTGATTACTCAGGCATGTGAGTTTATAATCTCTGGTTTACATAATGGCAACAAATCATTATTTCCACGATCATTTCCTCATTATAACTGCGGGTCCAAATCCCCACACTGCTCTATTATACTTTCATTTAATTAAACAACTATTGTTGAACATACTGACATATATAAAAAGAGGAACAATAGCTAAACAGCTGCCAATTACATTTACATAGCTCTTCTAGCCTGAGGGTAAAATGAACCCACCTTTTGCTTCAACTCAACTCCACCATTACCCCAACAACAGAATCATTCTAATTTGTCACACTGAACCACAGGGACAGACCATGATCAATCAACAGAAGTGGCATACAAAGGCTAGAATAATCCTTCCAATGAGTACAGTATAAATACAGTGGGTCTCCTCAAAAGCAGCTGTGTCTTTTTCCCTTCTAGATGCCCACAGCAGCCAGTCTAAGCACCCTATCAATGAAGTTATTATCTAAAAGTGGCAGTCATTTTGCCTTCTGGAACACAGGTAAGTGAAATAGTAGTGGAACTCTGAGAACTGCAAGTTCAACTGGGATTAATGCTTAGCTACTCAAGAGGAACTGTGTCTACTACCTGAGTTCCCGCTGTGCCAAAGAGCATCACTGTCAAGATTAGAACATACTGTCCATACTCACCTTTAAAACGATGCTCAAATACAAGTCTTGAAGGAAGAACTATTCCCATCTAGAAAATGGCTTTTTAAGTAAAGAAAGAGAAAATCTTTGATGCAAGAGTCACCTCCAGTCCCAAGTGAAAAGATGCTGGATTGGTCACACTATCTACCCAAAGACTAGATTGCCCATTATGTCAACCATATCAGCCAACAAGGCTCAGTGGGAAATATCAACCAGATGAGCAAGACAGGCCCATCAAACCTGGATACTTCCTAAGCTGTCATATAATTAGCCACTTCCAACTACTTTTTTTAGAAATTCTGCAACTTGGATCAAGTTAAAATGCAAATAATTTCCTTTATCATTTCCATCCCACTTATTTTAAATCAATAAATACAAACAATAAATGTTATCCCCACGACACACACACATAATTTCAGGAGGGGAGAGGACATAAGGTAGAAAGGAGCAGTTTAGTCACTCTAGCTCCTAGTTTTCCCTTCTAACAATTAGGTTTTGACTCTCTTTGTTATTACCTCACCTTGCAAAAGTCCTGACTGCCAGGGCCAGAACCAGGCTACAAGTTAGGATCACATACTAAAACTAACACTAGGTACAGATAACATTTATTGAGTATTCACTACGTAATTAGGTTGATACTGCTTTATCCCTACTACATCCTCTAACTAGGCCAATGCGCATATATGTGCTACTACTTTTAAAGAGTGCATAAACTGATCAGTGCAATCCCAAAATACCTTTCCATTTGTATCCTCCCCAGGAGCCAGAGGAGTGCCTTGAGTATCTTAATTAAAGGCATACTAATTTCTATGTTGTGCGGTAAAAAATTCTATCTACACTATTCTCCATTTCTAAAGTCTCCCTTGGGAGACTTTACAATTGCTGTTTACAATACAGCAATTTATCAAATGTTAAGACATTGCCATAAACTACTCTTTGAGGTTATGTTTCATTATTCACTCTGTTGCCTTGACCCTATCACTTTTAAAGTGACTGAACAACTCTCATGACTCTTTTTACCCACTAAAAATAATAGACCAACAGTACCAATCTTCACCAGTCTTCAAACTCCTCTCTGCTCTCAGCCAACTATAAAATAAAAGGTGGCTTCCTTGTGATTGAACCTCATCTCCTTAGGCCATGTGAAGAGAAGACCTAGGAAGGAAATTCCAATCAAAAACATAAACCAAGAGAGAATATTTGTAAAATAGATTATGTAAAAGAAGAAACATGCTCAGAAGATAAGTCTAGTGTTTACATACAGACCCAGAGTGTCAGTTGAGCTGCCCTATAAGAGGAAAGCCTTCTAGGAGCCCAGGTCCCATACTGCTGGCCTTAATCCTTCTTTACTTCTCCTTACTACCTGAGTCTATGTTGCACTAGTTCATCATCAAGTATGAATGAAGCAGTTTGGCTGTGTTAATGGGGCAGTCACACAGAAGTGGACGCTGTACACAATCTGGAAAGACTTTCATATCGAAGGTCTAAAACCCAACTCTGAAAAGTAGATACAAAGCTCTTTAGGTTTGCATTCAGTTTTTAAGGACTGGTCTCTTTAGAATGCAGAAAGCTCCCGAAGAGAGGAGGCGAAGGCTAGGTGAAGTCTGAAAACACAGGAAGAAGGATTTGGGCACCTGCAAGGAATCAGAAGTCAGAGCTGAAGTCGCCCCTCCTGCGGCAGGGGCCTGACCTTTACCCTCTACACGCCTCCCAGTTCCCTTCCATAACAATCTCTCCCTCGTCTTATTCCTGACCCTGGGCGATTAATCCAGCCGGGCTAGTACAACTTAAAAGCCCTCCTCCCCTTCGTCCCTATTGCGATGTCAGGTGAGCCTTCACAACCCTGGAACTCTAAGAAGAGACTTCGCTGACCTGTCAGCGGATCCAAAATGGCGGGGCCTAGTCCCAGGACCAGCAGCCGCTGCTCATGTCCACCCAGGGCCCCGTAGGCGTCTCCGAGAGGCTCTCCCGGCTCTGGTGGCAGATAGGAGAAGGGAAGTAGCCCGTTTCCTGGAAATTGAGGCCGAAGTCAGGGACCGCACAGCGGCTGGGAAGAGTCGGCCGGAACGGGCGGTGGAGCCGGCTACCTTCCCTGTCAGCTTACTGACGTGGTAACTAGCCTCAGTCTAGCCCGCTGCCTGGTAACTGTGCGAGCCCTGCCGCGCACAGCCAATCATAGCTTTTCACCGTGAAAAGTGACATTCCAGCCATCCAATCGAAGAAAGAAATTGGCTCCGGAAGGCGGGTTATGCCTAAAGAGGCGAGATTACAAAAGAAAGGAAAAGGTAGGTAGGGGACAACCAACGGATACAAGTACTCTCTGAGTGGCAGTTATAAAACCCAATAAAAAGAGAGAAATTGTGCTAGGCAGTTGGAGAGGTGGAGTTAGCTAGAGTTCGGTTGCAGTGCGGCTTGTAAGTAGCTGCTGGGCATTATGGGGAGGAAAGCTACGATTTGCTGGAAAGGAGGCGGGGTCCGTTTTGAGAGCCTGAGCGGGCGTCTCTAGTCTTTCCTCCCTGCCCCAACCCAGCCACTCCCTATTAAAATCAGCGGATCCAAAATCGTACCTCTTAAGGGAACACTTCTATACGAGGCAGTTTCTGTTGTAAAGCTGGCTTTCTTTATTGCATATGTATATTACAGTCCTGCAAGCTAGCCTGTGCTCCCCTCCCCGACTCTCCCGCTTGCCTGCCCTGACTGGCTTCTCATAGATGTGTCTGTCCCATCCCAACTCTGTTTCTGTGTCTTGTGCCCCATTGCTATCATCTAGAAATAAAGAAAATGGGAAGCGGCAGAAACATTTAGTCTCTAATTCATATCTCTTCATTTTACAGAGCAGGAAACTGAGTTCCAGAGTGGAAAAATAGACCCCCATTCGCATAACTAGTTTTTGGCAGAGCAGAAAGACCCGAGTGTCCTCACCCCTGATTCAGCTTTCTTTTTCACTGTCCTCACCACTTCTTATGCCCTAGTCTATCAGTCTGTGACTCTCAGCTCTGCCCCTCATGGACACTTTTTACCTACCTGGAAGGAAGCTAATCACACTGGCTAGTCCGCATCACCAGTGACAGGAAATTGAAGCCTTTCCCGTTTGCCTTAAAAATGCTGAGAAGCCTGAGAGCTAGATGCCCACCCCAGTCTTCACTCTCCTACCCCCAGGTGTCTCTCCTCTTGCAAGCGATGATAGAGGTATAAGAAGAGGACAGGAGGATAAAAGAGGACAGGAGGATGTATAAGAGGACAGGAGGATGGGTTTTCTCCTTGCAGATTGGTGAAATTCCCAGCCCATTTTCTGGCATAGAGCCCAGGTGTCTCTGCAAACTTGAAGAAGATGGCTGGGAGGCAGTAAAAAAAAGATACCAACTCTCTCCTCCATCATCCCATTTATGGATGACCCAAGTCCGGGGAAGCTCCATACCTAACCCCATAGAAAAGTGGTCTCAAAACCACCATCCACCAAAATTAACTTAAAATGGATCAAAGACCTCTGAATATAAGACCTGAAACAATAAATTGCATAGAAGGAAACATAGGTATTAAACTCATGGAACTTGGATTTAGGAGGATTTTATGAATTTGACCTCAAAGGCAATGGAAGTAAAAGCAAAGATAAATGAATGGGACTATATAAAACTAAGCTTTTTCACAGCAAAAGAAATCATCAACAAGGCAAAGAGACAACCATCTGAATGGGAGAATATATTTACAAACAATGCCTCCGATAAGGGCCTAATTTCCAAAATATATAAAGAATTCATACAACTTAACAATAAAAAAGCAAACAATCCAATTAAAAAATGGGCAGAGGACTCAAACAGACACCTCTCCCAAGAAAACTTACAAATGGCCAACAGACATATGAAAAGATGCTCAACTTCACTATTAGGGAAATACAAATCAAAACCACTGAGATATCATCTCATACCTGTTAGAATAGCTATCATCAACAGGACAAATAATAACAAATGTTGGAAAGGGTGTGGGGAAAATCAAATCCTCATACATTGCTGGTGGGATTGTAAACTGGTGCAGCCACTATGGAAAACAGTATAGAGGTTGCTCAAAACACAAAGAATAGAATCACCATATGACCTATTAATCCCTCTTCTGGGTATTTACTGAAAAAAACTTGAAAACATTTATCTGCAAAGATATATGTGCCCTGATGTTCATAGCAACATTGTTCTCAGTGGCCAAGACATGGAAACAACCAAAGTGTTCAATAGATGATTGGATAAAGAAGATGTAGTACATAGATACAATAGAATATTACTCAGCTATATGAAAAGATGAAATACTGCCATTTGCGACAACATAGATCTTGAGATTATCATGCTAAGCAAAATAAGTCAGACAGAAAAAGTTGAGAATCATGATTTCACTCATATATGGGATATAAAACTATAAGTAACAAACAAACATAACAAACAAACAGAGATTCATCGATATGGATAATGGATTAGTGGTTACCAGAGGGAAGCAGGGAGGGAGAGGTAGATAGGAGTATCGGGGGGGGGGGTGAGATATTTAGTAGCAAAAGGAAATTTAATTTTGAGTGATAAACACACAATGCAATATACATATGGCATATTGTTGAATTATACACTTGAAACATATTTAATTTTATTAGCTTTTGTCACCCCAATAATTTTAATTTAAAGACATTTTAAAGAACCCATCAAAAAATGCAGATATCCAAAGATCATCCATGTGCTAGGACACTCTAATTTGAAGAACCCATCAGACCTGCCTGACATCAGACCTGAAGAACTCCTCAACAGCTCCTTGCACCTGCACATTGGGGTCCTGATCTCCAGGCCCAGTTGAGGACCTTGCCTCTTTTACCCAAAGAGAGGGGCAGAGGTACAACCATCATAGCACCTCTTTTCACAGTATCTCTGAGCATTTTACACCTTCACTTGAAAACTGAGATTTGGTTTCCTGGGCCTATCTCAGATTGAGAGGTCCTAGATAGCCAAAACTCCCTACTCCTCCACCTCCACTCCCACATACCTCCAAAAATTAATTAGCCTAAAAGAATGAGTAGGTTATGTGTTAGAGAGGAAGAGAAGATGACAATGCTCTAGCCCTGCCTGATCTCCATCACCTTACCAGGCAGAACATCTCCCTCTTAGATTTCAATACAGAGTTACTACATTATGCCTAGGAACAGAAACATGAGGACACAACACATGGTACTTGGTCTCCTAAATTTTAGCATCATAGGGGACAAACATATAAGCTGATGTCTTCAATATAGTGGTTGGGGTAATAGAAAATACACACAGGAGGGTTGTGGGAGTAAGAGGCTAGACAACTGGCTAACCTGGAAGTTCAGAAATGGCTTTCCAGAGAAAATGAGGCCCGAGTGGAGCTTAGGAGGATAAGTAGGAATTGACAAGATGAAGACTGGCTGGAAATCCGTTATTGTCAGAAGAAAGGACAGAGATGTTCAGGAAACCAGTAGGAGATTGGAGATTAAGACAGGGTCAGATCCTGAAAGTCTTATATGCCAGTTAAGGGTTCTTGCTTGGTCTTTAGCCTGAGTACATTCGGGAGCTATTGAAGGGTTTTAAACAGAGACATGACTGGTCAAATTTACCTTAGGAGCATATTGCCTGATAGCTTTGGGGCCCTGAGGGGCACCCAAGCATCCCTGACTCCACATGTTCCTTCGGATATCTGTCCTAGCCCTTGCAACGCCCTAACCAGCAAGCACTAAGGTCACAGAACTGAACCTGGTCTCACCAAGTAGAAGCTAGTCTGTTAAGGCTGAGAGAGCATAGCCCGAGCAAGCCAAAAGTGCAGACCGACAGATAAACTGCCCAGGCCTCCAAGAAGTGCCCAGCACAAACTCCAAGATCCAATGAGAGCCTCCTTTAACTTTTTTGTGGCAGGCAGGGAGTGATAGTTACTTGTCCAAGGTCACTCGATGATGGTGTGGTTGGTGGCAGGGTTAGAATGGTGCTTTGGTTTGTCTCATTCCAAACTGCTTTCTCCAGAAGCCACCTTCCTTGGAGGAGAGTAAAGCGGGATCGGCGGGAGATTGCGGAGAAGAGGAAGAAAGGTACGAGAGAAAAGAAGAGCAGAGAGAAAGAGAACTTAGTCTTTCAATGTGGCAAAGGAGAGAGGAGAGGGATAAACAACAGGAGCAAAGCAGTGGATGAGAAAAAAGAGGAAAGAAAGGCGAGACGTGGGAGTATTGGAACAGAGACAAAGGACAGAGAGACAGACAGCGACAAGTGGAGAGAAAATCGCTGAAACTTGAGCGGCAACGAAGTCTGAGCGCTGAAAACCAACGGCTTTCCCCGGCCAATCGCCCTTCCACCTGGCACCCCGGCAACCCTATCCACCCTCACCACTTCGCTTTGCTCAGGGTGGCAGCCTGGCCCCACCTCGCCGCCGGCGGGCGCCGGCTCCGTAGAGCTACATGGCGTACCCTAAGATCCCGGGTTTGGCTCCGCCAAAGTGTTCTTGCTGGAGCGTGGTTTCAGCCACGTGGGGAGGGGCGTGTCCCAGCTGCTGAGGAGCGCTTCCAATTGGCCAGCAGGCGGGGTTCTTGGCGGTGCGCCGGCCAGACTCCACCTCCGAAGGCGGGGCCTGAAAATTCACAGCTGGAAAGGGTGGAGTCCGGGCTGCGCAGCTGGAAGGGGGCGGGGCGCTACCCGCGAGGTTCGCCGCCGAGGGCTGGGGGCGCCGTGGGTTGCCATAAAGTGAATGGGCGCCGGCGGGGGGGTGGCAGTCCGAGGCGAAGCTCAATCTCTCCCTCAGCGAGTTCGGAAGCGTCCGAGCGGAGCCGCGGCCCGGGCGCAGGGGGGCGGCCCCCACCCCGGCCGGGTGCCCGGCCCCTGGCCCCTGCCTGCCCTCCAGACTGAGGCGGCCGCCGCCGCTGCCGGGAGTCTGCCTGCTGCGGGACTCACTGTGAGTGCTTGACCCTGAGGGTTACAGGGGCTCACCGGGCCAAGGGGCCATGGCCGGACTTCGGGATCCTTAAAACCAGACCCAAGGCGGCTGAACTGGGGAACGGCGCCTGGGGAAAGGGTCAAAACTGGGAGGGCGGTCTGCAGACCCAGCTCCAGGACTTAGGGAAAGGGAGACTCAGCCCCAGGACTCGGGGAACAGAGAAGGGAGAGACTCTGGAGATCCGGAGGGACACCGGAGACATGAAATCAGGACAGGCGCTCCTGTCGGGAAATCATTACCATAAAGCACCCTGGAATCCAAGGGCCCGGAACAGGCAGCCGGGGAGCAAAATGGGTTGCCGAGGCCCTGGCCAGTGGGGGGAGCTGGTGACGGCTGCCCAGCCTGGGGGCAGCTGGCGGCGCCCTTCGCCCCTCGGCTGTGGCTCAGACTCCAGGAGCCAGGAGCAGAGGTGCGTCTCATCGAACACGCTTCTCTCGCGGTTTGCGAATAGGAGACGTGTTGTGAGAGCCCTGCTGCGACCGACTCAGATGGCCTCTGTGTGAGCGGCAGAGCAGTGACTGGGCAGCCAGAGTGACCAGGCAGCGGGTCTGGTGTGTCCGGCTTGGGGTGTCAGAGTCCGCATATGTCCCGGCCTGAGGCAGCCACTGAATCGTACGGAATGTCCGCAGCGCGCGCGACTGGGAATGGACAGAATGTCCGGGGCGGCGAGGTGGGTCTTTCTGGAGGAGGCGCTGTCAGACAGCGGTGGACAGAATGCCCCGGCTGAGTGGCATGTCCATTTACCCAGCAGTGCCTGCACAGCTGTTGCGTATGCGGTGGGGTTCTCTGTGGTGGGTCGCCACAATCCCACTTTGCAAACTTGTTTCTGCTCCTGGGAGCTGTGGGGCCCAGGAACAGGGAGTGAGAGCAAAAAGGCCGCAGCCTGGTCTTTGGGTGGAGTGGTGCTGGGAGAGAGTCCCTCTCCAACCCAAACCATGTCAGAGCATCACCTGGACTTCCAGGATAGAAATTTGAGGAAAGAAAATCAATGGTGGATCTGCTAGCGGGGATCAAGACCAGGAAAGGAAGGAATGAACCACAAAGGGCAATGGGAGGGCAAGAAGGAGCCCAGCACAATCCCCTGCCAGCCTCAGTTCACTCACAAACTCAGAGGCAACCCCTAATTCCCATACAGCTGATCAGACACTCCCAGACCTCTTTGACTAGGGGTCATCAGTCTAAAGGCATCTACTCTGCAGGGGAGCAGGAGCTCAGGCCTAAAGAGAAAATTGCAGCTCTTTAGCAAAGCAAACCCTGCGGTCTTGTTTCCCTTTTTGCGCCCTCGGCTTCACCAATGTGAACACCACCCTAGTGGCTAAGAGGAGGTAGGAAGGAAATACATGGAATTCAGACTCTGGAGTCCAACATGAGACCTATATGGTCCTCCAACTCTGGTTGAGGAGGTCTCAGACCTACCTACCCAAGTGCTTTGTGTACTTTCCCTGTAGCTAGTGGAGGGTCTTGATTCATTTGGATGCCTACAATGATTATCTGTCCTGACCCCAACTCTTTACCTAGAGCCCAGTTGAGCTAAAGGGAACTAAATAAAGAGAATTCTACCCGTCTAGGTAAATGAGCGCAACAGCCTGGCTGGGGACTGTTTTCAAGTGAAAGGTGATGTGTTTAGCAATAAGTAAGTAATCTAAACAAGTAGATCTCAACCTTTCTCAACCTCCACCTGTGAGTGACATACAATACCTATTCCTCACACTCCCACCTCAGTACCTCAATTTTAAAGTATGCTTATTACCAGCTACACATTGTTTATCAACATTTTCTTGTCCCTTGCCCCCTTTTGATAAATATAGAGTCATACCAAAATAGCCCCCAACACATTCTGATACCCTCATCAGGGGCTTGTGCTTCCATTATTTTTTAAATTACGGGTGAAATGAAACACGCTGAATCAGGAAAGGAGTAGGGAACACATTACAGATGGTTCCCTGAAGACCTTAACCCAAAGATCTGTTTTTGCAACAGTGTTGTAATGAAGATGACTGGAAATAAAAGGCAGAACTTTCTCCTTTGCATAAAATCACGAAGCTCAGTGTATGCCTGGGTCACTGGGTCTTAAGGAGAATGTCATGGGCCTAGAGAAGAGTCAGAGAATAGTTGCCAGAATGGGGAGCCAGTGGCTGCTTGAGGGAGTGAACTTCAAAGTTTAGGACTCTAGGAAGTGAGATAGGATGGAAATCCACAAAATAATGAAAGGCATAGATAAGCAGAAGACTTGTTTGCTCCCTAAATCCTGAAACTGGAGATGAGGGGCCTCTTTGAACAGGAGTGATGCAGACGCAGGATGAATAGGGAAATGTTCCATGGCACACAGTGGGCAGCAAACTTCCAGAGCTCATTTCCAGGGAGGTGGTAGAGGCAGGAAGTAGAAATGGAATCCTTCGGGGCTAGGGAGGATCAGTGCATGTCAGAGCCGCAAATGGTTACTGGGGCAGAGAGGGCGAGGAATGAAAAGAGCTCAGTCCCTGGTTCTAGGAAAACTGGATTTGAATCTCTTCAATCTGTATAACCTTGGGTAAATTCACATTCTTACAGATAAAATGGGGATGGTTATTCCTGACACACGGTGGTTAATAAGAATTAAATGAAATCATATATATGAAGCCCTTTGCAAATGAAAAAGCACCACAGAAATAAGAAGTGTTATTGCCATTATTAGGCCCAAACTGTTGAATCTTTGTTTGAAAGGGTGGCATCTCAAGTCTTACATCAGCCAGATAGCATCCCTAATCCAACCACAGGAAGATTCTCAGTGACAGATGGAACACCCTATCTCAGACTTCAGATGCTGGCCCTTACCCTTGCCCCTTTCCCAGAGGAGTTCAAGGGAGCTCCCCAAATGTTTAAGCCGTCTACCAGACCAAACATACTGATCCGTTCCCTGCCTGCCTGCTGCTCAAGAATGTGAATACGGGCCCAAGATGCAGGTCCAGGAAGAGAGGGCAGGAGAGACAGACTGAAACTGAGCTGGGGTAAACATGAGATAAGGATGGAGCCACCCAAATTTTCTCTTCTCCAGTCACTCTAAATGATGCTTCCTACAATGTGCTTACTAGGAGATGGCAGCTAATCTGAAGGATTAGTTAGGTCCTGAACTTTGGTATTATCTAGTATCTAGCCCATGGTCACTGACAGGGACCCATGATAAAAGTGATGGGGAGAGAAAGGAAAAGATAGATGGTAAGATGAGAAAGAGCTGCTTTCAAAGAGCCCCTTTCCTATCTCTTCCCTACCCAATTCATTCTGCTCGCCAATGCCAAATAAAATTCCCAGCGATGCTGCTTTTATGTCACTCTCCTGTCTACAAGTCTTCAAAGACTTTCACTGCTTCACTTTAAGGGCTTGGGGTGGGAGAGGCTGGTACAGTAGTGGGAGGAGCATGATGCTGCAGGCTAAACATGGCCTGTCTTCCTGGTGTGATGATATCACTTGAAGATGTCACTTGGAGATTTGGAGAGAAAACTTTATTTTTATATAAAAATAAACATAATGACTTAAGTATGGAATAGAATGCAAAATTTGCTTCAATTTTTAATATAAGGATAGAGATCTCAAAGAAATTTCATACTGTTGACAGCTGTTTCAGGTTGTGCCCTTAGTTTCCCAAGGAGATAGTTTCTCTTTCTAGTCTTAGCGTTTTTTTAATGGAAAAACTGGAGATGCTGTCGCCTAGACTGTATTAAATCTGAACCACCACCCTTTGCCCGTCTTTGGAGGGCTCCTAATCCTGACCCATTTTTCTCTGATGATCTCCCATTACCCACACTGAGACCCTGGCCAAGCGAGGCTCCTTGTTGCCCTCTGAACTTCATTCCCAATTCTGCCCCTTCTCTGCCTCCCCAATTCCCAGCTCAGCCATGAGCTACAACCTCTGAGCCCCAGAATATGATACCACCTTACATGGGCTTCCATTTCTCTAATCTCCCTTAATCTAAGTATCAGACCCATGCAGCCCATCATTTCATCCTGTGCTCTGTTTGCCTCCCAAGACTGCAGGCTCCTAGAAGTTAGGGTCTATGTCTTACCAGTCTTGGGGATCTTTCTTAGCACCTAATGCTTGCTGGAGGAAGGAAGGAATGGAGGGAAGGAAGGATATGGAGGCTCATTTCTCTGATTCCTGACTTACCCCTTAATAAATTAAGTGCATCAAGTCACTGCCTCTACCTGAGTCTTAAGGTTTCCTCTTGAAGCTGTGAGCTTTGTCTACAGCTGTCTTAATTTGCTCCCATTTGTCACTGTAGCTCAGCAGACCAGACAATTTGGGTGATCAGCATCACTAATGAACACGAAGCCAATGTGCACTTAAGGGCCTCACTTCAGTGTCAGGTTTATTGGGTGGTTCAGGGTCCTGGTTTACACCTGTTTGCCAACTTGCTGCTTGCTGAGCTGAGCTACAGTATTGCAACTCTATCCCTCTTATATGTCTCTTCATTCAGTTCCTGCAAGAGGAAGTTCTTTTCCCATTTAGGTTCCAGGGTATGCCTCCTGGAATTGTTATTGCAACTTCTTGAGGGCTCTCTGGCTGTGGCCCTGGTTTATCCCTTTGGCTTTAGGACGAAAGTGGGTACACATGGCAGTTGCCCTCTTGCCATGAATTTGTGTCCCTGGAAACCATAGCCTCCCCACTATGGCCTTTCTGGCCTGTGATAGTCTCTTAGTATATATTGGATATTTTGATCTTGCTGTAGTCCATGACGGCTTCCTGTAATTCCAGCTTTTACTTCAGAATCGAAGCATACCTGTAGGTCCTCTCTTCTCCCTAGGGATGGCATTGCCACCTTGACGCCACTGAGGCCTGGGCCATGCATCCCCTGCAGGGGGTGTCAGAAAGGCTTGGAGTAGGGCAAGAAGTCCCTCCCAGAGCTGGTCTCAGCAATACTGTTATCTCTTGACTCTCTTTGGCCCTGGCTTGTATTTCTCACCAGCATTAACCAAACCTGTACTCTAAGACCTATTGCTTGTCCCTGTCCACTGAGTGAGGTAAAGTTCCTGGCCTCAGATCCAACTCCCCAGCTTCCTGACCTCTAGCAGTTTGGGGGAGCTTAATCCTCAGCCAGTCTGTCTCCAGCTCAGACAATCATTTGACACCCCCAGCCTCTGCCGGACCAGCCTACCTGGACACAAGTCTGCTAGAGGCCTGTGCCCCCACTCACTCTCTCTCTATTACCTGCCTGGCTTTAGTGTTCTTGCCTTTCCAGTTTCACAATCAGAGCCCTTCTCAGCCTCATCCCCTCTATCTTCTATTACTAATCCAGTCAGGAGCCTGAGGCTTCATTTTTTCTTTTACCAGTCCCTGGTCCCCAAAGTGGCTCCCAGCTTCGGTTATTCTAACCCATTTTGCTGTTACCTTGTTGACTGGGCTCTCTTTTGTGTTCAGGACAGAGTGCTCACAACACACATTTGCATACTGCATTTTAGAAATTCTTCACTGGGAGATATAGAGTCTAGGGAGGTGAACCACTCCAGCAAGGGCAGAGACAAGGATGAGATCTTATTCACCACTCTACCTTCTGTGCCTTACTCAATGTCCAGCTCATAGACACTGCCAAAGAAACATCTCTTCAATGAATGAGGGACAAAATGCTTAGATAGAGTTGTACCTCTACCCATTTTTCATAACATATTTTATTTTACATTATAACAATACCGAAGGTAGGTAGGGAAGATACTATGATCTCACTTTTAGAGTTGAAAAAAATATGCTCAGAGAGGTAATTTTCTAACTAGTAAGCTGGGAAGCCATGACATGAATGTAGGTATTTTGACTCCAAACCCAACTTCTTTGGGCTACATCAGATTACTTTCCTCAGGGGCCTGGGCAGTTTCTGTCCCCCAGCCCCATCTCATCCTCTTTCTCCAGCATTCTCCTGCCATCTCCCCACTCGGCTGCATAGGCTCTCCCCAGCAGCCACTGAGTGTAGACCACTCTTCCGACCCCTTCGGCCTCCTCCTCCCCCACTGAGTCCTGAGTTCCTAGGACTGAGAGCTGAGAGTCAGAGGGGCCATGAAGGGGAGGGGATAGAGTAATGGCTAGCTCCAAAACAGCCAAGGCAGCTGTCCCTGTCACAGAGAAAGGAGACTGTGTGATGGTGTATGTCTGTCTGCCTGAACGTGGCAGCACATGTGTGGGAGAGTGTGTTTGTATGCCTCTAGCTGTGAGTCCGAGTGCTTATTTTGTCTGAGCGGGGGGCCGTGTGTGTCTGCATGTGTGTCTGTCTGTCTCTGGGAGCACACAGCCTGAACTCTGCTTTCTGGGTCTCGGCCTTCGCCTCATCATTTACTCTGGCTCTTATCTCTCCTCACCCTACCTTCCTTGGCTGAAATAAAGGGTGAAACCAAGACACAGGTATGGAATGCTGGGGGAAGTGGAGTTTAGAAAATTAGAAGTCTGGAGCCAAAGCAGACTAGAAAGATTAATGGCAACGGTGGGATTTAGCTTCCCTTTTAGGCAAACTCTTTTTCCAACTCCGTGTTGCTGCTGTAGCCTCTGGAGAAGTCAGGGGCATGGTTTGCATTTTGAGGGCATCTTTTTTTAAATACATATTTTATTTTTTTATTTTTACTAAATTTATTGGGGTAACATTGGTTAATAACATATAACTTTCAGGTACAACCTTATGACATCTGTATACTTTTATGTGCTTACTCACCTGAAGTCTAGTTTCCTCTGTCACCGTGTACTTGACCTCCTTTATCTTCTTTGTCCTCTTGGGTAAGAAGTAAGAGAGGACTTCAGAGCACCCCTTTTTCCAGCTCTCAATTCTAAGCCCTCCCAGCAATTTTGGAAGAGCTACTAGTCAAGGTTGCCACAGGTCCCTTCCAATGGCATCTTCCGTCCATCGGAACATTGTTGAGCCAACCTCAAACCTTTGACTCCTGACCTCAGACCTGGAAGGGGAGGTAAGCTGATCACTCCCACCCCTGGCCTGATTTCACTCCTTCCTTCCCAGGTTCCCTTAAGTCCTGCCTTTTTAACCCTAGAAAAAGGTCCAAGGTCTAGTCCCCTCTGCCTGTTTCTCAGCCTCCTGCCTTGACCCCTGTTATAGCCCAATCTCGCTTGAGAGGTGGGGGCAAGGGGCAACTATCATCTCTGAGCTGGTTTATAGGGGCATTACCATGTGCAAATAAAGGCCACTGCCCATCTGTGCCTCCCTGAGAAAGGCTCCTAATAAATTCAGAGCAGCCAAGTGACACACATCTTAATCTACTAATCTACCACATTAATGCCACCTTACACAGCCTGCATTAAGTCCCTGTTAATAATAGGGAGACAGATGGACCCTTCCACCCAGATCTTCACTCGTGTTCCTCTGTCCCTAGACTTCTTTGGTTTTCCTCTGACCAAGAAACCACCAGAATTCTTGAGCCCCACTAGTGTACCTTTCCTTTCCTCCTACCAGAGGGGTCCTAGGAGAGCCAGCAGGAAAGAGGAACCTGCAGGGGAGACTTAGGCAAGGTTAAGAAGTAAGTTAGGATCAAAAGTAAGGGTGACAAGGTGAGTTTAAGAAGCCCACATCTACTGCCTGGAGTGAGCCCGGTAGAGGCCATGTATGAGAGCAGAACAATGACTGGTAGGATGTGATATGGCTGGGCAGGCACAGAAGCAGACAGGGCTAGAATGCCTAAGTGATTTTGAAACTTGCTTTTGATTCTGAAACTCTATCCAAATGAAATCTCTCCAGAAGTATAAACAAAACGACAAAAGCAGGGCTGCCCTAGTTGAAGCAGACCCAAGCCAGGCCAGGCTAGAGTTCCATCCCTGAGGCTAGCCCTGAGTTCCAGTCCCTGAGGGGATTTCTGTGTAGGGTCCTAACAAACACAATTTGAAAAAGCAAATGAAGAAAAAGCATTAGCTTAGGAGTCTCCCAGATGTGGTTCAGATCCCAGTTCCACTTACTTACAAGCTCTGTGATCTTAATCGTTATTTTCAAGTCTGTTTCCTCACACGAAAAAGGTGATAATACTTAATATTGATGAATTCTTATGAAGGGAGAGTTAACGAGGTAAAGACACACAGTAAGTACTCATAAATGATAGCAGTGATTATCCTTATGGGAGAAATATCAGGCCTGTTTCAAAATAAAATCTGTACCCTGGAGAGTGAATAACAGAGGTTCTGGCTGTGTCTCAGATGTGATTGACTGAGGGGCATGTATAAATTTATGGGAATTTGGGGCATTCATGTGAAAGGGAACAAATTTTTGAGGTTGTGGTATATGGCATGTGGCATGCAAGTGTGGTTTTCATAAATTCAATAAATATCTATTGAACACCAACTGTGCACAATGCAGGCAGAGTTCTATCAGTGAACAAAACATAATGTGTATATATGCTTATAAAACCTTTTTCTCTTTAGGATACTGTTTCCCCATTTTGTCTGTCCCAGGGCACCTCAGCACAGGAGTAGCTTTATGTTGGTGGCTGAGAAAGGGGACAGTGAACCTGGGAACCTGATAACCCGGAGATTTTAACCCCATTAACCTGGTCTGTGTCTTCTCTTCTCTCCAGTCTTCCCTCCATGGAGTTCGGCCTGCTCAACGAGGCGGAGGCCCGGAGCCCGGCCCTGTCTCTATCAGATGCGGGCACTCCCCACCCCCCACTCCCAGAACACGGCTGCAAGGGCCAAGAACACAGCGGTGAGCGCGCCCCCTTCTGGGCGTGGGGGAGATAACAGCTCAATCCCTAATAGGGGTGGGGTCCGAGTGCGAATGAGCGGCGGGTGGAGGAGCAACCCCAGCCGGGGAATCCCCCTGACCTGCCCCCATCCGGCCCCCAGACTCGGAGAAGGCCTCGGCTTCGCTGCCTGGAGGCTCCCCTGAAGACGGCTCGCTGAAGAAGAAGCAGCGGCGGCAGCGTACGCACTTCACCAGCCAGCAGCTGCAGGAGCTGGAGGCGACCTTCCAGAGGAACCGCTACCCTGACATGAGTACGCGCGAAGAGATCGCCGTGTGGACCAACCTCACCGAGGCCCGCGTGCGGGTACAGCGCACCTAGACCTGTAACTCTCACCCCACCCAGGCCCACTCTCGCGGGCCGCTTAGCGACTAGCTTCGGAACCTGCAGCCTGAGGTTCTGCCCTGCCTGCCCCACCTTGAACCCGACACAGCTTTCCCGGCCCCGGTCTGCAGCCCACGGGGCTTACTCCACTCTATCACTCTAGGCCGTGTGTTTCTTTTCTCCTGACACTGTCACTTCTTCTCATCACCCCTCCTTGATCCCATCCTACCGCCCCACCCCCTGCACACACTGCAGCCCTTGTTTCTGCCGCCCACTGTTTCTGTTCTCAGCTTCCTGACTCCGTGCGCACCACCGCGACCTGCATTCCCATTTCTAGTCTCCTCATCCTGTTTATCCCCCGCACGGCCCGGGCCCTGGCTTGAACCCCTGTCTAGGGGACCCACCCACCAGCCGCGCTGATTCGGTCCCGGACTCTGGCTCGGCTCTGGTGCCTGACAGCCTTTTCTCCTGCGCCCGCAGGTGTGGTTCAAGAACCGGCGCGCTAAGTGGCGAAAGCGCGAGCGCAGCCAGCAGGCGGAGCTGTGCAAGGGCGGCTTCGCGGCGCCGCTCGGGGGGCTGGTGCCTCCCTACGAGGAGGTGTACCCAGGCTATTCGTACGGCAACTGGCCACCCAAGGCGCTCGGCCCGCCGATCACTGCCAAAACCTTCCCATTCGCCTTCAACTCGGTCAACGTGGGGCCTCTGGCTTCCCAGCCGGTCTTCTCGCCACCCAGCTCCATCGCTGCCTCCATGGTGCCCTCTGCTGCGGCCGCCCCGGGCACCGTGCCGGGGCCCGGGGCCCTACAGGGCCTGGGAGGGGGGCCCCCCGGGCTTGCTCCAGCCGCAGTGTCCTCCGGGGCAGTGTCCTGCCCTTACGCCTCGGCCGCTGCAGCAGCTGCTGCAGCCGCCTCCTCCCCCTATGTATATCGGGACCCGTGTAACTCGAGTCTGGCCAGCTTGAGGCTAAAGGCCAAACAGCACGCCTCATTCAGCTATCCTACTGTGCCAGGGCCAACCCCAGCCGCCAATCTCAGTCCGTGTCAGTACGCTGTCGAACGGCCTGTATGAGTGGCCCGGCCCGTCGATCATCCCCGAGGGCGGGGGTGATAGTTCACAGCTTTCCCGGACTGGGGTCGTCTTGACTGGCTGGCTTACCCCTACCCCAGGGTCCAAGATAGATGCTGGGGCAGCTAGAGGAAGGGCGGTGGGCTCAGGAGAGAGCCTTCCGCCTCCCAGCCCTGAGGGGTGGACTAGACCCTGCACACAGTCCGCAGCCCTGGGCCTAAGGCCAAGAACAGGGACCAGTTCCCCGGGGGCCAACTCACCCTTGGCCCACTCCGCCTTCTCCAGATTCCCTCTCCCCCATTTATCATTTCAAGATAAATGAAATAAACATACGCGGACTGTCAAAGGCTTGATGATTCAGAGTTGCAGTTGAACCCTCTCCCCTCATCCTCCCCCATGTCCAAAGAGAGCTGGATGTACAGGAAAGAGGTGAGGGTTTCTGGGTTTCAGTCCCCCGCAGCCGCTAACACCAGAATGGGGAAGCCGGGAGATTTCTGGAGCAGAGGAACGCTCTGGTGCGTGGGTGTTTGTATGGACCGCTTGCGGGCGATTAGCTACTTGGCCAAAGCTGGTGTTACAGCGCCACACTGTGGTCCCATGGAGGATAACTGGAAGGTCTGGTTTGCAACGCCTATTTGTCATTTCTGCAACTTAGGAAGCCTATGACCTTAGAAAAGTTACTCTGCCTTTATGCACCTATTTCTCACTGTTCCAATGAGGGGCTTGGGCCTCTAACAGCAATAAAATTGTGGTCTGTAACAGACATTTATTAAGTGCCTACCAGGCCTAGGATTCTTATTGTCTGTGTGTGCACCCTCTTAAGCTTCTCACCTACTGATCATCTCACTGCCAGCAGCCTTCTCCCACTGCAGCAGACCCCTTCTTCCCACAAATTCCCCCAAACTCAAAAATATTGTTGAAATATTTAATTTAAAAACAGATCAAGAAGAAGAAAGGTTTCTGTATAGAAATATAAATAACTCAGCTCTGGGGATCCTTCTCAGTCCCACTTCCATCCTAGTGACTGCTTGGCCTTCACATTAAAGATAGAAATATTAAAGTACTAGATAGATCACACTCCCCTCCCAGGGTGGTGTTTCTTGTCTGTCATAACTTCCTGCCACCTTGAAGCACACATCCTGTGGGGAAACCATGCAGGAAAGGCATTGTAATCATTCTCCCAAAACTAAGCCCATCCCCTCAGTGCCCTGGGGAGTAGAGCCTGGGGCTCCTTCTTTTTCTCCAACACTTTACTCCCCCTTGGTCTTGGCTTTGACCTTGGGCATTATGTAGGTTTGGTAGAAGAAATTGGAAAAGAGGATTAAATAACTTATATAAATGAGGAAGGCCCAGAAGAAGAGGTCCGTTGTGGTGTGGCACCCCTGTTCCTGTCTCCAGATGTAAGAAAGGGTGATGACAGCGACTCCTATAAACATCTGTAGGATCTGCAGGGTGGTGATGAGCCTGGGAAACCACCTGGGTAACTTCACTTTGGCAGCCTTCAGAGCATAGTATGTGTACATGAAGGAATGCACACCAAAGTTGAGGGTCATGAACCAGCCACCTGCATTCATCTTGTTCTTGAATACAAAGCTCGAGAACACTAGCACTGTGCTGTGGTGGTACCAGTGCACAAAGATGAGTGGTCGCTTACGCAGGATGATGAAGGCCGTGTCTCCTGGGAGATGGAGAGTTATAGCTGGCATACCAGCCATTATTAGGACTACCCTCTGCACTGAATGTGGGAACACGGGGAATTCTCAGGGTGGGGAGAGGGGTCTTTGTGGTGGAATCTGAAGAGGGGCTTGGGTGAGAGGCGTTAGGACCCTGGGGTGGGGAAGGGACTCTCCAGATGATGGGTGAGGGGAGCCTTGAGGAGGGGTGCAGCTGACTAGGTACTAGAGAGACAAAGCCTTGCCACTCACCAAATTCAATGACCTTGCTGAGAACAAAGACAGAGGACCAGAATCGGATTACAGGATCGGTGGTGAAAGTGGAGAAGCACACAGTTTCCTTTAGGCTTCTCTTATGTACCAGCATCCCCATAGAGCCCCATGTCCTCACTGCCCCTATGATACTGAAATGGGACAGAGAAAAGGGTGTAAGGTCATCCCCAGACACCAATCCACCCTTCCCCCTCGGCCTGGTCAGGTCACTGTCCTAAGCTCTGCCACCTCCCCATCCTTCCAGAGGTCACAGCTTCTGAGATCCTTGGGCCAATCTGGTAGATCCAAGCAGTAATCTAAAAGGCTGGAGAAGGATCGAGAAATGCTGGAGGATGGATCGAAAGTTGAGTTAGGAAATAGAGTTCTTAGGATGGATAGGAGCCTATGAGGAGATGAATAGCAGGATGGGGGAGATAAAAAAAGTTTTGGAGAGGAAATATGGGAAGCAGGGGCTGGGGAAGTTATTGCAGGGTCTTGGGAGAGGGTGTTAGAGTCTGGAGAAATTTGTTAGAAGCACACAGACTCCATGAGCACAAGAAGACTCATGAGGAAGAGCAGAAACTGCCAGTTTGAAGCCTGGGGGAGAAGAAGGGTAGATGCTGGGGACGGGGGAGGAGAGCTAGAGCTGAGAGAATGGGATAAGGAGAGAGTTGTGGGAAACTTTGGGAGTTGACATGATTGAGGTTTCTGGAAAGCTTTCAAAGACAGAGTGAGGGTCTAAGGTCTACAGGATAGGTGAGGAGTCTTACCTGAAGATTGCAAGGCAGAAGGACCAAAGGATGAGAGGCCCCTGCAAGTTGAAGCCCTTCTGTGCCTTCATGTAGTTCTGCCCCACAATGATGAGCAGCAGGTAGATCAGAGCTATCGGAATTGAGGTTGACCTGGCAGGCAGAAGGCAGAAGGGATGGGCTCATGGGTGGGTGCTGGTTTGAGGAATACTTATTCATCTCTCCAAGTTAGTGCTCTGGGTTGAAGTCCCAGCTCTGCCATCTACTAGCTGTGGGACATTGGAAAATCTACTTAGTTCTCTGAGCCTGTTTCCTTATTTGAAAAGGGGGAATAACACTACCTAGCACATGGCAGGGGCTATGGCCAAGGTTTCTGTTATTATGCTCTCTCAGTGGGGCCAGAAGTGAGTGACAGGTGCTGGTCCATGCCTAAAACCAATGCAGGGTGTAAGAAAAGTGTGGCAATAGATTCCACCTAGTTGGGTCATGGCAAATTGGCTGGAGTACAAAGTGAGCCCACAAACACCTCTGAGGAACATTAGAGCAAAAGCCAGAGAACCTGGGGAAATCTCTGAAGAGGTCCCTGACTTTGCCTCCTTTTCCACAGTAGAGACAGTGGAACACTTGGGAACAATATGATAACTGTGAAGGGCAGGCTGTCCCTGGGCACCAGAACTATGCACACAAACACACATTGCCACGAAGGGTGGGGAGAGGTGTCTGTACCCTGGTGGGAGTAGGAGTTCAAATAAACCTCATTCCTCAGAGACCAGTTCTCACGACTCCTTCCACTTGGTTTCTGTCTTCTCCCATGCTCCTCATCCCATCCTCTCATTTCTGCCTTTCTCTCTCTCTTTCTCTCTCCCTTCCCTTTTCTTTCGTTTTCTCTTTCTCTTTCTCCATCTTTCTTCCTTCCAGACCTGATCTCTTTAAGGTATCACACTACCTGTACCTTCCACAATGGGGGTGTGGAGTCAGTACAAAGAGCCTAAGACTTTTACTTTTTAAGAAAATCAATGCGGGGCAGTATCTCCTCCCACCCCTCAACTTGTGGTCATTAGGACCCGGCCCCTGGCACGGCCCTTCCCCAGCGACAGGTCTCACCAGTACTCCTCCAAATAGGGTCTTAAATCCGAAAATAGCTCGAAGTTGTAGGGCTGGAGCAGATACTCTATTTTGTCTGAGCCGTTCATGACTGTGCCCATTTCGTTCTGCAGATGTCAAGGTTGGTTGGGAGCTTGGGGAGCTGAGCGAGAGACTGGGGGACGGAAGAGGGAGCGAACCCTGGGGCAGGACGGAACGGGCAGGAACCGAAGAACTCCGCGGCGAGTCAAGGAGCGTCAGACTCAGGCACATGCGCTACAGTCCTGCACCATTCCACCACCGCGGCCACTGCTGTATATAACGCAGAATCTCAAAGCGACGACAGGTCCAGAGGGCGCACGGCCATTATCTAATCTCAACCAAGACACGCCCCTGCCCCGAAGCACGATCTCTGATTGGTCATTCGAGCACACCCCCAAATGCCCGGCCTAAGCCTTCGCCACGCCCTTTCCACCTTTTTCTCCCACAAAACCTCCGCTTCTATTTGCTTGGCTCAGCCCCTGTAGCCTTGCCAGGCACCCAGACGTGCCGGTCTTTGCCTGGCACGGACAACCTTAGCTTTTGCTTAAGTTTGCGCTATTCCTGACCTACTTAGCAGTGAGGAGAGAATGGAGGTGCCCTTAGCCTCTGGTACCCAGACCCAGAGATGCGGGTGTCAGTTTCCTCCTGGGAAAGCCAGGTCAAGGTTGAGGATGAATGAGACCGGGGAAGCGGCAGCAAAGAGCCTCTCATATAGTCCCATCTACCTCCGTCAGGCCTGTGGTTGTGGGTGGGAGAGAGATGACTTTTACTGAATTTTATTGTTGAGGTTATTGATGTTGGTGTTTGGGAAGATGGTGGTTGAGGCTGTTGTGGTTTCTTTACAATTTCATGAATTCCTGAACTGCTCCAGCCTGACACCCAGTAGTAACTCTGGGGAGGAAACAGGGTCACCCTCTGAGCTTCTGGAATTATTGTTTTCAGGTTTCCTGGACAGTACGGTTTATATCTCTCCAGTGTCCTGTTCTCTCCCTTAGTCTGTGCTTGTTTGATCATATCTACTTTTACCTTGCCTGTGTACTCAGCCCCAAAGAAATATTTCAAAACTTTTAAGGCCTTGTCGGTCTCTTATTTGTTTCCTAGGTTTAATGAAAGTGAGGGAGAAATACAAGGCCTGACATCAGCTGGAGATTTGCAAAACAAGGGCTAAGAGAAATAAATATAAAATACTGAAAATTAAGATATGACTATAAGTGGCTTTTTGCAATAAAGCCCACAGGCTCTGGAGTCAGAGGACCCAGGTAGGAATCCCAGTTCCACTTCCTTGAACATCGGCCACTGTCCAGGGAAGGGTCGAGTGAGAAGCCCTATCCATGCTATCTAAATGACTCTCCAGTGCATTCTTTGTACCCCATCACCTCTCACCTGGTTACTATATCCACTACCTTAATGGTGTTAACTGATTGGATCACCTCCTTCTCTCTTGTTTTTGCAATGCTCTCTCTTTATTGCAATGTACCTAGAAAAAGGATTCCCAAACCTGACTTAAGATTCCTGAACCTGATACCCAGAGATTTTGACCCAGTAGTTGTTCCCAGACCATTCCTTGAAAACCACCACTTTCTGTCCTCTCATCCAGAAGACGGTTCTAAAACCTAAATTAGATCATGCTGCTTCATTTCAGTGGTTCTATTTTTTTTAATTTTTTTCAGTTATAGGTGACATAAAATATTAGTTTCAGGTGTACAACAGTGATTAGACATTTATATAACTTATGAAGTGATCACCTCAATAAACCCAGTACCTATTTGACACCATAGTTATTACAATACTACTGATTATATTCCCCATGTTATACTCTGTATCCCCATGACTATTTTGTAACTACCAATTTGTACACCATGACTATTTTGTTAATCCCTTCCCCTTTACAAACCCAATCCAGTCTGATAACCATCAAAATGTTCTCTGTATCTATGACCTTTTGTGTTGTTTACCCTGTTCTCTAGAATCCATATGTGACATTTGTCTTTTTCTATCTTACTCCACTCAGCGCAATACCTCCTAGGTCCATCCATGTGTGTATGTGTATATGTGTGTGTGTGTGTGTGTGTACACACATACAAACATATCACCTCTTCTTTATCTATTTATCCATTGATGGACACCCAGGTTTCCTCCATATCTTGGCTACTGTAAATAATGCTGCAATGAACATATAGATCCACATGTCCCTTTAAAGCAGTGTTTTGGGTTTCTTCAGATGAATACCCAGAAGTGGGATAACTGGGTCCTTCTTATTGTCTCTTGATACAGCCTTTGCTTTAAAGTTTATATTGTCTGGTAGGAGTATTGCTACCCCAGCTTTTTTGGTTTCCAGTTTCATGAAATACCTTTTTAAATCCCTTTACTTTCAGTCTGTGTCTTTTGATCTGAAGTGAGTCTCTTGTAGGCAGCATATGTGTCTTATTTTCTTATTTGGCCATCCTATCCTTTAATTGGAGCATTTAGTCCTTGTTGCTAGATATATAGTTATCGCCATTTTATTTTTAATATTTTTTATTTTTCCTTCCTTCCTCTTCCTCCTCCTCCTCCTTCTCCAAAATGTCTAACATTTCCTTGGTGATGATGAACTCTTAGCTTTTTCTTATCTGAGAAGCTCTTTATCTGTCACTCTACTAAGACCGGGAGACATAGAAGCCCTACTGAATACACAGAAACAAATGCAAGTAGGCAGCCAAGATGGGAAGACAAAGAAACATGTCTCAAATGAAAGAACAGAACAAAGCTAAAAGAAAAAGAACTAAACAAAATGGAGACAAGCAATCTAATAGATGCGGAATTTATAACACTCATTACAAGGATGCTCAATGAACTTAGGGAAGGGTAGATGAACTCTTGCCTGTCTACTTCACAAAATTGAGGTCAGTATACAAGTCAGATAATGTCAATGAAAGAATTTTGTGGACTAGACATTATGGGAATGTCAGAGTGAATCATTTTGGAAGGTTCACAAATGGATGTAGAATATGTATAATCAGTCCTGGTTACTCTGAAATGAAGATACTTGACACAGTTTTTCCTTGTGAAGTTTAATGATGAGGCTTGGGGCAGGGTGTATGGAAGAGAAGAATTATTTCCTAGGAGAAAACTTCCCCAACCCTTGACTTGGTCTGATACCCCTACTACATGTAAATTGTTCTCATAACATGGTATTTCTTTCCTTCAATGAGAGTTTATAATTACTTCATTATTTTTATGATTTCTTGATTAATGCCTGTTTCCCCCACTGGTCCTTGAGCTCCATAAATGCAAGGAATATGTCTATTTTGTTCAACATCATTCTCTTAATACTGGGCACATAGTAGGTACTCAGGTAATATTGGTCACATGAATGACTGAAGAATGAAATCCTTAGCCTAAATATGAATGACACTCTTTGTTTCTCCAGGACAAACACGCCAAGCTTGCCAGGTCTTTTAATCTCCTGTCCTCAGCTTTCTCATCTATAAAATGAGGATAATATCCACCTTAGAAGCATGTTTATGAGGACCAAAGGAGATCATATTTATTAAAGAGCGTGATACAGTATAAAGTGTTTAAAAAACATCAGTAATTATTATCCCCAAAAAGTGAATTTGTAGAAATTTCAACTTCTTTTCAATAAAACTCAACTAAATTAACTGAAAAAGAAAGCCATGATCTGGTGATTGGCTGCACAACAACATTATTGGATGGTACACTTAAAAAGTTAAGATGGTTAACTTTTGTTATGTATATTTGACCACAATTTAAACATTTTTAAAAAGGAAAGCCATGAAATGGGGATATAGTTCTAAGTAGGGCATATAAAGGGTTAATATACATACTACATAAAAATCTTATCTTCAGTCCTACTTGGTCCTATTGACCCTTGGTAAGTAGCTAAAGATACAGATAGGCTCATCTTACAGACTCTAGTGTTCCCAAATCTACTTTTTATTAGCTGCCAGAAAGCTCAAAAACACACATGAGCTCGTCTTTCTTCTTTAAGAACAAAAAAAATCTTAAGGACTAAGGTCAAATTCCTGAACTTAGCCCTGACCGTTCCTTTCCAGACAATGTCCCATCATCCTTCGGCCCTGGTATTCCACATTTTAGCTATACTGGAACGGTCACAACTCCATAACCCAAGTACTATATTTTTACATTTTTTAACCCCCTTTACTTCTCTCCATATTATCCCTCTTCTCCCAGACATCTTTTTCTCACATGTACAAATTACCCATTGTTTGGCCCAGCTCTGAAGTCATTTGCCCTGAAAAGGCCTAATCTGTTTTAGCCAGGGTCAACCCTTTCCTACTTTGTCTTCTACCCACAGGACATTGCCAAACTGCCTGCCACTATTGTGCTTCCACCAACTGAGTATAGTCAGTCATACATTTTCTACACTATCCTGGCTCCGCCACCCTATTCCAAATGGTCATTTTTGTTAGGTCACTCATCGTTGAGGGAAGCACACAGTACTTGGCACACAGTGGGCATTCAAAATATGTCTGTTGCTTTGAATTTAATAGGCACCAAAGAGGAAATACAAACAATAAACATATAAATGTGTGTGTGTGTGTATATGTGTGTGTGTGCATGCATATATATGACTCAATTTCCTTAGTAATTAGGGAAATACAAATTAAAGACTGTATGTATAGTATGGTCCTAATCAACAGCCATTAAACCTTGTAAAAATTAAATACCCAACGCTGGTCAAACCTATGGGAAACAGATACATTCACACCTTGCTAGTGGCCAAGTAAATTGACATGATCCTTCAAGAAGCACATTTAAGTAACAGCAAGAACCAACTGGTATCCTTTGGCCTAGTCCCTCACCTTAGAGATTTAAAACCCAGTGAAATAGGCCAAAAGAAAGAGAAAATCTGTATGTACTAAAATACTTAAGTTGGTGGGACTTAAATAATAAACCTACTAATGATTAAATATTAAATACTAATATTACAGAACAGCTTGTAGCTAACAGTACATGAAGAAACATGCAACCATGTTTGTAAAATAATGTGAAAGAAAAATAATATTTAAAACTGTACCTATCCCATTACCTCAGTTATCTAAAAATGATGCTGTCCCTAAAGGTAAAATTGAAAAGTAACATGAAATTTTGAAATCATTTGCTAGGGTAGGTGAAATTATAGGAATAATTGAAAGTATTTTAAGTTTTATGACATTTTTAAACTGATGTAATAACATTCTGGAATGCTATTCATCTAGGGAATAAAGCTTTTGATTACATAGGAAATGCTCAGGATATAAAGTTAAGTAAAAAATTAATGTGGGTTATGAGACAGTATGTATAGTACGCTCTCCAATTCATAAAATAAAAAAAGTGGAAGAAATGTGGATGAAAATATTTCTAAATTTTTGTTTACCTTTTATTTTTTTTTAATCACACACTTCAATTTTGTGTGTGTGTGTGTGTGTGTGTGTATTTGTAATGGAAAAAAATACCAATGTGGAAGAAAACTATGTTGAGAGCAAATATTAGAGGGAAATGCACCAAAATGCTAATAGAGTTTGTCTAGATAGTAGAATAACGGGAGATTTAAAAATTATTTTTATAATAAGTAAATGTTCAAAACTAATAATGAATGTATTGAAATTTCTTGGAGTTGTCTTATTTTTCCATGTGTTCTGTCACACCATTGGCTTCTCTGCTTCTACCCTCTTGACCCTAAGATTGCATTCATTACTTTCTCTAGTATTTTTATGGTCTTGGTTGGAAGACAATAACAAGACTATACAGAAACCACAAGACTTCCATGCCTGTCTCCTCTTCCCAAGCTTGCCTTAAATATTCCAAAGTGACTCTGCTGTGTCTTGTTTTTCCAGCATCATACTGCTTCCCCATTCCCTCTCACCTCAGAGCTTACTCTACATTTGGTATGTCATGTTTTCATTTTCATTCACTTCAAAGTATTTCCTAATTTCTCTTGCAATTTCTTATTTGAGCCAATGGCTTTTAAGAGTGTTGTTTAATTTCCACATATTTGTGAATTTTCCAGTTTTCCATTTTTGATTTCCAGTTTCATTCCATTGTGTTCAGAGAAGATACTTGTATAATTCCAATCTTTTTATATTTATTGCGACTTGCTTTGTGACCTAACATATGCTCTATCCTAGAAAATCTCCCAAACGCAATTGAGAATATGTGTTCTGCTGTTGTTGGGTAGAGTGTTTTGTATATGTCTGCTAGGTCTAGTTTATTGTTCAAGATATTTGTTCCTTATTGATCTTGTTTATTGTTTTATCCATTTTTGCAAATGAGGTACCGGTCTTTTCTAGCACGTGTCCAGTCCTGAGCATGTGTGGGGACTTCTACATTTCCTGATATACACAGAAGCTTTTCAAAGCCTTTGCCCTGCTATCCCTTTCCTAAGCAACTGTGCCTAGTATATCTCCCTTTAAATGTTTTCAACAAATATTACCTGGGAAGCCACTTCAGCCCCAAGAAAGATTTGAAACAAAGGCATTCCCCTTAGCCACTAGACATGTGGAAACCAGAACAGACAGGTAGAAACATGCAATGATCCTTTGAGAATAAGGTTCATATTGTCCCTTCTGTCACCAGCCAGTCACACCAGGAACATAGGTCGCTATTCCCACAGATGACACCAAGCTTTACAATTTTCTTTTCCATGTCCAAAAAGTCTTCTGAAATTAATCAGAAGATACATTGGTATTTTTTTTTCATTACAAACACACACACACACTCACAAAATTGAAGCGTATGGTAAAAAAAAAAGAATAAAAGGTAAACAAATAAATAATTCTGCCTCCCATTCCAATCCTCAGTTCTCCTTCCCAGAGGCAAACACAATTACCAGTTTCTTGTGTATCTTTTCAAATATAATTAATGCATAAAAAGGTATGTTTGTATGTATCTTCATAAAGGGTAGTACATTTTCATATTATTTTATAGTTCTTTTTAAAATGTGTCTTGAGTACACTATATTAGTACATTATGGCTTCCTTATCTTTTTGGATAGCTGTATACTATTTCATTATATGATGTACCATGTACCTATGACTCAATAAAAAGAAAAACAAAAAAGCTCTTTTTTTTCTTCTGACTCTAAAGGTAGAAATTTTTGAAAATACAAAACGGCAGGTGTGATTCCATAGTGTAGCAGTTAGCACATCTGCGTTACACACAGAAAGTCCTGGGTTCACACCCTAGTGAAGCCACAGTATATAGTCTATGGCCGCACCACCCTGAACAAGCCTGATGTCTGATCTCAGAAGCTAAGCAGGGTTGGGCCTGGTTAGTACTTGGATGGGAGACCACCTAGGAAGACCAGGTGCTATAGGCATAAATAATAATAATAAATAATAAAAGAAAATACAAAACAGCAAAAATCACCTCAAATATAATTACCATTATATTTTCAAATAATTCTTTTTATATTTCCATGAATTATTTTAAAATAAATCTTTTAAGGACAAACCACTGCCCCCAAAACTGGTGAGACAGACAAATACAGAAGATCACAGCTTATAAGGAGCAGAAGTCACTGGACCTAGGAACTGGTAGGAATAAACAATAATTAACAAATTCTTGGAGGCTGAGTGTGGACTAACACCAGTCTTAAGAGGCCCATACACCTTCATGAATTTTATGTCCAGGAGCCTACCAGGTTCTCATTACAAAGGTCAGAGAAAAACATCCCATGCTTCTTTTAAGGGAAAGGAAAAAGTGACCACTCTGAAACACTCAGAAAAAAAGCAATCATTTTGAAATATGCCCAGAGCCTTCTGTCTTCTATAAAAGAGGTCTGTCTTCACAGGAAACTACTTTACCAGAGCCTCATCTGACCTAAAGGGGAATTGGACAACTGCATCTCCTTCTAGCCTTCCTGCTTCACATTAGGGGAGGGGGGAAATATGAAACTCTTCTGAAGCCCAGGAATTCAGGCCAACTGTAAATAGAGGTTTAATAATAAGAGTACGGAACACTTCCTTCCCCCCACCAATACCAGTATAATAACAGGACTCCAGTATAATAACAGTGAATGATAACTCAGAGACTACAAGATGCGAACTCCCTTTAGAAGGAATTTCTAGGAAACCCAAAGATCACAGGGAAGACAAAAAGGACAGTAAGAGAAATGGAGGCTTCTGATAACTATAGCTACAACAAGCATTAAAAAGTCTAGCTTCTAGCCAGAGAAACAGAAAAAAACCTCACAGTGAAGGCCTACTTATCTCAGTCCTTATTATCTGAATCAGCATGTCTGGTTTTCAACAAAAAATTAATTACAAGGCATGCTAGAAGGCAAGAAAAACACCATTTGAAGAGAGAAAGCAAGCATCAGAACCAGACTCAGATGTGGCAGATTTGGGAATTATTAGACTAGGAATTTAAAATTACTTTGGTTAATATGCTAAGAGTGTTAATGGAGTGAAAAGAAGAAAAGTTGGTAGTGTAAGGAAGTGGAGATATTAAGAAATAATCTAAAGGAAATGCTAGAAATCGAAAGTATTGTAACAGGAATAAGGAATGCCTTTAATATGCTCATGAGTAGATGGGACATAGCCAAGGAAAGAATCAGAGCTTGAAGATACATCAACAGAAACTTTGCAAAATGAAATTCAAAGAGAAAAAAGAACGAGAAACAAAAGAAACAGAATATGTGGGGAAATACAAAAAGGTGTAACATTCACATAATACCAGAAATAAAAAAAAAAGAGAAAGAAGAAATATTTGAGGTAATAATGGCTGGGAATTTTCTAAAATTAATGACAGAACCAAACCACAGATCCAGGAAAATCAGAGAACACCACACAAAAAAATACCAAAAATTCTATACTTAGGCATATCACATTCAAAACACAGAAAAACAAAGACAAAAAAAAAATTCTTGAAAAGAGCCACAGGGTAAAAATAACCCACCTTACATTCAGAAGAATAAAGATAAAAATTACATTGAACTTCTCTTTAGAAACTATGTAAGCAAGAAGAGAGTAGAGTGAAATATTTTAAGTTTTGAAAGAAAAAAACCCATCAACCTAAAATTCTGTGTCCAGAAAAATTATCCTTTAAAAGTAAAGGAGAAATAAAGGAGGTTCCAGACAAAAAATGAGGAAATTTGTTGCCAGAAGACTTGTCTCACAAGAAACATTAAAAGATGTTCTTCAGAGAAATGGAATATGATACAAGTCAGAAATTTGGATCTAAATAGAGGAAAAGCATTAGAGAAGGAATAAATGAAGATAAAATAAGAACTTTCATTTTATTGACTTAATAATAACTGTTCAATAATAGTAACAATGTATTGGGAGATTTTAGCTTATGAATAAGTGAAATGTATGACCACAATGTCATATGGGACAGGAAGCAAGAATTTGTAGTACTTACAACATATTTGTACTATTCCTGAAGTGGTACACTATATTTGAAAATGGACTCAGGTTAGCTATAAAGTAGAATTAATATAATCAGGTAGGAGAGAAAATGGAATAATATAAAATACTCACTTAAAAGTAGAGAAGACATAAAAAAGATGAAAAAAGAAACAAAGAACTGCAACAAATAAAGTTACAAATATGGTAGTTATTAATCCAACTTTATCAATACAAATTTTAAATGTGAATAGTATGAATACACCCATTAAATGACAGAGTGAATAAAACAAGACTCAACTGTATGTTGTCTATAAGAATCCTACTTTAAATATATAATACAGGCAGATTAAAAGTATAGGGATGGACAAACAATCCAATTTTTAAAATGGGTAAATGACTTGAGTAGACATATTTCTCCAAAGATATACAAATGGCCAAAACGTGCATGATAAAATGATCAACATCATGATCATTAAGTAAATGCAAATTAAAACCTCAGTGAGATGCCATTTCATACCTACTAGGATGTGGAGAAATTAGAACATTTATACATTTATACATTGCTGGTGGAATGTAAATGTTTAGCTCTTTAGCTATTCCTCAAAGAGCTAAACATTGAATTACTCTATAACCCAGCAATTTCACTCATAGGTACATACCCAAAAGAATTTAAAACAGGGTCTCAAAGAGATATTTGTAAACCCGCGTTCATAGCAGCATTGATTGTTCACAATAGCTAAATGACAGAAACAATCTGTGCCCATCAATAAATAGATAAGCAAAACGTGGTATATGATAAATGAAATAATATTCAGCCATAAAAGGAGCAAAGTTCTGATATATACTAGAACATGGATGAACCTTGAAAACATTGTTTAGTGAAAAAAAGCCAGACACAAAAGGACAAATGTCATATGGTTTCATTTATATGAAATATCTAGAATTAGCAAATTCATAGACAGCAGACTAGAGGTTACAAGCAGTTGGGGAGTAGGGATAACAGAAAGTTATTGCTTAATGGGTACAGAATTTCTGTTGAGGATGATGAAAAATTTTGGAGATAGTGATGATGGTTGCATAATATTGTTAAGTAATGAATGATACTGACCAAAATCCATTTAATTTAATTGTACCCAGGGGCCAAGGAATATGGGGAGGAGATTGACTACAAAGTCATAAGGAAAATTTCTGGGGTGGTGAAAGTGTTCTCTGTCATGATTATGATGGCTACACGTCTGCATGTTTGTCAAAACTCATCACACAGTATACTTGAAACAGGTGAACTTTATTACACACAAATACCCCAATAAGCCTGGCAAACATATAATATAAAAGCAATCCCCCAAAATAGAAACTAAAATGGAATTTATGTTTTCAATAAAACTAGGGGAAAAGAAATGTTATTAAATGAATCTCACTATGTATTGAAGTAGAAAAAAAAACTAAAAAAACTCAAATTGTTTTTAGTAATCACATTGTTTGTGGTTATTGTTGTCATTGTTGCTCTAAAACTGTGTACTGTGGAAGAAATCAAGTAATTATGTTGCTCTTATTGAGAACTGAGATTTTTATATTGCCGATAGGAGATAGTGATTAATATAAGATTCATGACATTAAGTAAAAAATCTGTAGCATGATTTTGAATTGGAAGTTGCAGTGTGAGCTCGTGATATATTTTCTTTTTTTTTCCTTTATTTTTTTTTTTACCTCTTTTAGCTGGAAAGACCTCAGATCCATGACCAATCCAGTACCAATGACATCCCTGGCATCCAGATTGTTGTTTTTGAATATCAATTCCTGTGAAAAGTAACCTGAACTCCTTGGAAATGGCTGATTCCAGATCTGGGCCAGAAATTATAGATGATCCTAAAATACCTTGTTAAATCAGGAAGCAAAGACGTTAACAAAGACAACTGATGTGTCAAAAGGACTCAGGAGCCTACCTAAACAAATACGCACTATACATACTGGCCAAAAATTGTACCATTTGAGCAGCAATAAAAGTAGTGGCTGCAATGGGTTGAAACCAAATCAGATTAAATCCGTTTATTCATAACGATACTACAAAACCCATTTTACTCGTCAATTTAAAAAAATGGTAGGGAATCAACTCATTATTTTGAAAACTGATAAGAGAGAATCAACATTTGTTATGCTTTTCCTATATAAAGTGGTTATCTTAGGACAATTAAGTGATAAGAGAAAGTTTCTCCAGAGAGAAGCATTCCAACTAATCCAAAATAGAAATGATAGAAAGTAAAACAGTGGAAATTCAAACATCACCAGTTGACAATACCTAATGAATTAATGGATCTAGGAAAAACCATCAATAGCTGATAACATTGCAAAAAAAGAGACAGGGAAATTATGGTCCTTCTGATAGAAGCATGCAACATCATTTATAAAGTAGTCTTGCTTTAAAAAAAAAAAAATAAAATCTGAATCTGACCAATCCTTTAGATGTAACTATCAGTTTAAAGCAAATACAAGGAAAAGAGAAACATATTAAATAATACCATGGGAACACAATTAGCAAAATCTACACTGTGGGAAACTCAGCAAGACAAATGACTGAGCACATATATACACACACATGCACAGATCATTTTTATATAATTATATCATTTTTAACCCTTTATAACTTGTAAATTATGTAGAGAAATATATCAGTACTTTATTGATTTTGGATTTTACTTCTTGCTTAGGAATGACGTGCCTATCTCAAATGTACACAAAATCATGTTTAGTTCCTCTAATATATTTATACTTCTAGTATTCTAATATATTCTAATACTTCTAATATATAATATATAAAATATATTCTAATTCTAATATAGTTCTATTCTAGTATTTCCTGAATTCATATTTGTAAATGGGATGGAATATTTATTTTAAAAATAATTTTTATAGTCAAGTCCCATCATCATATACTAACTCGTTCTGATTTTAAAATGCCATCTTTATTGTAAACTAAATATTCATAGCCACATAAACCTTTTTCTAGATTCTTTGTATGATTTATCTGGAAGGTTTTTGTGTATGACAATAAAATAGGTTTCATTACTATAGTTTTAGAGGTAGTTTTGATACCAAGTAGGATCCATTACCCTTCATTGTCCTTTTACGAAATTTTATTGGCTTTCCAAATTTACCCTGCCAGAGAAACTTTAGAATCAGTCCAGTTCCATATAATATGCAATTTAGTTTTTCTCCCAGCTTTTTACTTTGAAAAAAATTTAAAGATAAATGCAAAGAATAGTAAAATGAACACCTATATACTCTTTCTCAGATTTACCAGTTGTTAACATTTGCCACATTTGCTTTATTGATCTTTTTGTCCAGTAATTACATTCCATCCATTAAAAAAGAAAAAGGCAAATTAGAACTCCAATACATTGTATATGAGACTGCCAAATGTTATGTACACTTGGGAAATGGTTTGACAGTGTCTTATAAAGTAAAACATACACTTACCTTATGATCCAGTAATCCCACTTTTGAGGCATTTACTCAAGAGCAAATGTGACTATAAGCCCACACCAAGAATGAAATACAAAAAGCATTTTTCATAATGAGAACGAATTGGAACAAACCAAATAGCTATCAACTGGTAATTGATTTCAAAATTTATTATGCAATACTATTGTGCACTAAAAAGAAATGAGATATTAGTATGTGCAATATGGATGAATCTCAAAAACATTAAGTGAAGAAGTCAAACACAAAAGACTACATATTGTATGATTCCATTTATATGAAATTCTAGAAAAACCAAAACTACAATGGCAGAAAGCAGGTCAGAGGGTGCACAGAGCTAGCATTAGGTGAGGGAAATTATTGCAATGGGGAAAGAAGAAACTTTTTAGAGGGATGAAAACATTTTATCTTAATTGTAGTGATGGTTCATAACTGTACACATGTGCCAAAACTTATTGAACTTATACAATAAAAATGGATAACAATGAATGAATCTTCTTTTATGAAGATTATAACACATTTATAAATAAATCTGGGGAATCTTAAAAAAGACAGAATTAGGCAACTCGGTAAGAACTGATTTGAAAAGTTCTCTAAGATATTTTGTTACGGCCAGTATCTATATAGGAAAAAACAACCTGAGTCTGTATCTATAATTGCATGGAACAGCTCCTGAAGTATAAGAAAGGAACTGAAAAGAGGGCTGCCTGTGGGGAGGTGAACTGGGTGGTTGGGAGAAAGGGTGGGCTTTTTAATTTATTTTTTAATATTTTCCTAGGAGCATGTTATTCCATGTTAAGAAATAAATAACAAAAATAAAACAGGAATAAAAATAAAAGGAAGTTAGACTCAGAATTTTAAAAAGAGAAATAAGATCATTTTCAGACTCAAATTTGGTGACGTGGGTCATACCAGTTACATGAACATATTGGTATTTTTTAAATATAACAACAGTAACAACTCACATTCACCAGGTTTGGCATGTGCCAAGCACTGCTAAGAATTTAGTACCTTGAACTAATATTAAGTAATGGGTCTGACATCGTACAGCTGTCTAGAAGTTTTGAGTGTCTAAAGGCCGTCCGGATCTTTACAGCATGTAAGAGAGTAAGATTAAGTGAGTGAGTGCTTCTTGTGGAAGTCGAGTCTGACAAGAAAGAAAGTTTATTATACTGGCACACCCACTCAGGGAGCCTTGGTCTGAAAGGCGAGGCTGACACAACTCACAGGCCACAGAGGACTGGTCCAGGGTCCCAAGACTTAAGGATTATGTTGTGGGAGTTATAACCCAATCAGGGTTCTCTGTGTTGAATCAAAAGGAAATAAGCCAGGCAGAACATTAAGCATGTTCGGCGTGATCCAGGACAACCTGAAGTATGTGGGTAACACCTTGATCTCAGATGCCTAGCAGGGACATAAATTTGATGCCTGCCTTTTCGGCAGCTGGAAGAACCAGAGTGGGAGAGAGGTATCCAAGGAAAAGAAGAAAAGAGGTGAAATAATTAAGAGGGTATAAGTGGTGTAGGGCCTGTGATGGAGAAATCTACCCACTTTCTGTCCTGGGTATAGTTTCGGGATGGAACTGGCACAGAGGACAACTGCTAGATGTAACAGGGTGTTGCTTCATTAACCCTGAGGTCCGAATATCTCCAAGAACTGCTACTCCCATTTATCTCCAGATGGCCTGGTTAGGAGACTCAGCCATTGCAAGCCAGTGCCTGGATCTTGACATTTCACCTAATTCATTAGACCCTTTTCCTAGTATCTATCACTTCCGAGAACCTCTATTTTCTTTGCTTCCTTGGGACACTCCACTTTTCTGATTCTTCTGTGAAAACCAACTAAACCCCTCCAATTTCTCTCCTGCATATCTCAGAGCTTGGAGAAGAGTCAATCTGTCTCCAAGGCAGGAAGATAGATGAATAGTATATTGAGTAGCTTATTCCAACAACTTTAGAACTTAATACTATAGCTAGACTATAATTAGTTGGTATGAGTCTGAATCTTATGTTTTTGTTTTGTTTTTTCTACACTGTGTGTCTTGTCTCACCCAATTTATGAGAACTTTTCTTAGAGCCAGGGGCCATATACGTCATACCATCCAATCTACTAAAACCTCAATATTCTATCTCCAAATATATTGTTCTCTCTATTGCACCCACCCTCCTCTAAGACAGGAAACTGACAGCACACTCAAATTGGGTATCTCTCGTAAAGTTTAATAAAAAAACTATTAAATAAACCAGTAGAGAGAAATACAAGGACACTAGTGGTAGCCACTATGGCCCTAGTGAAATGTGGGGGAGAGGGCATTACTAGAATAGAAAGAAAAAGAGAGATTTGTGGAAAGGGCTACCTGCCAGTAGCTGTAACCTTTTATCAAGAGATATAGGAGTCCACAGGCACCCTGCAGATTGGGAGCCAAGGGAATACCCTGATCTCACTCTCCAGGCACCCTCCGATATCCTGTTAGAGCTTCACATTGGTCAAGTTCAACCAGAAGCCAGAGGGTTCAGTCAACACAAATCAGCTTCCTGGAACACTGAGCAAGGCAGAGAAAGACAGAGTAAACCTAGAAGGATTAAACAGAACATCATCTTTAACTGCAGTCATCTTAATCTATAGTCTGATTTCTTCATAGCTACCAAGCAGTCTTTTTTTTTTAATTGTGATAAAATACATGTAACATAAAATTTGCCACTTTAACCATTTTAAGTGTACAATCAAGTGACATTAATTACATTAACAATGTTCTGCAACCATCACCACTATTTCCAAGCCTCTTTCATAACCCCAAACAGAAACTCTGAAGCAATAGTTTCTCATTCTCCCAAGCCCCTGATAACCTAATTTACTTCCCATCTCTGTGAATTTGCCAATATCTTAGATATTGCACATAAGTGAAATCATGCAATATTTATATTTATTTGGTTTCTTTCACATAGCAGAATGTTGTAACATCTACAGAACTTCTTTCCTTTATATGGCTGACCAAAATTCCATTGTATACATTAATGCATAAACAAATGTAGCATATGCATACAATGGAATTTTTAGTCAGCTACACTTTGGTTGTTTCTACTTTTAGCTATTTTGAATAATGCTGCAATGAACATTAGCATATAAGTATTTGTTTGAGTCCCTGTTTTCAGTTCTTTTGGGTATATACATAAGAATGAAATTTCTGGGTTATATGGTAATTCTATGTTTAACTTTTTGAGGAATCCCAATGTAACCTTTTAAAAATATAACAGCCATGCTACCCTGAACATGCCAGATCTTGTCTGATCTTGGAAGCTAAGCAGGGTCAGGCCTGTTAGTTCTCAGTTGGGAGACTACCTAGGAATATCAGGTGCTGTAGGTGTTAAAAATAAATTTAAAAATACAATAGAAATAAAAACATAAATTGCTATTAAGAAAATATATATCTATAAATTGCTGATGTTATTCTCTTCCTTAAAACACTGTAATGTTTCCCAATCTCAAAACTTACTATAAAGTGACAGTAATCAAGACAGTGTAGTACTGGCATAAGAATAGAAATAGATCAATGGAATAGAATTGAGAGCCAGACATAAGCCAACACGTTAACGAGAAATTTATTTCAGACAAAAGTCCTAAGACAATTCAGCGGGTAAAGAATAGTCTTTTCAACCAATAGTGCTGGGACATCTTCATATCCACACACAAAAGAATAAAACTTACTTAAACTTATACAAACAAAAAAATTAACTCAGAATGGACCATAGGCCTAAACGTAAGAGCTAAAAGCATAAAGCTCTTAGAAGAAAATGTAGGAGTAAATGGTGGATTAGGTAAAAGCTTCTTAGATATGGCACCAAAAGCACAAGCAACCAAAGAAAAGAATGGATAAATTAGGCTTCATCAAATGAAAAACTCTGTGCTTTGAAGGACACTGTCAGGGAAGTAAAAAGATAATCCTCGGAGTAAGAGAAAATATTTGTGAATCAAATATTTGATAAGGGATTTATATTAAGAATATATAAAGAATTCTTACCACTCAACAGTACAAAAGGCAACCTAGTGAAACATGGGCTAAGGATTTAAACCGACTGTTCCCCAATTGAGATCTACAAGGGCGATAAATGCATGAAGAAATGCTCAACGTCGTTAGCCATCAAGGAAATATAAATCAAAACCACAATGAGATACCATGTCACTTGATCTAGGATGGCTTTAATAAAAAAGACAGATAAAAACAAATGTTGGTAAGAATGTATAGAAAATGGACCCCTTTGTTTTTCTCTTGATTCAAATAAAAAAGTTACATAAATACTTGGGTTTTTCCCCCCTTTTCTTAAATTATAAGTTCTTTGAATATTGGTACTGCATCTTTATACAAAATTCATCAATCACAAACTTTTAACAGATTTAAAACTAATATCCCCATATGACAGCTTATCTCATCTAATAACATGTAAGTTCTTTAAATTTATTGGGGTGACACTGGTTAATAAAATTATATAGGTTTCAAGTGTACAATTCTATAATACATCATCTGTATGACACATGTACATTTTACAACTAATTTGTCTTGGCAGAGTCACTACAAGCATATTACTCAAGCTAGATGTACATCTTTTTAATCCATGGTATTAAGAGCAGAAATGTGTACAACATTCTAGCAGACGTTGTAGAAATAAAGTGAGCAGCTGCTTTCTTACCACTGTACAGCCCAGAGTTCAGAAATGGCTGACCAGCGTCTATCCCACTGTACTTGTCATAACCCCACCTCCAGGCAGCCTACCAGAGCACATAAAGAACCAGTATGAGCTGCATCATCTGTAGACGCACGGATATCCAATAAGGAGGTTTTATCCTCTGGATTAAATGTCTGAAATACAGCTCACCAGTGAAGAACTTGAGGCAGCTAGCTGAAGAAGGGAACTCAGAACGGCGATGAGAAAAAGGTAGTTGGAGTTTCCATTTCTGGCCAACATGGAGTAACAGGGCCTAGATTTACCTTCTGCCTTAAACAACCAGAAAATATATGGAATAACAAAATATATGAAACAATGGTTTTTAGATATTGGACAGCAGGCAGCCTGGGATCCCTGAGAAGAGGGAAACAAACAATGTGATCTCTATGATCATGCTACCTTACTGCCTGATGGAAGCTTCCAATCTGCTGCGCAAGGAAGGGAAAACCAAATGTAAGCCAGAAGTCTCTGCAATGAGAAAACAGAGAGGAGTTCAGGTAGGCCAAAGTGGAGAGACTGCAGGGCAGTGTACTGGAGGGGAAGGAAATGCACAGTGGAAAAATTTTGGGAATCTGCAGAGCAGTCCCCCCAGGTCTGAGTCCTGATCTGTGCATGTATACCGTGAGGAAACTACCCAAGGCTGAGAAAAGAATTATGGAAAAGAATAACCAAGACAATTTTGGGACCTCTTAGAGGTGTGGGAATAGTTTGTATTCCTGCCAACCAAGATAAAAAGACCTTGTAATGTTCAATGCGTTGGGCAGAATTCTAAGAATGGTATATTGTCTTAGTCATAGGGATCAACTAGCCCTAGATAAAAGGTTGCGTGGATCTACCCTAAAAAAGTTTAAATAGAAGCCTCAAAAGGATCCATCTGATTCCAAATACCTACACACCAGAAAAAAATCCACTCAAAAAATACTAAGCATCCGGGTCAGCTTCAGCTCAAGTGGTTACTTCATCACGGCAGACTACTAATCCCTACCATGGAGTTCAAGACCTGCCAGTGTTTTCTGACCCTTTAAAAAAGATACTAAACATCCAAAAAAGCAAGAAAATTATACCCATAAACAGATCAATCAATAGAAGCCAGTGGCAGATCTGGGGATGCAGAGACACGGGGTCCCAGAAGAAGGGTGGCCCACTGGCTCAGGGCAGGGATATACCAAGGCAAGATGGGAGCCAGTATTATGACCCAGAAGAAACTTGCCAAGGACACTTATAAGAAGCAAGGGATTATCTTGGCTGAGTATCAGCTGGCCCAGATGACAATGCAGTTGGACAATCTGAGGCAATGTGCCCATAAGCATAAGTAGGAGATTCAGAAGAATCCCAAGTTCTAGGTGCAATTCCAAGACATGTGTGCCACTATGTGCATCCCCTGACTTCTAGAAAAGTCTTTTTAGTCTAAGAAGCTGGGCATACAGATTATCAAAGTGTGCCTAGCCCTGAAGCACCCGAACGGAGGTCTGAGAACTTTGGGGTATTAAAAGGGAAAAAACTGCCCAGGATGTCAGCCAAGATGACCTGATCAGGGCTTTCAAGTAATTAAAGGCATCTGGCCCTAGCTTTGGCATCATCCCCGTGGGTGCCACTTACCCCATTCATTCTGTTCCTGCTGAGCTCAGTATGGATCATACTGTGGTGCTGCACCTAGCAGGGGGAAATGGCTACATGACCACCAACAAGATCAAAACCAGTCCTAAATGGGAGACAGGTACATAAGGTAAGTGCTAGAATACCTACTGAAGGAAGGGCTGATCTGACTGGACTTGCAGACCCCGGGGGAGCCACACTACTATCTTCTAGCCCTCTTCACTGACCTCTACCACCAGGAGGTTATAGCTAAGGAGGCCAGAGAAGTTCTCTCCTTAATCCAGAAAAGTGTGGAAGGTGGCACAACAGTAGGCAGGGAGAAGAGAGAGAAGCTATTGGTGAATAAAACCTGAATATTTTTATTTTAAAAAATAGAAAAAAATCAATCGATAAAAGAAAGTCCAGAAATTATAATGGTGATGGAACTAACAAACAAGGACATAAAAGCAGCTATTATAAATATGCTCTATATGTTCAAAAGGTAGAGGAAAGTATGACCATGATAATTAGAGAAGCAAAACATAAAAGGTCCAATTGAAACTTGCAGATATAAATACAATATCTGAAATGGAAAACAGACTAGATGAAATAAAAGCAGATGCTGAAAAACAAGATCAATGATCTGAAGAAATAGCAATAGAAACCAACCAAGATGAAACACAAAAGACAATAAAGAATTTAAAAAATGAACAGAGCACCATTTATGTGTGGAATAATATTAAGCAGACAGGCATGTGTATAATATTCCCTTACGGATCCCATAAGGAAAGAAAGTGGTAAGAAGAGATTTAGAAAGAATATTTAAAGATATAAAAATAATTTTTAAAAATTAAAAAGATAAAATAGATAAAATGTCCAGAAAATTTCCAAATTTGCTGAAACCTACAAACCCACAGATCCAAGAAGTTTAATAAATCCTAAGTTTAATAAATCTAAAGGAAACCACACAAGTAATTTCATAATAAAATTAATGATAAGCGATAAAGAGAAAATCTAAAGAACAGTTAGAGAAAAAAAATACATATTACTTACAGATGAATAAATATAGGAATGACAATAGACTTACCAGAAACTATGTAAACAAGAAGACAAAATAAAAAATGTCTTTATAGTACTGAAAGACAAAAACCTGTCAACCTAACATTCTTTACCCAGCAAAATTATCATTCAAAAATTAAGGTACAGTTCCTCAAAAAGTTAAACATAAATCACTGTGTAACCCAGAAATTCCACTCCTAGGTATAAACCCCAAAGAACTGAAAATAGATATTCAAACAGATACTTTACAAATGTTCACTGCGGTATTATTCAAAATAGCCAAAAGGTAGAAACCACCAAAGTGTCTGTCAGCAGATGAATGGATAAACAAATGTAGTATATACATATAATGGAATATTAAGTCAGCCATACAAAGAAATGAAGTTTTGATACAGGCTACAACATGGATGAACCTTGCAAACATTATGCTACATGAAAGAAGACACAGAATGATAAATATTGTATAATTCCATTACATGAAATTTCTAAAATAGACAAATTCACATAGACAGTAAGATTAGAGGTTACTAGAGCCCAGCCGGAGGAGGTAATGAAGAGTTACTGCTTAACGGGTAGACTTTCTGTTGGGAAGGATGAACAAGTTTTGAAAATAGTGATGATGGCTGTACAACATTGTAGGTGTAACTGCCATTAAATTTTACAATTAAAATTATTAAAATGGCAAAATTTTATGCTATGTATACTTTACCACAATAACAAAATAAAGGCAAATGAACTATTTTTTAGACAAAAGATAAGAAAATTTATCACTGTAATTTTGATGAATGAGCATATTCATGCTCTACAAGAAATGTTAAAGGGAGTTTTCTAGACAGTCTTCAATAGCTTCCCGTTGCATTCAGAATAAAAACCAACATCTTAAACATGCCTTACAAAGGCTCTGTATGCTCTGGCCCCTCCCTACTTCTCTAGCCCCGTCTTACATTGCTCATCTCCCCGCTCTGCCTTTTAGGCTCACTGGCCTTCTTTCAGTTTGGAGTCTCCAAAAGACTTTTTCACATGCTAGTCCCTCTACATGGGAAAAACACATAGCTTTGCTCTTTCTCACCACCTTCAACTAAGGAACTCTTACCGTCAAGTTTCAGCTGAAGTATCATTTCCTTGGTAAAGATTTTTACTATTATGATGACCATGTCCTGGCTTGCCTAGGGTAGTCAGTTTTCCCCCTGTTCATCTCAGCCTAATTATTAACTGCTCTTCCTTTCACTCTCAAAAGCATCCTAGAGTAAATTACATGGTCACCCTAGCCATGAGGAAGTCCTACCACCACATGGGTCAGCTGCATCATTACATGTTCTCATAGCTCTTTGTACTTTGCCTTCATTGCACTGGTTTATATTTAGTTATTTTGAGGATTAATATCTTTGCCCCTCATTAGTCTGGATAAACTTGGGACTGTTTGTTTTTTTTTTTCATTTCATGATTGTGTCATGAACATTTCACACAAAGCCACATATTATGTGACTAGCACATAATAAGCACTCCTATTTGCTGAATGGATAAATTTCTATCAGGCTAATTTATTGAAATACTCTGTACTTCCCCCACCTCCATCCCACTTCCGAGGTGGAAGCCTGGTGTTTGTTCTCAGTTCTGAGCTCCATAAGGAGATTATGCTAGGAAAGGAGAGAAGACGGGGGAGAGTGCCAGGGCCTCTGAGCATCCAGGCCTGGAAAGGACACAGGGCTGCGGTTTCCATAAGCAGTGGGGACCTGTGGACTACAGAGCTCTGTAGAACCTGAGGGAAAGGTTGGGGGGTTCCATGGTGAACATAAGGGTTCCTCTACAAGCCACGTTGCCTGCTACGGGCTGTCAGGTGAACAGATGACCTCTCATAAATAACCAGGACAGACTAAAGACCAGAAGGGCCTCCCTTCTCCACTCTTCAGAACAAGGGGTCCTCAAATGAGGGCCTGTCTTATTTATCTTTGTATCCAAAAGCTCACAGTAGGTTGCCTGATTTGTTGAATGTTAACTAGAACAATGACAATGTCAAGCTTCAACTATAGTCCAGTTCCTTGCAGTGTGGAAGAGCCCCACCTACTGGACTCTTAAGTAACTGCAGACAGTTCAAGCGGACTTCGCAGGGAGCAGTGGGTGAGAGCTCAGTGTTCAATAGAAACTGCTTTCCTGGCAGCTGTTCTGGCGCCAGGAGCATTGCATTGGACTGTCAATCCCCTAACACATTCAAGTGGACAAAATAAAGTACTAAGTCCTGACTTGGGACCAACGGCCATTGATGCTGAACACTGTCAGACTTAGCATTATCTTGCCCTACCTCCCCACACTCCCACCATTTGATCCACCCTAAAGGCCCTCTTCTCCCACAGGAAAAATGTCCTCTTCCTTGCATGGTATGTGCTTGCCGCACACCTGGCAAGCTGCTACTCTCCTCAGAATCCTGGGCCAACGTCAGTCAAGTCTTTTCTTGCTTGTCCCCTTTGGGGTGTTAACTCTGGCCCTTAGTGACAGGACTCAGTAGTGTATAGAATTGTTTCCGTGTCCAACTTCCTCCATTAGATATTGAACTCTCAGGGAGTTCTATGACTAGTACACAGTAGGCAGGCACTCAATGTTGAATACACACAGATCAATCTTCAGACATAGAAAGACACCTATGTTCTTGTCTCAATGTGCCACTAAGATGCAGTTTTATCAGCCCTAAGCAAATCATTTGATAATCAGCTGTTTTCCCAATGGTTCTCAACCAGGGGCAATTTTGCCTCCTAGGAGATATCTGAAAATATCTGGAGCATTTTTGGTTGTCCAAACTGGGGGATGCTACTGACATTTAGGAGAGGCCGGGGATGCTGCTATGTATGCTACAACACACAGGACAGTCCTCAACAATTATCTGGCTCAAAATGGCAATGGTGCTGAGGTTGAGAAACCCAGCCTAATAGGGTAGAAACCTACAAAGCACAAACCTACAAAAGGATGTTGGAAAATCTCCTGTCTTGTGTCATTCTGAGGTACACTGAAGAGGGGCCTGAGCCATCATGTGTATGATTCACTGAATTTGTGGATTTCAGCAACAGTACCAGATCCCTCACAAAACTAAAGTTTCTAAGAAATATGATCAATAGTGTTTGGCATCATAAATGAAGATGCTAAACAAACAAAAAAACCCACTGCCAGGATATAACCATTAACTCCAAGATCCAATTTGAGCCTTTGTTGAAATGGCATGTTGCACATCACAAGGACACCAAGGAAACTCATTTCCCAAATACTTTTTTTTCTGTGCAAGTGGCAGTCATAGAGTGCTTACAACATGCCAGCGGCTGTGCTAAGTGTTTAGATAAATTCTGAGCCCTTACAACAGCCCTCTGAGTAGTCAGATTTTACGAACATGGGAGAATGCTCTCTATTCTAAACATGAGAAAGTAGATTCAGACATTAAGTAATTTCCTGGTAAATGCTGTTAGACAACTTGCTAAACTGCTTCATTTGTGTAACACATTAGCTGCATAAACATAGCGGTTTCAGCTTTACGAGACCTAAGGGGAAAGAAGGGCTGTTAAAAAAGCAAACAAGACTGGAGTTATGGTTATAAAAGAAAAAAATAACACGTTATTTTTATGCAAAAGAAAAAAAAATAAGCACAGCTTTAAACAATACAGTAAACAACAAATTATTCCTCTATTTTAAGGAGAAAAATTAATGGATATATGTTATATTCCATTTTAAGATAAAAATACCTGGAAAAATATTTGCAATCTACAGTATGGACAAAATACAACAACCTAAATATCTACCAATAAGGTACTAGTTCAAATAACTTATACTATTTCCATACAATGAAGTATGACATAGCCATTAAAAATGAGCTGCTGTGTTATGAAATGAGCTCCAAAGTTATAAAATACACATATCGCAAGCAACTGCATAAGGAAAAAGGTGAGCAGATACACATAGTACAGAGAGAAACTGTCTCTCAGAGGAGACACAAAAACAAAGTCCCAGGAAACAGGGCTAAGAGGAGATGGAAATTTACTTTTCCTTTTATAGTATAAGATTTAACAAGTACACTTGAAAATGGAAGCATAAGGAAAAAAATACCAATTCATTTTTCAAATACTTAGATCAGTGGGTTTCAACACTGATTGCTCAATCGAGTCATCTGAGAGTTAACACCCAGACCCTACCAGAGACCACCAGGGTCTGACTCAATGGGGATGGGCCCCTGGGTATCAGTGATTTTAGAAGTGCCCCCAGATGATTCTAATTTTCAGCAAGTGTTATGAAATCACCAAGCTATAGCAGGAGTTAGCAAACTTTTTCTGCAAAGGGCCAGACAGTAAATACTGTAGGCTTTGTGGGCCACACGAAGTCTGACATTCTTTTTTTTTTTAAGCCCTTTAAAAATGTGAAAAACACTCTTAGCTCCTAAGCAATACAAAAACAAGCCATTTCTTCAACCCCCAATAAAGACTACACATCGGCTGGAGTATTGCCTGGAAAAGACACCGTGAGGCAAGGTATGGCCAAGAAGGCTCTCAAGTGAAGTCACAGGTCTGGACCTCAGTCCTCTAAATGGCAGCCAAACTGTTCTGGTTTAAGTAGGAGGTGAGAGGGCTTTGAACTCACAATAATAAAACTCCCAAGACACATTATAAACCAGCCAGTTTATTATTTTGTCGTTAACTTTTACCATGCAGATTGAAATACCGATGTCGGCACATGAACAGTGCATTTTCTACCCAGAGGCAGTTACATGGAAAACCAGGTTATTACCAGGTTATTTGGCGAATATGGAATCCAAACAAGGGAGGCTCAACTTAAGACCTACACCTCGTCCATGAAACTGAGGCACACCTTCCCACCACAGGGACAGCCCAACCTCCAGAGAGTATGGTAACTCTTCCCTCCCCATCTTGCTCTGGCTGAGCACTGCCAATGGTCATGTCCCACAGATTTACAATCGGCAGGTTGGCCTAGGAGTCATATCTCTGCTCACTGGTTTTTATCGTTACCTTCACTGTTACTGAAGGGGGCACATCAAATGCTCCCATGTGCCAACTATAAGCCACAATAATCTTGTTAGGAGGCTCTCCCAACCCCACTCTCCTCAAGTTTTACCAGATAATGTGTATTATAAAGGTTCTTCCCATCTCCATTAGTACATACATGTGACCTATAAATTCACCTGACAATGGAACCTAATTCCTACTGAGGACTGAGGTTAATTATAGTTTTTCTTCTTTCATTTCTTCATCAGTAATTTCCAACCATGTAGGAGTTAATGAAACTAATTTTGTATCACCACTGCTAACAAGACAGAAATACCAAGTGATAATAGTTTCCAAATTAATGTTATTTTGTTCTCTAAAATGAAAAAATCAGGGATGGAGATGAGTAGAGCAACTAAATGGCCATCAAAACAAAGTCTTTGAACAGAAAAGTTATGCTTTCAAATTTAAAAACATGTACTGCCAAACATTAGTATGTAATAATGATAAAATTACAGAAAACAAAAATATTCAGACTTGACCCACAGCATTCACACCACACAGAATTTGATCTACAACAAGCAAATAGCTGTGCTTTAACCCCCGACAAGAAGAGACATATACTGCTGAAAACTTCAGTCTAACAGACCTTATGAAAAGAATGAATCTGCACAGTGCATGCTTAACATATATACCATTAACACTTCTTAACTTGCCCTCACCAGAGCTAAGGGGGAAGGAAGGATGAAATGTGGATATGTGCAGCTTACCACAGCAGGCAGATTCTCCAATTATAGAAATTCACACATGTACCTTTACTATGTCTTGGGCAATAGCTTTTTTTATCTGTGGGAACCACCTCTGAAAATCACAACGAAAATCAACAGAAACGATTTAATATAAAATACGTAAATTTGTCAGTTGAGGATTTCCACCAGACCAGGAAAAAGGGATGACAACTAAAACAAATTTTTCTTATAAAAGAACACTCCTTACCTTGTCTTGCTATTGAACACTCAAAACACAACTGTATAAAACTACAAACACAGAAAAGGACCAGAGATTTTCTGATGCAAAGTCTTTGGACCTATTCTAGACTGCTGTCCTCATCAAGACCTTCCCTAATAGGTCCACTGGGGAAAATAAGTAGTCTCAGATCATCAACCCTGCTTCACTACGATAGCCTCAGGTCACTCACTGTCAAACTTAATTGAATTGACCTGGACGGAGATGGAGCCTCCCCGGTAGCTGCCCCGCTTCTTCTTGGTCTTCTCATGCCGGAAGGATTTGCCTTTGGTGAACTTTAGGACCTGATTGGCTCGTTCCCCCCAGTCTCCGGCTGCACCTCGCTGCCGGAGTAGAGAGAGTAGAGAGAGGTGGTTAACACAAAAGACACCAGGGCCCAGTCACTTTCTTTCTGCTCAGGGAAGCTGAACCCAGAGAGCTCCCCACCCAACCACAGTAACTGCACCCACTTCAAGAATAATGAACACTCTTTCTCCTAACCTTGGCGTCAAAGGAGTTGTCCGCCACTCGAGCATCCACCTCAATGTCCTCCTCCCTGATCCTTCGGAATGGGGATGATGCCCTTTTTTCTGCCTGGAGAAGAATGAAGTGGGAAATTAAAAATGGAGTGGTCAGATAACAGAAAAGGCTTCCTGAGCTACACACATGTACATGTGTGCCAGGCCAGGCATAGAGCTGTCAAGATGATCCCAGATTCTTCTTTCTATTCTTTAAAAGGCTGGCTCTGAGAAGAAAATAAGACAACTCACTTTCTTCCTTTTTGGAAATGTATTGGGGGTCTGAGGCTTTATCTTCTTGGCTTGAGGAGTCTCTTCCTCTGTGGCAGTCTCAATCTGCTTCCGCTTCTTTCCTGAACCTACAAAACAAAAGCCAGACTCAGACCAGTTTCTTGTTCTTCTGTCCAGGTTCCCACACTAAGGGCCTGCAACTGGAACCTAGTCGTTTTGCCTTCTCTCTCTACTCCATCCTTGAAGAGTATATATCCCATCCTGATTAGGGGGTAGGGGATAGGGCAGGACCCAGAGGCAGCTTCTTTGGATACAGACCTGGCTTAGCAACTACCACTGCTTCCTTTGTCCCTTCTTCCTCCTCCTCGCTGCTGTCCTTGTCTGCTTTTCCATTCTGGGCAGTCAGTGCAGAGGTGCCATTGGTTCTGGGGGCTTGTGGTTTAGGAGTACCCTTGCCCTTGGGCTTCCTCTCCTCCTCCTCCTCCTCCTCCTCCTCGCTGGAGTCATCAGAAGAACTGCTGCTGCTTTCAGCCTTTACTTTCTTTGCAGAGGCTGGCTTGGAAGGGGCTACAGCTGTTTTCTGCGGCTTCTTTTTAACTAGAGGTTTAGATGTCTTCTCCTCCTCTTCCTCACTGCTGGAGCTGTCTGAATCAGAGCTGCTGTCCCCATCACCCTGACAGGCCTGTTTGACAGGCAATGATGAAACTGCTTTGGTCGTCACCTTAGACTTAGGGGTAGCCACAGTCTTCTTCACTTTCTCCTCCTCCTCACTAGAACTGCTCTCCTCCTCGCTGGAGCTGCTATCAGCCTTTCTGGTCAGAGGCTTCTGGCCACTGCCTGCAGGCTGCTTGGGAGTTGTAGCTGATTTAGCTGCAGACTGCTTGGGAGTGGCAGCTGGCTTACTTGAAAGATTCTTAGTGGTAGTGGCTGACTTGGCAGGAGCTTCATCCTCAGAACTGTCAGAGTCTAAATAAGAACAGAATGAATAGCTCCCTAGATCAGACTAAGAGACCCTGGAACTCCTACTGCCCTGAGGGCCTCCATATGCCTTACCCGAGCTGTCTGAAGAACTCTCTGCTGCCTTCTTTGCTGGAGCTGGTTTAGTGGCCGCCTTGGAGATGACTGCCTTTGCTGGCAGTTTCTTTTCGTCCTCAGAGCTTGAATCTGGAGAGAACCTATGACATTAAACTGGGTCCAGAGTCCCAACCCAACCAGGATCAATAAAGAAAAGGATGCACATATCCACACAGAGCCTTAGCCCTGTCTTGCTTCAGTGAAAAGAGGGACAAAGTATTTGTCTTCCTATTCCTCATACACTCCCCAGACATACTCACCACTTATGATGACTCACCAGACTCATCACTGCTGTCCTCACTGCTCTCCACAGACTGTTTCTTTTCTGCAGCTTTCTTGGGAGCCTGGGTTCCCAGGGTCTTCTTGGGTGGGGGAGCAGAAGGTGGGGGGACTGAACTATAGGGACCTGTTTAAAAGGGACAGTATGGTGGTTTCAAAATACGTACACAAATTCTTTGATACTGCTCTTCTAGATATGGAGCTTAACCTCTTCCCTTGAGTAAGGGTTAAAATGAGTGACTCATTTTTAACAAACAGAATATGGCATTTTCAAGTCTAGGTTATAAAAGGTAATGCAGCTTTCTCCTTTCTCTGGTAGAAACTAGCTGTCATGTCAAGAAGCTCTTTGGAGGGGTTCACGTGGTGACTACAGAGGTTCTCCTACAACTAGGCCCTGGCAGCAGCCATGCAGTTTGAATCCCCATGTCCAGTCACCTGGTTTTTTCTTCACAGGTTTTTTCTGCTCCTGCTCCTCCTCCTCCTCACTGGAGGAGTCCTCGCTACTGGAACTCTTTTGGGTTGGGGTAGCAGCTGCTTTCCCTGGGGCCTTAGCCACTATTTGCTTTTCCGGTGCAGTCTGCATCATAGAGAGAAAATCAGTTACCACAGGTAAACGTTGACACAACTGATCCTGCCAGGAAATGGAGACCTTCCCCTTTACCCTGGTCTCCTCTTCCCTGGTAGAAGGTATGCCCCAGACCTTCTTAGGGATGGCTGCCGCCTTCTCCTCCTCTGAGTCATCGCTGCTGCTGCTGCTGCTGCTGCTGCTGCTGCTAGCTGCTTTGCCATTGGCTACTTTAGGTGCTACTCGAGCAGGTGTGCCTAAGAAAAAAGAAATAGTGTAATAAGTATCAAGGGATTAAAGGACCATAAAAACCTTCTTCCCATTAGCTCAGAACTTAGGAGTCTATCAACCATCTTGCCTTTAGAGCAGGCATAAAGTAGACTACTGTAGTTTATTGTATCGAAGGACATGTTTCCTACCCAATTTCAGGAATAAAACTATCTTTAAAAGATTATATGATACAAATAATTTAAATATGCCCTCTGAAGTCTTTCACTTCAACTTCTAGAGAAGCTGCTATAAATCATAACCTAACCTTCATCACAGGAAAATTACAGAAAAAAAGAAAAATTCTCATTTGTCCTATGGAATGAAGGTGTAGAAGGGAAAATGGCATTGAGAAACAAAAAGAATAGAGGTATAAGTGGTAACAGTGGAATGAGATTTGTGGGAATATATCTATGAAATGCAACTAAAAGATGACAAATGTACCACTATAAAATATAAATCGTAGCAAATTTTCTCATTACGAGCCTCTAATTATAAAACCTTTTACTCATTAATAAAAAGCTTAAAAAAAAAAAAAACACTAATCAATACCTCTGGTTCAACAACCAGTACCATTTCATCCCTGTGCCGAATGAGCAATTTAAACACCAGTCCCAGAGCAAAGTGGTCCCCATCCCGGCCTTTTAGAAACAGAAACGGTACCTGGTTTGGCTGGAACTTTAGCCTGAGCTTTAGCTGCCACTGGTGCTGTCTTTGGCTTCTGGTTCTTTGGTGCCTCATCCTCTGAGCTGGAGTCAGAATCAGAATCTGAGCTCTCAGCCTTCTTAGGAGGAGCTTTGACTGCCTTGACTTGGGGCTTAGTCCCCTTCTGTGAGGAAAACATACAATGAGTAGAATCTGCAAGAGCTTCTGGGTACCCAAAGGGCATCCTAAGGTAGGAAGCTTCCTAAGCTCTCTATTTTTTAGAGGCTAACAGAATAGTAGACGTAAGTGAAAGCTAAGCAGGATAGCACATAAAAAGGACAACGAGATCTTAATAGGGAACAAAATGTTTAACCACTTGATCTATTGGCTCTGTCCCTGACTAGAGCTCTCAACACCTATCTACAAAACACTCCCCCCATAATCACATGCCCTACCATCGTCCCTTGGGCACGAGCTAGAAGCCAAGATTTTAGGTTTCTTCTTTCGCATCCCTTAAGCAACCCATCTCCTTCTCAAAGTTTCAAACCTGAACAGGTTTTTTCTTTTTGTCGTCCTCCTCATCATCACTGGATTCTTCACTGCTGCTGCTCTCTGATGATTTGGCTGCAGCCTTCCCAGGATGCTGAGGTAGAATGGCCCGCTTGGCAGGTACAGCTGAACAAAAGCATAGGTCCAAGTAAGAATCGGCCATGCTGTATAGGCGGACTACAAGTCTTTTTCCTGGAACTGCTAAGCCCAACTCCCTGCCCGGCTTTACCAGCTTTCTTAGCTAGAGATCCTTGGGTTTTTTCCTCTTCACTACTATCTTCACTGCTGTCACTAGATGAAGTCTTCTTGTTAGCTTTCTTAGCCACTGGCCCATTTGCCTGTAACTTCCGCTTTGGAGCCTTGGTGGACCTGCTGAGGTAGATTATGCTAACTTCTGGGTGATCAGAACCTTCCCAAACCAAGAACACAGCCCAGCCCACTTGGGAGCAAGAAAATAGCCACAGTGGTACAGAGGAGACTTACCTGAGCCAGAAGCTATAGATATCCAAGAGGGAAGAGGCATTGGAATCCTGCTGGGTCTATGGGAGAAAAAGAAAGAACTGGGTAAAAAAATTTTATCCTAGTTATTCTAGGGGAGATCGAATTTTGTATTATTACCTCATTAAAGGCTACCTGATGTATACCTGCTATAGTTCATATAAATGTTACAACTCTGTAGATTTCTACTTGCATAAATTAGGAGAAAAATATTCTGAAGTATTTCCCAATTTTTGGCATCAAAACTTTTGGCTACTCCTATAGTTTCTGGCACCAGCTATCCTGCACCTGTCAATCCTATTTATCAAAGCCTTTTAAAATGTGTATACCCTTTAGCAATCTAGGAATGTATCTTACCCATGAAACAAGGGCACAAAAATTTACATAAAAAGTTATTTGCTGCAACATGGTTTATAATAACCATGTCATTGAAAAATAGCCTCCAAGAGAAGACTGGTAAAAAACTATGTCATGTATTCAACACAGAATTGCATTCATCTACTAATTACACTGGTATATATTATTAATTGATACAAAAAAATGGCAAGGCATTACAGGACACACAAGAGTATAGGATAAGAGCTAGATGAGTATAGATGTGAAACTCACTTTTGCCAATTACTGTGTGATCCTGAGCAAACTACTCTTTCTGAGACTGTTTCCTTCTCTATAAGATGGAGATAACACTATACATCTTAAGTTGTTGAGGGGATAAGAGATAACCCATACAAAGGGTTTATATCTGGAAAAAGCATTTGGCCCTTAATAAGCTCTCCACAAAAATTACTTTTTGCCACATTAAAAAAAAAAAATCCTGATTCTCTAAGGCTCAAGTCCATCCAGTGCATTCTTTGGAAACATTCTTTGCAGCCTCCCTAACAGTAAATTTCAAATAGTTCCAGTATGAAAGCAGTTATATCACATCACAGGGCAGGCTGCCCCAGCTTAAAGAAGTCCTTTCTGAGGCTGACCTGATTCTCCCCTTGTGCAGCCTGATTCTGCCACAAAAAAACAAGTCTCTCCTTAGTCAAAAACTAAGACAGTCAAAGAAGACTGCCAAAGACCATCTATTCTCTCAAGGTGTTTTCCCATGCAATCATGTCTGCTTTTGAGATGCAGTTTCTAAATCTTTCACATCCCTGATAATCTTCCTTTTACGTGTGGTTTGGAACATCCTAAGTTACCAAAACTATCACAGCTATCATTCATTGATGCTTCCTGAGCACCAGGCACTGGGGATTGTCACTTTCTATATATCATGTTACTGAAACTCACAAAAATTCTATAAAGTGGATGACAACATCCCCACAGAAATAGAAACAGACGGTTTAAGCAAGCTGCTAGGATCATACATCTTAAAGTGGTAGAGCCTGGTCCCAAACCTATATTTGTTTGATTCCACAAGTCAAAGATCCAAGCGGACTACTATGCCTGCTTGGTTAGGGCTACAGTGCTCAATCCTGCTTTAGTATAACTAAAAGCAGAATCATGCCTCTATTCTCGTTCATTTTCTTTACTAACGAAAATCCCAGCCTTCTAAAGCAAATTTATCTTTGAGTCCTGGAATAAGAGTTAAGGTCAAGTCAGCCACCGTAAAGCCCAAAGACCCCAGGAGTCTCCATTGCCTCCTGTGGGACAGGGCACTCCCTCCTCGCAGCACTCCGCCAGCCACGTGATCTGGGCCACGAGGGTCCCACGCTGCCGCCACTGCATCGCTCACCAAAAAGAAAAACAAGGTTCAGCACTATCTAGTCAGACTTCGTGGACTTTGGGCTTTCTCTGGTCACCGCCGAGAGCTCGGCACAAAGGCTCTGCAGACATTGGGCTGGTGGGGACCTTTCTACCTGGAAACCTAAGCACGTCAGGGCCCGGAGCCGTGATCATCCCACCCCGGCCCATGCCCCAAGCCCGGGACTCACAGCGCCTGTTGCCTTGGCAAACTTGTTGGCCACCTCCGAGAGCTGGTTATCGCGCAAAAAGCCGAGCACGAGGGGATACAGGTCGCTGGGAACCACGCGGCGCAAGCTGCCGTCCGCCATCCTCCAAGAAATACGCGTCACTACCGCTGCAGACGCAACGACTCAGAAACTCAGGAACCGAGAGGTGGGGACGGACCGGTGTGACGCCATCACGCCGCACGGGCGCACGGAGGAAGGGGCGGGAACACTCCACAGGGCAGTCCCGCCTCCACGTCGGAGGCAGGGTCAAGGCGAAATCTATAAGCTCTTTCCGGTCCCACGAGTGTCGCCATCTTGGTAAGGGCGGAACCCACCGTCCTCCACTTTGTGAAGGCGGAGCCCTGACGTCAGGGGTCACGCCTTCGGCCGTGGCGGGAAAACTCCGGATTTCCCGCGCCCTTTCCGCTGGAGGAAACTTTTCAACAACCAGGAGCGGTTTCCCGCGCCCTAACTGGGATTCATGTTCCAGAGTAATGAGTGGACCGGCGGGCTCGAGCTGTCCTTGGCCTCTCAACTTGGCTACAAGATCTCCCAAACGTCCCCATTCCGCGCTGCCAGTGTATTGCCACCCCTCATCTTCAGTGCCTCCGATATCCAGGGAGGCCCCTTCTCAGCCTCTGGACTCCAACCTCCGCTGCAGAGTACCCTTCAGATTACCCGTGGTAGAGGTGGGATGTTGATCACCCAAACTGCCCTTTCCTGTCATGTCTTGCACATGAGAGAACCCCTGGCAAACAGCAATCCCTGCAATCCTACCCACTACCCCTTGACTACTTCCCATTAATGCCCCTCAGGAAGGGTAGGGATGCACAGGGGGTACATCTCTCCTTTGCCTTTCTCAAAATAGATATTCCCCTTAGTCTAGATATAAACTCCTGCATCTCCCTCTTCTCCAGAGATCTACATGCATGCATTCTTTAAACATCTGAGTACTTGCTGTATGCCAAGCGCTGTACTCAAGCTAAAATGGTACGTGTATGCACAAGTTTCAGTTTAGAAAACCTTTGTTTGCAACAAGTGTTGAGCTTTGTCTAGGTCCTTGGTATTAAAACCCCTTCCTAGAACAGTGTAACATCAGCATCCCTTTGTTTGAAATGCAGGATTCTCAGGCCCCACCCTGGAAGTTAAAATGTATTCTAAAAGGATCCTGAGATGATTCAAATGCCATTTTAAAGTTTGAGAAGCACTGCCTTAGATGACTGATTCACTGAAAAAACACTTTGATGAGCCAAGTTTCAAGTCCAACAGGAATTTGCACCTAACCAAAGAGGGGTCTCCTAGGAACTCAACGGAGATAAACATGACGCTGATTGTGTTCAAAGAGCAGAAGTGAGTATGTCTGACACCAACACCATAGAATGAAAGAAGCACAACAGTACTTGGGAGTTCTCTAGTTCATGTTTATTAGTCTGCATAGTGACGTATATCTTCCAAACACTGGGGAACCCCTCAACCTCGTCCACCTTACACAGAATGCAAGTTAACTTGTTTCGATGCCTGTTATAAAAAACAAATACCCTTTAAAAAATCTGATTTAACACAATTTTTTATTTCACTTTTTTCCATTTCTTTATAAAAGTCATCTCCTCACTAGCAGCTCTCTCCCCTAGAGTTGGGGAGGGGGATGGAGATGTTGGGACACCTCCAAAGAAAAGGGGGAGGGGAAAAGGGCCCAGGGTTACCTCCTGAGGTTCTTCTGGGCCTGTTTCAACAATGTGTCAAAGTCAAGAGAATCAAATTTGCTCTTTACAGGAGCAGGGTCAAAGTCTTCCCGGTTGGAGTCTATAAAGGTAGAGAGAGACAAACATCAAGGTCTCTGACCACATTTCCCAACCACAGGGTCCTCGGCTGGCCAGCCACCTCCCATCCCAATAATGGATAGAGCTAAAACCCTGATTGTAAGTAAAAAAGATGAGTGCCCCTGTATCTCTTCTCATTTCATCCCTTAAATTATTCATGTTAGCAGATGAAAACAAGTCAGCCTAACCCACTTAAAAGATTGGGAAACCTCCTGGTGAAAATAAGTACACCAAAGCCTCAAGGGGCCTCCCTCCACTCACCAAGATCAGAATAGCTTCTCTTGCAGAACTGCCTGCGACCACCAAAGCAGAGATCAAAGGGCTGCTCATCTGCCTGCCTCAGCTTGTGGCCACTCTCGATGGCTGCAAATGCCTCCTCAGCATAACGGTAAGTGACGAAGCCGTAGTTGTCACTGGTGGGTAGAGCAAGGCACAAGGATAAGGCTGGCTATTTGGGTACATGCCATGAAGAAGAAACAGCACCCCAGGGTACAGAGAGGGATTGGAGTGGTTCTTCTCGTTCCCCAAATGGCCAACCCAGAATGCATTGACCAGCACAGCAGACCAAGGGAGAAAGACAAAGAAGCATCAAGGTACATGAATGAGACAGAAAGGACATCCTGACCTTAGGGCCCAAGCTTACCCTTGGACACGGAAATGGATGGTACACTCTTCAATCTCTCCAAAAACAGAAACCTCTGCTTCAGTTCTGACCGAGTCATGCGGCCAGGTATCTTCCCAATGAAGACTACTCTTCTCTCTTCCTATATTGGGTCAAAGAAAATTAACACACCATGAGCCAGGGCCAGAGCTGCACATGGCTCTCTAAGCTCATGGATCAAGAGCAAGCCCCCTCCTCCCATGACCTGTTCTTCTACTCACTATTGCACGCTCCTTCTGAAGCACTCTCTGCCTTTGGTAATGGTCGTTCGAACGATAAGAGCTGTACCTGACAAGAGAAGAAGGTGCTATCAGTCCCCCAGACATTAGACAACTCAAGTCTCAGAACTCTCAGGAACTTGCATTTCAGATATACTGACTCCCTGAACATATGCTCACCGCCGCCTCCTGTCACTTCTCCGGCGGGGGATGGGGAGCGGGACCGGCTTCGGGAACAAGATGAGGAGGAGGAAGATGAGGAGGAAGATGAAGACGAGGAAGAGCATCTTCGGGAATGTCCAGAGGAACTGCAACTGGACCTGGAGAATAAAAGGGCACAAAGGAATGCTGGGAATGAAGATATATTCCACTTACCTCACCTTGGCCCCAGCCCTCCATGTAAGGAAGCTCCAGACCAAAGGCAAAAGAAAGCACAAGAGGTGTAAAAAAACTCTTCGCAGATGACCAAACTGAAGCCCTCATGAACTTCAGATGAATCATTTTGGTATAGATTTCTTTTCAAATATACAACTTAAAACTTGGGAAATATTTAACAAATCAGAAAAAAAGAAAAATAAAGGGACTCAAAGAGATAAAGACCTCTTTATCTAAGTGGGAAAATGTGGGTCTGTTACTGAGAAAAAAAGTACTGCCAGGAAATAGATGAGGCCACAGTAACACTCAAAGGAACGGCCCACTCTTTCCTAACAGAACATTAAAGGAAGGACTGTCTGCCGTTAACCCATGATCTGACCTTCCCACATACTGCCAGGAAAATACCAGAAACAAGGACTGACACAGCATGTAAAACAAGCAACATGGTCAAGAGCAAACCCGAAAGATCTCCCCAAGGCAGGCCTCACTGAAGCAGGAGACCTCAGGGATACCCCAAACTCCAACAGGAAACAGAAGCTATCTTCTCACAGCTTACCACCTTCAACAATCCAAGAAAGGAAGACAAAAGCCAAAGACTGAAATAGAAGCCATAGTGCCTTAAAGTATCAAACTCAATGTGCAAAAGCTTTCAAAATAAACCAGAGAAGAGTACATGAACTTCCTAAATGGAGAGGACCTGACAGGCCATCAGAGCTCACCTTCGCCACCTCTTGTGTGGGGGGAGAGGGACCTGGACCGGGATCGGGATGAAGACGACGATGAGGAGGAAGATGCTTCACTGGTCAGGTTGGACCCAGAACTGACAGAACTGCTGCGGCCACGGCGGCCCTGCCAGCCCCGGCTTTGGGGGCTGGCTGACCTGCAGGCTTTTCGATAACAGCGCATTGACCGCCGCTTGGGGGAGGGCTCAGGGGGAGTCCTAGTGTTCATGTCATTCCGGCAGGGTGAGGCCTCAGGGGACAGCAAGGCAGATGGGGCAAGGCAAGGGGCTGGGGGATCTGCCTGCTCATTGCTAGTCCTGTGATCAAGTGGCTCCTGACAGGTAGCTATGCATGGAGGCAGGGGGGCAGCTGGGCCCAGAGACAAGACTGGTTTGATTGTGATATCCTGATGGCGTTTGACATTCCATCGTGAGCCTGCCTCTGGAAAAACTAGGACAGGCGTCTTTTTGGGGGGAGTCCTGCTCCGGACACAATAGTCATGGTCCCCAGAGCCCACATGGACTGGACTAGGGCCATGGACCCCTTCTTGGAGGCGGGCTGCAGCTGGATGTTTGGCCTCTGTAACTCCTTCAGGCTTCAGGGTTCCCTCCTGGGCGGTGGACTTAGGAGATTTGGCTTTGGCCAGCAGTGAAACAGCAGCCAAGGGCTTCCATAACTGGTGGGGAGGGGTTGCTGGAGGGGTGAGCCCTGTGAGGGGAGGGAGGATGGAGATAGCAAGATGAGATCCGATTCTGCACTTCCAAACACTGCATATACAGGCTCCAGAGACCCCCACTTCATCTCACAAAGTACACCAACAATGGTCAATAACCCAATTTCTCCCACTATTACAAGTACTCCTTCCCCCAAGATCTCCATCTTGAGGACCAGCAATGAAAACCCAGGCAGCCAGGGTCTTCCTGAACCCCTCAACCATTCACTGCCCAAATCTAGCTGGTAACCAGGTCCTGTCTGGTCTACCTCTCCATTCCTTGACCCACTCTCTCCCCCTAGCACTACCTGACTTCTGGCTGCATCTTGCCTGGACTCATGTAACCATCTTCCCACGATCCCCTACCTTGAGCCTCACACCCATCCACCTGTCTTCTACATTTCTGCTGGAGGGAGGACCCAAAAACCGATCTAGTAAAGCTTTTCAATGCACAGGATAAAGTCTAAATAGCTTACCAATGCATCCTAAGTTCTCATAACCTGATTTCCTACTTACCCCTCTACCTTTATTCCTGCTTTAGCTCTCTATCCACCACCCTGATCAGCTACTACACTCCAGCCAAACTGAACCATTCGCAGTTCAAAATATACCAAGCTGGTTTTATTTCTTTCAGTTCACTCAAGCTGCTCAATCAACCTAGAATGCTCTATCCCCTAAACCTAATTGTTATCAGTGATTTTCTCAAGCCTCTGCTTTAGGGATTATCTTCCATATAACCCTTCCCTGCCCCTCTTCAGACCCCACTATAAACCATAAGGCTTCTTTAACACACAGCCTCTGGTACTCAACAACTCATTTTACACACTTATCCCCTGGACTGTGGCACCTCAAGAGCGAGGATCACATCTATCTCCCCAACACCTACACATACTTGGTACAGAATGGGCTCTACAAACATTTGCTTCATAAACTAATCAAAGGCAGAGTTCCCCACCCTGAACCCACCTGCCACGTTGGCCAGTTCTGGGGCTTGTAACCGGTCTAGGGGCCTCTTCTCCTGGGGAGGGTCAACGCTGCTGGCAGGGGGAAAAGGGAAAGCCTGGTTCATTGCTTCCTCAACATCCTGTACATCTGCTTTCCTCACAAAGCAGTGGTGCGTGCAGAGAGGAATAGGATGCACAAACTGCCGCTATCATTCTCCTCCAGCACAAAAGGCACCTTAGTGACGGAATTATAGACTGGGACTCAGCTCATCTCTGCCCAATGCCAGGAGGCAGGCCGACTATGACACTGAATACCACCCCCCACCTCTTTTAAGTCAGGAGCCTCACCTACCCAGCTCAAACCAACCCAAAATCAATGTGGAAAGGAATGCTTGGCAGAATATGATGGTGGTAACATGAACCAGAAAAATAAAATAGCCTCTCAGTGCTGGAAGAGTGGGTGCCTATGTTCTCTAAGTGAAGTCAGGAAGCCCTAGCAATAAACAACTTCCCCAACTTATCTTATACAATCACCAATGTTGAATGAGTTTAAAGTCTGTCAAATGAAAAAGAAATCCCCAAAGGCACAACTTGCCAGAAGATAAAAGGCACCTCCAGGACATTTGGAACCCCAAACTAGAATCGGCCAGAGGCAGATACACATCTCCTATGTCGCCAACCAAGACAATGCCCAGTAGTGATGGGATGTGGGATAAGGAAACGAAAAAATTCTAGAGCTGCCTAAACAGCCCTGCGTCAGCAGCATCTAGTGGGTGGTCCTGGAGTGCCGGCTGCTGACCAGCGGCTGTAGGGTAACTCGCTCACATGTCTCCACACTTACCCTGAGTTTCCTACAGCCACGTCGTCAGCAGAGCCGGGGGGGGCCCTCTTTTTGGCTGCAAAGAAACCATACCAGTTAAGAGAGCAACCAGATGTTCCAGATTGAAGAGGCATAAAAGGGCTGACTTTGAGACCCAAAGAGGAAAATCTACTTTGCCTACATATTTCACTAGTTGCTCCCAGAGAGGTCCGTTCTCTTCCGGTGAGTACCCAGGTACTATTTTTAATCATGTCTCTTCTCTGCTCAGAAATGTCCACACTTCTCACTGAATCTCCTAAGCCTAACATTCAAGGTTCTACATGACCTACCTAACTTCCTTGTCTTATAGCCTACTCATTATACACTAATCATGTTTTATATTTTACCTTGAACTATGGATACCCATTACCAATTTAAGAGTCATTTCTGCAGATTTTTCTCCCAGTTAAACCATAAGCTCCTTGAGGACAGGACATAGTATCCTCCACAGCACCTAGATCCATGCCTTGCCCTGAAAAAGCTGAGCTAGTCATCACCTTCCAAATACACTGTACCCAATCATTCCTATACCTCTGCCTTTATTCACCACATAGTCTATGAAATACCGTCTTTCAAGGACTAGTTTGAGAGCTACTTCCCTCTAGAAAAATGACTCCAACCAACCAACCTACTTGGATTTCATCATCGGCCTTTATATAGTTATTGATATGCTGTGCCACTACCCTCTCCCTTGCTTAGATGGTGATACAGGTGAATCTTGTCTCTCCGTTCCAATTAAAGGCTGTTCTAGTGCCTTAGACTTCTTCTCCCCTTCCCCAGTTTAAGTGACTATTAGACTGGGCCTGAAAAGAGGTTGGAGCAAAGCTACCCATGTTCCCTCACCTTCTGATTTCTCAAACTGCTCCAGCAGACTGGACAGATCCGATGCCTCAATTCCTGTGGAAGCACAAAACACAGGATTGGAAACCAGCCCCTATCAACTCAGTACACAAGTCCCAAGAAGTCCCAAATCACCTAACTCCTCTTTAAGCATCCCTGACCACCAAGTTAAGTAAACCAAGACAATAGTACAAAGCAGGAAGAAATTAAACTGAGCTCCACCTCAAGAACTAGCCAAAGAAATTCCAACAAAGGCCAGCCCCATCAAGGTGCTTTATCCTCTTCTGTGAGGACATTCCCACCCAACTCCCATACTCTTCTTCACACCAACTGAACTGTGTGACACTCACCAATCTCACTGATGAAAGCCTGCACCACATCCTCAGGACCCTGGGTAGGTGGGTAGGCAGGAAGGACAGTTTCCTTAGACGGGCGGTGGACAGCAGGCAACTTGGTGACAGTGCTCTGCCTTGGTATAGGTGTAGGAACAGCCTTGGCAACAACAGAGGAGGGCTTCTCCTTGGACCTGGTCTCCTGGTCTCAAGGTTTAGCCTCTCTGATGCAGGCTCCTCAAGCCACACTCTCAGCATACAGACATGGTGAAGACTTATTCTGGGGGCTTTGTACTGGGGAGGACACCTTATGTTTCAACTGGGGAGATGCAGGCACTGGCTTAATCTCTATCTTGGCGGGCTCTATCTGTGAAGCTCTCTCACCAGCTGACCCAAGACTGAGGGGAGGAGTCATTGGCACAGGAAGTACACTTTCAGGAGGGCCAGCTGGAATACCACTGGCCTCCACCTTAGGTGGGGGAACAGCTCTCCCAATGGAGGCTGGAAGCAAAGGAGGTGGGGGCACAGCAGGCCAGAATGGAGGGTGTTGCAGCCCTGGGCCCCATCCTAAGGGCCCGTAAGTACAATTAGAGCTGTATGGTGGGACTGGGCGGGAGGGGGTACCCAAGGCACATTACAAGTGGGGAACAGCATAGGCGCCAGCAGTAGCAGACACTAGGGGCACTGTTGGTGGTGGTGGGCAAGAATAGCCAGAAGGGGACACAGGAGGATAACAAGGCCAGGCATGGGCATAATGAGTATAAGGATCAGGTGGCACTGGCCCCACAGACATAGGAAGACTAGGAGGTTGTAAGGGTGCTGGAGGCAGACTAGGGACCCCTTGCCCAGTTGCAGGAAGGGGCGGCATAGGGGTCATGCCCAGCCCACCTGTGGAAAAGGCAGAGCAGTGGGTAGTGTGGGGGGCACGGACTGCACAGTAGGAGCTGGATGTCTTGCTGGCAATGGCACCTCTTGGGATGGCACCTGCTCAGTGGGAGTTGATGGTGACAGGTTTGCTTGCAGGTGGATCAGGACTAGGAGAAGCAGGGCTGGGACCCACAGGCACAAAGCAAGCCTCAGGAGCATCAGGGCTTCTCTGCAGAGCTGTCTTCTTAACTGGGGCTGGTATTACAAGACAAGGAATATCTGCCAGCCCTGTGGGAGTCTCTGGGAGGCTGGGCCACTTCCCAGCTGGAGGCTGGGAACTCCTTTCTTCTGCCTCCCCTTGGCGCTGCTGCCTTCTCGCGGTACTCCGACAAGCTAAGAGGCCGAGGTCTGGCTTCTTGGATTGCAGCACTGGTACCGCTTTCCACCTTCAGAGGACCCATGACCTCTCTAACTTTAGGGATGATGGCCTTTGGGGATCCAAGGATTCTGACTTCAGAAGGAGCTGGGGGCTGGACTCCCCTGGGCTAATGACATTGCACCACGTCTGGGATCTGTTGGTCTAGACTTAACCAGCACAGGTTAACTGGAGCCAGGTCATCAGGAACAGGGGCAACTGGTGCTGGGTTGGCAGAGGCAGGATCAACTGGGCAAGTCACCTGAGATAGGAACAACCACTGTACGGTCAATTGTTGCTGAGTCAGCCAGGACTGACTCAATCAGCACTGGGTCAACTGAGAGAGGGTCGACCAGCTCTGAATTGGCTGAAGAAAGGTCAACCAATGCACAGTCGACAGGTACATGCTCACCTCCAACAGGGTCAACTGCAGTAGGATCAGCTTCAGCAGAGTCAAGTAGCATGGGGTCGGCTCGAGCAGAGTCAACCAATGAGAGATGGCCTGGAACTAGGTTGGTTTTGACAGTTTCACCCAGGTTGGGGTAGAGGTCTAGAGGACCTTCTTTAGTAGGACTAGATTGTCTGGCACTACTCTCCACATTCTCAGAGCTAGGCTTTTCCATGACAGCTGTCCAGGCCCGAGCCCAAGCCCGGGGCTTCCCTCTACCACGGGAGGACCAACCTCTCTTTGAAGTTCCTCCTGAGGCAAGATGCCTGCCTGAGAGGTTATCTCTGTAGCCATAGCAGGTTGCCCACGAGAGGATGACCTCAGCCTCCTGGCATAGCCTTCTGTACAGGCTACTGGCTGTTCCTTGCTTTTCTTCTTTCTGCCCTTTCGAACTCTCTGGGAACTTAGCACTGCACTGGCTGGTAGGTGCTGAGGCCCCTTGGGCACCGCTGGCTCCACGACCTCCGTGTGCTCCAAAAAGCAGGCTGACTCCAGCTTTTCTTCTGGGTCCAGTGCCAACTCCTCTTTCTCAGGACAGAGGGCTTCCTTGGGCTCTGGCTCTAGTGTAGGCAAAAGCAGCTGCAAGGCCGGATTGGCCTCTAGCAGTCATTCAGGAGCACAGGCTGAGGTCCAGGAGGAATCTGCCGTACTACAACTGGGATCTCCAGGTCATTGCCAGCTGTGGCTGCCTGGCCCACAATCTCCAGCACCACACAATCATCAGGCAGTGTCAAATCATCTGGCTGCTCCTGAAGCTCATTCTCGAGTGATGTCAGGTGGGTCAGGTTGGGCAGACAATATGGGTGCATGGCCCGCACCAGCTCACTCAGGGAAGAGATGCTCTCATCACCAGCCGCCTGCACCGCCATCTCTGCCACTGCTGCTGCTGTTTTATCTTCCTCCTCAGGACAAGCCAGGTGCATGGGAAAGTCTGGGATGCTGCTCATGGAGTTGTCACGCTCCCCATTAAGTATGTGGCTGCTGAAGCTGGCCACCTCCTCTTCTTCTTCCCCATCACTACGTTGCTGGGGAAAAGGGATTGGCTCCTACGGGCCTTGATCTTGTGGGTCTCCAGCTAGGAAGTTTAGGGGAGGAGGTCTCCAAAAAGGAGGGTGGGAGAAGTCCCAAGGTGGATCTGCAAGAGACATCTCAACCTGTAGGACAGAAAAGAAGCCACTGGCATTTTCTCCAAGAATATATTTTTTCCAGACCTGTCCCCACATACTCCTCCCTCCTGAGACTACCTAGATCAGGCTTACCCCACTCACTCTAGTACTGCCGTGGTGGCCCCAATGGGTCAACTGGTGATGAGGTCACGTTCTGAGGGTGTGTCCGAGAGAGGTGAACAGCTTGTGCAGCTAAGAAGAGAGAAAAAGACCTGAGATGAGTTTGTGTTTCAGACCTATGTGAGTAGGCCCACAGATGTGGTTCTACCTTTGCACCAACCATACATGCCCTTCCCCTGGTCCCACACTCACAGAAGAGCCCTCCCGAGGTGATACAAGCAGCTCCGAGTCAGGAATGCTGTCAAACGGAGACAGGTTCTCAGAATCTGCATTGTCCAAGATCTCTGTCAGTGCTGTGAGCAGTGACACTTCATTCTGGTCCTCCAGAGATAACCTGCTCTGCTCCAGGAAAACAACAAATATCCCACCAATATCCCTAATGACCTACTGAGCCACTGAAAAGAACTGAATGTCAAGAGAATCAGTCTCCCAGGCTCAGTTCAGCTCAATGTGTAAGGAAGACATTTGAGTACCAGGAGGCATGGGTTCCAATCTAATTTCCCACAACCCCACCACCTCTCTAGTGTCAACAGAGACCTGTCAGAATTACGTCTTAAACATGTTTCACATGCTCCCTCTATCCTCAAGTAAAATGCTCAGTAGACAACCCTTGGCTAGGCTGGAACTAGAGTCCAAACAGGGATAAGAACCCTGTGGACATTTAAGTCCAAGACCCAGAGCGAGAAACTCCTTGGACAATAGTCCAAGCCTGCCAGGTCATCCTTACATGGGATGTAATCTGGCAGCCTGAAGCTCAACTCTCCCCTAGAGAAAAAAACACACTTCAAGGACTCAGGTTAGGTATCCAGGAGCCATGGGTCTGGGGAGAACAGAGCCACTAAGCCACAGCCTCCCATGCAAAGCTCATGCCTGAAGACGCCCCAAAGCCCAGCTCCAGCTCACCTCTCCAAGGCTCCCAAAATCCTCGATAAGGGAAATGAGGGAGGCATCCATGTAGCTCTGCATGGTCCCCAGCAGTGTCTCATCTTGCAGCATCAGTGCCTCCATCTCCAGGTCCTTGTCCTTCAGACAGGGACCCAGCCGAGACAGACTGACAAAGCCAGAATCATCTACCTCTTCATGCCGAAGCAGCTGGGGTAGAAGGGGAGATGGTCAAAAAGGCATGGTGAAGGCAACAGGACATGGGCCCTCTGGGGCAACTGATTGATATACACTGTAAACCAGGTGTGCAGCCCACCATCAATGGCTCCGGACTTAGCAGAATACCCACCATAGCCAAACCTCCGACCTGCTGGGCAGAGAAAAGTACAACCCATGAGCCAAAGCCCCAGCAAGAATGGCAGTGTTCAAGGACCTTCTGGGCAAAAAAAACTTGGACTCCATCCAGAATCAATTGGAGACACAAGAGTTTGTTAAACTGAGGAGTAAAAACATCAAAAAAGATCAAGATTATTCAGAGAGTCGTTTGCTGGCAGTGTGAAGGCAGAATTCTCACATGTGCTATACCACTCATTTTTCTGTCAATTACATCTTGCCCCCACCCCACACCATGACATTACATCATTACTAAAACTAGATTCCAAGTTCCTTTGGGGGCAAATAACCCTTCATATTCTATTAGCTTATATTCTTCTGGGCTCTTAGAAGGGTTTAAACTGTGCATATACTTCCTGGTTATCCATGACACCTAGTACAGTGTCTTATACACAGTTGTTGTTCACATCTACTTCACACTTTTATTCTGAAGGCCCTACAATATACCACTCAACCTCTCAATGGTAGTCCCAAGGGAAAAATGTCTCTTCCCTATCCCTACTGGGTGAGAGCAAAAGATGAGAAAGCTTGATTCTGTAGATGGAAACGCCCCACCCCACCACTTCCCTGAGAACTAGAAAAGTCTTCAGCCTTGTTAGTTAGGCAGGGAGCCACTCGTCCAGGCCTGTCAAGCATGTGGGTGTGGGCAGGGCCAGAAGTGGCTGGAATGGGGCTGGCAAGGATAGAGGCCAGAGCCACAAGTATCTCCACTATAGGAAACAGATGATACAAAAGCCAGAGAGTAGGAACCAACACACTAACAAGCCAGTCCCTTCTCCCCTTCTGCAGCAAAGAGAAACTCTGTACCTTTTATAAGAGGGGGAAAAAAAAAAAAAAGCAACAGGTGTAACTACACCTCCACACTTACCTACCTAACCAAATTAAGGAGTTCTGATACCCAGGGAGAGGAAAGGCTAGATAGGGACACTTAAGGAGACCAGGCCCAGAGATGAAATGAAAGGTGGCAAAATGTAAGCATTAATTCCTTTCAGGCCTTCACAATCCTGTAATTATAACCAGCAGCTGAATAGCACCTGGATCAGCAAACACTCCTGGTGAGCAAGGAGGCTCAACTTGCCCTGCCAGCTACCCAGCCCAGCCACTGGGCAAGAATCTCAAGACAATTCCCAGCTACGGACCACTCATCATCATTTCCATCAAGTACTGAAGCCCCAAAGACACCCCCTTCTTCACATGACCTCACCTATCACTCACTCCCCAAAGAGTACAGCTCCCAGAGTACCAAGATCATCTAGCCCAGGCTAAAAGTGACCCAGCCACTACCATCTCTAACTTCAACAACCTCCCAACTGGCTTTCCACATCCAGTCTTATCTCTGCATGATTCAAAATCAGCTATAAACTTTTAAAATTACAATCTGATCACTTCCCAAGACTCTCCCTAAATCCCTCCAATGACACCTTACTGCTCTTGGCCTTAGATTTCAACTCCTTAATATTGCTTATGGGGCCCTGGTCTTCCTCACCAGATCCTTCCACTCTAGTGTGTTCCCTCTCACTAACCTGCGTGTCTCTCTACACACAAGTCATATAGGTAGGTCTCTGTTCTCTAATAAGGCATGTTCTCTCCCACCTCAAGGCCTTCGCACACTATTATTCTCTCTAATGCTCAAGTGTCCCCAGCAAACTTACGCACACAGCTCTTTCAAGTCTGATCTTAAATATCTTTTCCCAAATCCTGCTAGAGTAGTTACTACTGGTGATTATACAATCCCAAACATGCTACACTTCCTTTTTGTCCCACTCTTTATTATGTCTAGCTTAATAACAACCTAAGATTGAATAGGACAGGACCATTGTGTGTTATGACAGCATCCTCGAGTCTGAACATAATGTTATCTCAGTAAATAGCTGCCTGGCTGACCTTCTTGGGAGGTGGGGAGAGGGAAAGGATAATTTCTCCATGAGACCCTTTCCAACCCCAAATGACCACCCACCTTGGATTACAGCTGAATCATTATAGATCGTCCCTGCCTCTCCCCCACAGGGTGGGCCAGCACCAGTCCCCACTAGATTGACTTCTGAGAAAAACAAGGAAAGAAAGGGTGTAGTTGCTCCCAAGTGAGGGGCCCGCAAGCCATTCCCCCCTTGGGCAAGGGCCTGGATTTGATCTTCCCAGAATTGAATTACCTGGCAATCTTCGACAAATTCCCACCTAAAGAACAAAAAAAGCTTTCAAGGACTCAGCTAATTGCTCTTAGAGAGATAACAGTTCAAGCTAAGTCCTGCCCACCTCCATGCTGGGGTGGAACTTTTAAAAACCCTCTGCTGAGTAAAAAGATAACTTTTTAAGTATAAGAATTAAAGGCCAAAAAAAAATAATCTGACAGAAAGAATTCTCCCATCCAATAAATGTTCAACTAGTGTTGAATAGTTCTCAAATAGCCTCCAACTTTTCCTATCCCAGCAAAAATTCCAGAGATCCACAAAGCCTTAAACACAGACCACCTCAATTTGTATGTCAGTTCACAAGAGTAGGCCTTAGCTGTCTCCTCGAAAAATGCTGGAGCAAAAGTGAGAGGAGAAGGACTTCCCCTTCCTTTCCTTAAGCTGTCCCATGTACATGTTGACACTCCCTATTCTCCTCGAATCAAGAATGAGAACAGGACTGCAGGCAACCAAAACGCCAGTGCCGGTACTCACGATCCACCCCAAGCTGGTCAGGCAAAGCCACCACAAGCTCACTCCACAGCCCTTCAATCTCAGCCCTTTACCCTAACCATCACACTACGCCATCAGCAGGGGACAGACTCCCCGCACATCTGGAAAGTCCTTCACCATCCGCTGTCTAAAGGCGCTGCGGACCAAAGCAGGAGGGAAAAAAAAAATCCTCCAAGGCTCTGAGCAAAGTTGACTCCAGCAACCCCTACCTCCCTTCCCAGCCAGGGCCCCAGCCTCGCTGGAGATGGCGGGACCCGCTGAGACACACCCAGTTCCCGGCAGTGCGGCTCTAGCGCCGATACGAGATACCGGGCAGCCTGGGGCGGGAGCCACGTGGACATCCCCTCCCCGCCCCCACGTGGACCCGCCCCCCCCTAACCCCGAGCCCAACCCACGTGGGTGCCGGAGCCGCCTAGAGGGAGGGGAAGCAGACAAGTTCTCCCGGGGAAATCACTCCCCCCGCCCCATTGGCTCTGAAAAGGCACTACGGCGCGGGGTAGGGGTATCCCCACCGGGCATCCTTAAAGGGGGTCTTAGCCTTAGAATCCCAAAATCGAACTTGACAAACCCCCGCTCCCCCGGCCATCACGGCCATGTTTCCGACACCCACTCTGCCCCTCCAGCGTACTGGGAATGGCCATAGGACCCTGCCTCTGCCCCGCGTCCCATCAGCAAAACAGCCCAGGTCCACTCGGCCTAACTGGTATCCCACAGCCACCAGGCATTCGACTCCGGAGCGCTTCCTCCCTTTCCTGTGGCGTCCACGTGTCACCGCCCGGCACACGCCGCTTTACTGGCAGCCGCGGGCCGCCCGCCAGTCTCTCACCTGCTCCCCGCCGCTCACAGTGCCCACAGTCCCATACGGCACTTGGCTCCGACTCCCCCTACTGCTGCCGCGGACTCCACCGCCAGGGTCTGGGCCAGGGCCCCCACTCGGAGGCGGCGCGAGTCGGTCTCTCCGTCCCCGGCGCGCCGCCATCTTGGCCCCCGAACACCCAGCGCAGCTCTGATAGCCGGCGCCGCCTCCGAGTCGCCTGCCTCGCCCTGCCGATTGTAGGAAGGGAACTACAATTCCCAGAAGATAATGCAAGACTACGAATCCCAGAAGGCCGTGCGGCGAGACCCACTTGCGCCAGAAAAGGGGCCACTGGCCTCGCGAGAGAACCTGGGAGTGGTAGTCGTTTAAAGCGCAGCCTGAGTGGTATGTGCTATAGGCGTACTATGATGCTTATTTGGTGTGTGGAGGCACCCAGTTGGAGAGCGAAAGATAATATGGGGAGAATTAACATTTACATATTTTATTTTCCAAATTTGTCCAGCTATCAGAACGCCGCCTTTAACGTTTTACCTGCTGCCCTGTACGTTCCTTTCACCTAAGCCAAGTGGGCCTATGTTTTTAAACAGTACCCCCTAGTGGGCACCCGCACTCCAGGCTCAGCCCTCACCTAATCTCATATTGCGGCGCTACTGTGAGTTTTAGTCACAAAACAGTATATTCGCAGCGTCTATCTGGGCGGCTCAGAATCCAGGGTGGCGTCTCATTACCAAATTTATTGTTTCCTGCAGGTGTAGATCACCTTGCTGTCCTCCCAAACAACAGATGTTCTGCTTTGTTTTTTCTGTCCAAAATATTTCAACCTCGAAACATCTTTCATGCCCTATTTTATCCAAGAAAGCCTTTTTGATCATCCCAGCCAATACGTGATCCATCTCTATTTCTACAGTCCATCGCTATCTCTACTATTCACCCACTTGCCATTTAGAAGCTATTCATATTGGTTTCTTAAAACTTTTATTACAAAATTTTTAAAATCATGTAAAATAAAGTAAAAAAATGTACTTTGCCTGCACATTCCAATTCTCCCCAGATTTAACCCTTGTCACCTTCAGTGTATCCATCCACACTTTTTCTATCAATATAAAAATGTATAGGGTTGCACATTGGTCTTTTTTGTTGTTCAAAACTAAGACCACTCCATATGTGTGGTTCTATAACTTGCTGTTTTTCATGTAACAATATGTTAGTCAATTCATTAACCAAATAGTTACTGAGATCTTGATGAGTACCAGTTTCATTATATGGCTATATCATTATTTAAATTATATTTATTTCTAGTTTTTCACTATTATAAATTAAGTTACAGTGAACATTCCTATACATGTGTGCATGTGTCTTCACACTTTTGTACTCTCATTTCCTTAAAGTGAGATTGCTGAATTAAAGGATGTATATATTTGAAATTTTGGTGGTACTACCAAATTACCCTTGAGAAAGGTTGCATCAATCTACATTCCCACAAAATGTTCATGAGGAGAGGACCTCTGTTATGGACTGACTTGTGCCCACCTCTACCTCCACACCACACAAAATGTATATGTTAAAGGGCTCCACACCCAATATGACGGTATTTGGAGATAGGGCAATAAAGTGGTAAAATTAAATGACATGATAATGGCAGGAGCCTAACCCAATAAGACTAGTGTCAGATGAGGAAGAGATACCTACAACACAGGGAAAGCGACCTCACCAGAAATCAGCTCTGCCAGCACCTTGATCTTGGAATTTCAGTCTACGGAGCTGTGAGAAAATAAATTTCTGTTGTTTGAGCCACTTAGTTTGTGGTATTCTGTTATGGCATCCTGGGTAGACTAATACAACTGCCTTTAGTTAGTTTCATAACCTTTCAGGTGTATTAGTTTTGTCTTCCCAAATAAGCTTTGAAAGTCACACATTCAGAAACTGAGTCTGTTCACAATTTATAAAACAGTTCTAGGAGAGCAACAATGATGTTTATTTCCAATAAACCTGGAAACAATTTGCCTATGAGAAATCAGTAAGAACCAATCCTTCCTCTGTGGAAGGACAGGCACAGTTCTTCTGTGGAAGAAACATACTCTAAGAGATGCTTGGTAATGTTCGTTATTTGGGCACTAATTATGGTCATTATTATGATGACTAGCCTTTGGGAAGAAGATTAATGTTAAAGGAAGAAAATAATGCCATTTTTGCTTTATTCAGCACCCGCAAAAGCAATCTATTCACCTAAGTATGGTGTCTGCATGGAATCTACTCAAAAAGATAATAATTCTTTGGGTCTCCAATACCAGTGAGACACGGGTAGTATCATGGCTACTAGTCTCCTTGACAGGTGAATTCCTAAGGGCCGTGAAGGAAAACCTTGGTACATAGGCCACCAAACATTGGAACTTCCAATCACGTGTCCTTGCCTGACTCCATGCTCACCAAAGACTCCTCTGATTATAACTGACTTCACATATAATTTTCTATGGGGAGAATGAGTGTTGATCAAGTGAGACAAAATGCCCAGTTTACATGATCTATATTTCTCATTATGAATTAACACATCAATTTTCCAGTTTATTTATTGAGTGCCTACTATGTGCCAGGCACTGTTTTAGGCACTGGAGATGCAGTAAGGAAAAAACAGACAACACACTAACAAACAAAAAATCCTCCCTAACAAAGCTCACGTTCTAGTGAGGAGACAACCTTCAAATAAATAAAGAGTAAAATAATTTCAGAGAGCCATAAGTGCTATCAGAAAATAAATGGGGTGGAAAATGTAAAAAGTAAGAGGGAAAAATGTACATGATGCGATCAGGTAAGGGCTCTGGAGAGGAGATATTTGAAGTAAGACCTGAATCACAAGGAAGACCAACCATTCAATAACTTTCTGTTATAAGAACAGCCAGTGCATAGGCTCTGTAATAGGAACATATTTTTGTGTTAATAAAGAGTTCTAGAAAAGAGGGAAAGTAGTACCTAGGTAATGTTTCATATGTTTTTAATCTGCATGAGTCAGTCTTCTGAATCTGATGATTCACTGATCAAATTGAATCTCCAGACCTGCAACACTGAGGACTAGGTCTGGTGTGTTTGGGAACCCCCAAGGTGGCTCCCAATAATCTCGATGTCAGTCCCTCCTGTGTTATATACCAGGGTTAGTCTCCGTGACCAATAACATAAGGCAGAAGTGATGATATAACACTTCCAAGTTTAGGTTATTTAAAGACTGAGCCTCGGTACTTGTTTCTCTGTCTGTCTGTCTCTCTCTCTTACTCTACCATCTTGGTGGAAAAAGAAGACTCATCCTTGAAAAAGCAATGTCAATAAGAATTTGAGGAAGTTTCAGTGTAAGAGAAATGTGAGAGAAAAGAGAGAAGGCCAAGGTCAAGGTCAGGAGAGAGTTGAATGGGACAGGTTCTTGGGGCTAAAAGAAGCAGAAAGCTCACCTCCCCTGGAGTCAGCCTAACCTCTTCTCAATACCTCCCACTTTTCTTCATTCCTTGTATCTAGAGTCAATCTTGCACTAATGACTATTATTTTAAAATACTGGAATGTCACCGAGTTGTTCACTTTAAAATGATTACTTTTTGTCATGTGATTTCACCTCAAAAAAAAAAAAAAGTACTAGGTGCTAATAGCCATCTATCCAAATCAACTAAGGCTGTCATCCTCCAGGACGTTGTCATTTAAGACCTAGGCTTGCTGCCTCCCTACCACACTCAGGGTCTATCTTCCAGGCATCTGTGACTACTCTTCCCATTTTTGCCTGCACCACAATTCCTAGAGCTGTTCTAAAGATGTTCTCTCCTTCATCAGGTCTGGTCCATGTTAGCAGTAAGGCAGGGAAAAGAGCTTAGTATTTAGTTGTGTGACCTTAGGTAAGTTATTTAACCTCCTTAGGTCTGGTTCTTCTAAGAACTTAAATAACTTAGTTTGATCACCCATTCGACAGTATGAAGTGGGATTTCCTTAAAGGAAACCGGACCACTAGATCAGCTGGGGTGGGTTCGGGAGGGATATCTTCCCAGAGGAGATGAAGCTGGAACTGAGGTTTAATTGAGGCATTAACTAGCTCCTAGGCAAAGAGGAAGAAGGTTGTTTTACAAGTTTAAATTCATTAACCTCCTTAAACCTCAGTTTTCTTGTTTGTTCAATAGAAGTACAGCACCTTCTTCCAAAGGTTGTCATGAAAAGTAAATGACATCTCAGGTAAAATATCTAACACAGTGCTTGGCACATAGTATATGCTCAACATATACTATGCTTTCCTTATTCCCCATGTGTAATCTAGGAGAAGGAAACCTCAGATTCAGAGGAGGCAAAGTCTTCTACAGGGTGGGTTGTTAGCCCCTGTGTCCAACCAGGTCATTGGTACTCATCATGGAATCTGGCCAAGCTAGCTGCTTGGAATGAGTGGCCTTCGGCATAAGTGGTCACAGGATTGGGAGAAGGCAAATTCATGAGCAGTAGAGAGTAGAAGGGGTCGAGGCAGATAGTCCTTCTCCTCCACACTATCTCTAGTCCTCCAGCAAATCCAGCCCACTCCTGACACTCTTGAAATAACAGATAACCTCAAAGAAAGCAGAAAGGGACTAATGTATTTTGAATACCAACTACATGGCTGGCATTGGGCTAAGTGGGCATACATTGTCTGATTTGATTCTTACCAAGCTGCAGGTACCAATTACAGAGGGTAAAGCTAGAGAGTAAAGCTCAGAGTGGGGAAGTCAATTGTCTCAGGTCATTTGCTAGTGAGGGGCAGAGCTGGAATTCAAATCTAGGTATCTAAAACTTCAGGCCAGGATTCCGCAGCTTTTGATTCCCTTTACTCCCTCTAGCACTGACCTCTGCCTAGGGGAATGTGGGGAGTCGGTAAACAGGCAGGGGATGCTGTCAAGGAAATACTTGTGTAAGGGTGTATGTCTTCAGCCATGTCTGTTTGCAGTCCCTGACCCTCTCTCCCCCCATGGGAGTGAGGATATAAAAAGTTGAGGGCGGGGGAATCCACAGCGTGGCTGTGCTCACAACCCCCTCTCCCACTCTCTTCTAAGCACCTGGGAGGAGGTCCTAGGAAGGCCCTCTTTTCAACCCCCCACCACCAGCACTCCACACCAGGCCCATTGGCTCCCTCAGCAAAAACTAACATAGAGAGAAAAGAATCTCATAAACACTTAAGCCTCCAAATCTGTAACCTTCCCCCGGCCAGTCAAGCCAACTGTGCAGACCCTGGGGATGGAGTGAGGAACCATCACAATCAATCCTACTAAGTAACAAAGGGGAGGAGGACCCACTACCCAGTCTAGGCCAGATGCCCTAAGTAGCGGACACCAGCCCAGGTTTGCGGAATCTATTCCTGGAACCCTGAAGCCTGAGGAAGCTAGCAGCTGGGGTCCTCCCGGAAAGAAGACGGCCAACTCTCTTCCAGGAGGTTCCCCTCCCGTCCCTTCCCCTCCCTCCTCCTTGCTAATAGGTACTTCCTGTTTATGAGGCAGCTAAGGCCGGGCTTTCTTTTGGGAAGGTATGAAGATGGAGTCCTCCACCCCTCCAGAGGCTGGGTCGGGAGTTCTTGAGGAGAGCCTGAAGGTTGGGAGGCTCCTCCTTGGGGAAGTGTTCCTTACACATTTACCACCCACCTCCCACCACAGCCCCTATGGGTGGGGGGCACTGGAGAAGTGCGCTTCCAGTTCTCCCCAGTCTCTAGGCCCTCAAAAGAGAGCAGCTTCCAAGCGAGATTGGGCTGGGGTTGGGGGTGGGGGGAGGGAAAGGCCGAGAATGGTTGGAGAAAGGGGAAGGGAAGAGAGTGTCTTGACTGATGAGTCAGAGCCTGCAAGGGGGAAGGATGGCTAGCGATTCTCTCCTCCCCAGTCCAACCTGGCGGTCATTCCACAGCCTACCTCCCCCCAGCAAAACGCAGATCCCAGCCCTTAGGCGGGGGGGGGAGGGGGAGGGACTCCACCTAATTAACCCTTTTAGCTCTAGTCTCAACTGGTTTAGCAGGCAAGGGGGAGTCGGTTTAGGGAGAAGGCGAATTGAGGGGTTGCCACCAGAATTAGGCTAGTGCTTCTTTTCCCCAATCAAGCTGGGGGTGGGGGCGTGTAACCAGAAGCCTCCAGAGTAAGACCCGGGTCTCAACAGAGCCTGGTAGGGGGAGGGTAGCCCCCTTCCCTCCCTAATCGCTGCCGGGGGTGGAGAAAACATCTCACAGCCCACCCTGGCTCCGCCTCCCCCAGTCCCGGCTCCCGCTCCGGCTCATCTACGCTCCCAACTCGGTGGCGCCCGGAGAGCGGACACTGAGTGTGAGACTTCGCCTCCTATCCCTCCCCCTGGTCCTCCCTCCGGGGTCTCTGCCTCCGTCTTTTTTAAAAGCTGCGTCACATGCATGCCGTTCCTTGAAGGCTCCCAGCCCCTCGCCGCCCGCCAGCCGCGCGGCGCACGCACGTCGTCTCTCGCTGCGCGCCCGCCCGGGTCACTTTGACACGGTTCTCTCCTCCCACTAGCAGGCAATTAGCATATTAATAAAGCTCGGCCCAGCCCGGAGAGCGCTTGGGAGCGGGCGCCTACTGGAGCGGGAGGGAGGAGAGCGAGAGGGAGAGGGGGCAAGCGGCGGCGGCGTTGGCGGCGGGAGCGCACAGACACGCACACGCGCACACACACGGACACACACTTGGGGGACGCACACCCGCGTGCACACACGCAGAGGCAGCTCGCCTTCCTTCCTGGCTTCCTTCCTGTCTGCTCCGCGCCTGACAGGCCCCTTCGCTGCAGCCAGGGCCCGCCCGCAGCGGGAGGAGGCTGGGCCGAGGCCGGACCAGACAGGCAGTGAGGGTGGCGGAGGCCGCGGCGGCGGCGGCAGCTCATGCCCGGCCTGTCCCCGCGCGGGGCAGGCACTGTGACTCGGCTGGGCCCCCAGCGGCGGGCGATGTGAAGATGTCAGTGGGCTGTGCCTGTCCTGGTGAGTAGGGCGCGCGGCCGCCCGGCCCCTCCCTCTCTCCCCCTCCTTGCCGATCCGTCACCCCTTGTTTGGCGAGAACTTGTGTGGGGGGCTTCGATGGCATGGCGGAGGTCGGGGTCTGTGAGGAGTATGCGGGGCCTCAGTCCGGGGGAGGGTTCTCCACAGCTGTGTAAATGCGCAGCAACCTAGAAGCGCAGGGAGGGGTTGTTGGGGATAGCTGGTGTGTTTGTTTGTTTTTTTTGGGGGGGGTGCTAATTGGGAAGAGGTTTGGGGGGCTGAAATACCCAGAATTCCACGGTGTTAGCCAATCAGAAGTGAGTCTGGACTTTTGACCCCCTCCCTCAGGTCATCATAGAGTTGTGATTGGCTAGTTTGGGTTCCCCCCCATTCCCTGCTGCCTATTCCCTCTTATATTCTGTGACACCCCCCACCTCCAGGCTGTTTTTGAGGGCGGAGATTCTTTGGGGCGCATCTTGCCCCCCTCCAAATTTTCCTGCCTGTTGCCAGGGAAGGTTGGCCCTCCTGAGGAACAGGAGGTACTCCTTGGGGGAGCAAATAATTGGGCCCTGGGGTCTAGTATCTCTGCCCTAGTGGGAGGGGTAATGTGGCAGCCCCAGACAACTGGGAACCAGAGTGATTTGTGAGTGTTGAGGTGAGGGGAGCAATGCTTGACCCCAAAGTGAGAATTTGAGGGAGAACTTAGACTCAGATCCCTACCTCCCCAAAACACATTTTGCTCTTGCCAGTCACAGCCTGGGTTTGAGTTCTTTCCTGGAGAGGGGAAGGCTCTCCCTTACTGCCAGGAGGAAAGATAGGCGTGTGCCTGGAGATGTAGTCTTCAGAGTACCTCAGAACATTAACTATCTGCATCCCCAGGACTCCCCAGAACTCTGGGTTCTTGAATTATCTGCAGGACCTTTTCCTGTCCCAGACTGTAGTTAGCTTTCTTTTGGAAGTCAGGTGTCCCTGAATCTAGTCTGATTTGGATCCTTTGCCCCACTAGATGCCCTGTTTTCTGGGAGGCCCATACCCACAACTGCCCCCACCCCAATCCCCAAGGGAAGCTACCAGTGAGGAAGCTTCCTTGAAAATCATGTGACCCAGGCCAGGCTGGGCTGGGCACACACTTAAAGTGCCTGCTGAGGCTAACGTTTAAGGGGCGTGGGGAAGGACTAGTTGAGCCTGAGGATCCTGGAATATTTGGGTGTGGGAACCCCTGGCTCCTGCTGCAGAGGGTGGGGGAGAAGAGAAGAAAGAGCTTACTAAGCTGGAATGCTGCCTGGTCCCATCATTCCTCCTCCTACCAGCTTGGTGTGCATATTTTGTGTGTGTATTTTCTTCTTTTTAATTGTCCCATGCTGGTTACCCTGTTTAAATCCATCCATGCTCTTGAGTCTACCCTATGGTCTTGATCTTCCATTGCCATACATAAGCATACCAGAAACTAAGGCTCTGGACAGCTAGAGGGCCAAGTCTTACATTTCTATTCTTAGTTCCTACAAATAGTGGGTAGAAGATGAGTGTGGAAGGGTTGTCAGGTTGGAGGTAGATGGGAGGTTCGCCTAGAAGTTGGGGCATTGGTGCCTGGGTCTAGTAGGAGAAGGGAGAAAAGTTTTCCCCTCAGTCTGGGAGTAGCATGGGGACAGGAAGAGGACCTATGCACAGGAGTGTGCATGAGAGTGGACAACTTCAGTCAGTGCCCTTTTGTGTGTCTGCTGGCCTGGTTGGAGGAGAGGGGGCAAAGATGGCTAACAGTGGGGAATCTTTCTTCCAAATGTGAAGAAGTCTCATGGTTTGATGCCATAGAGGATAGGTGGAGGTTAGACTTTAAGGAAACCACATAGGGGAGAGGCTTGAGAGTGGCCTGGGTGTCGGGAATGGTAGGAGTTGGGGTAAAAGAGGGGAACAGGCTTGCATGGGTGGGTGGGAGCACATGGTTGAACACAAGGGCATCGCTGCAGTATGTACAGTCCATACCAAAAGGATACACCCCCTACCCCACCCCCAAACTGAGCAGACCTAGGTGAGGGCCCAGGCGCCCTGGCAAGCTGCTTGCCTGCTGCCTGCCTGCCTGTCTGAGTCTCTCCTTTGTGCTCTGCTGTCTCCCAGCTCCTCCTCCTCCTCCCCAGCCCGGCAGAGACAGCACATGCCCCACACATGTGACTAAGGGAAGCCAGAGCACACGCAGACCCACATACATGCACATGCAGAAGGAAACACCACAAGATACACACATACACACACACACCCAGCTCCCATAGTGCTCCTGGGGTAGGGAATAGCTTCTGGGGCTTTGGTCAGGAACAGGGAGAGCCTCTGCTAAGGGTATCACCCCAGGCAGGGCAGGTTGCTGAGGGGCCAGGGCCTGTCTGGGGCAGCATGTGGCTCAGAAGGGTTAAGACAGGGAGGAGTAGGGGGAGGGGAGGAGGCAGCAGTGGTGGCGGCTGGGAGCCAGGAGAAGAGGATGGCAGAGCGCCAGGCCAACGGGAGGCCGGGCACAGACAAAGGAAGGGGGGCAGGCACACTGGAGGCCTGGGTCAGGGAGCCCCAGGGGCCCGGGCAGGGGGGCAGTGCTGGTACCTTATCCTGTGGGCTGGGGCAGGCTGCTGGTCTTCAGAGTCCCCACTTCCAGGAGGGGTGCTCTCCCTCTTCTCTCCGTCATCACCTTTGTCATTCTTTGCTGCTTCCTGCTCCCTCCACCCCAATTTTAGAGACTTCTAATTCAGACTTGCTCTCTTTAGCTGGACCTCTTCTGCCCCTGTGCAATTATAGGGGAATTAAGTCAGAACTGAGAGAAGAGCAGACGTGCTAGCTGCAGAAGGGGAACTATGAGGGGGCCTGTTTTGAACATGCCAGAGTCTTGGTATGTCTTGGTATTTAGGAGCCCTTCTCCCCGAAATTTGAGGAGACTGACTGGATAGGTTTCTGAGCTCTGAACTGGGGCAGAAGCAAAGCACTTACCTCTCTCCTTTCCCCTTGTAGACAGTCATTTGGGGCCTGGAATGGCCATTCCTTAGAGGGGGAAGGGAGTAGGAATGGCTGCAGTGCCCCAGAGCTTGTATGAGTGGGGTTAGAAATTTAGGATTCCAGCCTGAGGCCCTCCTATCTCACTGCAATTTGTTGAAGTTAGGATAATATTCAGCTCTGTGTGCTATAAGGATCTCCTGAGTTACTGCCTATGAATGCACTTTGGAAAGTTTAAAGGCAAGAAACAAATGACAGGAGTTGGCCTGTCAGTAGGGGTGGAGTGTGGTTATCCCAGAGTTGGGCTGTAAATTTGGGAGTCAGTGGGAATGTCTCAAGTCCTGGTATAGGCTGTTTATGTTGTAGGATTTGTCCAAATGTCATAGATTTTGATGTTTGTGATAGCTAGGATGTATCATGGCCAGGCCACATTTCAGGAAGGGTAGGTTCTGGGGTCAGTCCTTGGGTAACAAATGGTCAGGGTGTGTATGTAATAGTCTGTCACAGGTTCAGGTATCATGTAGTTTTGTTGTACATATTGGGATCAAGGGGCATGCATGTCACAGGTCTCAGTGTATATGGAAGTCAGGTCTGATATAGATTGCATGTGTGTGTATCTTGGATTTGGGTTTATTTAGGGTTTCAGGTTTATCACAGGTTGAAGTGTGTATCAGGTACCGATTTATGTGAAAGTGAGATGTGTTATTTATGTGTAAAGGTTGTTCATAGAGCCAAGTGTAATATTATTACTGCACAGTCAACTGGTGTGTGTGTCGTGAGAAATCCTGTTGTGGAGCAATGTGTGAATGTGGTGGGGGTGGTGGGGCAAGGAATAGGGAGCAGAGACTCAACCTGTAATGATGTAGGTCATACACTGACCTGCCGTGTGTGTGTGTGTGTGTGTGTGTGTGTGTGTGTGTGTTTCTTTTTTCCTATCTGTCCCGGTAGTAGGGCCTGGACCATTACCCAAGTTTGAGAAACACCCCGTCTTTTGGGACTCTCCCCTTGCATTGGAAAACAGACCCTACCCCACCCAGGAACATACTTTTCCTGGGGTTGGGGGGATGATTCAACGGCAGATCAGGCCCCTTCTGGGGATGCTTGGTTGGGCAAATTTGCCTTCCCTGACTGACAGCACCTCTTTCCCCTGCACCCACATGTCTGGTGGTGGGGGTGGGGTGGGGGGCTTCCTGCCAAGGCAGATCTCTATCAGGGCTTGGAACTTAGTTGGGTTGGGGGCAGGGAGCCTAGAGTTTCCCCTCCCTCCAATCAGTGTTTAAAGGCTGAAGTCAAAGTGTGTCTCTATCAAAAAATACCCCTCCCCTCTCCCCCCAGAGGCTTTGGGATTTCACCAGGGGCCGAAGCCCAGGTTGGCAGCCCAGACCAATCTGTATCGGAGATCACAGGAGAGAAGAAGAGAGATTTGGGAGATTTGGGAGGCAGTTTGAAAATATTGGGAGTCTCCAGAGGAGAGCACTCTCCTCCATCCCTGCCTGTGGCTTTGGCGTCCCTGCTTACCCCTGAGCACCGCCAGGGGCTGGTAGAGTGCATTCCAGTTCCTGGCCCCCACAGGCCTCCTCTGCATCCAGGTCCCTTCAGGCCTAGTCTGTTCTGTCTCCATCTCTCCATTCCCAGTCTCTGTCTCTCTTTTGTTTTTCTCAGCAGTCCTCCCTGCCTGCCTCCCTCTCTCCCTCCTTCCCTCTTCCTCTTGCCTCTCAGGGAGGGGGCGGGGCCGGTGGGGGCAGCTCCACCCTCTGCCAGCCCTGGGGCCTCATTCTGAGTGAGCGGGGAGGGAGGGAGAGAAAGGGAGAAAAGGCAGGGAGCCGGCGGGCGCTGCGTGTGTCTGAGCGTGTGCGAGTGTGAGTGAGTGTGAGTGCCGGGCCCTGCCTCGCCTGGTTCCCCGGCTGAGGGGCCTGGTGGCCTGGGGAGGGCGGGCGGGCTGCTTGGAGGCAGAGGCAGCGAGAGGCGGCGGCGGGGCGAGCCGAGGAGGAGGAGGAGGAGAGAGGAAAGAGCGGAGCAGCCATTGTTGAGGGAAACCTTGCAAACAAAGAAGGCTCCGGACTCCCCGCAGTCCCCCGCCCCCCAGGCCGGCCCCCTGGCCCCCAACCCTCGGCCCAGTGGCCATTGTAACTTTCCCCCGGGGCTGCGGCCGCCGCGGGGCGGGCCGAGGGTGTGTGTGCGAGTCTTTGTGCGGCCCGCTGAGTGGAGCTCCAGCCAGGCCTCCTGTCCCACTCGGGACATGAGCAGCTGAAGTTGGCCCCCTATCAGTCCTCACCCTGCCAGGGCCCTGCTGGGCTTGCAGCCGCTCCCCGCACCTCTCCTGGCCCCCTCAGTTCTCCCAGGTAAGTCTGCGCACCCTGCAAACCTGTTAAGGGATGGGTGGAAGGTCCTGGGTCTGGCCCAGGCCTGGTATACTGGCGTGGGGGAGAGGTGCCCCAGCTCAGAGAGGCCAGGACTCCCAGGCCTGCTGACCTCTGGTCAAACCCCAAAGGGAGGGGACCTGCCCTCAGGTCAGGCTGGTTACCATGGAAATGCCAGCTGGAGGTTCCCCCCTCAGCCCTAGATGCAGCTTCTATCCTGAGAAAACTTTCCAGTTGAGAGTCTTCCTCTCCCCCTGGTTCCTAAGGGCTTTTAGACTGCTAGAAGTGGAAGTGGGCCTATGTTTGACCTCAAGGCTGGATGACACATACCCTTCACTCCCACCCCCACCCTGCTCCTTCTACCCCTGCTGCTGGGGACAGGCAGCAACAGGGACAGATGGTCTGGGTGATGTTCCCTCCCCTTCTCTTCTCACTCCCAGGCCCTTGTGCTGGGACTACTGGGAGTTGCTATGGCTCTGGAGAGATGCTGAATTTGTTTGTGTCCATTCACTGGAGATGTAAATAGAGGCCCCAGAGCTTTGGACTTTAGCTCCTCAGAACTATTACCCAGCCCCTGTCAGTTCACTAGTGAGAGGAATTGAATCTCTGAAACTTCTTTAGAATTAGAGGAACTCCAGGTATACTGCTTCCCTTCTTTTTAGGGTCTTGAGCTGACACATTTCTTCAAGTGGCCCTGAAATTGAGGGCAGGGGCAGTGATACTTTTGGAGAAAGGATGGCCTAATTAGGGGATGAGGGCCAGGTCTAATCATCTGAACTCTCGGGTTCATTGCCTGTGCCTGGCCTGTGGTGGGCTGTGTAAGCTTGGCTTTCTATGTGGCCTTGGTCATTCATGAAGTGGGAAGGTGGGAGTCTCTTTCCTGAGGTTCCTCAGTCCAGACTGGCATCTGAAGACTGTGTGTGCTGTGCTGGGAGCATGTGGACGTGGCCCATGAGAGCTCATGCATGGAGCAAGGCCCTGTTGCTGGCACCCTGATCCTGCCTGGGGCTGCTAGGTTCCAGCCCTTGGTAGGCATGTTGGGCGAGCTGAGGATAGAAGCCTGCTAGGCAGGATGAGGTGCACGCATGTGCAGGCACACACAGGCTCTGGCTCTTGGCACCTTCAAGGGACTGTGTAGTGAAGTCCCTTCTGGGACCCTCCTTTTGTCCATATTGTGAGGAGGGGGCCCTGGGGAGAGAATTAAATGACACACATTGGCACAAGATCTTCTTTGTCTCTTCCCCCCAAGGAATAAAATATTTTGTATCTAAATTGAGGAGGGGGCCAATACAGCTACCTTTCAAAATGCTATCAAGTTTCGAGGGTGTGAGGAAGCAACTATGACTGGGGTCAGGACTTTTGGAGTGTGCCTCAGTTTCCCCTTAGGGGGAAAAGAGCATTTTAGGGGTACCTGGCTCATACCCAACTATGAATATAATACTTTTTCCAGTCAGGAAATAGTTTACCAGAACCGTGTGCCACTGGGTGAGGTGGAGAGGGGGAACACATGTGCATATGTACAGATACACACAAGCAGAGACCCTCATCTAGTTACCACTTGCTTCCTAGACTGAGCCCCCCAGACCCTAGGCTTGCTCCTTCCCAGCCTTCTTCTTTCTTCTTTCCCATTTGTAAGTAGAATGGGATCTAGTAGCGGTCCCTCTACCTCCCTCCCCCACTGCAAGTCTCAGAAGACAAAAATGGGCTGAGACTTTGGGTTTCTGGTTTGGAGACAATACTAGACTAGTGGTGGGTGTGGGGGAGGGGGCTGGGCTGATAAGGGAGTACCGTTCGTTTGTGGGGGAGGCAGAAGGCCCAACTGGTTATCTGGTGGGCGGCACCCAGCAGACACCCACCCCCCTTTATCTTTCTGTCCCCTGCCCTCCTGAGACCCTGGGGTTGGAGGAGGGGCACAGAGATGGCAAAATCTCCCTTTTTTCTCCCCAGCTTGGTCTCCAGAGGGCAATAGAAGGGTAGAAATAAGTACAGGCTTTGGGAATCCGAAGATTGGGGCTCATGTTCTAGCTCTGTGATCTTGCCAAGTCCCCTTGAGCCTTCAAGTTGCCTTATCTGTAAAATGGGAATGTTATAGTTGACCCTGCTACCTCACATAGCGGTTGTGATAATTGAACAAAATGATGTAGCTAAAAGGGGATTTATCAAAATTAGGTTCTAATGTTTGGATGTTTATTTTATGGTATTGACATTTCTTCTCAGTTTCAATTCTATCATCCAGGGTTCAGCCACATGAAGAAATAGGTTCTTGGATATTAGAGCTGAGTACTTCTAGTTTCTTAGTAAAACAAGATTGGAGCCAGATTTAGAAGCAGAGATAGGTGCTCCCTAGGGTAGTTCCTCTCCCCAGGTCCACTCCGGGGGCTCCAGAAGACTAGTCCTTGTCTAGCACAGTCTAGCAAACTTCCAGGAGAGCTGTCCAGGGACTCAGGGCATCTTTTCTTCCTTTCCCTTTTAGGTTGTTCCTCAAAGTCATTCAAGCTGTACTCGCCGAAAGAGCCCCCGAACGGCAACGCCTTCCCCCTTTCCATCCCGGCACCATGCTAGATCGGGATGTGGGGTGAGTCTCTTATTAACTGCTGATGCCTTCTCCAGAAGGGATTCTACCTAAAAAGGGAGGGTGTGATACCCTCCTCAATAATTCCTGTCTTCCACACCCATTCTCATAGCCTCTTCCCTTATACAGCCCAACTCCCATGTACCCGCCTACATACCTGGAACCTGGGATTGGGTAAGTGGAGTTCAGTGGGGAGGGACGTGCTTTCCATTACATGGGTGAAGGCAGAGGTGGTGGGGGTGGGGAGGCTGTGCTCCTTCTGACCTCCCTTCTTCACTTACCCCAGGAGGCACACACCATATGGCAACCAAACTGACTACAGAATATTTGAACTTAACAAACGGCTTCAAAACTGGACAGAGGTATGGCTAAGGGGAAGGGGCTTTGGGGCAGCGGACCATCTGGGTACCCTTGTGGGATGTCCTCTGTCATTCACACAAACACTCCTCCTTGTGCTCCTTAGGAGTGTGACAATCTCTGGTGGGATGCTTTCACAACTGAGTTCTTTGAGGATGATGCCATGTTAACCATCACTTTTTGCCTGGAGGATGGACCAAAGAGATACAGTGAGTGGCCTCTGGGGGTCCTGCCAGTTCTCTTGTGAGGGTATATCTCCTGTGTCCTTCTAAGGTCTAGGAGTAGGTATTTGTCCCAGAGTATTCATTTTGGCAGGGGTGGCATCTGCCTGACCTCTTTTGAGGTCCTAATGTTCTGAAGGGTTTGTCCCATTTCTACAGCCATCGGCCGGACCCTGATTCCACGCTACTTCCGCAGCATCTTTGAAGGGGGTGCTACAGAGCTATACTATGTGCTTAAGCACCCCAAGGAGGCATTCCACAGCAACTTTGTGTCCCTCGATTGTGACCAAGGCAGCATGGTGACCCAGCACGGCAAACCCATGTTCACCCAGGTCAGCAACCCAGCTGGATGTGTAACGCTGAAGCATCTGAGTTTGATTCCCTTCTTCCTTCCCAAAAATGTACTCAGCTGTCTCCCAGGGAGGCATAATGGGAAGTGGCCAGATAAGATGGGAGGGCAGGCATGCTGCAGCATTCAGCAGGCATTCACTGAGCTTGTGCATGACAGTATTCTGGGCCACAAGGGTACATATACGACTTAAGAGCTTGTCCTCGTCAGGCTTATAGCAGATGAATGTATCACCAGCTACATGGGGAAGAGGACAGGATCAGTTAAGCATTTCTACTATGCATATATGTGTGAGGGATAGGACTGTGATGGGTGTTTAAGGGAATGTTCTATGTCATCTATACATCCAGATTTAGGTGCAGGTGGCAGAACTGTGTGCAGTAGGAGAGTTGGGAGCAAATGGGAGAATAGGTATAATTTCAGGTATGGAGGAAGGGGCAAAGTTGTGACAAGTTTGTCTCCAGGTGTGTGTGGAGGGCCGGTTATACCTGGAGTTCATGTTTGATGACATGATGCGGATAAAGACTTGGCACTTCAGCATCCGGCAGCACCGCGAGCTCATCCCCCGCAGCATCCTTGCCATGCATGTGAGTGTGGGCCAGACCCAAGATACAAGGGGGAGGGCAGGCAGTGGGAAGGGCAGAACAAAGTCTGCCATTTCCTGACAGTGACCTTAGAAAGAAGGTTAGAATTTCTTTACCTGAAAAATGGATTTAACAATAACCCTTTTTCTCTCTCAGGAGTGTCATATGGCTCATATGATAGATGCAATCCAGGCACTAATATTCTTATCTTTTTACTCATCTTTCTAGGCCCAGGACCCCCAGATGTTGGACCAGCTCTCCAAAAACATCACCCGGTGTGGGCTGTCCAATTCCACTCTCAACTACCTCCGAGTGAGTCTGATCACCCAGTCTCTACACGATTCCATTTGGTCTCAGCTCCATGTCTCCCCTGTCAAGCTTACTCCTGGTCTCCCTGCAGCTTTGTGTGATACTGGAGCCCATGCAGGAGCTCATGTCCCGCCACAAGACCTATAGCCTCAGCCCTCGTGACTGCCTCAAGACCTGCCTTTTCCAGAAGTGGCAGCGCATGGTAGCGCCCCCTGGTGAGTCCCTTGTGCCTGTATCTGCTCTTACGAGGATCTGATGCCAACCCCAGGGGCTGTACGTCTATCTCCTCTTGAAGTCCTTTCTTGACTCCTGGGTCTGCAAGAATGGGATCAGGGTAGGCTCAGGCTCCTTAGGAGCCAGAATAAGGAATCAGGCCCAGGGCACTGCCCCACCTAGGTCTCCTTTCTCTGGCACAGCGGAGCCCGCCCGGCAGCAGCCCAGCAAACGGCGGAAACGGAAGATGTCAGGGGGCAGCACCATGAGTTCGGGAGGCGGCAACACCAACAACAGCAACAGCAAGAAGAAAAGCCCAGCCAGCACCTTCGCCCTCTCCAGCCAGGTACCTGTAAGCATCTCGGCTTTCTTCTCTCTTCTGGGCTGCCCCACTGCTGACCCCTGACCCTTGACCCTGTCCCAGCATGAGCTCACTAGCAGACATAGAAGCTGAGACAGTTTTTCACAGTATACTCTGTCAGCATGGGCTGACTCCTGTCGCTGATGAGAGAGTCTTTATTAGTCACATGCATGGTTGTGGTCACATAGACTCAGACATAGCAACATAGGTTTAAAGGGAAAGAGTCATCCATGAAAACATACGGACATTCAGGACAGACAGTTTTGGGGCACACAGACCATCAGAGACAGACACACACTGATAGGACATGCAGCTTCAAATGTGTGTGCATCTAGAATACAAGCATATGCACACACTTCCCCCATTGATGTTTTTGATCTGCTCCCTCTTACATGTGGACAGAAGCTTAGGGGCCCCTAAAATTTTGGGGAGATCGTAGGGAGCTAGGGGAGTAGATTGACTTCTCCCAGAGTCTAGTGGATGTGGGTCAAAAGTTGTGATACTCTGCAGTCCTTCGGTGGGAAGGATTTCAGGGGCTGACGGTGTCAGAGGAGTTGATGTTTTAAATTGGGGTGTGAGAAGGGGGTGGGGGTGTTGAGTTTCTGGGGTGGGTGTTGGGGCTTTGGGGGTATCTGCCGCCCTGGGCCGGGCGAGCCCCTGCCCCGATTATGTTTGGGGACCTCCGCCACTCTCAGGATGTGATGGTGGTGGGGAGCCCACCCTGATGGGCGGGGAGTTCGGGGACGAGGACGAGAGACTCATCACCCGGCTGGAGAACACCCAGTTTGACGCGGCCAACGGCATTGACGACGAGGACAGCTTTAACAACTCCCCTGCCCTGGGCGCCAACAGCCCCTGGAACAGCAAGCCTCCATCCAGCCAAGAGAGCAAATCGGAGAACCCCACGTCACAGGCCTCCCAGTAAAGGCCTCTCCAGGGCCACCCAGTGCTCTGCCTTCCTGCCCCACCCCTTGCAGCCCCAGGGAGCAGAAGACAGAATGAAGAGACTGAGCATCTAAAATGGGCAGCCTCCATCCACCCACTTCAGGGAGGAATTGGACTCGCTGGGGGCAGGTGCCAAGATTTGCCCCCCAGTGGCCCTGGGCTGGGCCTGGCCTCTGCAGAGCCTTTTGGTGGAAGGGGATACTCATGTGGATGCCTATGTGGACCCTGGGCCTCTGAGAAATGTCCTGACCCCTGCCCCCCCCCCGCCCTCCCCCAGGGCATTTGCCTCCATCCTCACTTCAGGTTCTGGGTTCCCTGTTCTCCTGACTCCACCCTCTTCAAGCCTGGGGTTGCCTGTACCCACAGCCCTTAGGACTTAAAGTTATGGGGCTTCGTTCAGTGCCCCTTCCCCTAGGTGGCTGGTAGTAGAGGGGTAAAGCTCTGGGCTCTTCCTTTCTGCCACCTATTCCAGCTTCAAGTTTTTTAAAAATAACATTATTAAAAATGTAAGTTTTAAAAAAAGTCACTCATGTCCCCACTCTTCCCCTCATTAAAAGTCCAGCTACCCTCCCTACACCTGGCAGATGGGGGCTAGGGCCCAGGTGGAGGTGAGCTTTTGGGTAGGGTACGGGGGGTATGCATTACCATTTTATACAGTTTGAGAGCTTCAGACCAAGGAGAGACACTTTGCCATCTCTCTTCCCGTTTCCTCTGAGGTGACTGGAATTAGGGAAGGCATGCCATGGCTTAGGGGGCCATTGATGGCCTCACTTTTGTGACAGCCCCCAGCTGTTGTCTCTGTCTCCCCGTCCTCCAGGACTCTGGCCTGCCCTCTTAGTGCTTGTAACTCCCTCAATCCCAGCCCCCAACCCCCTCCCCCCATGGTGTGTATATTCTTTACAAGTCCTCCACTAGAGCAGCTGTCTTGGATGGGGGAGGAGAAGGCTCCCTCTTTTAGGGAGTGTGGAGGGCAGGGAGCTGCCTTGTTTGTCACTGTGTTTTTTGTTTTGTCTCAGTTGGGCAGGCATGGGATGGGGGAGGGGTTCATTCACTCACTTCAGTACTCTCTTCCCCAGCCCCTCAAATTGCATATCTCGTCCCCCGCCCTCCACAGAGGAGAAAGAGCCACTGAGATAGATATCGCAGCTCTATAATCACCAGGGAGCAGTTGGTCTCTGTACCCTAGCTGAAGTGGAGGGTCGTCATCTCCCAATATACCTTCCAGTCCCCTTCCTCATAGAAGAGAGGGGGAGGCAGTCAGCAACCTCAGCTATATTTCAGTTGGACATGCGGAGGCCCCTGGCCCAGGGTGAGGCCAAGAGCAGAGTCCCATGAGTCTGGGCTCTCCTCTGGCTTCTCTGCCTTTCCCATGGCCAGTCAGAAGTGTTAGTACCACCTCTCTTCCCACTCTTCCTTTTGGATTCTGGGGTCCTCACACCATGTTTCCTCTACTCCAGCTGCCACTGTTGGAAGGGTATTATGTCAGGAGCTGAGGGAAAGGGTAGGGAAGATGGATGCCCCACCCCAACTGCAATGCCTTTTTTTTTTTTTTTTTTTTTTTTTTTTGGCCATTTGAGTCCTGTATGGTACCAATCAATAAAGAGACTTTTTGGTTTGACCGTGTCTTGGTTGGTCATTGGTGCTCAATAATGACACCGCTCAAGGCAATCTTTTCCCCCTTCTTCCTGTAGTCCTAAAACCAGTTATTGGGGAGGAGCTATTAATTCAACTTGTGGATTTCACTCCCATCTCACATTTACTCTCTTTCTGGTGTTGCTCCTCGTGTCCCAGCCTGGCCCATCTCCCTCAAAAGTTGACTTCCTGGTCCCCAGACTCTTGTTCCTCACTGCCATCCTAGGGCTGCTAGATGGTGGCCCTCCTAAAGCAGGACTCCTGGGATAGATAGGCCTGTATGGGTGGGGTAAAGGGACCTTGCTTAGGAAGGGGCTTGGATTGATGGAGCTTTGGGTGGTTAGAATGTCTGGGAGGGCTCAGCCAGTGAGATTCCCACCCCTAACCCAGGGAGGCCAACCTGCCCAGCTGAGATCTCTGAATAAGCTCTGGTATTAGGTCCCCAGTGGGGAAGTCAGAGATTAGGGATTATTTGGCCACTTGCTGACTGGGTGAAAGCACAGAGGGAGGAAGGAGGAAGCCTGAGCACTTGCTAGGGGGCAGCCTGAAGCTCCACAGAAAGAGGGAAGGAAGAATAGGGCACTTCTCCAGGTAGTTACTCCCCGCAAGTCCCCAATCCCACCACCACCATTAAAGAAGATTGGCAAGACAGGTGCTGCTGCTGCTGTGGATTGGGTATAGGGTCTTAGCACCTACAAAGCCCCCTACCCAGTCTCCATATTTACCCCAGGCAGGGGAATCTGAGCCCTCAGACTTATTCTGCCACTAAGGTCTCTCGATGTGAATTAAGGCCTCGTAGACCTGAGCCTCTACCCTCACTTCCCAACTGGTGGAAGAAACCAGAGGATAGCACTGCATGGACCACCCTGCCCTATCTCTAATTCACACAGTGACCTTGGTCCATCCCTGCTGCCAGCCCTATTCATCACCCTAGAGCCTCAGGACCCCAAGGCCTGCATTCATGTGTGTACACACACACACACACACACACACACCCATTCCTCTGCAGACCTGACCTGATGACTACCATCAGCTCACTCTAGGAGTGCTAGGTAATACCTACCTACCTGCAGTGTGTTTGTGTCTGGCACTAGGTGTACATCTGGCCTTTTCTCTTAACTGGCCAGTGTGTTATGTTGTGACTGCTGAGCTGGGAGAGGGCTTGGATATGTATATATAAGGGAGCATATACATGTATGAATATGTATGTGGACTAGTGTATGCATTTGTTTATGGTGTATGTCTCAGTGAATTCATTCGGCTAATATTCATTGAGCTCTCTCTAGGTGCCAGGCCCAGATCTAGGTGCTAGGGATACAGTGCTGAACAAGGCTGAGAAGTCATGACTTCTGAGTGTGAGTGGGAAGCTACAAATACAGAAATGAGGATGTATTGTAGAATGCATGGCTTGGTAGTACGATTATGTTGGGTTTCAAGATCACTGGGGGCAGCAGTTGTGTGACTGAGCATTTTCAGATTTACATGATGTGCACGTGCGTGTGCGTGTGCGTGTGTGTGTGTGTGTGTGTGTGTTTTGGAGGACGGGGGTGGGGGGTGGGGGTAAAGAAAAGAGGTAAATCGCCAGGCTTAGACTCTACCCTGCTTGGGGAGGGAGTGTGCCAGAGAGACAGGGGGACCCACTTTTTGAACTCAGGAAACATAGTGGCCTGGGACTTCCTCTGGAGCCCTAGATCTAGCTCCTCCCTGTTCGCCCCAGCAGCCCCTCTGGGGAAAGTCCTTGGTCAGGAGGAATTGCTGGGGTGGGGGAAGGGAGAAACCCTTCAAGTCAGTTTATGCCCTCTGTTTCCACATGCAGGTGAGGGCCCAGTCCAGAGTCCCAGCACAATACTGAAAGATTTGTTTCAGCTCAACTGTGCCGCTGCCAGACCCCACTGCAGAGGCATAGCACTTAAACCCCCCAGAACCACAATACAGCCTGGACCCAGCTCCTTTTTTAAGACTACTAGTCGAGTCCAGCACAAACTTCAGCTCCTTTTATACCTTTAGCCCATTCTAGCCTGATCTCTAACCCCTTTCCCCAAAGGTAAAACTCTAGCCTAGCCAGCCTGACCCAGTTCAATCTGACGTCAAGCTCCATCCCCTGAAGTGAAAAGTTCTAAGCTACCAGCTCCTAGAGCCTCCTCCCACCCCTTTTTTTCAGAAAGTAGGGCCTTGGGGATTGGTACACATAGAGGTGAGGGTTTGAGATTAGGAGCTACAGCCTGGATGAAGAAGGGAAGGGAAGGGAAGGAGGTGCTAAGGATGGCCTAGGCTGGAAGGAAAGAAATGTATAAAAATAAGTTTTGAGTCAGTGGCCCCCTACTTCCAAGCTGAATTTCAAAGATGCTTTTTTGACCTCTGCTGGTCCAAGCTCCCAGTACCCAGAATGCTTACAACTAGTTATCTACCCTGTGGGCCCAGTCAAATTCTCTCTTAGGATAGACTGCTGCTGAACTTTTCCCCACCCTCACCTTGAGTTTTTCAATGGAGCAGAACAGGAAATGGGTGGGAGACTGCACACCTCGCAGTTCTTACCCTGGGGAGTGAGGGAAGCTGAATGCAATGGAAGCTGACCCACATTTCCAGGTCCCTACTCCAGCCTTGGGAAGGGGCTATTTTCTCACCAATTCCAGGACCCTTCTCCTGAAGTAGCTAAACCCTGGATTCCATCCCTCCTACTGCCCCAACTCTGTATCACTAGCTCAGCTCTCCAGGAAGAGAATCTAGAGATAGTTCCTACAGAAAAGTCCCAGAGAGGGTTGGGGGATAAGAATCTTTTCTCCATTGCCCTCAAACAAGTAAGGCTACCTGGAAGAGGTAGGCATAATTCTCTCCCTTTTCCTTAATGGATGTCAGGTGCACAGAATTAGTTGAATCATAACCTTGGTTCACACACTCTTCATTGTTTCATGCCCAAGACACATTTACTTATTTATAATACTGTCAGAAGAACTCAACACCGTGAAAGCTAGGACCTTAGCAATAACAAGTCTAACAGTGGTCCATTCCAACTCCATCCTCTCCCAAGGTATCCATCATTCTTTTTTCTTTTTTATATTTATTTTAGCTATATGTATTCCTAAAAACTTTTTTTTTAATTTTAAGTTTTTGTTTGTTTGTTTTAATAAGAACAGTGAACAAGCAATATAGTACATACAGCTGGGCAAGGAAACAGTAAACGGATGGTCACATACACATATAATTACAATTTATAATACAACTGAAGAGTCCAGGATAAATAAAGGGAGACCTAATTTAAAATATGTTAAGGAACGCCTCCCTGAGGGGATGATGTATCTTGAGACTTGAAGGATAAGGAGGACTTAGCCAGGTAGAGCGTGGGGAAGACGATTTCAGGTAGAAGAAACAGGTCCTCATGCTGGGAAGTGCTTGGCAGCTTGGAAGAATAGAATACCAGTAGATTCTGAGCCTAGTAATCAAAGGGAAATGGTGGCAGGAAAGAGGCTGAGGTAATGCCATAGTGTCAAAGGTGATGATGATGATGGTGGTGATGATGATGATGATGATAGCAGTTAACATTCATTCTACACCAGGTATTGTGAGAAATCCTTTATATCATTCATCTCATTAAAAGCTGACCATAGCTCTGTGATGTGAGTACTCTTATTTCTCCCGTTAACAGGAGAACACTAAAAGCCAGAAACGGGGAAACTAAGCCAGAGAGCCCAACCAACTTGCCCAAGGTCACAGAGTCAGCAAGGATTTTGAATTTCATCCAAACATAATGGCTGTCTGAAGGGTCTAAGGCAGGTCACAATTAAAACGTGGTCTCTCCCCCTGAGAAACTCCTAGAGCCTGGAAAAGTCAGGCCAGGCCACAATTTGAGTAAAAAGTACATACCATGAAATAGGATTAAAATGGGCAAAGTGCTGTAGATCCATAGGGAGAGAAATTAGTTTTGACCAAAGAGATCTATCTGGGAAGGCTTCTTGCCGAAGGTGAAATTGGTTGTGATCATTGAAGGGAGGTGGAGATCAATGATAAAAGACAATTGTTTTCAAGATTCATCCATGTTATTGTATGTACCAGTATTTAATTTCTTTTTATTTCCAAATAATATTTCATTATAGGGATATACTACATTTTATTTATCCATTTATCAGTTTATGGACATTTGGGTTTCCACTTTTTGGCTGCTATGAACATTCATGTACGCATGTTTGTAGAGACAGATATTTTGATTTCTCATGGCTATATACCTAGGAATGGAATTGCTGGGTCATATGGTAACTCCATGTTTAACCTTTTGAGCAACCACCGAACTGTATCCAAAGTGGCTGACGTTTTGCATTTCTAACACCAATGTATAAAGACTCTAATTTCTCTATATCCTCCCCAACAGTTGTTTTATCTGTCTTATTATAGCCATCTGGAGTGTGGGGAGTGGTATCTCATTGTAGTTTTGATTTGCATTTCTCTGTTGGCTAATAATGTTGAGCATTTTTTCATGTGCGTATTGGATACTTGTATATTTTCTCTGGAGAAATGTTTATTCAGATCCTTTGTCCATTCAGTCATCTTTTTTATTATAGAGTTTTAATAGTTATTTATATATTCTAGATACTAGCCTTTATCAGATACATGATTTGCAAATATTTTCTCTCATTCTGTGGGTTGTCTTTTCATTTTTTTGAGGGTGTCTTTTGGAGCACAAAAGTTTTAAGCTTTCATCAAATTCAAATTGTCTGTTTTTTCTTTTATCACTTGTGCTTTTGGTGTGCTTAGTAAACTTTGTATCGAAGCATAACAACAGAAAAGTACACATATGATATACAACTTGACAAATTTCCTCAAAATGAGCACACTCTGTAACCAGTGCTGAAATCAAAGTAGACTCCAAAAGTCTTCCTCATGACCCTTCCCAATCACTTTTTTCCTTCCAAGATAACGACTGTCCTGATTTTGAACATCCTGATTAGTTTCACCTGTTTCTGATGTATGTAAACAGGATTATATCAAAGAGGCAACGATTTTCAATGATTCTACCCAACGCTGGAATGATATGAAGAGTCTAGAATTTTGTGCCCTTGGAGTAAACTAATCTCTCAGAAAAGGGACTTATATTAATGTGCACAACAGAAATTCCATTTCTGGGAATCATAGCTTTACTCATAATACAGAAAGTCTGGAAACACCATAAAGTGATAGATAAGAGAATAGCTTGATTAACTATGATATCCTAACAATGAAATACCACATAGCTATCAAAATAAAGTTTACCAAGAGGTTAACAATTGTGAAAAAAAAAATAAACACATGATAAATGTTAACTGAAAAGAAGGATTAAAAAATATACAAACTGCTTACAATTATGTAAAGGAGCCTACTCATGGGAAAAAAATACATGGGAAGAAAATACAATATTGGTGGTAAGATGATTGAATTCTAGGTAGAGTTTTTTTTCTTTGCTATTTTTCAAATTTCCTTTAATGTATTCATGCTACCTTTATAATGACAAATACTAATGACAAATGAGACAGAATCCTGGTAGAAAGCAACAAAGACCTGAATTATAGCATTTGTGATGGGGCTGGGGAGAGAAGGAGAATAGATATAATTTGGCAGTTTACTGAATCTGGGGAGTGAGTGGGAAGATGAAAGCGGATGTTGAGGTCTGGAGGAACTGAGAGGACACTGATGCCATAAACTAAAATGGGGATCCCTGGAATGATCACAATGATTTGGAACATGGTTTCTTGCTATAGACACCCCTGGTTTGAATCCTGGCCCAACCACTTACAGGTGGGTAACTCAGAACAAGTTATTTAAGCTTGTTTCCTCATCTCTAAAATGAGGATAATAGCACCTGTCTTAGAGGATAGTTAGGAGAATGAATTGATATAGAGAGTTTAGAAAGTGCCTAGAACAGAGTAAGCCTTCAATAAAGATCAGCTATTTTGATATGCCCAGAGGCCCTAGAAGATCAGGGGCTAGGATTTCTCTGTTTTCAGGTACCAGTCAGACTGGAAATAGTCCCTCCACCTCCCTTCTTTTAGCCAGCTCACCACCAAGAGGTTGCCAACAGGAGTGGAAATGGATGGGACCTAAAGTGGGACCTGAAGTAGGAAACTGCAAATCAAATAAGCCAGTCTAGCAGTAAAGCAGAGAAGCTCTGGAACACCCTATCAGAGCCCTCCTGTCCCATGTCAGTATATTAGGATGCTCCCTGGCTGGTGTAAGGAGGGGCCTGGAAGAGACTCTCTTCCTTTGCTCAATAGGTGCTGGCTAATTGGGTATAATTTGCCTCATCACTGTCTCCTCCCCCACCTAGACCTAGACTTGTTTGAGAGCACAAGAAACAAGGACAACCAGTGGGACAGCTACAAGAAGATAAGCAGAACTCTGTTTGCTGGTCTGGCCTCCAGAGGCCACTTCTGCCATTGCCCCTCCCTGCCCTGTGCATACATGAAGCAGGATGGGTGAGTAGCTACTTGGATGAAGTCTAAGACCACGTTCCCTCCCTCTCCTCTCCAAGGTCTTGATATATGAGGCTAACTACATAAAGGTGCCTGGTATTTGCCTCATCTTTGGTCTTGTGCTCATACAGTCTGGCCTCAGCCTGTTCTGCTGCCCATGTGAGTTCTGCAGGTGCTAATTAGTTCCATCAGTCTAGTTCCCAGCACCACTTGCCTACATACTTCCTACTGGCCATGACCATGCTCCTCCTATATGTTGTCCTTCCTCTATCCAGTGCCCATCCCTCATGTCTGAAAGCTGGTCCCTCAGGCCAGGAGACATCTTTGGTCTCCTCAGAGAGATCCCATCCTCACCTGTGACCCTTCCCCACCTTATGCAACTTGCTCCCCATTTGACTCTCTGGGCTCCATGCCTCCAAAAACCTTCTCTTGCATTACCCAGAATTCCCCAAACCCAACTACTGTCCAAACTTGGCTCCTCTCAACTGCCCCTGACCCCTCTTCCATTTTCCACTCATTCCTAACCCCCACCTCAATCCGTCCCCTCCTAATTCCCACACCTCTACCTGTACTCTACCCACCCCCTCTCCTGATTTTCTTGACCTCTCTCCACATTCTGACTTGGTCTGAGTTCCCTCGCCCTCTCCCTACTGCCTTGTGTTCCAGGAGCTGGAATATCTGCAGTTTCATAAGCAATAAGCAGCTCTATGAGGCCATTTCCTACAGTGGCTACTCCCTCAGAAATAACAAGCACAACCTTCCGCTCTTCCCTTAAGTCCATCCTCCAGACATGGAGGAGACTTAATACTCCCTCCACCCTGAGAATTTCCCTCCGGGCCAGACTCGGATCCCACCCTCACTCCAGAATCCCAGCCTCTCAGAGAGCTTGGGTTACACCTCCTGCAGGAGTGGGAGTGTCACATTCCAAGCATCAAGGTTGCAGGTGATCGACTCCCGCTCACCAATTTCATTTCTCTCTCCCTTCTCCCTAGGGGTCATTTCCAGGCAGGAAACCTCCTTTCCTCAAACTTTCCCTTACTCCTTGTATCTTGACCCTCTTCCTTCTACTTCCCAGGACATGGATATAAGCACTGTCTATGGATGGGAGACCAGAAAAATCCAGTCCAACCTGCTGGGTGAGGTAGAAACAGCTTGCAGTGGGACTGGGAGGGGTGGAGAGCCCTGGTGGTTTATTATTTCCCTGTCTCCCCTAGACTTCTGCCCTTGCTTGGGGATCAACATATGGATTGCCCTCCATCTCGTGTGTGTGTGTGTGTGTGTGTGTGTTAACACCACCAAGCAATTCTCTGATACCAGCTGTGTGTCCTACAATTGAATTCAGTCCTGACACTATCTACCTGGAGAATAGCATCAGATCCCACAAGTTAAGGGTTCCATCCCACAAGAATGCCCTCTACTTTAGATGCCAATTGCGAGTCCAGGTTGTTACCTGTGCTTCTGACCAACTGTCTAGAAATTGGACATTCCCATGACCTCTCCTCAGTTTAATCAATTTGCTAGAGTAGCTCACAAAACTCAGGAAACCAGTTACTTACTAGATTACCAGTTTATTACAAAGGATATCAAAGGAGACTGTTAGAAAGAAACAAAAGGTCCAAAATAGAGTCACCTGTGCCAAGTCTCACATCAGCGAACCTAATTGCAGTTTCAGCCTCTCCCAGGAATGTGATTTTTAACCAATTTGGAGTTACCCGATCAGCACTAGTGAGGTAATCCACATGATAGAACCTCCCCCTACCCCCTCAAAGAAAAGTGACCTTGCCTGAAATAGTCCTTTCTTTTGTTTATGACTTTCTTGTCCCACTCACCTTCTGCTTATAAAAGCCTTCCATTTTGTATAGCTCTCAGAGATCCTTTCTACACTGGGTGGAAAGCTGCCTAATTCATGAATTGTTGAATAAAGCCAATTAGATCTTTAAGTTTACTCAGTCGAATTTTGCTTTTTAAGATATGAATGAATAGCCAAATGAAGAGATACATAGAGTGAGGTCTGGAAGAGCCCTAAACACAGGAGCTTCTGTCTCTGTGGAGTCTGGGGTTTGCCACCCTCCTAGCATGTGGATGAGTTCTAGTTCACCAAGATAGAAGCTCTCAAAACACTGTCCTTTTGGGTTTTTATGGAGGCTTCATTACATAGGTACAATTGATTAAATCACCAGCCATTGGTAATGATTCAACCTCCAGGCCTCTTCTTTATAAGATGGTAAGAGGGTGGGAATGAAAGTTCCCCTGTCTGACTCTCTAATAAATGGTTGTTTCCTTGGCAACCTAACCCCAACCTTAGGTGTTTTCCAACAGTCACTTCATTAACATAAAGGTGTGGTTAAAAGGAGTTTGTTATGAATAACACGTTTTCCCTTTTATCATTTAGGAAATGCCAAGGCTTTTTGAGGCTCTGTGCTAGAAATGGCAATGAAGACCAATTGTATATTTCTTATTATAAATCACAATATCACAGCATCAAAATACTGAGTTTTGAGCAGATTGAGAATGAGAGGGATGACTTTTGGAGTGGCTGTGGGTGGGTGACAAAGTAGGCTCAGAAAAAAGCAGGCCCACACTGACAATAGTCAGGACACACACTGGAAGACCTAATGCTGGGAAAGAAGGTACAGCTATTAGGTTTGAATCTTGCTTCAACCATAATGGAGCCACATCAATGGCACATTTAACTTAGAAACCAGTACAGCTATGTGCAATCAGTAAAGAGCATTTCATTCCAAACAAGTGTCAGGGTGAAAAGGGAGACAGTATCTCAGTTACATTGAGTGTGAATTCAATTATTCAAGCATTCTTCACACAACATGGACCCTAAAAGCAAACCGACGTGCAAATCTGGTGCTTAATCATTGAAAGAGCAATTGGTTCCAAAGCAGCGGGGGTGGGTGGACCTATGAGAGCTTGTCTATGCTTTGCTTTATGGATGACTTAAAGAATTTTCATGTTTTGACTATATTCAATTATTGATCTATTCATTGACTTTAGAAACCTTTGTATGATATAATTCTGTACATTTCTCAGTCATTAATATTCCTGAGCCTCAGTTTCCTCGAATGTAAAATAGAGTTAGAGAAACTGACCTTAGCGATTCCTAAGGTTCTTACCTATTAGTGCCTTCAAGTGATGTACTTGACAACTTTATAGGTAATTTATTCCACATTCATTCTCCCTTTTAATCCTCAAAACTGCTTTATAAGATAGATACTATTAAACCTTTCCTATTTTATGACTAAGGAAATTTAGGCTCAGAGTGGTTTAGAAAGTTACTCAAGGTTACACAGTGGGTGGTGAAGGCAGGATTAAATCCTTCTGAGTTTTTATCCAGCGAGTCACTAGTTATACTTCTAACAGTTCAGAATGCATGAAAACATGGAAGAATGCCCTAGATCTGAGTAGGCAGGCAGGCTTTCTTGAAGGGTTGGGGCTAATTAAAACTGAAAGATGTAGTTTTACATGGACCTCCTTTGCTTTATAAGCTTCAGTGCTCTTGGTCCTTTGTTCATACATCTGTCTTCTCCAAGTCCAGTGTTAAGATCCTGCTGCTAAGGCAGTCCACTTATGGCTGGGGGTCCTATCTTGGAGATCAGAGGCATTCCCCAGGTCCATGGGGGAAGGGGAAGGGGGTAGGCTTAAAGCCTATAGACCCTTCTCCTTTATAGTCCCAGCTCTCTCACCTGCTAGCTAAGGATCCAGCTTGCCTGTTGGCAGCTTAGTTTTCTCATCTGTAATGTGGGTATCAAAAACCCTGCTCTGTGGGCTTCAGAGAGTAGGAGGATCAGATGAAGTGACTGACAGAGAGGTGCTTTGAAGTGTGAAATACTCTTTCAGTGGTGTGTGTGTGTGAGTGTGTGTTTGGGGGAGGGCGGAAGGTATCCAAGGCTTCTCCAGGATGTGGCCTTAGATTGGCCTGGTAGAACAGTGCCTCCCTGAGCTGAGGTCAAAGCCAGGTCCTCTTCCAGCTATCAACACTAGCTAGGGTCTGGGTCCTGTTGTTCTTGGCTCATTTCCTAGCAACCAAAGCTTTGAAAAAGGGCCTGCAGAGCACTGGGGATCTTGCATCTTAGCTAGCTCACTAGGAAGAGTGACTAGCTAAACCAAGAGCTTCAGACCCTGGGCAGCATGAGACTGCCTCCTGAGATCCTCAGCCCTTTACTGGCGTACTGAGTCTGGCTCAGAAAAGATAGCCTCCATCCAAGATATAAACCCCATCCTTAGGGAGACCTGATGAAGGAGACCTGACCTCATACTTGGGGTGTGTATTAGCTTTCTGTGATTGCTGTAACACATTACCATCAACTTGGTGACTTAAAACAACAGAAATTTATTCTCCTACAGTTCTGGAGACCAGAAGTTCAAAATCAAGGTGTCTACAGAATTGATTTGTTCTGGATCCTCTGAGGTAGAATCTATTCCAGGCCTCTTTCCTAGTTTCTGGTGACTGGCAGCAACCTAAGTTCTTTAGCTTGTAAACCCGTTACTCCAATCTCTGCTTCTGTCTTCACGTGGCCGTTTCTTTCTGTGTTTCTGTTTTTTCTATTTCTGTCTTATTAGGATACTCTTTCTTGGATTTAGGGCCCCTACTAGTCCAGGATGGTCTCCTTTTGAGAGCATTACTTTAATTACATCTGCAAGGACACTCATTTCAAATAAGGTCATATTCTGAGGTTCTGGGTAGACGTCTTTTTCGGGTGCCATGATTCAGCTTACGATGGTTGGCTCCAATTTGATGGGTGAGACCTAAACCTGCACTTGGAGAGTTTCTGAGTCTGAGAGAAGAAATCTATTCCTACTTAGAAGCCCCTCTATGATGGGGAAGACCTCGGTGCCTTGCCTGGTCCCCAAGAGCATTTAAACTGAAGCAGGCACACAAATGTTGGTGGCAGGGAAGAGTCAAAATTGGCAGAATCCAGACCACTGTTCTCTATAGAACAATGTGAGGGCATTGTATCCAGTTCGTGCCAGGATTTGGAGTGGGAGAAGAGAATTTCTGTCTCCATGAAGCAGGTGAGGCAAGCAAGTCACAGGGTCCTAGTCTTTGCCCACCCCATTATTTTCCTTCAGCTCCCAGATGTCAATGAGCTGATACTATTGTTAAATTCTGTTTTGAAAATGAAACTCATATGATCACCAACAAAATGGGAGTGTTCCCAAGGATGGGAGGTGTCTTATTATTCTAAGGAAGGCACCAGGGTTGAGCCCCCTTTTGCCAATCCAAGCACCTTTCCGAGCCCTGCTTTATCCTTTCTTTCAAGGGCCTAGCCATTCAGCTGGGTTATTTTCTTTCCTACTTTGGGGATTCTCTTCCTGATCTGGGAGTCATGTAAGCTGTGCTCTTAGAATCCCCTAGGCCCCTTTCTTCCTTCCTATAAGCTGCAAGAGCCTCAGCCTGCTTACCGTCTACTCATTTAATCCTTGGGGTTCCTCATGCCTCTAGACTGGATGCTGAGTGGGGCACGAACTGTCCCCACACCTCTTTGTCTCCCCTGTTAAGATCTCCTTAAAGACAATTACATGGTATCTTTTCCTTTCAAAGTTTTACAGGTGATAATTATGAGGAAAGAGACCTAATGTTACCAAGTCACAGGTCCAGGGGAGGTTTGAATATTTTAGAAACCTGGGAAACTTTTGCCAGCCCTGGTCTGTGGAATGAAAGGACAGCCCGCAGCCTGGCTCTTCCTCCTCTCTTCTTAGCCCTGGTCTGAAGACACCAACCGGGGCACCCGTTCATGTTTCCATTATGGCTGCATCTGAGCATCTCCTGGTTGGTTATTCTTATCTCTGTTATTTCCTCAGCTTCATGCAGGAACAGCTCCTTTAGGGAAAAATTTTTAGGAGAGACACAAAGGCTAAAGGATCTCATTCTGAAGAGGTCCTAGTAGGGTCGATTCCTAATTCCCCCTTTCCTAGAATCAGCCACATGAATTTGGGGTTAGAGAAACTTGGAATACCATTAGGAGACCCAGTCTCTCTATAATATCCCAGAAATAGTGGACAAAAAGGCACAGACATTGTGGCAGGTATGGAGTGGGGTATCCCCTCAGCTCCAGATCCTACTCTTGTACTACCACCCCATCCCCATCCCCTCCCCCAACAATAGGAGTATTATGCATATCCAGCTGGAGAATACTGGGATGTCAACAGAGTTAGCAATACAGAAGATCTGTTGAATTCAACTTTTAAGAGTTTCACTGTACTGGTAGATTTAGTGGATTCGACCATCAATTACACACAAGCTCAGAATCCATTACTTTGAGAGATGGGGTACGGGAGTGTGAGCAATGGGAAGGGATGACCAGTGCTTAGCAGGCTGGTAATGGGAAATTGAAGTTAGGGGATAGAGCTGGGAGGGACAGGCTGGTAGCTGGAGCAGAGTTCTAACCCTAGAGAGAAAGCCTGGCAACTTAGGGCCCTTTTCTTTCGGGTGATATTGTCCTAGCACAAGTCCAGGGTCTCTTCCTCTCCTCATGATTTTGCTCCCTGAAATCTGCCCTGACCGCCTCCTCCACCTCTCTTGCCCTCAGAGAACCTTAATTTATCACCTCTAGGGGCTTCCTCTATTCTTAATCAGGAGATGGTTAGGTGTGTTCATGTTTGAAAGCAGTGGGTAAAGCTGGCTGTGACCAAAAAAACCACTAGGGGAGCCTGTGCCTAGGAAGACTAAGTGGGGACCTGGGGAGCCACTTGGAGGATGTTTCTTCCCTTTTCTCGGTGGCAGAAAAGGTGCCAGGCATTCCAGCCTGGGGTGGCTCCCTATGGAGCTAGGGTGTCTAGAGCTGCCCCTCCCCTCTCTGAAGCTCCCTCTCTTTTCCTGACCACACAGGTCAGTAAGGACCAAATTCTGGTGCGTCGGAACACTTCCTAAGGACAAGTTCCCTGACGGCTATATTCAACATGGGGATCAATCCTCAGTCCTTTGACCTCACCCCACAACTCTCACTAGCTCCTTCCACCCATCCCTTTCCTAGAACCTCACTGACTCAGTCTTTCCCACCCCCTTTTCTTTGCTTGTTTGGGGATCAGGGCCTCTGGGTCGTACCAGTTATGTCCATTCCTTCCACCCCAACTCCCAAGGTGGCCCTGGTTCAGTGGCTTCCCCACCCCCACCACTGCCCCATCTTCCTTCAAATTTAGCTGACCGACTTTATCAATTTCAGGTCTGGATCAACCAAACAGTGAGTCTGGCCTAAGAGAAGAAGGGAAGAAAGCCAGAGGATCCCTAAAGCCCAGAGCCTAATTCCTTCTCTCTGGGCCACAGGGACGAGTCAAGTTCCTGCATGAGCAATAATAATTGAATCTACATTGGTACTATGATATATTAGAATATGCTAAGGATACAAAACTACAAAAACCATGGTCTCTCCTCTCTAGGAATTTATATAAACAACATAATTTGATAAATGCCTTTTTAGAGGTATTGTACCCAGATATGTGGGAGAACAAGAGAAGGGGCAACTAAATCTGTTGGGGAGAGTAGAGAAGTCTTAGGTAGGGAGGCGAGGCTCGAATGTATCTTTAAAGGTTTAGGCGAGGCAGAGAAGAGAGTGGAAAACATGCCAAGCATAAAGCACGGGGCTGGAAAGCCTAGTGAGTTCAGGGAAACACAAGTAGTTCAAAGTGTAATATAGTCTTCAGAGGGTGGGAGAAGAGTGACTGGAGGGAAAAAAAAAAGTGACTGGAGAGAAGACCGGAAAAGAGAGGCAGGGCCAGTCATGAAGGAAGAGATGTGTTTGTTGAAAATTTGGTCTTTATTACTCTGAATATTGAAGTAGGTACTGAACATGGTCCTATTTGCTTGTTATAATATTCTGGATAAGCAAGGTTAGATTGGAGAAGACAGGGATACCAACTAGGAAGCCACTGTAAAAGTCTCAATGACAGGTGACCAGGGCCAGGCCTAGGGTGGGTCAGGGCATGAAAAGACATTGACCCAGCCTGGCCACGGGGTCCAATTTCCTATAGGCCACATGTAGAGGAAGTGGTGGGGCTCTGATCTATAGCCTTTGCAGATTGGAGAAAACTTGGGTCCTGTAGTCCTGTGGTCCAGTCACTGGACAGCATGGAAATTAGGGTCTGTGTTCAAATAGTAGATCCCCTGGTGAGGGAAGGCAAGCATAGAGTCAGGGCTGGAAATATGGGCGAGTGGTAAGGAAATGAAAAAAAGAGGATTAGATCCCATGGCCACATAGGCAGGTAGAAAAGTCTTGGGCTTTGATTCTTTTTTGGCCCAGACTGTATTCTGATCTTCCCTAGCTTTAGCTTCACCTTCAAGCTTTCACTGCCAAGTGAACTTAAGAGAGTCCCAAAGGTGAGGCTTACCTGAAGGAAATGGTCTTACCTGCTGGCCTAGCATCTTCTCCCTCACCTACCTAGGGACCTCAGGCCCTCCTACCACCTTCGGCCCAGGGACCTTGGACTTGGGTCTTGTACCCTGCTCAAAACCTCCAACCCCAGAACTTCCCCTTTCACCCACATACCCAAGGTCAAGGACCGCAGCTCATAGATTCCCCATTTCCCCAGGTCTCAACATCTTGTCCAAGGATCCTCTCTATGTTCTGGCCCTAAAACACTCCCTATCAACCGAAGACCTCAGACTTGGGATCTTTACTCACCTATTCAGAGCCCTCTGACTTAGAAAGACAAAACTGAGTGATCTCTCTGATAGTCCTTTCACACACTCCACCAGAACCTAGTCACACCATATAGATTTCTGCATCCCTGAACCGTTTGCTAAAGTCCTGAGATATGATTTGGGGTCACTTGCACTTACCCCATCAGAGGTGGGGCACGAGGAAGGACAAGAGCAATCAAAGGCTCAGTCTGTAAGTGGGTGAAAGCTCCCATCTAAGCCCATCTGCTTCCCTGAGAGCTGCCAGGCTAAATGGTTCCCTACCTGGTGACTCTTCTAGTGGGTAGCCCTTTAGTTCTTCCTTGAGCCATATGACTCCAAGGAAGGACCTGGCCTCCTTCTTTTTCCCTTGCACCCAGGGGCTCACTGAATACAATTCCTTCTCCTTGGAGCACAGAGGAGCCTTAAGCCAAATCTCAGGTGAAGAAACAACCACATTCAGCAGGATCATGAACAGGAAGTAGATTCCTGTTTTTGTTCCTCTCCAGCTTCCTATTGAGGAGCCATAATGGGCCCAGCCATAAGACCAAGAAGAGGACTGCTCCCAATCCAGAAAGGGGCTGAGGGATGACCTGTCCCTAGTTCTGGGCCTCTGAGAGGAGCAATAGCTAAAGGGCTAGTACTTTGACTTCTGGTGTTGATAGATAACATGGCTTGAGGGCCAGGACAAGGGTCATCCAAGTCTCAGATGAGACCAAGGTGTCGTCCTTAGATTTCAATGAGGCTGAGGAACCACTCCAGGACTTGGCCATGAAGATGAGCCACCTCAGAACCTCCATGAAGCTGAAGAGTAACACCAGGCCTTGAAAAGCCTGAGAGGCTGCCTCCTTTTGCCAAGAGACTGAGGAACTGTCCTTAGTCCCATATGAAACTAAAGGGCCACCTTAAGCCCAGGATGAGGCTGGGCAGAATCCAAGCTGTAGGTCCCAGTTGAGGATGAAGCTGAGTGGCAGTCCTTATCTTGGTTCCAAGTCTTGAACACAGGATAGCTAGGGACCCAGGATGATGCTAGGTAGCAGAAGTGGGCATAGGGCCAAGGCCTCTGGTCTTGCTAAGCCCAGATGAACAGAAATCTGTGCCAAAGATGCTTGTTTCTTGTCATAGGGAGTCAGCAGGGATGTGAGGTCTTCCAAGCAACTCTGCTCCAGTGACTCTTTGTACTAAGCCAGAGGGCTCTGGAGGTAGCCTTCCTGTCTGTGGCAAATCTTCCCTCAACCAGGTGTTGCTCCAGGAATCCTAGGGGAGACAGGTATGGGCCCAGGACCTATCACGGTTCCTACTTGGGAACAGAAGAGTCTGGGGGAAAGGGTGCAGCTCTACAGATCTCCCTCTTCACAGCAGGCTAGAGAAGTTAGCATTGAGTCAGGAATGAGAAGTGAATTTAAGACAGAGCAGATAGTAGCTACTGGGCTGTATAGTGAGGTAGTCCAAATTTTAAAGAGTTGCTACTTTCCAGGTGACTGACCTTGGTCAAGTAATCATTCTAAACCTTATTTCCTCTTTCCAAACCTGTAAAATGAGGCTAATATTAGTACTTTCCTGATAGGGTTATTAGAAGCATTAAACGAGGAGTTATTAAAGAACAGCAGAGTGCCTGGCATATATTAAATGCTCTTAGTGTTCATCATTTTCATTATTCAAGTGGCCACTTTCGCCAACAGATTTAGATTCAACTCCCCCTATAACCCAGAACCCTCTGAGACTCTCAGCTGTTCAAAAATGCACAGACCGTGTATATATTTCTAGAGTGTTTTCTAACACCAACAACCAGTTCTCTGTGGACATTGACTGGGTGTCCTATAGGTCAATACAATTCTGACACTAACCGCCTGGAGTTAGTGCAGACCCCACAGGTTAAGGGCTCAGTCCAAAATGACTGCCTGACTTCAAATGCAAATTGCACTAAAAATAAATAAAAATAAAATGTCATAGATTTTTTTAAATGCCAGTTGCAAGTCACTGGTACTTCTGACTGACGGGCTGTAAATTGGGAATTCTCATGCTAGAATGGCTCATAGAATTCTGGGAAGTACTTCACTTGCATTTACATTTACAAAGGATACAACTGGAGAAAAAACAGATGAAAGAGATGCATAGGGCAAGGTATGGGTGTGTGTGTAGCTTCCAAGCCATCTCTTGGTGTCACCCTCTCAGTATCTTGATATGTTCACCAAGCTAGAAACTCATCAAACTTTCTTGTTAGGGAGTTTTTACAGAGCTCAATGTCTTGTCCCACTCCCCTCCAAAGAGGTTAGAGATGGGGCTGAAAATTCATCCCTCTCATCACTTGGTCTTTCTGGTGACCAGCCCCATCCTAAAGATGGGGGCTCCACCCTAAATTACCTCATTAGCATAAAGGCAGGTGTGATCTTGAGGGGTCTGTTATGAATAATGAAAGACATTCCTATCACTCAGGAAAGTCCAAGGGCTTTAAGAGAGCTCTGTGCCAAGACAAAAACCTTAGGATAAAGACCAATCATATTTATTACATCACAATATTTAATATATATTTTAACATTGCTCCAGAAGAGAGAAGAGTATTGCACACACAGGTCCTAGGCCCTCTCTAACTCCTAGGCACCCTTCCCTGATCATAGAAGCTATTTTCAGCCTGTGTCAGTCACACAAGGTCCTGTCCAGATGGTGCCCAAGCCTCCAGGACTGGGTGGTCTGATGTCTGGAAGGTAGTCATAGGTCCCCGAGGTGGGGTGGGGGGTGGAGTGCCTTGGTCCCAGAGGATGTCCTCATATAGACTTAGAACTGGACCTGAGGACCGTCCTTGAGCCCCAGTCTGCTCCAGCAGGGCTCTGAGCAAGCCCACAGTGAGAGGTGGCTCTGCTCCAGGCTGAGGGAAAGGGGTGGGGGCTCTGACTCATCTGGGAGGAGTGTCCGAAGTAGCAGCAGGAGCTCAGCTGGAGCTAGGTCTGGTGGGCACAGACGGCAAAGAAGGGGGAGGTGAGCATCAAGCCGGCGGTGCCGGGCAAATTCGGCCAAAAGCAGTTTAAAGATCTCACTTCGAAGCAGGGGGCTGGAGGGGCCGAAGGCTAGGCCAGCCTCTAGAGCCCGCTCCCACTGCTCCTTTTGCATCAGCTGTCCCACAGCTTGGAGCACAGCTTTGGGCCGCCCACTGCCTAAAAGCAGCTCTAGCTCTAATGCCTCAGGCCTAGTCCCCTCCTCACCTAATACTGCTAGAGCTCTGCGATACAGGGGCAGCCCTGGGCCCCCTGCTCCCCAGCCAGGACCACCCTGCTGCTGTGCCAGTTCCACAAAGGGTGGTAGCCATCGTGGTTCCAGCCGGCAGAGGTATTGACACAGGAGTTCGAAGAGGGGCAAAATTCCATTGGCAGGTTCCTTTCCAGCTGCTGTACCTCCTAGAACTTTCTTCCACACATCAGGAGGAGCTTGAGACCTCAATCTGCCATTCCCATCTGGCTGGAGCTGCAGGGCCCTGAGGATGGCACCCCAGGCTGCTGTAGGAAGGGCTTGGAAAATGGTGTTGAGTTGGGCCAGCTGGTCCCCCATCAACTCGGTCCTCAGCAGGCGTGCCACTTCCTGCTCTGCCAGCTGGGTCCAGCCAGCCTCCTCATCGTCCCCAGCCACCAGCTGGGCTTTGAGCTGCTCTAAGCCCCTGTAATCCCGAAGCTCAGCCCTCAATGTGATCAATAGTGTAGATGGGGACACGTGGCCCTGGAGGATGGAGGCCAGGGCCTGAGGTGCTCGGAATATGCTGTTGTGTCTCAGTTCCTCTGGAGTGAGTTGGGCACCCCGCAGGCTCCGCCGCTGGTAGTACTCACAAGCTTCCTCAAACACCAGGTCTTCAGCTGAAGGCAGCTCGAGGCCCTGTGGGGCTTCCCAGCTTACTCGAAACAGACCCAAGGCTGAAAGCAAACGAAGACCCCCTCGAGTCTCCAGTTCTTCCTCATCCCCCGTGCCAGGGGCTAGGGGTTCCAGCAAATGTACTCTGTCTGTACTGAGGACCTTCCTCTCCAGCAGCTGCCCACTGCCCATGTCCAACAGTTCCAATGTGGAGCCCAACACACAGGCCGCCAAAGTACCATGAAATGTTCCCATTGCTGCAGACCCTGCCAGGCCTACAGGTGCCTCCTGCAGGGTGCCAACAGCCCGGCTACCACCGTGGGATTGCACCAGGCTCACAGTGCCCCTGTAGTCAAGCAATAGCAGGCCCTGGAGAGTTGGGGCCCAGGTATGCACAGTCAATGGCTGCCTGGGGGACAGCAGCCCAGGAAGGCCCCGCAGCAGGGTCCGGAAGTCCCATGTGTCCCCTCGTCCAGGTTTTAGGCTCTTACTGTGGGAGAGGCCAAGACTTGGGGCAGCCACCATCACCTTACCCTTGCCTGGGCTCCAGATGAGCAGAATGTGGCCCACGCCAGGCCAGGTTGTGGCAGTGGGCACCAGGAAGACGTCCTTGCGGGAAGCCAGAAGCTCGAAAGGTGGGCAATGGTGCAGGAGGATGTCTGTGCGACCCAGGTTGGTGCCGGCCTCCCCACTGGGCTCCAGAGGACTGACGCATACACAGTGGCTGAAAGCAGCTGACCGCGGCACAAGCCGGCCTTTAGCATCAGCCTGACGCTCCTCGCACCAAACCAGGCGGCCTCGGGCAGCCACTACCGCCACCACGCGGATCCACCTCCCGGACACAGCTCAGTGCTCTGCAGCAGCCGCCAGCCAGGCCCCACGCTGGCTCCCCACACCTCAGTTAGGCCACTCTCCCACACCAAGACCAACGCTGGTCTCATCGGCCACGGCAGGAAAAAGGCGTCTAGCGGTGAGGGGTGGCCCACCGGCCAGGCACGCTCCAGCTCCTCTCCCGGTCTACGCGCTGCGACCAGCAGTTGCGGGGCTGGCGCCCCCGGGGGTCGCAGCAGCAGCAGGTGGCGGCCGTCGGGGCTGCAGCGGACTCGGACTGGTGGGCCCGCAGCCAGCAACTCCCGGAGCCGGGCAGCGCCGCTGAAGTTGCTCAGGTCCGAGAGCAGGCGCAGAGTCGCCGCACGCTTCATGGTGTCCCCCTCTCCAGAGTATGCCCAAGTCCTGGCCCAGGGGAGCGAGGCCGGGGTCTCAGCCCCAGGTTCCCATGGAAGGTCGAGAGTGGGGCTGAGACTTCCGTCCCGCTCAGATGAGGTGGGCGGAGGCCAGGCCTGAGAGTTGGCTTCGCCCCGCCCTCCCGCCAGGCTAGCTCGGGGCATGCGCTCGTTCATGCCCCGCCCGCGCGACCCCGCCCTCCAGGGGAGGAGTCATCGGAGCCTCTCCGTGGGAGGAACCTCGCAGGCATTCAATCGTCTCAGCGCTTCGACTTCGCTAACCTTAGAGACGCTCTCTGAGCGGGGTGTAGGACCCTGCCCCAGGAGGCCGCGGAGTAGCCCCGAGTTTGACTCAGGAATCGGGATTCTAGACCGCTGAGCCCTGAACTGAAAAGCGACCCACTCCCAGGGCTTCCTCCAAACCTTGCTCTCTCGCCTCAACTTATTCATTCATTTATTCGTGAAATTTTATTGAGCCCTACTCAAAGTAGACAGCCCTGAACAAAATTGAATACCTCAATCTCATGACAGCACCGCCCCCCGCCCCCGCCAAAAAGCCCCTTTTACAGAGAAAGAAAAAGAAGTACAGAGATTTAGTAAATTGGCCAAGACAACATTAGGCAGTAGAGGTAGAGGTGAGCTTTCAACCAAAGGCAATCTGAGTCCAGTGTCTGCACTAAACTACTATATCAACAAGTCATCAAAACTAAGTTTACTAGAGAACAAAATTAAAACGTACTTGAGAGGCACTGAGTCTGTGTGTAATTTCTCCAGCAACACCCACAGATTGATATCGGGGGTCCTTTCCACCCCTGCTTTCTCAGGTGATAAGGTATTTTTCCTCCCTCCAAGTCCAGGTCCTCTTTATGGGTCTGCTTCTCCCTCTTCCCACCCCCACAACTTCCCTGAGAACTGCATCCATTTCTATTTTGTCAGCTTTATTCTCTTGCTCTCAGCATAGAAACATTTCATCTGTCCTGTCTTAGAAGTTGCTCTTTCATCCTCATTTTCCCACCTCTAGCCTTATTGCTCCTCTCCCTTTCCTTCCAGTTAAGTTTCTTGCAAGGATCCTTTAGCGATCGCTTCCTCCATTTTCTCTTCTTCTATTCATTCCTCAAACTACTACTTACCTGAAGTAGATTTCCTGAGGTCTTCAAGGACATTTGAATGTCCTTTTCTAAGATATTTGACAACTTCTTTATTGAAAGTCTCTCCTGTGGTTTCCTTGGCATCTTTCTCTTCTAATTTTCCTCTTTTTCAGAATTTTGTTTGCCATTCATTCATTTTTCTTCACCATCCTTTAAATGTAGGTGTTTAGGTTTTATCTTGGGCCTCTTTTTCACCTTTCTAGGCCATTCCTTTCCTTCTCATGGCTTAAACTATTACCACTAAGCCAATGGCCCCAAAATATTTATCTACAGCTCATATATCTGTGCTGAGTTCCAATAAAGCATATCTACGTGTCTACTAAATATTTCTGCCTGGATGTCTCACAGACATTTCAATCTCAATTCAAAGCTTTGTCCTAAACATGTCGTAAACATCACTTCCCTGTCCAAATTTGTTCCTTTCCCAGTTGTTCCTACTTGCCATAGGATTTCCTTTATATTTGTATCTTTATTTTTAGTGTAGAGCCTGGCACAAAGAAATATCTCAATAGATGTTTATGTGTGTGATATCACTTAGGAACCCTTTGGCTAAGTGTTACAGAAGAGTTATAGAAATAGGCTATCTTAAATAAAAATGAAATTTATTAGAAAATAAGAGACTCATGAAATCTGCAGGAGACAGGAGTAGGCTTGGAAAAAGAGCAGAAACCAAGACACTCTCTGAAGACCAAGAAATAGGAAGCACAACTGTTTTTCAGCAGAACCATCCAGGCAGGATATACCTGTCATAAATAAATTCTGACCATTCCTTCATTTTTGCCTCTTTTGATCAAGAGCTGAAGTTTTGGAGGCCGTACCTTGTGGCTAAGCTTAGGTCATATGAGCTCACTTACCTTGGTTGCTCAGGGCCTGATTTTCCACCAAGACTATACCCAAAGGAAAATGTCCCCAGAATGATGGGAAGGGTTCAATGATGAATAATCAAATTAATATGATATGGGCCTTTTATTGTCTCCATTTTTCAGATAGGAAATTAAAGCTCAGAGAGCTCAAGTTATTGTCAAAAGCCATATAGCTAGTAGGTAGCAGACTTGAGATTTATTCCTAGTGTTCTGGAGGTTCTGCTCTTACCTACTCAGCATATGGTCTTCTAAACCTACCCTTGTCTGAATGTGTAATTAATTCACTTTCCAGACATAGTTGTAGGCAGTGTATTGTGTTGCTTCACCTCCAAACCCTCTCTTTTCCTTTTCTTCTCTCCTCTAAGACTTGTCTCCATCTTCATCTTCCCCCAGCAAGCCTCTGGAGATTGACATGGAATTTTTCCTTCTCTGAATTTTCTGAGCATTTACAACTTGAGACTTTCTAAACCTGTCCTTGATAATTCACTGACATTTAAAGTATTTAATTGTGTATCTAACTATGTATCATTTTGTTACAATATAATCTCAGATTTTTTTTTTTTTTTACTACTTCCAGAATTGGATATTCAGTATTTACTCAACAAAGGTTTTTAAAAAAGAAATCCGGTATGGAAAAGGGTTCTTTCATCTGGACAGGAGGCTTCTACCTGGTGTTCAGGAACTATTGAGGTTCACCTTAGCATTCCCTGGCTCTGTCTCCTGTTTCAACAGTATTTGAACAGAGCAGACCTAGGGATGCCCCTTCTTCCAGCCTCTGATCACCCTCTAACCTCATTTCCAGTCTCTTGGAACTATCTCAGCCATCCTGGCTCCCGAGACCAGCCAACACCGTTTTTGAGCTAACTCCTTACTGCCGAGCAACTGTGAGATCCTAAATTCATCAGCATTATTCCACCCAGGTGGAGGCCACCGTCAACTGCCCGGTAACCTCCATCTGCAGGCCTCCTACACCTCTCTCTAGCTTTCTATTTTGATTACAACGATATGGCTCTAGACGGCGTGGGCCGTTTCTTCCGCGAGTTAGCTGCGAAGAAATGCGAGGGTGTCCAGCATCGCTTAAAGATGCAAACTCAGCATGGCGGCCACACCCTCTTCTGGAACCTGCAAAAACCTTCCCAGGATGAGTGACGTAAAACTTCGGATGGCATAAAAATTTCCATGGTTATGGAAAAGAACCTGAACCAGGCCCTTTTGGATCTGCATGCCCTGGGTTCTGTCCACACAGACCCCCATCTCTGTGACTTTCTGGAAAGCCACTTCTTAATGAGGAAGTGAAACTCATCAGGAAGATGGGCGACCACCTGACTAACCTCCGCAGGCTGGCCACCCCCAGCCTGGGCTGGGTTAGTATCTCTTGGAAAGGTTCACCCTCAAGGAGGACTAGGAACCTTTGTAGAGCAGAGGCCTTTGAGGGGCCCCTCTGCATCCGCCTGGTATATGGGCTTCTGTCATAGCCTTTCCTTGCAACCACTAGGCACCCTTCTAACTACCCTGGAGCCCTCTCCTGTGCAGTGGACCAATTGAAACAATAAAGCTTTTTGCAGGTGCGCCTCCCCCACCCTCCCTCCCCAAGCACCTTCCTTCCTCTTTCACCTTCTCACATTTTATTTTATATTCAGTTAATTAAACTTTTTACTAATAATATCGTCTTACACTACTTGCAAATAGACAAGAAAAATAAAAATCTTCCAAGAAAGAGCCTAATCTTCTAGTTCATTAAGATCGCTTTCCTGATAGATCTGGGTTCAAACTCTTCTTCACCTCTTAACTCTAGAACCTTAGGCTGTTTAGTCACTAAGAACCTTTTTTTTTTTTTATCTGTGAAGTACCTACTTCAAAAAGTCATTGTAAGAATTGAATGACACCCCCCACACACTGTCCAGCATATATATATTTTTAATATTTCACTTTGCATATGAGAAAAGATTCAGAAAGGTTACTTGCCAAGTTAACACAGCTTTACATGGTGATCTGCACAGAGTTGGCACACGATACATATTTGTTGGACAAATGAGCTTGTTTCCAATCTTTCACTTACAAAGTTGCAATCAACTGCTTGGAACACATATCTTTCCAAGTTCTTCCAGTGTTTCTAGAGGACGCACTGATTTCTAGGAGCAGAATTGCTGAGTTCAGAGTCTGCTGTATTTAAAAACATTGCTATGGCAACCTGCATCCAGTGGATCCTCAATGTATGTTTCTTTTGCTAATTTCTTTCTCGCGGTGCATTTCGGGAGTTGTTGTCTTTGTGAGGCACGCCCGGAGTCACTATCTGAGCCAGCCTCAGGAAGCGGGCGTGGACAAATCTCCTAAACGGCGGGCTTTAGGACCCGGCGGGGTACGGTGGGCTGGGGTACGGTCGGGGGAGGCCGGGAGCGCGGCCGGGAGCCGGGAGCAGCGGCGGTCGGTGGCGTCGGGAGCGAGCAGCCCCGGGAGCGGTGCGGGTGGTGGAGGAGGAGCCCGGGGCCGGGTAAGCGGCGCCGGCCGGGGCCGGTCCCCGAACCTGGCCAACCTCTGTGGGTCCTGCGGTACTAGGCCTTGGCCCCGAGGCGACTCTGGGGGCGGGGCCTGCGCTCGCCTAGGAGAGGACGGGGGTGATGGAGAGTGGGGGAAAGAGGGAGGGAGGACAGCTGCTGAGGCGAGCTGAGGCTGCGTGCGGCGGGGAGGCTGGGCCCGAGGCGGCGGAGCGGATCGAGAAGCCGCTGATTTCTCCAGAGGCCAGCCCCTCGGACTGTCCTGTGCGGGTCACGTCCCTCCGGCTCCCCGTCTCTGTTAGGCCCGCCTGGCGGCCAAGGAGCTGACCTTTGACCTCACCACGAGGCTGACCCTACCCCCAGCTGCCTCTTCTCCCAAGTTGTTCCTGCCCCTGGGTAACCTTCAGCCCAGGCTGGGTCTGGGGTAAAGGCATGGGGCAACACCTCTGTGAAGGGATAGAGGAAGGCCAGTCTGCCACACAGTGTTCAGGTGTCCCGGAAAGGTCCCCATCCGGTTCCTCTCGGTCCCCATCCTGTCCCTCTTTTTGAAGTCTCACCGATGGGCTTCAGTCCACTCTTCACACAGAATCAATGAAGCTACTGTGTTTTCTCTGGGTTACTTGGGAGTAACGAACCTGTTCCTAGGCAAGTGTGGGGAAGAAACAGGAGAAGAAATCTGGTTCCCTGGGGAAAGGAGAGCTATCCGAAGCTGAGGAGTGCTGCCTCCGCGGAATGGGGGAGTAAAAACTTGGGCCAGGTCCGAATAAGTGTTTCTGGATCATCATACCCTCCCCAGGTCTTCCTCGTCAGAAAAAGTTTTGAGCTTAGAGCTCTTTCTTTGCTATTCTGAGCTCTCAGTGACTTTGTAAACCAGGGCAAATATGGTTTGTGTCCATGCCCTTAACTTAGCCCAAGTAATTGGAATTATTTGGGTGTGCCTTCAGTTGGATTTGTGTTCACAGTACTTCCTATATGAAGGCTGACTCTAGAGAAAGGTGGATTCTTGTTAGGATTGTAAAGGGAGAATTACAGTTCTTTCAGTGAAGAGGGAAACCTGTAAGGTCAAAAGTCAGAAATTGTTATAAAAGTTGAAATTTCTCATAAAGCCAGGTTTAAGAAATTCATAAAATTTGGGGAAATAGCCAAATAACAAATTGGTCCAGGATATACGAAGGTGAATTCTCTATCAACACATTTATTGAGCACTTACTATGTAACTGGCACTGGAGTTAGAAATGGGAATGTTTTCCTCAAGGACATCAGAGAAAGACATTCATAGGAAAATTGTAGTGCTGTGTTACATATCCTTACAAATGAATCTATGCAGTGCGAAGGGACTACTGCCCTTGCCTGGGAGGGTCAGGGAAATCGTCACAAGGAAGAGATACTTGATTGGGTGATGAAAGATGAGTAGGAGCTTGCATAAGTAAGGAAAGGTATTCCAGTCTGAGAGAACAGCATGCACACAGGCACAATGATGCATGCATACAGGCACAAAAAATAACATGATGTTTAAGTGTCAGAAATTTGCCCCAAACAGGATATATGGTGGGGAAGTTGCCAGGAGTTGAGGCTAAAAAGAGAGTAGGGAGCCATTGGAGCTTTTTATGTTAGGGAGTGACAGGAGTGCCGTAATGAGAAGTGAGGTAGTGAGAATAATTAGAGTTGTTGCAGTTGATTGAGAGTCTGAATACAGTGTGGCAGTGGGAATGAGGAGGAGGGAAATGGGTTTTAGAAATAATTCTAAGATAGGTGCAACAGAACTTAATCATTGGGGAGAGTGAGTGGACTACGATTTCTAATTCGAGAGATTGGGTGAATGCGAATTTCATTGGCCAGGATATGGACTGGAAAAAATAGAGCAGATTTTTTAAGGGTTCGGGTGGCTTTGGAAAAAGGTATAAGGGACATAGTCTGGTGTGCAGAGAAAAAAATTGCTTGTGGGATGTGCATATGGAGATGTTAGGTAGGCAGCTGGAAGTAAGGGGGTCTGGTGAGCTTAATATCTTGGCACTGAGTGAGGGCATATATGCAAGAAACCCTGGGAAAAAATGTTTATTTTTGTTTATAAGTAAGTATCAGAATATGTATTTCTTCCATTTAATAGTGAGCATCTAAAGGCAGGGCCATAATGTAATTCTTGGTCCCCTTTTTGTCTTATACTATGCCTGTGTTGTTGTAAGGTATTGATAAATGTTAGTTTTTAAGCTGGCAGGAAATCAATTTACTTTGCAAATTTGCAATTACCATTTGGGTTTTCTTTAAGAAGATCATGGAAGTCTGTCTCATAATTGTCATTTTATACTTAGGTGGTATTCATGAGGCTTGTACGGTTCAACAGGAAAGGAAATGAAGAAGATATGAGTGACATTGTGCTGCTTGAGGAAGTTCAGGGCTTGAGCAGGAGATAGACAGTATTAATTTACAAGAGGCTCCTGCTCATTGAGAAGAGGATTTTACAATGAATTCTCATTCTGGGAGATGTCAGAAAAATGTGATTTTCAATCAGAGTTTCTGAAATCCTGTCTATTTGGAGTTGGTTCCTCCTTCTGGAGGTGTAAGTGCATTCCTTCTTGTGTAAAAATAATTCGAAAGGGAACCTGAGGTAGTCATGTTTATTTAAACCACTTCATCTGTATTATTAGTTTGAGAAAGTAGGCCGACTCAGTCAATTCTGATGGGACTGGATTGAATTCTTTTCTGTGAAGCTAGTTTACCTTTAGTAGATACAGACAGTGGCTGATACCTAGAGTAGAGATTGGGAAATTCCTGTTTTTTATTCACTTGCTGCTTAGTCTTGGGAAAGTCCCTGAATTACTTCCATTTTCAGGTACAGGGTAGACACCCACTCCGAGGTGAGCATTGTCCAGAGCACACAAAAAATATGGATGCTGTTCCATAGTGGCTCATGTATTTACTGAATCAGGCTGGTTCTGTTCTAGTACCTAGAAAGTAGGGATGATGCTTATTAGACAATATCCCGAGTTGACTGAATTTTCTTGGATAAAGTAAGAATGTTGATATTATTGGTATCAGTTTGGAATTTCCATAGAACTTCAGCTGAATTTGATTTTGCATGTTCTACTAGTCGGCACTTGAGTTTTTGCACTAACAGGATATTCTGATGGGGAGAAGGGCTACCAGAACGGTTTAGTGGTGTTATCGCTTATTCGTTGTGTTACTTTGGGCAAAGTAAAATCCTCATTTGGTTATTGTAAAGATTAAATATAGTATGTTTAAAGCACTTAGAACCGTGCCAAGTATATAGTGAGCACTCAGTCGTGTTATTTATTATATATATCATCTTGAGTGGTAGCCTGTGCTTTGAAAGATTTAGAGGAATGAGTGATGAATTCCATCCCCAGGAATTACAAAAAGAAAAGTGGAAAAAAAAAAAAAAGAAGAAAAGTGGTAGAATAAGGGAATAGGGCTTATCCTGGAGCTCTCCATGAAGGGAGAAAATTCAGAGAGGTGGCTTCAAGAATGCAGGCCTCACTCCATTTTAGGGATAAAAAAGACTTGGAGGGACTAGTGCTAAAAATTCTTTAAAATGGAAAGGGTATATATGCTTGTTTTAGAGCCACTCTGTGGGGTGGAACTGGGGGAAACTGTGTCCCATGCTACGAAAGAAACTGTGGCAAGGAACCATGTGGAACGGTAGCAACACAATACAGTGCCCACGCCTCTGTCTGGGAAGTGAATTAACCACAGATTCAGATGACAGTAAATTTAGAAGACCCATCTGGACCATGTGGACCATGTGGAATCCAGCAAGTGAGCCAAATCCTTGGGGCCTTCAGATAGGAAGGGACCTTTTAGGAACTAGTTTGAGAAATTAAGATTGGAATACCTTGCATTCTCTTAAATGCTCATACTGCTAGTATTACCTCTAGAGAGTGTGGTGTGCCTTGAAGAAAGCTTATGGAGCAGATAACTTCAGTCTAAAAGTTAAAAAAAAAAAACCCAAACGCTTGCATCCAGAGGAAAGTCAGTGCAGAAGCCTGACTTTGCCTCCTTTAGTGTATTGAGTGAATGGCTGGCTCATGGCTAGACAATGGTGATATTTGACTCAGCCATAACTCCTGGGCAGATAGAATTTTCTTTTCCTTCACTAAGCATGTGGATTACTATAGTCAGTGTGTCTTGTAGTGATCTTTCACAGATGGGCAAACTGGGGCCAAGATCCTAAAGAAAGGGGATGTGGTTGGTGAATTACTATAGGGAGAATGAGATGGGGGGTAGGTGAGGGTTGCTCCAGTGCCTTTTCTAGAGATGGCAGAAGTTTTATTAATTCTCTCAGAATCATCTCTGTTCACATGCTCCTTTCCTTTTGAAGCCTGGTTTAAGATTTTGATGTGTACTTCACAAACTTTAGCAAGCATCACTAGATTTTTTAGTCTCAGCTCTATTGACATATTGGGCCAGAGAGTTCTTTGTCGTGGGGACTGTCCTATGCATTGTAGGATGTTTAGCAACATCCCTGGCCTTTACACAGTAGATGCTAGTAGTATCCCTGCTCCCTGTTGTGATCACTATAATCTTTTAGTCATTGATGTCCCCTAGGAGGCAAATTGCCCCAGTTGAGAACCACTAATCTAAATGATTGTTCAAAATGAAGACCCTTAGTTCTTATTTTGAAAGTCTGTTTCAGTAGTGGGGAAGGGAGCGGAGGAATCTACATTTTCAGGAGGCACCCCAGGAGATTCTGAAACAGGTGATCACAGCTCTGCTGTGGTAAAGCAGATTCTCTCCTAAGCTGAGGGCTATATAGACTTATACTTAACTTGCTCTCCATTTCATCTTTACTATATCTTTCTATTCATTGTTAAGTTTTGGTGCAGAGTTATCCTCAGAGCAGTAAGTTCAAGTATAGTAGTATCAATAAAATCTAGTAGAGATTTGTGTATTTCAGCCTTTTTTTTTCAGTTACTATGTTGCATACATCCATCAGCTGGACTAGACACTCAGATTCTTCAGTTTTTCCTTCCCAGATTTCTATCATTTCATTAATTTGTTTTTCTTTTTTACTTTACATTATTGGTATTTATATACATATATATGCATCAGACAAGTGATCTTTTACTTTCTACCATAGCACCTCTACCCACTGGCAAACTAGAGTGGTGAAACTCAAGGTGTCTGGACACTACAAAGTTTGCTAATAGTTTGATGAGTATATACTCTTCCTCCTTACTCAGTTGGAAAGTCTTTACAGTTTCTCTGTTGATCCTCAGCTTTGTTTATGTGTAGATTCCTTTACTTCTCATTCATCTGCCCTATGAGAGACAGTATAGTATAGTGGTTAAGAGCAGAGACTCCCAACATTAGGCTGTCTGGGTTTGAGTCTGTACTCTCACTTACACTGGCAAGATTTTTATTTTTATTTTTTAAAGCATATCATGCTTTAGTTTTCTGATTGTAAAGTTCCTTGATCATAGGTTTGTTAGGAAACAATGAATTAATGTATTTAAAGTACTTAGAACAGTGCCTGGTACATAGTAAGTCCTAAATAAGTGTTAACTCTTTGGTTGTTATTTTAGATTGGTGTTCTGAGTGTGCAAGTTGGGGTCTCTACTAGCCTCTGTTCTAGCGTTCTGCATGGGTACTATTGAACTTATATATATATGGACACACACTTTTTTTTTTTAGATTGAGGAATAGCTTACATAATGTGAAGTATACAACTTGATTTTTTTTATACATGTACACATTTGTGTGACTTTCACTCAGATCTAGATAGAGCACATTTTGGGCACCTCGAAGGTTTCCTTGTGTTCTTTCTCACTCATCTGTCACCAAGGGTAACCACTTTGCTGACCTCTGTTGCCCCTAGATTAATTTTGCCTTTTTTGAACTTCATATAAATGGAATCACTAGTTTGTATTATTATTATTTTTTTCTTTCGGATGTTTTCCATTCAACATCTATGAAATTTATCAATATTGTTTCAATAATGTGTCCTTTTAAATTTCTGTATGGTATTATATGAATATAATTTTCCTATTCTATTGCTGATGGGCATTTGAAGTCTATATATTTAAAAAACTCACACAAACACAAAACACTCACTTCAATAAACTTTACAAAAACATTTGAAAAAGGGGATATTTATACTCTAGCCTAGGCATTCTGGAATTTGTTTTCAAACATGACGAGTCTTTTTAAATCTTGGAGCCTTTGCGCTTGCCATTCCCTTGTCTGGAACACTTTCCCCAAGATTTTCACATGGTTGTTTCTTTCCTGTTCTGATCTTGGCCCACGTATCATTTCTCATAGAAGCCTATTTTAATCTTCCAATTAATATAGAACGCCTGGACAATTCGTTTTCAAGGTACTTATCACTGTTTCAACTTAACTTGTTTGTTGTCCTTTTTCCCTCTAGTAGAATGAAAACTCTTTGAGAGCAAGGATCTTATTTGTCTCATTTACTGCAATATCCTTAGTGTTTTGCACCTAAAAGTTGTTCAGTAATATTTATGGAACAAATGCCTGATCTGTGCATATTTTTTCTTTCTAAATGATGGGCACATTTATTTTTATCCATTTTCTTTCTTTCCTCTTTTTTTTCTTTCTCCTCTCCTCTCCTTTTTCTTTTTGTACATACTGATTGAAATGTTTTAAGATGTTTACCTGAGCATTTACCTACAGTAGCATTTAGGATCCTCCTTCAACAGTGAAGAGAGAGTGATACTTGATAACAGTCCATTATAAGTTTGAATCTGGAACCCCAGACCTTTAAATTTGGAAGCCTATGGTAGAGAGCTGTTCCATGTGTTTTTTGCCCCCAGCTTTATTGGATATAATTGATATATAACATTGTATAACTTTAAAGGATACAATGTGTGATTATCTATTGTGAAATGATTGTCAGGATAACTTAGTAAACACATCCATCACTTTATGTAGTTATCATTAAAAAATTTTTTTGGTAGTGAGAACATTAAGATCTTGGCGATTTTTAAGTATACAATACAGTATTGTTAACTATAGTCACCACGCTGTACCTTAGATCTTTAGAATTTATTCATCTTATAACTGGAAGTTTGTAACCTTTGAGTAATATCTTTCCATTTCCCCCACTCCCAGACCCTGGCAACCACTAGTCTACTCTCTGTTTCCACAATTTTGGCTATTTTAGATTCCACATATAAGTGAGATCATACAGTATTTGTCTTTCTCTGTCCGACTTATTTTAGTTAGCATAATGCCCTCAGGATTTATCCATGTTGTTGCAAATGACAGGACTTTCTTCTTTTTTTTTTCATGGCTGAATAATATTCCCTTGCATGCACACCACATTTTCTTTATCCATTCATTCTTGACAAACACTTGGGTTGTTTCTATGTCGGCTGCTCATTAATAATGCTGCAGTCAACATGAGAGTGCAGATACCTTTTCTAAACAGGGATTTTATTTCCTTCAGATGTATACCTAGAAATAGCATTGCTGGTTCATATGTAGTTCTACTTTTAATATTTCGAGGAAGTTTCATACTGTTTTCTGTAGTGGTTGTGCCAATTTTCATTCCCACCAATTGTATACAAGGATTTGCCTTTCTGTACATCCTTGCCATGGCTTTTTTTTTTTTTTTTCACATGTTGGCAAATTGAAGACCAGGGAAGGAAAGGAAACTTAGGGTTTATAGAATAAGTATAGGTTGGGACTAAAATCCAAAACTTTTAATAGATAACTGTGACTATTCTCTGGAAATTAGGATGAATTTCTATTAAATTTATTTTCTGACACTGGAATTGACATGTACTCACAAAGACAATAAAATAGATGAATAACTGTCTTAGTGTAACTAGCTTTCCTTGTACATTAGGCATTGGAAGAGTTTGGCTTTAGGTTTTAAAATCTTGGTATTTGACAATTTCATCCTGTAGGTATGTGATGTGCATTTAAGAAGTACGTGGCTGGATTGCTTTAAGATGTAGTTCTTAAAAAGGTATATGACTTGGGTCTTCAGGATATTGTGCTGTATGGGTCATGGGACCAACAAGTCCCTAAGGCTTAGGAATAAAAGACTTCATTGATTTACCATTGAATTGGGGAGATTTGAAGCCATTCTTAAATTTGGTGGTAGGTGAAATTAGTATTGAAAAGTTGCCTGATTCTCTTTTATAGTTTGCCTAGTATGTCTTATTTCTGAGAACTGTATTAAAGCCTAAAAGGACATTTCTGTGGGGTTACTGTGGCTTTGCTATATTTGCTTCTTCACCAGAAGTATTTAAAAGTCTGGATCAACAGAGCTTGCAGTGTAGTCATAGAATGCTTCTTTCCCTTCCTTGTAGGTCCATAGCATTTTCATTGTACTTTTATTCTCTTTATTTCATGTGATTTGCCTTGTGCTATGGGTTGTTGTGTGTCTGTCTCTGCTAATAGTTTGTGATCTCCCAGAGAATCAGGTTTGGCATTTGCTCCTCGCAACCCTGTAGTGCCTGTACTAGAGCTTTTATATTTTTTTCGGTGTTCCTATATATTTATGGTATTTCAGTAATGCTGAGAGAGTTCTTAGATGATATGTCTGATTCAATCCCCTTATTTTACTTGTAAGGAAACTGAGAAGCACAGTGAATTACTCAGTGTCATCTAGTTTGTTTGGAGACCTGTGGTCTGTTCTCAGTTCTGCTGGTTGTTCCTTTATGCCTTCCTGCTCCCTCAGCTGGTACTGATTCTCTGTACAACAGGGAAGTTTTGTGAAAGAGGAAAAAAGCACTGAGAGGATGTAAACAGACTACATTCACATTACTGATGTGCTGGAGTTTACTGCTCTACCAGTTAGATATTTTACTTTCAAATGTAGGAGCACAGGCTTAATTTCTCAGACCCCCTAAAAACTGTCTATGGAATGCCACCCTGAACGTTCCTGATCTTCTCTGATCTTGGAAGCTAAGCAGCGTCGGGCCTGGTTAGTACTTGGATGGGAGACCACCTAGGAATACCAGGTGCTGTAGGTGTAAAAAAACCCCCAAAAAACTTGTAAAACTTTTTAAAGCATACTACTGTCTCCCAATCCACCACCCTAGACGCACCTTTCTTTGCTGTCTTCCATGGACAGAAGTACTGGAGGAGGAGGGGACTTTATGCTGTCAGTTTCTAGTCACATTTCTGACAGCTTGGGTGGTAAATTCTAGTTGCTTGTGATGATGACAGAGAGTAATGTGTAGAAGCTCTTGGTTGAATTTTCCCCCTGCACCAAATGGAGGGAGAGTGATGAAAAGAATTTAATTTCTTAGGAAATTTAGTACTTTGGATTAGTATTGTTTTTTCCCCCTCTCCAATTCTCTTTTGCTTATTTGAAAGTATTGATTTTGAAATAGAGCAAGTGAGTTTATTAGATTTGGGGTGGACATTGATTAGCTGTAACCCAATTATAAATTCTCAGAGGGGAATGTTTGTAAACATATGCTTTTCACATGCAGGAACTTGCAGTTCTGCTAATCAACTGGTTGAAGCTGAGTATGTGCAAGATCTATACCTACTAAGCTTAGAATTGCGTTGCTTTTGATTTATTTTAATAGGATCCTCTTGATTTCCAATTTGTTTTCCCTCCGATAAGGACATCTTCCTCTTGACAACCTATTTAAAAGACACAGGAATGTTTTGAATGGAGGCTGTATTTCATGCGTTAAGGGAAAGCCATGATCAATATAGCATAAATTGCCCACAGGAACATTCTCTTTGTTGTTATTTTCCCCTTCATTTTTCTCGGACCATAATGGAATTTGAGGGCTTAGTGAGGCCTCAATAAATATAGGTCTTAACAAATTTTAGGTCAGACCTAGGACTTTTCAGATCCCCCCCTCCAATTTTAGAATCTGTCAGCGATGAATGTTTACTGAGCATTTACCATGAGCTAAGGGCTTAGAAAAAAGTATAAGATGTAGTCTCTTTGTTAAAGATACTTAATATCTAGTTGGGGGAAATTTTCTGTGCTTTGTGCTTTTTGTGCTCAAAGCTGAATCTCCATTTTGGCTATATGTATTAGAGAAAGATAATGTCTCAGATAAAATATTTTATGCTATTGGATACATCTCTTCCTTAAAAATTTTATTTTTATTTGAAAATTAGTGCATATTTTCCAAAAGTCATTGAACAAAATTAATTTAATTCTGCTTTGGATGTATCTGGAAGTAAAAACTAGGCTCCTTGCTCCCTCCTCCCCCACACACTTATATCGAGTGAGATTAAGATTCACAACTAGAGCCTAGAATTTAAGAGAGAGACAGGAATTTTATCAATAGTAGGAAGAATCTGGGAAGTGAGGGAATACGTGTAAATTTAATAGTGCAGACCTGTGGAATTTCAAGCTCTCACTTGAAAAAAATTGAGAATTCCTTGAAGTAAGATAGGAAAATTTGGGCATGATTCATGGAACTGCTTTTATATAGAATTAAAAAATACTTTGAGATTTGATCTACAGTAGTGTTACAAATACATATAATTAAATTTGAAAGGAATGTGTCATTATATTCAGTTATTTTGAAATCAAGTTTAATTTTTGGCCTTTAACTGCTATTTTCTGCCTTGGGTCTCTTTCCAAAGGAATTTCTCAAGACAGTCAAGTGCAGTGTGATTTATGAGGCAGTGAAGGCCAAGTACTTTGCAGAGATGAGAACCTACTTACTTTGGGGAAATCAATGGAGCACATCAGTCTGCAGCACACTTCCTGTCTTAATGGTCCTAAGCTCGATCAATACTTGAAATTTAACTTCACCATCAGTCTGTGGGCAGCCTTCTTTCCATCAGCCTCAAATATATGGCCAGACCTATTACAGATGGAGCTAGTTACACTTTCCTGCTTGGGTTTGGATCTGCTTTAAGCCTTGTCCACTGGCATATTTTAATAATGTAAAATATGTTGTGCTGTAGGCCAAGTAAATATTTAAACCTTGAAATTACCTGGTTTAGGGAGGGGGTGTTGGACAGATACGCAAAACCTATAGCATAGTTTATCATTTCTTCTTCCTAAAACATTTCCCTTTGGAGGTAATTCTGCTTAGCCTTCAGAATCTTGGAGAGTATTTCTAGCACTGACTCTGGCTTTCTTTTCACAGATTCTCTAACCATGGCACAAGTAGAGAAACGGGGGGGTTTGCTCCGGAAATCTTCAGCCTCCAAAAAACCACTGAAGGAAAAAGTGGTGCTGATGTATGATGAGATCTTCATGGTAAGGCCTGGAGCCCTGATACTCTGCACAGCTTGACTCCTTAGTTTCTTGTTTTAAAATGAGAAATAACATTGTTTTTGCCTGTTACCTTCCAGTTCTTCAGAGGGTGAAAGAGGGAGAGCAGGGGTGAGGGTAAGCTTTGTCATGGTAGAAGTTATGATTGTGTCTTAATATAGATTGTTGCTATGAGCTGGGTAAAACAGTTGAAAGGTGGAAGGCAGGCTGTGGAAGCTTCTTTTCTGAATATTTTTGAGAAAGATTTGTTTTCCTTATCCGACGTAAGGACTCTTCTAGATGTCCCCTGAAGTTCATTTTGGTCCAAGAATTCTATGGTCAGATATTTTAAAAAGATGCACTATTATAATTCATCTCAAGTTGTTAGGGGACAAAACAATTGCTTCGTTAGGCTATCTCATTCTCTGTATTAGTTAACTGGGAATTACTAGCAGTTGGATTGGGGATTTCTTTGGGCCTTCATTACTGCTGAATGACCATGGTCTAAACCTGTGTTGTAAAATATCCCCTGTCAGGGAAAGTTAGAGTAGTTAGATGCCCTATAGTAGTACTTGCCTTCTGAAGTCCTGGTCATGAGTAGTACATGTAAAATAGAATAATATCTATAAAAAGAGTTACAGTGTATTGAGTTCCTACCATGTCCCTGTCATTATTTTAAATGTATCACTAAATACATTAGCTTTAATTCTGACAAGAATGGTGCAAGAGGGCCATGTTTGTACATGTGCCATGTAAAAGAGCATAGTATAGATGAGAGAACTGGGGATCACAGTTAGAAGGTGAGTTGAACCCTAGTGTCTGACTCCAGAGCTCTTATTTGTTCAGCTTTGTCACATGGCCCAGGATGAATAATTCAGTCAAGCAAAACATTTAACTCTTGGTATAGCCTTACAGATAGAGTTTGGCATGCAGAAAATTAATACAGAATTTCCCAGGTTAGTACAGGTGGTTATACAGAGAAAATGAGTAGGTACTGGGATCCTATTAGGGCTCTTTATATGTTAAGGAAGCTTGGTATGCATGTGATTCCTGCTTTGAGGATGGGAAGAGCCAGCTCCAGGAAACCCCTGAGTTCCATATATAGACAATAAAATGACATTACAGGATTGTGAGAGTCAAAGTGTGACCTTTCCTGGAGAGTAAGACTTGAGAGAAGAGATTAAATGAAGACCTTATAAGAAGGCCAGAAATGTTGTTTCTTTATGTCATCTTCTATTAAAAATCCAGAAGAGATTCCTAGTATAATATTTTTTAGAGCAAGAGTTCTTAACTAATGAAGACATTAGTTCTTGGTAGTAATTTTCAAAGGTCGACTTAAGGTAAGGTGATAACAGGCAGTTGACCTACTGATTTTATGTCATCAGCTTTGCCATAAAGTGGAGGTAGGGGTTCTCTTATTTCATTCATTAAGCAGAAGCCTCTGATTTTCTAGAATTTCTGTTTGAAAATCGTTGCTAAGAAATTTTGGATTTTAGCACTATAATTTTGCCAACCTTTTGGACCATTTGAATTAAAGAAAGAGCATATTAAAAGCTCTGTGCAGAGGACTAAATGCACATGGGAAGGCAAGTAGAAGCAGTCAACACAGGATGTTGCAAAAACCATGGCAGTGTTTTTCGGTGATCTGGATTCTGGCTCTTGTACTTGTGTAAGTCACTCAACTTTGTGTACCCTTTTTCCTAAAAGGAGGATAATGATACTATACTATCTACCATTTACTTGGGCTCACTGGTCATTATGTTTCATGTATGTGAATGGGCTTTGAAAACTGAGTATCATACAAGTGCAATGGAGACATCATAATTTGACTAATTTAATTCAGATGGTTGGGTTTACTTCTTGCTAGAAGAAAAAGATTGCAGGAGATTCTTTGAGCCATTTTTTAACTTTTGGTGCAGGAAATCTATTTACAGTATCTTTCATTTGGGGGAAAAACCCCCCAAACTGTTCTTCCCCATTATAGTAGTTTAGAATGACCAAGCTAAAAGTTAATTTTGAAGGGTAAGGTTGATTATATATAGTGACCCTTTCCACTGTATTCTTAATGATTTGGTATTAGCTGGGGATATTGAATCTGCTTATCTTCTGGTTTCAGACGGAGGACCCTAGTAAATGCAGTCCTCGATTTTGGGAGAGCTCTTCCTCATGAAGGTAAGACTTGGTGGCATCTGGATTTTCCTGGTAACCGAGATTGCTTTCTCATGTGTTCTGGGTGCTACACTAAAATTGTACTCAGGCCCTTATTGTTTCCATGGTAGGTGAACTTAGAGTACCTGGAAGGCAAGCTGGAATCTCTTGATGGTGAGGAGTTAATGAAGATCAAGGACAACATTAATTGCTTATTTCAGCACTGCATCAAGGCTCTGGGAGAGGAGCATCCAATTCGAGTTGTCAATGCATTGCAGGTACAAAGCTGGGAGACTGGAAAAGTGTGGTTTGATAGAAGAAAGGAATTGTAACACATCCGTTGGGACCTGAGGAACCTAGGATTGCCCTAAGTTATGAAGTTTTCTTTTTTCTTTACTTTTTTAAGTAATCAAACATCTATGTCATGTTGGTTTATCCATCTTCCTGGTTAAACAGATGGATGCTTATGATAGTAATCTTGTCCATTTGTACAATTTGATCTAATGCCAGAATTTGACAGAATTTTTATTATTATTTGAGGAAAGGAAGAGATAGCAAACTGAGGCCGGGTTGCTTAGTCTATAGCAAAAATCGGGAGATTCTTAATACAGTGTTTTCTCACTATATCAGGAATTTTTTAATTTTCATTTTTATTAGTTTCAGGTATACATTGGTTAGACATTTATATAGTTTATGAAGTGATCTCCCTGATTACTCTAGCACCCATCTGGCTCTACACACAGTCATTCCAATACTGTTGCCTCTCTTCCCTATGCTGTGCTCCACATACCTGTGACTATTTCGTAACTACTAATTTGTACTTCATCTCTTCACCTTTTTCTAAAAATATGGAACACTCCACGAATTTGTGTGTCATCCTTGCATAGGGCCATGCTAATCTTCTCTGTATCCTTCCAGTTGTAGTATATGTGCTGCTGTGAAGTGCACTAGATCAGGAGTTCTTAATCTGAGGTTTCAGAGGGTCCTTGATTCCTGAGATTACAAGTAATATTTTATGTGTATATGTATAATCTTTCTGGAGAGAGGGGTTTCATCAGATTCTCAAAAGGGTCTGGAACTCTGAAAACATTGAGAATCATTGTTCTTAAAGCTAAGAGGCATGATCATGAGGAAGATTCATAGAACAATGATTTCTTGGATGATTGTTATGTGCCAACCATTGGGCTCATGGGATCTATTATAGGCTTCCTGAGGACAAAGCTTTGATAGTTACATTCACTTCTTTATTCCTACTGTATAGAACAGTGCCTGGCAAATGTTCAGCATTCTAGAAGTAAATTTTTATTGAATGAATGATAGGCAGAGTTTCTAAAGTTTATAGTCTGGTAGCTGTGTAGCCTTGGGCTGAGTACCTAGGGCAGTGATTGACAGATGTAATACACAGCCACATGACAACGTAAAGGATTTTATTGGAAGATTTGGTTGACTGGGTTTAAGTTTTTAACTTACTAGTTGGGCAGGCCACTTTGTGAGCCCCAGTTTTCTCACCTGTAGAATGTAGAAATCACCTGTAGAATGTAGAAATAACCTCTTAGGCTGATGCCCCAGAAAGAAGGGCGGCGTTTATCTTGTAGTTTGTTAACCTCTGGCATTGTAAATTCCACATTTTGAGCATCACAGTTGTAGGGGCTCATTGAGAGTTGACGTGAAAGTTGGAAATTGTACTTCCAGTAGTTACAGTGGCTCACAGTGGGGACATAAATTGTAAACTTTTTAGTTCAGTGGAAATAAATTTACAGTAAGCCATTTGGTGATCCATCCATAAAAATATTAGTAATAGCTTATACTTATTGAACTTTAACAAAGTTCTGGGTACTATTTTTTGAGCTTTAACAAAGTTCCAGGGACTATTCTGAGTTCTTTACAGTATTATTCGTATAGTCCTCACAGCATCCCTATGAGATGTGTACTATTATTATCATTCCCACTGAGGCACTGAAAAGTTAACTGATTTGTACGGGCTCACACAGCTGGTAAGTAGGAATGTAATGAATATAATACGTGAAACAATTGGTTGTTGTCATATAGGGCCCTAAATACTTGTAGTTATGAAAAAATAATTATGAAAAATGATAAACCATAATGTAAATACTGAAATTAATTTTAAGTAATGGAAAGTTTCTCCAATTCCATGATGCAAACTCAAGAACTATTTTTTATTTTTGAATATCACCTTCCAGTCTTTGTCTGCAGTGCAGTTTTTAAAAAGAGGATGGCCAAAAAGCAACAAAAAAAAGAACGACGACAGCTTTAGTTGCTATTCCTCTTTTGATTTCTGGATTCTGGAGCTCAAGTGTTTGAGTAGTTGAATGTCAACTGTGCAAGGAGGAAGTTCCGAGGTAGCAATGTGAGGCTACAGATCCAGTGCTCTTTGTGTTTTGAGACTTCCTCTCTAGAAAGAATTCTTTCTTTCATCTCTGCAGACCTTGTGTGCACTTATTCGAGGAGTTCACCAAAAGAATAAGTCTACCTCTGGGTTTGACATTATCAACATGCTGATGGGCTTTGACAAGGCGGAGCTGTGCATGAAGGTGAGGCATAAGCTGCAGATGTGCTTGTGGATAGCTGCTTTTGACAGCTGTTCATGGGTACCATCTGCAGACAGATGTACTAGAAGATCTGGATTCAAATAGATAAAGATGATTGAATTTAGCCTTGAATTTTGGTATTTTTATTTCACAGGTTTGGTTTATCTGAATAAAGGAAGATTTGAAATTCAGATTTGAATTGAGTCACCCAGTCCTTGCAGAATAAAGACTAAGCAGTTTCTTTATGATGTATATCATAGATCATACATTCTCAAAAACATTTATGAGCTTAAATATAACAAATTAATATACAAGGGTAACTTTAGTTCTAAACATTAAGCTTTCTTATTTTACACAATGGCTATTAGAATTTTTATTTCTACTGTTTGACACTTTTTAAAAATAACAGCTTTATCGACATATAATTTGCACATCATGCAATTCACCCTTTTAAAGTTCTGCATTCAGTGGTTTTAATATATTCATGGAGTTGTCCAACCATCACCACTTTTAATTGCAAAACATTTTTACTACCCAAAAAAGAAAACGTGTACCCATTAGCAGTCATTCCCCATTCCCACTTCTCTCCAGCTCCAGAACCATCGATCTGTTCTATGTCTTTCTGGATTTACCTATTCTGGACATCTCATATAAATGGAATCACATGTGGTGTTCTGTTTCTAGCTTCTTCCGCTTAGCACGTTTTCAAGGTCCATCCATGTTGTAGCATGTATCAGTACTTAGTCTTTTATGGTTGATTAGTATTCCATTGAATGAATGTACCACATTGTTTTATTTATCCATTCATCAGTTGATATACATTTTGAATATTTCAACATTTTGCCTATCATGAATAATGCTGCTATCAACATTCTTGTACAAGTTTCTGTGTGGATATATGTTTTCATTTCTCTTGTGTATATACCTAGAAGTAGAATTGCTGGGTCATATAGTAACTCTATGTTTATAACATTTTGAAGAGCTGCCAAACCGTTTTCCAAAGTTGCCATACTATTTTACAGTTTCACCAGCAATGTGTGAGGGTTCTAATTTCTCTTCATCCTTGTCAACAATAGCTTTTGTCTTTCGTGTATATATATTTTTGAGAAATGTCTATTCAAATCCTTTGTCCATTTCTAGATTCAGTTGTTTGTCTTTCTATTGTTGAGTTGTAAGAGTTCTTTATATATTTTGAATGTAAGTCCCTTATCAGATATCTGATTTGAAGTATTTGACACTATCTTAAATGAATGTTGTTCATTGAAGAACTAGTCTTCTCACTCACTAAATTTAGAATAAAGAAATTTGTGTGCCAAATAATCCTTATAGTGATTAGCTTATTTAAAAAAGTTATGAATATACAATTATGAATACACAAAGATTTCGTACCTGGAATCGGTTTTTAATTCTAGTCTGTACAGTCCATATATTTGTCATGGTAAAATCCCATATCTTTCATTCTCATCGTTCTAACTACTGCCGATATGCTGCTGATTACTAAGTCTCTATCTTTAGCTTTAACATTCTCTCTGAGTATCAGAGTTGTATATGTACGTACTCTGTAAGTATTTGCTGAATATACCCACTCACACATCCCTAAGTATCTCTTGTTTGATATATCCAAAATGGAGCTCATCGTTTTCCCTACATCTGTTCTTCATTCATTCCCTATGAGAATAGGGGCATCTGTCTTCTTAGTCCCGTAAGGCAAAAGCCTGAGAGTCATCCTTGACTCTTTTCTCTCCCTCACTTTTCATATTTAGACCATCACCAAGTTCAGCTAATTTTACCTTAGCTCATATTTCTCTTACCTGTCTTTTTTTTTTTTTCCGTATTGCTAGCGTCCCCAGTATCTCTCACCTGAACTATTGCAGTGATGCCTTCATTTATTCTTTTGACAAACATTTGTTAGGTTCCTGTGTGCCAGGCACTGAGGATACAGAAGCAAATAAGACATGACAACTATCCTCAGGAAATTGATAGGTTAGTTCTCATTCGTCTCTTTTCCTCCAGGCTTACCATCTTTAAATCTGTTATCCACACTGACACCAGAGGTATTGTATCTTACACTCAAATCTTTCCTGCTGAAAACCCTTCATTAGTTTCCTATCACTAACAGGATAAAGACCAAACTCCCTAGTTAGCTTTATAAAACTTTCATGATCTGTTTCTTTAGTCTAATCTCTTACCACTATGCCTTGCTCTTTATACTTCCAATATAACAAACTACTTGTATTCCAACTCCAGACATAGCCATTTTATACCTCATGTGTCTTTGATCATGCTAATGCCTGTCTAGAATTCCTTTCCTCCTCATGTTTTAATTATTTCCTAGTGATTTTTCAAAATATACCCCACCCTTGAGAAGTCCTGGAATAGGTGACATCTGAGCTAATTCTCTTCCAGTATATTTCTGTCATAGTAACCATTAAATCAAAAGTATTTACTTATTTTTCTCTCCCATTAGACTAAAAATACCTTGAGAGCAAGGGTCATTGTCTTATTTTTTTCTTCTATTTTTGAAAGCACAATAATTAGCATATAGTAGACCCTTACTACATATTTGTTGAGTTGAAGTATCTTATTTTGAACATTCACTTGACCTTTCAGCATGCTAAATCCTTATTCTCCATTCATTCTCTTCCTTCATTTAATGTAAAATATTTTTTCTTCTATTGTAGTATCTAAAGTGTTTCATCTTTTGATTACATTGGATCTAACAGCTGGTTGTTAGTACAAGTGATAAACTCTCATCATATTGTCTAGTAGAACGGACCAGGATAGAGACAGGCTAGCTTTGTTGGATAGTGCATATGGCCAGTCTTAGCCAGTAGTGATACTGACTTGTTGTTTGTTCAGTGTGCCTGCATCAAGTAATAATGCTTTTTTTTTTTTTATCAAATAATGGATCTTGTTTAGTTTTTGAGCTGCTCTCATTAAGCTTGAACTTAACCATTTATTTTTTAATTAAATTGCGTTTTATTTAATTATTATTATTATTGTTTTAAATTTATATATTATTTTATTTAACCATTATTTTTGACCTTTTAGCAATTTACTTCATTCTAATCTAAAGGTTTATATGCAGATGACAGGCTGCAAGCATTCATTTGGTAGAATAGTGAATTCTATTGTTCTGTGTACTGATTTTAAAATATTTTCCCCCAAATAACTAGACTTAGAAGTCTTCTTTTTTTGTCTAATTTTGTAAGGCCTAGGCCTCCAGGAATGATGTTTGCTTTATTGTGTGTTATTCATATTACTCTATGTAACATAATCCAGAATTGGACAATGACACAGTGCAAATGTTATTTGATATGGTTTAACACTTATTGGTTCTCTTTCTCAGAACTTGATGGAGAGTTTGGACTCATTGCTTTGTGCAGAAGGTTCTGAAAGTCTGAAGAGTTTATGTCTGAAACTTCTCCTTTGCTTAGTGACTGTGAGTGACCCATGTATGTGTTTCTTTGTCAAGTGTATTAACTGGCAGCAGGATCAAGCTTATTTAAATAGTTGAGTCTAAAGTTAGAAAGGAAAAGAGAAAAATAAATTCTCTACTGGGGCATTACATCATCACTTTGTGTATTTGAATGTGCAGAAGGAAGTTAGTTGCATGGACTTTCACTTCCTGAAAGTTGCTCTTTGGAGCAAGTACTGGCATTTTAACACGCAGGATATGTGATAATTGTCACTTTAGATACATTCCTGGAGAACTCCTCTCTTCTGGATTGTCAGATTTACCTGTCTCATCAGGTCTCATTTGGAAACAGTTTTTGTGATTCTGAATATTTTCATTTGTTCTGACTTTGACTTTATAGCATGAGGCTTGCCTGTACCTTCTAGTGGGTGGAGGGCATGGTATTGTTGATGTACTTCAGATAGTTCCCTTTCTCTGCAACCACTTGGAGACTTCTGGATCAAAAACTTCTTCCTGTGCATTTGAGGAATGAAACCTAAGAGACTATTAAGCAAATGCTTGTGTGAGGGTATGAGAGAAACAATGAGAAGTTCAGAGATTTAGAGAGTTTTAATTTGCTAAGTTCCTACGCTTTTAGTGTCTATTTAGGCTCTGGTGGCTCCGGGATTGCTTATGAAGGTCTACAAAGTATCTAGTAGATCTTTAATGTTAAACGTTTTAACATTTTTGTTTCTCTCTCTTGCTAGGGGAGGAGATAGATACACCAGATATCAGAGCGCCTCAGTGTAGACTTTAAAAAGTCTTTTATTGCATTCAGGTGACAGATAACATCAGCCAGAACACTATCTTGGAGTATGTAATGATCAACAGCATATTCGAAGCAATTTTACAGGTCGGTCAATTCCCTTGTCACCTTTTTCTCCTTTGGGTAAACCACCTCTTAAAATCTTCTCTGCATTCCTAAGAACTGGGAGTTAGCACTCTTATGCATTTCTGGATCTTGTTACAGATACTGTCCCACCCCCCAAGTCGTAGGGAGCATGGGTATGATGCTGTAGTCCTCTTGGCTTTGCTGGTGAACTACAGAAAATATGAGGTAAGTGGGCCCCTTAATGGACCGTCATTATCTTTCGATAGTCTTCCTAAATATGGCCACTCCTAGTGTAATTTGCTTAATGTAGAAGACATAGTCTTGGTAAAAGGTATATAGATTAATCTTGATAAACCAAATTAAAAAAATTCTACATTACACGCATGGGGCATAGGATATAGCTGTTTAAAGGATTTCTGTGGTGCAAGTTCTAATAAAGTGAGTGAATATCCCTAATGTAGTAGTTCCCTAACCCAGCTTATTATTAGAATCACCTAGAAATGCTTTAAAAAGAAGAAATTTCTGGGCTTTACTTTCAACATACTGAATCAGCATCTCTTGAGGTGCTGGGAATCTGTGTGTGTGTGTGTGTGTTTTTAAGATCCTTTATTGAATATGATGATTGGCCAGGATTGGAAGCCACTCACTTAATGCATCTGTTTTTAAGAGATTGGACTTTTATATGTTGGATTTGCTTAATGTAGTTCACTTGTATATATAGGTTTCACTATTGGTCTGGGAGTTCTTGTGGATTTTAATGGAAATGGAAGGCAGAGCCTTATCCATATTAATTCTGGAGTTTTCTTGGCTCCAGAATTAACTGGGGACAGATTTATAGGTTTTTGAGTTGAAGGACAGAACTCAGAGATTTCTACTTGAGTTGGTGCATCTATTTGATTCCTCTCAAAAGGCAGAAGAATACACAGAAAAGGAAACGGGCTACTTAGGGAAGACCCAGCGCTTCATTGGAGAGAGCTTTGGAGGAATAGGGAGCATTTGGCACTGAGTTCTAGACATTGAGAGTACTTTACTGAACCCAGAAGCCAGGAGCTGCATTGAGGCAACCTGACTCCCCTTAATAAGTAGCAGTGCTATGAGAAATGGGCCAGTTGGAGGGAGGATTTTCATTTCTGAACTTCAGAATCTTCACTTAGTTGATGTTTGATATGATTCCTAGCTAGGTCGAAGGTGATAGGTATCAGACTCTGGAGCTTATTCTTGTAAAGGGCATATGGAAGAAGGGGAGGCTGTGAGAAAGGAATACTTAAAGAGGAACCGGAATATATGGAGCAATGTTAATGTGTTATAAATCCCAGGAGCTGATTGCTTTCATTATCTTGGAGGAATTGATGAATAATGTGTAGAGCTACTAATAAATATGTAATTTATCACCAACACCTGTTTTTCTGATGATCTGGAGGGGTTGGCATGGTAGCCATTTTGATCTCTGCATGTGTAATAGCCTCTGGGGCCTTATTACAACAGCAAGAAAAATAGCTGAGGAAAAATGCTAAAGATAGTTAAAGAGAGTTGAGTTATATGTGATAGGAAAGCACCATCATCGGTAATGAATATTTTCAGAACATTCTGCTGAATGCAGGCCATTCTGAGGCAATGGCTTAACGTCTCTAAATGTGAACTGAACCCTGGCTCAGCCCAGTAGGGCTCTTTGAAATGTCAGCCTGAAAAATTGGACATAGCCAAGGAACTGGAGAAAATCATATTTCTGGAGTGAGGCATGCATCTTTAGTCTGTCAGAAGCCCCAGAAGAATTAATATAGTAGGCAAGGGCAAGCTGGTGGGCATAATTTATCTGAGCTTTGCAGCTTTTGATGTAAGTCACTCACCAGAAACCATTAAGGAAGCCTAGTGACCATGGAGCAGGAAAATTTTTGACAGAAACATGAGGAATTCCAGATGAACACAGCAAAACCAAAAGCTGGTGAAATTTTATGCAAACTAGTATGAGAGGGTGTATACAGGGAAGAACAATCAACTACAATCAACCCTATGACCAATATGGTAAGTTGTAACCTTTCTGGAAAGGTGCACAAGACACCAGAGAGGCTGGGTGCTCAGCCGAATGAAAAGAAGGCAAATAAGGTGTTAGACTTGAGTGGAAGTGGTGGAAAAGATGTCATGTAGTAAATGTAAATAGTTCTTTCTTATCTTAAATAATGCATTCCATTTTAGTCATTTCATCTAAAGAGTAGAGGAGGTAAGAAAAAAGGGTCTAGGGAAGTTCCGTGAAAAGTGGTAAGTATGGTATGGTTTAAATCAAATAAAGCAGGACCCTATTAGAGGGATCCCATGAAAGCTAACTGAGTTTGTAATTCTATTTTGTAGATGAAAAGTAGATTACCCCCAGTTTTAAAATGTGACCAGCACAACAGGTGCATAGTGTTAAGGAGAATCAGTGTCTGGCATTAATATCCTGGCCTTCTAGATTGGCCATGTCTCCTGAGATAAAGTGACTCAGTCCCCAACTGCTGCCCTGGACATGATGTTTCCTAAAAATTATGAAATTGTTTATTATGTCCAGTTGCAAGTTGTTCCTTTTTTTTCTCTCTCCTTTTTTTTTTTTTTACTTCCCTAAAGAGATTCCTTTGTGATAAAAATGTCAAAGGAGAAGAAAATATAGTTACCAGTCATTGAGCTCTTACCATATTCTAGATATACTAAGGATTTTACATGTCTTACTTTATTTAAGTCTCATAGTTACCCTAAGGAAGAAAATATCTCTCCATTTTCCAGATGTGGAAATTGAGTCTAATGTTCCTAACTTGTCACAATAAATGAGGAGCTAGAATTCACACCCTTGCTTTTAGCCACCTTGCCTTTTCCCCAACTGCTGCTAAAGCATAGGCTTTTCTTGGTAATCAGATGATCTATATTACTACCTAAAACTGTGTGCTTTTGGGAAAGTGAGTGACTAGGACTTTCAAAAATTATGCCAAGAAAAGTGGCCTTCTCCTTTTAGGAGAAGATGGCATCTCTAGGTCAGCCTATTCTGATTTTCTTTTCCAAGGATCCACTTGCATTGGATCTTGTCTGAAGTCTGTAGCACCAGCAGGATTTGACTGTTGATTATAAAAGTGTTGAGAGCTTTCCTCTGTTAGATCAAGTGACAAATGGAATGAGTTTTACTTCTTCGAGTTGTGTTGTAGAAAACCTTATAAACATTTGGCCTGTTAAGAAAGCTAAGCTTTCTCTTTCTCTATTCCCAATTGACATTTGAAAGATGCCCTCAGAAACTTGATTAAATAAGGTCTATGTGGGGGGTTAGCCTTTCAGTCGGGTTTCCCAGTTTCCCAGTAATGAGTTTTCTCGGTTGCTGTAAAAACTGCCAGTCTGAGAACTATTGTTCCTTATTTCCCTTGGATTAGAATTGGTGCCTGATCTACATGAGGCCTTTCCTTACATCTCATGAGTGGGATGTTTTCAAGGTGACCAGGTCATTGGTTCTTATCCTACCAGTAGGAGATGGCCCAAATGCTTAATGAGTTTAAATATATGTTCATTTCCATATGCTGCCCAGCTGAGATTGGGTCTGAAAAAACTCAAGAAATCTTCCAATGCTATAAGTGATGGGACAGTCATTAAATCCCAGTGTCCTGACCAGATTGTAGTTTGGGTAATTACATCCTTTTTTTTTTAGTTCCCCTGCAGTGTTATTTGGGTATTGGATCTATAAATGGCCTCTCTGGCTGTTAAGCAGCTGCCACTTTTACCCCAGGTGGCTTTGTTTTACGGGTGGGTGAATCAGTCCTGCATATCATTTGTGGAATGGTTAGGGAGCCTTTGGGATGAGACTGTAACTTAGCAACATATAAATTTGTGCCTATGGCAAGGAAGCTTTTATATCCCCAAAAGACAGTTGTCCCTATGGACTCAGTAAATTATTGGCAAGATAGGACAAAGTGAGTTTTGTGGAGTGTTCACTTACTTCTTAGAAACAAATAAGAAAGATGGGAGAAGTGGCAGACATAGGCCTGAGCTGATTTAGCCTAGATGAAAATGCAGGTAGGACAGAACTTGTATGTGTGTGTCTGTGTGTGTGCGTGTGCTTGGTGACTGCCCATGCACACTGAGAGATTTACTGGAAATGGGGATAGTTAGCTGGCAAGATGGGTTGGGCCTGGATAGTAGGAGTATTGCTACAGGAGAGGGCCCTGTAGATGCATTTTTGTTAATATTTTGTTAAATAGTTAATGGGTTCTTAAGTAGGTCACACTCACCTTGAGTCTCCGTTTTTCTTTCAGTCTGTGAATCCTTATATTGTGAAGCTGTCTATTGTGGATGATGAGGCCACTCTTAATGTAAGTATCTGGATCTTTGTGTTTTGTTTTAATTACTTGCATTCTGTGGACTTCCTTTCAGTGGATCTTTAGAAGAGAAAGGAGAGAGCTATTGTGTTAATTTCGTCTGGCTATGAAGAGGGAATTGGTGCTCTTTTTAGAGCATTAGTACAACTATCTTAATGCATTCTGTCTTCTCATCATGGAAGCAAAGTTGGAGGAGGCATTTGCTTGCTAATCATGAAATGGTTATGTTTCATGGTATAGTGTGCTGAGGTTGACTATCCTACAGAGTCAACAAGTTAAATTTCCAAGAATAAGAGGGCTTAGATGGTATATCAAATCACCGTGATGTACACTTTAAATATATTCCAATTTTATGTCAGTTACACCTCTATAAGTTGAAATAATAAAAGAAGAACTTAATGGCCAAATGATGGGAGATTCCTACTTATAGAACTAGCCATTTGATATTTATAAGCCTGACTTGGTAAAGCTAAAACATGGACATATATATATAGATATATATATATCTCTGCTACAATATATCATTGAAAGTTTGGGAAATAACATCTGATTTCTGAGTATAGGGAGGAGGAACATGACCAGATGTCTGACTTTATTCTCTTTCCATTTGCCCTCTTCATTCTTCTTTATGAATGGGAAGCACACAAGATTCATTTGTCTTATTTTGTGTTGTGCTTAATAGATTCTAGAGGGAAAGTTGATAAGTCATCTTAACATTTATTGGATGTTTCTTTCCAATTATACTCCTGTTTTCCTGTGGCCTGAAAGGGAATCGCTTGTTTATATGCACCTTCATTTAGCATGGGACGCAATGTCACTTTCATTGTGGTTGTTCTAGAGACATGAGAGTTTTTTGTTTCTGTCTCTCTTTTGAGGTGAAAATGATCCCAGTAGAATTGTCAGTGATCTGGGCTGGTCTGTTTCATCCCCTATTACTCTATTAAGTAACAACAAGATAATTAGATCAGAAAAATCTCTCCAAAAAAGTTCCTTTTGATGTTGTGGGAATGTCTCAGAATTTTTGTCCTTGTTGCCAAATTTCAGGTAGAACTTCTTGGGCTTGGACTTTGGGGGTGCAGTTAGTGTTTTCCTTGGCCTAATCATAGTATTACCACCACTAGCTCTTTAATTTACCTGTGCTTTTTTTCTTTCTAGGGAATGGGGCTTGTGATTGCTCAGGCTTTATCTGAGTATAACAGGTAAGTCCACTTTCTAGAAGAGAAAGTTCTAATTTTCATTTGAATTATTGAGTAGGAAACAGGTTTTTAGAGTCTTGGGTGAATGAATGTCTCTTACCTAACCTAGAAGAGTACTCAGAGGTACAGCTGCTAGTGGATGTATTTTTTCTAGCTTGTCTTGATAGCTTTATCAGGGGTTGTTTCTAACACTAGGGAAAAAGTAGTCACGACGTTAATGTCCATCTTTTCTTTAAGCAATTAGACGCATTCTTTTACAACTTTTGGTATTTTATTGCAGAGCATTTTAACTAGTATTCCAGCCACAAGCACACATTTAGCCAGTGTATCATACAGAAATCATTTTCTATGTAAAAAAAGTTGAAAAGCACTGTTTTTTTTTTGTATGCTTAAAAATTAAGTAAAAGGAGAAAACATACTGAATTAGTTCAACAGTTGACAGATGCTTTTTTTTCCATCAGGAATCAACTGCAAATTCCCTGTTGTTCTGGGAGTTTTCTCCTGCTGTGGATGGGGAAGGATCTGGTATTCAGTGAATGGAAACCAGACGTGTTCCTAATCCTGGCAGGCCAGGCAGGGTCTTTCTTGCTCCTCTCCAGACTTTCCTCATGCACAGTTGGGTGTTGGAATTTCAAATCTGTCCCATCTCCACCAATAGGTTACTTTTAGCTCACAGATTTCCCTTCTTCTTCCTTCAGAAACAAACAAGATTTTCATTCTTACAGCCTTGAAGTAATTTCTCAGTTACACTTTTCAACTAATAGTCTGTTTGGGAAATAACTGGATCAGCCATATGTTAGAGCAGTTTCACACTTTTGCAGCTTGCTTTCTAAGTCTCTCCTAGAGTAGTCAGGCGTTTTGGTACGCACTACCTCGAGAGCAGATGTGTGCCTCTTAACTTGCAGGGGAAACTGCAGGGACTAGACTGTCAATGCTTTTGTTTTTTGGAGTCAGTGAATTATACGAGTGCCCTGCCTGATTACCTAGAATGCCAAGGGCAAAGACACATTTGATAAATAATACTGAAGTTGAATTTAGTTTTTGTTCAGGCAGTATAAAGACAAGGAAGAAGAACACCAAAGCGGTTTTTTCTCTGCTTTAACAAATATGGTAAGTCTTACTTGTTTTTCTCTCCTGCTCAGAAACGTAAGAGGTCTGCAGAGCTAGACAAATCTAGGTTAAGAAGTTTAGATGTTTGAGGTGATGGCTTGATGAAGAGAGAGAGAGGCTGCTCAGAGCAAATTTTTTTGAAAGCTGTATCTCTTAGTGATTTTCAAACCTAAGTGAGAGAGGGGAAAGAGCTCAGATTTCTCTGGGATGGAGTTTTTCAAATTAATTAATTTAGTTTTTAGGGCCTACAGAAAAAGTACATAAGCTAGACTTTTACTTTCTGAAGAGTTGGCTCTGTTTGAGGACGACCCTATGGAACACAGAATAGGAGGGTTTAGCTCTAAATCCAAATGTGAGTGCTCCTTGTCTGTCTGTGGTGACCAGTCTGTCCCTCATAGCTGGCCCTGGAGTCAAGGGATTGGTGCAGTGGATCTGAGTCACCTCTCTGAAGGCCTAATGGGCTGAGAGGTCCATGGTCTAGGAAGGTTATTGGTCTAATTTACAAGATTGCTGAGCAAGGTTTCTCAACTTTGCCATTACAGACATTTTGGGCCATATAATCTGGGACCGATTTTTAAGAGATAAATCTAGCAGGTCTTAGAATCTAGGCAGATTTAGAGAATCTGTCTTCTTGGGTATCACTATTCAAGTAATCAGCCCTAGGGCAAGGCAGTTTTTGAATTTATTGTAAGAAACAGCCATCCCTCTTCCCCCAACAGGCAATTTTTTCCCTAAATGCCTATGCCTTTTCCTCTTCTTTTCTTCTCAGGTCCTACTCTCAGGAAGGACTTGATAAGCATTAACTATGAAACATAAATAAGTAAAGTCTCTCAGAGGTCAGAGCAGTAGGAGCATTCTGTATTGACATTTTGTTAAATGAATTATATACAATTATATTGCTCCCAGGGATCTTTGCGTTTTGGCCAAGGAGAAAAAGTTTTGTACCAAACAAATGAAACTTCAGCTGCATAGTTTTGGACTGGAGTAAGCAGGTAGAAAGGTATTTTTAGAGGGATGGGCATCTTTCTCAGTGCCTCTGATGTCACACATATTGAAGGCAACCTACTCTGTTTACTTTTTCGGCTGCCCTGCCTAGGACACAAACTGAAGATTTTGTAATCTGGACAATGGGTCTCACATAGACAGTTCTTGTCCGAAATCTAAATATTCCTCCAAAGACAGCTCAATATTATATGAAATCAGCCTGCTTTTTGTGATGTCTCATGAATTAGTGTTTGAGCTTCAAAAAGCAACTTCCAGGGAAGCTGCAGAGTGATGAGGATGTCTAGGTTAACATTTACTTGCTGTCAGCAGTTACTAAACTTACACATCGAAAAGGAGAGCTGGACAAAAGTACTAAGTCTGTTTAAGGAAAGATGACTTAGGGGAGTTCTCATTATTTCAGTTATTGTTTATGATTCTTTTAAGATCTTCAGAGTAGGCTGGTTTTGGTTGTGTATGTCTGGTGGGCCAGAGTTCCGAGTTCCTTTGGGCTGCAAGTAGCTTGTTTTTTTTTTTTTTTTTTACTAATAAAAGGCTTAATAGGCAGATCTCATATTTTTCCTGCTGTAAGTCTGTAATTCCCCCTTTCTTCCACAGGTGGGCAGCATGTTCATAGCAGATGCCCATGAGAAAATCTCAGTACAGTAAGTGCCTGACATTCTTGTGCAGTGACTTGAGCTTTAGTGCAGACTCTGTGACTGGATAAGAGTGTGAAATGTTACCTCCCGCTAATCTTTTACAGATTCAGACTTGTTTTGGTGATTTGTCAAATATTTCTTGGGTTTTAATAATGGGCCCTTAGAAAACTCTACTTTGGTTTTGTATATGGGGCCCCAAGAAGCTGAAAAACTGTTCCCATCTCTCTGGAATGAAATTAAAGAAGATTGGCTATCTGAGCCAGTTAAGGATTTAACTGGATTGGGGTGGGAAAGTGAGAATGAAAATAGTGAATAAAGTAGGTAAGAACTAAGGAATTAAAGTTAATGCCTTTTACTCTTTCCTTTTTGTCTGTTATACTCTGTACATAAGCCCAAAAAGGAAATAAAGGGAGCATTAGAAACGCAGAGGGATTGATAATGAGGAGCTGGAGTGAAATCTTATTTTGATGGCTATTTTGTTTTAACTCCTCCACTATAACAGCCTCTTCAATTTGTTCTCTTTCTCTTTAGAACCAATGAAGCCATCCTTCTGGCACTTTATGAAGCTGTTCATTTAAATCGCAACTTCATCACAGTGTTAGCCCAGGTTGGTTGTATTAAAAGCTCCAATCCTTTTTCTCCCTGAATTTCATGCAAAGTAACTCCACTGAAAAGCCTTTCTGGCTTTGCCTGTTTAAGCCCTGCTTCGCATTGGTAAGTGGTAGTAACAGAGAGTTGAATCATTTGCCTTTGCTTGTGTTCTCAAGTATGTATGTTTTCTTCTGAAGTGGGTCTGATAACATGCAAAGTTAATGGTTTTGACCAGTTTACCGATTCTGTTAACTCAAATGGGTTGAGATTACTTCATTTGGCTCACTGGAAATCCCTTGGCATTATCTGCCCATATGTATTTTTATATCAGGCTTTCTGCTTTCTAAATCATTTTGGAATTACAACTGCAGATAAAATAGGCCAAGTTACATATCTTATTATCTCACCAATTTCCAAAGAAGAAAAGTAAAAAATATCCTGTCCAGCATAAAGTTAACTGTTAACGGAAGAAATGGTCTACAGATGTTGAAAGCATGAAGTCACACTACCAAGTGCTGGGTCATTTGCCTAAGGGATATAGCCTCAGTAGTTGGTACAGAAGGAGACTAAAAATATGCTGAGAACTCAAGTGCTCCATTGAAATCTGTCTTAAAAAATTGATAAAGCGTTTTCATTTTAAAGCCAGATTGTTTAAAATATGCATGAAGTTTCTTTTAAAGGAGAGTTTTCTTACACTTTTTTTCTCAAAGGGCAGATGTGTATGGGATCCACTGAGATTGAGTTTAACAACAACAAGAAAATGTCATGCTTAAAAAGCAGAGTGCTGGTTTGGGGGTCTGCTTAGGAGGACATTTATCATATTTCACAATTGATAAGAGACTTTATTTACCATTCTCACTGTTTCTTGACTGCTCCCTGAATTCTGTAACTGATATTAAAGGGAGGTAAAGGCTGGTAAAGCTGTTGGGGAGAAGGGAGTAAGTTGCCACTTAGTTTAATTCTCAAGAACTGGTGTGGCAGGGATGGCTAAGGAAGGTCAGGGACAGAGGAGTCATCTGTTTTGGTCCCCAGTGGCTATCTTCCCTGCCATGTCTTCACTTCTCCGCCCCACGCACTCTTGTTTGTTGTGAAACAGGCAGGCTGCCATCTGCATAGCTCTTATTATAGTACCTGTTATTCCCTTGGTTCACCTGCATTTATTATCAACTTTGTGGTCATCAGAATAGTTATAGATGTATTTTTAGGTTGATCTGATAAAAGTAGTCCTTTCCAAGGTTTAGATAGGACTGCTAATGCTCCCTTTTTTGTGGCATAATCCTGCATATTTGTCTACTCCAGTTTTTTATTTGTATGGTTCTGCAGAAATACTTATATAATGGAAACTTAGTTGCTTAAAAAAACTAGCCCATAGAGCCGTTAGAGTTTAGCAAGCATCCATAGTAATCAGATAGTCATGAGAACTAGATGTAGAAGCAGTCCCCCCTCAGTGAGCTTTCTGTCTTTGAGGCCAGGAATATCAGAAAGGATATTAAGCAGAGGGTACTTGGAACTGGATTTTCTCTTTCAGAGTCATCCAGAAATGGGCTTGGTGACAACCCCGTCAGTCCTGCTCCAACAACCCCTGCCACACCACTTGGGACCACACCACCCTCCTCTGATGGTAAGCTCACTATCTCTTTTGTTTTGATTAATATGATCTTTCAAGGTGAGCATAGCTGTGTTGAACAAAGGACATAGTTGTTTATTCTTTCATATAAGAAATTACCTGAAATATATCCTTCAGGACTCCTGAAGCTCTAAAGAAAACTTTGGAAAAGATAGGGAAGTGCTTTTCTCTTTGTAAGAAACTACATAACTCCACCTTGACTTCAGGGAATGGTTGTAGAATCATGGATGCTAAATCTTAAAGGGACCTGAGAGATCAGTGATGTCTGTCCTACCAAACTATGAGGATACTTGTAAGGCTCAAATGAGATGTGTTATGAATATTTCACTAAGATAAATGTAAAATAGTAATGTTATCCATGTTACCATTTGACAAATGAGGGAATTGAGGCCAGAGAAGTAAGTAGTTTGCCTAAGTTTAATGAGAGTTGAGATATGGATCAGTGGAGGGACCATGTCTATTTTTTTTTCACTGCTCTCTGCCCAGCATAGTGCCTAGCATGGGCATTGCTTACTCAACAGTTGTTGAGTGAGTGCATGAGAAAGTGAACCTGGGATTTACTCACTGTTCTGTGTCAGCTGGCCAGTTAGAGAATGACAAGCTTTGACTGTATCGTAATTGGGAGTTTGGTGGGTATTTAAGACTTTTCCCCCTGAAAAATAATAAACATTTTAAGAAATAAATCTTATGGCTGGAACTTAAGGAAAAGGGTAACAGAAAAGGAGTTATGTATTTTGCACAATAAACTTTGTGTCACGTGCATTGGTTCTATTGCAAGCAGAGTGTGTTTGTTGGAATACCTCAACCAAAAAATAATCTTCATTAATACTTGATGTTTTGCCTCAAATGTTTTACCTGATTTTTGGTAAAGAAGTACAGAAAATCTAACTTTGATCCTTTCTTTGTGCCTCCCTACTGTCTGTATGTGAAATGATCTTTAATCTGCTTTCTCTCTTAAATTTTCATAATCACACCATAGCAGTAGCATTTCAAGGTAGTACAAGCAGTATTGATTAGAAGCATGACAGGGAGGTGCCATTGGTATTCAAGTCTGTGGTAGCAAATTGGATTTGTTTAAAATTGAAAGCCAAATTTCAAAATATCTTAATTAGAAGGAGCAAGTAGTGAGGATTGCCTACTTGTCTCTCTGCTTATTCAGGTCACTGAGTAATCCAATGAAAATACTGTTCTTTCTCTTTAAGCATGAAGCCTGCCTGGTTACCATGGATATCAGAAGCTATATATATGTACATATATATATGTATATGTATATCTGAGTTCCATGTGATGTTGGGGTTTGGATGCTTCAGAGGAACTGCCTTTCAAACTGTTCATTGTGAACACTTCCACCCACACACTTGATTATGCAATGGCAGGATTTGTGCTTGCTTACCTACAACTAGTGAGCTTTTATTTTTTCTAGTGGGGAGATGGAGTCAGCCCAATTTCAAATGACTGTCTCCCTTGACAAAGGCTGCTGTGAAGAATTATGAAGCCAAAGATCAAGGAATAACTTACTTAGGAAGGAGATTTTAACTTGTGAGGGATTTTATTCTCTCTTATTTTGTTCTTTTTCCCCCTTCTAACTCATTTGTGTTCTGTGGGGGTCCTAAACATTATAACCTTGTTTATAGATTTTGGTTTGTAATTATAGTGGTGCTCAGCAGCCCAGTTATATTTAAAGGTATGTCACTGGAACCATTGTTTTTAAAAGCCAGCAGTTTAGCTGTAACATTTGTTCTCAGCTCAGACTTGACATTTGACAACTCAGCCTTGGCATGAGACTTTCTGGTAAACTAAAAATACATATACTGCTATATTTCTGCATATTATGTAAGACAGTTTTCCAGTTATTGTTGTATGTGAGTGGGGAAAAAAAAGTCCCACTTACCAGTTAGATGCCTCTGTATTAGACAAAGGAATGCTTATGGTCTCTGAGTTTCAAAATAGGCTGTTGTTTGAAATGACAGTCTGAGGTCATTTACCCATAACATGAATTTAGACCTTTTAGTGTTTCAATATAAAAATATATTTATCTTTTATTAATTCTTGGGGATTGAACTGTGTGAAAGCACCCAAGGTTTGGCATGCTATTATCTTCTCATAAGGCTTTTTGCTCCGCTTGCTTTGTGTTATAGATCCATAATATGTAAATGTTTCCCATTGTTAATAAATGTTCTCTGCATACATTGTAATAACTCCCGAGAGATCCATTATGGTATGAATACATATTATGAATAATATCCCAAACTCAGCTGAGAATACATGAGTTGAAATACAGTAGAAAGCTATAGGTTCTCTAGCTTGTCTGGACCATCATGAACCTCTTTTTACTTATATATGGTGTCTTAGTGTAAAAGCACTTAACGAGATGTCTAAGTCTAATTTAAAATCTTAGAAACGGGGAAATCTCTGTAAGGCTGTTCTCTGTGGGTTAGCCCTGGTCTGGTTCCTCAATGTTCACTGGGACTGTAGCTCAGAAAGTAGGGGCAGTGGTGGGTAGTTTTTCTTGAAATAGCAAGCGGCTGGGTATATAAGACTTAGTTCCCAGGCTGTCCCAATCAATAATATCCACTGATTTTCAGTCTAGTGTTCCTTTTTAGGTTCCCTTTCCTGTGGGATAAAGAATTAAGGGGTAGAGTTTGCATGTAGTTGTGCCTTAACTTTTTCCCCTTCCATCTTGGGTATTTCTAGTTTAAAGGCTTATTCTCAAAATTGAGCAAGATTTCTCCTTATTAGGAATGAATTGTCATTTATTTTAAGCAAGGCTCATATATATTTAGTACAGATCTTTCTCTTAATTACAAATCAAAGTGCCTTTAAGAAGGGCCCTGAATGCTTTTGGGTTACTTGGAGCTAGAAGTGAAATCAGAATACCCTTTTTAGGATTGGGAGAAAAGCACTGTTCCTGGAGACTGGCCCTTCAGGTATAAGAGAAGGGCTTTGGGCTTAATCTTGGGAGTAGGAAGGGCTCTAGAGACCTAGGAAGGCTAGATAAAGTTTTTATGATAAACACTTGGTCCTCCCTCTATTGTGGATAAAGCTTATTTAGTGATTTTCTTGCCTGCTGACAAATTGGCTGTGTCATTAGAAGTTGTCTATAGGCTAATTGCATTTCATTGTTCTATTGCAGTTATAAGTTCTGTGGAACTTCCACTGGATGCAGATGTACAGACCAGTAATCTACTGATAACCTTCTTAAAGTATAGCTCAATTGTCATGCAGGACACCAAAGGTAAGGCATGCTACTATGGAGGCTCAGGAAGCAAGAGGTGTGGCAGGCAGCTGTTTATCTAGAATCAAAGGGCAATATTAATACTTTGAAGCTTTGGCAAGATGAACTGTTGTTGGGGCCTCCTGTGCAGGGCGATGGTCCTGATTACTGGAAAACAGTGATTTTTTCACTGCCAGTTGGCAGTTCGGTGGTGTTGGAAAAACCTGGAGCTGGAGGGGGAGTGCTTTGAAATAGAACAGGGAAAAAAAAGGTCTCTACAAAAACTAGCAAGTCGTCTTAGCAGATTTTGGTAAGTAGATGCAAACTCTTTTGTGTGGGAAGTGGGGGAGTAGCACGTTTCAGGGAATTCCCTTTTGAGGACAAGAACTGAAAGCACCAGCTTATGGTGAGAATTAGAGGACCGTTGTACAGAGTACAGTAGGAAAGGTGAGATTCAGAAAGACTGTGTTCCTTAGCACTTAAAATAGAAGTGTCAGTACCTATCCCAGAAATGCAAAGTGGAAAGTTGGAGAAAAATGGATGCTGTAAAAGTTTGAGTTTGTCCTGTCTAGTGTCATGTTCTTCCTATTTATGATTTTTCTATCTTTTTTTTTTTTAAAACCTACAGCACCTGATCTTCCTAGGTGGTCTCCCATCCAAGTACTAACCAGGCCCGACCCTGCTTAGCTTCCAAGATCAGACGATATTGGACACGTTGAGGGTGGCATGACCTTAGACTTTTCTATGTTTTTTAAATTGGTGGTAGGGTAGTAGACTACTTAGGCTAGGAGTAAGAAGGGATTGGGAGGAAATCAGCAAATTCTACTGAGTATACTTCTCAGGTTTGTTTTTCTAACTCAGTTTTTTTTTGTACCGGATTAATGAGTGTTCACAGTATTTATTTCTGTTACTTTTTTATTGTGGTAAAATAGACATAAAATAAAATTTACTATTTTAACCATTTTTAAGTGTACAGTTTAGTGGCATTGAGTACATTTATATTGTCGGGCAATCATTACCACCCTCTCCTAAATTCTTTTCATCTTGCGAAACTGAAACTCTGTACTCATTAAACACTAACTCCCCATCTCCATATTCTCCCCTTTCCCTAGCCCTTGGCGACCAACATTCTACTTTCTGTCTTTATGAATTTGACTACTCTAGGTACCTTACATAAGTGGAATGTATTCCAGTTTTAAGATTCTCTGGAAATAAACCTTTTAGGTTGCATTTTTCCTCTCAGTTTTTTAAAGTGAAAAAATTCCAATGTACAGAGAAGTTGAAAGGATCACACAGTGATCACTCACATACCCCATTAACATTTTCCATATTTGGTTTGTCTGTAAGTTTCTTTGTGTGTTATTGTTATTTTGGCTGAATTATTTAGAAGTAAGTTGTGGACATCATTCTAATTCACACCTTAAGTACTTTGGAATGTATCTCAAAATGGAGGATGTTTTCTGAGATATTCATTATTATAGCTAAAACCATCAACAACAATTCTCTAATACCTTATAATATTCAGTTCATATCTAGTTTTTCCCAGTTGTCCCAAAAATGTTTTTCATAACTGGTAGTTTTCTTTTTTTTTTTAACACCATGTAGCATTTAGTGAGCATTTTTATTAGCATCTTATTTGATACCTCCAGGTTGATTTAGGGGACTTTTCCCATTTAGAAGGATTTTTTTTTTCCTAATTACAAAAGTAATTGGAATAGTTTTTGTTAAAAATTAAAACATTCTAGCAATGGTTAACTAACAAAGTGAAATTCCTTTGGAATTAAGCTCTTTAGAGTTAATCATTCTTAACAATTTGGTGTATAGTCTTTCTTTATACGCCTTCCTTATAAGAATCTTTAAATCCTATTTTAGGAATCAGCTGTTCTCTCTGCTAAGTAGTTGAAGTTTGGATTCTTAAAATATGGTCTGTGGACAAGGTTCAGATTCTCATATAACAAAAAATTTTGCTTCCACCGTAGAAGCAAAATTGCTAAAATACTATTACTTTTGTCACTTTACATTCCATAAGGAGAGACTAATGGTTTGTGAGGTGGTTTATGATTCCCATAGACAAAGTATACTTTAGAAGGCTCTGTTTTGCCAGTTGGGCTGAGCAGGTTTCTGGTATGAGGGTTTTCAGGAATTTCAGAATGGAGCTGAAAAGCTTCATACAAGGGTGAGACTAGGATTTGGGGGCTTTTGGAGTAAGATGGAAACATTGGTAGACAGAGATAGAGAATTAAAATATAAATATGGGAAATGCAGAATCGGCAGAGTTAAAAGGAGCCTGGGTGGGCAGAATCTGAACCTTTTCATCCTTGGACATACTATATTAGCTCTCTTGGAGATCCTTGCTTTACAAACTTAGACTTTTTTCTTATGTTATGCTTTGTGAATGTGCTTAAGAGAGCTATATACAGGAATGAGGTAGATGCTAGTAGTCTATTTCGCAAACTCCTAACACAGAGCAGTCCATTGGGAGCTACAGAGATGGTGAACCTCTGAGACTTCGCAAGTAAGATCAGGCAGGCAAAGATAACAAGACTCTTGTGTATCAATGTTTCCTGAGGCCATTGATTTCTCCTTTATGGAAAGGGGTAATTTTCTTTCTCTCAGCATATTGCAGCAATCACAGAAGATAGTGCATAGATGTGACCCTGAAAATGATCTTTTAGGTTTGCTTGATATAACACAGTGAACTCATTTTTAGCTTTAATGATTATATAAACCTCTTTGTCCTGGTCACTTTGCCATCTATAAAATGGAAAACAAAATTGAGGGCACATTAATTACAGTATGAGTTGCCTCAGGCTGTCTCTCTAAACACAGGCTGGGTTAGGTTTTTGCCAATAGGTAGCCTAAATATGGCAAGGGGAAGGGTTAGATATGATGAAGGGTTAATTTCAACAGCGGCTCCAGTGTGGCTTCATTGGCCTGGTTTTCTTCCTGTCTCTTAAGCTCCTGACCTTCTGCATGTCCTGGCTGATAGGATCACATTATGTTTTTAGGAGCAGCAGAAGCCACTTCTTCTTGGCCCTACTCCTCACCCCCCACTCCCAGGATATTTTCTCTTCTTTATTTATCATTTGATACCTATAAAATATGCATTTAATGTATATGGGTATTATTATAAGGTTTATAATAAGTATAATAAGTAGCATAAAGTAAAATAATAAAATGAACATATGCAAACTTACCACCCAACTTAATCCATTATTAATGCTGTTGAAGCTACCTGTTGTCCCCTCCCAACTGTCTAGAATTTTGTGTTTATCATTCCCTTGATTTGGCTCTGATTTCAAAGCCTTTCCTTCCTGAAGTTCTTCTGACTTGAGCGTTGTCACCTTAGAGTATCTGCTCAACCTTTGAAATAGATATTAGGCAAAAATATTTTTAAACTATATGTATGTTTATACATAGACTTCAGATTGATTCATCAAAGTCTTAACTGTTATGACATCTGGGCAGTATGATCAAATTTGTTTTTTATTGCCCTTTTCTGAGTTAAAAAATGTCTAAAATGAAATATGCCTTATTTTTGCATTAGAAGCATTTTTTTTTAAGCAGCGAGGTAGCTGGAGGCTTTTCTGTGGGAGTTGCTTATCAGCTTTGGGGGAAGGGAGAATAGTGCCAGAGAAACTCTGGCCAGAAGTAGAGGTAGGAGAGTCTCATGAATCTAGATTCACATAGTTAGGAGCATTTCTCTTCCTGTTGCCAGGGGCTCCAATATAAGCTATGGGGAATGTTAGGGATTATGATCATTACTCTTTTTTGCACTGCCTGTCTCTGAGGAGAGGTAAATGTATTTCTGAACTATAACCCTTATTATGCTTTTTAATTGTCAGGTTTTAGTTGATAGATTCTGTCTTCAAGGTAGTAGCAGGTTAATGTCAAGGTGAGAACTGTTAGCTCACTTCTGTAGCACTGTAATCTGTTAATAGACCTCTCCAGAATGGACTTCAACTGGGTCCTGTCAAAGCTAATTTGAGACATCATAAACCATTTGCCTATTTTGGATAAGCTGATATGACTCTATTCTTTCCTCCATTTCACGCCCCCCCCCTCCCAATATACAAAGATCCTGGAAAGTAAATAATCTTCAGTGGTTCTGATAATTGGTGGTAATGGAGTAGCTCTTTCTTGTGTGGGCTTAGAGCCCTGCTATTGAGGTTGCCACCTTTTTTAATAATCGAATGTGAGTTTTGGGAGGCCAGGGACCTTTATTTATTTTGGTGCTATATCTCTGGTGCCCAGTGCAGTGCCTGCTACATAGTAGGTACTAAGTAAGTATTTCAGAGTGAAGAACTTTCACAGGAAGAAAAATGATCAAGAATTCCCAGCTTTCTTGTTCGTAAATAATGTGCATAGTGCAAGGAGAGGCATGGGCTGGACCCTGGTCTTCAGTTAATTTCTTTCTGAGTTCACTGTCAGTTTGCTATGAATAGTTATAAAACCTTTCTAGATTTTGTGGTAGGTGAGTGTAGATGGTGGTGCTTATAGCTAGTGGATGGGGAGGGGTTGGAAAGGGAATGGACCTGACTATTCAGAAGCAAAGGGCTTATAATATGGAAGCAAAGGGCATGGCTCTGATTTGGGCCATGACACTAGAACTATTACAATAATTAGATGGCTCTCAGGAAGGTAGTCAGCTATCCATCAGAGCACCAGCATATTTAAAAAATCTGGCAGAATTCTTTTGCCTTGAAGAAAAGCAAGAATTATTCTAGTAGGACCTTGATTTTCATTCATGAATTTGTGGGGAGAGAAAGTGTGAATATTCTTTCTGATGATACACATCTTTATTCTCTAGAAACATAGCCTGAATGATTTAGAGAGAAGGGTTCACTTTTATTTTACAGATGAGCACCGGCTTCACAGTGGCAAACTCTGTCTGATCATCCTCACATGTATTGCAGAGGTAAGTCTCACCAGTCTTCTTATGTTAGCTAATTTCTTACAAAGTGCCATCTTTTCCTGCCCTTCTCTCTCAGTTCCTGACTTTTAGAGTCTTAAAGCTAAGAAAATCTGCCCCCTTTGTATTGCCTGTCTCCTCCCGCTAGAATGTAAGCTCTGTTAGCAGGTACTTTGTCTCCTTCACCAGTCTATTCTCAGTGTCTGGCACAAAGTAGAGGCTAAATTAGTATATACTTCATGAATGAATAATGAATTGTGATATGATACCTGTTATAATTGAGAACTGGAAGATTCTAGCTCTTAATAGTTTTAAACAAGAGACTTAAGCCTCTTTAGAAAAAATAATCCTGCCCCTTTGAAGCTGCTCCTGTTGGGTCTTTTCCATTGAGCAAAATGAAAAAGAAGCTCAGGTTTCTTGCTGGAGGGGTGGGTGTGGATGGGGGGAGTGGAGAGAAAAGCCAAAGAGGGGAATTGGAAAGTGAGTGAAGTTGGCTGATTGCAGTTTAGTAAAGAACAAGAGCATGAGGGGAAAAAAAGAGGTTTTTCTGCATTGTAAGGAGATACTTTTGCTTGGATTAATTAAGTCTGAACTAACCTGGGACCTTGGTGGTATACAGGTATGGGAGGACTTAAGTCAATTTAGGGTTAAATTTGTAGCTTCAACCTCCCCCTTCATTATTCCTTATTCTGATCTTTTTTCCCTTAAAACAGTGAAGGTGGTTCATGTAGAGTAGAGATCTCGCTCAGACTTTCCCTTTTTATGTTCTCTGTGAAAAGATGACCTACTTTTCACCAGGTTAAGGGGAGCTGGTTATGGAAGAGCTACTTATTAGCAGTGGGCCTGGTGTAATTGCTTTTCAAAAAATCTTTCTAAGAAAATCTTTAACTGAGTTGTTTTTCACAAACTGTAACCATTCTTAGTAATTGGAGGCTGTAGGCATGTCAGATCTTCAGCAAAGGTGTTGGGAAGGGGCCAAGAGGTGTTTATTACCAATCCATGACGAGAGGTTTTTGATTTCCCATCAGTCTTTAGCAAAGCCAGAGACAGACAAGGTCTTGCCTACTGCTGTGCTGCCTGTGTAGCAGTTTTCTCCTGCCGTGCCAAACCCACTCCTGGTGGAGCACAGACCTTTCTTCTTAATTGAAGATCCTCGTGCGGAGCCTGCACATGTATCCTACAGCCCCTATGAAAACCTTCAAGCTGTCACAAACAGAGCAGGCGCCTTGGGCAGATGGGAAGGAAGAGATAATAGGAAAACAGATTCCTCTCAGCATTTGCCTCATGTCCCTGTGCCGTAGTTTTTACTGTTTGTAATTTGCTTGGATATTTTTGACCAGTTAGAGTCACCCTGGGAATTACTCCTAAGTAAAATCTCATGGCTTAAGTAGGGTTTGACATAAAGGCTTTAGGCTCATCCATTAGCTCTGCAACTAGTCCTTGAAAGTAGTTCTTAAAGTCAAGGATTTGTAGGAAGTATGATAGATTATAAACCGAGTTTCTTAAGTATAGCTCTCATTCCTTACTTTTTGTCTGTATTTTTATTTTTATTAGGATCAATATGCCAATGCATTTTTGCATGATGACAACATGAATTTTCGAGTAAACTTACATAGAATGGTAGGTGTGACTTTAGCTTCTTGTTTTTTTCTTAAAGGAAATTTTTTGTTTATTGGCAAGAATGTGGAGGATGAAATTGATCCCACTTAGAACAAAGGTGGGAGGAATGTTGCGCTAAAGGGCCCTGGCTTGACTGCTGTCCAACAAGACCCATGCCTGTTGGGATTTTTTGTGTGTCATGGAGCTGTTTCTTACTCAAGAGAGGACGGAAGGTCCACAACCATATACCCATGGCAGTAATATTAGAATGTGTCAGTAGCACAGATTGCAATGGGGATATGGGCCTAAGCCTTTTGTTTTCAAAACGTAGTATGATCTTCAATTAATTAAGACCAGATAGTTCTTTGATTTATTGATCTGAGTAGTGGAGGAATTAGAATACGAAGGGTCAGTGAATTTCCTAAAACTGGGAGGTGTGTTAAAAAATGTCACAGAGATTTCTATTTGAAACTCACTTTTGGTTTTTGCAGCTGCCAGGGTAGTTCCTTCTACAGTCACCTTCTCTTCTTTTTCTTATTATTTTATCAATGAAAAATACCAGTATATCTCATTTGTCACTTGTATAGGTAAAATCAAAGTAGAAACACTTTTCCTATTGGATGGGATGTTCTGGTGCCCTTTGGGGCTGTTGTCTTGCTGAATTGTGTTTCTGTCACAGGCTTGCATTGATAACTGAGAGGCATTTACAAGTCCTCCCTGCCCCACCCAATCCCCACCACTAGACAAAAAGACAGAAAGGTAGCATCTCTGTAGTAGTGATTTTCTTCGCATGAGAAACATGATGGTGAGCCATCGGATGTCAGTTCAGGTGCCTGCTAATTTCAGTTCCTTTTTGTGTGAAGCCTATGCGACACAGGAAGAAGGCAGCAGACAAGAACCTTCCCTGCCGCCCTTTAGTATGTGCAGTGCTGGGTGAGTATCATCAAAATGGGCATTTTTCTGAGCCAGTGACAGGTTTTCATAATGAAGATGAGAGATAGATCCTGGCTGATGCACTTCTTCCTCAGAGAAGTTGTAACTAGTTGTGTTTCTTTCCTGGCCTAAGAAACTATGTTTTTTGTTGAATTTGGTAAAGCAACTCCCATGAATAGAATGCTCAATTAAAGAGTGCTTTTGCTCACAGAAAAAGATCTTTCTAAGGAGACAAATGGCTAAGTCTAAACCTGATACATGATTTACATTTGTAAAATAGCTTATTCTTGATCAAGATTTCAAATCCACCAGCCTTTCTTGGTCCGTATTAATGGTGAACTGACCAGGAGGCTTGAAGTTCAAGGTTCAGACCTGCAAAACTTCCTCTAAGTAAATTAAGCGTAAATTAAGCTTAAATTAACCTGAGATGAAGCTGACAGAACTGACAGGTAGGGGGCTGTATTTTAGGTAATTTTGTCAGAATGCTGCATTGCCTTGGGGGAATGATCTGAACTCTTAATCCCATTTCACTTGAATATTCAGCTCTAGTTCTTAGATCTACTTCATTTTAGAAATAGTAATTAAGACTATGTAATAAACTTCCATTGACCCAAAGCCCCACAGACTTTTAGTCAATATCTGTCAAACTGAGCATATAGTGAGATAAGATAGACATAGTTTTAGAGCTGAGTCTCTCTGGTTACATGGACATGATCCATAATTTCTTCTGTGTTTGCCTCATCACTCAGTTCTCAGAATATGATTTCCCTCTGGCATTTTGCATTAGTGCCGTGGTATGAAATATCTGTATAGTGAAATCTCCCTTGTATATGAATTTATTGGTAGGTCAAGGTATTCTTCTGGAATTAGTAAAGCAAACTAATTTTCTTGTTACTTTACAAGTGGTGGGTCATGAAAGTTGCAAAAAGTGCTTTATATTAAATAAATTTAAGTGCATGTGAATAAAGACGTTGTTAGTGAATGCCTTGCAGCATGAGTGCAAGGTATACTCAGAAGGTTTTTTTCCAATTCGGAGGTAAGGAATAAATTTCATTCTGATTAATTTAATTTTCTCCTTTCCCCATTCAGACCTGATGGTAGAATTTATTGTAACACACATGATGAAGGAGTTTCCTATGGATCTCTATGTGTAAGTACCATGGTTCATTTAATGTGTGTGAATCTGTTTTATGGAGTTGAGTGATAGAAAATTTATAGTCAAAATTTCTATGTATATTTCACTTTAGGAAAAACACATTTGTATGTAGAGAAGTGTCAGGGAGCATTTTGTGGCCTGGATTTATACATCTTTTTAGAAGGGGAAACAAGTACAAACCACAATTGGGATTCTGCACATATCTTCATTATCACTTGTAGACAGACACATTGCATAAGGAGTAGGGCTGATGCATTTAAGTAGTGATCCACACATACTGTTTTGATCCAAAGATATTGAATACCAGCAGACTACTTAGTCATCCTAGGGCTTTGGCATTAAAGTAGTCAGCAATAGGAAAAGGCCAGAGAGATGTTGCTTCTTGTCCATTCTTAGCCTTCATTGTCCTAGCAGCCTAGTTAGAACTCTACTAACTAGGCAGACTATGTATATAATGGCCTGGCTGGGAGGTTCCTGTCTCCTGAGGAGATTTGATTATCTCTCACAATTCTTTACAACCAGAACAACTAGGGGTAGCTGAAAATCATCATATTTCAGAAAAATTTAAGTCTTCAGGGTTTTTCTCCTTTTTATTCCTGCATTCTTCTCCTTAATGCCCAAGAACAGCTGTGCCACATTAGTGTGACCTCAAATATGTATATCTTTATTTTTAAAAAGCATCTGAATTGAATCTGACAACAGAATTAGTACTTCCATGTTTTTGAGCAAGAGAGCAATTTGGTGCACAGCAAGCTCAGTGTACCTCATTCCAATGCCAGTCCTGGGATCTAGGGAGTATAAAGGATTTTACTCAGAATAGGTTAGACCTCCAGCTTTTTAGACTGCTTGTAGGTGATATAATCTTGGTTTTCTAGGTCTGAAATAATGATGCAAATTTTACTTTTAGGTAAGTAGGTAACAGTTTACATTTTTTCATACCTTTTTGGTATTGAGAAGTCTAATCATTTATTTCTATTTAGACTATGAAAAACTGCTTTTTATGACACTTAGATGAGTTTTCTGTTTGTTTTAGATGGGATCTCTGAATCTTGGTACCTTAGGGATCAGATTTGTTTTGCTAGAGACCTTATTTCTAGCTTGATTATCTTATATTCTTGTTTTAGGATATGCTGTTTACCTCATAGTGTATTATAATCTGTTTTCTCATTTTCCAGGTAAAGATACTGAGGCTCTTCAGAGATTAAGTGCTTTGCCCAGGTTTATTCTTTTAGTAAGCACCATTGCCTGGACTCGAACCCAGATTTTCTTAACTGTAAATCCTAGGCTGTTGCCATCCCTTCTCAGGTGTATTAGTTATCTATTGCTGTGTAACAAACTACCTCAAAACCTAGTAGTTTGATATAAACATGAATTATCTCACAGTTTCTGTGGTTCAGGAATTCAGGAGCTGCGTAGCTAGGTAGTTTTGGCATTGGGTTTCTCACTGCACCGTAGTCAAAGTGTTAGCCGGGGCTGCAGGCATCTGAGCTCTACTAGGGGTGGAGAATGTGTTTCCATGTTTGTTGGCAAACCTTATTTCCTTACCATGTGGGCCTCTCCATAGGGTTGCTCAACATGGCAGTGGGCTTTCCCCAAAGCAAGTTACCCAAGAGAGAAAGAGAAGGAAAGTGAGAGCCTCGGATGGAAATCATGGTGTCTTTTATAACCTAATCTCAAATGACATACAATTTTTGTTGGGCGCACAGATAAACCCTGATACGGTGTGGAAAGGGACTACACAAGGATGTGAATGTCAGGACGTGGGGGCTGCTCGGGGCCGTCTTGCAGGCTGGCTACCATAGTCGCACACTGGTTACTTTGCATCATCAAGATTCAAACTCAAGTCTCCTGGATCACAGAGGCTGTACTCTTAAGCACTGCTGTGATAAGTGACAGAGGAAAGATTTGTACAGGATAACTAATGCCGACTGGGGCATCAGGGAAGATATTAGAGAAGGTTGCACTTGAGCTGAGCTATGAAGAAACAGGAGGCATTTTCTCTGTGGGGGAACGAGGGAGGGACACACCAGGCAGGGCACCAACGTGGTCAAAGGCTTGGAGGCTTGAAAGTGTGGTGTGTTTGGAGAATACAAAGTAATTCAGGATGATTAAAGTATAAGGTACGTGGAGGAAGGATAGGATAGTAGGAAAAAGGTTGCTTGAGATTAAGTGGATAAAGGGGAGTAGTTGAAGGTGGGAATGACATGATAAGATTGCGTGTTCAGTATGTAGAGTTACAGGTATGTATCTGTCCACCCAAACTCACATCCCAGCCAGCGAACCTGGTCTACACTAAATACTTGAACTCCCTGCTCCCCCTAGTTTCTAAATTTTGGAATTGCCTTATTTTCTCAGTTGCTTTTTCCACCTGCTCTCTAATTGAATGTCCTGAGGTTGGGGAAGATAGAGAAGATAATGAGGCATCAAGCTGACAGAGGCTGGGCAGAAGGTCTCACCCTCAAGCCGAATTCACTTTCTTCATTTCTATCCATGGGCATATTTCCAGATCTTCCTTCCCCCCTTCCAATCCTCTTTCCAGTTTTGGCATTTGGAGCATCAAGTCCTTTTTAGGTGAACTTATCTGCTCCCGGCTGGGCATCAGGCCAGGTTGTTGCTCCACTTCTCATTATGTACTGCTTTTCAGCAGCATATAGCAGAATGAGAAGTTGAAAGCAAAATGAATTTCTACCATTTGAGATAAGTGTATAATCTTCTTGGTGAAATATGAAGAAATAGGGAGTTTGGAAAGACTTAATACTCAAAGCCAGAATCTGGGTCAGAATTGAAATAATTTTACATCTGTATATGAATGCTGTAGGTAAAGTAGTAATGGGGGAAGGTGTTTATGAGAGGGGCAGGGAGGGAGGGAAGGAGGAAGGAAGGGAGAGAGAGAACGAGGTGGGAAAACCCAAGCAATTAATTTCCATTACTGGCTGTACTCCATGATTCTTGCTGCCACTCCCACTGTTGCTATAGGATTTGGGAGTGAGGGGAAATAATCTCTGAGGAGAGTAAACACTTTTTTATGTTACTCTTACAGAGAAGACTTGAACTTTTTCTAAGTCAAAGAGTCCGGAATCTGTGGGTGGGTGCCAGAAGAAAGTAGAGACTTCTGTGGACCTCACTAAGAAAATTTTAGAATAAAGTAGAAATGTCTTGTGTTGAAATAGGAAAACCATGCATAAAAAATGCTCCAAGAAGCAGTAAATTTTAAGTCATTTAGCTAGTATATAATTTTAAGATTGTAGCAGTTAAAATTTTCATTCTGCATGGTGGTATAAGTTGAGACCACAAGGCTAATGATACCACTTTTTAGGTGGCTGCAGAGGCAGGAACAGAGCCTAGGAACAGTGCAGAAGTGATATCAATAGCCTTTAACCTAATCAGAGGTTGATGGCAGCAGGGGTGGGGGACACTGATAGTAAGTATCTCACTGCTCCTTAGGGGTGGCTCAGTGTTGGGATGGCATTGTCCAAGAGCCAAGGTGTAGGGTGTCCACATGCAGGCCACGTGAGAAATGCTGGCATCCAGGAACATATGATTCAAGGGTGGCCGTGCACCAGCATCGTTCAGCCACCCTTGCTGGATACAGCATAGGTTTCAGCACCAAGGACCTAATGACTATTCATTTAATGGGGAAAGTGATGGGAGAGTTTGTATATTCCTAAGTTAGATCCTAGTTCGAACCAGGGCATCCTGTGGCTAGTGACAACTGCATCAGGAGATCACACCGCAATTTCTAAAAACAACACATGATTTGGAAACTGTTAGCATGATTTATATCTCTTGGCAAGTAATTTTGATAACGGTTTAGTTTATTTAGAGAATAAAAAGGAATTATTTTAAAATTGGATGTATTGATGTATATCTTAATTTATATTTCTGTATGGTTTGTAAAATATTTCTAGTATCACTCCTGAAGATACTGAAGTCTTTTAATAGAGATTTGTTACGTAGTCCTCTCATAAAATCTGTCCGAAAGATACGTACAAGGCCATTTAGAGCTACAGGGAACAGGAAGAAGAGAGAGAGAGATCTCAATAAGGGGCCAAGTAGAGAAGTCTCGTAAGGTAGCCGTGCAGTCCAATTATTGGGAATATTTTGAATAGTTCCAGGATTTCAACTTATACATTTAATTCACTTCATTTGTTTCTTTGATACGTTGTCAGGCACTTTAGTTTCTCTAGCTCGTGTCTTTGACTCTCACTCCACAGAGGGAGATTTGTAGTGTTTTTTTTCCCACTTTTTCACTTCTGCTAAGAGGCCCAAGAAATTAGCTACCCCCATTTCATGCTTGATTCTATGACTGTCAAATTGATAAGGTATTTGCTGAAGTTAGTAGGATCTCGGGATACTCTTTGTCTCTGATTAAAGCTGTAGAACCTGAGAGAGTCTCAGTCCCACCTCTAGAAACGTTCTTAAGCTGTGATTTAGCTGAATTGAACTGGGAGTGTTAGGTAGCGAGGAGCCACTTTTCGCTATGCCCTTTTGCCTTCCTTATTTTTTCTCTTTGGTTTCTGTTTTTCCTGCCTCATGCTTTCACGTTAGACAGTTTCAAGGGGAAGAGCCTCTTTCACTGACCTAAAACTAGTAGGTTATCTAGATCCAGTTCCTAGGAACTTGACAATATAGTTCTAAAAAGACTTTAATGCCAGGTGTTTAGTTGGTGTGGAGTCAGTATTTGTTGAATAAATGAATGAAAAGATAGATGTGATAATTTCTTTGGAATTTTTGGTTTGTATGATGAGCGTGGAGCTTCAGAGACCAAGCTTTGGGCCTCTGTTTCCACCCTCCACCCTTCCCAATCTACTTTCTGTATAAATTTGCCGATTCTGGTGTTATCTATAAATGAAATTATATAATAAGTGACCTTTAGTAACTGGCTTTTACTTAGCATAATGTTTTCAGATTTCATCCATGTCGTATTAGTACTTCATTCCTTTTTATGGCTAATTAATAATAATATGAATGGATTCATTCATCAGTTGATAGACATTTAGGTTGTTTATACCTTTGGCTATTATGAATAATGCTGCTATGAACATTTACGTAAAAGTTTTTGTATGGATGTGTGTTTCATTTTTCTTGTGTATATACCTAGTGGGATTGGTAGGTCATATAGTAAACTCTATGTTTAACATTTTGAGGAACTTCGAAACTGTTTCCCAAAGCAGTTTTACTATTTTACATTTCCACCAGCAATATATGACTGTTCCCATTTTTCTACATCCTCACCAAAGCCAAGGTTTTTGTTTTTGCTTGGACTCTTCCCCTTTTTGACAAAAGTGAAGGGACATTAACTTGTTTTAAGAAATTACAGTGTAAAACCTTGAGAAATTAGATTATTACTTCACAGGATAGCTTACTAGTTATCTCCATATGATTCTCATGATATGCTCATTTTTCTCGACCCCCATTGCCAAGGACTTAGAAGCAGAATTGCAGTGGGTTGAGCACTTTGAAGAGTTTTGACAAAGGTATACATCCCAGTAACAACTATCCCAGTCAGGATAGAAAGCATTTCTAGTCCCTAAAAGTTCCTTTGTGCCCTTTTTAGAGGACGTTGACATTTATAAAAATGAACTTGCTTTAACTGGTGGATTTCTTACTGTAAAAGTAATGAGTAGTTGTAGAAAATTTGGAGAAAACAGGAAAAAAGAAATAACAGAATTCACCTATCATTGTACCACCCAAAAAAGGCAACCACTGTTATCATCAAAATTACCTTTTTTCCTATGCATTTGAATATAGTTGTGACCGTTATCCTGTATTACTAGTACACAATTGTGCATGTTGTTTTATCACTTTAACATAACTATCTTTTTGTGTTGTAAAAATTGTTGACGATTGTACTTTTTAAGAGCTTCATGGGGTTCCTTATTTGGATGGGTATTAGTCTGTGTGGGCTGCCATAAGAAAAACCGCATATTGGGTGGTTTAAACAACAGATGTTTATTTTCTCCCAGTTCTGGAGGCCGGAAGTCCAAGATCAAGGTGCTAGCATCCTTGGTGTCTCCAGAGGCCTCTCTCCTTGACTTATAGATGGCCGCCTTCTTGCGTGTCCCCATATAGCTGTTCCTATCTGTGGGTGTGCTCCTGCTGCTCTTTCTCTTCTTTTAAGGAAACCAGCCCTATCAGATGAGGGCCCTACCCATTGTCCTCATTTAACTTTAATTACCTTCTTAAAGGCCTTATTTCCAAATACAGCCCCTTTGGGATTAGGGCTTCGTCATGAATTTTGGAAGAACATAATTTAGTACATAACACATGTATGATGATTTACTTGCTATTCTCTCAGCATTGGACATTCTTTCCATGGTTCTTTCCAATTTTCTTGTATTTTGAATAATTATAATGAATGTATTTTTGTATAAAGCTTTTTTTCATTCTGGCTTAAAGCTAAATTCTCTAGAGCGGTGTTAGTGGGTCAAAGGATATAAGCATTTTATAGAGATAGCCAAATTGCCTCCTACAAGGACTCTTTACCAATTATACTTTCTCTAATAATGTATGAGTGGCTGTTTTGCTCTACTTTTGTCAGCATTGAAATCTGTATTAATTTTATATGCAAAAATAATTTTTTTTATTTAAGTGAAGCTGAGCATTGTAGAAAAATGTTAACTTTCCTTATTTCACCTCTTCTGAGGGGACTGGGGGAATTTGTTGACCATTTCCTTTGTCCATCTTTGTTATTAGGAGTGTTATTGTTTTCTTCTTTATCAATTTGTGTAAACATATATTAAGCATAGTAGTAACCCTTTCGTGTCATTTGCTGCAAATGTAATTTCCCATATTGTTTGGCTTTTAATTTTAATGCTTAAAATTTTTTTTCAAATGAGATTTGCATTTTTAGGACATAAATATCATTGGTATTTTTCTTTGTACTTTCATCCATAGCTTTTTAAGCTTTCAAAGCCCTCCCCCAGTCAGAGATGTAAAAACATTTTTTTGTTAGGTTTATAGTTAAAAGTGTCTTTCATCTCAACCTAGTAACTGCATATTTGGAAATACTCTAAAATATGTTGTCGGGATGTGACCACTGTTGAATAATCTAGTGATCTAGAACAGTACTGTCCAATAGAATTTTTTGTGATTATAGAATAGTTCTATTTATCTGTGCTGACCAGCATGGTAGCCACTAGCCATTTGTGGTTATTGAGCATTTGATATGTGGTTAGTGCAACTGAAGAACTGAATTTTTACTTTAACTTAATGTAAATGAAATTTAAGTTGATAAATTAAATGTAAATTTTATTTAAAATTTAATATACATTAAAAACATTTAAATAGAACTAAAGACTTAAGGTCTTTAATGTTGTGATTTTGCAACTTTAAATGGAGTAGTCTAATTCTGGTCCACTGGTGCATTCTTCTTCTGACGAAAGATACTCAAAGGAATGGTATTAGTGCCTAATTGATTATCAACATATATGTGGTTATAGCCTTCTTTTCCTGTTGATAAGGGGAATCAACACAGGCAGTGTATGGGTGCATTTGTGTGTTGGGGGGAGGTTTATCCACCAGAATGCTGCAAGTAGAAGTTCCTTTCTTTTGCACGTGCATAGTTCATACCCAGCATCTTTAGTGGCCTTAGCAAAGGTGCTTCGCTAAAAAAATGGTATTTGTATCCAGTAAGCCATTGTAAGATATAAAAGAAAAAACAATAAACCAAACAAACTCAGACACAGACGCTAGTGTGGTGGTTTTCAGAGGGGAAGAGGGTGAGGGAGGGTAAAGAGGGCCAAATAGGAGACTAGACTTTGGGTGGTGAGCACACGATGCAGAATCCTTATGATGTAGACTTTAGACTTGTACACTTGAAACTTACATAATGTTATTAACCAATGTCACCCCGATAAATTTAATTTAGAAATGGGTATCTGTGGCGAGTTGCCCATATTCTTAGGCTAATCCAAGTTTTTCTCTTTCTCTGTTACAGACGCTGCATTCAGGTAGTACATAAACTACTTTGCTACCAAAAGAAGTGTAGAGTACGTCTGCATTACACCTGGCGGGAACTCTGGTCAGGTAACTGCCTTCCTCTTTTGAATTCATTCTCTTTTCCTATATCTTTTATGAGTCCTGAGGCCTGGGCACAAGATAATTTTAAAAAAGAAACGGTTTGTTTAGGGTGCTTCTATTTTCATTTATATTTTTTGTTGTTTCAGTCTTGTTCTAGTCCAGACCTGGGTATTTACATAGCTATTCTATACTTCTCGTTTCTTCTGCTCTCTGTATTTTTTTTTTTATCAGCTATTGGAAACAATTGAATATTTCTTGAATTTCATTGATTCTTCCTTTGAGTAAGAGTGAGGAGTCAGTACAAACTTGGATTCTCCCTTGGTTCCATTTGGTAGCAGCATATGGACTATAGGGACGTTTCTGTGTGTTTCTTCAAGATGAGTAATCTCAAGAGGAATGTCATAGGGGGAGGAGGTGGGAGGGGGCGGAGAGATGGGGGGAATCCTGTTCTTTGTGTTAGATCTGGCATTATTACTGTTTACAGACAGTGTCAATTGTACCACTCCCCCTGTGCCAGAGACAAAAACAGCAAATTATAGTGTTTACTTTTGTCTTTGTATCCATTTGGTAGCCCAGGAAAGTCATTGCCACCCCTGCATGCGGGAAGTGGCTCTTCTCTAAGGGTACAATTAAAGCCAGCTTGCCACCCTTTCTTTTGTGCAATTAAATTGGAGGTTTCAGGAAAGCAGAGGAGACATGTTCCCTGAGGCATTTGCTTGCTGATAGGTCCTGGGGCTTTTGTGACCCGATGGTACAATAAAGTCTTCTCTAGTTGATTATAGGGAATGTATGGCTGCCCCACCCATGGGAGAGCTTCTTTGTATTCTCAGCAGAGGAGGTGTGTTAATGTCAGAGACTTTATTAGAAATTGGGCCAGTAACCCCTCCCCCTTCCATAGAATTCATCTCACTTGTTGTGACACGTGGTTTCCTGCCAACCTAATTTGGCTTTCTAAATTTAGCCCTCCATAATGGGAAGTAGAGATCTTTAATTAATGGATTAGCAAATTCTTTGCAGTCACTGCCTATGGTGAAGGGAGAGTAGGAAAATAGCACTAAGTGGTGATAGTGGCATTTTGGTATTTTAGGAGGAAAGAGTAAAGATGATATGAGAATTTGAGATTGAGGGAATGTCAGGAAAGCTAAAGAGAAATCAAAGGAAATTGAAATGACCAAAGTTAGAATTTCTTAGATAGGAAAATTTTTTTTAATATAAAGGACTGCTGTAGTTGCCTATGGATAGTTATATGATTGTTAGGCTCTAAAAATTTAGGATTAAAAAGAAAACAAAAATGATGCAAATCTGTGGATGTTAATACAGTTGTAGAACTTAAAACATGTACAGATGGTTTATGTTTCTAATTGGGATCAAGTTAACGTGAACCTGAAGAATTGGTGGTAGTAGTTGTTGCTTCCTGCTTTTGATTCTCTTCTGGTTTTATTTTCTCTTTTATTCTGTTTTCTTTTCTTCCTATCCTGGCCATTTCTGTCTCTGGCCCCTGGGATTTCTCTGGCTTTTCTCCCATCCTCATCATCTGTTGTCTTCTTACTCAATGTCCGGTTCCATTGCCTTTTTCACATTGTCTTCTACTGTTCACTCTGTTCTCTCTGTCTCCCTGAGTCCTAGGGCTTCCTGTTACTCTCCTCACTCTACTTGTATCCTGTCCTTTGTCCTATTGTCCTCATACATTTTACTTTTACATAGGTTATGAATCCCACAATAATGCATTGCCATAATTTTGTTTAAAGAGGCAATTATTTTTTAAAGAAATTAAAAAATGTCTTTTATATTTACCTTTTCTGGCTCTTAACATTTCCTCATTCTGGCTAGGAAATTGTGAGGCAGGAGACATCTATGTTGGTCAGTTGACTTTATGTCTTTGAGTACTTTCTGTAATGTCAGCTCTGTAATTACATTCTATCTCAGGACTGATCGATTAGCATTTTCAGGCCATTGATAGGTTGGGAGGAGGTGTGTATGAGTGTCATTTGTGAGGCTGGATGACTGCTTGCCCCTGAGACATAGGGATTGTGCTAGAGCTCTCTGCCAAGTGAGGTTAGCTCATTTTCCTATATAGACTGGATAAGCCATCCTGGAACCCTGGCGCTATGTGTTCATATATGGTGTGTACAGTGAGATGCAGAGCAGCAGGTGTTAAAGAAAGCTGCAAAATACTATACTACATCTGATGCATCAGAGCGCATAATAATGTATAATGTTGCAATCAGTGAATATAAATGTAGATGTGGTGGATCCACCCACTCCTTGGCTGGTACTACCCCTCATATGTTGGTGTGCCCATGTTTTCCCTCTTTCTTTGCCTTCTAGACTTATGGATTTGAGGGAGGTGTGTGAAACTCATCATGGCAAATATGCTTATGTGTATAAATGCTTGCTCGTACATGTGCTGCAAACTTTCATGGAATTTTACTTACAAATATTACTGGTAAGGCATATGTTGTTAGATCAGACACACAAAAGTCCTTGGGTGTCTAGGAAGCAGTCAGCTAGGGTCCAAATGTCTTCTGTCATTTGGAATGTTGTGGGTGTTTAGTATCACTGCACTTTGGTGATTTGTATTCCTGTGCTGTTGACTACAGTAGCTTTTTGTTATTGGGGAGGTAGCCAGAAGTTCACCTCCAGATTCCTTTACAGAATTCCCAGGCTTCGTCTAAAGGAGGAAAAGCCACCTGTGTCAGTTGAGGGTTTAACCCTACCTGATATATTGGTTTTATCCATACAAACCCTGACCTACTCCCTGCCACATTGTCTGTTTATATGATGCCAGTCACCATGGTATCTGGTAAGCGGGGAAATATATTTAGGCTTATTTCAACTAAAATATGGAAAGGAAGAAATCCTGTATCTGTCATTGCCCTCTTTTCCGCAGTCACTATTTTTCACTAAGTTATGGAAAGTTCAGAAGCTCTTTTGACCTCTAGACTACCCAGTTCTTTTATTTTGAGTAAAAGATTAGGTGTTAAAACTCTTCTGATAGAGATAGAAAATAGGGTTTTAGGATAAGATTCTAGTAAAATAGTTCTTTACCTCTGAGAATATAATGCACTTGATCTTAGCCAAAAGGCCTGAGAAGTGATGAGAATGTAATGAAAGACATGATTTTTATGTCCAGAAAAACATCTATTTATACATACATATTACAGTTTCAGAGGTAATTTCATGTAAATTTCAAAGAATTATGGATCCTCTGAAAGCCTATCCATGATCCTGTTAATAATCTGTCTTAATTTCAGGTTCCATGGACTCCCAATTAGTTGTTTTCACAGAACATCATAGCATCTGATTAAATATTTTTTCTGTATTTATTGATCATACTGCATTCTCCTGGGAATTTTAGCTTAGCAGTTTCCTCTCTGAACTTCTTGAGGCTAAAGACCATTTGGTCACTATGTTTTAGTTCCTGTGTCTCCCTAAGCACTCGGAGCTTCTATTTTAGCATATCACATTGTTTTGCTTTGTTGGCATGTGTCTGTATAAAGATTTGCTTACATACCTGTCTTTTCTCTTTAAAAAGTTCCTGGAGGGCAAGGCCTGTGTTTTAATCATTGTTTTATCTCTAGCACACCACTTGGCTTATGACAGGGGCTCAGAAGACATTTGAAAGAATAAATAAATGGATGAATGGATATGTAGAACTTCTATTAATGATAAATTAACATTGTCTCAAGGAAACACAGTGTTGTGTTTGGGCCTTAAAGTAACAACAGCAATAATAATGGAACCCAATAGGATGTTTGTTGTCATGTTTCTGTTGAGTTGACTCCATCACCTTTTAATTTGAGTTATTGATGTGAAAGAGAGTGGTGGGTAATTTCTCTTCTATTTGTCTCTTTCTTCCTTACACACAGATACATGGAATGCTTTTAACCAAGTAAAAATGGAAACTGATCATTTCTAAGCCATTAACCAAAGAATGGGCACAATGTTTAGAGAGAAGCATGCAGTTATTGGAGAGGGAAATCTTGAACACAGCTTCATGGAGTCAGCTTATTTTACTTCCACTGCAGGAGAAAGGGCATTGGGGAGGCAGCCTGCATTTAAACAGTATGGCTTTCCACAGTCTGAAAACATGGATGGATTTCAAGGCAAATTTATACTGGCATTTAATATTCAGCATTCATCTATGGATCACAGTCTTCCTTACCCTTTTTTACTCTGCCACATGCCTGGGTGATAATTCATTATTTTTATCACCATTTGTTGGGGAAGGGAGTGGAGCTATAGAACAGTAAATGACTTACTAAGGATCATGGAACCCAACGCTAAACAGAGTCATGATTAGAACTTAAGAGTTCCTGACTCCTATGCTCAGACTCAGATCACTAGGCAACATTTGCCTCCCTGCAGGAAGAAAGGCCTCCAAAGCCCCCAAAACAATCTGTTCAGCTTCATTGTGCTAAATAGCATCCAAAGCATTCACAGCTTTGTGAAAAAGAAATTGTACATGGTCTGACCTTTCAGATACCTTCTGGGAAAAATGGAAAACCCAGAGAATGTCACAGCTTTTTGGATCCAGCTGGCTTTGTCATCACTGGCAGAAGCCTATAACTTCATGGTTTAGGGACACAGTGAGACTGGGAATTGTGAGCCTTTCGTTGGAAGCTTATTACACTGTAGGTGTTGTCATGCAGGACTGAACATTTTCAAGGGGAGGAGTGACCCGAGAGCTGTAGATTGATCTGGCACTTCTTGTACAGTTTACAGCTTTGACGGTTTGGCAGCCCCTCCTGACTTTGGAAAACTGTCCTTTGAACTTTTAATTGTCTGCTTCTTTTAGTTTAGTTTCTTTTTTAAACTTTTTATGTTGATATAATTATAGACTCACAGGAAGTTGCAAAAATAGTGCAGAGAATTTTTGTACCCTTCACCCAGCTTCCTCCAATGGTGACATCTTATGTAACTCTACAATATTGCTGCTTTTAGTTTTGAAGAGGACATCCATGTGGGAAAGAATGTAGCAGTAAACAGCTAGAGTAGATAGGAAGAGGAATGTTGGCATCTGCTATTACTATTTTGTTTTTTAATTTGTTCTTCCTGTTTTTCTCGAATTCTCTCTGATTTAGGGGAATATGTTATAAGACATTTTAGGCTTGATGTGCCTAATTAAGGCTGCTGTAGCTTCTGTGTGCAGAAAGGTAGAGGCGTCTTTCTGCTGTGGATAGTCAATTACTCCCAAAGTTAGAATGTTTTAATATATGAGCATTAGAAGATGTTTCTCTGTTTTCGTAATTCTGTGATGAAAGATTCTGTACAGTAGTGTAGAAAGTCCCGGGAGTGAAAAAGAATGCCAGAAAACTCTTTTTTCCTTCAAATCACCACATTTGGCTAACTCCAAATTTTACATTATTTTGAATCTTTCATTCCCTCAGAAACTTGGCAGCAGCAAAAGATAAGACTTTCTAACAGGTGTAGCCTGTTAGTGGAGAAAAAGATTCCCACCTAAAAACCACTCAGAGTGAGCAATCTGTGTTCTTTTCTCTGTACATGGAGTCACTTCCTGTCCAGAGGTTCACTAGCATCTTGTCAACTAAAAGAGACAAAGGAAGGCGTAGCTGTGCTTTTGTTGCTGAGCCTCTAGTAATTCTAAAGAAACATATCATTTGGTTTCATAGATGTTATTCCCTGGATCTTGAGTGAGCAGGACAGGTCTGTTACTGGTTTTTACTCACTTTGGCAGGAAGTAAAGTTCTTGCATCTATAACAGATATGTGGTCTCATTGATGATTAGATTTCTTGAATGGGTGATTTTGACGGTCTCTCAATTGGGCAATATTAGAAAAAAATAAGCAAATGGCGTAGGGGCCTAGAAGAAGGCAGTGGTTTCTGAGCATGCTTAGAGGCAGCTGCACAGGAATGAGTTATATGGGATCCTGCATTTCCCAGAGTCTAACTTCCATATGGGAACTTTCACATAAATGCTCATTTTCATGATGAAGAAGAGGGTGGGTGGTAACTGTGAGGATTGCTGTGTTCCAAGTAAATGGGGAATTGGAGATAGTTGAGAACCTTATTTTCCCTTTTAGCAGATAACACTCCAACAACAAGAAAATGATAAGACAGAACCTAACTGCCATTTAAAGAAAGGATTTGTTCTTTTCTCGAGTTCATCTAGAGGCTTGTGGAGCCTTTAGGCAGTGCAGCCTGTTGACATACTGACTTTTTTTTTATTGTGGTAAAACACACATAAAATTTACCATTTTAGCTATTGTAAGTATACAGTTTAGTGGTATTAAATACATTCACATTGTTAGGCAGCCATCGCCACCTTTCCCCATAACTTTTCATCTTGTAAAACAAACTCTGTACTTATTAAACAATAACTCCCTATTCCCCTCCTTGCCCCCATCTTGGGCAACCACCAGTCTACTTTCTAAGTATCCCATGTAAGTGGAATCATACAGTATTTGTCTTTTTGTGAGGCTTATTTTACTTAACATAATGTACTCAAGGTTCAAGAAATCAGATTCTTCCCCTTCCTCAGAGTTTGCTGGTTTTGTTATTATTTTATCGATTGAGTGATTGACTGATTGTTGTAGGTTGTCTCTTTGCCCAGGATCAGCCTGAGGTATAAACTGTATGTCTTCTTAGGTCTCTTCTGAGCCTTTTCTTGGGCGTCCATAGTCACTTGCTAATTTGTAGTTGTTTTTGAATGTCGTAGTCTTTAATGTCTAGGTCCCTAAAGGGCAAAACTGAAAATTAAGGTGGAAAAAAGGGGCAGTGGCCCCTTAAATCTCCTGGAAGTCACTTATTGGGTGGGTGGGGGAGGGCTTGCAACAATGGGTGCCTTCCTTTTTGTCTGCACCCCTGGTATCAGAAGCAGCAATCAGAGATAAGAGCACATATCCCTAATCTTAGGAGGACAGGGTCCTTTTTGCTTGTTCTGGCTCCTACAGCTGTGTGCAAGCTGCTGTAGGAACAAGTACACAGCTGCTTACCATATGGCTGGCAGTGGGTCCATGGGTAGCTGCTAGTATGCTAAGAACTGAAGCTGACCAAAATTAACCAAAATATACCTTCTAAGTCTTCTGGAAGCTGTAAACTCTCAGACTCTGGGGTTCCAAAATAGTTAATCAGAAGGATTCTGCTAGTGTAATTACTGTCTAAGTGGGGAGAGAGATTCCTAGTGCTTCCTACTCTGCCATCTTCCCAGAATCCTTGCACTGGATATACTGACTTTTGTGCTCTGTTTACCTGGAGAGGCTCATAGCATGCACCAAAGCCATTTCATTTTCTCATTTGGTTCACTGGCCTCTCTTTCATTGAGGTGCTTGGGTTTGCAGGGAGACAGATGCCTGTATTCTGAGAAGCCATGCAGTGTATTTTTAAATTATTCTACTAGTAGATCTTGGCTTCTAAGTCCTTCCTGTGCCACTTTGTTGATTGACAGTGAGCCTGCTGATTGCTGGCAACGTCCTTGGGTAATTGGTGATGTTGTCCAGAGATGCTAGAATTGGCTAGAGTTTATAGTGCCTCTTGGGTTTTAGAGGCCTTGGCTTCTTACACCAGTGCTATTTCTAGCCTGTCCTTTTGAGTTCCTCTGCCTCTCTCCTAAGCAAGTGAGATGGTAATATTTCTCTCCTATCGGTCACTGTGAAATTATCCATTTCTCCTAATGAGCAGGTTCCGTGCCAGGCCACAGGATGGGGTGGGGGGGGGGGCCTGGCCGTATCTTGTCTTTGCTTTATATTTCTTTCTCTTAGCATGTTAAAGCTGTTTAAACAGATAGCTCTCTCTGACTTGATTCTTCAGAGACATTTATTTATGCTCTGCTGAAGGCTCTCTGTCTCCTTCCTGTTTTGAATCTTATTTAAATGTCATTCACTTAGGTTTGTAATTAAACCTCCCCTCTGCTTCTCTGAGGCAGGCATCTGAGGTACCACTTAATTGTGTCTTCCCGTGGTTGTTTCACTCTGCACCTGGTTTACCTCAATGTGGGGGACAGGTTTTAGTCTTGGAGAAGTTCCCATATCCATTATTCATTCTATTCTCCTACATGGCAACACAATTTGCTGCTACCTCCTTTCCCTCCCCTTAAATTCAAAGCAGGATAGAAAAAAATCTGGGAAAGTCCTCATTATGTGTAGTACGTTAATGCTAGGAAAGCTCTGCAAACAAGGTTCTTTGTGAGGTTCGGGGACCTCTCTAAGGTGGCAGTGTTCTCAGATGGATGGTACTGAACTCTTCCCATTTGAAAAATAGATTGGCTGCCTCTGCCTCTGGGAATTCACTTGGGATTTCAGGAACCATCAAGATACCTGCTCCTGGCTCAGCTTCCAGAACCTGCATACTATCCTTAATTCCACCTGTGTCTGCGTGCAGAAAATTCAGAACTTCTGCACACTGCTGCCATAATTTATGCAGATGACTCTCCAAGGAAAGGAACTCGGGCCAAGGCTAAGTGTGAGACTGACAGTTGCCTCTAATACAGCGTCAAAAGAGGCAGCAGTTGCAGTCCACTTCTGGTTCCCGAAAAAGAGCCCAGAAACTAAGTTTTCAAAATTCCTACTGGAAAAGACCTCCCAATAAGGAACCAGTGTGTGTGGAGCATCCACTTTCCTACAACTTAAACATATTGAGTGTGTAACATAATACCTCAAATTATAGTTCACTGATATAACCTCTCTGTTTTTCACTCAGTGTAGGTTGAGTGTATTTGGAGCCAGGTATAGAGCCTCTTTTAGAAGAGATAGCAAAGATTAGGAGTCAAACCCAGGATCCCAAGGAATATTATTGATACTTTAGCGCATTGGTGGCTTTGATTTGAACTTTTAATTATTTTTCTGTTGTCTTGAAGGCTGCCCAGGGTTTGTTTTGAATTTGCATTCCTGCCCGAGAGTCCATGGCTCTCTGTGGATTAAATATATTTGGCTCTTTTCCTTTCCCTGTCAAAGAGGAAACACCTTTGTATGTTTGGCTCTGTACTTAGTACTACCTACTGTGATATAAATTTCAGCTAATCAGTTATGCTGGGGTTACAGAAAGCTGGGATAGAGTGTTTGTGGGTCTTATGCTAGTGTCTGTGGAAAGAGAAACATTGACCTCTTATTCGTTTGTTTTTTAATTGATAAAATACAAACAACATAAAATTTACTCGTTTTAAGCTTACAGTGCATTGACATTAAGTACATTCACATTGTTATGCAACCATCTGCACCTCGCATTTCCAGAATTTCTTCATCTTCTCAAACTGAAACTTTTACCCATTAAACAATAACTCTGCATTTCCCCTCCCCCATTCCTGGCAACCACCATTCTACTTTCTGTCCCTATGAATTTGACTACTCCAGGTGGTACGTACCTCATATAAATCAAATCGTTCAGTATTTGTCTTTTTGTGACTGACTTTTTTCTCTTAGCGTACTGCCTTTATGGTTTATCCATGTTGTAGCATGTGTCAGAATTTGCTTCCTTTTTCAGGCTGAATAATATTTCATTTTGTTTACATTCCACATCTTGTTTACCCATTCACCTGTTGATGGATACTTGTATTGTTTTCATTTTTTTGGCTATTGTGAATAATGCTGTTATGAACACAGTATACAAATACTTCTTTGAGTGTGTAGGTCAGTTGAGTGTAATCTTGAGATGCTTACAGGAGAGATGAACTCGAACTTATAGGATTTTTTTTATTGTTGGTCACTGTGCTATGTGAGGGGCTGATTAGTGGAGTTCTGACTAACGTTACAATTTTGGGTAGCAAATAAAGATATTGACCCTAGACAGCTAACTCTCCCACCCGCAACAAAATTTTTTTTTTACTTGAAGTTTAGGAGGAACCAGTACGATTTCATAGACCTCAGTAGGGGGTGTTCATGTACCTTCTTCCCCCTATGTTGCACTTGATGGGGTTCAGGGCAGGCCACCCCAAAATATGCCACTTTGGCATATTGATTATTTCGAATTAAAGTTACTTGAGAAATAGCAGGTGCAAGAAGAACACTGACCTGCCTTTGTTCCCCTAAAAGCAGGAAATAAATCTCTACTCTGTATACCAGGTAGATAGAAGGCATCCTTGTCACCAGAGATAGGGACTTTAAGGCCAAGAAAGCTGTGTAAACAAACTTTGTTACTTCTTCATTAATTTGCTACCCCAAGATTTGTCAAATCTTCACAATTAATTGTTTCTTCATCTAAAAAGTATAAAAGCTGCCTGCTTTGGTCACTCTTAGGGCCTCAGATGTATAGGGTTCCCCTATATATGAAGTTAAATTTGGTTTTCCTCCTGTTGATCTGTCTTATGTCAATTTAATTATTAGACCAGCCCCCCAAAAATCTAGAAGGTAGAGGAAAATTTTTCCTCCCCAACAACCTTAATGCAATTTAGCTCAAACCAGCTCTGTGGTTTTTGGTAACTTATTTAACCTTTCTGAATTTCAATTTGGTCATCTGTAAATTGGACCAGTAATACCTACTTCATTGCATAGTTGAAGATTCAGTGAAAATAATGTACTTTAAATGCTTTACATCTAGCATCTAGCAGGCACCTCATAAATTCTACCTCCCTTGCCATTTATGACCATTGTGTTTCTCCTCTTGAAAAGAAATGAATACAGTTTGGGGGGGGGATGATTTCTGTATCTAAGTTTCTCTTCTTAAGGTATCAGGTAGAGAAGAGGAAGAAGGTTTGCCATATTTTGTAAGCTTCTGGAATAGTTATTAACTTACAGTTGTTACTCAGCAGGAAGATGTGATGCATTCCTCTCTATGTTATGTATCTGTCTAGCATTGGTATTTTGGGGCAATCCACTCCTAGGGCTGTGGAGCATGGGGGCCAATGAGAACTGTCTATTAAGGCCTGGAAGATCTCACACACCGAGCTTGTCCTCATCCAGAAGGGTACGCTCTGCAATAAATGGTCAAAACTGTTTACATAGTATTGAGTCTCTATAACATGGGCCCTTCTTTGGAAATCTCTTCAACTAAGAGTCAAATCTTTGGTGAGGAAGAGTTTTTGTTAGCCTTTTCTCCCCTACTTCCTTTTTAAAACTATTGCTTAAATATTGGAAAGAATAAATCAAAGGGTTAAATTAAAAAGGAAAAAAATACATCCTGACCCTCTTATCTTTACAATGACTACATGTATTGTACTTGATACCAAACTCTTATAGGCACATGACTAATTAACAATACTATGTTTATACAACCAGCCCCTTATCTTTTATAGTTATCTCAACTCTTCCCTCTATGTACTACTACTTCTGTGACTGTCCTTGGAACAGTTTGGCTAGTCATGTGCCCAGATGGCACCAAGTGGACAAGTGGATCAAGGGCAGTTTTCTAAAAATGTGTGTGCATGGAGGGTGGGAACCAGGAGCCAGCCAACATGAGTTCTGTGTGTTGGCACTGAGATCCTAAGTACCAGTTCCCTACTGTCCTTGAACTTGCCCTGACATGAGGCTATCCTCTTTTTTGGCCTGCAGTTAAATCCTGTGCATAGCTCTGTACCTTAATAGCTGTGCATAAGCCTAGCTATTAATTGTTTCTACTTACTTCTTTTGTTTCAGTTCAGATTTTGCATAGTGAAAGGGGTATCTTGGCTCCCTCTAAAGTCCAGATGCAGTCACAATCCATGTTCAGCACATAATTTTTAAGGCAGTAACCATGAGCGATGACAATAGGAACAGTTGTAATTGACAGTTGTGTGCTGTTTTTTGTTTGTTTTTTTTAAAGATACTAGAGAGGACCAGAAACAGAGAAGGGGACAGAAGTTTATGAGAGGTGAGATAGAAAGGAGAGAGATGAGAGTAGATATAGAGAACCTGCTGAGGTGGTTTTTGCTGAGAAAAGCTCCTGGGAGTCTTTAGGTGTTGAACGTGAGTAGTAGAAGGGTAATAATGAGGTATTAAACACCTGTGCTCTAATAAGCTGCTGAGGACCAAGAGAAAATGGGGATCAAATACATGAAAAAAAAACCTGGAGTAGCCAGTAGATGGAGAAAGTTATAGACCAGGTCTAGAGAGTGTTGGTAACAGTAGAGGCAGCAAGGCCAAGCATACCGTTTATATATAAGCTTCCCGCCCTTTAATTCCAAATGGCACCTTTATTTGTTTAACTTATCTTAATGGAATGATAGAGCATTAAACAGGAGACAGGGTTCTAGCCCCAGCTTAGTCACTAACTACTTGGGATATTTGGGGTATTCTCTTTTGGAGAGGAATTGTGGTCCCTGATGTCAGAGGGTTGTGGGAGCCAATTTTAAGTTTGCTTTGTTCATTTTAGCTGCCTGTTAAATTCCTTCTAGAGAATGACTACTTCCAGGTAAAAAACCCTGGCTTTCCCCCCCACCCCTGAGGAAAGGTTGTCTGACCTAAATTATCAGGAGCAGAACGAAGGTACCCCCGGCACCGACTCTCCCTCTCAGTACTGTTTGGCTCTGCTGGTGTCTCTAGCAGTTGGGTCACAGGTCGCCTTTCGGCTTGTACCAGAATTGCTCTCTTCTTCCCCTCATATTTATCACTTTATCATCCCTGACTCTGAATCCCAGAGATCAAGACTAACTGTCGTCCAGCAGAGGAGCAATAAATCATTGTTCCCACTTCTTTTTCTTCAGGTTTTGTGCCCCTTAATTACCACATAAGCACTGCTGAAGTTGCATCTTTGTGCTGTATGTGGTAGGGACAAAAGACCTTGTTGATTGGATGTGTGCAGAAACTGCTTTGTCTCTCTCCAGCCATTATGTTTTGCAGTGCCATGTGTGCTACTCATCCTTTGCTCTTGTTGCCTGTGAATTTATAGAGTCTGATTGTCAGGTGATCGATCCATTAACAGGGTTTGTCTAAACTCAGGGGTTCGGGGATAGAATGGCAGCCTTTTAATAAGTAAGCAAGATGATCTTCATTAGCTAGAGCAGTTTGGGCTGGGTTAGTCATTTTTTATATGGATTTTAGTTAGTTCTCTTCATTTTCTAAGCTCCTGGTGGGAGCTAAGCAGGTTACGTGATCCAGAATGGGCTCTCATGGAGTTTCTTTTTTCCCTTTGGTCCAGTCCAACAGATCACTTTTTAACAGACAACATCAAAAGGACCACCTGCCTTTCTATTATGAAACCTCAGAGAACTTGAGTTGGGATAGGGGTGAAGAGTTCATAAATGAGGATGCCTACCTCCTTCATCCCTAGCAAGGCTTTTTTGCTATCTGAGGGGGAAGATTCAGGCTTTAGAGACAATGTAGACAGGCTCTTGTACTTTTTCTTGCCTGCTGCTGCTTTTCTGTACCTGTGCCTTTAGAGGATTGAGAGTGAGGGGTGTTGTGTGGCAGGCAGCAAGTATTCGGAGAGTCTTACTCCTACTCGTTATTCCCTGCTGTTTCAAATCAAAGCCCACGTCTCTAAGGGTAGTAAACTTCACACGAAGCTCAGACAGCTTGAGAGAATGGACTTCTTTGCTGGCAAAGAAGCAGATATGCTCTTAGAAAAGGAGAGGTCACGCCATTTTTTGTGTCTGGAAGTGAGGATAGTTGAGGGGGAGAAGACAGAAAGACCACGATCGCTTGCAGCTGCCGAACTCCTTCTTTATAGCCTCCCATCAAGTAGGGGAGCTAGGTACAAGGGTACTAGTTGTGATGGACACGGAAGTGAGATTCATTTTATAGTTCTAGGTGAAAGAGTACGAGGCAACTGATAACTGATAACTTCTTTTATGTTTACTATTTATTTTCAAAATGTCTTTAAAGCTGCACTTGGCAGTCAGTCTCCTACTGAGATTGTTTGGATTTTACCAGTCTGTACCCTCACTAAGGGTTGCCAGTAGAAAGAGGACCTTTTCAGTAAATGTTGTTACAGTTGAGAGAGGACAGTGCAAGCTGTACTTTTGTTTGAATAATTAGAATAGTTAATGGCTTTTTTTCTCTTCATCAACTCTCTTCCCATCTAGAGCTGAAGCCCAGCTGTAGATTCTACAATATAGTTGGCACATCTTGTGACCAGTTAGACTTGAAAAACATCCCTCTTAGCAACAGTGTTTGAAACAGATACATAGCTAAAAGTGGTGACATGAGCAGCCGAGGGTGGGACAGGGACCCTCATTTTGACCTATAAATTGAGCACATTTGGTGAGGAAATCACCATGCCGGAGTAAATCTGGAATATTAAGATGTCTGTTTTATAGTCATATTTCTACACTTAATTGCTATTTAAGAAGTGGCAAAAAGAAGCAGACAATCTAAAACCTTCTATGGGCAGATAAGCAGACAAGTGCTTGGGAAGGTAGCACTTTCTTCAGATAAACCCATCTTACTTGCTTTCAAAAATACTTAGTAGCTGTAACTTACTCATTCCAGCCCTATTTGGATTTCTATAGAGCTAGTTTGTTTTATTGCTTTCATTTAACTTTATTGATTATATCTGCTAATATCTTTGTTTTTCTTTTTTAAGCTTTAATAAATTTGCTGAAGTTCCTTATGTCCAATGAGACCGTCCTTTTGGCCAAACACAACATTTTTACATTAGCCCTTATGGTGAGTAACTAAAAAAATATTTCTTTTTCTGAAGCTATACCCTAAGGCAGAGATGGGCTGGTTTGAAATAGGACCTGGGTTCTGGGGACTAAGCCATAGGGGATTCAGGCCTTTATTTTCCTTTTGGATAAGAATCTCTAGACTGGTGCCCCCCACTGTCACCTAGGTCTTTGGTGAACCTGGGACTTTCCCTTTCATTAGAGTGTATTATCTGGCAGGGGCAGGTTTAGGTCAGATCTCCATGTAAGAGTAGAGAGTTGGTTCCAATTGAACAGCTGTGCTACACTATTGTAGTATCTCTGGGGATGTATAGCAAAGCCTCTGGAAGTGTCCCAGCCAGATGAGTGGTTCCATCATGGCTGTACTTGGTTTCTGAAGGACATTACAGATGCCTGCTAATCTGAGTAGTTATTTGGGGTAGAAGGAGGGCATTGTGCCCTTCGACTGCATTCTCATATCACTCATTGTGTTTATAAATATTTAACATTTGGGGGGAAAAAGTCCTGATATGTAGTTTTTGGTGAGTTCCATGGTAAAACCATACCCACCATGACCAGTTCCAAGCTATCAACATGACGTCATTGAATGCAGAGTTGGGAAAAGATGAGCAGTAGCACACCCTTTTATGATAGTCCCACCACAGAGGTAAGAAGTGTAAGTTAATCTCAAAAGCATAGATAATACTAAAAGGTAGGAAGTGATGAGTTTTTGAGTATTTTTTACCTCCATTTTAATGTAATTTATTGAATTGTAACTTTACCTAAGTTAATTTTTAGTAATGGCTTTGTTTAACAACCGTCTCACAAAATTCCTGAAAATTTAGCAATCAGCTTTTGCAAGACAGTAAAAGCTGGCTACAGCTACCACTGATAATGCCCTTCTGATCTTCATAGTGCAATGTCTGTATATGAGCTTTTTTCCCCCTTCTTTTTTAGATTGTGAACTTATTTAATATGTTTATCACATATGGCGACACATTCCTGCCCACCCCCAGCAGCTATGATGAGCTCTACTATGAGATTATTCGCATGCACCAGAGCTTCGACAACCTCTACTCCATGGGTAAGCTTCTTTTCTTTTTACTCCTCTCTCCCCATCCACTGTGATTTTCGGCACCTAAGAGGAAAAGACTGCAAAAGGTTCTCCTAGTTGCTTGGTTCCTTTGCTTGGCATAGAAATAGAGCAGTCTCCTCTTCTCAGGCAATAGGAAGGAATTCATGGACATTCTGGCATTCAGGAACTCAGAATTCATTTCAGTAGAAAGCTGGTTAGCAACCCTGTAGCCCTTTCTTGATGTTTGTGTGTGAAAGAGAGAATAGAGAGGCTTGTGCATTTAGTGAATGCAGTGAGTTGGGAGTGAAAGAGTGGGTGGGAATTGACAGCAGCAAATAGAAGAGCTTGGATCCCAAAGGAACATTGTGTGATTTGAGAAGTTACAGGATTTTAAGGAGTTTTAATGTACCTATGTATTTTTAGCATAACTTATAAGAGGAAGTGGGCATTGGATAAAAATCTTTCTTGCAAATCTTTTGGTGATTGGCTCACTGAAGTTCACTGTGCAGCCATAGTGAGTATAACTTATTTCTGAAAGAGGTCACTGTAAGCATGAGTGAAGAGTCAAACCTGCCTGGAGTTTGAAGGTCAGGAAGGATTTTTGTAGGTTGCACAGAAACAGAAATCCACTCAGTAAAGCTGTCTATTAAATCCCAACTTAGCTTTATTGAAGTATAATTGATATATAATAAACTACACTCATTTAAAGTAGTATACAATTTTTGGTAAGTTTTGACATATGTATATATATAACTAAGATAATAAATATATCCATCAACTCCCAAAAGTTTTCTTATATCCCTTTATGTCCTTCTTACCATCTCTTTCCCTTATGTCCCTCTTACCACCTCTATTCCTTGTTCCTCATCCTTGGGAACCACTGATCTGCTTTCTGTCACTGCTTTATTCCTTTGTTGAGACTATTTGTGAAAGTTCTATCTTCTGCTTGGGATTCCTGTATCATGAGAAAAACAGGAGATTTAGAACAAGTACCAGGGGAAGGAGTAGAAGGAAACAGTGGAAAAGAAGGATTGTCTAGAAGAAGTTGGTTTTTTTTTTTTCTAATTGACTTTATTTTTACAGTAGAGGAAAACTTTTAAGAGAGCTATTTATAGCTTTACTATGATGACTTAGGTAGTTGGGAGTGGGCCTTGTATTAGTAGAATGTTTTCAACAGCAAGTATCAAAAAACCCTGACTTAAACTATTTTAAATAATAGGAAAATTATTTTCCTTTATAAGAATTCTAAAGACTTCTAAAGAATGGCGTGATCAGTTGCCTTACAATGTTTGCAAGGACCCATATTTTTTTCTATTTCTCTGCTCTCATTCGCAGTATAATCGCTTTTAGCGTCAGGTCAGCTCCTCTCAGAATAGCAAGTTCCACTTGTCACATCAAGACACATGTCTCTTTTTTTAGGAGCTAGGAAGTCTCCATGAGAACCCTCTAGCAGACTTCCCACTGGCCAATTTGCTCAGTGTACCACATCTACTCAGTTTTACCAACATCCTTGTTTTCAAGAATGTGGAATTTTCTAAGGCTGCAGAGCTGCCACAGAGGCTCTAACATCCATCAATAGGTGAATAAAGATGTCTTTCGATGAGGAAAGGAGTTGGGAGATATTTTATAGAAGCCTGTCATACCTGCTTAATTGGGCTGTGTACACAGTCAAATGCGATAAGCCCTTGTTGCTATAGCAACAAGATAAAAGAGGATATCTGGGAATGCTCAAATCTGCCAAGGGAATTATAATGTTAACCAGGAGAACACAAATAGGAAAAGAAAGTGAAAATTTTTACTAAATGAAACACAACAAATGGAGATAGCTTGTTTTAGTATCTTCATTTTGTATAAACTATGATAAAACTTCTGGTAGAAAAAACTTTTTTAAGTCATGTTTTTTGAGGTATATTTTTTAGATATAGTAAAATTTACCCTTTTAAATATATAGTTCTGAGTTTTGACAAATGCATAAAGAAACACAATTTTCACAAAAATTCGTGCTATAAAAGAGTCTCATCATCTCCAAAATTTCTCTTGGGCTCCTATGAGGTCAGCTCTTCCACTAACTCTCACCCCTAGCATCAGTGATCAGTTCCTTGTCCACACAGTTCTGCCTTTTCTTTAAAAAAGAAGAAAGAAAAAAAAAAGAAAAAAAATATATACACACACGGAAAGAAGGAGAGATGGGATTATATAGCTTTTGATTCTGGCTTTTTTTAATACAGTATTCACTTGAAATTCATCCAAGTCGATGCGTGTGTCAGTAGTTCATTCCTTTTTATTATGAAATAATATTCCATTGTAAGAAGATGCCAGCTTAGACTGTTTATCAGTTGAAGGACATCTGGGAGGTTTCCATTTCTTAGGAATTATAAATAAAGCCCGTATAAGCATTGTTGTACAGGGTTTTATGTGACACAAGTTTTCATTTTGCTTGGTTACATACCTATGAATGAGATTTTCGGGTATTTGGTAAGTATATGTTTAACTTTATAAGAAACTACCAAACTGTTTTCCAAAGTGGACATACTATTTTACGTTTTCTTCAGCAATATGCAAGAGCTATAGTTGCTCCATATCCTGGCCAGGACTTTTTAAAAAATTTTCTTTGGCTTCTTATAGGTATATAGTGATATTATGGTTTTAATTTGCATTTCCTTGATGAATAATGATGTCAAGCATCTTTTCCTGTTCTTAGTTGTCATCTATATATCACCTTTGGTGAAGTGTTTGTTCAGATTTTTTGCCCATTAAAAAAGTTGCATACACATGATAGTAGCAGCACTATTCACAGTAGTCAAGAAATGGAAGTAATCCAAACGTTCATCAGCGAATGCATGAAAAATAAAATGTGGCATATACATGTAATGGAATCCTGTGCAGCCTTAAAAGGGTAGGAAATCCTGATATATGTTACAATGTGGATGAATGTTGAAAACATGTTAAATGAAATAAGCCAGTCACAAAAGGACAGTACGGTTCCACTTATGTGAGGTATCTGAATTAGTCAAATTCATTGATGCAGTAAGTAGAATGATGTTTACCGGGGGTAGAGGGTAGCGTGCAAAGAGTTTTTTATTTTCATAGATGTAGAGCTTCAGTTCTGCAAGATAAAAAGGTTCTGGAGATCTGTTTCACAGCATATAAGTATTCTTAACACTGTTGATCTGTATTCTTAAAAATGGTTAAGATGGTCAATTTTATAATATGTGTTTTTTTACCACAAATCAAAAAAAAACTAAATTAAACTCTAGACTTTATTTAGATTCTACTAATTTTGTCTCCAGTGTCCTGTTTATAATCCAGGATTCCATCTGTGTTGCCACATTACATTTAGTCATAATGTCTCCTTTGTCTCTTCTTGCTGATGGTTTCTTAGTGTTTCCTTATTTTTTCATGACCCTGTTAGTTTTGAATAGAATCTTCCTCAATTTAGGTTTGTCTCATGACTTGCTTACGCTTGGACTGGGCTTTTGGGTTTTGGGGAAGAATGCCGCAGAGTCAGAGTGGCCTTTTTATTGTGTTGGGGGTATATGTTATCAGTGTACCTTACCGCTGGTGATGTTAATCTCAGTCACTTGGTTAAGGTCGTGTTTGTGGAGTTTCTCCTCTGCAAAATTGTTTTTTTCTCCTTTCCTTGCTTTATTCTTTGGAAGCAAGTCACTAAATGCAGCCAGCACCAAAGTTGGTAGTGGGGCTGGAGGTGGGGAAGTTAAACTTTACCTCCTTGAGGGGAGTAGCTACATAAATTGTTTAGAATTCTTCTATAAGGAAAATTGGATTGTTTATTCTCTTATTTTTGAGATGTAAGATTTCTTTGTATTTTTTGCACACCGGTCTTTTATCAGATACGTGTTTTATGAATATTTTCTCTCAGACTATTGCTTGCATTTTCATTTTTTTAACAATGTCTTTTGAAGATATTTTTAATTTTCATGAATATAGTTTATTAATGTTTTATGGTTTGTGCTCTTTTCTGTAGTAACTAAGAAATCGTTCTCTAACTCAAGGATAAAATGATTATTTCTTTTCTTCTAGAAGTTGCATAATTTTAGCCCCTTGCATTTAGGTATAAGAGTCATTTTAGGTTAATTTCTCTATATACTGCTTGGTTTGGACTGAGGTTCATGTTTTGTATATGGATGTTCACTCAGCACTGTTTTTTAAAAAAACTATCTCCATTGAATTGCTTTGGCACATTGTCAAAAATCAATTGGCCTTATATATGTAGGTATGTTTATGGACCCTATATTCTGTTCTGTTGATATATATGTCTTGTCTTTTACAAATTATCCTGTCTTGTAGCTTTATAGTAAGTCTTGAAATCAGGTATGTGAGTCTTTCAACATTGATCTTCTATTTCAAAATTGTTTTGGCTACCTTAGGTCTTTTACTTTTCCATATGAATTTTAGTGTATGTTTTTCTCAAAAGCCAACTAGAATTTTGATTAAGATGATGATGAATCCATAGACCATTTGGAGGAAAATTGACATCTTAATATATCTTACAATCTATGAACAGAGTGTATCTCTCCACTTATTGAAGTCTTTAATTTTTTCTCATCAATATTTTATAGTTTTCAGCATGCAAATCTTGCACATATTTATTAAAATTATCTTAAAGTATTTCATGATTTTGGTACTATCATAAATGGTATTTTTTAGAATTTCAGTTTTTATTTGTTCATTGCTAATATATAGAAACACTTGAGTTTTGAATTTGACCTTGTATCCTGTCATGTTGCTAAACTCACTTATTAGATTTAGTAGCTTCTTATAAACTTCGGGCTTTTCTACGTATACAATCATGTTGTTTTCAAATAAAACAGTTTTTTATTTCTTCCATTCCAATCTATATCTCTTCCCTTTTTTTTCTTACCTTATTTCACTAGTTAGGACCTCCAGCAGTATATTAAATTAGAGTAGTGAAAATTGATATACTTGCCTTGTTTCCAGTATTAAGGATTCAGTTATTCTTTATTAAATATGATATTAGCACTATGTTTTTTGTAGATGCCCTTTATCAGGTTGAAGAAATTCCCCTTTGTTTCTAGTTTCCCAAGAGTTATTTTTATTAATAATTTTAGATGCTGTTAAAGTTTTAGCATTTATTGAGATGATCATTTGATTTTCCTACTATAGAGTATTGATAGAGTGACTGATTGATATTTGAATGTTAAACCAACCCCACATGATTACAAGTTATCATTTTTATGTGTTGCTGGATTTGATTTTCAAATATTCATGAGAGATATTGGTCATTGGTCTGTAATTTTATTTTCTTATAATGTCATTTTCTGGCTTTAGTATCAGGTATTGTTGACCTTATAAAGAATTGAAAAGTGTTCTCTTATTTTCTTTTCTGGAAGAATTTATTGAGAAGGGATATTTTCTTCCTTAAACATTTGGTAGAATTTGTCAGTGAAGCCAGCCGGGCCTGGAATTTATTTTCTTGGAAGGTTTTAAACTATGAATTAAGTTTCTTTAATAGATGTAGGACTATTTATCTCTTTTTTCTGGAGTGACTTAGAAGTTTGTATCTTTTAAGGAATTTGTTTTATTTCATTAAGTTATGAGTTTTATGAGCACACAGTAGTTTATAATATTCACTTTTTAATATCTGTAGGTCTGTACTGATTTCCTTTCATTTCTGATCTTTGCAATTTGTATTCTTTATTTTGGTCATCTGGCTATATGTATATCAAGCTTATTAATGTTTTTTCAAAGAACCAGTTTTTGGTTTCATTGATTTTTTTTTTTCCTTCTGTTGTTTTTCTGTTTTCATTTCCTTGATTTCTGCTCTTTATTTACTTCCTGTTGCTTGCTTTGAGTTAAATTTGTTCTTCTTTTGCTATTTCCCTAAGATTGAAGCTTAGGTCATTGATCTGAAAACTTTTTTTTTTAATATAAATATGTAGTGCTTTAAGTTTCCCTCTAAATACTACTTAACTTTAAGCTGCATCTTACAAATTTTTATTTGTTATGTTTTCATTGTTTCAGGTTCGACATATTTTCTAGTTTCCTTGTTATTTCTTCTTTGATCTTTGGGCTATTTAGAACTGTGTTGTTTAATTTCCAAATATTTGGGGATTTTTAAAGATATCTTTCTGTTAGTAATTTCTTTTGGTTCTTTGTGTGATTTTAATCCTTTGAAATTATTAAGACTTGTTTTATGGCCCAGAATATAGTCCATCCTGATAAATGTTCCTTATGCACTTATACTCTGATCTTGGAGTAGAGTGTTCTGTAAGTTTCAGTCTTGTCAAGTTGTTTGATAATGTTCATTGTTTTCACAGATTTTTCTGTCTACTTGTTCTAAATTGACAGAGAGGACTGTTGAAATCTCTGACTATAATTGTAGGACTGTCTATTTCTTCTTTCAGTTCTTTCACTTTTTGGTTATTTGTATTTTGTAGCTCTGCCGTTAGGTATGTACACGTTTAGGACTATCATATCTTGGTGAATTGACCCTTATGTCATTGTGTAATGTCCCTCTTTATCCCTGGTAATATTCTTTGTTCTGAACTCTGCTTTGTCTGATATGAATATAGCCACTGTGGCTTTCTTTTGATTAGTATCTGCTTGTCTATTTTTTTCTATCCTTTTACCATTAACCTATTTATATCTTTACATTTAAAGTGGTTGTCTTTTACAGAGCTTATAATTGGGTCTTTTTTGTTATCCATTCTGACAGTCTCTTATTTGGTGTTTAAGTAATATATATTTAATGTAATAACTGATATATTTTCTTTTAGTTCTGCCATTTATTTTTGCTGGATATAAAATATTCAGTTGGTAGTTCCTGTCTTTAAGTACTTCGAAGATGTTATTCCCTTTCTTCTGGCCTCCATGATTTTGAAAGTAAATCTATGGTTATTTGAGTCATTGTTCCACCTTCTTTTAGGATTTTATCCTTAATTTTGGCTTTCAGCAGTTTGATTATGATATGTGTAGGAATGGCTTTTCTTTGAGTTTATCCTTTTTGGTGTTTGCTGAGTTCTTGAATCTCACCAAATTTGGGAGTTTTCAGCCATTCTATTTTGCAAATTTTTTACTGCCCCAATGTCTTTCTCTTTTTCTTCTTAGACTACAATAACACAAATGTTAGACTTTTTGATATTGTCTCACAGGTTCTTGATGCCTTATTTGTTTTTTTCTCCTATTTTTTTCTGTTCTTCATATTTAATAACTTCTGTTGTTCTGTCTTTAGGTTCATTGACTGCTGTGTCAATCCATTCTGCTATTAAGCCTATCTCGTGAATTTTTAACTTTATGTAATATATACTTCTAAATGTTTTAATTGGTTCTTTTATATAGTTTCAGTTTCTCCGCTGATAAGTTCTATCTTTCCATTCAACTGTGTTTTCATGGAGCATAGTCATGATAGTTGCTTTAAAAGTCTGGTAATTTTAACATCTGTGTTATCAGACATCTGTTTATCTGTTCTCTGAAAAATTTGTTACATTTTCGTGTTTTATCGGATATTCTGGTTCTTTGCATGTCCTGGTCCTTTATAAATTGAGTAATGTTGGATTATCTGGACATTTTTAATGTAATATTGTGTAGATTTGGGGTTTAGGTATAATCCTCTGGAGAGAGGGAAAGAGAGAGGGGGGTGTGTGTGTGTGTGTGTCCCACTAAGCTTGTGGGGTTTTTGTCCTTTTTTTCTTTTAGATTTCATTTTAGTTAGTTTCTGTTCTTCAAATTCATTGATCTTTTCTTCTGTATTTTAAAATATGCTGTTCATCTCGTTAATTTCACTTCATCTTATGCAGTGTACTTTTCATTTCAGAAAGATTTTTCTTCCCCAGAAGTTCTACTCATATTCCTTTTTTAATATGTCCATTTCCTTCCTCTTTGTGTTTATATTTTCCTCAATATTCCTGAGCATATTTACAATAGCTGTTTTAATGCCCTTGTCTGCTAATTTCATCATCTTTCTTTATGTCTAGATCTGTTTTATTGACTGACTTTTCTCCTGCTTATGGGTCATAATTTTCTGCTTCTCTGAATGCCTGGTAATTTTTTAATTGGATTTTGGACGTTGTGATGTTAATGATGTGCTAGATTTTATGTTTCTTTATATAATGTTGGACTTTGTTCTGGAATGTGATTTTGTTATGTGGAATCAGTTTAAGGGTTTGCTTTTAAGGGTTGTTGGGATAGGTGGAGAGCAACCTTTAATATAGCTAATTTCAGCCTGTTATTAATGTAGTACCCATCCTCAAACTCTACCTGATAACCCATGTATTATTAGGTCTTTCTACTCTCACTGGTAGAAACACAAATTATTTTATGTGTGGAACCCTCCATGAGTACCGCAGTTTCTTCTCCTTTCCAGCAGTTCTTTATTCCAGCCTTGGGTATTTTCCACTTTTATATATGCTGATCAGTGCTCAGCAAAAGATGGAAGAGGGCCCCTCCACAAACCTCCAGAGTTCCCTGACAAACTCCTCCCCTGCAGTACTCTGCCCCGCAAAATCTAGGTGCCTTGGCCTCTCCAGATACAGAACTTTATGTCTTTGGCTTGGCAAGACTTCTGTGTTCTGTTTTGGTTCCTCCTCCCTACACTTGTAGGCTAGAAACTTCTCTGTGTGCTAAACTGGGGTAATCGTAGGGCTCACCTTGTTTGTTTTCCTCCTTCATGGCTCACAGTCCTGTATACCTGTTGTCCAATGTCTGATAACTGTTGTTTCATATAGTTAGTTTAGTTTTAGTTTCTGTTAAGGTTAGAGGGTAAGTTATGTCTTCTTATTTTATGACTAGAAGAGGAAGGCTGACACATTTTTGATGAAAGTATGCATTTACTGTTCCCATGGCATTAATTTACTACAGTGAAGTCCACTGACTAAGAAGGACCTCCATAGGAGCTGCTTTGAACCATAAATAATAACCATAGTTTAAACCGTTTTTCATTAAAAAAAAGAAAGATAATTACGAATACTAAAAAAAAACTAAAGTGAAAAAAATTAAAAATTTTATAATCTCTTTTTCAGTATTGCCACTGTTTCATAGTTGTATATTATCCTGCATGTATGAGTAGTTTTACGTGGTTGTAATCATGTTATCCTGTGTTTTTAAAAACGCTATCATAAAATTTTTTTGTGTGTTTTTAAAAACTCTATCATAAATTTTTTTTCCTTTTTTGGGGAGGAGGATGATTCTCTCTCTCTCTCTCTCTCTTCTTCCTCCCTCCCCCCCTTAATATGGCTATCATTTATTTAACCATTTTTTTTGTCATGGAAATTGTGGTTTTCAGTTTTTGCTATGACTTAAGTTTCTTTGCAATGGCTGTGTAGTATATGTTATTTATGTGTACCATAATTTACTACATAAAGGATTACCTTAGTCTGAAGCTTTTAGGGTATTTTGAAATCATTTTGTGTTTAAATTTGATAACTTAGAAAAGAATTGAAAAGCCTAAGGCGTTTCCAAAGAAAATGCAGTGATGAGGTCAGCTGGGTGCCTGTTCACTAAGAAGCAGAGCTGACAGGATATTACAGAGAAATAATCCATGGACAGAGTTAAAATACCCATTTGAGGTAAGGAGCAGAAAATTCAGCTCAGTTCCATAAATGTTTAGGTCCTAACCTTTAGAGAACTTATGATCTAGTGGAGGATCTAGTGAAAAACGAACACATCTAAACAGATTTCACAGTTCAGTTGAAAAGGATATGACCTGCTGAAACAGTTTATTCATTACATGAATAAATTTACACATGCTGAGTGAAACGTGAGTTCAGACTGTAGAGCTAGCTCTAACTTGGAATTATACCAGGATCCCCTGCACTAAATCTTATAAATTAGAAAAGCAGTACTCTGATAATATGTTTTATTAAGGCTTCTATCTTTCATAAAATTGCATGAATTATAAAAATGTGTTATTACTAGAACAGATGCAGAGCAGCCAGATGAGTTTTCTGTCTATATTTCAGCCCTTTGATAGAGGGGCTGTCGGTACTCTTGCTAGAAGAATACTGGTCAGGAGCAGGTGGTAGTCAGTACTCAGATAGAAAGTTCCTATGCAGATTAGTTGCACATCTCTTAATGTCAAGCTCCATTTTCCTTCCTTAGGGAAAGTCTTAGGTACATTAATTCATTTGTTTGGGAGGTAGTCTATTTAACTTAATAATAGCTGATACTTACATAGTATTTACTGTGTGCCAGGCATGATCTAAGGCTTTATATATACACATTTAACTGATTTAATTTTCACAGTAATCCTTTCATATAAGTATTGCTGTTATTCTCTACTAGTGGCAGAGGCTGGACTTTGACCCTGACAGGTGGTTTCATAGTACATACTCTTTACCACTCACTCTGTATGTATAGACTCTAGTGTCCTTCCTTCCAGGTTCCAGTTCCAGCTCCATCACTTATAACTGTGTGAATGACTTGATCAATTACTTGTCTTCTCTGAGTGTCAGTTTTCTCATTCATGTACTATATTGCATGCAACTTTGTCCAGTTCCTGGCATGTAGTAAACTCTACATATATAGCTCTTCTTAGGTATGAGTTCATTAAAAACATGTACTTGGAGTGCCCATCATGTGCTTTTTCTTTCAAGGAGCACTGCTGGTTTATCTCTTTTCTGAAATAGTCTAGGTACTGTAATGTGTGGCCTTAAAGCTCATAGAGAAAGAGAATAGTTTATATTTCTATTATCTATCCTCCTGTGTCCTGTGGATAAGTGTAGAAAAGAGAATTTGATCAGAGAGGGGAAGAATATTCCTGTTGATTCATGTTATAAGTTACACAATTAAATCAGAGAACTGGAACAGGTTACTCCTTGATTAAAACATGACCATCCTTAATCTGGCAAGGGTTTGTGTCCTGTTTGACCCAGCTTAGACCTTTAGGAGAAAGATCTATTGCAACAGGAAGGGACAGTTAACTCAGCCTACCAATTCAACCAAATTAGCCCTGGCCATTAGGGAAAGGATGAATGTTGCAGCCAGGTTACCTTCATACCACCACCTAAGTGTAGATTGTAAACGATGCAAAAACTAAGTATGGAAACCTGTTAGCAGGGAGTGGAGAAAGGGGAGCCCAAGATAGAGGAGGAGTAAAGTAACTTGATAGAAAGTAAAAGGAAAGTTGGAGAAAAAAATTCCCATGAAAATAAGCCCTTATATTTTTGTCTGGGATGAGGACATTTTAAAAAGAAGGTTAGTAGAGGCTCTGTTTGGTTATTCTAATAGTGCTATTCTGAGATGTGCCTTCATTCCTCAATATCTGTGTTTTATACCAGTGGTCTGACAGATCTTTGTTCTTTCCTTCTGTACAGTCCTGAGGCTTTCTACCAATGCAGGCCAGTGGAAGGAAGCAGCTAGCAAGGTGACCCATGCATTGGTTAACATCAGGTAAGGAATGAAAATTTCTCTCAGAGTTCCTTGGCTCATCTGAGGTTTATTGTACCTTTCTAAGTGGAGTGTGTTGAACACTATTACTATTTTAAGTCCTAATGTCTGTAGGAGTGGAAGAAATTGTCGCTCTTGATCAAGAAAAGCAAGAATACATGAGACTTTCATTTTGTCACATTGCAATAGCTCACAGTGCTCTTCTGTGAATTTTCTTACCAAAAGATAGTTGCAAGACCTTTTCAGGAGTCTTTATTACCAAAGTATTTTCTGTGTATATGCCACCTAAAAGCTTTTCTCTGAAAATATTTTCTGCCATTCTCAGTTTCAAAGAATGACTCATGAGAATCTGGAACTTTGACGTTTTGCTTTACATGGCTATTTCTATTTGTGGTAAACAAAGGCAAATGGAGCTCACAAGGCTAAGTCATTTTAGGTCCCTTAGGAAACAGCAAGGCAATTACAGAGTGCTGTATGTACTGGATAAAACTGAGTCACACGTAGAGTTTTTTTAGGGTTTGAGGAAATGACACTCACAGGAGTGAGCTGTTTGTAAATGGAGAGAATGTGCTTTCAGTATTAGAAAACCTAAAGCTGACTTTTCTTATGTTCCTTGCTCCCTTTGCGCCTATCATTTTCCATTTTCTCAAGTTATTACATTGTTCTTGCAAACAATTGAAAAATTAACGCTGAGTGGAAGAGGCAAACCCAACAGATGGGGAAACTTGATTTAGCTCCAGATGTAAGCCTTGCCAGACATTACCAGTAATAGTAACGTACATTTACAACTTGGTATAGATTCTAATATGCGGCAGAGCTGGGATTCAGTGTTTGTTTTCATATTTTTCACTTTTCTTTCCTTTTTTTTTTAAAGGTAAAATATACTGTCCCTGCAGTGATTTACTATAGTGTTTGGTACATATGGGAACAAAAGGAAAAGTGTGAAATGTGTTTTGGGAGGGCTGGGATGAAGGAGCATGGGGGTGAGAGGTGCTAACAAGATTGAACTGAAGGCTGATCTGCCTTACCTGACCCCAGAGACATTTTGTAGCAGAAACAGTTTTATAAATCTCAGAAATAAATGCATATCTGCAGCTAGTGAATAAACCTGATACTATAGTGAGGCTTTATGATAAATGCAATTTTCTGTAAGAATCAGGAATTACAAACTGCCTTCTTCCAAATATCCCTTTGTGACCCAAGGGCAGTATGACAAATGTGGGTGTTTGAAAGAAGCACCATTTTCTGGGCTAGAGTATGAACTGCACATGGGTATCATTTATGTCGTGTTTATTTATTCATGTATTTAGGCTTTCTAGGCAGCTCCTTTTCATCTGGGTTCTGTTTCCTTGATCACATTCCTTTATGCTTGCTTTATCTCCTGTTTTGTTGCTTTTTCTTTCAGTTGCTTCTGGCTTGGCTGCTGTCCTTATTTTTTTCAAGGGCCATCAAACAGCTGATTTAACTTCTTGGTCTTCCTTTTTTTGAATAGCCCGGAAAGGACTGGGCTGAGTTTTGAGCAGATCCCATAACTGTGACCTCTTCCTTTTCTGTGCAAGTCTGTGTTAGGCCTGTACCTTCATTTGCATTCCTCAAACTTTTTTGATGAACTTTCTGCAGAGTAATTACATCTTCTTTACTGTTGGTAATGAGTTAGACTCGGAATATATGTCAAACATATCAAAGATGCAGTCAGTTTTTTAAAAAGATTACTGGAAAGAGGTGTTTGAATGTCACGTATCACACATAGGCCAGATCAGGGGAAAATATTGGTGATACTAAGCCTGCAAAAGCTTACTTTTTTTTCTTTCTGACATTTATTTTCATTTAATAAGTTATAAACATTGTGCTGTTCTTTCATATACTGTCTTCATCAGTCATCAAACTCTATAAACTAAGCGTATTCTATACTTTTAAAAAATACACTTTTTACCAATGAGGAAACTGAGTCTTAAAGATATTGTGAGTTGCAGAAAGTCCCACGAGTGTCATGTGGCAAAGCTGAGAATTAATCAGTAGGTCTTCTGATTCCTAAGTCCAGGGCTTTCCTCCTTCTGCCACAATGATTCCTTCTGTAGGGTTGCATCAAAGGCTTCCATGGAGGTGAACAGAAAACTCACCATGATGTATTGAAAGGAGTATGAAAATTTGAGTTCGAGAAACTAAATTTGTTTTTGTCCTCTCATTTAATATGTGACCTTGAGTATGTTATTTAGCTTTTCTGGACCTCTTTACTGTCATTTCACTTAGCATAATGTCTTCAAAGTTCATTCCTGTTGTACCGTGTGTTAGAATTTCCTTTCTTTTTAGGCTGCATGATATTTTATCATTATGTATGTATATGCCACATTTTGTTTACTATTTCATTCATTGATGACACCCAAGTGAGTTACTTCTACCTTTTGGTTATTGTGTTTTTGGTCATTTATACAGGGGTATACAAATATCTGTTCAGTCAGCTTCCACTTCTTTGGGGCATATATGCAGAAGTAGAATTGGTGGATTATATGGTAATTCTGTGTTTAATTTTCTATGTTTAAATATTTCCCAGGTTTGGCATTTTGAGCCTACCTTAGAATATTTCTTAAGTTTGTCTTCATTTGTCCCTTCTATAAAAGTTAAGATGTTAGTTACCCTTAGCCTTAAAAGATGTTTAAATTTTCTTTGCTTGACTTTGATGCCTTGGATAAGGGTGGTCCAGGGAGTTTTCTCTTCTCAGAGTTAGTATTTTCTCAGCTGAGGCAAAAAAAAAAAAAAGTGGTTTGCCTAAGAAGTCTGTATTCCACTGAGCCAACAGTAATGAGTGCTGTCTTTTTATACTCCTTTTCTTTTTTCTTAAGAGCTTGTGTTGTATATCCATAACACTATTACTTTGGGTGGTTTAGAAAATAAGAAACTGTCAGAAAATTGGACCTGTGGGTCTCCCAGGGATACTGTGAGGTTTTAACTGTTGACCACCAACTTGATTATCAAGAATAGAGTATATGAAAGCTTAGCAATAAAATGGTGATGGTATGTGACATTTACTTCTGTTGTTTATAAAGGTTATTGTGCTGATCCCACACCTGGAAAGGATTTTGAAGGCAGAGCAAACAAACTCTTAGTCACCTCTCCTATAGTTTGGTTTTTGCTAGCCATGGGAAGGGATTGGGTTGCATGTGAAATTTTTAGACACATAACAGCTGGGAGGGCCTCTGAGGCTGGTTTGCCAGTTGATGAGGACCACGACTTATATCTTTGGGATCTTCTGGAATGCAGTGCATCTAATGGCAGTCCTAACATTGTATCTCACCAGCAGGCAAAAACAACAGAAAGGCTGCAGACCTTTCTGTTCTTTGGGGTGTAATAAAAATTAAAAGTACTTCCGCATGCTTGGAGGCCTAAATTTGCTCAAGTGTCAATCTGTTTGCTTTTCATTTTTCTTTCGTGGCTTAGTCATGCTAGTTCTTTAATTGTCAAAGTTATTTGTGTTTAAACATTTTGTCTCTCTTTTCCTGTTTGATCCTTCAGAGATATTCTTAAAATGCAGCTGCTTAGAAACTGCTATTTTTATTGGAACACCTGATGTCATTAACATACAGGGCCCTGTGTTTGTTCCTCCCCATTGGAGGGTTGTTCCATTGCTTTGCTGTAAGAAAGATAAAATATTATATCTCCACCTTTAAAATGCCACTCGGTATATATGGTTACTGCAGCTGCCTTCACAGATCTCCTGGTCCACAAAGGAAGAATACTCTGAGGGCCGTGTGCAAGGCTGGAAGGAGAAAACATTTGGGAAAGTTTGCATGGAGACTTCTATTTTCTGCACCACTTAGCAGGTTTCCCCAGTGATGTCCTGTACTTTAAGTAGGAAGATGTCTGCTGACTGTTAACCTACTAGTCAAAAAACAAAATGAAAAATGTTAGACTAAAATCTGACCTTCATCTAATCAAACAACTTGTAAGGTTAGTAATTTGAAGCCCACAATGACTCTCTTCAAGTTAACATGTTAATGCTTTTCATTTAATGAGCATTTTTATTAGTGCATAGTTCACAATCCCATTCTCTGGTTTCTCACAGAAACAGTGCTGAATCACTACAAATAGGTTTTTCTCCTGATCTGTAATTTTCTTAAGTTGGGTAAAGGTTGAATTCTATGGTTAATATATTAATTTTTCCCTTTATTTGGAATGCATTAAGCTAAAGTTTAGTTTTTCTTTGAGAACAGCTTTTAGATTGCTATGATTAGTGACAGGTCGGGGTTTGGAATGAGACTTTAGTGCATTTCTTTGTAAATCTCTTAATTGTTCACCTAGTGAGTTTGCCTCTTGTGGTCTTTTTGTTCCATTGCTAAGGTGGTCCACCACCACCCCACTTCCTGCTTATGTGCTTATGTAACTGTTTTCCTTCACTTAAAAAAAAAATCTCTTTGGTGAGAATGTAAAATGGAGGAAAAGAAGGAGGGGAGGAGGAAAGCTTTAAATGTGCACTCTGCTGGAGAGGCTAAGGAACAGGATAGCTCCCAGCACCCTCTAAATAAAGAGGTTCATTGAGATTAACACCTTTTGGAGCAAGCAGTGCATAGAATTCTGAATGTCACCAAAAAGCCCTTAGGCAGTCATCAAAAAGAGTATGCTTACTGTTGATGGCCACAGTTAGGATTGGGAAGGGAATGTGAAGTCTCAGACAAAGTTTCCCTAAATCCCCCTATAGCCCATGCACCTGTTTTGGCTATAAAATCTGCCTCTTAGTCACAGTTCTTTTATCAGAATGGATACTTATGCATTGAGAGGAGGAGGAGTTTGATGTCAGACACTTCACCTGAAAGACGTAAGTTAGTCTAGTGAAAAGTAAATATGAACTAAAGTGATTTATGATAGGAGCAGAGGCACTGGACTGATGACTTTTGAGTAGCAAGGAGTACATGCACATAATCTTCTAGTCCAGTTGTCTGTTCTAAAGTGGAGGACAGACTCAGATTATCCCCTTGGTTAGAATTTGTCAGTAGTGACCTCTCTTCTGTTAATCAGACCCGTTGATCTCTCATTACAGAGAATGAAAAGCAGTAAGCAGATTAAAACAAAGCACCAAACTGAGGCTGCTATAATATGGTTTCCCCAATGACTAGGAGCATTACGTATTATTCTAATAGTTGCTGTTCCCTAATCTCTTAAGACTACAGCTAGAAATGAAAAACCAAACACTGAATCCCATGTGGCTAATCTTCCTTGTACCCTAACTTGATTTATGCTGCAAAGTGAGGTTTTGCATTAGGTCATAGCTGGGCTTAGTGAACTGTATGTAGTGTAGTAAGAAAGTATTGGTTTAGGAGATTCAGGTATTTTTAATGAAATATTAAGATTTTTAGTTAGGGCTACTATGATGTTACTTGAGTGTGACTTTAGCAAACAAGATCTCCTTACCTCAACCTGAAATTCCACTGGGGACTTTCTCTACTTGGATTTTTTTTTTAAATTGTGGGAAAATATAGGCACCATAAAATTTACCATTTTAACTATTGTTAAGCATACAGTTCTGTGGCATTAAGTACATTCACGTTGTTGTGCAGCCATACCACCAGCCACATCCAGAACTTTTTCGTCATCCTCAACTGAAACTCTGTACTGTACTCATTAACAATAACTCTCATTCCCTCCTTCCCCACCCTAGCAATCACCATTCTACTTTCAGCGTCTATGACTTTGACTGCCCTAGGAACTTCCTGTAAGAGGACTTGTACAATATTTGTCCATGTGTGACTGGCTTATTTTACGTAGCATAATATTCTCAAGGTTCTTTCATATGTCAAAATTTCTTACATTGTGTCAGGATTTTATTCTTTTTAAGACTGAACAATATTCCATTATGTAGAACATACACACACACACACACACACGCACACACATATACATATATACTGCATTTTGTTTATCCATTTATCCATTGATGGACACTTGCATTCCTTCCACATTTTGGCTGTTGTGGATAAGCTGCTATGAATACAGGTGTACAAATATTTGAGAACCTGCTTTCACTTCTTTTGGTATATACCCAGAGGTAGAATTGCTGGATCATGTGGTAATTCTCTTTTTAGTTTCTCTTGGGGAATCACCATACCCTTTCCACATTGGTTAATGAAATCCAGTGTTTCAAGCATATAATTCAGTAGTAAGGCATATATATATTGCATTGTGTTCACCGCCCATAGTTAGATTTCTTTCTGTCACCATATATTTGACCCCTTTTACCCCATTTACCTCCCCACCCTCCCCACCCTTTGTAACCATTAGTCTGTTGTTCATATCCATGAGTCTCTGTTCTGTTTGTTGCTTTTAGGTTTATATCCCACATAAGTGATATCATGTGGTTTTCAACTTTTTCTGTCTGGCTTATTTCACTTAGCGTGATTATCAAAAGGTCCATCCATGTTGTCGCAAGTGGCAGTATTTCATCTCTTCTTCAGCTGAGTAATATTCCATTATATACGTACCACATCTTCTTTCCCCAGTCATCTATTGTAGGACACTTCAGTTGCCTCCATGCCTGGGCCACTGTGAATAATGCTGCTATGAACATCAGTGTGCACATATATTTTCAGATATATGTTTTCAAGTCTTTGGGGTAACTACCTAGTAGAGGAATTGCTGGATCATGTGGTAAATCAATTCTTAGTTTTTTGAGGAACCTCCATATTCTTTTCCATAATGGTTGTGCCAATTTGCAGTCCCACCAGTAGTGTATGAGGGTTCCTTTTCTCTGCATCCTCTCCAACACTTGTTCTTACTTGTCCTGTTAATGATAGTTATTCTAACAGGTGTGAGATGGTATCTCATTGTGGTTTTGATTTGCATTTCTCTAATAGTTAGCGGTGTTGAGCATCCTTTCGAATGTTTGTTGGCCATTTGTATGTCTTCTTGGGAGAAGTGTCTGTTCAGGCCCTGTTCCCACTTTTTAATTGGATTGTTTTTGTTGTTATTGTTGTTGTATTGAGTTGTATGAGTTCTTTATATTTTTGTATTAGGCCCTTATTGGAGGTGTTGCTTGCAAATATATTTTCCCATTTGGATTATTGTCTCTTTACCTTGTTGACAGTTTCTTTGCTGAGCAGAAGCTTTTTAGTTTGATATAGTCCATTCATTTATTTTTCTTTTACTTCCTTGCTTTGAGGTCAAATTCATAAAATCCTCTTTAAGTCCAAGGTCCTTGAGTTAGTTCCTATGTTTTTTTCTATGCATTTATTGTTTCAGGTCTTTTTCAGGTCCTTAATCCATTTTGAGTTAATTTTGGTGTGTGGTGATAGACAACAGTCTAGTTTCATTCTTTTGCAGGTGGCTTTCCAGTTTTCCCAGCACCATTTATTGAAGAGGCTTTCCTTTCTCCACTGTATGTTTTTGGCTTTTTCAAAATTATTTGCCCATATAAATATGGGTTTACTTCTGGACTCTTGATTCTGTTCCACTGGTCTGTGTGTCTGTTTTTTGCCAATACCATGCTGTTTTGATTACTGTCACTTTGTAGTATAATTTGAAGTTGAGCAGAGCCTCCAGCCTTGTTTTTTTTCAGGATGGCTTTGGCAATTTGGGTCTTTTGTGCTTCCATACAAATCTGATGATTTTTTGTTCTATTTCTTTAAAAAATGTCGATGGGATTTTGATGGGGATTGCATTAAATCTGTATAATGCTTTAGGTAATAAGGTCATTTTAACTATGTTGATTCTTCCAATCCAAGAACATGGAATATCTTTCCATTTCTTTGTATCTTCTTCAGTTTCTTTAATAGGGTCTTATATTTTCATTATTTAAGTCCTTCACATGTTGCATTAGATTTATCCCTAGGTATTTCATTCTGCTGAATTTTTAAATAAGGTTGTTTGATTTTTTTTTGTTGTTGCATTTTTAGGAGTTTTTTATATATTCTGTTACTAGTCTCCTATCAGATACGTGGTTTGCAAATATTTTCTCCCTTTCTATGGCTACCTTTTCATTCTATTGATAGCGTCCTTTGATGCAGGAAAGATTTCACTTTTGATGAAGTCCAAGTTACCTACTTTTTTCTTTTTATTACTTATACTTTTGGTGTCATCTCCAGGAAATCATCACCAATCCATGCCATGAAGCTTTGCTTTTTTGCTTCCTTCTAAGAGTTTTGTAGTTTTAGCTCTTACATTTAGTTTCTGATCCATTTTGAGTGAAATTTTGCATTTGGTATAGGGTAAGGTTCCAACTTTATTTATTTATTTATTTTTACATGTGGATATTCAGTTCTCCCAGTACCCACTTTGTTTTTTGAGATTACCACAACTCTGATTTCTTAATTCAAATCAGGCTGAATTTGGAACTTAATTCTAAGGTCTGGAAATGGGGACTCCACATTTTTTTTTACATGCCCCTATTCCTTTGCTTATTTAAGAGATAGTATAGCATAGTGGTTAAGAGAAAGGACTTTAGCGTAAGGTTGCCTTAGTTTCAGTCTAAGTACTGACATTTACTTTGGACAAATTATTTAACCACTCTTTACTTGAGTTTCCACATCTGTAAAGTAAAGATAATAATGGAACACGTGTCATTGTTGAGATGATTAAATAACAGTGTGTATGAAGAACTTAGAATAGTGCCTGGTACATAGTCAGTGCTATATATAAATGATTATTATCTTAAAAAAAAAATTGTCCCGAATGTGCAAATCTGGAGGTCTTAACAACCTCAGTTCTGATTATCTGCATGGGACTTCATTCTAGACAAGCAAGTCCCTTCCACATCCAACTTTGTTCAGTTCCCTTGGCCCCACTCATGTGGACTTAAAAGGGACCAGAGATAAAAACAATATTATTTACAAGCCAACAGCACGGGCAACACTGGAACTTAGGCTGTCAGTCTTCATCTTGGCATCACTGATGGGAAAATAATTTGAATGGGGAGAATTTGTTTTCTGTCACTTCCAGCCCTTTGAAGAAATGTTTGACTGTGAAACTTTGGTCTTATTATTTTCAGATTTGCTATCTGCCTTCTTGCCATTATTGTGGTAAAAGAGAATGTGCCCCAACTGACTATGGATATACATACCTGAAAGGATACTAACTAATGTGTTCTTTTCTGTGGTTGGAAGGATAATGGGTGGTTTTTAATTTTCTTGCTTATATTTTAATTTATTAAAACATTTAGCTGTAGATTATTTTGTAGATGTCCTAATTTATTAGACTAAGTTTTTTTTTATTCCTGATTTGTTGAATTTTTTTTTTAATCATGAAAAGGTGTTGGGTTTTGTTAAATGATTTTTTTACTTCTATTGAGACAATTGTGTGGTTTTCATCTCTTATACTATTGATATTACACTAGTTGATTTTCAGATGTTAACCAACCTCACATTCCTAGGATAAATCCCTCTTGGTTATGATGTATAATTCTTTTTATGTGTCGTCAGAGTCAGATTGCTAGTATTTTGCTGAAGATTTTTGTGTTCATATTCATAAGAGATTTTGCTCTATCATTTTCCTTTCTTGTGATGTCTTTGTCTGATTTTGATAATGGATGGGCCTCATAGTGTTGGGAAATGGTCTCTCTTCTTCTGTTTTTTCAGAAGACTTTGTAAAAGATTGGTATTAATTCTTCTATAAATTTTCGGTATAATTCATCAGTGGGCTTTCTTTCATAGGTAGTTTTTTAAAATAGTAATTCATTCTCTTTGCTTGTTATAGGTCTTTTCAGATTGCCTATTTATTTTTGAGCCATTTTTAGTAATTTGAGTCTTTCTAGGAATTTTTCCATTTCATCTAAGTTGTTCAATTGGCATACAGTTGTCCGTAGTGTTACTTTATAAATCTCTGTATTTCTGTAAAGCAAGTAGTAATGTTTTCTTTCATTTCTGATTCTAGTAATTTGAGTTTCTCTCCTTTTTTCTTTGTTAGTTTAGATAAAGGTTTATCAATTTTGTTGATCTTTTCAATGAACCAGCTTTTGGTTTCATTGATTTTTCTCTTTTGTTTTTTTATTCTCTATTTCAATAATTTCCACTCTCATCTTTATTATTTCCTTCCTTCTGCTCCCTTTAGGCTTAGTTTGCTCTTCCCTAAAACAAACCTCAATAACTTTAAAATGATAGAAATAATACAAGGTATATTCTCTAACCACAGTAAAATTAAATTAGAAATTTTAACAACAGAAAGAAATTTGGTCAAAGAACATACTTTGTATTATTTCTAGCATTTTAAATTTATTGAGGTTTGTTTTTGTACTAGCAGGTGATCTATCCTGGATCAATATATACTTGAAATATTTTAAATTTATTGAGGTTTGTTTTATGTCCTAGCAGGTGATCTATCCTGGATCAATATATACCAAATATACTTGAAAATGTATATTCTGCTGTTGTTGAGTGTACTTTCCTATAGGTGTCTGTTAGGTCTAATTGATTTATACTCTTGTTTAAGTCCTTCTATTTCCTGTTGATCTTTTGCCTAATTTTCCTGTTATTAAAAAATGGGTATTGGAAACCTCCAATTTTTATTATTGAATTGTCTCTGCCTTCATTTCTGTCATGACATGTCCTTTTTTCATTCTTTTACTTTAAATCTATTTGTATCTTTGAATATAAAATGTGCCTATGGTAGGTGGCATATAGTTGGATCTTGTTATTTTATCCAGCCTGACAGTCTCTGCCTTTTGATTGAATTGTTTATTCCATTCACATTTAATGTTGTTATTGATATATAATTGGATTTAATGTCTGCCATTTACTTGTAGTTTTCTATGCGTCTCATGTCTTTTTTGTTTCTCTGTACTTCCTATATTGCTTTCTTTTCCAGTAAGTGAATATGTTCTAATCTGAAGGACTTTGATTTCTTTAATGATTTTTTTCACTTTTTTTTAGTTATTTCCTTAGTGGTTCTTTAGGGCTTACCATATATACATCATAATTTTACAGAATCAGAAGCTGTTCAGATTTATACTAACTTAATTCTAGTGAAATATAGAAACATTCTTTTGTAACTGTAAAAAACATATACAACACTCTCTTCATTAAACCTTATTTGCAAGGAAAACACACTAAAAAGACTTTCATATATTTCCTGAGAAAGTGAGGATGTATTAGAAACAGGACCCTAATTTTGTCTACTTATTAGATCTGGAGCTAGGATTAGGTGATAGTATGGGAAAAGTCTGTATTTAGAGTTTAGATACATACATTTTCTTTGTGAGATTTTCTCACATGTGTTAACACAGCATTCTAGATCCTGTTATATTTGGTGAGCTAGTAGCCCACCGTTATTTCTTTTTCTTTACTCAAAATGTGAGCAATCAGAGCTTATTGGTTCTTTATGTCTACATGTTGAGTTTTAGAACAAAGAAAGAGTACAGGTACAAAAGTAACAGGACTGATTGGTGACCATTGTTTTGGAGGTATATAATTTTGAAAGGCAGACATAGTACTTTGATGTGGAGTAGATGGAGTTGGTAGTGTGTTCTTTTGTGTCTGGAGTGAGCAGTGGTTGTAGAAGATATTCTTGTCCTATGCCCTGTCTTTTGCATCTCTTTTTCCTCAGCAAAGTAGGGGCTGCTGATTGTGGCCTGTTTTTATTTACTCAGATTAAGGACTATTTCTGGAGTACGACTCCTAGAAAAAAAGGAGTCATCAGTGCACCCAGCTCTCTGCCCTGAAACAAGCTACTAGACTGTGAATTAAGGATCTCGTAGTGGGTTCCAAGTGTGTGCTCTGAGCGTGTCACTTGAGGCCTCCTAGGTGTGAGGCCTCACCCTTTGTAAAGACTAGGGTTTTATAGGAATACCAACAGCTAACTTAAGGAACCTTGTAATTGTGAATTAGTTGGGAGGGATCTTATATATATCTGGTGACCTTAGCTTTGAGTGTTGTTTTGACAAGCAATCAATCTGTTTTAATTAATTAATTAATTAATTAATTGAGTACTATTTTAATTGAAGAAATGATTTAATGTTTTTGCTTTTGAATTATATTGATATTTTTTCTCTTAATGAATCATACCATGTAATAACATGAGCCTTTCAAGGTAGCTTGGAGGAATTGCCTTTGTGACTGAGCCAGTGATAATGGAGTAGCTGCTTCTTGGTGACTAGAGGTAATTAAGAGTCCCTGGACTTTGAGGTAAGTTAAAAGGGCTTGTTCTTTGCAGACAGTTGCAGATGAAATTGCTGAGAGCACTGGAAGAGAAATGTATGATTACCAGTTTCCTCCAGAATGTTCTAGCCCTTGGTCCAATATGTGTGAGTGAATGACCCATGTAGCAGGAGACCAAATTTTCTCCTCTCTCTTTAGGCCTTACAACATTCTTTGTTCTTTAAATTATTATTTACACAGCAAAAGCCATTGGTTTGCACTTGTACCATTAGTAATTAACTGGATCTCCTAATTATAATTTCATGGTGTGGTAAATTAATTTTAGGCATTAACTTTTTTATGGGTATCTGAGATGAGCCATCTGATGTATGTTCTTTATTCTGCTAATCTTTTAATCAGCAGGACCTCCCATACGCTATTTTCGGTTTCTTTAGGTAAGCATCAAAAACTGAGAAGAGAGAGAAAGAACGAATGAGAGGAAGTATATTGTGTTTGTATGAGATAGATTTGGGATCCTTTTTTTAGAAGCCTGTTACTTTATTCTGTTTCTGTCGTTGCTTTCGTATCTTTACAACTATTTCTGAATGCTAGAAGTTGAAACCCAGATGGGCAGTCAAGGTGACGTAGAATTGCTGCTCTGTCTTAGTAAGTTGGGAAGAAAGGTTTTTCCAGTCGACTCATTATATAATGGTGTATGTGCTGCCGAAACGAGCACAACTCATTACATAATGGGATCATAGTGGTGGGAAGGGCCAGAGTCTATAGCAGTCCAAAACCTATCATTCCTGGGCTTTTATTTTTTCCCAGCCATCTCTCCCCATCCTCTGGCTCTCTGGAGATGGCCTGCTTTTGCTGGTACTGCTATCCTTGGTTCTTTAAGGGGTATGTTGCTCCCTAATTATTATTGATCTCAGAGTAAGAAAAAAAGTTTTGTTTTCACCTGAGAAAAAGTTGATTTTTTTTTTTTTCAGAAAGAACTCTTGTTGGGAAATGTAGACATTTAATAATGGCTTAGTTCACAAACTGCTTGTTTCTAATTGTAACTTACAGAAAGTCTAGTTACAAATGGGATCGATAGGCATAGTTAAGATTTCTAATTTCTTTCCCTTTTTCATCCCATATTTAAGGTATTTTTAAAAAGCAGTTGTTTTTTTTTTAAACTATGGGCAGTTCTTCATTGTATCCCTTATTTTTCCATTATATTCTTATTAAATGTATCTTCTTCATTACAACCCATCATTCTAGTTTGTCAGGATATTGAGGTCTGATTATGTCATTCTATGTATTAGTTTTCCTTTGTAGCTTTGTATCATCAGCACTTTTGATAAATATGCCTGCTAAGTTTTTGTCTAGCTGCTTTTGATCTAATCCTGACTCGGCTACTGATTTGGTGGATGAATTGAGAATAATCTCTTCCCTTTCTGGGTTTTGGCTTGCTGCTATTATATAAAATGGACTTGAAGGCTGGAAAAAATTTTGTAGGAATCAACTGAAAATCTGTTTGTAAAGAATAAATTTATGAAGAAAAAACTGTGAGTGGGGAATCATCAGCCAGACTAGAAAAATGAAATCTTTTTATAGGGAAATCAGGGACAGCAGCCTTCATAGAATGGTTCAAATCTTCCTCTGTCCTCCTACTCTCCCCTACAGAGAGGTTTACTAATTGAAATACTAAAAATAAAAAAATAATAATAACAAGAAAGAAAGAAAAGGGAGAAATAAAAAAGATTATTGCAAGCATTAGTTCTTATATTGAGAAATTAGAACATACAAGTAAAAAGGCAGTTTGTGGTGAGGGTGGGTGGGAGAGTTTTACTGAAAAAGAAGATGCTCTTTACTGTTTTCTCTTTTAATTTGTAGTAAGCTGGGTGGTTACAATAAAGGCTCTTCTGAGTTGGGTCCATAGAGAGAAAAAAAGTGTGAAACTCACAGCTGCCGGCTATTTCTCCCCTAAACAAGCCTTGCCTTGTGCATCACATTTCCCTTGGGTTCTTAAAGAAGGTGTATGATAATCTAAAACTGAAACAGAGGCAGTGTTTTAAGCAGGCAATTAATGACATGGTAAGAATTTTTAGCTCAAGTAGATTAATTGTTAAATGAATTTTACTGTCATTTTACTGTGATATTAGCCTAATTATAAATATAGTGTTACATAGTAGAGTATAATAATAAGCAGAATTATGCACTCAGTGATCAGACTTCAGGAATTTCTAACATTGAGGAAAGATTTTCTTTTTAAACTGTCCCTTGCTGTTTTTTATGTAGGTTTTGATTACTTTTACCTCAATTATACATTTTTCCCTGGAGCCCCTATATTCTGCATACTTTAGCCAAGTGAGCTCCTGTTATAAGAGGTTTAATGAGATTTTTTTGTTCTAATTGATTTCTATATAATTTTTTTTAAAACCAATAATGTGAGTGGAATGTCAAACACAGAATGTGCTAATGCATATTCACTACCTTGTACACCAAGGAACATAATTTCTCTCTCATTTGACACTGTTTTTATATGATGAAAATTCTCAGTCCCAAGGAAGCTTCAGAGACAGTTGGTTCTCATTGGTCTCTCCTCTCCTGCATTCATATTGATATTGGTGACACCTCTGAAAGGCAGCAGGAGTAGCCATCTGTAGTTGGAGCTCATTCTGGGTAGAAGGAGGCGGAAGATTTCTGAACATGGTTTTGATTGAACCTCATCTTTTTTATGAGATAATTCAGTAGATGAGATTCAGATAGGGATGGATTAAGATCTGTTCCTTTTGGACATTTAATCTGAACTAATTTCTTAAAAATGTGAACATTTTGATAAATTCTAAAGAGTACTATATATTTATAATAAAGTTTGATCCTAAATGAACATCTGTGAACCACTCATCATAAAATAGAATATTACCAACTCACTGAAACCCTTTCTTTGTTTCTTTTTAATTGAGCTATTATTTATGGTAAAATGTGTGAAATCTTAAGTGTGTAATTGAACAACTTTGTACATATATATATACATCTATATCTATATCTATATCTATCTATCTATCTATATATCTATGTAATCATCATCCAGATCAAGACATAGAACATTTCCATCACTCTCCTTTTACCCAGAACTCTGTACTTTTTTGACTTCCTTCATCATAAATTAGTTTTGCCTGTTCTTGCGCTTCATATAGACAGACTCATATACAGTTGACCCTTGAACACAGGTTTGAGCTGCATGGGTCCACTTATACATGAATTTTTTTTCAAGAATATTGTACATATGTTTTCCTTATGATTTTTAAATAACATTTTCTTTTCTCTACCATACTTTATTATAAAAATACAGTATATAATATATATAATGTACAAAATATGTATTAATCAACTGTTATGTTATTGGTAAAGCTCCTGGTCAACAGTAGGCTATTAGTAGTTAAGGTTTGGGGGAATCAAAAGTTATAAATGAATTTTTGACTGCATGGGGTTGGTGCCCCTAACCTCCATTTGCTCAAGTGACAATTACAGTACATCCTCATTTGTTTATGGCTTTTTGCACTCAATGTAATATTTTTGAGATTCATCCACTTAGTGGTATATATTAGTTCATTCCTTTTTTAAAAAAAAAAAAATTAAACATTTTTAAATTGTGGTAAGAAACATATAACAAAAAATTTACCATCTTAACCATTTTAAAATGTACAGTTAAGTATTTCACATTGTTCTATAGCAGACATACAGACTTTTTCATCTTGACTGAAACCCTATAGCTCCCCTCATTTCCTCCCTCCCTCAGCCCCTGGCAACTACTATTCTACTTTCTCTCTATGAGTTTGACTACTTTAGATACTTCATATAAGTGGAATCATACAGTATTTTTTGTTATTGTGTTGTTTGGTTTATTTCACTTAACATAATATCCTCAAGTTTCATTAATGTTAGAGCATATGACAGGATTCCTTTCCTTTTTAAGGCTGAATAACATTCCATTGTATCTATAAACCACATTTTATTTTATTTTATTTATCTGTTGATGGGTACTTGGGTTGTTTCCACCTCATGGCTATTGTGAATAATGTTGCTGTGAACATAGATGTGCAAATATCTCGTAATTCGTTCCTTTTTATTGCTGAGCAGTATTTTACTATTGTAGACCACATTTAATGTATTCATTCTTATTTCTTTTTCATTTGGATTTTCTAAGCCTCTAGTTTTACTTGGCATCTTCTGTCTGTCTGTCTGTCTGTCTCTCTCTCTCTCTCTCTCTCTTTCTCTTTATCTCGTTCTCCTCCCCGTGCTTGTCTCCTTTACTGGCTCCCTCAACACCTACAGAATAAAATTTAAGCTCTGTAGCATGGCATACAATTTATTTCTCGATATGCTTTCTGGAATCTCTGTCCTCACTGGTCTGCAGATATGCCAGACCACCTAGAGGTCTCTGGACAAACCAGAGACACTTTGGGTTTTCTGGACAAACTGTTTTATATTCCTGGCTCTCTCTATATGTCATTCTTCCCTGCCTTGGGTATCCTTTCCCAGCTTGTCAGCCTACCTCCTGAAATAGTTCATCTTGAGCATCACTTTATCCTTAGAGCCAGGCCTGGCCACACTACAGTAGTAGCTATTGTCTGTTTGTCTTCTTTACTAGGCTGTGAGCTCTTTGAAGGCAGGTAGCATCCATGTCTTACTCATCTAAGTAATACAGTGCCTGTGTTCAGTGAATGTTTGTTGAACATAGAGATTTACACTCTCTTAGACAAATGAGGATTCAGGATAGTGGCTGGACCTGAACTGGAATGGACTGGGAGTAAAATTCTGCGTTTACTGTTGAGCTGATGGATGGAGCCCATAAGGGCAGTTCAGAGACAGTATCTCAAAGAATCACTGAACAAAAATGCCAGGGCAGAACCCCCAAAAGAGAAATGACCTGAAGGGCCAGGCAGAGTGGAAGAGTTCAGATATAAGTCTTTGGTACAAGCTAGGGATAATAGAGCAAAAAGGTTTGAAGAAGAGGACGAGGGTTATAATCTAATGGAAAATGCACTGGGCCAAATAGGCTATCTACAATAACTTTTCTCAAATTGTGAGCACAGTCAAGGAGCAAGTGTGAAAAGCACAACTTGCCCTGTACAGTTGAATAAATATTGATGTTTCATGGGACACAGTATTGCAGTTTGAGCAGGTTAGTAAAGAAAACCACTTTGGGTACAGCCAGCAACTGCCTGGGTCTGTCAGGTGCTCTAATATACAGGAGTTTGCTAAAAAAGAGAGGCATAGCCCTTCAAGACTAGTGCATAGAGAGAGAGAAAAAATGTCAATGAGACATGGGTATATTAAAGGAAAGGTTTACAAGTGCCCTGAGCTTCCTTGATTAAAAACAAAGTGGAAGGGACAGTTCCCCTGTCTCATATATAGCCAAGCAGAGCGGAAGCTAGGAAGAAAGGGACATGAAGATAGCCTCTTGTACTTCTTAGCTAATGTGTGTCACTCTGTCTTTGAAAATTGAGGCCATTCAAAACACCAGCTGTTGGTATTCTTCAAACTGGTGAAGCTATTAGGGCTCAAGGAAAATGGGTCATTGTGGAAGGAAGAAATGAAGGAAGGGAGGGAGTAGGAAGAAAGGGGAGGATTTTTTTGAGTTAAATTACACTTCAGTGATTTGTGTTCCCCTCCCCCGCCCACCTTTGCTTGTCCTGAAGATTGAAAGCTGTTTCCCTCTGTTGTCAGCTATTGAGGGTCCTCCTTTTGGGGTTTGGTAATATCTGTGACCTGTAATTGTCACTTCTAATGCTAAGTGTTTTTTTCATGAATCGTTTAGCATTATCTATGGATTTGACTAAACTGACATAGATTTAGAACTCTTGAGGTCAAGACCTTCATGCTTATTGCCAGGTATCTCTCTGCCCCATAACCTATATCTCTTTGGTTGCTCAGGGACTGTAACTTGATTTGAAAAGCTCAATGTTCTTCTTTTTCACCAGATATCAGTGTTCTACTAAGGCTGACAATTCATTGTTTCCTGGACAGTTTTGAGTCAGAATAACAAATTAGAGTATGGGATACATTACAGATGATAAATGTGACTTCCTTATGGGAAATCCATTTGTTTTGCTTAGTGTTTCTGTGATTAATTACTTGCCAGATTAAATTGCTCCATAAAATGCATAGTATTTTACTCGATTGCTCTTCATGGTGATTAATTAGGCCATACTGTTGCTTTGTATGTTAATTATGCTAACATTTTTTTTCTTCTCTAGTTTAATTAATACAGCATTTATTTGAAAGACTTTTTAGAATGGGACACTGTCTGTTTTAGAAGGAACAAACCCAATGTTGCTTTTTGGCTGGTGTTAGGGAGTTATACCTTAAATTTCTGAATGTGTTCCCTATTGGTTCTTGTCTGTATCTGTGATTTGCAGAAAGTATACTAACTGCTAATGAGTCGGGGAAAACTCTCTTTTGTTTTCCTGTAGTTACTAAAGGTAATATGTTTTAGACTCTTGGCTCAACCAAAAATTGATTAAGAATTTAGAGCAGAAGCTAAATCATTTGTAAAGCTAAATGGTAGTCTGTGTGTGGGTTGGGAATGGGTGTCATGTCCTAGGATGCTGCACGGTGCCGATGAGTAAATCAGGCATATTTAGTATTTTAATGATCTAGGGCTGAAAGTAAATCAAGTGTTGATGAAGTTTGGGATAATGATTTGGTGATATTCCTATACCCAGGAGAGCAGAGAAGATTGTATAGATGAACCAGAAAAACAAGCATCACAGAAAAAGCATCACAGCTTTCCATTAAGAAAACATGCATCTGTTGTATAGAAATAGCTTACATAGAACCAGTTAGATTTGTTTCGAAAGTAGATCTTCCAGCAATTTACTCCTAGGCATTTACCCAAGTGAATTTGGATTGAAACAAATGTTTACAATGGCTTTATCCATACATTCTCTCAAAACTGGAAGCAACCCTGAGAGAGTGAATAAGCAAACTGTGGTACACCATATAATGAAATGCTACTCAGCAATAAAAAGGAGCAAACTACTGATACATGCAACAGTATGGGTGAATTCAATTGCATTATGCAGTATGAAAGTAGACTCGGAAGGCTACATAGTGTATGATTCCATGTTTATGATATTCTGGGAATGGCAAAATTGTTGGGACGGAATTCAGATCAGCCAGGGGCTGGAGTTGGGGGAGGGGCACAGGGGAACTTTATGAATGATGGAACTGTTTTGTGTCTTGTGTTGCTTACATGACTATGCATTTTTTCAGAACTTGTAGACTACACTAAAAAGGGTGAATTTTATTCTATGCAAATTATCCCTTAATTTTAAAATTAGAAAAAAAAATAGGACCTTTTAGGGAAGGGTAGGAAATTCAACTTTTGCCATTACCACCATACTTTATATGTAGCAACTTTTTGAAAATATTTGAGTAACAGGAGCTAGTAACTTGGAGGATTTGGATTTTTCTTCACATTTGCTTCCAGATTCCAAGATTTGTTTGTTTTTGAGTGGAAGCAGAGATGGGAGGGTAGGTTGGGGTGGCTTTTCTTAGATGTCAGCATTATATAAACCTGTATACTGGTGAGATGGTTATTTTGAAAAGGAAATCACAGTTAAGGAGCTCTTGGACCTTCTTGATAGCTATTGACATAGACAAGAAGATCAGTTCCCCAATTTATGGATCGAATCCAATTATTTGGGGTTCTGTGGATTTAGTTTTTGTTTTTGAGCTTTATGTTTCTGTTCGGGCCCTCCCACTGTTGAATTGTTATAAGACCCGAAATAGTGCCCAGGGATATTTCTGTCCCAGAGCTAACCTCAGAGACAACTTCTACACCTCTCTTGTTGAACTGGAACAAAAAGCTTGATCACATTATGGGCGTGTAAGGCAGGTTTGCAGAATATCAGGGAGCTGGTGTTAGGTGTACGCAAAGGCTAAACCAATGCTGCTAGCTGCTATGCCCCTTTCTCCTCTCCCCTATGTCTCTAGTGATATAACCTGTGTGTATGGTACTTGCCTCTTGGGTCTACCTTGAAGCACTTCCCTGAATGCCAAACTATTCAATATCTATTCAGTATCTCTAAAAATATCCTGGTGGAGAAAAATTATGTGGTAGTGGTACTGTATTACTTGCAGCAATGATATTCAGTATAGCTGTATGGCTGCAGCTTGATGTGCTAACTGCTGACTCCCCTGAGCAGATGTATGCCCATCATTTCTGGCCCCAGACCAGGCAGATTACATTTAGCAAGATGCTGATTCCCTGAGTGACTTGCCTAGCAAATGTCTCTGGGTCTTTCAGTGTTTTCAGCTGACTGATTTTCAGCACTGGACCTGAAGGGGCTGCTGTGGCTCCCCACCAGACTCCATCTGTTAAACCTCGGATTGGTTTGTATCCCTGTTTACAAAAATCTGTCTCTTTCATTCTTCTAGTGTGATAAATAATACAGATATGCTATTGGAGCAGAACTTTAATCATTTTGCTCAGGGTTAAACTAAACCTCATTTAATCAGAATTAGAACTTTTTCAAATTGCCATCTCTATCAAGTGGCTTATTGTTTTCCTCTTCTGACTTAGCATGTTCATCAATACTTGCAGGGTCTAGCAAGTAGTAATTAAAAAGTTGTAATTAACCTTGTGGAAAATGACACATTTTAGTAGGGAAAAGAAATTAGAAGGTGGCATTTTAAAAATTTTGACTGGTAAATAGGGATAATGAAAACATGATGAGATGAGGGCTTATGTCAGCAGTGCATTTCAATATCTCAATCCTGTATTTTTATGCCTGTTTTGCCCAAAAGGGATTTAAAGTGAAATTTTACTTACTATACATAGTAGATACATAGGACTTCATCAGCTGAGAAATGCAGGTCCATCTTGGCTGACTCTTAATTAGTCAGTAATTACTTATTGTATATTCCTGTGTCTCAACCTTGTGCCCTGAGCTCCTGACTTCCATTGATAGTACCCCACGGCAAGACTTCGTAGAATACTATAGAGTGCCATCGCAGTTAAGACTTTGGAGGAACATCTGCAGGCCGGGGAACATGTTGTACCTGAGATAGAATGTGACCAGGATAGCTGTATTCCCACTGTAGCTCCTTTGAAAAGTTCCAGGAAGCGATAGATTATTGCTTACCATGCATCATTGGCTTCTGTAGAGTTTCTGAAGTGTTCCTCCCTGTGCTGTCATGGAACACTCCAAGGAGGAGGAGACTCCTTTGAGCACTTGGTCTGTTGAGGACATTTGCCCACTAGAGTCTGGGGGCTTTGACTTTAGTTAAGACTGATCTTCTGTCTGACCTTTCAAGCAAGGGCTTTCTCCTAGAGCAAGAACTCACGCACCTTTTGAATATTCTTCCAGAGATAATGTATACATGTAGAAGTATTTTTTATTTTTGGGATTTTTGTGCATGAATCAGTCATTTAGGAAATACGAAATTTGACGTCTATTCCAGGTAAAAAAATTCAGACTCCTAGGAATAGAAGAGGGTTTTCCTCGACCTGATAAGGGGCGTCTATGAAAAGCCTAGAGCTGTCATATTTACTGGCAAAAGACTGAATGCTTTTCCTCTAAAATTAGGAACAAAGTGGGGATGTCTGCTCTCAGCACCTCTATTTAGAATTGTGCTGGAGGTTTTAGGCAGTGCAGTCAGGCAAGAAGAAAAATATAAGGCAGCTAGACTGGAAAGGAAGACATAAATTGTCTTGCAGACATGATTGTCTAAGTTAAAAACCTGATGAACTCTACAAAAAGCTACTTCAATAAGTGAATTTACCAAGGTTGTGTTTCTTGGTAGTAAATTCCAGAGATTAAGTTCAATTCAATTTAATTCTTTCCAGCTAGTGTCAGTAGCACCAGTCATATAGAGAGCATTTATTTACCAAAGGTTAGATATTTTGAAGAGAACTTCAACTTTAGTGTCTTAAACTTACCAGGGCCCCATCATTATAATAATTTCTTGAAGTATAAGAGGGGAACCCAGTAAGAGGGAAAACATTTGCAACAAGATCTAGACAGCATGGTCCAATATAAATATTTTTGAGCCACATATAACTATTTTCAAACAGATGAAATTAATTTTAATAATACATTACTTATCCAGCGTACCCAAATTTTATCATTTCAACATGTAATCAATATAAAAATTAAGGTAATTTATAATGAAATATTTTATAATATTAGCATATTGTATATACTGTCTGAAGTGAAAGGGATAGTTTACACTTATGGCACATCTCAGTTCAGATGATATATTTTCACTGGAAATATATGATTTATATTTAGGTTTCATATAATTTATAGTTGAAAAAATTGAGTAATATACTCAGGTTGTTCCAAACATACTTAAAAGTTACCTATTAATTGAGTACCTAAAAAATCAATTTCCCTTTAACATTTGCATTCACATTGGTAAAACTCGTTCATTTTTTTAAAGATTTATTTGACTTCAAAGCTACATCTGTCCAGGTTAAGGAAATTCACTGACTCCTGTATTAACACCAAATTCAAAGAGGTATGGCATACATTAAGGCAATTTGAGATTTATCGATATCAACAAGCATTTTCAAAAATTTCTTGTAGTTTTTGCAGCTAGTTAGTGCTGTCACTTACAATTCAGATCTTCTGCATATTGATTCACATTAGAAAAGTGTTAATTATTATTGATATTCTGAAAAGCTTCGATTTCAACATAAATACCTAACCAGATAGATCACAAAATGAGCTTTTCCTTTCTGTGATGCTTCAATTTAACTCAATAAAAAAGTTTTTGATTAATGAATATTTGGCAGGCATTCCTTTTGTTTCAAGATCTTGAGTTGAAATTATTGGTATAGAAAATTTGTGTAAATCTTTTCATAACTCAACAGTGAGCGTTTGCAAAGAACTCAGCATCATTAAATTTATTATCTTCTAATTTTCTCAACTGTTCCATAAAATGGCAGTGTTCATAGTTTTTGCAGGCATATACTAAATTATTTTAGCAACTATATCTATGATATTTACAGAGTCCTGCTTCAGAAAACTGCATATTTTTAATACGTACCATGTAGTGGAATGAAGCAGGGTAACTTCTGTCTTTTTTAAAATGCCAGTAATATCTGGATTGACCTAACATAACTGGAGCATCATTCATGTGATAGAATTTTTAAAAATTAAATTAAATTTTTTTCATTGGTAGATGTAGATAATTTAAAAATATTATTCCACAAGTTCAGATTTTTTAAGCTGCAAATTGACAAAATTTCTTTGTGTATTTGTAAGCTCTTAGAGACAAAATATACCCCAAACATTAATTGAGTAGTATCATCTAAATCTAAAGAAAAGTACGTGTAATTTAAAACATTTTGAATCAATGATCTTGAAATCATCAGAAAATGTATTACAACAGTATGTTGGCCACCAGAGGGGAGGGGAGTAGGGAGGATGAAGAAGGTAGATGGGTCAAATATATGGTGATGGAAGAAGACTAGAATTTGGGTGATGAGCACATAATGCAGCATACAGATAATATGTTATAGAATCGTATGCTTGCAACTTACATGTTACAACAGAGACATCTCAATACATTTAATAATAACATTAAAAAAAAACACAAAAGAGATGTCATATTCTACAGGCAATTGTTTGGTGGTTTAATTGAAGATCTTTCACTTTTTATAAAGTGATTTTTTTGTCTTTTCCTCAAAATTTTCTGACAAAATGTCCATAATTGAAGTAATAATTTCTTTTATCATTATCTCTATCTAAAAAATGGTGTGGTGGCCAAAACAAGCTCATTATCCTGTTAAAAATAAAGGGTTTTTTTTTTTTGTTGGTGGTGGACGCTTAATTATTTTGTTGATATATTTTTAATGTTTTAACGTTAGGCGGAAACTTCTTATCCAGTTTGTATTTGCTGACATTTCTTAATAGTGTTTTATTATCTTGAAAAGTTTCTTATACAACAAATAGCTTTTTCATTCTGCCTTGCTGAAGCAAACTACAGTTGCCATTCATCATGAAACTAGCAATATACCTTCTTCCAATTTCAACATAGTACTATCATTTGCATCTCTACTCAATTCTGCAACAGTAGTATGCCTTCATTTTTAAATGTAAAAATCTGTTCGTATTTACTTTGAAAACTAGAAACATAATTATAATAGGTATTTTTACTCTAATTACCAATTCTGATTTATTTAGGTATCACTATAACTCAGTGGTTCTCAATGGATGCAATTTTGCCCCCTCGCCCACCCTCCCACCCCGCCTCAGGGGACATTTGGCATGTTCAGTCATCCCAGCTTGAAGCGGGTGGGGAGCGCTACTGGATTCTAGCCGGTAAAGACCAGGGATGCTGCTCAAAATTCTGCCGTGACCAGGACAGTCCCCCACAACAAATCTAGCCCCAAAATGTCAGTAGTGTTGAGGTTAAGAAACCCTGCTGTAACGCATGCTGTCTGCATAAGATATAAATAACATTACATTGTTAAATCTGTACATAGAGAGTCATTTGAACGGAATTAGTCTGTGGCATCAACAGGTTGGTGACATGTAGTACAAGAAATGACGTGCTTGATGGGCACTATCTAATACAGCAGTAATATCTTATACAATGCAATAGTTAAAGTAAAATGTCCATCCAAAAATTGTATATTTAATGGAATATTTTACACTGCTTTAGTTTTTTTAGTTTAAATTGATTAAAATAAAAATTCATTTCCTCAGTTGCACAAACCACATTTCAAGTGCTCAGTAGCTGCACATGACTAGTGTCTGCAGAACACCTCTAGCAGATATGACATGAGTGGGTTAACACCTATCCCCACACTTGTAGGGTAGGGGGTGGGAATTAGTTGGATTCCTTACTCACTTCAGGCTTGAAGTGTGTCACTTCTAGCTCGGTTTCTATAGCCACCACTATATATCTCTACTTTCTTTCTAAAAATAAGAAAGACCAACACAGTGTTTTATAGTTAATCTATAAACTCTGGGTTTTTAACTTGTTTTCCAAGGTCAGTTACTGCTCAAAACACAGTCCTGACACTGGTGGTATATATCAATGCCTAACTGTTCTGTATTCCACTAGGATGAAACTACTGGATCATAACTATTATACCATTTCCTGAGCTTCTATTCACATTTGTTGATATTTGGAAGAGAATGAAGAAGTAGTCATCATAACTTTTCAGTAAATACTTCCTTATATAGAAAAAAAGTACCTTCTACAGATCCGGAAGAACAAAGAGTTCAGAACACAGCAAATTACAGAATTTCTTAAGTGTATGAGTAGAATACACTCAAAGGAGCTAAGTCTTTTTCCTTTGTCAAACAAGATGTCAGGTCATCTCCCCTTTGAGAATAACATTTAAAGCACAGCTTGGTGAGATCTTGCGTTATGAAGCTGTCTTCTTTCATTCCTGCTTGTTCCTTTAGGCCGAAGGTTTTAGTCTAGATAGGTGAAAAGTCAGATAATAGGGTTAGTTTAAGGGGAGGGTACCTACCTTGTATCATAAAGCATATAACTGACTTTTTTCCCCTGGAATAGAGGAACTAATGTTAACTAATATACACATCTTTTTCTTAACTGTTTTGAGCCTACATATTTGATTCTTTTTGCTCCCTAGGTGAACAAGCTTCATAGTCTTACTACCATCATGGTCTTGCCTCTTAAACTTCATACCCTCCCTAGAGGTCCTACAAGTACCTCAAACTTGACATTTCAAGGACTATGCCTGTTGCCTCCGCCACAATCTAAGAACCATCTCTTCTTGTGTTTACTATCTTAATATTATCACCATCTGTTGAGCTGACTACAGTAGAAATCTCAGGGTTGCTTTAGAGTCTTTTCTCTCCTTCACCCAGTCAGTGGGTTCTTTCAGTTTTAACTCCTAAATATTTCTTAAGTAAATTCTTCTCTATTTCTCCAACCACTATTTTAGTTCAAGGCCTCATAATCTCCCACATTACAAGAGCCTCCCAGCTGTTCTCTCTGCCTTTATTCTTTCCCTATAGTAGCTACTATTCAGTTTATTCAGTCACTAGAGTTGAATTTCAGAAGCACTGGCCTTTACACTGCCGGTGGTAGTGTATGTTGGTACCATCATTTTGCGGGCTGTTTGACAATATCTAGTAAAGTACAAGTTGTCTAAATCTTGTAACACAGTAATTTCATTTCTAGGTATATTTCCTTGAGACACTTTCCAAATGATCACAAGGATATATAAATAAGAACTCTTGTTCAGTATTGTTTTTAATACCAAGAAATTGGAAACCACCTACATTTCCATCAACAGAATAGATTGTGGTATATTTACACAATGAAATATTATGCAACACTGAAATTGGATTGAGCCATACAAATCAATATCACAAATACAATATTGAATAGAAAAATAAGTTGCAGAATATGATAATATACACAAAAAGTTTAAAAACAAAAACAACAATATGTTTTATTTAGACATACATATATATTTAGTAAAAGAATAAAGCTGTGTATAGAATGTAAATACCAGAATCTAGAGAGTATTTACTTCTGGGAAGAGAGACAGATATGCAATCAAGAAGAGGTAAATGGAGGGTTTGAAATGTAATTTTAATGCTTTTTAATTTGGATTTGGGTACACAAACATTCAATATTTTTTTTCTGTACCTTTTCTACATTTGAAATATTTCATTCAAAAAAATCACCAGATTTCAAGTTTATGTGACTTCCATCATTGATAGGGATAAGATAATGTCCAAACTTCTTCACATGACACCTTGACCCCACCCTACCTTTCTAGCTTTCTTTACTATCACTCTCCCATTTATCTTAAGTTATGGCCAAATTAGATTTGGCTACAGAATCTCAAATCTCATACCTCTGTGCCCTTGAACATACTTTTACCTAGATGTCTTTCCATTCCTCTTTTCACCTGGCAAAATCCTGTTTATGCTTCAAAATCTAGCTCAGATACCATCTTCCTTGAAAGTATTTTGGATTTATTGAAGCAGAATGATTCACACCTGCGTTTCCACAGGACTTCATACATTTCTTTGAGCACTTGTCACACTGCGGTATCATAGTATACTTGTCTGTCCATCACTAGACAGTGAGCTGCTAAGGACAGAGACCATGTATGTTTGTTTTTTTAACTTCTGTAATCTCTGGCCCTCGCACAGTGCAGTATGGTACAATAAAAGAAAGAATGGATGGCTGGAATGAATGGTTTCATCTTGCAAGGCCTGATATTGCCACCACTGTCTTCCAGAATCATAAGATGGAAGTGGATATTGCGATGCCTAAGCGCTTGTAGCTCCCCTTCTGGTTGTGCTCCCCAAATGTGTCTGTGGAGCCCCACTGTAAAAGTCTGTTTCACATCTTAACATACTACAGAAAATACAGTCTTGGCAGCTCCTGGATTAATCTAGTATAGCCAGGAAGTATGCTTTGGAATTGTTGAACGAGTTTCCTTTCTCAGTGATGAGCTATCCTAACATAGTAGAATTTACTGACTTCTCATTCCTTCCAGGGTAACAAGAGGATAGCCAAAAGGTTTTAATTAACTGAAATGGGGCTTTGAGACAACTAAAGCCACTTTGAAGTAAATTATTGATAGCATTATGCATTGTTTTTCTTTCTTTTTTAAAGTAACAAGTCAAGGCAATTAATGCTATTTTTATCCTGCAGATTCACTGAATTTTAAAGATGATTTTAGTGATGCTTAAAAAATATCCGCTTAGTGGCTGAGTGATAGGTTGCTGTCATTTTTGTAAGCTAGAGGCCCTGCTGAAGGAATCTGTTCTGATGCTGTTTCACATGCTGCTGTTATAGGTATTTGGATGCCTTACTGCTCTTGGCATTAAGGTGTTTTTTCACGCTCTTCATGAGGTTAGAGGTTCTCTTGTGTATCTTACTGCGGGCCTTCCCAAATGTATATTATTGTCTTATAAGCCAAAAGAGAACCAAGGAAACTGTTATAATTAACAGGCAGCTGCAAAGCAGAGCCATTTATTCTCTTTAATGTGGTGTGGTGGAGATCAGAGACTAGAGGCTTCAGTGTGGCTTTAGTGAAGCAGCTGCATCACCAGCTGGAGACTGACACACTGTAGAGGGCGGGCACAGCACAGCTGAGATCCATTCCCTCTCATGTGAGACTGAAAGGCCTGTCTTCAGCTTGGACAGTTGCTCTGTGTTTACATTTCGCTTAAGGGGGAGGATGAACAAAACCTGCCATACCCTATCTCCATGAGCATCTTTGAGTCAGCACTAAGCAAAAAAGTACAGATATGACCCAGCAGGCAGATTTCTTGTGACTTTCATAAAGGTATCCCTCTACTCTTTAGCTGGAAAAGTTTTTAAATAAGACCCTGGGAAAGGAAATGATAACTTTTCTTTTTGGTTTACTGGAAACATTTGACTAGCCGTATTTTGAATGGGTGAACCTAATTTAATTTAACTAATATAGTTTAATATTAATATGATATATTAATATAATATAGTTTAATTCAGTAAAAATTGAGTATTAGTCTCCATCCCTCTAAGAAAATGTGCCAGGACATTCTCACTGTTCCTGGCCTGATAAAGTTAAATCATTTTTCAAGACTATTCAAGTACCATCTCCTCAGGATGCCTTTCCTAAGTCCTCAGGTTGGGCTAAATACCCTTCCTCTGTGCTTCCGTAATACCATTTGTCTACTCTTTCTGTCCAGCTCCTCCCATATCATAAGGAGGTTATCTGTCTGTGGTATGTGTCTCGTCCACTAATGTGTCAGTTCCTTGCTATCTGGGATCCAATTTTATTTACCTCCCCCATTTCTTAGTATGGCACCCACACATAGTAGGTATTCAGATGTCTGTCAAACAAACTGAACTATTAAGAGTCATGGGCTGTGCTAGCAAACCCTTAGCTTCAGACACCATAGAGGCAGAGAGTTCCTTCACTACATGAGAAAGCAGTCAATTTGCAGAGTGAGGGAAGAGGAAAAAACATGGAAGTTCTCTCTTGACAAAATGGTTCATATAGGATAAAGTTTTGTAAGCATTTTAAAACTGAATGTGTCCTTTTGATAGTATCAGCTTTTCAGGAGGGGAAAAACTTACCACTATTTTTGGTATATTGGAGAGAAAGCAGCTAATAACTTCTTCGTGAGCATAAAACAATTATACCCAGCCTCCCATAGAGACAATCTGCCAGAGCCAACCGCCTCGCCCTCCACATGGGCTTCATTTTCTTACTCCAGAATTTCATAGACTCTCCCCCAAAGACCTTCATCTTGTTGCACTATTATGATGAATGTTTGGAACTGGCTCTCACCCCCTGCTTTACTAGCTATTACTGGAGGTGCTGTCAAAAAATCAGGCCCCAAATTTATCCTCCCATTAAGTCCTCTCCTGGGCAGCACTGCTTGGTGCTGAATAGTCGTCATCTAATCTCCCCTCCTTTTCTCAGCTCCCACAGCCTTTGAACGTAAGAAAACTGCAGGCCCTGTTGCAGACAAAGCACTGTGGTAGGAAGTAAGGTTGCAAATCATTTTCTACCACAGCTCTTTGTTTGCTCTTGTTCTAGGCCTAGAGAGAAGCTCAAACGTGTGAGTGTCTGCGCGTGCAGGTGCTGTGAGACCTCCATCAATTTTAGTCACAGGCCCCTTCCATGTCATTTCCTTAACTGGCTGGTCATGTCTGTCTTCCAGCAATGTCTTTAGGATCTCCTGTCTATAATGATTTAGAGCAGTGGTCCCCAACCTTTTTGGCACCAGAGACCAGTGCTCCTCTGAGAATCTAATGCTCGATGATCTGAGGTGGAGCCGAGGCGGTGATGCTAGTGCTGGGAAGTAGCTGCAAATACAGATGAAGCTTCACTCAGTCGCTTCATCTGGCCGCTCGCCTCCTGCTGTGTGGCCCATTGCCTAACAGGCCACAGACCAGTACCAGTCTGTGGTCTGGAGGCTGAGGACTCCTGAGGTAGAGATTTACTGGTTTCTGAACACAGAGGCCTTACTTATTTACCTGTCTATTCTTACTATTCCTGAGTGACAGACTTAATACTTTTGAAGAGTTTTTAAAACGTGTTACATGATTTTTTCATTCGTCTCCACGGGCACTCTTCTCATAGCCTTCCTCTTAAGAGAGTTTCTGTTCAATAGAAGCTCTCTGGGTCTGAATTAATAGGTCGTCATTTAGTCCATTTGGTGCTTTCATTTTGACTATAGTGTTAGAAAGAAATAGGGCCAAAAGTTGCATCTGGTGCCATTTGTAAATCTTAGAATAATTGATAAGTAACCCATTTCCTCTAGCAAACAGTGGGTTTTGTTCAATAATGCTGATTAGCTTTTCGAGAAAATCTAACCTGTGATTGTGGAGCTAACTCATTAATAAAGCTGATATTGAGTCTGCAGTTAACATTGGAAAAGCAGTGTTCCTCAGTAATATTCTTTGCCCTGTGAAGAACACTGCAATGAAGTGTAAACGCTGTCCATATTAAATGAGATACTATTAACTTCAGTTAGGCAGAATGATTCAATACTTTGAGTAGCTTATTTATTCTTCATTTACTTCTTCATATACTAACCTATCCCATTTTCCTTACTTTGCTAACCAAACTGCTACCTAGTTCCCCAGCTCTCCTAGTTCCCACACTTCTACCTCTCTACCTCTCAAGGCTCCCTTCTCTAGCTACGCCCACCTTTCCCCCCACTATTTAGACCCAGGCTTCTTACAGGAAACCACTGGTGCTAGGGCCTCTCTGAACGCAACATAAGTCACTGCCAGAGCAGGTAAAAGCAGCCTGCTTTTTCAGAGAGATGACAAGAAGGGCAAAACTCTCTGTTAGAGTGGCCGAGTAAGCACACAGGGCCGCGTAACTCCGCATCTCAGTGGTTAGCACCTGCAGGCTCAGAGCTGACAGTGCACTGTGATAAGATTCATCTCTGTTCACTTAACCGATGTGGGCTTTATGGTAAATGTTCGCTTTGCTTAATTACTTTGGCAGACTCGCTGATTGCCTTTCCTGAGGAATTCCAAAAGGCCCCCCTGGGATGGAGCATAAACCTCCTTCCATGTCTTTTAATTTCATTCTTTACTTGGAATGCTTGAAAACTGGTATGTAATCCATATGGCCACCATCCCCTCTCTCCTGTGCGTGAACATCAGGACCACTCCTGTCTGGTATGGTGTCTCTATGGCCCACATTGGACCACTCAGAAGTCTTGATGGTCATTTTCCTCCTTTGCCACATGGGATCCCCATTTTTCCCTCTTCACCATTGAGATATATGCATAACTTCTAATTTAGTTTGGGATCCATGTACCTTTTTTCTCTAGTTAGTATGGGATGTATAGAAAATTTCCCTCTATAGTCCAGCAGGTGAGCCACTAAAATAATTTCTGTTTTTGAAGTGATAGGAAAAGAAGTCCAAGTTAGCCAATTGCTAATTTTTTTGCCCTCCAGCTCAAAGCTAAATGTCTATAAATAAATTTATTAATTGGGCTAATGGGAATGAGATGTAGTTAACATATTTCAGGTTTGGGGTTCATGCCAGTTTTATAAAGTTCTTGAGTCATATCATGGGATTGGAATGTTCACCATTATTTAAAATTAGATCACTTCTTTGGGTTTTAAGCTGATCTCTACTGCCTCAGAAGTCTTACCAGGTATGTATTAGGATTTTCTTGTTAGACATTTTCACATGGCCCATTTTTTTGCTTTATATTCACTAGATGTTTCTGAGTGTAGAGGCGCCTTGCTTCTGGAGATAAGAAATCCAGGGCCGAACTAAATTGCACAGGCTATCAATTTTTTTTGTGTGTGTGTACACAAATAAATCAAGTTCTCTTAAGTAATTAGGCCAATTTACATAGTTGGATCATTGGATAAAGCAAGCAACTAGATACACTCACCAGTAGCTCATCCTTCCAGATGGTTGTCAAAATGGCTTCTGTAGAAGGTTCCATTTTTCTGTCTCCGGTCCTGAAAAGAATGACCACAGGAACAGCAGTTTAAGTATGGTGATAATTGGCACAAAAGGGTTAAGGACTAGTGCATAGGGAATAAATTAGGGGAACACCTTAACAGGTCAGTTGCTGAAGTTTTGACTAGATAGTTTCTAAGTGAAAAGGTTAGCAGGTAATTCTTAGTTGAGATTTTATTTTGTTTAATGTTAATCAGCAGAGTCTCTGAGGCTTGTAATGCACTGCTATTAACAGGCGTCAGGGGAAATTGCTTTTTTGGTTGTTGTTGAATTGGGTGGGCTGAAGATTCATAGACTCCATGAAGAAGGAAGCTGCATGAAATGGGAGTATGTGAGGCAATTCTGAAGATGAAAAGAGTTTGAAATTAAATATCTCAACCTCAGATGAACCTTTTTAACCACTGCCCCATACCACTCAATCTTACCTCCACCCCTTCTCTGAAGCCAGTCTTTTTACCTGTTTGCGTGAAGGTTTCCCAGGTAGAAGCAATTATGAATATGATAGTTTTCTTGCCTTTAACCCCAGATATCTGACAATATACTCTAGTATAGATCACTATACTGTTCTTTTGAATCTAGGAAAAGGGACGCTGCTTTGGAAAAAAAGTTCCTTTTAGGGCAGAGTCTCCAACCCCCAGGCCACAGACTGGTACCTGTTTGTGGCCTGTTAGGAACCAGGCTGCACAGCAGGAGGTGAGAGGTTAGTGAGCAAGCTAAGCTTCATCTGTATTTGCAGCCGCTCCCCAGCACTAGCATCAATGCCTCCGTAACACTTCAGATGTCAGGCATTAGATTCTCAAGGAGCATTGGTCCCTTGGTGCCAAAAAAGTTGGGGACTGTTGCTTTAGGATATGTTAAATAATGGTGGTGGTCGTGGTGGTGGTGGTGGTGGTGGTGGTGTGTGTGTGTGTGTATAAACACAGAGGAAAGCTTCGGAAAGGAAATCCAACCAGATGAAGAAACTAGTACTTAGAGAAGTCGATCTCTTGGCCATGGTCACACAGCCTGGAAGTGGAGGACTCAAGATTTTAACTCAGGTCTAGTGTCTCTAAAGCTTTGCTTTTTACATTATATATCCTGTGTTGTTCAGAGAAATAGTGGTATTTTAACCAGGTATTCAAAGAAAAATAAAACTTAGGATTCTTAGTGGTGAAGAAAAATAGCATTCCATGTGGAGAAAACCATGCAAATAAAAGCATGACATCCATTTGTACATGTTTAGCAGGTATTTAAAAATATAGGGCTATAGCTCTTTTGAGATTGGTGCTTGAGATCCAAAATTATTTTTATCGGACTTCAGCTATTCACCCATAATCTCTTTAATGTAAATCTGGTAGCCTTATAGGAATAGGTTTAGGGTGAAACTTTTATGAAAATCTTCCCAATATTTTTCATGTTGAGTATACCAGTTGTGTTTTCTCCCTTGGAATAAGAGCTACAGAAACTTTTTCTGTAAACAAGCTTTGCCTGTTTTTCTCCTTTCTGCCTGAAGGATTACATAGCAGCTTTCAGAGACAGCCTGCTTCCTTCAAATATCTCAGTAAGGAAACAATCACCATGTTCTGGGGTTCTGGATGAAACTATTATTTATTTATCATTTCATAAAAGACTTAGATGCTTTGTCTGTGGAAGATAGCTGGGATTGTGAGAAATTATATCGTTGGAGAATTTGCTTTAGATTCACAGTGGGTATGAGGAAGAATCCACATTTTCTCTTAAGCTACATTGCCTACATTATTAAGGTAACATTTCCAAGCATTCTTGGGTAAGTTAGGCTTAACTATGTGTCTCAACCATCAGCCACCCAGCACTAGGGGAAAGAAAGCTGCTTTGCAGAGTCATGAGTCAGAGAGAATAAGTTAAAAATGGACCAAGAAATCCCCAGCCAGTTTGCGGCTCAGCCTTGCTGTTCCATCTGTCCACTTTATTTTGCTTCAGTTTGTATAAGTGACTCCTGTCTTCAGCTGTCAGAAGGTGACAGTTGCATTGGAGGATGGCTCACATTCTTGCCCTTAAAGGTGCTTTGGGTGCAGAGCCATCCCTTTCTGAGGCTGGCTTTAGCAGCATTCTACTATAACATTGTCTATTTCTTTTTTCTTTCCCTTTTGGGACTTCCTGTTTCTAATTCAGTAGCATTAGGAGACCAAGTACCAGAATATAACAAATTCCCCCATTTCTCTCCCACCCTGTACCCCCAAACAAACAAACAAGCAAAAACTTAAGTTTAATTTTAGAATATATTAGATTACTTTAATAAGATATGCCAGAAAGCTTTTCTTTGTCCTCCTGGTATAACTTAAGAGGAAGAGAAAGCTTTACTGTCTTCAGTGACAACTTTTGTTCCTTTGGAGGACAGCTGCTCATGTCTGAGCTACCTTTTCTCTCAGGATGGGAATAAATCATTTTTATTGTTACCTTTGGAGAAGAGCTGGTAATCATGGACCTCCTTGCTTGTGCGATACTGGAAAAAAACTTTTTCAGACTTTCATTTATTCATTCAGTTTTCAAAATTGAATCTTAAAATATGCCAGGGATTTTGCTAAAGGACTAGGAATATAGTGGTGAACAAAATTAATTTGGTCCTTGCTCTTATGGAGCTTTTAGTTCTAGTTTGTGGAAAGCTGGAGGTTTGGTTAGAAATTATATTCTCTTTCCCAACTAACTTCTGCCTCTGGACTCCTTTCCCTTTCCTTGGGCCTTGTTTCTTTAAATCTTTCTAGTCCTGGATAGCTAGCTCTCTCTCTTGAGTAATGCAGGCAGCTCCAGCCATTTCTCAAAAAAAAAAGGGAAAAAAGTGGTCAAGAGTGTTGAAGATAAGAAAACACTTCCTTCTCCCTCACCAGTATACCTCCAGTGTTTTATTCCCAGGAGTTCTTTGTCCAGTAGCCAAATGTGGACATCATTTGCCAAGTGCAGACCTTTTAATTTAAGGATATCACGCATATTACCAGGAGTTGCACTTTTCTTACTTCCAGGCAGGGTTGGTTCTCCCTGCACGTGAATCTTCCAGTGACAGTCTCGCCTACATCTCTGCTACCTTTTGTGGTACTGCACCACAGAAGCTTCTCCAGAAGCCCTTTAAACTCTATTTGCTATAATTTACAAAACAGTCAGCGGCCCGTTGAACTCCTTTTCCTCCTGCCACAGCTTTGCTAGCATATGCGAGCTCTAGGAAAGTCATCATGGTGCGTGAGACACCCTGGGATCTGCGAAGTGTGTGTGGATTTGGTCGCTGGGGAAAGCAGCTTTCTCAAGAACTGCTGGAGTCCAGGTGGCCTTAATCATTTTTTAAAAACAACTTTATTCATCTGTTATATAATTCACCCATTTAACATGTACAACTCATTGTTTTTTAATATATTCACAAGGTTGTACAGCCATCATCACAATCTAATTTTAGAATATTTTACCCTCCCTAAAAGGTACTCCATACTCATTAGCAGTCACTCTCCATTCCTCCTCTAACACTCCCCTCAGCCCCAAGCAACCACTAATCTACTTTCTCTATATATAATAATTTGCCTATTCTGGACCTTTCCTGTAAATGGAGTCATATAACATGAGCCTTCTGTGTCTGGCCTCTTTCATTTACCATAATATTTTCTAGGTTCTTCCATGTAGTAGCATTTATAAGTACTTCATTCCTTTTTCTGGCTGAATAATATTCTGTTATAGCTATACCACATTTTGTTTATCCATTCTTCAGTTTATCCATTCTTTAGTTACCCATTCATGAACATTTGGGTTGTTTCTTTTTGGCTATTATGAATAATGCTGCTATGAGCATTTGTATGCAGCTTTGTATAGATGTAATGTTTTCATTCTTTTGAGTATATACCTAGGAGTAGAATTTCTGGGTAATTCTTTATGTGTTAACATTTGAGGAACTTTGAAACCACTTTTCAAAGTAGCTGTACTGTTACACAATCCCACCAGCAATGTATGAGAATTCTAATCTCTCCCCGTCCTTGTTACTATCTTTTTGATTATTGCCATCCTGGGGGGTGTGAAGTGGTACCTTATTGGGGTTCCTTATCAGATATATGATTTGCAAATATTGTCTCCTATTCTGTGGGTTTTTTCACTTTCTCGATGGTACCATTTGCAACGCAAAATTTTTTTAACTTGACCTGCTTTTTCTTTTGTCACTTGTGCTTTTGGTGTCCTAAGAAATCATTGCCTAACCCAAAGCTGTAAAGATTTACTCTTATGGGTTCTTCTATGAACCGTATAGTTTTTAGATCTTACACTTAGATCTGTGATCCACTTCGAGTTAATTTTTGAGTATGATGTGAGGTAGAGGTCCAGTTTCATTCTTTTGCATGTAGATACCCAATTGTCCCAGGACCATTTCTTGAAAAGACTATTCTCATTTAATTGTCTTTCCACCTTTGTCAAAGGGAAGCCTTAATCTTTTCCTAATGGCAATGTTTGTTTATTCATTGCCCACTCACATTTCCTCTTCTTTCTACTCCTCTTCCTTTGGAGTCTCCTTTTTCAAAATACTCTTTTTTAGCATGAAAGTTTTTGACTGGCAGAAACTAGGTTTTGTTTTAATACCTGAAAGGCTGAGATTAGATGAAAACCAGCCTTAAAATGCAAATAAAAAGGAAAATGGACATCTCTTTGTCATGTGTGGTGCTGGCTACACTGCTGTCCTTTCAGATATTACCTCTGTTCACTGTGTCGTGTGTGTGTGTGTGTGTGTGTGTGTGCGTGTGTCTTCTCTATGGCACAGGCCACTCAAAAAACCCTGCAAGGTCTTTCTTTACTAAAATCTGAGTTTCTCACTTAGTAAAGGCTAAAGGGCCAGTTCCACTCTACCTGAGAAGCTGGTAACCCACATGGCTACGTCTGTGGCATTTGTGATTGCAACTATATAGCATAGGAACCTCAGAATGATCACCTAGAAGAGAAGGTACAAAAGGGTACCTACACATAAGGTAAAGGGTACAAAAATAGGAAGTCACCTGCAGAATGAGAAGCTGACTTCATTTGATCTACTACTTGGCTATATAAAGACTGACTCAGGCTTGTGGTCTGCTTTACCCGAATGCCAGGTTCCCTGTGGGGAGGAAGACATCCATGTAGACCATCTCAGCTGCCATAACAAAATACCCTAGGCCAGGCAGTTTAAAAAACAAATTATTTTCTCACAGTGGTGGAGAAGCTTCAGATCAGGATTCAGCAGGGTCAGTTTCTGGTGAGGACTCACTTTCTGACTTACAGACAGCCATTTCTAGCTGTGTCCTTACATGGTGCAGAGAAAGATCAGTGAGCTCTCTGTTGTCTCTTTTTTATAAGGACACTAATCCTACTGGATCAGTGCCCCACCCTTATGACCTCTTTTGACCATAATTCAATAAAGACCCTCTCTCCAGTTATAGTCATATTGGGGATTAGAGCTTCAACATATGCAAATTTGGGGGAGGAGTGGACAAATATTCAGTTCATAACAATCCAATATGAACCTAGTGGGGTTGTCTTGATATAGCCTGCACTAGCCAGCCTCCTAGTGATGCAAGACTCCCCTTCCCTGGTCTCTTCAGTTACCTTCTTTTTTGAGCTTCATTTTCTATCGGGTAGTCAGGGGCCAGGAACTTGTATCCTACTTGCAGTATTCACCTTCTCTGAATTTACCCTTTCTGTAGGGTGGGGGTTTGGATAGAGTGGGTGGGGGAGGGAATTAAACTCACATTCTGTTCATTCATCTTCCGATAGAAAAAAATTGCCATTTCTTCCTTCCTGGAACACTCAAATTTTAGACTTCAGCACTGGACAATTGCTACCTATCATGTTTGATCAGTATAAATGAGAGCTAGTTAGAATGTCTCAGGAGACCCTCCCTCCCACCAAATGTTCAGAAGAGATGATGGTAAATCCTTCTGGAGGACGTGATACCAGTGGGAAGCGAAGCCTAAAGAAAAGGGAGAGACTCCTCCCTTATCCATAAACCTGGTACCTCATCTTTCTCCCACTGAGAACTATTCAGTCTTCAGTCCTAGTCTGGGGCCACGGCCAGGTGGGAGCAATGTGGAGTCACAACCCAGGTGAGCCCTTAGCATCCAAACTTCCTGGGAAAGCTAAGTATTTCAGTCTCTGCAAAGGCATGTGTAAGTCAGTGTGGGCTGACTTAGACTGCTATTGGTGTTTTGTCATCTCTTTGCTATCTCAGAACATGTTTCCATTTCAACAGTATGACGCCTTGAGAGCTTTAATAGGAAGCTCCCAGCCCTCTCTCAAGTTCCTTGCTAAAGAGCCTGGAGGAACAACAGCCAGTGTCACACTGTTTTTCTTACCTCTTAGGCCTAGTGCCCTGTACCTGGCATCTCCAGTAGATCAGATTAGTACTCAGATTTTACGGGTAAAAGTCCCAAGGAAACAGTAAGAAAAGTAAAGCAGAGACATATGCTCTATGCCCTTTGTGGGTACAGAGTTAGAGATTACTTGCTGGTTTTAGACTGTTCCACCTCTGCCAGGCTTCTAAATAGTCTCTTCACTTGCCAGGTGGGAGATCTTAATCACCTGCTGAGATCTGAAGTTCTGGGATGAGAATGTCACAAGGCAGGTTGGATGATGATTTTTTTCTTCATTCCAACTATAAATTCTTACAGTGACAAATCAGTCATATCCTCAGCCAAACAATATCATATATGCTGTGCAGCATAAAGCACAGGGTTCCTGACCCATTTCTACCCTATTTGATTTATTCATTCATTGAATATTTATTGAGCACCAGCTGTGTGCCAGGCATTGTGCTTAGATGTTTGACATTGCTTTATTATATAAATGCTGCAAGAATCCTCTGAGATTTAGTCACTCTTTCAACAAACATTTATTTTACACCTACAATGTGCTATTCCTAGGTACTGTGCTAAGTGCTAAGGTGGGTATTATCATTCCTACTTTTTATCTTCTGGTGAGACATGTATATAGCTTCCCCAAAATCATTCAGAATAACAGGTGGTCAAAGTAGGATTCCAAACCATGTTTTTTTGTGAAGTTTCTGGCTTATAGTTTTACTACCTGTATTAGATTAAACAGTTCTGTGATTTACTATCAGTAAGACATTGATTTCTGTTATGCTGTCAGACACATGTTTTAATAAACTTTTAATTTTGGAAGAATGTTAGAATTACAGAAATGCAGAGATATACCCCTCCATGTAGTTTCCCCCATCTTATATTATCACGATACATTTTTTAACACTAAGAAACTGGCATTGATACATTACTGTTAACTAAATTCCATATTTTATTTGGATTTCACCAGTTTATCCATTAATGTCCTCTTTCTGTTCCAGGATGTAATTCAGGGTATCACACTGCATTTATTTGTCATGTCTTCCAGATGTCCTCTGGTTTGTGACAATTTCTTCATGACCTGACAGTCTTAAGGAGTACTGTTCAGGTATTCTGTAGTGTAGACTGTTCCCCAGTCTGTGTTTGTCTGATGTTTTTCTCATTATTAGACTGAGGTTTTAGGTTTTTGGAAGTATCCAAGAGAGGCGAAGTGCCCTTCTCATCAGATCACACCAGGGGTTACTTTACAGCCACATGACATCACTGGCAATGTTCACCTTCATCACTTGGTTAAGGTAGTGTTCGCCAGGATTATTTACTGTAAAGTTACTATTTTTCCCTTTCTCTGCTCTATTCTTTGGAAATGAATTACTAAGTCTAGCCTACCTTTAGTGGGAATGGGAACCAAACACCAGCTCCTGAAGAGAGTATCTACACGTATTATTTGAAATTGTTCTGTTAGAAAGATTTGTCTCTTCTCATTTATTTAATAATTTGTATGTCAGCATGGACTCGTGGTAAACTCTGAGCTAAAACCTATGTTTTTTTCTGCTACACCAGACAAGAAATGACAAGGACTTACAACAAACATTGGTTTCAGGGAAATTGATTTCAGATTTCAGAGACTTTTAAGAGGTAGATTTGATAAGACTTGGTGACCGTGAATGTGAGGGAGTGATGGAGAGGGAATATTTGAAAATGACACTTAAATTTTGGTTTGAATAGCTAGGAATAAACTTTTGGTTTGAAATATTTAATAACAAGAATGAAGATTAATTTTAGGCTTTACTCAACGTCTTCCGAGACTCTATTTGGACTACATGTTGGTCCAGCTTTACCAAGTGCCCTATTCTCCTGAATCAGCAGAGAATACTTTTCTTTGTGGCTGAAATGCCAGGGCCCCCCAATGGAGAGCCCTCTGGGTCCTGTTTATTATCTGAAGGATGCTTGGTTTTTTTTTTGTTGGGTTATGTGGTTTTTTCTAGTTTATTTACAGAACAGAGATGCTTAATTCTCTAATAAATGATTAAACCCTTCCCCTTTCAGAGTTATCAGTTTACTCCCATGTGACCTCATGCTCAGTAAGAGGACAGTTACCCTGTGACAATCACCCCCATGCTTTTGTACTCTAAACCAGAGAATACATTGATACTTGTTTTTAACTCGCTTATCCTCTTTCTGGCTGGTGCTGTATTAATGTTAATTCTTTGTTTCAGAGCCATCATCAACCACTTTAACCCCAAAATTGAATCCTACGCTGCTGTGAATCACATATCCCAACTGTCGGAGGAGCAGGTAAGCCACCTCTCTTCCCAGGGTGACCCTAGTTGGTGGCTAGGATCCAGTAATTACCCTCTCTCTCTGATGGCAGAGGGATTCTGTGATTGAGCTTCTAGCAAGAGTGGCAAGAGCCAGGATGCTACGAGGAATTAGTAAGGGATTTGTTGATAGCACTTTAAATAGTAATGGCTTCTTGCTTTTGTGCCATACGAGAGGTTCATTTAATTATGTAGAAGATATGTAGGTGAAAATTTGGTGAATTCTTATTTTAGAGTGGGCGATAAGGCATTTCTTTTTTTAATTTTAGGCAGAGAGTCATTTTGATTTTTGAAAATAAGAAATGAGAACTTAGAAATGGATGAAACTGCCAATTAGAAAAACTCTGAGTTCAGCTGAATTTGATGCTGTTTGGCTTGTTAAAACGTGAGCCCTGTTGGGGCAGATTTTCTTAGGAATTGAGTTCTATTTGCCTTGAACAATTTATTCCTGAGCAGGTTTTCTGTGGTATGGACTGAGTTGGAGATGCAGATAGCATTGTGTATTTTTCCTTGAGTCTGGCCTGATTTCCCCTTCTCCCAAAGTGCCTGCACTTGGCTCTGCATTATTTAAAAGTAGAAATGGGACTTTAGTGCATGGCATGGGGCTTGAACTTGATGTTACAGAATGAGACTCTTGAGTCCTGTTTTTAAAAGCACAGAATAAGAGTCTATGGCCATGCCACCCTGAACAAGCCCAATCCTGTCTGATCTTGGAAGCTAAGCAGGGTCAAGCCTGGTTGGTACTTGGATGGAAGACCACCTAGGAAGACTAGGTGCTATAGGCGTAAACAAAAATAAATAAATAAAAAATAAAAGCACAGAATAAGACATTGTTTTCACAGTATCCCTTCCTTCTCACCCTACAAGTCAGAGGGCCAGGATATTCATGAGGTGAGTCCAGATAATAGCCTCCAAGCCAATGTGCTCTGCTCTGCCTTTTTTGCCAATGCATCACTATAAGCCTTCTCTGAGCCTTTTGCTGGCAGAGCCAGCCAGCCAGCTATGGTGTGACCATGTGTTCCTGTGTTCCTAAAAGCTATTCAGCTCACCCAGTGAGGCACCATGCTAGCCTTTTTCCTAACAGATAAGCTTCTTAGTATTCCTGCAGTGGCTTTTTCCTCAGCCAGATGGATAGGACTCTATTAGTCTATCAGTTGTTCCCTTTGACGTATTTGTTCTCTTTTGTGAGACCAGCTGTGGGAATCCATCCTCTTATTTAAACTGTTTTTGTAAATGGTTTCATTTTTTTTTTTCTGTTCTGCCTATGGAGCAGTCCTGAGTCCTTTGATACCACTGCTCTCTGTGAGGTGCATAGGGATACTACCTTTTTTTTGATGGACCAGTTCAGATCAGTTTTACTATTACCATTTTTATACAAAAGAATTTAACATCTTGAGTTTTGTTCAGTGAGAGTAAAGGTGACTTTCTTGCTGCAGTGAGCTCTGGTTAGCTAAAAGCTTCAAAAAAAAAGGAAGACACATTTTCCCTGTCCGCCACGTGCAGTATTCATCCCCCAGCAGCTTGGGAAGGTCAGGCTGAAATCTTTCTACAGCAGTAGCAGCCACAGACCAATAATAAAAATCCATTCTGGTACATGAGGCAATCTGGAAAAGGATGATTAGCAAGCACATGTCCTCACCCTCCTCCAACTTCTTTCAAAGTTAAATGAAGTGATGAAAGTGCCTCTCAAAAAAAGTGCACAGACCAGAGATGAGGCGATTTCTATGCAGAGGGGAGTAGATAGCCCTGTGTGAGAATGGGGAAGGCATAGCAGCTCTCAAGGATTTATTTACTTAGTCAATAAATAATTACATGCCTGCTGTATATAAGGTGTGGTATTGGGTGGTGAGGATCAGTGGTGAATAATCTCAGTGTAGTTCTTGCTCTCATGGAGGGTTTGTACACTCATTACCTCTCTTAACAATCCTTTCACTTGTGGGAAGGGGGGAGGGTGATGCTATTCTGGGACCCCTTTCAAAACTGCCCTCAAAATAGTTGTTGCTTTTTTCCCCTGGCTTTGAAAGGCACTAAATGACAGCATTAGGGTACACTTGGTTTTATTCTCAGCTCTATCAGATTAGAAGCATTTAACTGCCTTGTTAATCTCCAACTGTCGGAGCACTTCTCTCCCTTCACTCATGAACATTAATGTGAATATCACTTAATGTTAAGTGCATTTACAGCTTCCCAAAGAGCCGGCTTTGAGATGCAGTAGGGCCTTATAGTTGTTAGCAGTTAAACTAAGTTAGAAACAAATCAGAAACTTAATTCCCAAGTAGATTCTAAAGTACTCCTAAAGTAAAATCTAAAGACCATGAATAGGCGTTAACTGGAATTTATAGCACCTAGTAAGACAGCAGACAAGAGGGCTCTTTGTTAGATCTGTCTGCTCAGCTTGCCATTGTTTTCTGGCAAGAGATTTGTGAATTTTTGAGCTCTCACAACCCCCAGGTATATTCCAGCCTCTGTTTAAGGCATTTCAAGGTGATACTTGTAAATCCATTATTGCTTATTAAATAAAACATATTCTCTCACACTGGAGTTTGTGGGGTTTTTTTCAGTTGTCCAGAAGACAGATGACATTTTTCTGTTACTTCTTATTGGCTTCATAGAGAACAAAGCTTTTTAATCAGTCAGTTCTTCTAGCATAACTGAATAGTTGTGCGTTTTCTAGTGTAATAAACTGCATAAATTTTTATATCGTATGTACAGGTATCATTTATCTGGGGTTGATTGCAAAGCTTGTTCATTTTGACTCCCTTTTTTGTGTGTGTGATAAAAATACATAAAATTTACCAATGTAACCATTTAAAATGTACAGTTCAGTGGAATTGATATTCACATTTTGTTCAAACATCACTACTATCCATCTCTACAACTTTTTTATCATTCCATACTGAAATCTTACACCCATTAAACAAGAACTCCTCATTTCTCCCTCCCTCAGGCCCTGGTAATCACTGTTCTACTTTCTCTATGTATTTGACTATTCTAGGTGCCTCATATAAGTGGAATCATATAATATTTGTCCTTTTGGATATGGTTTATTTTACTAAGCATAATGTCTTCAAGGTTCATCCATGATGTAGCATGTATCAGAATTTCTTTCCTTTTCAAGACTGAATAATATTCCATTGTATGCATATAGCACATTTTGTTTATTCACTCATTCGTCAGTGGACATTTAGGTCATTTCCACCTTTTGGCTGTTGTGAAGAATGTTGCTATGAACACTGGTTTATAAATAGCTGTTTGAGTCCCTGCTTTCAGTTCTATGTGTATGTACCCAGAAGCGGAATTGCTGGATCAGATGGTACTTCTGTGTTTTAAGTTTTTGAGAAATCATCATACTGTTTTTTCCAGTGCTGTACCATTTTACATTCCAGTTTCTCCATGTTATTGTCAACACTTGTTTTCCATTTGTTTTTGTTTTTATGTTATAACCATCCTAATAGGTGTGAGGTAGCATCTCAGTGGTTTTGATTTGCATTTCCCTAGTCATTATTGATGTTGACCCTCTTTTTATGTGATTATTAATCATTTGTCTATCTTCTTTGGAGAAATATCTATTCAAGCCCTTTCCCCATTTTTAATTGGGTTGTTTGTTTTTTGGGTTGCTGTTGAGTTTTAGGAGTTCTTTATGTATTCTGGATATTAATTCCTCATCAAATAATGTAATTGCAAATATCTTCTCCCATTCCGTGGGTTGCCATTTTACTATGTTGACAGTGTTCCTTGGTGCACGTTTTTAATTTTGATAAAGTCCTACTTGTGTACTTATTCTTTTGTTGCTGTACTTCTGGTGTCATATCTAAGAAATCATTGACAAATCCAATATCATGAAGCTTTTTCTGCATGTTTTCTTCTAAGAGTTTTATAGTCTTTGTTCTTACATTTAGGTCTTTGATCATTTTTAATTAATTTTTGTATGTGATGTTTGGGCAGGGCATTTGACCTCTCTTTTTATCTCACATATCTTTACGAATAAAGATCATGGAGAAGGTACATTTTGTTTTTCCGAAAACTATGAAACTACCCCATTTATCCCCTGCTGAGTTTGTTTGTCTCTAGTACATCTTGTAAAAATTGCCCTTCAGGCCCCTTGCCCACCCTCAGCTGAGATTTATTTCCTTTCTCTCCCCAGTGTGGCTTGGTGGTAAGCATCTGTCCCGAACTGGTAGAATCATTTGATATGCTCCCTCCATCCCCTGACTGATGGCCTGCAAACTGATTTTCAGTCTTCCAGGAGAATGGCTGCATCAGACAACCTGTGTTTCATAAATAAATTCCAATGACCCTTCTGTAATTGGAATTTAAGAGAAACTCTTGACTCCGGGCCGTCTTGGGTTTAGATACTTTGAGGACATCCCATCCTGATGAAGTAATCTGTTCTTCAGAGAAGAACGTTGAAATAGAAGAGCTCCTCAGGGAGGTCTCGGCCCTCTCGTATCCCAGTCTAAACTCTTATATATTCCCTCTCCCTTATTCCTGCCTTTCAAATTAGAATGGGTCCATGCTCAAGAAGTCTGTCATGAAATCTCTTGGAATAATACTTAGCTCACAGGTTCTTAACCTAAGTTCCAAGGATAGGCTTCAGAGAATTATTGCACATTCTGAAATTGTATGTAAACCTATGTATATGTCCTTTTTTCCCCTTAAAGAGGGTCTGTCTTTCTTAAAATTCTCGACCAGTCTTTGACACTCCCAAACCAATTTTTTTTGTAAGAGTCACTGACTTAGCTTCCTTGAATAATACCTCATACTTTCCTTGCCCCCAGAGCCCTTAGACCTTTGAAAATGCCCACTGAAGATCTTCAGCTCCTTTTAGGGTGTTCACTATTTGTTTGGTTTACAAATACTATGACATATTGATTTATTCAGCTCTACTTTCCTTATAGGCAAGAGAGGGCTTCATAGCAGGACTTTAGAGAAGATTCTCTAGAGTTCTGATTATCTAGAGTACCTAGTACTAATTTAGGATTCAAGTCAAAACCTTCTCTGAGCATCTGATTCCTTAAGCTTTCAGTGACATGCGTGACCAGTTTTGTGCCTTTGAAATACCGCATTGGAAAGCAAGTAAATGATTGGCCCACTCTTGCTTTCTTCAGCCTTCATTCAGCTATCAATATTTCAGCATGTACGCCTGCTCTGTGCTTCAGATTGTGCTAAACCTTTGAGGGATACAGACGTATAATAAGGGGCCTTTGTTCTTAAAGGATGGAATAAATGCAGGAGATGGCTTAACGTAACTTATCGATAGCCTACCAATCCTAGCAGTAGGATCTGTGAGTTCCTGTTAGAGAAAGATTTCTGCGGGTTGTGGTGGTCAGAGAGGAGAGAAGACTTGAGTAGGGCCTTGAAAGAGGAGGGATAAGGATTGGCTTAATGGAAAGGCATAGATTGTAAAATGTACTCAAAGTTGGGACCTGAAAAGGACAGAAAGAATGAAGAAGAGTCTCAGAGTTTTTGTAAGTCTTGTCCTCAGGTCACAGAGTACCCAGAGGCTGAATGCCTTAAAAATGTAATCCAGTCATTTAAATTCTCATAGCTTTCACAACCCTTTATGCACTTTCATCCTTGTCCTAATTGTTTGGTTTACAAATACTTTGATTCAATTCACAAACATTCATCAAGGGCCTTGTATGAGCCAGCCTCAGTGCTAGGCATGTGATGATACCTAATGGGCAAATCTATCTATTTCTTTTTTTTTTTTTTTTTGGTAAAAATAAAAAAATTACCATCTTAACCATTTTTAAGTGTACAGTACAGTAGTGTTAATATATGCACATTGTTGTGTAGTTTATGTCTGGAACTTTTTCTTCTCACAAGATGAAACTCTATCCATTAAACAACCCCACCACTGTACCCTGCCTTCTGGCAACCACCATTCTACTTTCTGTTTCTAAGAGTGGGCAAATCTGTCTTCAAGCTGGTGTTCCTTTCAACCAAGTGGCCCAGGAGCTTTCTAAAAATTTCTCTACATACAAACTTAGAAATTTTCTGGAAAATCAGACAGGTGTTCTGCTGGCATCCCCATCTGTCATAGGACCATAGAAAAGTGTACCCAGATTCCTAAATTTTCTACGTTAGGAATTTTATGGAGTTTAACCTTTCATTATTTCTTTAAGTCATCACTCTCACTCGGGCTTTGGATTTTGGATTCAGAGGAGGCCTGTGTAATGTTGTTTATTATTAGAGGTATCTTCAAAAGTACTATGACAAAGCAGAGTATATACTTGTGGGAGTAGGTTAAAGTAAATTATAGAAACAAAAAAAAAATGCCTTACATCTGAATGAGTGAAGGTTGCATTGGAAGCTAAGTGTTTATTTCTGTCTGTTAGTAATATTTCTAAATCTTTTTGATTTCTTATTGATTCTAAAATAAGAGCTACTACAAATAACTGCTAGGTGTTTAGAAATCCTAATGAAACCTAGCTTTGTCTTGCCAGAGAGGAGTGAGATACTAATAAGAGGAGAGCCCTAGCCTGTGGGGCAAACATTGTTAGGTGGCACCCATTACTTGAGAACACCTGAGAGAAAGCCCAGAAAGGTCTTGGGGAAATGTGCTAAGAATTTCAAGGCTTACCTTGAGAGTTGTTAGTCCTTGGTGTGCTAGTAAATGTTTTACAACTGGTAGCAGGGTGAGTGGTGGGAAAGGGGCTGGTTTGTGGTGTTGGGCGTGAACACTCCACCATGGCTACCAGTGTGAAGCTAAGTGGCTTAACGATGCTTGAAAATGGAACACTCAGCTTTCACAGTCCACGCACCATGAGCCAGCTCCAGCACACTCTTAGTGGTTGAGGAAGAGGGGGAGAAGAGGGCTAAGAAGCTGTGAGGCAGGGCTTTCTGAGCAAGTGAGTGTGGGTCACTTCCCCGTGGGAGCCACCTATATAAAGTTCTCCTCCCCAAGGCAATCGAGGCCTCTGAGCAGCCCACTGTGAGAGCCCCTATGATGTTTTCTCATCTTAGAACGGGCTCTTAACTACCATGCAAGGCAGCCCTAGCAGAAACAGAAGCTGGAGAGCTGAGATTTTAAACTCCCACAGTAGCCATAACTCAGTTTCCTGTACTTGGCATCGTGTTTCTCTACAACAGCCTGTGGTTTTGCACTGCCTCTCTGTAACCCTGAGTGATGGTTGCTGTGGGAACTCTTAGTAAGTATGAGCATGTGACACAAGTGTTGGCTGTCTGACCCCCTTCCTGTTGCCTTTGTTTAGATTCTGGCATTTCAGTTGACCTGTTTGGCAAAAAAAAAAAAAAAAAGTTTGATGTGAGTTGTTTGTTCACTGGGTTCACTACTGAAAGAAAGACACAGTCAGAAGCAGAGGGATTTTTATCTTCCTACAAGCTGCTTGTCCTCAGAAATCAACTTTATGTTATATAATATAGGGGATCTTGAGAAGGTCCACATAAGAGGGTCAGCTGTTATGTGCTGCTAGGGTAGCCACTCTCTCACTTGGACCAGGAGGTAAGCTGGCTGCACTACCAGAGATAAGGGAGAAAGTATCTTGGATTTAAAAAGGACACAAATAAATAAAAAGGAACAATTAGTAGTTATTGAGCTAGGCACTTTTACATAGGTGACTGATTTAATTCTTACATCAGCTATTTGAGGCAGGTGCAGTTATCCTCATTTTACAGATAAAGATGCTAAAGAGACTGTCCAAAGTCATACAGCTGGTAGTGGTAAAGCCATAATGTGAACTTAGATCTGAGACCAAAATCTGAACTTTTTCCATTTCATCAGGCTCAGGCATATTTGACAACCTGAGTTTGTCAGGTATTCTGAAGGAAGGGGCCAGCCAGGGATAGGAAGGTAGATGGAGAAGCAGGAAAAGTAAAGATAATAGATTTCATTCCTGGGGCATGGGGAAAGATCCTGGTTTGGTAAGGGCCCATTCGGTTGAGGAAAGAAAGTACTGAACAGAGGCCGCAGAGTTTGCTTGCCAGTTAGGCAGAAACGCCTTTGTATGGGCTCCTGGTACAGTATGATAACTTTATAAATGAGGGAAAAGTATATTCAGTCTATATTCATGTCAGGAAGGTCACTATGAGAAATAAAGCTTTTCCACACACCAAAGAAACATGTTGATTAAAAAAAAAGTTTCTCATTTATCTATTTCTTTTAATAAATAATATTTATGTGGGTCAAAATCTAAAAGGTAACACACTGAATTTTAATTGTTTTTAAAGTAGTAGTTCCATTTTGTTTCCCCAAAAAAGCAAAATGAAGACTCTCAAAGTTAATGTCCCACAGCCGAGCTAGATTAATGTAGAGGTCACTAGTGAAGAGTCCAGCTTATTATTCATCTCTGCCACTGTCAGCATTTTCTCCAAGTAAGTATGAATTTTGAAATGCCCATCACATAATTTTCTGGTCTTAATCAGGCTTCCTTGCCACTGAAGCATCATTGGCAGTGCAAAGAATTAGTTTTGGAGCCTATAGGAATTTCAGTTGTCAGCTTTTCAGGAGGCTACAGAAGACAACAGCCTTGCTTCTTGGTTTAACCTTAGAAGGATCCTCTATCCCAGTTATTAGGTGAGAATGTACAGGTAGGGCTTCCTTCTTCAGTTTGATTTTTGCCTCCTCCTTTCTACAAGGATCTTTGGAAGCTTTTGTTTTATTCCACTGAAACCTCTTCCCCAGTAGGTAACTTAAAACTCTGTAAGGTATGCTCAGAAAAGCATAGTTTGCTCATGTGATAATATCAGAAGCCAGAAGAGTTGCTATGCAAACTTTTATGTGTTATAAGCTGTGTTAGTTGGAAATGTTTTTGCTGAGTACCATAATAGCACTTTGGTCTTTTACAGTGATCCTGCTCAAAGAAAGTTGATATCTTAAAAATGACCCAGACAACTGGAAGGGAACCTGGATAGTCCACAAATGGGATTTCTCTCTGTTAGGGAGGGATACTAAGTGAGGCTTGGCAGGGAGGCAGAAGAGAACCCATGTAAATTACCAGTGAATTAAGAGCAGAGATGATGTTTTTTGTCTCCTCCCTGAGATGCAATATGTTGCTGAGGAAAGAAACTCAGGTGGGCAGGACAGAGACATGTGCATCTTGGTTTGGGTGGAGTGTTCCACCTGCAGTAAGCCATAGCGAAGAAGGCCTGCTGTGACATTTGTGTATCGTGTTTCCCCTGTCCCATTACCTTGGCTGTCTCAGAGTGATTGCATGCCTCGCTTGTGCAGGGTAAGGACCTGGGCATGTTGGATCTGTAATTAGTGCAAAGAAAATCTTCACAAGGGATGTCGAGAGCTTCAACCAAATGAAGTCAGGGAGGTGGGGCAGCTGCCTAGGGAAATTAAAGAAAGTCACTGTCACCACTCCTTTAACCGACTGATGGCCTCTCACTAATCACCCACTGTGAGGTTCATTATCTGGTCCACCTTGCTGAAGGGCAGAACCAGTCTATCAGATCAATAAATCTCAGGGCAGTAGAGAGCCCTTTAGTAGCAGGCTTAAAAGACATGAATGGACTGGGAGAACTGGCCAGCTTAAATTGGTTCTGAAATTGAGCTTGGTCCTTAAATTATAAAATGAAAGTGGAAAGGGAAGAAAAATTAAGCATATTGTATGCAAGGTGGCTGTATAGAGTAAATAGTTACTTTTTAAAAGGTATCATCTTTTTTAGCCTAAGAGATTTGTGTCCACCTCTTGGATCCTTGTTTCCAAACAGTTATATTGGATAATTATGCCCTGGAGAGATATTCAGGTTATCTCGGATAGAAAGTCACTGTAAGCACCCAGTGAAGGGAGGTATGCTCATTCAGTGGGGTCTGTGATTTTATTATCAAGTTGCTATTTGTTCTTGTTCTTGTGCTTTTGGCTTGTTTTCTTTTTTTCAGCCACTTTGAGCTGAAGAGTTCTGAAAAAGAACCAATTTTTGCCTCCCAAGGAAATGCTCAGAACCTGCTTTAGTCTAAGAATTCTCTGCTGTGGGTGTCCTTGGTTAGTTCCATAAGACAAGGAATGGGTGCTCTAAGCTTCAAATTCCCCCAGATTATTTTTCTATGCAAAAGTACAGAAGTATATGTTATGTGCCAAGCCAGGGGCGATAAAAATGCAAAAATTATATCTGCCTTTGAGGACTTCATAGTACAAGAATCAGGATCACTGCTCTCTTGCTTAGACCTTTGCCTAAGTGCTCTCTTGTAGACCTCACTCAGTAATGTCTTTGGCATGTTGCAGTAGTCCCACCTAACCCTTTATAAGCCTAAGGAGGATGGATAAACCTCTCTGTTCTCCTTGTACCCTAGTGAAATACTGCCACATTAGAAATCCATTAAAGGTTTGCTATGACCTTTATTTGGAGTGAGTTTCCACAGTAAGAGCCATGATCATCTCATATCTTTTTTTCCTGCCTCAGTTTCATTAAAAAAAAAAAAAAAAGGTAAAAGCAGAACCTTGATTAGATGTCCTTGGACAGGGCAGATTCTGTAAATCCCTGAACTTGGCAAATGACTGAGTTTTAAGCAGATCTAAGTAAGTACACTCACTCTAAAAAACCTCACGTGGCTAGTGCCCAGCTGAAAATGATTCCAAATACTGTTGATTTCTACCTCGGGTTTATTTACTTTGTCAAGGAGGAAGGCCAAGGTGGAAGAGTAGAGGGAAGGAAATGAAAGGAATCCTTGGCATTGTCAAAATACTAAAAACTCCTAGCTTAGAGTTACTGATATATTGGTCTGAATCATTGTGGGTTTTTTTTTTTCTTTTCTATTTGTTTCAAGTATACATCGGTTGACATTATATAGTTTATGAAGTGATCCCCCCGGTTACTCTAGCTCCCATCTGCTCTACACACAGCCATCACAATACTGTTGACTGTATTCCCTGTGCTGTACTCTACATCCCGTGATTATTTTGTAACTACTGTTTGTACTTCTTCCTCCCTTCACACTTTTCACCCAGCTTCCCAACCCCCTTCCTCTCTAGCAATCAATCACCAGATTATCCTCTGTATCTGTGAGTCTGTTTTCATTTAGTTTGGTTTTTTGTTGTTGTTCCTTAGATTCCACATATAAGTGAAATCATATGGTATTTATCTCTCTGTCTGACTTATTTTACTCAGCATACTACCCTCTAGGTCCATTCACATCATTGCAAATGGTAGGATTTCATTATGGCTGAGTGATATTCTGTTGTACATTTGTAATATAACTTCTTTATCCAGTCGTTTATTGAGTCTGAATCATTCGTGCTCCAACCAAAAATGGAATAAGACCAAAAAAGACATAAGCTTATCACCATGGCCATACATTTTTGTTTGACTAGTCATGATTAACTGGATTTACTTTTTATTTAACTTTATTGAAGTACAGTTAGAATATAATAAAATATACTTATGTAACCACTACCACCACTACCGCTAGCATCAGCACCACAAAAAAAGCCTGCTAATATTTTGATTGGAATTGGATTAACTTTATAGGTCAATTTGGAGGAGAATTTACACTAATAATATTGTTTCAAATCCATGAACATAATATACCTTTCCATTATTTAGATCTTTTCATTTTTCTCATTAATGTTTTATAGTTTTTAGCATACTGTTTTGACCTATTTTGTTCAGTCTATCCCTAAATATTTCATTTTTATGTTATATAAATGGTATTTTAAAATTGATTTCCAATTGTCTTTTGCTAGCATATAAATATATATTTTTTAGAAATATATTTTTAAATTAACCTTTTCCCCTGTGACTTCGATAAACTCGTTTATTAGTTCTTTTTTTAATCTTTAGAATTTTCTGTCCTCAGAATCATTTTGTGTACAAATAAATTTAGTTTTACTGCTTTCTATAAAATCTGTATGCCTTTGGTTTGTTATTTCTTTATAGCACTGGCTAGGGCTGCCAGTACAATATTGAAGTGGTAAAAATATACAGATCTTCAGGGGAAAGCATTTGGTCTTTCATCATTAAGTAATGTGTTAGCTATAAGTGTTCATAGATTCCCTTTATTAGGTTGAGGGAGTTTCCTTTTATTCTAAGTTTGTTGAAAATTTTGAATCGTGTTTAATTTTGTCAGTTTTTTCTGCATACATTGAGATCATATGAATTTTTTGCTTTTATTCTGTTAATATAGTGACTGGATTTTTAAATATTATTCCAACCTTACATTCCTGGGATAAACCCTTCTTGATCAAGATATAGTATTTAGTTTGTATATTACAACATTTGAGTTTCTAATACTGTGTTGATTATTTTTGTGTCACTGTTTATGAGGAATATTAGTTCATAGTTTGTTGTAATGTCTTTGGTGTTGGTATTAGAGTAATGCTCTATCAAATGAGTTTGTGAGAATTCCCTTATTTTTAAAAAGAGTTTGTATAGGCTTGGTATTAGTTTTTGCTTATAATTAATAGAATTCACTAGCAAAGGCAAATAGACCTAGAATTTTCTTTGTGGGAAGAATTTTTACCCAACATAATTTTTATTGTAAAATTTTTAATGATAAAGTTGAAAAAATTGTACAGTGAATGCCAATATAACCACCACCTAGGTCCTCACTGATTTTCTTTTTTTTCCTGTTTTTTTATTTTATTGATTTATATGATTACCTTTGTTATTATTTCCTTCTGTTTGCTTTGATTTAATTTGGTTTTTTTACTGATTTTTTAAGTGGAAACTTAATTCATTGATTTTAATTCTTATTTTCTAATATAAAAATGTAGTGCTATAAATTTCCCATGTTAATAACAAACATCCCACAAATTTTGGTATGCTCTGTTTTCATTTTCATTCAGTTCAAAATGTTTTCTCCTTTCTTTTGTGATACTTAGAAGTGTGTTTATTGTTATTTAGAGATTGCTATTAATTTCTTATTTAATTCTCTAGTAGACAGAAAATATATTCCATGTGATTTCAGTCCTTTTAAATCTATTGAGATTTGTTTTATGGTCCAGCATATGGTCTGTCTTATTGAATGTTCTATGTACATTTTAAAGAATATGTACTCTGCTATGAAGTAGAAATTTCTGTATATGTCTTAGGTCAAGTTAGTTGGTAATGTTTAAATCTTCTCTCTTTTTATATTTTCTGTCTACTATCCTATCAATTCCTGAGAGAAGTATTGAAATCTGCATTAGTAGGCTAGTAATCATAGACTTCTTTATTCTTTTAGTTCTGTCACTTTTGCTTCATTAAGAGTTTTGAACTCTTTTATTAGGTGGACACATATAGAGGATCGTCTTAATGAACGGACTCCTTTAACGTGATGAAATTTTACTCTTTATTCCTCATAATATTCCTTGTTTTGAAGTCTCCTTTGTCAGATTTTAATGTAGCAATTCTACTTTATTTCAGTTAGTGTTTATATAGCATTTTTTTATTTCTTCATACTTTCTGCCTGTCTGTGTCTTTATATTTTAGATGGTTTCTTTCAGACATCCATAATTGGGTCTTGATTTTATATCCAGTCCTAACCATCTCTGCCTTTTAATTGAAGTGTTACATTTAATTTATCAATACGGCTGAGTTAAAATCTACCATCTTGCTTTTGTTTTCTATTTCTCTCATCAGTTCTTCATTCATTTTTTTCTTTGCCTTCTTTTGGACTGAGTTTTGTTTAGTACTGCATTTTATGTCCACTGTTTACTTTTTAGGTATACCTATTCATTTTTGTTTGTTTTTAGGGTTTTCTCTAGGGCTTACAATATACCTTTTTAACTTATCACAGTGTACCTTCAAAATAATGTCATAGGGCAGTCTCTGAGCTGCGCACACTTTTCTCTTTAAGTGTGTACTTTTGCTTTAGTAAAACTTGCACTTTCCTGCTTAAAAAAAAGGTAATAATAATGTTATGTGACTTCATGTAACATGTAATAACCTTGCAATAAGTGTATTTCCATTTGTCCCTCTCCTGTCCTTTGTACTGTGTTGTCATACATTTTTCTTCAATAACATTTCATTGTTATGTTTTTGCTTTAAAGAGTCAATTATTTTTTCCTCAGTTTTAAATTTACATAAAAGTGTATTTATCATTTCCAGTGTTCTTTATTCCTGTTTACAGAACCAGATAACATAATTTTCCTTCTGCCAGAAGAACTTCTAACATCTGTTTTGGTGTTGACAATACACTCTCTCAAATTGTTTGAAAAGGTCTTTATTCCACCCTCTTTTCTGAAGGATGTTTTTGCTGGATATATAGAATTCTAGGTTAACAGTATTTTTGTCTTTTGGCAGATATCATTCCATGGCTTTCTGGCTTGCACAGTTTCTGACAAGAAGTACGAATACTTATCTTTATTACTCTGGATGTAATGTGATTATTTTCCCCTTCTGACAGCTTTCTTGCTGATTTTCAGCAATTTGATTATCAGGTGTGTTATATCTTCCATTTTGCTCCTTGTTTGTTCATGGTTGTCTTTAAATACTTGAAAATTTATAATAGCTCTTTAAATGTTCTTGTTCTAATTCCATCATCTCATCCTGGGCCTGTGTCTACTGACTGATGTTTCTCTTGGTTATGAGTCACATTTTTCTGCTTCTTGACGTAACTGGTACTTTTTTTTTATTGGATACTGGCCATTGTGAATGTTATGTGGTCGAGTGCTAGATTTTATTGTCTTTCTTTCTTAAACAGTGTTGGACTTTATTCAGGAAGACAGGTAAATTATTATTGGAGCAGCATGATCCTTTCAAAATGTCTGCTTTTGGCTTGGTGACCTCTTTTTTCCTCCCAGTTTTTTCCTCCTAGAGCACTGCATATTTAAGGTGTATAGCATAATGACTTGACTTACATATGTTGTGAAATAATACCACAGTGAGATTAGTCAACATGCATTGTCTCATATAGATACAAAAATATATATTTTTTTCCTTGTGGTGGGCATTCTTAGGATTTACTTTCTTAACTTTCATATGTATCATACAGCAGTGCGTATAGTCATCATGTTGTTTATTACATCCCCAGTACTTATTTATCTTACAACCGAAAGTTTGTACCTTTTAAACCACCTTCATCCATGAAACTTCTTTTTAATATTTAAGTAGGTTTAGGAGAGATTTTACTCTAGGGCTAGTTTAGTTCTACTACTAAAGTGTGACTGTTCTGGTGTCTCTATTGATGATTGTAGGTATTTAACAGGTACTTTTCATTCTGTTGCTCAAAATTCAGACACCACCGCAGTCTTGTGTGAGCTCTGAGAATTGTTCAGCTTACAGACTCTCAGGCATTTTTTTTGTCTGACCTGGCTGAGTTTTACCCTACACCTGTAATCCTTATGATCAGCAACAGATTCAGTGAGAACAGTTGAAACTTCTGAAGCTCTTTTCTTTTGCTTAACACCCTCCTCTCTGGTAAGCTGCCTCACAAGTCCCAGCCAACTCTGCCTCCCCAAACTCCGTTGTGTTACCTCATCCCAGCAAGACTCATGCTTACCTGTGTTTTCTTTCTGTCAGGATTCCTGTCCTGCACTGCCTGTTATCTAGGGTCAGAAAGAGTTCTTTCTTTCCCATTTCTCGGTTACTCCATCATGGCTGGAAGTGGAAGTTCTGAACTGTTTTAAAGTATTAGGATATACACAGAGTTACCCAGTTGAATTTTTTCAGTTTCATACACTTTTCAGAGAACCTTCCCTTACTTTAACTATTCACATATATTGTCCCATTTTACTTCATTCTCTTTCTTCCTTCCTCTTTTTTCAATACTAGAGGGGAGAGTCTTGTATTGATATTGAAAACAGTATATACAGGAGGATTTTAATACCCTTTTTAAGATAATCCACTAAAATTATCTCTCCCTTTCCCCACTTTCCCTTTTTTTCTTGGGCCCAGTTTCCAGCCTTACATTGGTTGTTTACAAAGGCTCAACTCTCAAATCTCTCGAAACAGCAAGGAGAATTGAAACGTGAAGCTCTTAGGTAGCGATATTTTATCCTTTTAGCTGTCTGCTTGGTCATTATGCTTCTTTTAGGCGTTGTTCATCTGGACATGACTAAACTTTGTACTGTATAAAAGAAAGTTAAGCGGACAGCATCTGAAGAAAGTTGACAGTCTTTTCTGGGTACTAGTTAGCCGTGGAGCTCATGAATCTAATTGTTTCTTCTCCTTGTCTTTCGAGATGCCAGTCTTTTGGTTACTGTATAAAAACAAACGCTAAAATTAGCTTAGCAAGACTTTGAACCTGGTTATTCAAAGATCGCCATGTGTGTCTGTTTAGATGGTTTTGGACACTTACAAGTACAGTGCACAGTTAAGCTTGATTTGTGTAGTTGAAAATCGTTGCTAAATTGAACACACCTCACCAGGGCATTTCAGAGTGGATCAAACGTGACTTATAAGAAATTGAAACTATAGATTGTGTGTTTTGAGAATAAAGTGACATTCTTTACCATCCTTTCATCTTTTTGCGCATCCTTTGTGCCAGGTGTTTTCTTTTTTTTTTTTTTTTTTTCCCAGTCGAGCTTGAAGAATCTGCCCTTGAGGTTATAGGCCCAGAAGGAACCTAAGCTCTCAGTGTCAGAGTCACAAGCCTATTAGAGCTGATAGCCCTCCCTACAACTGCTATCTCAGGGCACTGTTCACTGGTGGAGAATTCTGTGCGTAGAATTAGCTGACACAGTAAAGTGGAGAAGGTGGTAGACAGAAGAGACCTTGGGTTCTTAATTACACCTGTATTAAAAGGCATGACACAATTTCAACCAGCCTGCCCATTCACTGGTCAGTTTTGCAGCTTACTCTAAAGCACACTTAATGCTACTGGCTCAGCCCTATTATATGCTTAAATCTGTGGGTGTGCCTTTCCATGGTGGTTTATCTTGTTTCTCCATTTCGCTTGTTAGGTCCCTCAAGGCAGAACTTGGCTCTGAGGGCTTTAGAAGCCTATCAGAGTGCTGAGAACAGTGCTGGGTGTACTGTAGTGGCCAAACTCTAATCTTATTGTGTGACCTTGATGAGAAATTCCTTTCCTTTTTGGTTGGGCCTGCATGTTACTAAATTAGTCCACAAACATGTTGAAGTTTCTTAGGACTCTTAGATGTTGTGGAAAATCTATAATGTACCACTGGATCTCTTTCTTCAGAGTGCTGAAAATCAGCTGTGACACAGTTTCACCCAGGAAATCAATAGTAGGAACATGTGTGTTTCTCCAGGAGAGGGCCTGCCACTCTGTGCGTGTACGTGTGCTAACACACAAACCTTAAAGCAGTGTGTTCTTCCTTCCGCAGGAAGTCCCTCATTGGTACTCCTGTAGAGGACAGGTCTCTACCAGAAAATCAGGGAGGGGAGCATCTGCTCATTTATGGCAGGGTTGGAATTTAGGGTCCTGAAAAGCAGTTATTCAAGGAGTCACATTAAAATGAAAGAAATAATAATAAAAACAGCTATGGTTATTAAGCACTTTCTGTGTGTCAAGCAGTATGCTTGGCACTTTATATTTATTGCCTATGTAATCCTCACAACCAGCTCTCTATGATGAATGAACATTATTATTATCCCCATTTTACAGATGAGGAAAGTAAGGCTCACCCATTTCCACCCTGCTAGTGGGTGGTGGAGCTAGGATACGAGCTCAGGCAGGCTGACTGTAGAGCCATACTCTTAACTGTGTTAACTTAAAAACTGGATATTGGTTGACATACTTTTTCAGGGCCCAGGCACAGCTAGACTCAGTAGTGACCTACCAAGGTCGTTACTTGGAAAACATTTTGCAGTGCTTCTTATTTAGCTTTAACTCGTCTTGAATTTGGAAGAATAAATACGAATTATGGAGGAAATTAGCTTCTCTATCACCAGAATTCCCCATCAAAGGTGTCCAACACCCAACCAGCACTTAACTTAGTTGTGAGAACGCCACTGAGAGCTGTCCTTAGACTGGTGAAATTGCAAGGTTAGGGACAGACCTTTATTATTTCTGGGAGAAAAGAAAGTTGTTCCGCATTGGGAGAGGAATAACCAGTTCTGGGGAAAGTCTGGCTTGGAGAAAGTAGAGGAAACATGGGATGCTAGATTAATTAGGTCCCATTAGAGAAAAAGAAAGATCAGACCCTCTGGTGGTTTCTTTCAGTCTCTTGCCAAAATTTCAGCCCTATAAGAAATTCAGAGAAGGGAGATAGGCATGCCCTGAGTAGGTCATTTTCATTTTTATAGTAAAAGGTATCTTCATTTGAATTTGAGGAAGTTTACTAGGTAGAAGAAGGAAACAGTCTTCCTGGTTGAGAAGTGATGTATTTGACTTACGTGTTCCTCCAAGGATAATGAGAGGGAGACCTCGGTTTTTAATTAATACAAAAATTGCCTGCAGCCACTTGGACCTACCTGTCCTCTCTGGCAGGCCCATTTACCACTGACCATTATTGAAGCCCTGCCTGATCTGTGCTCAGCACTATTTCTTTTAGAGATAGGACATTGTGCTAGAGCAATGAACAGTTTAGAATAGTAGCATGAAGAGCAAACCTGATTATTTAGACCTTGTTGGTTCTGTGAGCACCAGGAGTGAGAAATGAACTTCATTTCCCAACAACTTGCCATGGAACAAATTCTTTCATTATTTCTCCATCATCAACTTGCAGAATAAGCAGTACCCACCCAGTCAGCTCCCTGTAACTGATAAGAGAGAGAAGCAAAGGCAGTGTCCAGACTTATGCCTGGTAGTGCTCTTGTTTGTGATTTTAGAGCCTGATCTTTCAAACTGTCCTTTTTTGCTTTTTGGAAGAAATGAGGCCAAAAAAAATCATACTCTCTAGTGAATAAATATCTGAAATAGCGCAAATGGCCAAAATCTAATGAGAGAGATAGATAGAGATTATTATGAAAAATTCTCTAAAAAGCCTTCATCTTCTTTCCACCTTGAAACTACTATATCTATTTCAAATTTTCCAGAGATTGATTTTTCTATGATTAGGAATTTGGCTGGGTTAAAACAGAACAGCATGGAAGTGGGAACAGAGTGGTTTAGTCTCTTTTGGAGAATGGAAAGATGGTCTTAAGGTATGAGCATTCATTGTAGAAGGGATTCATTGAATCCTTTTAACACCCACCTTACCCGGGAGACCCCTGATAGCTGTGGCCAAAGAAGCCCAATTGGTTAAAGACCTTTGAGTTTCAAACTTCTAAATGAGTATTAATTAATTAAAATAGAAACCAAAACCAGATTTTGCTGATGAGCTTGGAGTAGTCTGTAGAGTGGTCTATAAAATTTTGTTGGTGGTTTACACAAACTATGAAAGGGCTGAGCAGAGTCTTTAGCTGCTGGTGGTGGAAATTGACAAGCCCTGGAGCCTCGAGGACCTGGAAGTCATTAAAGCTCAAATACCAAACCAGCCTTCACTCATGCTCTGCAGATCATGCTTCCCACTGCTAGGAGCGGATTGGAATTATTTGAATGTTTGTTCTCTGAGAGATCAAGTTTAGCTTCTAAACTCGGGAACGTGCCCCAAGTTGAACTAGTCTGCCAGTGTAGGAAGAGCACTGGTTAGGAGTGAGAAAACTGTTTTCCAATCCCAGCTTTGTGTCTTTGGGCAATTTATAATCTTTCCTGGACATCTGTTTCTTCATCTGTAAGGTGAGGGCCATGAATTAGGTAGGGGATTTCCAAGGTTCCTCGTAGAACTATTATTTCTGTGGTTCTGCCCCATGCTAACACCCTGGCAAAAAGAGGTATGGTCGCCTCCATATCACCCTCCTTAAATATTAGTGATGATAACTCAAGACTGTCCTGCCCACCATTTAACCACCTGATTCATCTTATTTGAATACATCAAATACTTACCCTTTTTCTTCTTTGTTTCCATCTCAATCGCCTTCATTCATTTGGCACCTTCTATTTGTTAGATGCTATTATTTATATTTTTATGTTTATTTCATATATTATCTCTAATCTTCATTATATTATAAGAAAATATGACTCTTTTACAGATAAAGAAACTAAAGCTCAGATAGGTCAAGGCCTTATAACTAGTAATATTTCCTATTCTATAAGAAGTTTCAGTAAGTCTGTATTTGTATCTTGTGGTTTTACCCTCTTTTGGCACCTTGGCAGAGAAGGCCATACATGTTGTCTAGGCTGGGATGGGCTGGTGGCAGCCTTAAATACTCTCCCCTAATAGATGTCGGTTCAAACTGAGAAGGTATTGAACACAAGCTTGCTGACAGGTCACATCCTATTACTTAGTTGTCCCCCAGTTCTCATTCTACTGGGAATTCACGCCAACGGAGATTTGAGACTAAACAGACTAAACAGCAAAGCCATCAGACATCAAGATTGTATAGCCGTTGTCAGAAACTTTTCCAACTTGACTATTCTTTGCTGATATCTTCAGGCTATACGTTATTTCCCATTTCAAAGGCTCTGTTAAAAAAAAAATGGGCACAGGTCACTAAATAGTCCATGAGGAATATGCATTGTGTGTACTCAGGGGAGGGTATATGTGTGTCTGAAACCTTGTCAGCAATTTTGAACTAACTGTGCACTGGGATCTCTCTCCTTCCCCATCTTGATGTGGCCAAGAGGCTCATAACCTATATGATGCAAGACTGACCTCTGTGGGTATGTCTGCTCAGTTTATCTTTAGCACTGCCAAAATTGTTAAAGTTGGCGTGGGTACTGGGCATTCTCTGACTTCTGACTGACACATTGCCAGTTACTCTCAGTATAGTAAGATCATTATGGGAAACCTATTTTCATATTGAATAGAGAAATTAGGTTTTCTCCTCACCAGAATCTGCTATATGAATGAAGATGTGCAAGGCCCTAGCTGCTAGATTACTAATGGGGGATGAGAACTACCAAATGCCCCTTGTCACCAGAAAGAAGCTTTCATCATAAAATTAGTAACCATTTATAGACTGTTCATAAGTGCCAGACATTGGACAGTCATCTCATTTCATCCTCCCATCAGCCTTATGAAGTAGATGGCGTTATCCCCATTTTACGGATAAGAAAACTGAGGCTCAGAGAGACTAAGTAATGTGTATGTGTTTACATAGCTAATTAGTGGCCTATGGGACTGAAGTTCAAGCTCTCTGACCTCATAGCCTAGTCAGGCTCCTTCCCCTCCAGAGACCTCAGGAAGAGAATTTGGTTCTCTACCCCTCCCAGTTTGTTTTTCCCTAAACTGAGGCCATTTGTTTCTTCCACTTAAATTCAGACAATGTTCCTTTGTATTGAAGAATCATTGATGCACATAGACTCTTTGAGATAGCTTGAAATGGGTAGGTACTTCTTGGGCTGTGAAGGCAGTTACTCTTGAGTCCAAGGAGCTGTCCAGGTAATTGTGTATCCATTTGGATGATAATGTTCCATCAATTATATGTTACTTTCAAGAACTCAAAACTTTTATTCCCATGTCATTTTAGGAAGTTGAAGTCAAGTTCCATTTTATAGAGAGAAGGGCTGAGGCTCAGAGAGGTTAGGTGACTTGTTTGAGATCCCATGGTAAGAGTGGGACTCCCAGTTCTCTTCTGTCAGGGCCTTTCCCAGGACCCAGGTTCCTGTCTGTAGAGGGTCATAGGTGGGGATAGAAGACTATTTAGAGAGCATGTGGCTTACAGATGATTCACTGACTTCGTAACTACCTTGGCAGAGGTGGTGGGCATGGTTCTAGGAAGCCCAGAAGTCCAACAGCTGATGAAAGGAAGTGGGCTTGTACTTGGGAGATAGACTGTTACCCAGTGTATTAGGGAGGGATCTCAGCCTAGGAGGGGTCAGGAAGCCAGAGACTGAGGCTGCAAATTATGGTAAAACCTAAGGCCTTTAGGTACAAGGGCTCTGGGAAGTTGCCTCTAAGTGCTGCCTTGCCACAACCCAGGCCAGTGATGAGCGTAAGCTCAAATGGGACATGTTCCTCAAGTCTGAAGCTATAGAAAGCAAAGTCCCAGACTAGGAAAGTACTCCTCTTGCTCCAAAGTCCCAAATGGCCTAGAGCCCAGACTTGAGCTTAGAATGTCTTCTCTGGAATTTAAGAGAAAATATGAGAGCAAGAGACAGCGACTTTTCCCTGGGTAAAAGAGGATAAAGAACTAAGGCCTTGACAGGAGGAAAGCGAGATCACTCATTAGGTCCAGCAAGGCCTCTGGTTTCCTTCTGAGGAGCTGATAGCTCAGGGACCTTCTTTGCTTTCACCTCCCTGTAGAAACCAAACTAAGCTGTCCTGGAAAAAAACAACTTTACTGGGAAAGGAAAAATCCCTTTTCTGAGTGAGATTCGTAGACCTTCTACTCTGCCCTGGCAAGAAGAAAAAGCCCAGGTGATTGAGGCAGCCTTGCCAGAGGCTCTCGGGATATAGCATCTATTGACATGCTGCCCCTTCTTCTCAGAAACTGGCTTTAGCGTGGTATTTGTCTTTTGGTACCTGACACCCCTCAGGGAAGGTGGAGCCCAAGTTACTGGGTTATAGGGATTACTGATGCTGCTTGTTGTTCATGATTTGAGAAAGCATATATTATTCTCTCCTGCCTGGCTCTGGGGGCTGGTTCCATCCTGGAGGACTTTTGCCTTTTTTCCAAGTTTGAGCCGTTCACTTCTGAGCCAAGACTTTGGCTGTAGATATTCCAGTCACAAGCATAGCTCATGTGCATGAGAGGACCAGATTACTTTGTAGGTGACTGCCATTGCTAGGTACTGGTCCTTCTTGCTGGCAGAGCTAACAAATTGAATTAGAAGCAAAGGAGCCAGCCTATACTGGAGTCTGAGATACCTAGCCAGGCAACGTCATCATGAGGAGCTGAGTGTCTGGAAGTAATGAGCCTGAAGCCTGGGCCAGACCCTTGCCCTAGCTGTCTCTTCTACCCAAACCCTGGGACACAAGCTTTCCCCGTGTTCTCCATCCATACCTTCTCCTCAGAAGTGTGTTTGCTACCAAGTGAAGTCTGCCCTGGCGCAAAGCCGAATTGGTGAGAACAGCACAGACACAGCTTTGCACTCAGGAGTCCATCCTCAGTCCCTCTAACCAGTCCTGACTCTAGCTTATTCCCTTCACCTCTATCTGCTGTTAAAGCTAAGCCTCCCTCATCACTCTCATTCTTCTCGAGCTCCCTATGGAGCTGGGAATTCTCCATGACGTCACAGACTTCCTTCCCAGGCCAGATCAAGTTGCAAAATAGCTGTCCTCCAGATTATCAGAGAGAGTAGTCATTCCCTCTCCTGATCTTTCCTTTCTGGCCAGCTCATTTCTTCTAGCGTGATGTGGTGCCTCTCTTCCTAATTGTCCTTGCCTTTAATTTATGGTCTTATAAACTGAAGTCTCATCAAGACTGGCTATGGTAGTCCCTTCCTTTTGTAACCATAAAGACCCAAGGTTCCTGGAGTTAATGGAGGTCTGGATCCCCACCACAAAAAGTCAGAGAGGCATGGTGGGGAAGAGACCCCCTTATCAGAACAAAAGATGAAGTTAACCTCTAGCTTCATTGAGAGTGTCCCCTATACCCCAAGGCCTGGGATACCCAGAAGTTCAATCCAGGCAACAGATAGGAAGACTGAGTTGGCATTGAGAGATGAAAACAAGTGGCAGATGGTACTGAGGAACATCCAGGGCTGAGAAATGTGGTTCCCAGAAAGGGAAAAGGAAGGAGACATTGGCAAAGTCTTACTCAGCAACTATGACAGCCTGGCCAGAGAAAGCTGCAGGATATGGCTGAGAATAAATGTATGGTATGAGGACACTGGCGAACTTAAGACACTCACTGTTCTGTCGCTTCTCATGCTCTTTTACTATACCCAGAGTAAACAGTCCTGGTGGCCAGACTGGACTGGTCAGCAAAAGCAGGGAATGGAAGAGATTAGAAAGCGGTCCCGGAAACATGAGGACTCGCTCCCTGTGACCAGGTGTTCTTTCTGTGTGATAAGTAGTGGGCAGGGCCTGTCGGAGGTGTTGTCCCACACTAAATTCAGTGCAGCAGGGCAACAGGAGGGGCATGCATTGGGACCAGGGGATCTAGGGTTGGCATGGTCCGAATCCTCCCTGGCCCTTGACCTCTCCCAGGTGCTGGAGGTAGTGCGAGCCAACTATGACACACTCACACTGAAGCTACAGGATGGCCTGGACCAGTATGAGCGCTATTCGGAGCAGCACAAGGAAGCTGCCTTCTTCAAAGAGCTGGTGAGTCCGCCCTGCCTCTGTTTCTACCCGTATTTCTTGGGAGCCCTTTCCCAGCGACTGGATTCTACTGTACAGGTGGGCATCTAGGAACAACTACAGTTTGCCAAAGGCTGATGAAATAAGACTTGAGGAGTCTGCTAGGATTGGGTGTGTGACTTCTCTTCCAAAGCAGTCTGGGACCAGGCAGTGAGAGAATATATTCCCCAGGGTACTGGTGCCAGGCTGGGAAGGGTGAGAAGCCTGAAGCAGCGTTTACCCACTTCTCTCCTGCAGCCATGGAAACAGCCCTTGCATGATTCCTGCTGGACCTGGGGTTGGGCACGTGTTCTCAGTGGCAGCTCTGGCTCATTACTCCTTATCCTGTCCTCAGAGCAACTAATGAGAGTAATTGTTTCTTCTCTTCCTTATATAGTCACTTCCTAAATTTCGAATTCATTCCTGGTCTGAGTGCCCTCCCCCTCTAATTCTCCAGTCTTCACTCCTTAGCCCCGTTCCCACTTTCTAATCACTCAGCTTTCTGCAGCCCCCACCCATGGCCACCTGGAGCCAGTGAGCATTTGCTCTGCCTCCTACTCTATTTCCCAGTCAGCATCTCTTCACAGAACTGGACTCTCCATCCCTGTTGATGGTCCCTCTCCTGTCCTGTGCTCAGAGCTACTGTCAGGAAAAGCCCTCTAGTCCTGCCCCTCCGTGGGCATTCTGCTGGGGGCTGAAATCAGGACACATAGGCCTTTGTACCTGCTTCCCACGTCCTCAGACTTCCCACTGCTGGGGCAGAAATTGAATCAGCCTGGCTTTTACTACTCCATGCCTAGTCCGTGATGAAGGCGCTGGATTTAAGCTCATCTGTTTTGTGCTAAACACAGCCAAACTCCAACCCTTACATTACATTCCTGGGATTTGGGACTTTACCAGGATGAGGAAGGCATGCTCTAGGGTGAGTTAGTTGGGAAAAGGGAAGCCATTAGTGTAAGAAGATAATTTTTATGGGGCGGTGGGCAGGTCTTTTAGGTTGATGTAAGTGGGGAACTACCGGGGACCGAGACTTAATAAAAAGGGTAAGTTATTGGGAGATGAAGAGGGTTGTGGAGGAGAGAGTCAGAGGAGCTCTGTCTCAAGGCTCTCTGACAGCAGCCTCTGGCTTACTCAGTTCTTATATCTGTACCTTTGGCATGGGGAGCAAAGAGGGTCTGGTTAGGTTTGGAGCTAATGAGCTTGAGCTGCCGCTGTTCGCTATGCTGCCCTTTCCTCTGCTTCCAGCCTGACAACTTCGTCACGTTTCCCGTAACAAAGCAGAAATTGAAGGAAAGTGCCCTGAACTTTGGGGCCCAGCACAGATGAATGTTCTTTTTCTCCTCCCCTCTGCTTTATCTCTCATACAATGTTCACTTCTATTTCTCATGAACGCAACTCCCCCAGGAGTCTGCTAGATTCCTTCTAGAACGCACTCAGAGTAGGAAGTTTGGCCCTCTGACCCCTTCCCCACAGGTCTTTTCCCTTGCCCACTCAGGACTACTTCCCGCAAGGTTCCTAGTCTGGGGGTAGAAAGTGTGTGAGGTGAGCAGGGGGACACAGCAAGGGTACGCCCTGGACTTTCCTTTGGAGTGGGGGGAATGTTTGTGGTTTAGGAAGAGTGCTGGGCTAGGAACCTGGCCCAGGACGCACTAGCTGTGTGTCCTGATCCTGGTCCTCGGCCTCCTTGGATCATTCTCCTGCCATCTGTGCCAGACCAGGGCTGCACCTAGGCGTTCTTTCCAACCCCCGCAAAAGTAGATAAATACAAAGGGAGAATGAGGAGACTAGAAACACATCCAAAAGAAGGTAGCTCCGGAGCGTGAGTCTGCTAGCATCAGTTTCTCCTCCTCCATCAGACCACTGAGCAGACCAGTGCCCTCTGCATGGCCAAGGCGAGGACCAAGGCCTGCCCTGCTCTCCTTCCCTGTCTGTGCTTGCTTCTGCCCTTCAGGGTAGATGCTCTTCTCATATCCACTAGAGTTTCTGTCTCTCAGCCTCTCTTCTTCCCACTATCTCAGAACTGTTGGCTCATTTACTTGCAGGAATGATAGCTGTTAAGGGTTTATTTCCTAAGAGAGAAATTTCTAGCACAGCTTTGGCCTTGTGCCTCAGGCACTGCCCTCTACTGTTTGTAACCAACTCTCTCTTTTCTCTTTGCTTGTGCCCTCCTACTTTCCCCCACCCTTTCCCAGGTTCGATCCATTAGCACCAACGTCAGGAGAAACCTGGCCTTCCACACACTCAGCCAGGAAGTCCTGCTCAAAGAGTTCTCCACTATCTCCTGAGGCCGTGCATACCTGAGCAGCCACTGACTGCCCTTACCCATGAGGCTTCTGGGATGGAGGGGGAGTGAGGGGAGAGGGGGCTGTCCCCGAAGTTGGAGAACAACACGGATGTGGAGTTCTCTCGGTGAAGGCCGTACTTCAGTGGAACTTGGACAGCAGGGGCCAGAAGGGGCAAAGCCAGGGATAATCTTATTCGGGAGGGTGGGTGGGCACAGGGAGAAGGCTTCAGGAATGTAGAGATTTCCAGGGTGGGCCCCCTGGATACCCCTCATGTTTCCAATTTAGATTATAAATTGTGGCTGCTGACTAATTTTCAGGAGCTGTTGGCAAGCCTTAGGCTGATGCCAACACCTTGAGGGTCAGTGGCTCTCAAGGCTTCTGAAAAACAGATTAACTCTCAGATGTAAGTGGAACCAGTTTTGCTTTCTTTGGACCTGGGGCTGAGCTGGGCTTGAAATTTGTTTCCCCTGCCACACTGGCACTCTGCCTCATCATTAGGACCTTTAGCTCAGGCTTAGGGTAGGGTAAGAATGGAGTACCTTTTTACTGTTTTCTAAATCCAGATCTGACTCCTCTGGGAGACTGGAAATTAGAATTCACCATTGCTCCACTGTCTGGCCACCAATTTCTGGATTTGATCCTTGCTACCAGGAGTACCTATTAGCTTCCCCTGCCCTCCAACCCATTGACTCATCAGCACTATAGGGTCAAAATTTTAGCTTTTCATTTTCAGTGTGGTTTAAACTGTCTTTAGGGTGTGTGCGTGTGTGTGAAATAAACATTGACAGGTTTTCTGGAGCCCTCAGGTGCCTACTTTGCTGGTTCCCTTTCCAGCAGCTTCCCCACCTCCCTAGCAACCCCCTCTGGGAGCCTCTCCTCCCTCCCCATGTTCCACCCCCTCACCCGGCTGTTGTTTACATCCAGCCTGCCTGAGAATTTCCTCTGGGGAGGAATCTGTTCCTGCTGTGGTTTGGTGCTGGGAGGGAGAGAACCTGCTGGGGCAGAGTTCCATCCATCTGAAAGAGGCCAGGTGAGCATCATAGAGAGGCTATTCTGTCTGTTATTCTGGGTGGAGCCATAGGCAAGTCTCCTAACATTTGGGAAGTGGCCGGGGATTCCTTCTGTGGACACCCTCCAGTGGACTATTGCTGGCTTTCCCTACCCCACAGCTGCCTTCGAAGTAGCTGCTGCTCCGAGATCTTTTCCAAAGCCCTCAGGATGGCAGGAAGCAAGTGGCACAGAAAGAATCTGGAAGTACAGGAATCCAGCAGTGAGAGCAGGTCTGAGACCTCCCCAGCTGCTGTTCCACTTAAGCTTCAAATCTCTTTGAGAAACTGGCTTTCCCAACATTGAAAAGATATGCACTAGTACCAGAGAGTCCACCAACACGCTGCCATGTGTAGATTCTTAAAAGGTCAGGGGCTATGGATAGCTCAGCCTAGGGCATTTAGTGTTTTCCACAGTGATAAACCCTAGAGGAACTGGAGTGGGAAGCTGGTGGCAAGTCGAAATTATTAAAAATTTATTTGTATGGGACAGTCTTTTTAGTGTCTTTTTTTCTTTCTTAATCTCTGTTACCCAGAACTCATTTCTCAAAGACAGGGTTAAGTTAATCTTCCAGATGCTGGTCCCATCTGGCTAGGGGCCCTTGCCGGTTTTTACAGACTCTCTGGAGTCTCCTGGCCACAGAGAAAGCCAGTTCAGTTCAAAGAGGTGTAGCCTCCCCTGTGTTCTCAGTGGAAGGAGGGAGAAGAGCGTTTCCTTATCTCCAAACTTGGTGTCGAAGAGGCCAGCTGGCCCATTTGGGCTGCTTGTGGATTCCTGCCAGTCTTTCCTATGAAGTAAATAAGGGCAGGTCTAGGGCATGAGGCAATAAACAAAGGACTCCCTGCCCTCCATTATAAAGGCCCATCCACCTCTGGCCCATTTACATACACCTTCGTCTAAGAACTCCAAACAGGAGTCTCATCTAGAGTTCAACCCCAAAAGGAGCTGCCCATGCTCTGTCCATGCCCTAGTGTCTGCCAGTTCTGTGGCTGGACCCCCAGAGCCAGGAGCAGGGCACTGCTCCCAAAGACAGCCTGCCCTGCAGCTGCTTTTCCCCTCTCTTGCCTGAATTCCCATTGTAATTCCTCCTGTGTTAACTGAATCAAGCGCTCGGAAATTAAAAAGATTAAATGTGTTGGGGTTACTCCTCCAAAGGAGCCATTGGTCAACAGGATTACTGGGAAAACTGCCCCACCTATCCAGACCCCCAGGACACTTACCCGCCCACCTATCCTCCAATGGTAGGCTGAGGCTCTTGGATAGGATCCCAGGCAGCATCCTGGGAAGATCAGACGAGTAGGCTCAGTCATTCAGTAGCCCTTCCTGGGAGCCAGATGGAGTCCAGCTCTGTGCAAGCCTCTGACTTCAGAAAAGGGGCTAATCTAAGGGAATGGGGCTCATAACACGAGTATTTTTTCCCCACTCTAGATCCTCACCTGGATCCCCAAACTCTCAGTCGCTCCCCAAATCTTACGGTAAACAAAGAATCTAGGACAGAGCAGGTGATTAAAGAGGAGGCAGGAAAGTCGAAAGAAAAAGGAACAAAAGAACAAGGAAGTGTTGAGAAACTGATCTGTTTCACTTTCTTCCCAGTTGGCCAAGGGGGACATTAGATCAGGGAAGAAGGCACCCTGAGAGTGAATGGGGCCAGAGCCAAGACCCTGGCGTAGTTAAGAGTTGGGATCCTTCCGAGAGAAGAGAAAACTAGTCCGCTGGCTTGAGATGAGCTTTATTAGAGGCCAGATTAACCTTTCCTGTGCATCCCCAGCCGCTTTCAAGCAGGGTGGGCTCTGGCAGCGGCCACAGAGACCCATACATGGGAGGGAGAACAAGACAGAATAGTGACTGACGTGGAGACTGACGAACAGGGAACTCGGAGACATACCCCGACCAGGGCTGACTGAGGGAGAGTGCCTTTGAATTGGGGGCGGGGTTTCCTCACTGTGGGGCCTTTCTGGCACTGCTCTCCAGCCCCAAGACCCACGGCTTCATTTGGGGTTAGTGTTGCTGGAGAGCCGGTCTCCCTCCCCGCTTTCCAGCTCACCCTTTCACCGAGTGCCTCCCCCGATCTGCAAAGAGGAGGGGGCGGGGGTAGGGGAGCCAATCCCAGCAGCGCCAAAGGGGGGAGGCAGCGGTGACAGCCGCGGGGAGGGGGCGGGATGAGAGAGGCGGCTCGACTCTGGCTCTGCGCTCAGCTCTGCTCTGCCTCCGGCTCTGCCCTCACCTAGCCCAAGCCTCCTTCCGCTCCTGCCCAAGATACCCCCGGGTGGGCCCTAGACGCCAGGTCCCCAGACTCTCAGCCCCAGCCCGGACTCTCCGGCCCCCCAGCCCGGCAGGCGCCACGCCCGCCAGGGGGCGCGTGTGAGCGCCCTATCGTGGCCACCCGGCGCCCCCTCCCACGGCCCAGGCGGGACGCGACGGGAGGGGGGCGCCGGGGGCCATGCGGGGCCAGGGTCGCAAGGAGAGTTTGTCCGATTCCCGAGACCTGGACGGATCATATGACCAACTCACTGGTGAGTCGGATCGGGGGTCGCGGGAGGGAGGGTAGATTCCATCCCCACAGACCCTGAAGCCTCTCTGACCCTGGCCAAGCCCTTACCCACACTCTGCCCCATTTCCAAGCACCCTCTGGCTGCTCTGGGCCCCAGGACGCTGGGGTTCAGAGTCTTGGGCCCTACGGTAGGGGGTGGTGGCAGAGGCTGGGGGGAGCAGGTAGGTGGGCAAGTGGGTAGAGGCAGCAGGTGTGGGCTGGTGTGACACAAGGCTAGGAGGGTGTCTGGAATGGTAGGTGTTTCGTACGTGAGCCTGTCATTCTTCGTGTGCGTCTGTGTGTATATGTGTGTGCGCCTCCCACAGCTGGTTGCCGTGTGCCCTGGGCTTGGTGACAGCCGGAGTGAACGCGATTGTATGTGGCTGTTAGATTGTATGATCTTGTCAGATGTTTGAGTGAGGTTGTGTAGGACCCTGATTGTACTAATGAAGTTGTTTTGACCATGTGTTTCTGTTCTATGTGCAACTCTGTGCTATGAGTGTGTGATTCAGTATGAAGTGGCATGCGACTTCCAGAACATGTCAGGGCTTCACTTTATGGTGGTATGTCTCTTTATAAGACTTTGTGAACTTCATGGGGCAAGCATTTGTTAAAGTGAGTTGTGTTGTGTTTTGTAATTGAGAGACTATGCAGGTTATATTGGCGTTTGATACTGATTTGTGTATTTTCATGTAGTGGTGTCTTCAGGGGCTCTGTGTCTATGACTTGTCTTATTCTGGCTGCCCCTCCAGCTTCCTGGTGCAGAAGGGGATCTTTAGTACACACTGCGGCTTCCTCCACATCTTCCACCAATATCCCAGGAGGACCCAAAGAGGGACTCTAGTGCTCTGCTGCCCGGCCTTGGTTCCCAGGAGCAGCACCAGTCCCTATGGGGAGGCTTTTGTTAGTTCAGCCTCTCCATAAAGTATTCAGACATTGTTCTTACAACTGAAGCTCCTTCAGCCCCCTAGCAACCCTCCCAGAACTTCACCCAAACTCCGAGGAAAACATACCCTCTTGCCTCCCCTCCAGATTCAGAGATAGAAGCCCTAAGCCTGGGAGGTGCCATGTGGCCTCTTTATTTATAAGTGTCCCCCAAAACCACTTTGCTGCCCAGGCATCCTGTCTCTCCCACATTGGGGAGGTATGTGAGACCAGTACTTCTGTGCCTGTGCACATTCCTGTGTTAGGTAGGCAGATCCATGTTTTTGTGTGGGTGACACCTCGTGTGTTTCTATCTCTCATTGTACAGCCTGCCCAAGAATGCCAATAAAGAACAGGGAGAAGAAGACTGTCTCCCCTACATCTGAAACAAGCTGGGGAGGTGGAGGGAGGCCAGATCCTTATCTGTCCTAAGGGGAGTGAGGTTAAGACTTGGGATGGCAGAGAGGACTAGGATGTAATAATACCTTTAGAAAGTGTCTTCCTGACTCACCGATCCTGGGAAGGTCTTAGTCCCTATGCCGAGACTCTCAGAAGGTGGAGCCATTTCACGCAGGTCAGCTCTAGATATGCCCTAGATGTGCTCAGACTTGGATGGAATTCAAAGGTCCAGCTGTCTAACTCTACCTTGAACTCTGTTCTCACCACCTCAGGATCCTTGAGAGTAGTAAGAGCCCCAGGGTCCTCATTAGCACCACATTAGTCAGTGTTTTGCTTCCTGCTTTAATTGATTCTCTCCTTTGGGGAATCATCCCTGCCCCATTTGGCTATTTGGATCAGAGATTGATTGGGTGAAGGTGGGGAAGCACTTGTACTGGAAGGTACAGAAATAGAAGTATGAGTACCAGCTATGTATGACTTTTGCTCTCTCTGCGCCTCACTTTTCTCATCTGTAAAATGGGGAATACTACTTCCTGCCGGCCTACCTCCCAAGGGAAATAGAAAGGTCAAATATTAACAAGTGCCGGATGTTGACAAGTGTTATGTTCCACGTCATGGGCATCCTCTCTTTCGATAGCTCTACACACGACTTGGAAAGAAGAAATAAAATGATTAGGAGCTCTCTTTTTGAAGCAGGACTTATTTTATAAAGAGAGACAGATGGATTTGGGATGCCCCCTGTGTTAAAGCGTAGGGTGCTCAGAGACACCTGAGCAGAAGCGGAAAGGAAGTCGTTGTCCGCGGTGCTGAAGAGGGCGCTGGGCGAAGGTGAAGCCCGGCCATGGAGTTCCCAAAGTTTCTTCCCTGTGCAGGCCGGGTTCCTGGGATCGGATATGGAGGTGGTTTGGGGGCGCTCATCGTCCCAACCCATCAGGCTGAAAGAGAGGGGACCCTAAAGTCATACCTTAGGGCATCCTGGGTTCCTTCGACTGCTTTCCTTCACCAGTCCCACCGCAGGCTCAAAACAAAGATGGGGAAGACCTTTAGGGGGCAAAAAAAAAGTCCGAGAGCCACCCCGCTTCACATCTAACCCCTCTGGTTCTCCCAGCCAGCAAGGCCACTTGGCAATGAGACAGGGTGAGAAAAGTCAGCGATCAACGGCGGTCCTGTTTGAGCCAGAAGCAAAGAAAGGACTAGAGAAGATGAAAGAGTTGGGACCTGGCTGGCCAAGGCCTGAGCTCAGGTCCCTGTGCCTGGGATCCCGAAGTCCCGTTCTTCTGGCCATAAATATCTTTTTACCAGACTGGGGCGCCCCCGTGTGGTCATAGAGGAGCCGTGCTTGCAGAGTTGATTCCAAATGGGGATGTCACCAAATTAAGTGGCAAGATTTGCATGGAGTTTGGAGGTGACGCTTGCCTTGTAAATGTAGGATTTTCAGCAAAAATATAGGATCCTAGTCAGAGGAGTGGGACTATGTCCCTTCTGTAGGTTTTTCAGCAGTTTGAAGGCGTTAGTGGGTTCTAGAAGGGGTTTACTTTGGGTATAACCGAATAGGGATGAGTCTGGGAAAGGGGGCGGGACCGAGGGGAGGGGGGCTTCTCCTCGATGCATTTAGCTGACAGTCAGAGTACGATGGGAGAGTCTGTGAACCCGCCGGCCCAGGACAAAGGGACACAAAACAGAAACAGCTATGTGAGAAAGCGATTCGGAGCCGGAATACAGAGACTCGGTTAAGGGCACATGCCTGCCGCCTCTTCTTTGCCACCTCAGTACACTGGCCAGTTCCTCTTCCTCCCCTCTCTGCTCTTTCCCATTGGTCTAGGAATAGGGAAGTGTGGGAAGTTTCCATGACAACTAAAGCCTCTTACCCCCTTCTCATCTCTGTCAAAATAGAAGGAGGAGGGGCGTGACAGGCAGAGAAGGAGGGGCTGAAAAAGGGCAATAAAGATAAGGTTCATTCTTCATCTCCTCTTTTCTAAACCTGTGGTTCCTCCCCTAACCACCAAAAGTCCAGAAAATGTTCCCAAAGAAGGCTGTGAGGAGAGTCCGCGCTGCCCCACCCTTCTCCTCCTCCCCAGTCTAGGAACTTTGGGGGTGGGTGCTTCAGATGATAGGGCCAGAGTGAGATCCCCTCGTGCTGCTAGGAGGAGACTGAGAGCAGAACAAGGCTCTGCTGTCTGAGATCCTGGTCCTGCCAGTCCGGCCCTCCCGCGCCGCCCACGCAGGGCCCACTCGAATGGGGCGGAGACCCGACCACCCCGGGCCTTGGGGAGGAGCTTGGCCACTGTGCTCTCGGCGGAACCATGAACCGTTGCCCCCGCAGGTGCCGGAGCCCATTGGGGCAGGCAGCGCGATCCCTCTACCAGCTGGTGACTGGGTCGCTGTCGCCAGGTATGAGGAAGGGAGGAAGGGGCTGGACCCCTCAAAAAGTGAGCGAAGTGGAATAGGAGCCTTACAGAGGTGGGGAGGGAAAGGGCCCCTCACAGATGGAGGGAGCAGTATTCCTCAAAAAAAAAAAATTTAAAGGGCAAGACCCCAGACAGAAGTGGAGCTGGGGATAGGGTACCTTAAGGAGAAGGTGGAGGAGATAGGGAACTTCAAGAAAGAAAGAAGAGGGGGCATCGTGGTCCTTCACAATGGTGGGGGGCAGGGCTTCTCATTGAGGGTAGAGGAGGGGTCCTCAAGCCGGTGGTTATAAGGAGCAAGACCCCTCAGGGATAAAAGGAGGAAGCTTGCAGCGGAGCAGGGAAAAGGCACGGCCCTTTACTGAATTGATTAGTTTAATGGGATCTTAAGATGACTGGGGTGAGTATCCAGAAGAAAAAAATCCTGAGGTGGGACTAGACCAACATGAACTCAGCTAGTTGAGTTCACGCATGATGGGATGAATAGATTTGTGTGGCATAAGGATTGGATGTCGCCACTTTGTCTCTCTCTGGGAGTCTGTATTAAGGGGGTTGTGCATCACTGGCTGGGACTGTGCGCCTCTGGGGTCGCATATCCCTGAGATTCCGTGACACTGAGACTGCATGTACCTGGAGTTCTATGCTTCACACTTGATCTTAGCCAAAGGCTCAGAAGCAATGGAGTTCTATGCTTTAGAGTGGGTTTGGGAGTTCCTGAGTCACACTAAGTTAGTTGCGTAGCCTTCACAAGGTTGTACCTTGGTGTGGGATTTGCGGAATTTATGACATGGGGATTGTGGTACCATACTATGGTACTGCTGAGATTTGCACATACCTTCACTTGGGTTTTCTTAGGACTGCCTGGGCAGGGCCCACAGAATTCAGCATCCCCTCCTGACCTGGCCAGTGGAGACCTATACAACCTAACTCCATGGCATACTGGGATCTGTAGTTCTCTGGCTCTCTCTATAATATCCACTTGAGCCCCTGTAGCATAGGCAGGCCTCTCCTTGCCATGTGCTCCCCAGAAGGAGGGGAAATCAGGTTGAGCCAGAGTCATACTTGGAAGTCTTTTGGGGAGCATGCATCCCCCAAGCCCACTGCTTGGGCCTGTTTCTGGTGACAGATGGCTGGAGCCAGGCGGGGCCAGCTCTCAATCATAGCAGGCGTGACTTCCAGGCCCCAAAATAGCCCCAAGGCCTAGGAAGTTCATTAATCACCTGATACAGCTAGGGGCTGCTATGTCTTCTGGACTGGCTGGGGATGGACTGGGGCTAGGGGACTGAGAAGGGCTTTGGGATATTTACTGGAGGAGCAAAGACAGATGGAAAAGTCGGACAGTTGCATAGGGTAGGTCTCCCCATAAGGCATGTTACTCTAGGTTTGGACAACTGAATGATAGGAGTATCTCTCTGGTGAGACAAAAGGGACCCAGGGAGGGCCCACCTAATGCTTCCAGATAGTGTTCCCTTGAACCCTCACCTTGCCTGAAGTGCTTCCATTAAGAATTCAGTCCTTTGTGTGAAGAGCTAAATCCTTGGAGAGGACAGATCTAGATAAGTTTCTCACAGGCCCTGAGACCTGAGAGATCTTTGAGTGGGGGTATGGGAGAGCCTGAGAAACAACTTGTTCTTTCACTTCTGATAGACTCTGCCACCAGAGGCCTGGTTGATTTAGGACCCTGATTTCTTATGAGGCTAGCTCAAGGTCTCTGAAGGTTAAGGGTGTGGATAAGAGAGGAAAGTGGAGGGTCCAGGGACAGGGCAACTGGCCACAAATCTGTCCATCTGTGAATTAGCAGCAGAGCAGTAGGGAGTGCTGCTGTGATGCCTCTTTCTTTCCTTTTCCTTTTCCTTTTTCTTTTCTTTTCTTTTTCCTTTTTTTCTCTGTGATGCCTCTTTCAATCCAAATAGTCAGGCTTGGTATTCAAGGCTACCTGGAATCTGACTGTTTTTGGTCTTATCACTTATAGCTCCTCAACACAAACTAAGCTACAGTCACCCAGGAATCCTTAACACCCCCACATGCATTAGACAGACAACTTGAGGGAGCTGGCAGATCATTGGTTCTGGTTCAAGTCTCAATCCATTCGTTATCATCTGTGTTATCTTGGGAAAATCACTTCTCCTAGCCTCAATTCTTTCACCTTGACCATGTGAGCTGTAAACACAGAAATAATAGACTCTACCTCTCAGGTTTATTATGAGAACTAATTTAGATAATATATGTAAAGTATGCAAGACACAAAATATGCGGTTCACCTTTGTTACACAGGTACTGGGTCAGAGTCTGGCATTCAAATTGTAATCGGTCCAATTTGTAAACATCTTTGTCCTCTGGAAGTTTGGAATCTAGTTGAGGAAGCAGGTTGATCCAGAAAGATCTGGGTTCAAATCTGCATCATCTCTTAGTTAGGTGACTTTGAGCAAGTCCCTTTACCTCTCTGGGACTTGTTTTTACCTCATCAGTAAAATGGGCTCAATACTATTTACTCTGCCTACCTCATGGAGTTGTCATGAGAAGCCATCGAGAGGACAATTTTTGTGGGAATGTTTCATAAATTGTTAAGTTCTGTAGAAATGTAAGGGGGGGCATATTATTTGATGGTAGCAAACACTTCAGCAGTTACTCTGCGCCAGGAGTTATTCTAACAACTTTCTGTGTATTCATTCACTTACTCTTCCCAGCGACCACATGAGATGGGAAACTGAGGCACACAGAGGTTAAGAACTTGCCCAGTTAATTGCAAGTGGCACAGCTGGGATTTGAACCCAGAGAGTCTGGCATGCTGGGTCACGCTATTACCTAGCATGCTATGCTGCCTCCTTTTACTGTTCCCACTAATAACATTACAGAATTAGGTGCTCAGTTTTGAGGGCCAAACAATGAGTTCAGTAGAAATTCAGGTACCTGGGAGTCTGCTGAGGTCTGGAGGCTCTGAAGTGAAGAGGATTTAAGCTGCTTGTAAAGGATAGGTAAGAACTAAAGGATAGAAGCAGAGCATAAAGGAAGGCATCCCAGGCAGAGGGGCTAGCAGGAGCAAAGGCACAGAGAGAGCATTGAGTTTGATGTGTTTGGGGGACAGGGAGGAGGCCAAACCGGCTGAAACAAAGGGATCTGCTATCAGGAAAAGGGGAAGGGTATTAAATGCCATACGTGGAATTTGGTCTGTAATAGGAACATATTTGCTGGTTTCACCTGTAAATCTGTAATCTCTAAGGTGTGTGAAACTGAAAGCAGTTTCTGAGTTGACTTCTTCCTGGGGGAAGCGGAGAGTGGGAAGCAGAGGACCAAGCTGACCTGAGGCTACGATCTTTCCTAGCTACCCTTTTCACACCTTCCTGGGTTATTGGGTCAGGAAAAGTAAAGGGGTAAGATATGGTGTGAAATGGACGCCTGATCCCCAGTGGTGGCCTGTAGGACTGCAGATGAGTGAACCTCAAATGCAGATCAGTGGGACCTGCTCCCACCCAACCCCCACCCCACAACTGGGACTCAGACACACTCATTCCAGAAACAGATAAGGAAGGAGGGCTCCCTCTGAGGTCAATCACCCTAAACTGGGCCTCCTGGGTGGGCAAGCTAAGAAGGGAGCTGGGTAGTCTAGTGGTTTAGAGCAGGGGTCCCCAACCCTTAGGCCTTGGACTGGTACCGGTCCATGGCCTATTAGGAACCAGGCCGCACAGCAGGAGGTGAGCAGCAAGCAAGTGAAGCTTCATCTCTATTTGTTGCTCCCCAGCACTAGCATCATTGCCTCAGAGCCATCTCAGATCATCGGGCATTAGATCCTCATAGGAGCACCAGTCCCTGGTGCCGAAGAAGTTGGGGACCACTGGTTGGAGCACAGGGTCATAGTCAGACTGAGCTAAAATGGAGGCTCTAACACTTACTGATCTTGGAGATTTCCTTAACCTCACTTTGCCTTAGTTTCATCTGAAATGTGGGGATAATAGTACTTCTTTCACAGGTTTATTGTGAAATTGTGAAAAGTCAATGTGATAATGTCTGTAAGCACATAGCACACTATCTAGCATAAAGTGAGCGCTCAGTCAGCATTAGCTAGCTGTGCAGTAACTCAGCGGCTCTTCAGCTCACTGGCTTTTCAGGCCTCTCCCCACCCCACTACACCTATGCACACGTACACCACCACCAGGAAGGAGCAGTGAATGCTCCAGAGGTGGGGTGGGGGTGGGGGTTGTACCTTTGGAGAGTTCAGATTTTCCTCCTATCCTGGGCTTCTCCATCTGCTCAGTAATGATTCCCAAGGAGCAGGTAGCTCTTTTGACAGCTCCTGGGTGAGGTGCCAGCCAAGGGGAAGGGAAGAGCACAGTCTCTTCTCCTCTCCCAAAGAGCTTGAATCTCTTGGTCCCAAAGGCCCCAAAATCATTCTCCTCCCCAGTGGGTCATGATAGGGCTAAGCAACCTTTTTCCTGCCCAGGCTATTGGACCTAATCCTCCCTCCCTGGGCCTCAGTTTCCCTGTCTGTGGCCTGTGGGAAGAGATGCTTTCTGCCTGACAGTCTCCGTGGCAACCGCAATCGATGTTGGGTGGTGTCCTCCAGGCAGGAGAGGTCACTGCCTTCTCTTCTCTTATATTGTGATTCAGTTTCATGCAGATACAATTACACAACCACCAAAGACCCATACTTTCCTAATTATAGGACACATCCATATTACCAGTCTTAAGACCCACATCCCACAGTCCTACTAAAACACAGATACCTCACACCTCATGCACACGCAAATACTCTAATGCACACACATACCATAGACACCCAGGTCACATACCCATATATACAAGACACATACCTAATAGGTGCACGATCATGTGTAAATGCACACAGACACACGTACTCTCCTTACAGACAAACAGGAATATACACAGGAGAAAACATTCAGACATTCATAACATATTCTGACCCATATATCTATTACTTATATATGTGCAGCTCATAGTTTCTCACACACATACACACTACCCCTTCCTGCCTCTCCCGAAGCCCAGCTCCTCCTCTGCCCCTCCCTTTAGCCCAGAGAAGCCACAGAGTGTCTGGAGGAAACTGTCCTCAGGGACAGAGGCTAGTCACTGCGTTCCTCCTCTGACCTGGCCTGTCCTGGCCCATACCCTTCACACCAAAGTCCAGAGCCTGAGGTGGCCTGTGAAGAGAAAGAGTCTGTGGCCGGAGGCGTGTGGGACAGAGGCGGGGTGAGGAGGGTGGGGAGAGGGAGGAGATGCAGGGAGGAAGAAGGGGAGGGAGGCTGCAGGCTGCCCTACTCAGGCTGGGGAGCCTGAGGGGAGGTGGTGTGAAGAAGACCCGGCTGGCTGGTGGCTGGCGTGTCTGAGCCTCAGCTGGTGGGAGCCATGCCCCAGGCCCACCATGAACCTGGAAGGGCTGGAGATGGTCGCTGTGCTTGTGGTCCTCGCTCTGTTTGTCAAGGTCCTGGAGCAGTTTGGCCTTTTTGAGCCTGTCTCCTTGGAAGGTAACCCAAGTGTCTGGGCAGGTCTGGGCTGCTGGCTGGAGGGACAGCCACCAGCAGCACTGGGGAGGGGCTTATTCTGACTTTTATGACTGGGGGCAGGGGTGAGCAGGTTAGTAATGGGATAGGGTATCTCAGGGAGGTAAGGAGGGGAGCTTAGGGAACAGGACATCTGGGAGAGGTAAAGAGGGGGACTTAAGGAGTGGATCTGGAGTATGGTATCTGAGGGAGGTGAGGAGGGAATCCGGGGGCCTGGAGGTCTGAGGGAAGTGAAGAGAGAGGCCCAGGGGACAGGGCGTTAAGGGAGATGATGAGGGGTACAGCATGAGAGGACTGGGGTATGGAGATGATGGGAGTCTGGGGGACATGAAGGAGGGTCAGGAGATAGGCAGGGCTATCTGGAGTAGACAAAGGAGGTTCTGGGGATCATGAGATCATTCCAGTTTTCTGGGGAGTTTCTTTTGGGGCCAGGGGCTCACACAGGGGCTCTGAAGATGTATGTGACTCTCTATGCCTCCATCCTTGCAGGCATAGGTTACAGAGTATGTGTGGAATCATCACTCAGTGTGTGAGAGATACAGGGGTTGTGACTGTGTGTGCTTCAGGTGTGTGATGAGAAAGGCAAAGTTTATAACTATGTGAGCCTGTGTATTTGGCAGGGATGTGATCAGAGCAACAGGATGTGTGTGTCTTTGGCAGATGGTAGATGTGACTGCACCTGAGGGGACAGGGTATGTGGCTGAGCCTCTTTGGGTATTGGACTGTGTGTGTGGCTGTTCCCAGAGTTCCCAGAGAATACACTGGTTCTATAGGCTTAGGATGGAATCGGGTTCTAGAGGGACAGGAGTGGGAACACTCATTGGGTTCCCACTGTATCTGTCACACACCAAGTTCGCATGTACTCTGTAACCTCTCTATACCTGCAAGGATGGAGGTATGGAGAGTCACATTCATCTTCAGAGCCCCTGGCTCCAAAAAGACTCCCAAAAATCTGGTGTTATATCATGATCCCCAGAACCTTCTTTCTCTATTCTCATTTATAGATTAGCTCTGGCAGGAAAGTAAGGGGTGGTTTACTCTGGGGGGAGCTACCCACCACGCCCCCCCCCAGTCTGGTGGTGACTATACTACCAAAGGCTCCAGGTGGTATGGACCCTGCTTTCTAAGCCCCCCTGACTCTCCCAGTTCCTCTCAGGATCCGAGTGTAGAATGGTGTGCGGGGCCTAGACATTGAGAGTGGGAAATCAATTTACTACTTCACCCCAAAGTAAAGTGCGTAGAATGGTCCTAGAGGTAGAGAGGGGAGCAGGTTCTGCCTCCCCTGGAGAGTTTTGGCCTCTCCCTCTTCTTCACACCAAGAACTGTGCAACTCCATAGCATGGCTGTTCCTCAGTTCCACCAGGGACAGGAAGACAGTCAGGAACCATGATAGGAGGGCTGCAGGATAGACATCTGGGAGAACTAAAGGGAGTTTAGTTTAGAACTGAAGGGAGCTGGTGACAAGAGGAAGGTCCATGAATTGCCTGTTCTAGGGTTTAATAACAGCAGAAACTTCCTAGCTCACTCTCCATCCTCTGCTGTATTCATTGGGATGGGGTGGGGAATAGGGATTGGTCCTAGATGAACTGAGGCTCATCCAGTTCTGAAAGCATAAAGTCAGTTGGGCTCTAATCTGTCGTTCTCTTTAGACTATTTGGTGAGAAGAGGGGTCATCCAGGAAACCCGGGTGTCCTGTAGGCTGAAGGCAGCCTCTTTCTCTTCCTACTTTTGGAGGAGCCTAAAGGAGATTGAGTCCTGGGAGCAGGTAGGGGAGATGTGTGCAGAGGGGGAAGTTGGAAGTGGTGGGGGAGCCGCACCCCCCCCCCAGTCTGGTGGAGACTGTACCACCGGAGGCCCCAGGTGCAATCAGGCTTCGGGAAACCAAAGTCTGGGCTAATGGAGCCTCGGGCCAGCGGCCAAGCCACCATCGATTCCCCATCCGGTCCACCGCCATCCTCCCACCTCTTCATAGGTTCTGCTGCTGAAGAGGGGGAGGGGACTTGTTGGAGGGGAGGAGGCATTGACTTCTAGATGTTACCTCCTGGAAGTCTGGCTTGTCCTGAAGGTGGAGTCTGGCTTGGGAGGGCGGAGCTTGAGTGGGAGCTGGGATGCTGAGAAATCTACAGCCAAGGGAAGTTGGGCCACTCCAGGAATGGACTGAGGCCAACCTTTCAGTCGATGTGCCAGGTCCAGTGGACTTTGGCCTGTGGAGTCTGGAGGCTGTGTAGCCAGGAGACAGACACACATGAACGCAGAGGGTCTCCCTAGGATGCAATTAGAACTATAGGATATGTGTGTAAATAAGGGGAAGTGAGGGGAATTGTGATCAGTGGGCCTGGATAGGCCACATTACACCCAAATACTCATCTCTAAGTCTGTATTGCCGCAAAGTTTGCTGTCATTTCACTTCAAAGAATAAGTCATACTGGAAAGGACTGAGAAAGACACACTTTGAGGGTGGATACACTTAGCTGACGAGGAGCTGTGTTCCCACTAGGGGAAGACTCAAGGTGCCCTGGAATGAGAAGTTGTAAGAAAAGAAAGATGGCATACCAGGGAAGGTGGGTTCTGTGGGTAAGTGCAATTTTAGGTATCTAGGTGCCATGGGCACATAAGTGGCAATTGATGTGTATGTGTCATAATGACCTGATATGATTATAATAATTATAGAGTCATATGGTGTAGTTGTCATTAGCACACTGTTCATGATCAGTTCGCAGGGTTATTGTGTGTTCTAGGGTGGTTGTGTAAGATGGCCTGTATAGATTCTCATATGTATGTGTCATGTTTTTCCTAGGTCACATTTGTATTAAGGAGTTTGAGGTTCAAAGTATGTGTGTCTGTCTGTGTATATGTGTGGTGTGTGTGCGCGTGCATGTGTTGGAGCCTGCTTAATCAGGCCATTGGGTGTGAGTAACTGGGTATCAAACTATCACTGTATGGCATCTGTCACTCTGTGATTTATCGTTCTATGTGTCACTATACATGCCTGTCACTATGTGTGTGTGAGAGAGGCGTTCCTCCCACCCAAGCAATCCTTGGGTTGGGCATCACCTCAGATGTCCAGGCATAGCACTGTGTCAGCAGACATTGAAGCCATGCCACCTCCCCTCCTGCCTTTGGCCGCCTCGTTGTCCCCGTCTGCATTCCATTACGCAAGGTGCCAGAGCCGCCTTGTGGACTTTCCATGCCTCTGAAACCCACCTGGCTCCCCTAACCCGGCCCCAGCTACCCTCGCTCTCCCTCCTCAATCCTCCCCTAACACCTGCCCCCAGTCGAGGTCTATTTGTGATGATGGGGAGGGGACAGGGAACGGAGGGGCAGTGGGGGTTAATGTGCCTTCCTGGGGTCTTCTCTCTTCCCAGGCCACCCTCCAGGGCCCACTAAAAAAGCGCTGAAGCAGCGGTTCCTCAAGCTGCTGCCGTGCTGCGGGCCCCAAGCCCTGCCCTCAGTCAGTGAAAGCAAGTGCCGCTCCTGTGCTTCCGGGGCCGGGTCCCGTTTGTATGGGGTGTGGCCAGTGTGACAGAGCTGGCATGCGTGTGCGTGCGTGCGTGCGTGTGTGTGTGTGTGTGTGTGTGTGTGTGGGCGTGACCAATGTGTCGGGGACGGGTGGTCACTGGCTGGCTCGAGAATGAGCAGGCGTAGCTACAGCTTTCCAAGGTAGAGAAAGGTGTGGGCGTGGTCATTTTGGGGGCGGGGCCCGAGTGCCTGTGGCCCTACCAGTTTGCGACAGGAGCTAGACCCGGTGTTTGGGCGTGGCCTGGCTGTGGCAGGGTGTGTAAGGGTTGTGGCGGAGCCTAGTGGGTGTGGCCAACGTGGCGGGGGCAGATCCAGGAGGCTGTGTGGGTCTGTGCGTGGCTTAGCTTGTTAGTGTCTGTGACTCTGGCCACCCTACCTGCCCGTGGGCATGTTTTGGATCTCGAGATCTATGTTGCTGGTACGGATGGAGCCCCGCTTCCTGCAGATGCCAGAATATTTGGGTTTTCTATTGTCAGCCTGGTCCCTGGTTAAGTGACCTCGCTCCGTTTCTAGGCCTGTTTCCTCACTTGGGCCTTACCCACCTCATAGGATCATACTGCATTTTGCAAGCTATAAAGACCCATTTTGTAGTTATTACCTGAGAGTGTCATTGTGTTTAATTCCGGGTCTCACTTGGGGGGTAGATTCGGAAAAAGGACAGCGTGAGTCCCGCAAGCATGTGTGTAGGATCCATTTCGTGTGCGTCTGTGCTCGTTCGTTACTTGTGCTTTTGCGCGCAGGTTGGGCGTGTGTGTATGTAGTGATACGCAGGTCTGTAAGATTTGCTCAGTGTGAGAGTTGAGGTGTTGTGTCTGCAGTTGGCCGAGTCTTCAGCTTTCTCGGTGACAGTTCGCTCCTTCTAGCATTAGCCGCCCCCAGCCTTCCTCCGCCCCCACAGACCCCGCCCGCTGGACCCAGGTGACTTACTCTCCTGGTGGGGGCGGGGGCGGGGGACTCCGGGAGCTCGGGGTGGGGACACTTGCTTGGATTGGGGGCTGGGGCGGGAGGGAGTTGGGTCTGGGGGTGGAGCCTTCGCAAGGCTTACTGGGGGCGGATGCAGGGGTTGGGGCTTGGCTGGAGCTGGGCGGGGCATGGCTCGGCACGGCTGGGATAGGCGGGGCTTGGCTGGGAGTAAGGATCTGGGCTGGTCAAGGTCGGGGCTTGGCGGGTCTGAGCTGGTCAGGGAATCCCGAAGCTCGTACCCTCACCCTTTTGAACCCTTCTGTCCTACTCCCTCCCTGTCTGGGGCGAAAATGGGGCTGGGAGCCTTCCCCTCCAACCAGGGATCAAGGGCCAGGGACCAGCGTCGGGTCGGACCTCTGGCTTGGGGTTATGCCAACTAGCGTCTTCTCTCCTTGCCTTGATGTTGTCGACTCCGGTCCAGGGAACTAGCAGGCTGGTCTCCGGTGTCGGAGATGGGGGGATGGATGGGTCGTTGAATTTGAAGAGAGGTCGTGGGGGCCGGGCCTGAGGCGCGGCTATTCCCCCCACACCCCCCCCACAGACAGCGTGGAGGATGAATTTGAACTGTCCACTGTGTGTCACCGGCCCGAGGGTCTGGAGCAGCTGCAGGAGCAAACCAAGTTCACACGCAAAGAGTTACAGGTCCTGTACCGGGGCTTCAAGAACGTGAGTGCAAAGCCAGGCCAAACTGGGAGAGGGGTGGGGCAGGAGTGGGGGGCGGGCATCCAAGACTTCTCCTAAGGGTGGCCTGGAGGCTTTGAGGAGTGAGAGGGAAGATGCTGGGGAGGGATAGCCCCCCTCCTCCCACATACCAAGCTTCCACCTGGAGGTTCTGGCCTGTTCGAGATGGGGAGAAGCCTGTAGATTGTCAGGTTAGTTCTGTGTTTATTTGTGCTCTGGGGAGAAGTCTTGCCTCCAGTTAGAAGAGCTACATGGTGAGCCCCCTGGAGACTTGAAGGTTGTCCCGCTCTCTGGGAATCTGTGGGCGTGGAGGAGGGAGGGATGTGGAAGAGGATAAGAGGAAGGGTTTTTTTTCTCTGCCTTCAGTCTGGTCTCCCCACCCTTCAGGAATGTCCCAGTGGAATTGTCAATGAAGAGAACTTCAAGCAGATTTACTCCCAGTTCTTTCCACAAGGAGGTGAGGGGACAAGGCCAGAGAGGAAGCAGCTGTCCATCTCTAGGCTGAATAGGGAAGAGGGTTCTAGAGGGTCTGGGAATGCCAAGTGGTAAAGGGCGTTTGGGGAGCCCCATAGAGGTAGAAAGTTCTCTGCTGTCTAGAAGTGGAGTTTACTGATCCACACTTATTCTACAGACTCCAGCACATATGCCACTTTTCTCTTCAATGCCTTTGACACCAACCATGATGGCTCGGTCAGTTTTGAGGTGAGCTGGAGGAGATGGGCCAGGGAGGCCTGGGGCTTCAGGGCCAGGATCTATAAGACAAACCCAGAGAAGGGGTTGGGTGAAGGGCATCTGAAGACACATTCCCCCTCACCCCCACCTCCTTTCCAGGACTTTGTTGCTGGTTTGTCAGTGATTCTTCGAGGAACCATAGATGACAGGCTGAACTGGGCCTTCAACCTGTATGACCTCAACAAGGATGGCTGCATCACCAAGGAGGTGTGCAGGGCAACTGAAGAGCTGGGGGGGAGGTGTAAAGGGCCCATAGCAGGGAAATGTGACCCACATATACATCACCAGCAAGTGGAGAGGTCTGCCTTAGGCCCTAGGCCTCTGAATTTGGAGGCTGGAGGCTCTGAGGAGGAATCCTCTTCTTTCTTGGCTTAACAGGAATGCTTGATATCATGAAGTCCATCTATGACATGATGGGCAAGTATACATATCCTGCACTCCGGGAGGAGGCCCCAAGGGAACATGTGGAGAGCTTCTTCCAGGTGCCTGGGACTGGGTAGGCTGGAGGGTCCTGGAGTGAAGGGAAGGAGGTGAGGTCCCAGTAGGGAACTTACCTGAGTTCTACCTGCCTGTCTCCTGCCATCCCTACATTCTCCCTCTCAACTACCTTTTTGCAGAAGATGGACAGGAACAAGGATGGTGTGGTGACCATTGAGGAATTCATTGAGTCTTGTCAAAAGGTACATATCCCTCCCTGCCTCCGCATTTCCCTGGTTTGGATTCGGGACCTGATTCAGTGATATAGGAGAAGCCCCCTTTCGGCAAAATACTATCTCCCTAACTCACACCCATTCCAAAATCCTGTCCCTTCGCAACTCAGAGAGGCCTGTCCCTTCCCCAATTCTGGTTTCTCTGGGTGTCTCTTTCCTTGCTACCTCTCTTTGTCTCTGAATGTCCCCCGTTTGATTCAATGTCTCTCTCCTAGTCTCTGACAAGCTCTTTTTCTTTTTCTCTTTCCAATATGCCTCTCTTATACCATGGCTACAGGATGAGAACATCATGAGGTCCATGCAGCTCTTTGACAATGTCATCTAGCTCCCCAGAAGAGGGGGTCAGTTGTCCTGGGGGGACCATGCTCTAGCCCTAGTCCAGGTAGACCTCCCCCTTCTCTTCCCAGGTCTGTCCTCATCCTAGCCCTGCCCTTGGGCCTGTAGGAATCCAAGAGCCTGGAGATTTAGTAGTCCGGATCACTGGAGCCAAAGGGGCCAGGGGGTGGCAGTGTGTACCTTTGGGGTGTTCCCAACTCCTGACAGCTCCCACCCCCTTCCTGCCTGACACTCAGTGCTGAGGGTGCACCTGCTTCAGGAATTGAGTGGTTTTCCACCTCCAATCTCCACTCTAGAAACCACAACACTAGACAGAATTTCTCCTGCTATGGTGCTTCTCCCTTTCCTGATATCATAAACATTTTCCCTAAGACTCCTTTCTCAGAGAGGCTGTTCTGTCCTTGGCACTGACTGGCTTTTCAGACCAGGCCCTTTGAGAGCTCTGTATGAGGGGGACAAGAATGTAAAGGGAGAAATCTTGGGCTTGAGCCAGGGGTTAGGTCCTAGAAGGAAGTAGAGTAGAGAGCAGAAAGGCCTAGAGCTTGTCAGTGAGTCCTGAAGCATCCAGGCTGTTGCTCTGAGCTCCATAGGTCTGCCACCAAACCATCAGAATAAATTTCGAGGATCTTCAGAAGACTTTGTATCCTTGGAAACACCTCAGAAAATGCCCATATCCTCCTCAGTATCCAGAAGAGCCCATGGGATTCTGATGTCTGGCTCATCCCTGGAATTTGTTCTCCTTTTTTCCTATTTGTATGGTGGTAGTGGCAGCAGGAGAATATGGGTGGGAGATGTCCTGGCTGATCCCCGCCAAAGTTTCGGCTTACCCTCTATGATGGCTACAACTTAAGTTTTCTTTTGCCATTTCCTCTAGACTTGGAGGCATGGAGTGAGTCAGGGACCATCCAGTGGGTCCTTAGAAGAAAAGAGAAGGAGGCAGGCAGGCATAGCATCTGAACTCAGTGTGGGGGCATTCATTAGAATCTTTGATCTACCCAGGCTCTCTTCCAACCCCCCACATAGCCTCCTCAATTCCCACCTAGAGTCTCCTCTTTCTTAATTCAATCTATCTAAAGATGCCCCTGAATACACCTAGAAGAAGGGACCATAGGACCCAGGTCCCATTTCATCATCAGCACCCCTGCCATGCTGCCACCCCTTAATATACCTGCTTGTCTCATTTTAGCTCACCCTACCAGCCAGCCAGGATCTAAGGGGAAGGACCCCTAGCAAGCTCCTTTCCTATCTGAACACTGTTGACTGCTTTGCATTTTTGGCTCCTCTGTATATTTTGTAAAGTGAGAAATACACCAGATCCAATAAAACACAATGGCTATGCACAGGCTGCTGTCTCTTTCTTTTTGTCCCTCCTACCCCAGACACTAACTATGCACCTGTAGCCTTTTGGATCTCAAAGAAAGTACCTCTTTCCCGTAGTATGGCTAATCTTTGGCAGGAAACCAAGACACAGGTTCTGGAAGGTTTGGAAAGCTATCTGACCTCAGAGAGTCACTCACATGAATCTCTCTCTTTAGAGGAGACAAGGAAGAGACAGGATATTGAAGTCCTGAAGACCATGAAAAGTCAGCTGTCTTTTGGCTAGATGTTCTTCCAAGTTGAATCAAGAATTTCTAATTTACAGATATGACTTAATCTTAATATGCATTCTTCTGAAGGGGGAATTCCCTTTAGTTTGTAATGAAAATTCATTGTAAAAACATCCCAACCTTGCCTCCAGTACAGATATACATTTGTGTCTATACTTCAGCCAAGAACGAAGGGGAATCAGATTGAGTATATGCAGGGCAGGTCACCATGTAGCAGGTGACACAAAGGGTAATAGAGACTTCCTGTGTGGGGTGGGAACCAAGGGTAATAGAGACTTCCTATGTAGGGTGGGAACCTTTCTTTGTTCTGCTCCTGGAGAGGAGCCACCAGTGGTAGGTTCCTCCCATCTTTTCTCTAGGGCACCATTATATGGTGACTAAACTTCACTATCTGTAGAAGGAAGATCAGGCCTTCTCTTCCATCACTGTACACATTGACAAGGTCAAGGGAGGGGTATGGTGTCCAAGAAACAAAAACTTCTAGAGTCCATATTTCATCATCTGTATTCTCTGCTCATATTACATAATTGTATGCTCCTTAGGTCCTTGGGTTTCATTGGGTAACAACCCCTCTAAAGGATCTGATGAAAGCTGTGGGCCCACTATCCAGGAGGGAAAAAAATGCACACTTTTTCATATATTTTTGTATCCCTGAAGTCCATCCATGTACCCTGTTAAGAACCTGTGACCTAGTCTACCCTTTAGCCTTACTATTGTACAGAAGAGGAAGTCTCAGGCATGTTTATAGGAGGATAGAGACTAGACCCAGTCCCCCAAGTCTCTGTCCAGGGTGGCACAGTAAACATTTGTGTGTGAAAGATGGTTGCTCTGCTTGTCATATATAATCTAAATCAGGTGACACTGTGATAGGTGCCCTATACTTTTCCTTCATGGTACTTCTCAGTTTGTAGTTATATATTTATTTGAGTGATTATTTTACTTCTTTGATACACTGTAAGCTCATGAGGGCTCCTTGAGTGCCTAGACTGGTTTTGTTTTCTTCACCATCCTACTCTCGGGCCTGGCAAATAATAGGCATTCAATAATTGTATGATTGGATGAATGAGCATGGTGTGTGTATATAACTGGGTTAGGTATGGAGATATTGTCTATATTTTAGGGTAGATCCAAGTTGAAGGAAAATTGATGTCTGAAGCTGAGAATCTCTAATGAAGTAAGACATGTCTCAGAGCTAGGACACATAAATAGGAACCAGAAAAAAAACAGCAGGTTGTCATTCTGATTATTTCTGGCCATTGGTTAGGTTCTGAATATTGTCAGTGACTCTATCTCAAAACACTCTTTCTTGCCTTCCAGTATTTCAAACTTCCTGGTTTTCTCTTATTGTTCTGGCTACTCCTCAGCCTTCCCTTGCAGACTCATCCTTCTCAGCTGGAATTCCAAACATTGGGCCCCACAGCTCAGACCTGAGCCTCTTCTCTAAATCACATTCAACCCCATGGCTTAAATACTATCTATATGCAGAGGACTCCTAAGTTTGTATCTCCAGAATTTTCCTCTGGCTCTAAGACACATATATCCAATTGCTTATTTGACGTATTCATGTGGACCTGTAATGCTCAAACTTAACATGTTCAAAATGAAGCTTTGATTCATGCCTTCTCAGTCTTCCCCACCCAATACACCATCTACTTAGTTGCTCAGGTCAAAATTTAGAAATCTTCATTTCTTTCTCCCTCACTCTCTCTATATCCCCCTTTAATCAATCACCAATTCCACCAACAAAGGTGCACCATCTCTCTGTCTCCACAGCTGTTGCCTAGTCCAACCCACAATCACTGCTCGCCTAGATTATTAATAAGTAGCCCTTCCTTATTGTGGTTACTTTTCATTGTATCAATTTCTTCCCTTCATAATACTTATCACAGAGTTCCTGTGTATGTACTGAATTTGTTATGGTCTGTTTCCTCAACCAGAATGTACACTCTGTGCGAGCAGGGCCCTATCTTATTCATTCCACAAATATTTATCATAGGCCTACTAAACTGGTTTCTGTTGTAAGTGTGGTATAGAGAGAGTGTGTGGCAAGAAATGCCCTTTGAGTGTGTAAAGTACAGACATGGAATGTAGATCTTACCTGGGCCACTGACCATACAGTCTGGATGGTAGAATGTAGATGAAATTGTGGCTGCTGACTTACTAGCAGATTCCACAGTGTAAGATGTGAGGCAAAGAGGAAAGTGTCATGAGACTAAGGCTCGGAGTGAGTTGCAATGACAGCCCCCAAATCCCTCAAGGGATCAAAGTTTCCAGTGAAGTTGCTTATGACCCTCAACTGTCATCAAAGGAAGTTCCCGAAGAAAATGCTTGTCCTTAACCCAGATCTCAACAATTCAGGACTAAAAAAGAAGAGGGACTGTAAGAGTCCCTGGAGCTAAAAGTTGGGCTACCACTGGAGGAGCTGAATATGAAAAATCGAGGTGTACGATGAACAATACTAAGTCTTAATAATCAGCATGAGACTGAGATGCTGATTTCACATTTATACCTCACAAGTTGAGACGGATCTTTCAGCATCAATGCAAAGTGCATTATGACAGGACTATAGGGAGCTCCGAGAACATATAGCAGGAGGATCCAAGTCCATATAGGGTTCAGGGAAGTCTTCCCCAAGGGAATGTATATGCTGAGACCCAAGGGATCTCACTTCTCCCTTGCACACACTTCACGCTCCCCATTCCCAAAACAAACCAGGCCATTTCACCCCTCCCTACATTTGTACTCTGTTCCACTTGCCTAGTGAGCTCTTTCTTTCCCCACTACTCAGTCTGGTTAACTCCCACTTATCCTTTAAGATGCAGCTCAAAAACGAAACCATTTGTGGCCACTACCTCTCCCCAAAAGAGGATTAAATCAGTCCCTCCACTGAGCTCTTCCAACACTTAGGTATACACCGTATGGGGGATTGTGCGTGTACTTACTTGTCGCCACCTATACTGTGAGCTCACAGTGGCCCAAGAGCCCAGCAAGAGCGAGCTCAATAGGTGTCTGCTGAATAATGGAAGGAACTAAAGATTGAATTTTTTAAAGGAGTTAGAGCCAACCTGTATGTAGGGGGAAATGATTCAAGACACAGGGGTGAGCTGAGCTCCTTGGAGTGTTATCTCCACAGAACCGAGCCTGGGTCAGGCTGACGTAACGAGACGACCTATTACAAGAACCTCAGTAGAAATAGGTTAGTTCCTTCCTATGTCTTTAAGAACTAGAGGGTTCGTTTCCGCGCCTGCGCATTGAGAGAGTAAACGCCTTTCTTTTTCACCCTCTCCTCCCACTTATCCCTATTCCGCTGCAGCCTCCTCCCATACTCCCCCTTCTACTTGTCGGGTAATGGTCTGTCCCAGGACGCCTGGCTCGTTCTAGAGGGTGACGAGCATAAATGGTACATCCTACTGCCTTCATTACACTCCGTTTCCGCGTCTCCTTTGTTCTACTTCCCCTACTGAATGAGGCTCAATAGGCTGGCCCAAAAGAAGGAGGGGGAGCCGGGCTGAGCGGACCGGTCTGAGCCAGTCTCCGGCGCAGGCGCAGTGCGGATAACAGGAAGCGGGCGGTAGAGGCAGCTGCAGAGGAGACGTAGGGGTTTCGTGGGGGAAACAGTGAAAGAACTAAGGTTGTCGGGAGGGCAACAGAAGCTAACTGAGTACGAGTAAAGAAGCTTTGGCCATCTGCCTCCAGGGGACGGGAGCTTGCAGCTTCATTTTCGGCTTAGGCTTCCGGCTCCCCAGCTTAGGCTGAGGCTGCGGCTGACAAAGGGCTCGCTCCGGTGCCACCGCCCTTCTCATCCGGGCATTCAGGTCCCTGCGGAGAGGGAGGGGGAAGGGCAGAGGGGGAAGGGAAGGAGCCGTAGGGGCGCGCGCTTGGTGCGGAGGCCCTCTGCAGGGCTCCGGGCCTGGGGCCCAACGGACGGAGGCCGAGGAGGACCCGCAGAGGTGGCGGCGGCCGGAGGCAGGAGAATGGTGCAGAAGGAGAGCCAGGCGGCGCTGGAGGAGCGGGAGAGCGAGCTCAACGCCAGCCCTGCCGCCTCCGCTGGTGCATCATTGGAGCCGCCGGCAGCTCAGGCTCCTGGTGAAGACAACCCAGCCGGGGCCGGGGAGCAGCGGTGGCAGGAGCGTCAGGAGGGGCTCGGAAGTTCCTGTGTGGCGTGGTGGAAGGTGAGCTCTTTGGCGCGGGCTGGGCAAGCGCGTCCTCCCTCCCGCCTCGCCCCAGTATTAACACGTTTCTTGTCGTGGGTGGTGGTGGCGGTGGCGGTGTTTTAGGGTGCTCTAAAAGGGTGTTACTCCCTTGGGTCTGAAATCTGACCCTGCTGACACGAGGGAGAGGAGACGGTGGGCAAGTCTCCCATCACGTTCTTAAATGGCGTCGAATTCTATGGCAATTAAGCCTGACCCCACCCGCCGTGGGATCCGAGCCAGGCGTGCTCCTGCGGAGGCGTTCGTTAGGAGCCTTGTTCTAGGCTCGGAGTTACATACTTGGTTGTATCTCGCGATCTTACTCCGTAGAGTGGTGCATTCAAATTGAAAAATGTATAGTGCTGCTGTCCCCCTCCCTTTGGAAAAAATAACCCAGACGGAGGTGTTCGTACTCCTATAATGTTACAAATTCCTTTTTGCCAAGAATTTTTTTGCTGACCAGTTACCACCCAACCCATTGAAAATTGGTTTGCAGCCTAGAAAATTGCCTTTTACCCTCTGCTGTGCTTTGCCCCTGAAGGATGAATCTTTAACTTTAATGTCTGAGATACGGAATTTTAATTTAGTGACTGCAGAAGAGGTTTAAAAATGCCCTTATCACCCTCTGTATTCCCATTATCATTTTAAAGAAATGAAGAACTTTTTCGGTAGTTGGGGAAAATGACCAGAAGATTGTATCACAGTTAATGAATATAATGTACAAATAATTGGCCGTGCATTCTGTGGAAGCATGAATTAGTTACATTATTACTCTTTCCTTGAGTACAGCATATATTTGAATTTTCTGAAGTATTTAGGTGTCTGCTTTATTGTTGTGTGTAATGGTATGCATAGGAATAACTGTAAAATTGTTATAAAAACCCAAAGAGGTATGGAAAAGGAAAGAAGGGTTGCCCTCTTGGTTGAGTGCTTCACCTTTTCCAGTGTTGTCAGCAGAGTATTCATTTGGAAGATGCGTATGGTTACTATATTTTAGGTAAAGTTTGATTGTAGGGGCAAACACTAATTTTCAGTAAGGAGTACTGAAAACAGTACATCAGTTATTTGTCTTGCAGAATTTGGGGGAAGACAGAATGGAAAACTGCTTTTGTATTGGAAATCAAAGTTCATGAAAACATGATTACATTGTGTAGTTTATCTGTTGACAATTTATTGGGCTTATTTGAGTGCAGGGAAATTCTAGAAAAAAATCTGTATTTTGTCATCTGAGATCTTGGTGTGAAGGAGTGCTGGAGGATACAGAAATTTTAGAGCTAGAATGAGACATAAGGAAACTTGTGTGTCCTTTACACCTTCAGTAATTATGGAGAAAAAAGCTCGTGGTTTAAATAAGTTGGTTTTTCAGAAGAGTATTGAAAGAGAACTCTATCAAGTTGTCTTGTGTGTTGTACCCCTCTCCCGTTCCCTTGCGTATTTTCTTAGTGACTAAGCACCTAATTTTTTTTGTATTTCTAAGTTAGCACCATTCCTAAAATGAGTGAGGATAGAAATACTGTAGGTATTGCCAGGATACCTTTTTGTTGTTGTTGTTGTTTTCTTTCCCTGATAAACCTTTGTTGATTATAACTCTTGTGTAACAGCACTGCTTCCTCTTTGTGGTGCCAAATAACCAAAACCCAAAACCATGAACCTGACTCTCAAAGGGCAAAGTTAGGGTTTCCAAAGATTAAACATTATACTCTTGAAAAATATTTATTTTTTATATTGATTGGAGTAACTCTAAAGGGGGTGTTTAATGCCTACTTTTTAAAAGAAAAGTGATAATTCTATTCTGAGTGTTCTAGGAAAGCTATAAATACTTGTATAAAATTTACCTTAACATTTTAAAGTTAATGTTTAGAGGGTGATTGCCTGTAAGAGGTTAAGTTTAATTCTCAAGATTGAAAATGTTATAGTTTTATATGTGGTTATGTAATGAATTTTTCTTTGGTCTGTTACTGTCCTTGTTTGTGGTGCAGAGTAACCATTCTGTCTAGAGATTGGAGCTTAATACATTTCAGAAATTTTGGTTTTAGGTTTGTCTCTTAGGTTGGTAGACAGTGTGTGTGTGTAATAGAGTATTTTGATTTAAATGCAGTTTTAACTGTCTTCATGGTACTCTCCGGAAAGGTTCCCTTATCTCTTGATGATGATTAGATGGAGAAGTAGAAATAAAGGTTGGGCAAGCCGTAAGGTGTGTGATTAGCACAACACTGAGCTCCAAATACAGTCTGGGGCTCATATCACTACATAAGTCATCAGTCTGCAGGTTTGTTTCCTGAAATGTGCATTGGTTGTGCTTTGCCCCCAGCTGGGACTCTCTGGAACAAGTTACGTTCTTGAATTTTCTGTTGTTCAAGCCTTTGCTCTATAATTGAGATTGCTTAAGAGTTTCCTGTTTGGGTCAGTTCTACTGCTGAATTCGTTGTGAATGTAGTTGAAGGCATTTTTGGGGTCCCTTTTATAATATCAGGAAATTTTTAAAGAAAGTGATTATAAAATTAGGTCAGTCAGATTCTTTTAATTCTGTTCTTGATTTTTTTCTAACCTTACTTGTTTATCTCCCCTCCTTCCTTTAAAAGCAGTTTAACTCTCCTCCTAGGTAGTAATTGTTGTTTTTAGCAGTTTTGGATTACTTTCCTTCCACTTCCTCCATTACCCAATAGAGGTAATCTTAAAAAGTTGGATTTTATATATATGAAGTCTTTTTTGGCAGTGTAAAGACATGATGTTTAGCCGTTTTTAAGTAACTTTATCACATAAGTAATGTGTTCATGGTAGAAAAATCAGAAAATTTAAGCAAAAAGGGAATAAAAATCACCTTATAATGTCACTACCCAAACACACCTTAATGTTTTACTAAATGTTCTTCAGATTTTTATATATCGCACACATTTTTTTTGCAAAATGAGATTGTATTGTGTTTTATAACCTGCTTTTCTCAATAGAGTTTAACATATTTTGAAACTTGAAAATAATTTCATTATTATTTTGAATCTAGGATTTTATGGAAGACCTTGGGTTATGGAACAGAGAAAAGAACTCTTTAGAAGGTAAATTTATTATATTAAAGGAGTTTTAAACCATTGTTTTCTTTCGTTTGAAAAAATACTAACTGAATGGGTCAGGTGCAGTTTGATGATTTCTTATCGCAGAAGTTGGTCTTTTACCTCTTCTTCACTTAGGCCAGTGGTTTTTCAAACTTTCCTGGGGAAGCTGAATAGGTTTGGGATTTTATCTGCCTCACCCAGAGCTATTGTGTTTTTAGTTAAGACTATTTAATATGTTGACATTCCTTGTAGTATTTTTTACGATTCTACTGGATTACAAAAAGGTTCAAAGCTACTGCCCTAGAATAGTATTAGCTTTTTGAGAGATGGAAATGTTACAAGAAAAGGAAGAATATTGATATTTACAGCCTATACATGTTGCCTGTTTATACATATGTAATTTCTTTCCCCTTAAGGCTCCAGAAATGGGAATTAAATACATATTTGTATGCCCCAAAAGATGACTACAAACATAGGATGTTTTGGCGAGAGATGTATTCAGTGGAGGAAGCTGGTAATCTTTTTCCTTTTAATCCATAAATTCAGAATATATGTAGACACAGATATATTTTTAAATTTAGTTGTACCAAAATTTATTAAGTATTTTATTTTTACTTTGTAGACGTTTCCTTTTCTTTTATCTGGTGCTGAACTCTTCGTGAGTTAGTGCAGATTGAAACAGTAGTGCTTGCTGCATAGCCATAGTATGATTCTGGGGATGCCAGTCTGACTTCACCTGTTTTGTGATCATAAATTGTATCTTTTTTCAATATATATAAATTGTACTTTTTTAACCTCTGCCAGTGGACTAAACAGTGAGCCACTGGACAAAGAGGTGCTGAAGCAAGACTGTGCCAAGCCAAATGAGGCACAGATTTTATGGGACTCCCAAAAAAATCAGTAATCAGGATAAATAATATTTTACACAGTTTTAAGAACAAAAGTTAATGCAAAAAATCCATGAACAAAATACCAAAATTTTAAAGACAGAATCAGTATTACTGATCCTTTTGCTTTAGTCTCAAGTATGGTTTGGTCTTGACCATTTGATTACTATTACTGATCCTGTCTTTTTTTAAAATAAAGACCTCACCCTAGTCCAGGTCTGAAGTGAAAAATCCATCACAAACTACCCTTGCTATGTATATTCTTACGTTGAGTTAGTTGTATAAAATTCACTAATGTAGTCTTGTACTTCATAGAACTTCCTTGTAAATTAGACAGGTGGTGCTTTTCTTTGCGTGAATGAGAAAACATTTTCATACTGGGAGTTAAGTGGTATACACAAGAAGTTATAAGATGTTTGGTTATAGAGTTCAGTCAAGGCTCTGAAGGCAGAAAGTTTTTAAATTATGAAGAAACAATTAAAACTTTTATCCTATCTTCATTGCGTGTTGTAGTTTACTATATATAACTTAAGTGTATCTTCACATGTAATTAATTTCAGGTGATGCTGGTAATGAAATTTAATATGATCTATAATCAAAATACAGTCAAATGTCTATCTTGAGTTACCACTGAAACTTATTAAAGAGACGGAATAGTATTTCAACATACTTCGGAAAACTGTCACATTTTAAAAACTTAAAATCTGTAATGAATATTTTTCCTGTAGTTACAAAGATGAGGGGTCAGGATTGTTAAGGTCATCATCACTTAACTCCAGTTTGTAAGAAAATGTTTTTCTTTTTATTGTCACATTGAACATGCCAATTTTGTGAAATTTAAGGGACTTCCTTTCTTGACTCATTGATTGGAGAAAATGACCTCTTCAGTTGAAAGGTGAAGGTTCTTTTAGTTTTATGTGCTGCTTTCTAAAAAACATGGACTCTGTTCTTTAGAACAACTTATGACTCTCATCTCTGCTGCCCGGGAATATGAGATAGAGTTCATCTACGCTATCTCACCTGGATTGGATATTACCTTTTCTAATCCCAAGGAAGTTTCTACATTGAAACGCAAACTGGACCAGGTAACTTGCTTACTTTTTCATTATAGTTTCCTAAATCAGTACTTGAAACTAAGTTTTGAGTTACTTTTATGATGTTAAAAGGAAACCAAATTCATACTTTTTGTTTCTGTACAAAATTTTTACTTTAATGATTTTGATAGAGGGATATTTTCTGAAGTGAGTTGAAAGAGTTTTATTGGAGGTACCAGTACTTCTGAAATTTTTGCATAAGAATTACCTTAAAAAGTGCTTAGAAATGATGCTTAAAAGAATGCTAATAGTCTTTATTCTCAGATTCTTTACTGACTTGGCTTGGGGACCTATCTCAAACTCCAAGTGGTTCATAACCACATTTTGAGAAACTATATTACTGGGTCCTTGACTGAATTTGTGACTGAGGTTATAGAAACAGAAGGTTTTACCTATTAGACATTAATTCTCTTAGTTATAGGGACAAGAGATACAATTTGGTCTGGAAATGATTAGTTTCCCAAGATGAGAAGAAAAATAGATTAGGTAAATATGTGAACTGAACCTGATTGAAATCTAAATTCTGCTTAACATAAAAATTGTACTTCTTTTTTAAAGTCTGTTGCTATACACACACACACACACACACACACACACGCTGGCTTATAAAATATATAGGCAAAAGTTTAAATTGGTGGCATTAAAATGATTGGTAAAAAATTTAAGGTAGTTAAATTTCCATTAGTAAACTTTTAAGAGGTTATTTCCCTATTTGATCAAATGCTACTATGCTATTTTTGATTTATGGCCTAGTTAGGTTTATGTGCAAAGAGATTTATTAGGATCAGTGTGTCTATATCTTGTTTTACTTATTCATGTTTTTGTGTTTTTCTGACAGTTTAGTCTTTTATAATTAACAGCTAAGGTGGTAGAAGGATAGGCCACGTTGTAAAAGCTTAGTTGAAACATGCTGGCATATTGCATTCAAACCCAAATGAAAAATGAGTCCCCTGATTGTCTAGCTGTTCAACACAGAAAATGTAAAAGCAATCGGTTTGGCTTTGAACATTTTACTAAAGGAAGATATTTGACTTTTAAATAAAACTATTGTGTACTTTTAATATTTGGAATCCTATATTTTTTACTCTTAAGGATAAAGCCTTTTGTTTTTTTCTTTTCCTAGGTTTCTCAGTTTGGATGCAGGTCATTTGCCTTGCTTTTTGATGATATTGACCATAATATGTGTGCAGCAGACAAAGAGGTATTCAGTTCTTTTGCTCATGCCCAGGTCTCCATCACAAATGAAATTTATCAGTACCTAGGAGAGCCAGAAACTTTCCTCTTCTGTCCCACAGGTATTGTATATAATGGTTTTATATTTAACTAGTCTTGAAATATTTAATGTTTAACCATGTATGGGCTTGATTATGCTATCCCCTCTCCCTTTGGTGTATAAAGGTAGGAATTGTTTTTCCAGAAGACATTTTTCAAGATCTTAAATTAGAGAAATTTTAGGGACTAATAAATTACAACTAAATAGGGAAAAGATTTTTTGTATTTTTTTTAGTACTGCAAGTACAGTAAGTAGTTCTCCTCCCCCCCACCCCCCTCCAATCTTATGGTTTTATTTATGCAATTTCAGTTACCTGTGGTCAACCACAATTGGAAAATATTATACGCTACCTGCCTGTTAATCACTTTGCTATCTGGTTATCAGCTTGACTGTTGTGGTATTGTAGTGCTTGTGTTCAGGTTATCCTTACTTTAGTTAGTAGTGGTCCCAAGTACAAGAGTAGTGATGCTGGTGGTTCAGCTATGCCAAAGAGAAGCTGTAAAGTGCTTTTTTGAAGTAAAAAGGTGAGTAAAGTACAATAAGTAAGATATTATGAGAGACCCTACATTCACATTTATTATAGTATATTGTCATAATTGTTGTTATTAGTCTCTTATTGTGCCTAATTTATAAATTAAACTTTAGTTATGTATGTATAGGAAAAAACATAGTATAAGTAGGGTTTGGTACTGTCTGGGGGAGTCTTGGAACATATCCCCCAAGGGGGGACTACTATATATGAACATTACACTTTCAGGATTAAAGGAGGGATAGAATTATCAAAATTAAAAATAGAAAAAAGCAAGTTTACATAGCTTTTACCTTAGTCACTCCTCACTTCCTCCTCCTCGGTTCTTATTTCTGCCCCTGCATCTTTGAATCCTTTCTTGCTCCCCCCCTCCCTATTCCCAACTGGGCTCTTACTTTCAGAAGCCAGCATAGAAAGCTTAATAGGTCCCCTTCATCCCCCCACCCCGTTCCTTCCCTGGTTCATTCCATTGAAATGTTTTAGTTTCTTTCAATTGTCTTTCAAAATTCAGCTTGTAATGAGATTATACTGAGGATTACTTAATTCACAATCAATTGTAATTTAGCTTCAGTTGAGTATTTGTCATGAGTGCAATGTTGCATTCTTTGTTATGATATTATCTATCAGGCCTCTGATTGTAACTTAGAAATGTAAGCAGTTCAGAATTATGTAGAAAATGCTAAAAATTCTAATTATTTCCTTTTTTTCCTAATTGTTTCTTTAGTAAACTTCTATTTCTAGTGATCATAAGGATTGATCTGTACTACTCTTGGAGGAAGAATATCAGTTTATGAATTGACTTTTTTTAATGAAATGATTCTTTAATGAACTTCCCACTTGAGTGTACTTCCTTTTGGGGTATGACCTAGAGACCTTTTAGTTTTTGGATGAAAAGAATTTAGAATTGGTAGATTTTTTTTTTCCCTATTCCAAATCTTAAAACCATTTCACTCCTGACTAATTTACTTATGTTCCCCCCAACATTCAGAATATTGTGGCACTTTCTGTTATCCAAATGTGTCTCAGTCTCCTTATTTAAGGACTGTCGGTGAAAAGCTTCTACCTGGAATTGAGGTGCTTTGGACAGGTAAGTCTTTTAAGATTTATACAGTGAAACTTTAGGACCAAGAGAAATTGGTTCTGGTTAATTGGATGCTTTTTTTAAAAAATGAGCCTTAACTAGAAAACTTTGTTTAAAATTTTCTTTCTTTTACAAAGAATACATTCTTCACTTAATATTAAAAATCTTTTAGGTTCTCTGGTGAACCTAAATATCCTTTATTGATAAAGAATAACTCTTTAGGGAACCGGGCTAAAAGATACTGATTCATCCCAGCCCTAGGAGACTGTTCTGTTTTATAAAATGAAAGCTGTCGTGTAGATTGACAGCTAGTAATCAACAAGCTGTATTAGCTTTCATTATAAGAAGTAAGGGCAGAAACCCTTCCAGAATTTAGGTTAATTGGGGTTTGTCTAATTAAGAATATACTGTATTATAATTGAAAAAGAAATTATTTACATGAAAATTTACTTATTAACATATCACTTTGAGGAAGTTGGCCCAAATCTTTTGACTGCTAATTCCATTTCTAGAAAAGTGATCTAAGGAAATATTGGAGGAATGGTGACTAAAACTGAGTAAAAAGACATGTTGCTGTGCCATTTTAAAAAGGAAAATTGTTATAAAGTACATAAAACAAAGAATAAAAAAATTATATGCATTATATTTTGAAGAACCTTGTGTGAGGGTCTTTTAACAAAAAGTGGTCATTATTTTTAGGTCCCAAAGTTGTTTCTAAAGAAATTCCAGTAGAATCCATTGAAGAGGTTTCTAAGATTATTAAGAGAGCTCCAGTAATCTGGGATAACATTCATGCTAATGATTATGATCAGAAGAGACTATTTCTGGGTCCATACAAAGGAAGATCCACAGAACTCATCCCACGATTAAAAGGAGTCCTGACTAATCCAAATTGTGAATTTGAAGCCAACTTTGTCGCTATCCACACACTTGCCACCTGGTACAAATCAAACATGAACGGAGTGAGAAAAGATGTAGTGATGAGTAAGTAGACTACGGGACCTTGACCCTGGGAGGAGAGCGGGGTTAACTAGAGCATTTGGCAAGTTAAGTATTCCTTTGTCGTCACAATTTAAGACATTTTTTAAAGGTGTGTTGTTTAGTCCTGTGAATGAGATATAAGTACTTACAGAAGGGCTGAGTGGCTTTGGACAAGTTACTTAGTAACCTCTTGGCTTCAGTTCTTTATTTTTAAAATGCGATTTAGCCTTTGAAGTCTGAATACTAGACTGACTAGTCTTAGTGATCCCGTTATCCCTGGAATTCTGATTCAGTTTGTTTTTAGGTAATTTTATTAAATGGGATATTTTAGATGACTTGATAGTCATAATCTGAGTTACTTCATATATCATTTAGGTTCAGTTTACATGTATGGAACATATTCTCATTTTTTAAACATTGGCCTACCGATTTTTTATTTTTGAAAAATTCCTAGTTTCCAAGTAAGAGTACTGGCTAGTTGTTTATTCATTAACATTTAAACACCTATTGTGTGGCAAGTGCATCTTTTTGGGCACCAAGGATGCAAAGAATAGAGTATTCCCTGTTTTTGAAGAACACATAGTCTGGCGTTGGGTAAAACATATAGGCAGCAGTACTATAGTATGATAAAGAGTTGACGTAATTATAAATTGCCGTAAGAACACAGCAGAGGGAGTGATTATTTCTAATAAGCAAGTTTGGTGGTAAGAAACGATTTTATAGAGGAGAGGATGCTTAAACTGGGTCAAAGTATGAGTAAAGTTTACTGGGGATTAAAGGATTGGTAGGCTGGATGTGAAAACACTGGACACTGTTTGGGGGTATTGAAGTGTCATATGATGCTTGGTGGTAGTTGTATAATTATATTCTCTTTCTCCATTTTGTACCCCTGCTTCCAATTCTGTTTATTGAATTAATGCCTGCCTTTAAAGCTCAGTCATTGTTACCTTCCGTCTCTCCCATAAACAGATTGAGGGTTACAATCTCAGTCCCCTCTGTATACGTGACACTACTTCTTTTAAGGCAGAGCATTAAGGAGTAGAAGATGTTAGCCAGAGTGGGCCATGTGCAAGGAAATAAGGAAAGCTGAAGAATAGGGGATTTTGAATGCCAAACTAAAGATTTCAGGCTTAACTTTTTTCTACTACTATCTTGGTTTAGAACTTCATTATATGCTTATCTGTGCTCATATGTTGCCTCTCTAATCACTTTTTCTCTTCCTCCTCAAAATGCATTTATTAATGTGCTAATTTTTTCATGATTATTTGCCCATTAAGTTATAAACTCCCAAAGAGTAGGAAATGTTTTCTTTTTTCTTCTTTTTTTGAAGATATACAATTTATTGAGGTGAAATTCACATAACATAAAGTTAACCATTTTAAAGTGAACAAATGAGTGATGTTTAGTACATTGACAGTGTTTTGCAACCACTACCTGTAGTTCCAAAACATTTCCATCACCCCAAAGTAAAACCACATACTTGTGAAGTAGTCACTCCTAATTCCCCACTCCCCCAGCCCTTGGCACCACCAATTTGTATTGTCTTTATGGATTTATCTCATTGAATATTTTGTATAAATGGAATCATACAGAATAGAATCATATACAAATAAACTTTTGTGTCTGGCTCCTTTGACTTAGCATAATCTTATCTAGGTTCCACTTCATGCATTTATAGCAGAATAAAATTCCATTGTGTGCATACAACATAATTGTTTTTAATCCAGGGAATGTTTTCTTTATAGAAAGCATAGCACCTTTAACCTTGCATTCCCATTAATTGATACTCAGTGGACTTTTATGAATGTCCATTTTCAGTGATTCTAAAATTTGTGGGTTTTATTTCAGTTGGGATTTTACACTTAGTAGTGCATTTAGGTGACTAGTCTAGGTGAAGTTGTTCAGTGAAAGGCCTTGGTTGCGTTTGCATTTTTGTATTTAAGGTTTGTTCTTACTCCAGTTCTTTGATTCTCTGTTTGAATGTTAATAATTAATGTTTTGCATTTGTCCCTCTAACTTGTCAGGAGACTTTTATTATCAAAACTTTTTATACTCTTTCTCTTTGCAGCTGACAGTGAAGACAGTACTGTATCGATCCAAATAAAATTAGAAAATGAAGGCAGTGATGAAGATATTGAAACTGATGTGCTTTATAGTCCACAGATGGCTCTAAAGTTAGCTTTAACAGAATGGTTGCAGGAGTTCGGTGTACCTCACCAGTACAGCAGTAAGTTTTGGCCATTCTTTGTAAGGGGGTTGGATCACACGGGTGAGTCATAAAGTAAAGGACATTTGTGATGTGCTTAACATAGGTCCACCAAGCAAAATGAAATTTAGGGATTTAGAGAAAAATAATGTTTTTAAAATCTTGCTTTTGGTCTTAAAATAGCTTTTAAATTGATGGAATGCTAACTTGTTTTCAAAATATCTTTTGAAGTAATATAAGTGTTTTTAAATCTAGATCTTCAAAAAGAAGATAATAGGTGTTGGCATGTTTAGGAATGTTTTTCTTCTGATTCCTCTTTCCTTTCTTCTTTCCCTACTTCCCTGGTGGTTTTAGAGAAATTGCACTTTTCTCATGGCTCATATTATTAGGAAGTGCATATTGAGTTTCTAGTTACAGATGAGCTAAGAAAACATTTCTCTAGATCTAAAGTGTTCTTTAATTCTGATTATCTTTGTGGCAATTTGTTTTTGTAGGTAGGCAAGTTGCACACAGCGGAGCTAAAGCAAGTGTAGTTGATGGGACTCCCCTAGTTGCAGCACCCTCTTTAAATGCCACCACTGTAGTTACAACAGTTTACCAGGAGCCCATTATGAGCCAGGGAGCAGCCTTGAGTGGTGAGCCTACAGCTCTGACCAAGGAAGAAGAAAAGAAACAGCCAGATGAGGAACCCATGGATATGGTAGTGGAAAAACAAGAAGAAACAGACCACAAGAATGACAATCAAATACTAACTGAAATTGTCGAAGCTAAAATGGCAGAGGAATTGAAACCAATGGACACTGATAAAGAGAGCATAGCTGAATCAAAATCCCCAGAGATGTCTATGCAGGAAGATTGCATTAGTGATATTGCCCCTATGCAGACTGATGAACAGACAAACAAGGAGCAGTTTGTGCCAGGTCCAAATGAAAAGCCTTTGTACACTGCAGAACCAGTGACTCTGGAGGATTTGCAGTTACTTGCTGACCTATTCTACCTTCCTTACGAGCACGGACCCAAAGGAGCACAGATGTTACGGGAGTTCCAGTGGCTTCGAGCAAATAGCAGTGTTGTCAGTGTCAATTGCAAAGGAAAAGACTCTGAAAAAGTGAGTATAATGAATTTACTTCCTTCTCTAGCTTGACTAGATCCCCATACTAATGATATGGAAGAGGTCTTAAATGAGTACATTGGTAACTGGCAAAAAATTGACCACAACTTAGAATATGTTCTGTAAAATAGATGTGGACTCTGCTGAATCTGGTGCATATAGTTCCATAGTTTGATCTTATGGTTAGGAATGAAGGAAGATCAAAGTTAATGATTTTAGGAATATTCGTCAGTTTGGGCAGACACAAATACATTGCTTATCTAAAGAGTTCAAGCTCATTGATTCTTTAATTTTAAGGTAAAGGTAAGCTGCAGGCATCTGCTAACAAACAGCTTAGTCTATGTTAGGTTATTTTGTTAAGCTTGCAGTTTTTGAGTCTTTTTATTGGTCCTCAATAGATTGAAGAATGGCGGTCACGAGCAGCCAAGTTTGAGGAGATGTGCGGACTGGTGATGGGAATGTTCACTCGGCTCTCCAATTGTGCCAACAGGACAATCCTTTATGACATGTACTCCTATGTTTGGGATATCAAGAGTATAATGTCTATGGTGAAATCTTTTGTACAGTGGTTAGGTAGGTGCACCAGGAATAATCTCTTCTCAGATATATTGTCACTTGAAAAAGACAGATTATCCCACAGGGAGAAAAACATGCAGGGAATTGGCCAACTCTAAATTCTTTGCCTAGCGTTCTTTCAAAGGTGTAGCCATTGTTGCATACGTGAGGTGCAAATCTCAGTAAATACATCGAGCACATTGATTTTTCTCCCTTGGGCTAATTCAGCATAAGTATCCTGAAAATGTGTTAGAAAGTACTGACTTTAACTTGTTCTGACTGAATGCTTCCTGGATGGGACCCTGTATACCACTTTTATCTGATTTGGAGATGAGACACTATGACTTATGACTGTGTAAGCTCTCTGCTGCTTGCTGTGTCTTGATACCATTAATGCTGTGTTTAACAGAATAGTTGCCGAAATGACCGGAAGGGCCTGGCAAGAGGAAGCCATCCTCCCAGCCCTGTGCGCATGCGAGCTTTAGTGGTGGGCTATTCTGGTGCTACTTGGTATTAATTCACATGGCTTTTTATCTCTCTACCAAGTAATTGGTTTTAGCAGGGGATGGAAATTGCAGTCCCCTAAAAACTCTCTGTTCATTAAATGGACTTCTGGATGTTCTTTTAAAACAGTTTATGTTTTTTTTTTTTTTATTTCGGGGAAGGGGGATGTTCAAACTTGGTAAAAAGCACCAGCATGGCCAAGTTTCTCCAGGGACCTCATTTCATTTCCAGGTTATCATTCCAGCTATAAGGAATATGTAATGGACTTAACATACAGCACACAGCAGGCAGCAAGGCTAACTGATGTCATAGTTTTCATAGTAGTCACAAATACTATGATGGGTTAGATGGTTTTGGTTGTGAAGTAGATGTGAGACGCTAAACTTAGGTTAACCAAGGAGTAGTAGCAATGAGATCTCTCACTTTCTGCCTATATACTTTAGGCTTTTATATATTAAAAAAACAATAGATTCCTGGTGGTAGAACTAATCAGCAGCTAAAAATAGTCTTTGTTAATTTGGAAATATAGAACTTTGAGTTCTTGTACATATAGCACACTAGGTAGAAGAATTTTGACCTCTCGTTAAAAGGCTCCAAGTACTTGTTTTCTGTGATAGATGTCTGCCCTTAGGCTTAGGAAAAACCTCTATGTTGGTTGACAGCAATTGCCTTTTGGGCTTCTGGCCTTGGGGAGGGGGAGGTTATAATTAACCCTACACGGATTTACATCTTAAGTTTCTGCTCTGGATTATTGAGCTTGAGACAATATCACTTAAAACACTTGATAATTCAGCTTTTAGTTCAAGAATTGTTAAAAATTAAATTCTTGATTATATAGTGTTGTTTATTCTCAGGCTTTTTACCTCTATATTGTGCAATTATGGGGTGGCTTTCCCCAGTTGTATAGATGACTGTTTTATAAGCTCAAGGTCAGAGCATCTTAGAAGTTTTCAATGATCATCTTGGCATCCACATAGCTTTACTAAAAGCTCACCACAAGGAGAGTATTTTCATGGTTTTGTGGTAATTTCAGGGAGTTACTAATTAGAACCCTTTGTTTTCCTCCTCTCTCCAGTCCAGCTGGCATTCAGTCCTTTAAAGAATGTGGCTATGCAGTACTTTTGATTACTAACGACTTCTATTATCTTCTTCCCCATTGTGTACAGATGGGAGAATCCTCAGCACAAGTGTCTACTACTATTGGATGGACAGCGGCAGATGTTCACAGCGCGTCATGATTAATTAGTTTAAATTGAAAGGTTCTATCTGTGAGGTAGCTCAGGTAGATTTAAGGGCAGTAGGCATGAACTGAAGTCACGTTTGCGCAGCGACTGAGGCATTAACCATGTTTTCATTTACACAGCTCTTCGTACATGCAGCTTTTTATTGTAATAGTTGGAAGTGCTAGTTATGTTGTAGTCTCAAAGTCGGGGGTAGGGGAAATTGGCTGATCTTAAAGTTTGAGAGGTATAGTTTTTCCCTGCAGTGTAAATTTACACTGAGCTATGGAATGGGGCAGGTTCTCTTGATAGACTAATTTCGACCCTATTTCATATTGATTTTATAAATATTACATTTATGTTTTTTTAAAAGTACCCCTACCCCTAAAACAATGACAAACCTGGATATCTGTTAATGGGTCTGAATTGTCAAAAAAATTGGTTTGCTTTGGGACTGTCTGACTAGCACACTATACCTTGTACTGATGAGACTGTTAACTTGAACAGGAGGTAGAATGCTGTCTTCAAATGGAAAAGAACTATATTGCGCTGCTTATCTTGTCAGAAGACTAGGCAGGTGATTTTGATTTGGCCTCTAAATACTTGCCTTTAACCTCTTGTGAGCTGCCTTTATTTGCTTATGAAGTTGGTTAAGTGGTGAACCTTAATGCTGACTTCAGAACCTCTGCTACTCTGTGCATATGTGCAGTGCACTGTAAAGAATATAAAGATTATAACGGTCAGAGGAGCCAGATACTGTCATATACTTTTAATAAAAGTATGTCTTAGTGTTGGACACATCAGGAGCATCTTTCTGCTCCCCTTAGTTCTGAGATCCAGACTGGTATTATTACCAGCCAAGTCCAAACTTGGATTTTTCATCAAGGGGAAAAAAAGCTCATTGTGTTTCGCTGTCATCTTAGTTAAAAATTTACTTGTTCTGCCGGCTTTAGTTTTCTGACAAGATTAACCCTTTTCTCCCCTATTTCCCCTTCCTATACCCTTCCTCAAAATGTAAAATGTGACTTCAGACAGGTTTAATTCCTTCATGGGCTGTGATAATAAAATGTCTTATCTCTCTTTCATTTCACTTTATAGTTACTGTAATTTCACTAAAGAGCAAACAGCTGTCTTGATTTTTATAGCTGTTTCTAGGTAATATGTAAACTTGACTCAGACAAACTTAAGACTTTCCATCTATGAAAGGGTAGAACTTTTAACAGTGATTATTCATTAATCAGAGGAAGGAGGAACATTAATGTTGAAATTACATTATGAATTAAAAAATTATTATCACAGCCTTGTCCTGAAAACCCTGGGTTATTATTATTAGAGAGCTATTTCCACAGTGTTTGTTAGTTTGTTGGACGTTTGAGACCCCAGGAAATCCCCTTTCTCGTAACGTTCTCCGCTTGGATCTGATCTCAACAGGGTGTCGTAGTCATTCTTCAGCACAGTTCTTAATTGGAGACCAAGAACCCTGGGCCTTTAGAGGTGGTCTAGCAGGAGAGTTCCAGGTATCAATATGAATTCACAACTGAATTGACATTTTCTTTGTTTTATGAGAAACCTTATGTTGCGCATCAGATGGCTGGAAGGATTGGTCTGCCGAAGGCTTTCTAGTCCCAAATTCAATTTAGTTACATAGCTGGATTTTAAATCAAATTTTCCTCCTCTTTCACAGTAATTTCTGAAGGAGATGCTGCCAATTCCCCCCGCGCCTGCGAAGCGCAGCGGCTCTAGGTATACACTTCACATTGTTTCTTTGCAGGTCGCACAGCATTTTAATCTGCGCCCGCAATGCACAATGCGCGCATGCTTGTCTGCCAATGGAAACTCCATGAGCAAAAGAGATGCATGAATATGCAAGTGAATGGCAAAAGGGATTTTGGATACTTTCTCAATTGTTTTATAAATAAAACTTATATGTGAAAAAAAAGTAATGAAAATGTGAACAAAACGTAAAAGCTTTTTTGGTGTTAGAATTTGTTCATGGACTTTTCAGGTGCTCTACTTTTCTCCCCCCAACAGGTGCTCTGCTGCGCACAGCAAACTGAAGCGCATTGCTTTGGGAATAAAGCGTCTCCTGGACAGATAACCCTCTTCAGACCAAACCTCTCCTCCTGACATTCTGTTCTGCCATCTTTTAGTAGAGAGATGGTCTATGTTAAGATCGGTTTAAAAAAAAAATTGTCATAATTGGAATCAATTTTTTTTAAACTATAAATCTAAATCCCTATTAATGTGCCATTAAAACTGTTTGGGTAATTTCTATTCAGAAGCACTCCCTCCCCCAGCAAAGAGGTGTTTATATTAGTAAAGCATAGTATACCCCTCTTCTTTAGGTCTGCCTGCAGTAGCCAGTTAATATTAAGTTGGTAATCTGCAGTGCACACACCCATGTAAAGAAATGGATATCTTCTCAGCACTAATCCATCTCCTTTTTCTTTCTTCCCACAGCGTTTGCTGCCAATTGATGGGGCAAATGATCTCTTTTTTCAGCCACCCCCACTGACTCCTACCTCCAAAGTTTATACTATCAGACCATATTTTCCTAAAGATGAGGTAATTGTCTACCTACCAACTTGGTATATGGTTATGGTGCACACAGTCTTTCTTTGAACTCTATGGTTAAAAGAATCAGTTTTGTGTCTTAAAATATGAACATTATTAGATGGAGAAAGTTAACTAAAACATTGAATGTGGGGATATTTAAGGAGAACCTAAGGAGTTCAGGCTCCTAACATCTTGTGCTAAGTTCTTTAATCCCTCCCTTAGAAAAATCAGATAAAATATATTCAAGTTGGAATTACTAAGTAGTCAGTATGTCTAAATGATATGTTGTCCTTGGTTGATTTTCTCCAATGTATTTGTATTCTGTAATTTTTAGTCGTGAAGTGCCTATAGGCTGTTTATAGTTACAGATAAAAGCAAGCCTGTTTAAAGACAGTAACACGTTTAGAACATTTTAGATGTATAGAAAACTGAGATACCCTCATAGTTTGCCGAATTTAGCATCTACTGCTTACTACCTATAACCATGCTGCTTTCTACTAGTTTTACAGCTGTGACTCAGTGAATAAATATTAACAAAGTAGAAGTGATAATTATGATATTTTGTTACTCCCTGTCTTAGAAGTCCAGTCTATGAGTCACATTGTTGTTAAATTCTCTTGCCATTTTTCTTGATGCATTGCTTAACTGGACCATATTTTCAGGCTTCCGTGTACAAGATATGCAGAGAAATGTATGACGATGGAGTGGGTTTACCTTTTCAAAGTCAGCCTGACCTTATTGGAGACAAGTATGTGATGAAGTATTTGGATTTGTTGGATTTGGGAGTAGACATTTTAAAGCCGGGTTTATTAGATTGAGAGGAGGTGATGACTGAAAAGAAATATAATTTTATAGAAAGCTCACTTTATAGTTTTATAAAATCTGAATATTAATGTGTGTATTTCCAGCTTTTTTGTACACCAAATATAGTTTTCATAAGTTGTCATTCAAGTGCTTTGGGCCTTACATTAGTGAGGTCTGAAGTTTTGTGTTAATAATTTAAAAACTCACTTTGGCTTCTTGTCTTCTGAGCAGGTTGGTAGGAGGGCTGCTTTCCCTCAGCCTGGATTATTGCTTTGTCCTAGAAGATGAAGATGGCATATGTGGTTATGCCCTGGGCACTGTAGATGTGACCCCCTTCATTAAAAAATGTAAAATTTCCTGGATTCCTTTCATGCAGGAGAAGTATACCAAGCCAAATGGTGACAAAGAACTTTCTGAGGCAGAGGTAATAATAACACAGGTTTAGAATTATACTATGGTAATTTTTTTTTTTTTAGTAAATACTTATTAAAGTGAGGAGGTACATCTTAAAATCTCACTGCTTTCTAAATTTTTTTTCAAAATTCGTAAGAGTTATTCTTAGCATGCTATTTTCTACTTCTCTCAGCATTAGAACAGTTTCTTATTTGGAAGCATTGTCATAATACTTCCTCAAGTCAAAATACTAAACAATTAAAGAGCCATTCTTTTCCTACCTGTGTTTTGAAGCACCAAACTTAAGGATATTATGGTCTTTTTCTTGAGTACCCAGGACAAGTTTAGGTAATTAAAATCTCATTTGCTTTGTTGTCAGGAGTCTAACTTGCCTTCGCAGCAGTGCATTTCTCCTTGTAATTAAGGGGCAGTCAGGGTGAGCTTCTCTGAGAGTCTACTCTCTGATAGGAGCCCTTATGTCTGTCCCAACTTAAGTGAATTTTTTTTTATTGATGTATGATTAGTTTGTACATCAGTATATATAATACATATATATTTTCAAATAGTTCCATCTTAAGGATAATTTTTATGTTCAATAAATACTTTGAGATATATATATATAGACTTTTATTTGTAAGTCTTTTTTTCTTCTGTTGCTCCTCTTTTCTGAAATTCTCTACCTTTTCCCCACAACATTCTTTCTATAGTGTTTTATTATTTTTTACCTTTTGTCACTGGCCAGGTGGCTGTGTAATAAAAGAGGTTGGCTCGGAGTGGCCTTACTGACTTGGCGCATTACTATGACACGGACTGCAGCATGCTGGTGATTCAGCTATTGATGTGTTGCTGTTCTATATCTGACAGTTACAGTTTTCTTCATAGGAACATATAAAGAATGATGATAGTGTGTCTATTAAGAATTTTTTTTAAATGTAAAATAATACAAAACAAAATTTACCATCTTAACTATATTTTAAGTGTACAGTTCAGTGTTAAATACATCTACATTTTTATGCAAGGCACACAAACTTTTAAAAAGTTACTTTGAATGATTTTAGATTTACAGAAGTTAAAAAAAAAATACAAAGTTCCCATATATCTCTGATCTATTTTCTACATTTGTCCAAGTCTAAGAAACCAACTTTGGTACATTTCTGTAAATTCCACATTTTATTCACTATATTTTCCACTAAAGTCCTTTTTTTTGTTCCAGGATCCGATCCAGGATACCACATTATATTTAGACATAGTTTTTAAAAGTGAAAATGCTTCAGCTAGAATCATAGCTAATTCTGCATGTGCTAATTATAATAATGATTGGAAGTTATTGAATATTTTTCTTTCCAGTTGCTGAGTTCTGTAGTTTGTTAATATATAAGTAGCTGTTGAAAGTCAAGAGATTTTAATTTTTACAGAAAATAATGTTGAGTTTTCATGAAGAGCAGGAAGTATTGCCAGAAACTTTCCTTGCCAACTTCCCTTCTCTGATAAAGATGGATATTCACAAAAAAGTAACTGACCCAAGCGTAGCCAAAAGCATGATGGCTTGCCTCCTGTCTTCACTGAAGGCTAATGGTGAGTACTTATAGAGTTGCTGGTGTCTGGGTTAGGTGGAGACAGGACCATATATAAAGATAAAAAGAAAGAAGTTAATTATAGTGAATTTACATTTTTTTCCACACCATTATGTTTTGACTTCTGAATTATTAGTTTTGCAAGAATTGCATATATATTAATCATTAAAAAATGCTTCCTGTTTTACAATGTCGATGCTTATTTTGAGCCCCAGTTAAATAGGAAGTGAACATGAGGTTATATTTATTTTGCCAGGAGACTCATAAATGATAGTTGAAAATTAAATAAACCTCAGGGAGAAATTTCATTTAGGAATGCAGAATTGCCAATTTTTTTGAGTTTATGTAAACTCAACCTTCAAAAATACTTTTACATTGGTAGTATGAAAACTTTATCTGTGAAGAGCCAGATAATAAGTATTCTAGGCTTTAAGGGCCACATAGTTTCTTTTGCATATTCTTGCTTTTAAAAATCTAAAAACTATGTTTAGTCTTTGGGCAGTACAAAAGTGGGCAGCTCATTGAGCCCTCATTAGAGGGTTGTCGATAGATGAGGATGCATTTATTGTTGCATTTTTACATTTGAATCAGTGTTGTCCCTTCAGGGATAATTTAAACAACTGTCTGAAGAAAGTGTAATTTTCAGTGTTGTGCTTGGAACTGAATCAAGCAAAGGGGTACTGTGAGGTATGTCTTAAGTGCATACAACACATTCTGATTATGTTGGCTTATGACATAAGCTGGAATAGGCTCTGCCCTGTGGGCCTCTCAAAAGTACTTTATATTAAAACATCGAACAGGTATTTTTTGCTTTGAGTTTTTTTTTTTTTTAAGGTATAATTGACAGGTATAGTTTGATTTGAAATAGCAAAAGAATGATCACATTCAAGCTAGTTAACATGTCCGTCATTTAAGATAGTTTCCACTGCAGTATTCAATATTGATGAGTATTAATACTGATTGAATTAACATGCATTTTAAAAAATTGTACCATGAGATGTAGGGGTTGGCATGCACAAGCTTCTACTAGGATCTATTTGGAAAATATTAAAGATTAGTCACAGTTCATATCCATAATTCTAATTAAGTGACACTTACATTTTGATATTTTATTTCTAGGCTCCCGGGGGGCTTTCTGTGAAGTACGACCAGATGATAAAAGAATTCTGGAATTTTACAGCAAGTTAGGCTGTTTTGAAATTGCAAAAATGGAAGGATTTCCAAAGGATGTGGTTATACTTGGTCGGAGCCTGTGATGTTTATTGGAACCATGAACTGTTGGAAAGTCTCTAAACTTCACCTGGCGGGTGGTGGTTGGGGTCTTCATACAGTTCAGCCTCTGGAGTGGCAATAGATCAGCCAATTGGGATTGGAAACAAAGAAGACTATGTAAAACGCACATATCGTAATTTGAGACTACTCACTGGTTGGAATAAGATAGTATTGCTACAGATTCTGTAAGAAACAGAGATGTGGGCCTCCTTATTGGGGTCTTGTGTTAGGTGCCAAGACCTCTTACATGGGCTTATAGGGAGGGCGTCTCCAATAAATGTAGTCAGCACTGTTTTGTGCATCCAGTGTTGTGGCATTTCTCACCTAAAAGTTTTCAAAATTATTTGTTGTCATCCTAGGCTTATTGAATGAAATGTCTTATTTTGGGGGGACATGGCAGAGATGAGGAAGTTAGTGGGTTTCAGAGGCTTCAGGATGGAAATTCCAAGTGGGATGGTTGTGGCATAGTTTAAGGATTAAGATGATTTCAATTTGGGGCAGTTTTTATGCTTTTTGTAAAGCCATGGCCAGTAGTCTCTTGTAGTGACAATTGGTCCAGGCATGTTGTGCTTTGTAGGGACAAATGTGCAGTTTGTGGCAAAAGCCTAAAAAAGATAAATTTGTAAATTTTTTGTATATAAACTAGCTGTGATCTGATTACCTTTGTGTTTACTAGTTTTGTAATTTTTTTTTCATTTTGAAAATGCAAGGGTTTGATTTCAGGATGGCACTTTGAATAATGTAAATCAGTGGAAGGTGGATTTTCTTTTTCTTTCTTTCTTTTTTTTTTTTTTAGTTTTATTATTTTTAAAGTGCCTCCCACCTAGTTCTAGGCTGCGGCCATTTTGGGTATAAGAGCCTAATTTGATAGGACTCAATTTGTGGCAAGTTCAGTCACTTATAGAAGTTAACCTCAGTGCAGGTCAGCATGTGAAATGTTTATTTTGATATCTGTGTAGTAGGGTTCAGGGATTGATTGGTCCCATTTGCCCTCAGATCAGTTGTCCTTTAATTTCTAGACCTGTTACTACTGGTTTTAATAAATTAGAGTCTTTTATTCTTGCATGTTTGTATCTAATTTTTAAGAAAAAGAATGAGCACACTAACCAGTGACTTAATGGTTACCCTTTTTTTCCCCCTTTTAACCACAGATTCTGAAAGCTTCATGTATTTTAATTTAGATTTGGTGTTTTTTAAGGGTTCTGAGCATGAGGCTAGCAGATAATCTCTGCAGGATTCATTTTTTTCATCATGGCTGGCTGACTTCATAGATTCTTAACAGTTTTTTGTTATCTTGCTTCCCTGCAGTTTTGTATCAGCTGTTTAACTTTGAGCTGAGGAGGAAAAGGGCAAGGAGAAGGAAATTAGAATATATTTTCTTTCATAGAGTTCCATCAGTGTTGGGCCTTGAGAGAGTCTCAAATGGTATTTAGTGACTTTCAGCCAAGGCCTGGGAGTGTGCATTGAGTGGGTGAGATGAAGGGAGGGAAGAAAGGAGACCTCATTTTTAGCATAGATACCTTTTACTGATAGGAACCAAGTTTGCATTTTCAAGCGCTGAGGTGTAAAAGGATTGTCTCTACAGGATAATTGTTTAAAATGACTTCATGTCACTTAGGTTTTAAGTACATTTCATAGACTAGTGGACAATTCTACCGTTTTTATCTGGAGGATTTCAGGGTCAACCTATGGAATCAGGATTTTTAGCAAGTTTGCTTGTGACTTATTGGCTTTTAATAATCACTTTGGCTGGTCTTCTGGTCACAGATTGCTTAACTGAAACAGATGTCCAGGCCTATACCTTCATCACTCTAGGATCATAAAGTACTGTGCTATCTTCAATGGTTATGAATATTTATTAAGGTTGGAATGACATTTCATTGATTGTTTAGATCACAGCTCAGTTCCTGTAGAAAATGAACTGTAAAACTATCTGAAGACCATGCAAGAGGCAAAATAAAACTTGAAGTGAATGTACGTGGTGGTGTACTGTGTAAAACTTTCCTGTTTCTGCCTACCCTTTTTCCTGCTCTTCATGCCTCACAAGCAAGTATTCCTCTCTATAGCTGTTCCAGGTTAGGGACTGGCTCTTCAAGGCAGCCCTCTCCCACTCCTATCTCCAGTAAAAGAATTCCAGGTTTTCCTCGCAGCAAGGTAAAAGGTAAAAGACTGATTCTTGTCTTAGCCATCCTCCCAGTTTCAACCTGAGTTAGGGCAAATAGCTTGTTTTCCCATCAAATAGAATAAGGAACACGGTTTGCTTGGTTCTTTGGTCTGATGACGAAAGATGGGGAGTAACTCAAATTAAGAGATATTGGCGCCCAAGGTGAAAGTGTGTGCCTGGGTTGATTTGGAATCACAAGCTCCAGAGCATGCATCTGCCCGGTAGTCCTCTGCTAGCCAATACTATTATCCACCCAGTCAGTATCTGAGATGCAATGAAGATAGCCATCTGGATAATAAGCTGCAAGGTCGTTAAAACTGGAAGCATGTCTAGGAGAGGATGACTTGGGTACAAGATATCTGTAGCTGAAAGCCTTCAGGTTCCCTTGCCTTAATTAGGGAAAAGGTTGCTACCCTGAAACTCACCTTTGCTGGGGGATTTGGAAAGCTTTCCCTGGGTTGGGAGAATGAGACACTAGAGGGTGCAAGGAACTAGAGAAAATGTAGGTAGGAGCCACCCTGAGAGAGCCTCTGGGTCATTTTAATGAACAAGGACGAGAAGATGAATTTCAGGTCCTAGCTTTTCTAATGTTACTTCCTCTTTGCGGTCTCACACACAGGTGTCAGACCTGCGTGCTCATGGGCTAGGCTAGAGGAAGCCCTGGACCCGCTCAGACCTGCTGCTCCTTTAATAGGCGGAGCCAGAACAGGCTGTAGTCCCCGGCTTTGTACGTGTCGGAGGCGGAGTTCCCGAGCGGTCCTTGCAGCATGGCCGCCGGAGCCACGGCCGCCTTGGCGTTCTTGAGCCGGGAAAGCCGAACCCGGGCCGGGGGCGTCGGGGGGCTGCGGGCTCCGGCTCCGGTTACTATGGACAGTTTCTTCTTCGGTATTAAGAAAGGAGGGGATGAGGGTGGTCCTGGGGTAGTAAGAGACTGGCTGAGCAACGGGAATGCAGATGGGTGCACTACGTGGGTGAGGGCACAGGGGGATCGCACGCAGCATCTGGAGTAGAAAGCGGAACAAGATCGCTGCCTCGTGTGGAGCGGGGCCCAGGGCTCAGCGTCCCAGGTGTTCTAGAGAAGTGGGCATGTAGCTGGCGGTCAGTCTATGGCTACACTTGATGGAACTTTAGTGACACCCCCCTCCCCCAATCCACACACTCGTACTCAGGTGCATTCACACTGTTATCTCTTCCAGGCTGTGAGCTCTCTGGCCACACCCGCTCTTTCACCTTCAAGGTAGAGGAAGAGGATGATGCAGAGCACGTGCTGGCTTTGACCATGGTGAGGGGACTTGAAGGTTGGGGGTGGTGAATAGCGGGACTTAAGCAGCCAAATGGTGATCCTCTACCTGTCCCCACCTCACCCCCTTCTGCCCAAACCCCCTCATGAGCGGCTCCCTTGGCTAGGTGATCCAGGGAATCCTGAGCTGGGCAAATTCTTGGGTAAATGTGTCCACTGTGGTGTTAACCTTTGCTTGGAGAGATCCTGAGGCCCTGTGTACCCTTCCCAGCTCTGCCTCACAGAGGGGGCTAAAGATGAGTGTAACGTGGTAGAAGTTGTGGCTCGGAACCATCACCACCAGGAGATTGCAGTCCCTGTGGCCAACCTCAAGTTGTCTTGCCAACCCATGGTGAGTTCCTTGGCCCTACCTTGGAGGGAGGTGGAGCAGTAAGGAATCGAGGACTTAAGGGCTTATCACAAGATGGAGTGGGCCAAGCCTTCACCTTTGTCTTCCTCCCAGCTCAGTTTGGATGACTTCCAGCTCCAACCACCTGTAACCTTCCGCCTGAAGTCAGGTTCTGGCCCTGTGCGGATCACTGGGCGGCACCAGATTGGTAAGAGTTCTCTCCGTTGCCTCCTCCAGTGGACTCTCATCAGGTCTCCGCCTATTCCACACTCTTGGGCAATCCCAGCCTTAGCTCTTAGTGTAGTTCCCATACAGGTCTTGCATGATTTGCCCCCTGCTTTCTGTCCTACTCAACCCTATCCTTCATGGAACCTGTCCCAGCTTCTCCTGCTCCAGTGATATAGACTCCTTTGGCTCTTTGTCAACCAGTTTAGTATCTGAGGTACTTCCCACCTAGACCATAAGCTCTGGGAGGTCAGGGTCCCTGTAAGCCAAGCACCACAGTGCACAAGTAATTGACATGTGGTATAAAGAGGATCTGACTCTGACTTCTTCCTTTACTACTTGTGTGTACACCAGTTACTGTAAGCAATGATGTTTCTGAGGAGGAAGAGAGTGAAGAAGAGGGGAGTGAAGAGGAGGAAGCTGAGTTGTGCCCCATCCTGCCTGCCAAGAAGCAGAGGGGCAGGCCCTAACCCTCCTTGGTGAGTGGGAGGTTGGAGTACCCACAGGATCTGGGAGGGCTGGAGGAGCAGGTGTGAGCCTGATACTGACCTTTTTTTTTTTAAACTTTCCTTAGGTTAGCGGTCAGCCTGCCACATATGCTATGCACCACGTTGCTGTACAAGTGCCAAGAGTTTTAAACATCTTCTCCACTGAAGAGGAGGGGTGGGGTGGGGGGTCTTGGGCTGGTGCTAGGAGAGAGGGGGTCCGATTTTTCCATAGGGTCCTGGTTTTCTAATCCTATACCATGCCTGGGGCTTCCCTTTTTTCTGGGAGTAGGAGGAACTCTGAACTTCTGATCCTCTTACCCCCTATGATCAGCATCTGAAGCTCAGGACTACACATTTTTAAATTCTTTTTACATTTTTGGATAAGTGTTGAAATAAAGTAGCTTTTTTGCAGCTCCTTTGTGTGGCTTTTCTGCTGGGGTGGCATTCCCCTAGGGACCACCAGGTGGCACTGTGGCAGCACTGAGGGTCGCCTGGGGCCTAGGGGAGGGTGAGGAAATGTGGGATCCCACTATCCCAGGATTCTGGGGTCAGGCGAGGCTTAGGCCTGATCTGCCTTGCTAGAGGAGGACCTCCCAACACCAAGCTCGTTCCCAGTCCCTACGGGTGGGGGAGGGCCATCCCAGGAGGTTATCAGCATCCAAACAAGGGGTCTGGGCCTCTGTCAGCACTCAGGCTGATGGGCAGGGGGCAGATAAGGGGGCTTAAGCAGCCGGAGGAATGTGCATCTCTAGCCCCATGAGTGGTCTCAGGATAGGGCGGAGGCCAGTCTTTGCTCCTCCTTCCAGTCTTGCAGGCTGTCTCTGAGCTGGTCCGGGCCCTTAGAAACCTGATTCCAGGGGCCAGATGGAGAGAACTGGCCATATTGGGTGACAGAGAAACCAGAATCTGGGTGGCCTGGCATATGGGGGCAGAGAAGGGCCCCTGGGATTCAGCCTTCTGGGTTAAGGGTTCCTACCCCCAGCAGAATGCCTGGCATGGGGCGGGGGAGTCTCTGGTGCCTGGAATCAGGTGGTTTGGGGGCTTGGGCTCCACTATGCCAGGAAGAGAAAAGGATGTACCTGGTGTGAGCATGAGTGTGTATGTGACCAACTCTGGGGTCAGCAGTTCAGCAGCTGTGTTGATGGGGGGGGGTCCTCAATGCCCCACAAACAAACAAAAGGTTACCTCCTGAGGCAGCCTGGGGCCAGACATGCTGAGGATGGACAGAGAACAGTGCCTAGTGGGGCCAGGCCCACTCCCTCTCACAAAGACTGCTGGGCAAACAGTGAGCATGTGGGAGGGATCCCTAGGTAACCTGAAGGGGCCGGTATTATTGGGGCAGGGCATGTAAACTTTGGAGAGTGTCCCCACAACACGATAAATTACTCCCTCTTCAACACATCCCTAGAGGAGGTTCCCCCCCCTGTGGTGAGGAGCAAAGGTCCAGTTTTTAATCTCCCTTTTTCCTCAAGTTGAGGATAAAGGAAGATGATCCTTCTGTGTTGCAATGATTAGAGTGGCAGCCCTCTTCAGGAAGACTCCCGAAATGCTTCCACCCGGAACCAAGGTGCAGGGGCAGCCAGGCTTGAGAGCATTCACCTTTTCGCGTCAAGCGGTCTGGAAGGAGGGGGAAAAAGGGGGCTGGCGCCCTCTGGTGGGTGAGGTCGAAACGGCCTGTGGCTGTGCCGCTACCTACCCCGTACCGCCTCTCTAGAGGCTCCCATCTTGCGCGAGCCCTCGTGCCCAGCGAGTGGTCTGGGCCGCCGAAGTTTAGGCGGAAGGTGAGGAAGTTACTGAGGCCAACTTCATTCGTTCATTCAGTCATCATTCACTGAAAAGCAGAGTGCTTTCCTTCCTGCTCTCGCCTATAGCCTCCAAAGTCGGCACGTGCGTGGTTGGAGGCGCGCGAGACCCACTGGGTGCACGGAATAGTCACCTCGGGGGAAACAGACTCAACTATCCTCTGCGCGTGGCCCCGCCCCTATACCTACCCACCTCGCTGCCGCCGGCAGCTCACTGCGTGCGTGACTGTGGTCTTGGTGGTCTCCCGGGCCCGCGCAGAGAGCGCCGCTGCCCGCAGTGGGGTCCCAGTCCACATCTGCCCCTGGGCCCAGGAGTTTTCCGGCCCGACCAGTCGCCCCGGGGACAGAGCTGGGAATTGTTTTTACCTCCTTCGGTCCCCCGTCTCTGCTCGATCCCCCTTCTGCCCCTCAGCGCACAGTAAGAGCGCTAAAGGATGAAGACATACGCCAGGGTCTGCAGACCGCTGAAGGAAGGGCAGGCCTGTGTTTGAGGGGTGAAGGGAGACGACCTCGGACGAGTTCCCAAAGTGCTTAACACAGTCTCGACGATTTACATTTGAGCGGTTCGCGGAGAGTCCGCGGCGCTTTGAACGCCGGGCGCAGGAGGCAAGCTGTGGAACAAGCTGTAGTACCCGCGGCTGATGCCGGCTGGTGTGGGCCGGAGGGTGAGGGATGCGTTTGAAAAGAAGCTGAAGATGTGTGTTTGGGTCCCCATGAGGGCGTGTTTACTGAGAGGCTGTTTATTTTGGTGAGAAGTGTGTGTTTGTGTTTGCAGGAGGTGAAGGTGTGTGTGTGTGTGTGTGTGTGTGTGTGTGTGTGTGTGTGTTTGTAGAGTGTGGGGGCTGCCGGGAAAGGTGGCCGGGCTGTCACTCAGCGATCAGGTTGACAGGCGCTCGCTCATCAGGGCCAGGGAGCTCTGATTGCAGATTGAGGAAACAAAATAGCAATTGTAATTACGGGGCTTTGATAAGATAAAGGAAGGAGCGAGCTGGTCGGGAGGCTGGCCAACGAGCTAGAGAGGGAGAGACTGGCCTGTGGGGGCTCCTAAGGAATATTTGCATCTGTCACTCACAGGGCTTGCCTAGGCAGTAGTCCGGTCCTGATGCTGGTGGGTCCCCATCAGTCCCTCTCTAAAAAACAGGATATTTGGGGAGATGATAAGAATTTTACCAAACTGACAAAAATTCAGTTCAGAGAAAATTCTCCAAATGTATAGGAATTCTGGTCCTGTAGAAACCCATTGGAAAAATTAAGGCGTAGGACTAAAACCCTGGCCTCCATGCTTTTACACCCCGGATGGCCACCTTCCCTGGGGAAGAGAGAGGATGGTGGGTTAAGATTACTGAGGTTTTCAGCCCAGGGACTTCAGAATCCTCCACAGAATCCTCACCACAGAATCCTCCAGAATGGGTTGGACCCTCGTTTGAGTCAGGTGCTTTGGCTTCTACCCCAACTCCAGGGAAAGACAGGTGCCCTTTGGTTGTGACTCCAGGACTATGCATACTAAGGATGGACTGGATGTCTTGACCCTTGCGTGGTCCTGCTCCCTTGCTGTTCTCATCAGAGTATTTTCAGAGGGCTGGGTCCCTGGTGGAAGAAGGCCCTTTCCACCCTCTGCTCTCCATTTTTCCACTCATTCATTCATTCATTCATTCATACACACAAACTTTTTCAAGGGTCTACTATGTGCGGGCATGAGGTTAAGATGGTGAGAATCCTGCCTGCTTCAAGCAGTGCAGATGGGGAGGCAGACACTCAACAGGTGACCCGTAGGCCTCTAAGAGAGAAGAGCACAATAAAGGGCTAGGCTGTGGGCACTGAAGCCCACCTCACCTGTTACCCTGTCTAATAGGCCCACTTCCCAGTGGGGTTGAGAGAAGACAGTATAAGCCCAGCTTTTGGCAAATATAAGTGCTCGAATAAATGGTGGGGCTTATTATCTTTATCTATTGGGGCAAAGGAATGACGTCCTCCCTGGGGAAGCCACACTTGGCTGAGGTCTAAATGCTCAGCCAGTATCTCCATAACTCACTCATCAAATACTAACTACAGAACAATCCTGCCCAGCTCTGTGCCATGATGATAGTCTCTTGAAGGGGGTAATAGGTGGGCTCAGGAAATACACTCCTCTAAGGAAGGATGGGATCTTGGGACAAGCCCTCTGATTCTTTTTTCCCATTTGTACATTGCTCATTGTTAGTTTATGGCTGGAAATGGGGAAGGTGGGCACAGAAAAAGGAGAGGCAGGCATAACTTGTCCTGCTGCTGGACAGGGCCTGCCTACTGCCTCTGGCCAACCCCTGGAGTCTACCCTCCCAGGACATGAATGGGAGGATACTGGGGCAGGGAAGGTCTTGGATGAAGGTGGCAGCTGGACCTGGCATCAGTGGCTCCACCTGCTTCTCAGAAGTACCTTTCCCAAGGCCCATACCGGCTGCTCCCAAAGAAGCACCAAAACTCAGGGTAGGGTTTCTAGAAGCCCCTGGGGAGAAAGCAATGAGGAGCCGGGAAAGACTTAGACAAGTCCCTAACTCCTCCTTCCGCACTGGCCCCAGCCCCAGTTGACACAAAGCATCAGTCCCTGTCTAGTACACAGTAGGTGTGTAAATACCTGTTAAGTGCACAAATAATGGAACTCTGAGAAGAAAAGGATGGCAGCCTGAATTGAAGTCTTTTCCCTAGAGTAGTTATTTTCACTCTGCCTGTTGCTTTGGGGAGCAGCAGGGACAGCGGCTCCTTGCCAGGGACCTCTGGGCTCTCTCACATAGGTGGGTCGTGGTTGCTTCTAAGCTTCAGGCCAGTGTGTGTGTGTGTGGGGTGTGAGAGCCAGGGGCGAGGGTGATGGTGATAGTGGGGGCGGGAAGGGGAGAAGGAGACATTTCTCCATCTCAGGGCGTTTTTGGAGACCGAGCGAGACAGCAGAAATCGGCAAGGCGGGGTACTCAGCGGAAAGACGGGGAGTCAGGTCACCTTCGCTCACGCACTCACTGAGGGAGAGCCGAGCGCAGCCCTTCAGTTCAGTGTCAGCGGCCACTTTCCGCGGGCAGATCCAGCGGGAGCGCACAGTAGGTGGCTCAAAGACCCGCTGGATAGCCTGAGGCGTGCCCCACGGTGGAGCCCCGGCACCTTCCGACTCCAAGCACCGGCGGTCCTGGAAGCCCCTGCGGAGGGTCTCACGACCCCATGGAGCGGGCGACCCGAGGCGCCCCTTATCCCCGCATGTCCAGACCCCAAGAGCGCGCGAGGGGACAGGCTGGGGATGGGGGAGGCGCCCACCCCGGCCGCCCCCGCCCCTCCGGCTGGTCCCCAGACCCCTCCCTAGCCAGACCCCCAATCCCAGACCCGCCGGCCGCCCCGCCCCGGCCGCCCCGCCCCCGCCCCGGGCTGCGTCCGGGCCCCAGCTCCCAGCCCGGGGCTGCGGGCTCCGGCCGCCCGCCCCGCACTCCCCCCTCGCGCCCGGTGCGGCGCCCCCCGCCCCCACCCCTCCCTCCCTTCCCACCTACCCACCCACCCTGCCGGCCCGTTACCCTCCGCCTGCTCCGGCTCCTGAGCAGCCAGCGGCCACCGGCTTGGGCAGTGGCGCAGAGCGACTCCGCGCGGCGCGGCCAGCTCGACCTTCCACAGGACCCGCGGAGCCGCGTCGGCATCGCTGCTGGGCTCCCGCCCTCGAGCGGTCCTCACTCGCCGCCGCCCTTGGCTCGTGCGTCCACGGCCGCCCGCGGGCCGGCGTGATTCCGCCGGGGCTCCCCGCGCTCCCCGGGCCGCGCGCCATGGGCAGCCCCCGCTCGGCCCTGAGCTGCCTGTGAGTACCGCCGCCCCGTCCCCGCCGGCCGCGCGCCGCACCCCTCGCTCACCCCGCGCCCCTCTCTCTCCCGCCCGCTTTTGTCTCCCACAGGCTGTTGCACTTGCTGGTTCTCTGCCTCCAAGCCCAGGTAAGGCGCACTGCGCGGAGGCGGGGGCCGAGGGCCGGCGGGGGACGCGGGCTGGCCAGGTCGGGTGAGGGCAGGAGGACTGATTCTGCGGGCAGCGCCGTAGGGCCGGAAGGAACCTTAGAAATCCAATTCCGAACTACCCCGAATGGGGAGCTAAGGAACAGAGAGGTAGCACCCTACTCAAGGTCACACAGCCAGTGAGTAGGGAGGCTAGACCCCAAGGTCTCCAAGTCCATCGCTGTCTCCCACGCATCCTAGCCAGATCGGGGTGGATGAGGACCACTGCCCCGGGCAGCCACACCCGGCCGCCGAGGAGAGGGCTAGGCCAGGCTTTCGTTGTCAGAAGTCTGGGTGACTGCCACAGGGACCCTCTCCATGGCTCTCGGGGAGGCTTGTGGCAGGTCTGGCCGAAAGATCAGGTGCCTAGGCCCTCTGCGCTCTCAACATTTGCTCCGTAAATTTGTCTTTATAAATGTCAGGGGCCAGGCAGAGCTGCCTCCCTACTTAAAAGCGCCCTGCTCTTCTAGGAAGGCCCGGGCGGGGGGCCTGCGCTGGGCAGGGAGCTGGCTTCCCTGTTCCGAGCTGGCCGCGAGTCCCAGGGTGTTTCCCAACAGGTGGGTCCAGATCCTTCCCCATCCCGGGGCTGGTCTATACTAGGCTGGGTCTGCCTGGTTTTCCCGGGTGTGGGGTGGTGGCCTGAGCTGGCATGGTGGGGGGACCCCTAGCTCCTGCCGGCTGCCTGGGGCAGTGGAGGGGGGTGGGGTGCAGGGCGATGGGGGCCGCTCGGGCCCCTGGGCAGAGTAGCATTATAATGGCGTGTTGTGTATTTTTCAATTTCCTAAAGGTAACTGTTCAGTCCTCACCTAATTTTACACAGCATGTGAGGGAGCAGAGCCTGGTGACGGATCAGCTCAGCCGCCGCCTCATCCGGACCTACCAGCTCTACAGCCGCACCAGCGGGAAGCACGTGCAGGTCCTGGCCAACAAGCGCATCAACGCCATGGCAGAAGACGGGGATCCCTTCGGTAAGGCGAGCTGCGCCGCGGCAGGGCGAAGGTAGCTTGTGGAACATGCCCCCTTCCCCAGGCTGTCCTGGTGTGACTGGACTCACCAGCCCCATCTGTGCCGACCAGGGGTCTGAATGCTCCCGGCTCAGAAGGCAAGGAGTTAAGGCAAAAAAGCATTTTGAGGGTCAGCTGGAGAAGAGAGGGCTGGGGAAGGGACCTTGGGGAGTACTTGGCCCACAGGTGCCCCTTCTTGCCCAGCAGATGAATGAATCCAGGAATTTCCCTTTATACCTCCCCCTTTCATACACCTCTACCCAGCTGCAGGTGGAGGCAGAGGGTTCAGGGGGGAGGAGGCCCAGGTTTAAGGGAAGCACTTGAAAGAGGATATGTCGCCAGGGCCCACAAAAGGAGAGTGGGAAAGAGAAGGGAGAGAAGTCCCCCCAACTCTTCCAGCATGGAGGCGTTGTTGCTGTGAACCTTTAAATGCTTTTCTTCGAAGGGCCAATTACGTATGGGGACTAGGCTTCCAAAGGGGCCCTCCCTGCCACATTCACGGAGGAACCCAGGCGGTCTGTCAGAGCAGGGCCCTGGCTCCCGGGTGGGGTGGTGAGTATAGGGAGCTACTGCAGCGTGGAGAGGCTGGGGACTGATTGATTTCTAAAACATTCAATATTCCTATTTTGAAACGAGGCCAATTTCCAGAGTCCTGGATGTACCAAGAGAAAAGCAAGCCCTCTGGGCGGCTGGTGTTGTTTTTAGAGAGCGATTATTGTGAGTTTAAAAACCTTTAAATAATGACCAAGTTAAACAAGCATGAAAGGAGAGGGGAAGACTCTATTAAAATGTAATAAAAAGGTGAGGCATTTTAAGAGCTAAGAAGAAAAATGAAGAATGATATAAAACAGAAAAAGAAAAAGCCTTTTTTCAGATGTGGAGTTTGAAAAGAGTTGCAAGTCTGTAAATGTTAAAAAAGAGGTTCAAGATTGTTCTCTATGAATCTCTGGAGAGACCCCCGCGTCTGGCAGAGCGATTAAAACTCTTCTTACTTTCACCTTTTTTAACATTTCCTGAATACTTTCTCCTCTTCTCGAGCCAGTTTGGGGGATCGAGTATGTCTCGCTGCATTTTTTCTGCGTCGACGTTGCTGACTTCCCTTCAAAGCTGGAGAAGGAGACATAATTTTCCTGGGATAAATCTGTCACTGGGTGGAAGAATAGGTTTGAAAATGTTAAGCTTTCCAAAAGCCCAGTCGGGAAAGCTGCTGTTAACTGTGGCCCCAGCTCCCCAGATCCATCCAGGAAAAAGAGTGTGGGCTCTTGGCAGTGGGGGTGGGGGCGGCCTGCCTGGTGGCCCAGCTCCCCCGCTGGGCTGGCAGGGCCAGCCGACTGTCCCTTTGTCCCTCCGAACTGGTTGCTAGCTGCCCTTCTCAGCTTCTAAGGAAAGGGAACGAATACCTGGCTCCTTCTGGGTTTGCTCCATTGGAGCAAATGGTCCAGATCCTTGGGTTTGGGGAAGGGAAGAAGCAGCTGAGCTGGCCATGGAGGATCTCATCTTTAGACATCAGAGGTCTGATGCTCACGTCTCTTCTTACAGCATAGGCTTCTCAGGCTCGTTGGGCCCTGCCTGCCCAACAGGCATAGGAGCTGGAAGGCCCAAGAGCAGAAGCTTAGGGTGTGCGGTCAGGACAGGAAGAGTCTGGGAGAGAACAGCAGAGAGGTGCCAGCTGCTTCCTTATAGGTCCCAAGAACGGACAGAGGGGCCTACTCCATCACTATCTGCCCTATTTGTCCAGAATCTCCTGAGTGGGATCCTCTCTTGCCCTTCTCATGTAATGTCCTTCCTGGCCCTTAAAAGCAGCTGCTCCTTGCTCTGGAAGGCAGACCAGGAGAGGGATGATCAGACTGGCTGGGTCCAAGAGGAGGTGGGTGGGAGGAGAGGTGACAGCTGCATTTCCCGAGCTGACTTGGAGCCAGCCTGGGGACTTGGCCACTGGGTCCCAGCTCTTTGCTTATGTGAACGGACGGGGGGGCGGGGGGGGGGAGAGCGGGGCGGAGGGAGGCAGTCACAGGCTGGGCATTTTGAGGGTTGTCTTGCTGACCTTGGTGCCTATTCTCCCCATTAGTTTCGGGGACAGAGAAGGTGCCTCCTTGTCAGTGCAGGCTGGGAGGTGGCTCTGGGAGTCCCAGAACTACTTTCTCAAGGAGGAAAGAGGCTGCGCTCTGCAGTAGGGAGGGTAGGAGACCCAGCTCCTTCTGTCCCATCCCAAAGGGCTAAGTCAGCCCTCACTCCCTTCTTGGGGACAGCCTCAAAGGGAGGAGTTTTGCAGAGAGTGGACAGGGACAAGTTTCTGTGGCGAGTTGGTTGTCTGAGGGGAGGAGGGAGAGGGAAGAAGGCACAGAATTCATCTCCCTGTCTTCTGGCTTTTCAGACTGCGAGGCTAGCACACCAAGTTTTTCCCCCTCCTCACCCACAGAAAGGGTTTGGTCACGGGGGTGATAAGCCCAGTAAGTGATGGAGGTTGAAAGAAGAAAGATCATTGAGTTGTTAATTTCTGGACTCTGGGACTGGGGATATCAGTGACTGAGAAGCATGGGGAAGAGGCAGAACCCAGCTGGGCTCAGTTTTGGGAAGGGAGCCAGCTAGGGACTGTGTTAGGGAGAGCTATCCCATCCCTGTTACCTTCTCAGCAGAGTAAAGGTGGGGGTAGAGAGGATGGCCAAGGCTGTGAATTAGAACCTGAGGTACCAGAAACGGGAGAGAATGCTTTTACATTTGGCCTCAGGACTAGAGGTCACCACTGCACCCACATGTTTGTAATGATCTGTGAGGCATGTACACATAATATTTTGAGTTGGAAGGATCCTTAGAGATCTTTCCATTGGTGAGAGAACTCTAGTCATGAAGCCTCAACATAAAAGTCATTATAGTCTGGTTTGAAAAGAGGGTCTTTACAATGTGATGGCCCCCAAGACCCTCTGCAGAACCGGTTGTACACTGTAATTTCATCCATCCCCCACTGTGAACCCATATGAGGCGCCCGAGTCCCAGAAAATGGACTTGATCTTTCCCAGGGCTTGCATAGCTGGGCTGGGGCTGAAGCCCACGTCTTATGTACCTGTCCCTTGGAGCAGTTGATGCTGAGATGTGACAAGTCTGTGGGCCAGCTGGGATGAGGACATGGAACAGTGGGGGTCAGGGAGCTTCCAATAACCTCCCCACTCTGTTCCCAACAGCAAAGCTCATTGTGGAGACAGATACCTTTGGGAGCCGGGTTCGAGTCCGAGGAGCTGAGACGGGCCTCTACATCTGCATGAACAAGAAGGGGAAGTTGATTGCCAAGGTGAGGCCCCAGAAGGCATGAGGAGCCCCTGCAGCCTGGGGAGCAGGCTGGGCTGGTTGAGCTCCTCTAGGATCTCAGTGAGGTAGGCAGAGAGACACAGGGACACCTTGGGGTTATCTAATGATTTGAAGGGGGAGGTGAGAGAGAAGGAAAATGCTTGAGAGATGAAAAGCTGTAAAGGCAAAGGAGGAAGAAGGAAGGCTAAGGAAGGGGCTAGGGGGACTTGGTAAATTCCATATATCTTTTTAACAAATCGCCAAATTGCTTTGCTATTATGTCCAATTACATGGTACCAGCATTTGGAATGTTCAGTAAGCCGCAGGCTCAGCCTCTCGGCCCAGCTCTGAAATGGCCCCATTAGTCACGGCTCCTCTCCAGCCTCAAGCTCCCTGCTTGCTGGGCTTCTGGGGCTCAGCTTCTCCTCGAAGGCCTCCCCTCCCCCATAGGGTGGCAGCCCTGGGGCCCCACAGCCGCAATCCTGAGGGGCTGATGGAGGCAGGTGGGGAAACGGGTACTAGCAGCTCTGGACAGACTGGTGGGCAGGAGGCCAGGGCAGGCAGGGTCTGGGCCCCTTCTCTGCCCCTCTGTGTTGGGGGGCCCAGCCCCTCTGTAGACGGCCATGTGTCACTGCTGCCCGGGAGGACAGGAAGTTGCCGGGTGGGCTGCGGGCTGTGAGGGATTAGAGAGCGGGTGCCGGGCAGGGGGTGGGGCTGCAGCTCCTGCCTACCCTGCCATCTGCTGGGGTGCCCACCTGCTGTCTGGGGCCGCCTGCCCTCTGCCTCTGTTGGGGCTGTGCTCCGGACAGAGCCCAGTAACGCCGTGCCTGCACCCCACCCCCACCCCCATCTGCAGAGCAACGGCAAAGCAAGGATTGTGTTTTCACGGAGATCGTCCTGGAGAACAACTACACGGCCCTGCAGAACGCCAAGTACGAGGGCTGGTACATGGCCTTCACCCGCAAGGGCCGGCCCCGCAAGGGCTCCAAGACGCGGCAGCACCAGCGCGAGGTCCACTTCATGAAGCGGCTGCCGCGCGGCCACCACACCACCGAGCAGAGCCTGCGCTTCGAGTTTCTCAACTACCCGCCCTTCACGCGCAGCTTGCGCGGCAGCCAGAGAGGACTTGGGCCCCGGAGCCCCGATAGGCTAGGCGCCTGCCGGGCCCTTTCCGCAGCTCCCAGCGCATAGCTTTCCATCTCCAGGGAGCACAAACAGAAACTCAAGCAAGATGAGGTCTGCGCTACTGAAGGCTGGGGAGGAGCTGGCGGAACCCGGGTTTTAGTTGTTGATAATTGTTTGCTGTTGGGTTTTTTTTTTTTTTTAAACAAAAGAGAGGCTCTATTTTTGTAATCCACTTGGCTATGGTGTCTTCTTAACTGTTAGGAAGGCCAGTTATTGGCCAAGACTGGGGTCGGGGCAGAGCTGGGGTGGGGGTTGTTCGCTGGGAGTGGGGGGCTTTTTTCCAGTCTTGGAGAGGTGCTCTGAACACCAGCACCTGCAGGGCAAGCTGGCCAGGCAGCCAGGGACTCCAGGTGGGGGTAGGGAGGAAAGAGTCAGGACTTAGGTCAGGTGTTTTAAAGGGGGAGTGTCAGTGGGGGGGGGGTGGAGGTTGAGTATTAGTTGCTATTAAATGACCTAAGTATTTATTTAACTTGCATATTACATATGTGTGTTTAAGAGTGAGTCCTGCTACTGCCAGGCCCGTCCCCTGTCCTGCCCCAGCTGAGTGGGGTGGCAGGGAGATGAAGCACATCAGGCACAGCTCTGACTGTAGCCTCCTTCAGTTTAAGGAGTCATACCTGTCAGCCATCCCCATCATTGTTGCTGGAGGGGTTTTCCTGGGAGGACAGAAGCCGGGAAAGGAGCAAGAAGAGGCTCTTAACTGGTCTCGGGAGCTCGCAGACATGAACTTCCGAGCTTTTAACATGAGTTATTGCTAACACTTCCTTAGGCCACCTCTGGACCAGAAAGGATGACTCTGCTAGGACCAGAGCTCCAGTCATGGATACAATGAGTCTAAAAAAGTCCCTCTCTGTGTGTGCCTCGGTCTGTGTGGGAAACAGATGGGAGATGCCAGAGCTGGTTCTTTCTATCTGGCTCTAGAAAGTGAAAGAAAAGAGCAGCAAGCAGGGTCTAAGGTAGGGGTATGTCAAAGGGGGGACCTCCAAGGCTGGTGTTGACAATTGTGACATGGAACAAGTGCTAACTTTGGGAGATCCGGTTAGAGAGCTGTGAGTAGAAGGTGCTGGGCTTAGGTGCTGAGAAAGAGTCCAGGGGACTGTGGTCCAGGGGGAGGCTGCTGCCTTTGGAGAGATGGGGCCTAGAGGGAGAGGAACTGGGCGTGGGTGGGGAAGGGAAGGTCACAGGCCTGGGCACGGGTTGGGAAGGGAAGGCCACAGGCCAAGAGCTGAACTCAGGCTGGTAGAGCAGGTCATGCTCTGGGCAAGAGGACTGGCCCATGGTGTGTGGAGGGGTCTGTGTTTGGATGTGGATGGTGACACTGGCATCATACCACAGCATGGTATGGTCTGATGGAGAGCCCAAGCCCAAAAGAGCAGATCTTCTGAGGGCAGAGCTGGCCCAGTCTTCATAACCAAGACCTCCCATTCTGGTTGCGTCCATTGCCTTCTTTGAGGGTGTCCCTGGACTGTTCCCACAGCCCAGTTCTTGGGCCAATCCAGAAACTTCTTTTCTCTGGGCCTCTGTTTTTTGAAATGCCTCCTTTGGGAGAGGGGGCAGACTATGGCTTCCTAACCATTTGAGCCTCTCAGAGTTGCAGCTACAAGTCTCAGGCTCAGGTCATCCAAGTGGATCCAGAATTCTAGGGCTCAGTGGGAAGCTTTAGAGAAGAGAGATTAGGGATAGCCTGGGTCTGTCTATGCCACCTCTTCTGGCCTGCTATGGGGGTGAGGGGTTCTGGATAGAGTATGTTTCTCCTGGGTCATGGACACTGGGGATGTGGGTAGGGGTCTCTAGACATCTCTCTTCCAGCTCCCCCAGCTCTTAGTGCCTCCTCCTCTCCCCTCCCCCTTTAATTAATTCTGGGTGAGCAGCCTGGCTTTATTGTGCAAGGAGCTGGGGTCTCACTGTGGGAAAAGTCACACCTTCTGAGCAGCTTCTGATGCCATGCAAATGAAGAGACCGTCCAGGAAACGCTTTCATCTGCAGGGCCGCCTGTCCAGCCCCCAGCCCAGTAATTACCCATGTTTCATTTGTTTGAGAGCAATTCCTGGGGGAAGCCACAGGATAGGAGGGAGTCTGGAGTAGGGTGGAATGTCAGACTCTCTGCCTGTGATCCTGGCCACAAAGTGGGGCCATGTTGGGCCAGTGCTGGTCACTAGCTTAGGCCAAAGCTACCTCTGAAGCCCCCAGGCTGGCGATGACTGAGTACTCCAGAGTGGTGGGTGGAACCGTGCCATGGTTGTGATGAGGGAGAAGAGGTGAGCCGTCCAGAGAGCTGGACCCATCTAACAGAGAAGGGGGAGATGACTGATCGGGGTAGGGAGGGGTGTAGAGATAGATAGGATAGTGGGTATCTGGTCCATGAAGCTGCCTGAGGCTTTGAGAAGGGGTTGACTCCAGCAGGACCCCAGGCCAGGGACCTATGGGGGCAGAGCCCAGAGTAGTGGGGCTAGGCTGGGCTAGAGCACCCACCACCTTGTTTATCTTTGAGTTGCTGCCTCCACAGAGCCCTTGCTAATGGGGTTTTACAGCCCACTCAAGCTGCAACTGGCCAAGAATCAATCATTACCGGCACTTAGTGGTTTGATAGTTAACAGCCTGAACTGAAGCCAAACTGGTTGTTAACTGTGATAACAACTGATTTCAAGGGGTTATTGCCGGCCCAATATGCTCAGACCATTTATTTCGGGAAAACAAGCAGGGAGCTGTTGCAAGGCCCAGAAAAGGGAGGAGGGCTGGGATTTCCTCAGCCAAAAGGCCTGCTACTCTGTTTTGGAGTGGGTGCTGGCTGTGAGGGCCTTAGGGGCTGTCTGAGGTCTGCAAGAAGGCTTGACCTCCCAGAACTCATTGAAGACCAGTGTGCGGGCCAAAGTGATCCACACGGAAGGACCTCTCCACTCCCCCCTTCTCAGTTCTTACCTCTTCCTCATTCCCCACCTCCCCCTTTTCTTTTCTTCTGGCAGCACTTCCCATGAGGCCCTCGAGGGACGATTCTCTATGAGGAGGATCCCGGGCCTACTGGCCAGGTCTATTTGTCCCCACTCAGCAGTTGGAGCTGGACCCCTCACCCATTCTTCCCTCACCAGGGCTCCAAATTCAAGCAAGAACCTTGCCTCTCATTTCAAAGCCAGCAATGATTCCACCCAAGCCTTGACTAGAAAGAAGGAGTGAGAGTTCTCTCACTCTACCAGGTCCTGTCCAACCCTGTCTTCTAGTCTCAGCCAAATGGCAGCAGGAGGGCTATGACCAAGCATCATTCTAGAATTCTGCTACAGCAAAGGAGTTCTCTCATTATCTACAGATAGACAATGTGAGGCTCAGAAGTCACATAGCTAGCGCCAAAGCTAGTATAGAAATTAATCTTAATTCTCAGACCCAGACTGCCTCTTGAGAATTGCAGGTCTTTTCCTAATTCCATTAATTCATTTACTATTTATCAAGTGCCTATCAGGTGCCAGAATCTGTTCTGGGTAGAGGGGACAAAGCAGGAAATAAGAGACAAAGCCCTGTCATTACGGAGCTCGTAGTCTAGTGTGGGGGGTGGATGGATACAGAACAAACTGTATAAAATAGCAGACACAAGCAACCACCGTAGAGAAAAATTCAGAGAAGAGAATGAGTATGAAAAGTGGAGTAGAGTAGTAATAATTTTAAATAGGCTGATCAAAGGAGGCCTCACTGAAAACTTCATGCGGGAGCACACAGCTGACTGAGGTAAGGCAGTCAGATATCTGGGGGAGAGGCCATCAGGTAGAAGGAACAGCCAAGTGCAGAGCCTTACTGCATTAGGGGAAGAGGAAGGAGGCTAGTGTGGCTGGAGCCAAGTGAAGGGAGCTTTGAGTGAGTGTGTGTGTGTGTGTGTGTGTGTGTGTGTGTGTGTGTGTAGTGGAGGGGGTCGGGGGGTACAGAGAATAATGGAAACTGAAGCGAGGCTGGAGAGATAGAAGGGGTGGGATGTAGTGGGGCAGCTCTCATAGGGTCATACAAATGACTTTAGTTTTGACCCTGAATGAGACAGCAGGTATTGGGGGGTTTCAAGGAGTAGAGTGACATGATCTGAATTAAGTTTTGACAAGATTACTTTGGTTGAGAATAGACAGTAGATGGTGAGGGAAACCAGTTATGAAGTCATTGTAATAATCTAGGCAAGAGATTATAGTGGATTAGAGGTGGTGAGAAGAGATTGGAATTTTGGAGATTTTTTTTTTTTTTTTTTTTTTTGCCAGGAGAGATGACAGGATTTGCTGATGGATTTGAATGTGGGCTGCGAGAGAAAGAGAGTTGAGGGGTTCCCAAGATCACTAGCCTGAGACCCTGAAAGGATGGAGGGGCCATTTACTGACATGAAGATTCTAGGAGGGACAGATTCTGAGGGAAAGAGTGGGAGTTTAGTTTTGGCCACGTTAAGTCTGAGCTGACTAAATAAATATACAAGTGGATATGTTGAGTAGGACTTTGTGTATGAGTCTGGAATTCAGGGCGAGGTCTAGTGTGAAGATACAAATTTGGGAATATTCAGCACACAGGTAATTTCTAAAACCAGAAGATGGAATGGATTCCCTAGGGAGTAAAAGATTCTCTAGACATGGATTCTCTAGTAAGCATAGCTAGAGAACAGAAGAGCTCCAAACCTGAGCCTTGGTGTACTCCAAACTTTTAGAGGTCAGGGTGAAGGGGGGAACCAGCACAGAAGGTTAGGAACGTGCGGCCATGAGATAGGTGGGAAGAAAATTAATAGAGTTTAGTAACCTGATGATATAGCCTGAAGATTTTCAGTGGGTTAGGGAAACATTTTATTGTCATCAACTGTCTCCCTTCTCCCTGCTGCCACCAACTCCAGGGCTAAGAGGAAGTGGCCGACGAACAGGGTTAATTTAACATGGGAGTCTCCTGACTCTTCTCTCAGAGTCATCCTGCCTCTCCCCCTGCTGCCTTTACCTCCGGAACATAGCTCAAATCCACTCCATCTACGCTTCTACTTATCGACTGCCACCCTACTCCAAGCCATCTTCGCTTCTCGTATGGCTTATGGCAACAGCTGCTCTCCCTGTTTACTCTCTTATCCCCCTATAATCCTTTCTACACCCAGTAGCCACAGTTTTCAAAAACCCAAATCTGATAGTGTGATTATCATATCTAGAAAGGTTGAAGGGCTATGTCTTCTAGAATTGAATTCCAAGTCCTTTCCATGGCCTGCACAGTCCCCTGTCTGCCTATCTAACCTTACCACTTAACCACTCTCCCTTTTGCCTGCTCTCTGGGCACACAGCCTTCCAGCTAAACAAGCCAGGCCTCGTCATCTGCCTCAGAGCCTTTGCACTTGTTCTTTCCGCTTGGAATGCTCTTCCTCTAGATCACTGGATGACTGGCTACTCATTATGTAGATCTCTGCTGTCACTCCCTGGTTGTGTGTGTGTGTGTGTGTGTGTGTGTGTGTGTGTATTAAATTACACGATTGCACCGCCCATTATAGAAAGTTTGTCAATGTTCCTTTTCTGTTCTTTTTTTTTTTTGCTTTTTTTCTCCTGGGATGGTGGCTTCACCTCTATTATCTCTCTCTCATCTATCTATCTATCTATCTATCTATCTATCTATCTATCTATCATCTCTCTACCTAATTATTTATATTTCCCCTATCCCCTTCCCTTTGGCAACCATCAGCTTGTTCTCGATATCTATGGGTCTGTTTTTATTTTGTTTTATTTGTTTTTTCTTCTTAGATTCCACATATAAGTGAGATCATTTAGTATCTGTCTTTCTCTGACTTATTTCACTTAGCATAATACCCTCTAGGTCCAACCGTGACATTGCAAAGTTATACTTATCATTCTCTGACATTACCTTGTTATTCATTCACTTCCTTTGGTCTCTCTATACCTCCAAAGAGAACCAGAACTTCGATTTGCTCATTGATGAATATCCAGTGCCTGGAACAGTGCCTGGTATGTCATAGGTGTTCAGTAAACACTGGTTAAGCAATTGACCAATTAAAAATGAGTAGACTCAGGTGGGTTGGAATTCTCTGGTATTCAGGATTTGGGTCAGGCTTTAGGAAATGCTTGAAGGTCAGGGAGACTTGAGGGTAGTCTTAGGATGGATGACCCTCTGAGCCCATCCAGACTTGCATGGTTTTACGAAAATAAGGTCTAAGGCTGTCTGACACAAGCTCACTCCCATTATCTCATGCTGCAATAAATGTCTCCAAAACCTGGACAAATGAGTATCTAAGTAGGGCCTGTTGGGATGGATATCTCAGAACTTCCCCAAATTCAGCTTCCTTCCCTGCAACTGGGTTTCCATAGCAACCAGGGAACTTCAAAGGAGATAGTGAAGGGGAATTAAGAGCCAAAGAGAGCAGAAAAGAGAGGAGGAGTAAGGGGTAGCAAGACAAATGGGGAGCTGGCCGAACTCCTGGGGGATCCCCAAGTCCCATGTTACCGTGGAGGATTGCGTTAATAAGGTCCCTTTGGTTGCCCCCCTTCCTCATCTGGATCTTATGCTGACCCTCCAGAAGGAACTGTCCATCTAGGCAGGCCCCAGAGCTGACCCTCATGCATGCCCTGCCTACTGGTTGGCAGAGGCTGAGACCAGCTCAGCTCAGTCCTGCATTTCATCTACCCACCCTTACTCACTTCCCTCAGCAATAGTGAAACCAGCTAGGTAGGGACACTAGATTGGTTTGGGGAGCTGCATTTATTTTCCCTTTCTTCCTTGGCTGTGGATAGTGTGTGTGGGGGGGGGGTGGGGTGGGGGGGGGGGAGTCAGGGCATTATCCTATGCCAAGCAAGGCCCCTGGCTTTAGCACTTGGGAATTAAAGCCCCTAATGCTGAAGGATCAGATGGGCTCTAGTTTGGAGCCTGGCTGGAGGTGCTCAGAACAGGGGTCCAGGACTGCACACTGCTTTGAGGGGACAAATCCAAGCCTGGATGGGTTCTCTGCATGGTTTCCAGCTCCTGCTACCTTGAGCCCAGAAGACTAGAAAATACCTGGGAGTAGCAGAATGGCAAGCCCTCGAAGGCCAAGGCACTGGGCCCTGAGACTCAAGCCAACCGCCTCGAACCAGCCAGTGACTTTCAAGGGTGGGAGTGGCCAGGGCCAATACCAAATTCGAGCTGTCCCTCTGCAGACAGAGGTCTGCCCACAGGCACACAACTCCCAAACCCAGGCTCAAACCTCTACCTTCTTGGACTCCTCTCTGTTTCCAGCCACTAACATTTAATCATTTCAATTGGACGAACATTACCAACTCTTGCTAGATCTTTCTTTACAGAGAAAACCCCATGTGCCATCACAACCTACTCTTGGCCATTTCACACCCTCCCGCCTTGTCTCCCTGCCCAATGTCTCTCTGGGCATTTTTGTAACCCTCCCCCTCTCCGGCTCCTGCAGCCCACAGTAATGAAGAGCACACTCATAAAACATTCATCGTGGGTAATACGCCATGTAGAGTCTGCTTGATCTCTGTTCGATAGGAGAGGCTGGGTCAGTAGGATACCAGGTCTTAGGCTTCTGAGGGTTTGGGCTGACTTCTCTACTTAGGCTCAAATTCCAGCCACTCCATTAAGCCAGGCCTGATCTTCCCTGTTGGGGTGGAGGGTGGAGGGATCTGGGGCAGAGGAGAAGAGGGGGTTCCTGAGCAAAGGTGCCAGCTGCCCAGAGAGAGTGAGGTGACTTCTAGGGTCACTCCTAAGTGAGGCATGACTGGTAGCTGGGGCTCTGAAGAAAGCCGGAAGGTGAAGCTGTGACAGAAAGGCTAAAGCCCATGGTTGGTGCTGAGTGTGAGGAGGGTCAGAGCCTAAGCATTCATGTCTGGAACTGTGATGTTTGCCCTGGAGAGCCTGTCCCAGGAACAGGCTTCCATGTGGGCTGGGTAGAGAAAGGGAAGGGAAACAGAATCTTTTATCACTGTTCCCAACATCCCTGGAATTTGCACTGACATTGATGTGGCATCCCCCTGCCCCAAGACCTCAGCAAAGTCAGAGATGGAATTTAGAGAAATGGCTGCAGGAGCAGCCAGAAGTCAGCTGTGGCTCGGTGCCACTGTTAGAAGTAAGGGCTTTGGAGTCAGACAGAACTCAGCTTGAATCCTGGCTCCCTAACTGTGCAAACTGTGTGAGTCATTTCACCTTTCTAACCTCAATGACCTATCTGCAAAATGGGGACTATACTCCATTTTATACAGTTGTCGTGAAGATTAGTGTTTCCAGGAGTATGGAAGGTGTCTAGCGGAGGGCCTTAGCAACAGTTTCTTAACAAATGGTGATGCTGTGAGGAGGGACTCTGGGGAGGGTGGGGCTGGCTGAGCTAAGTCCCTTTGAGCTCAAGTTTATATAATGATGTCATTCAAGAGGCACCATGAGGAGCCAGAGGGAGACAGAATCTCCAGAGAGCTGTTCTTCCCAGGAAAACAGCTCTGACAGCCCCAGGGCCCAAGGTAGCTGGGTGGGATAAAGGACAAGGTCTTCATGCACATGAAGCCAGACCTCATTCAAGCAGGTGTGTGGGCCAAAGGCCTGGGCCCCTGAAGGTTTGGCAGAACAGAGAGGGCAACTCAACCACAAAAAAAAGAAAGAAAGAAAGAAGGAAAGAAAAAGAAGGAAAGAAAGAAAGAAGAAAGAAGGAAGGAAGGAAGGAAGGAAGGAAGGAAGGAAGAAGGAAGAGGAAGAAGAAAGAGAAAAGAGAAAGAAAGAAAAGAAAGAAAGAGAAAGAAAGAAAGAAAGAAAGAAAGAAAGAAGAAATCTTGCCATGGATGGACAACATAGATGGATCCAGAGGGTATGTGCTGAGTGAGTGGAGTAAATCAGAGAATGACAAATGACAGATGATTTCACTTACATGTGGAATCTAAAGAACAAAATAAACAAACCAACATAACAAGCAAACTCATAGATACAGAGAACATTTGATGATTACCAGATGGGAGGGGGTTGAATGGGTGAAAAAGGGATTAAAAAGTACAAATTGATAGTTACAAAATAGTCACGGGGATGTAAAGTATAGTGTAAGGAATGCAGTAATATTATTGTAAAAACAATGCATGGTGTCAGATGGGTACTAGATTTATTGGGATGATCACTGTAAGTTATGTAAATATCTAATCACCATGTTGTACGTCTGAAACTAATATAATATTGTATGCCAACTGTAACTGAAAAAAACTCTGAGAGGGAAGATACAATGGTGTCCTGCAAGAGGGGTGGTCTTCCTGCCCCCTCTCAGAGGCCAGTGTGCAGGTCCCTACCACCCTGCTCCTCAGATCTGGCCTGGCCTCCCCTCTGCCAACCCCCAAAGCAGCTCACACAAGTTGGGGATAGACTTGAGTCAGAGTTGTCTGGACTTGGAAAGATTGGAAAGAGGGAGGGACACAGACAGCACAGAGTCTCAACATTTAAGGCTTCTTATCTTTCCTCCCAGCCAATGACAACCTTTTCCTTTTCCCAGGACCCGTGCTACTACCTGAGACATTTATTGGGCACCTCCTCTCTGCTGGGCATTAAAGCAAGTGTTGGGAAGTAATGGTGAGCGAGTCAGACAGACCCTTGACTCCCATCTAGCGCAGATGGCCCCAGGTAGATAGTTGGTCCACAAGTTCACACGAGCTGTGGGAAAGGCTGAGAGAGGAGGAACAGGGGTTGTGCGAGGAAGGCGGGGTCCAGGGGAGGAGGGCAGGAATGCTCAGGGTTGAGGCCATGCTGGCTCTGAGGAGGACTGGTGCGAGAAAGGCCCTGGGCTGGTCCTGATTGAGTTCAGCTCAATTCATCTCAGTCCCAAGTACTGAGATGCTGGAGATAAGGGGGAGACAGGGCAAGCCCTGCCTTCAGGTGCCCTATGTATTGGGGTTCACAGACTGGTAAACCTATAGTTGTCACACCATGTGGTACGGGCAAAAATCATGTTAGCAGTAGGTACTCCTACACGTGACTGCATCATAAAAGTGATTGAAGAGAAGACAAGTTGAGAATGAGCAGCTTTGGAATTAGGGAAATTCATCTTTCCTGAACCTTAATTTCCTTATCTAGGAGGTAGGAGGTTTGAACTTTTTCCTTATCGAGAAAGTGGAAGGTTTGAACTAGATTATTTGTTTTCAAAAAAATTTTTGACAGTAGAACCTTAATTTTCAGAGGGAAGCCTATATAGAAACCTATTTCATAAAATAAATGTAAACAATGTTTGCCTTGGTAGGCTTGGGATTGGGATCCCTTGGTTTCTTCCTTCGTACCTGACATCAGCTGGGGCAGGTAGTGCAGGAGGTGGTGGGTCTGAACCATTCGGGGTTCTCTTGGGCATCCAGGGGAAGGTGATGGCAAGGACCCACTAGAAAGGAAGGGCTGGGTGGGCTCCGGGCCCTCTGTCCAGGGCCACCCCCTCAGCCCCACTGGGAAGGTGCCTCCAGGACAAGCAGCTAAGCCCACTCCTTCCTCAGAGCACCTGGACGTGCGGGCTGTTCCCACAGCCTCTCAGAGAGGCTCCCATCTCTTCCTGCATTGACCACTCACACCCAGGGATTATCTTAACCAGAAACTTCCATTCGGAACAAAGCTCCCAGGAATGAAACCCGAGCTGCCACTGAGAGGCTCCCAGGCTGAATGGGAAGTGGCTGGGAAAGGGAGGGAAAACTTCCAAAGAACTGGAAGCCTCAGGGAGGCCGCGAAACCCGAAGACAAACGACCAGCTAGTGGACTGGTGCTGGGGAGCTGCCACCGCCTTCTGCAGAACCAAAGGTCAGGGCTGAGCAGAGCGGGAAAATGAGGGGGAAGTGCACCCCCCCCCAGGCTTTTCAAGGGGAGAGTAATTGGTGCACCTGTGGCTAGGGCCAATATCCCCTGTGAGGCCCTCAGGGCTGGCCTGCAGTCACTCAAGCGGCCCCCTCCCTTTCCCTCTCCCCTCACTCCCCTCCCAGCTGCTTCCACTTATTCCAGTGGGCCGCTGGAGCAGTCAGAGAACCCAAGAGAGGGGAGAGGAGAGTAATAAACACAGTTACCATTTATCGGGCACCCATCAGGTGCCAGGTGCTGCATGTGAGTTCCGATCCTCACCATAGCCCTGCAAGGTAAGTACTTCTGGTCCCATTTTTACCAATGGGGGAAATTAAGGCGAAGAGAAGTTAGGCAACTTGCCCCAAGTGATTGAGCTAGTTAGTGGTTGACCTAGGATCTGAACCCAGGCCTTTTGGACTCTGAAATACTAAAGTGCCTTCTGCCATGCCACACTCTGCAGCCTTAAAATCCCTCCTGAGAGTCCAAAAACCTTAGTGAATTTCCAAATGGACTCTTTCTTCCCCTTCAAGCCACAGTGTAAGGCAGAGGAAATGCTATGAGTGGACATTTCTCTAGCTTTCTCTGGGACTTTGTGAAAGTGATTTTACTTCTTTGGGGCTCAGTCTCTTTGTTTGTAAAATAAGATTCATAATAGTGTCTATTTATAGGTGGAGGGCCAAAAAGACAACACATATAAAGTATTTAGAACAGTGCTGGGGGCAGAGTAAAGCACTCAATAAATGCGACTGTTGCTAGAAGAATTCCTTTTGCCTTCCCTGTGGGTAGCCCAGAGCCCTAAGGAAGAAGCCCTCAGCAGGCTGAGTGGATTATCCTAAACCCAACCCCCTTCCCAACTACCTCTAGGGATTCAGATGGAGGTTAGAAGGTGCCTCAGAGGGCTAAGGCCATGGAGATAATTTGGGAGCCAACAGGGACCGTCTGTTCAACCTCCAGAGCAGTTCTACACCCTCCAGTGGCTGAGCCACCAAGTCTTCCACATAAGTGAGGTGCCCCAGTATCGCTCTGAAAGGCTGGCTGTGAGTTCCAATCCAGCAGAATGCTCCATTTCAGAGGATCCTTGGAACCGAGCCTGCCTGGGCAAAGGGCAAAGGTGAGGTGGTTAGGTTGGGTCCCAGGTACTGGGCTTTTGTCTAGGCGTGGGTCTCCCTGGTATTGCTGAGTAGCAGGCAGCTCTGGGCTCTGAGAAGAAGTAGTTTTGCTGTGCTGAAGGTCAGGATCTTAGCCAGAGGCTGTGGCTTGCTGACTAGCTTTTCACCTGCTGTCTCCCAAGCTCAGGTTTCCCAGATGACTATCCTCTGGGACCAGCACCAAGAACTGGCTCTGCCCCACAGGTAGAGAGAGATCTTGCTGTCCCCTGCTCTACTTCTGCAACAACTGGGCATCTCAGGGCCTAGCTTCTTGTTGCCATTAGTGACTGGGGCTCGGGCTAAAAACTGGGGTTACTGTGTTTAAGGGCAAAGTCAAAGTCACCATTTATGATGCCTATGCTTGAGCTTGTGTAGTCAGTAGAAGGTGGTAACTGAGAATGGGTAGCAAACTGGACAGAAGGTCACCTCCAGTTTGGAGGCTGGCTCGTTGCAGAATGTGAGGCTTAAATATGCTTCTTTCCACACCACGCACCAAGCCCTGGACTCCGCTTGACTTCTCATTAATAAGGGAAGCAATGATTTTGTTCCTGTTCCTGGGAAGTTTACAATTTAGTAAGAAAAACGATGTATACAAATGATGGTTGGATATCAAATATGCAATTACAGATGGGTGTACTTTTCATTTTATTCCAACAATTCAGTACAGATGAGTCAGATAGTATCATTACCTTTTACAGATAAGAAAATTAAGGCATAAATGCAATATCCCATACTCATAAATATTTTAAACTAAGTGCTTAGGTACCAAGACTACAGTGGTGTGTGTGTGTGTGTGTGTGTGGTATGATTATATAAATATTTTTTAGTGCAGACCTTATGTTTCAGGCACTGTTTACATACATGATCTCAATTATTCCTTCTGTTGACCTCCTAACAGCTCAGTGTGTTAGGTACCAATATTCCCAACATTTACAGAGGAGGAAATTAGAGGTCATCAGGGTTAAATAATGTCCCTAAGCCACACAACTGGTAAATGGCTGAGCCAGGATTTGAAGCTGAGACTGTTGACTCCAGTCTTTCTACTCTGTAAAGCACACCAATGAGTAAGCAAGGCAGAGCAGCATGTAATGGAAAAAGTAACAACGTAATGCTAGGGAATTTCGGGGAAGAAAGAGTTCCCCCATAGTCGAAGGGAAGAAACACTGAAGAATGGAGACTTACTTGCCCAAGATCATTCAACCGATTAATCAGGAGTCAGAGGTGAAATTCAGGTGTCTATAGTCCAAGATCAATGCCAGTTTTGAATACGACTGACAATAAAAACTTTGAGAGGACTTCACCTTGGCTCTCTTCTGTTAAAGAAAAAAGTTTGAAGTCTTTGAAAGTCCCTTAGATCCTGTGTGAAATGTGAAATTTGGATGAACTAGAAGCGCATGCAGAAAGTGGCAAAGAAACAAACTCTCTCTCTCTCTTTCAGTCTCTCTCTCTCCATCTCTCTCTCCCCGCCACCTATCCCCCAACTCCATTTCTCTATTGGAGCAGCGTAGGACTCGCCTCACCTTCCACAGACCAGGACCCCCTTCCCTGCCCCCAAAGAGTGGGGCTCATTCTGCAGTCTTTCCATTTCAAAGCAGCCAGAACAAAAATTTCTAAACAGAGCCAAAGATTGTTTCACACCACCTGAATGCTCAAAAATCTCCATTGTTTCCCTCTGCCTACAAGGATAAAATTCAAATTCCTCAGCCAGGCATGGGATACACTTCATAATCTGACCACAACTTTCCAAATTTATCTCCTTCCACTTTTGTGGGAGATTCTAGTGATACAGGGTTTTTTTTAGCCATTTCCCGAATATTCCACACGCTTGCATGTGTTTGTTTATTCACGTGCTTTTCTCTCTGCCTAGATAAACTCCTATGTTCCCTTCAAAACCTAAAATTGCTTCTTCCCATTGTGTCTCCCGGGCAATCCTCTGTGGTCTCACACATTCTGTTTGTAACACTGAGTTATAAGTACTTATTGATAGCTGTAATTCTTCAAGTGGTTTAGAATATGGTAGGTGTTTCATAAATTGTGGTGACTGAATGAATGGATTCCAATCTGAGTGCCTTAGTGCTTGGTCTTGCCATTATGGGACAAGTAAGAGGGCTGCAAACCATGATCTGAGGAGACTTTGACTGACAATCTCCAGAGTTTTGGACTCTCCAAAGATTAGAGGTAGCTTTAGAAAAGAAATAATAATAAGCTACCATTTATTAAGTGCTTACTATCTAACAGGGACTGTACTAAGCCCCTTATCTGCCTCATCTAATCTCATTTTCACAACAATAGTTGTTATCCTGGTAAGGATTTTATCCCTTAAATAAGTTGTTACTCATGTTTTATAATTGGAAACAGGTTCAGAAAAGTGAAGAAATGTCTTCCTTCCACAGTTATGTAGTCAGGATTTGAATTCAGACCTCTTGGCCTTTAAAATTTAAGCTCTTAACTTCCAGGCTTTCCTGTCTTTGACTCCTTCAAGTGTGAACTTTTTCTTCTGTGTTAAGTGGGAAACCAAATCCCATTGCTTCTTCTGCCTAGTTAGCACTGGCTTGTCAGTTCTGAGGTATGTGGTATAGGAACTTGGGTTGTACATGCAGGCTGTGAGAGATCAGAAATCCCAGCTTGATGTTTATGCTGTGACCTTGAAATGCACCCTTGGAAGGATGGGAGGCGTCACTATGACCCCTGGAATGGCCTAGGCTGCCGGCTAAAGCAAAAAAAAAAAAAAAAAAAAAAAAAAAAAAATGGACAAAACAAAACAAAAAATTGACTTAGAGCTGACTGGAGATTCCCTCTTCAGGTTACAGGCACTTCGTTAGGAAAATAAAACCCGTTGTTGGAAGCTCAGAAGGACTTCACTTCACGGGCTGAACTTGGGTTCTAGCCTGGCTTTTGTTATTAACCGGCTGTGTGACCTCAGTCAAGGGGTTTAATCTGATAAGCTTTTGTGAGTAGGCAGAAAAACGGGCAAGGACCCAATGTGCTTAAGAAGGAAAGATCCAGATGACATCTAGAGAATGGGGGTCTGATTTGGAGTATAAGGTCACCCCAGGAAAGAGGCTCCAGAGCTGCTAATGGTAATGTCTCCATGTGCTACTGGGGCCAAGAGTCCTCGTAGGAGCAGGACCATGAGGAATGGGAGAGGAAATCAAAGACAAAGGAAGTATTCTTCTTCTCTTCTATGGATGCCAAACGTAGGTCCTATCACAGTCCCTCTGGAAAGTCAAGCAGTGGGCATCTAGAAACTCCCAGCCTCAGGAAGAACGAATTTTCCCCTTCTTTAGCCTGCCTCGTACCCAACACACTCTTCTGTCTGAAAAGTGGTTGCACTTCCTTTCACCTATGTCAACCTTCTCAGTAGAAAGTGTCCTCAGGGGAAGAAAATTTGACTTCTTCATCTGTGTTCCTTCGCCCCCATGCTGACTGCTTGGCACAGTAGGTACCACATGATTGTCAGATAAAAATGAATGAATGGGTGAATGGATAAGTCTCAGATGAGTAAGTAGAGTAAACCTTTAAAGCTCATTACAAAAGAGGAGTTATATTCAAGAGGAAATAGAATCTCAAATGGCTGGGGGGATTTAGAAGCAGAAAAGCTAAGAAGAGCTAACATCAATTCACGTGGTCCCTAGGGCCACTGGTGGCCACAGAATCCTTGATTGGGTCAACTCTAGGTTATTCTTAGGCTCTTTGGAGAAGATGTGAAGGCAGATGGTACATAGAGCTCAGGTTCATTGTCTCTAGCTAGAGTGACCATATGTCCTAGTTTATACATATTTTCCTTGAGTAATTATTAATACCTCAAAAGTGTCATGGTCCTGGCTTGGATGACAAATTTGCTTTTTCAGGTGGCACTACCTCCCCCCATTTTTTCTTTTTCATTGAGATATAATTCACATACCACAAAATTTATCCTTTAAAGTATACAATTCAGTGATTTTTAGTATATTGACAAAGTTGTACAATCATCACCACTAATTCCAGAGCATTTCATCACCCTTAAAAGAAACCTCATACCTATTAGCAGTCACTCTTCATTCCCTCCTTCCTCCCAGCCCCTGGAAACCACTAATCTACTTTCTGTCCTATGGATTTACCTTTTCTGTACATTTCATATATTTGGCTCCATACAACATGTGGCCTTTTGTGTCAGGCTTTTTACGTAGCCTAATGTTTTCAAGGTTCATTCATGTTATAATGTGAATTAGTACTTTGGACAAGAAATTATTTGGTCACTCTACATAAAGCTGTTAATATCATAGCTATTGCATTGTGGATGTTCCCTTGGAGCCAAAGAGGAATTGAGATGGAGGAGCCAGGCTTAGATTTTCTTATTGAAGAGGCCATTCTCTTGGCTCAAGGCACAGAAACATCGAGGGGGAACAAGGCAGAGAAGGAGCCTCATTTAGGATACTAGACTCATGAGTAGGCATTTTTATTGGCTTTGAGGTCCTTGACTCCCTGAGAGTAGTTACAGAGAACTGGCAACAGTCTAATCTATTGCTAGGTTCTTGGAGAAAAGCAGAGCTTAATGAATTAAAAAATGAACCAGGGGAGAAATGAACCACAGTCTCTGGATTTGAGCGTTTGCTCAGCCAGTGGCTTTGTGTGATCTTGAATTGGTCCCTCCATTTCTAGTCTCTGTAAAATGAGCACAGTGATAATTAGGAAAATCCCAAAGCTATTAGGTTTTAAGACACTTCATAGAATCTTCCAGTATTCTCTGGGCTGTTCTGTAAATGTGTAATGCTAAGATCCACACACTTAGGGTGGGCTGTACCTTTTAAAAGATATATATATGGCTCATACTGTGTGTGATTTTGAACACTCTAATCAGGTAGTTTGTGTGCTAGGCAGTTAGGCTAGAATTTTTTGGGTATACCTAACACTGTTTTAATGGCAGAGGGTTCATGATGGGAAAATGTTATGGATATTTCTGTAGATACATATCTACTTGTCTCATTTCCCCTAATGTGTTGAGTTCCCAGGCCAAGGGAACTTTTTATCTAGTTCTGCCTCTCCTACAATACCCAACACAAGTCCTTACACAGACAGGGGCCCCGCATGTACTGGAAGGAGGGGAAAGGGGGGCTAAGCAAGTGCTATTTGTTAGTATGTGGAAGTATTTCTTCATCTTTAGAGGACTGATTAACAATCCGCCAAACACTCGGATGCAAAGGGGGAAAACTGAGGAGGGCAGGGCATGCTAGCCAGGCCTGCTGCGCTGAAAGGAGCAGACGGGTAATTTCCAAATGACCATTTCAAAGGAAGGTTGAATTTCTCCAAGATAAGAGGGAGAGCAGAGAGCATGCCTATATCTCTAACCCCCTGAGCTCAGGGCCGTGATAACAGCTGTGGGGTTGGAAACCTAATGCTGATGAAAGAGTTAAAGGGTGGCTGCGGGCAGCTATCGGTGACACCGCTAGGAATTGAGCATGCTCCTGGAGCGCGGCTGGGGACTGGTGTTACTCCATGAATAGAGGCCACTCTCAGGGAGTTTTTCCTGGAACAGAATGGGGTCAGGGAGCCGCTTGGGGAACAATGGTTGCCACCGACTAGCTGAATTTCTTACAATCACACACCATACCCCCTGATCAAATAGCTCCTTTGTCCGGCTGATATAAAAACATGTCATACAATGATGATTTGGAAGAATGACACGGGTTTGCCTTTCACAGAGATCAGAAGGGCTTGTTGTGCAGCAGGGGGAAAAACATCAGAGTCAAGGAAAACCTGGAGAATAAAAGGAGCAAATGGAAACAGACAGCCACAATAAGAAAGGGCTGGGTTGCTCAAAAGGCGGACAAGGGCTTGGTTACCAGCAGGGAGACGGAGCAGCCAGGCAGCTCCATGGAAGAGCCTGCTGGATACCCAGCCACCAGTTTCACAGCGCCCCCTTGAAACTCTTGAGAAACTCAAAGAATTGAAGAAATACAACTTGGAGGAAGGTAGCTGGTGTCTGCAGGACTGAGTGCACAGACCAGAGGGACTGAGAAGTGACCTGAGAGCTCATCCTAGTCACACCGTTATTTTACAGATGGGAAAAACTGAGATCTGGGGAGGGATGGTGGCTTAGTTATTTACTTGGATTGTCTAGATTCAGATCTTGTTTTTACAACTGCTTCTCCTATTTCCCTCACTTTGAAGTTGGAAATGGAGAATCTTTTCAAACATTCTCTGTTCAGAGTGTAGAAGAGATGAGCTTTAGAGGTTGGACCAGGAGTCCTGCCTGAACCTGTGATTTCTTACATAATGGAATTCATACGAGGCAGTGCATGTTTTGTGTGCCTCTGTTTCCCTATCAATGAAGTGAGGACACCCCTGAAGCCAGCAAAGCAGCCGTTAGTTCGGCCATCATTTGTTAAATACCTTCTATTCATCCCACCCTGGATGAGGGCATGAGGGAGAAAAGGAAGGGAGAAACTTATTAAAAAATAAGACACCGTCACTGGACCCCATTAGGCAAATTCTGTTCAGATAGACTGTGGACACCGAACTTTGCTTCCTAGCTGAGACGTGTAACTGAAGTGGGCCGGTTTCCTCTCTGTTTCAGGTAGGTCAGACTGAGACTTTGTTGTTCAAAGAGAGACGGCTCACATAGCAGGATTCCTGCGGCTCCCAGTCATCAAGTAGGTTTACAAAGAAAATGACAATTGTCAATGTCACTAATTAACATTCATCTTTAGTACAGCAACCGTAAATGGATCTGAAGCCTTTATATTAGATTTCTGTAGAACTATGTGGGGTTAAAAAGCAGGAGTATTTTGGGTAAATATATTCTCTTTCATTCGCAGATCGTGAAATCCTTTACCAATAGATAGCCAGTTTTCAATGCTACCCCTGTGGGGAACGTGGCAAGTGCCACTCTCCCCGTTCCCCAGCTGGGAGGCCTGGGTCACAGAAAGGTTCTAAGCCCTGCCGTGGGGAATGGAAACCAAGCCTCCCACCCTCTTGTTCACTGCTCTGGCTTTCGACTAAAAAGCAAGGCACTAGAAAGCAAAACTAGAGATTAAACCAACCATGGATCTGGTATACCTCTGTTATAGAAAAGCAAAATGCTTTTATATTTTAAAATTTTAATTTACTTGCTTAAATAGGTAATACATATATGTGGTTCTTCAAAAGGTACAAAAGAATAGAAAATAAGTCTTCCTGTAACCTCTGTCTCTATATACACCATTCCCTATCCTACAGAGGACCAGTGACCAGGTTCTTAAGAGCTATTCTATGCATTTATGAACATATATATAAAATATTTTTTTCTCACATTTGATATATAAACTATTCTGTACATACAGACCATGTTAAAATGAATATGAAATGAACAAAACATTAGTGTTATGAGGCTCTAAGAAACCAAAGGTTATGACCAGGTCCTGGACAGAATGCCCAGCACTCTCCAGCTGAGCCAGTGGCTTTCTGTGTTCTGCTCTAGAGAAAGCTCCGCATGATTCCAGAGGTAGGTATACAAGTACCTCTGCGTGCGTTAAAGATAACCACCCCAAAGTGTGGCTAGTTGTGGTTGCACAATGATTTTTCTACATAACAAATGAAAAGTTAGCCAGAGTTCCAGAATAAGAGGGCAGGTGTATCCCACACCAGAGTCTTTTCCTAGCCCAGTCCTTTTCCTCCTTCATGTAGTAACTTAGAGCATTTTGGTGTGGTGTGTCCCATATAGATTTTAGGGCTGACATTTTGAATGCTTATTGTGTGTCAGGCTTTTAAAAATTGATCAGTACTTTTTAAACATTATTTAGCTTGATCTTCATCACTTTATTATCTCCATTGTACCGCTGAGGAAATGGAGGCTTAACTAATAAATGACAGAGCAAGGGAAGCTTGACCTTAAGTCTGTGTTCTGCTTTCATACTACTCCCGTGAGGTTCTTGCCTCTGTCTGATAGCTGAAGAATTGAAGTAAAGCTCCTCAGCCTGGAATCGAAGCCCCTCCATGATCTGTACCAAATTCTTTCCTAGGTTTACCCCTTCTCATTCCCTGTCATACACTGTATGCTTGAGTCACACCAGATCACTCTCTGACACTGGTCCTCACATTGTTTCAGGCCTTTGCACAGTCCGTTTCTTCCACATGGAAACTTTTTCTCTCCTCTGCCTAGTAAACCACAGACATGATTTTTTTTGAAAACGCAATCTATGTTACTTCACCGTTTAAAACCTGAGTTCCCTCACTGCCTAATGTGTTCAAGACTAAGTTTCTTAACTTCAAACAGAGGATGCTAATGTTCTGGGTCTGACTGACCTCTAGGCTCACCTCCCACACTTTCGTCTCCTACTTAATGCTCCACACCCATGACATACATACAGTTGAATATTTTGGCATTTTCCAGGCCTTTTTGCATGCGCTCTTCCTTCTTCCTAGAACGCTCTTCCCACTTTCCCCTTCACTTAGCTGATTCTGACTTATCCTTCTGATTATTGCTTGGGCCACAGGTCCTCTGAGGTCCTTTTCATTACTCTTCCAGGATCTTCATCTCCTTGTCATCCCCCCGGATCTCTAGTTTACAATATCTTTTTCTACATGATGAATTCCTCAAGGTCAGTGACCAAATTAATTAATGTCATATTTCCCAGAGCCTCACATAGGGGCTGGTATGTAGGCCATCTCAAGAAATAAGTGAGGAATGAAAGAATTGATAAATGGATGGATGGAAGAGCTAGAATTTAGAATCCCTGAATGGGGCCTAGGTACTCGGTCTGACCTTAGATCTTCCTTTTTTGCTGGCTGCTGCCTGATAGTCTCGGGATTACTCCCATCATTTGGAAACTCTTCGCTGCGATGTGACCTTGTTTTCGTGAGTCTCCCTCTTTGAGACTCAGTTTCCTCAAATGTAATATGAGAAGGTAAGAGTACATGATCCCTACTGGCCCTTCCAGATCAAGTGTTATGTGAATCCATTCTGCTTGCAAAGGAGGAGTTTTCCAAGTCCCATGTGCTTGCTTGTCGGGCGAGTACCAGTGATGGCAAGAGATTTTCAGAAACTGCAGCTTAACTCTCTAACTCAGAGGTCAGCGCTATGGCCCATTGGCCAAATCCCTCTCACTGCTTGTTTTCGTATGGCCCACAAGATAAGAATGTTTTTCACATTTTTAAATGATCATGGAAAAAAATGAAAAGAATACTATTTCATAACATGTAAAAATTATATGAGATTCATATTTCAGCATCCACACATAAAGTTGCATTGGAATGCAAATATGCTCATTTTTTTTACACATTGCTTCTGTTTCTTTTGCACTATGACAGCAGAGTTTAATAGTTGTGACAGAGACTATATGGCCCCCGAGTCCTAAAATATTTACCATCTGACTCTTTACAGAAAACATTTGTCAACCTCTGTTCTGACTTAAGAATACTCAGTGGCTTCCCATTATCTATAACAGTGCCGTCCAATAGAAAATGTAATGTGAGCTATATATGTAATTTTTAATTTTCTAAGTAACCATATTAAAAAGTAAAATAATTTTTTTTAAAAGTTTACTTTAAAAAAGTAAAAACTAATAATATATTTTTAATTTAACCCAATATATCAAAAAATGTCATTTTCAAAACATGTAATCACATAAAAAATAATTAATAAACTTTTACATTCTTTTGTTCATACTAAGTCTTCAAAATCTGGTGTATTTTGTACCTACAGTACACCTCAATTTGGACTAGCTACATTTAAGTGCTCAGTAGCCACATATGGCTCGTGGCTACTATATTTGACAGCTCAGAGCTATAAGATCGAGTCCATACTCTTTGACATGAAATTCTAGGACCTCTACTTTTTCCTTTTTCCCTTCTTTCCTCCCTTCCTTCCTTCCTTCCTTCCTTCCTTCCTTCCTTCCTTCCCTTCATTTTCTTTTCTTTCTTTCTTTCTTTCTTTCTTCTTTCTTTCTTTCTTTCTTTCTTTCTCTTTCTTTCTTTCTCTCTCTCTCTCTCTCTCTCTCTCTCTCTCTCTCTCTCTTTTTTCCGTTACAGCTTTATTCAGCTATAATGCACATTCTGTACAATTTACCAGTTAATGTGTACAATCAATGATTTTAAGTATATTTAGAGTTGGGCACCATCACCACAATCAATTTTAGAATATTTCACCACCCCCAAAAGAAACTCCATATGCTTTAGCGGTCACCTTTCTTCCCCACATCCTCCCCCAGCCCTAGGCAACAATTAGTCTATCTTCTGTCCCTATGAATCTGCCTACGTTTGACACTTCACAGAAATGGAAGCACACCAATATGGTCTTTCGTCACTGGCTTCTTTCACTTCGCATAATGTGTTCCAGGTTCATCCATGTTGTAGCATGTAACAGTTCTTCCTTTCTTTTTGTTGCTGAATAATATTCCATTGCTCCTTCCTTTATGGTATGATTTTTTTCCTCAAATAACTTTCCCTCAGGAGAATGAACCCCCAGGCTCCAGCAAACACTCAAGAAGGAAAAGAAAAATATGTTCTTTTTAATCCACAATGTTTAAGGTCAACCATAGGATCTGTTCAGATTTTTAGAGGCAAAAAAAGAGATAAAGACTTTGTGAAATCATTATACTATATTTTTAAAAAACAATGTCATTAGTAACCAAATACATTGTTTTTTTTTTAACAACAACAACAACAACAACAACAATAAAAATCTACAACATGATCCGAGGGAAAAACTTCAGATCAAACTGCTGGTGCCTCTAGGAGAGTGTACTAGGTGAGTCCATTAGGTACACCAGTAGACTGAACATGGCACCCGGCCTCGGCTGAGACCTCACAATATAGGCCATGAGATGTCTGACCTCAGTTCCAACTTCCTACCATCAGACACTCTTGCTGAACTGACTAGTCTGTTGACAGCTCCATGGGCAATGATCCCCATGCTCCCTACTTCCACAGCAAGAAAAAAACAAACCACAAACACCTACTAAACTCCAACCCTTGTTCCTTCAGCTCCTAGGATTATGCTCCAGGTGATTCTGACTCCTCCAAGACCCCACCCACATTTCCTGCTCCTCTTTCCTCTGCTTTAACCCCATATGCTGCCGTGGCTCCAACTCTTTTTCTATTCTGATTCTTCTTTACCTATTGGTCCCCTTTAACTCTTCCTTTTCTCCCGAACTCTCCATCCTTTTCCCATTTCTTCTCCTTTTATCGCCGTCCTATTCTCAAACTCTTCCTTTCTTTTCCACATCTTGGTTGCTCCCTCCTTCCCTTGTCTTCCCCAAATGCCATCATTTTTCCTCTTTCCTTGTCTTTTCTCTCCAAACGTTCCATGTATGTAGGTGGAGCTGGGAAGGCCCTTCGTCCCATCTCACAGGAGGTAGCAAAGAATCTAGGAGGCAGATCTGAGATTGAAATTTGACTCCATCGTTTAATTGCTGTGTAACTATGAGCAAATGATTCAACCTCCTCCATAGGATCAAAAGTATATAAAGTGGCATACAGTGTGCTCTCAATAATCACGCGTCATCCTTTGCAAGCCTAAGAGTAGGAGACTCCTTGCCAAAGGTCCCAGAACTACCAGCCACCTCCGTGATTTTTCTTTCACACCTTCTCATTTTGGTCCCTCCCGCACCCCATGTGCATTTCTTTCTCTCTACTTCTGGAGGCTGCCCTTTCACTGTCTCCCCATTTTTACTCTCCTCTGACCCTTTCTTTAGCTCTGCTACTCTCCCCTTCTCCTCCCACTTTCCCAATTCTTTTCCAGGTCCCTCCTCAAGCCAGTGGCACTCTGTCTCACTTTAAGTCACAAGGCTCTTCAAGGTCCAGGGTCCTATCAGCCACAGGAACATTGGGCCCCTGAAGGCATTCTGATTGGCTGGTCCTTTCAGCCAATGATTTCCTAGTTCCACTGCCTGGGCCACAAGTGCATCACAGTCACATGGTCCAGTCCTTTGAAGCCTGGGATCAGTACTTTCTGATGGGGCTGAGCGCGGCTGGAGTTTTAAATTGCTCCTCCTCCACTTGTCTCTCTTCTTTAAGTTTTCCATGTTATCATAGTCACTAGTCACTAATGCTTGCTAGAGCAACTTGGCAAGTACATAAAACTGAAAATGGGCACTTTGTTTTGAAGTCATGCTGCCGTGGCAACAGTTCCACTAGATGTTAACTCTCCTATCATTTTATTGCCTCTGTGTAACATTGCCTATTGGTGGATATTTAGGAGATGGAACATCCAGTGAGGACTGGGTTAGCTCCTTTGGAAAAGGCCTATCGGGCCTGATTGAGAGCCATCCATCCTAGCTTGTCTCCAGGGATACCAAAGGCTGAACCCAAAGAGACTGCCTTTGAGGATGAGAAGATCCCCTGGAAATTAGTGACCCTGTGGCCACAGCTGCAAATGCCTAATACTAACAGTGGCTCTCTATAGGGCCTGGGCTAGATGCCAGGCAATTTACAGACATTATTTCAACCAGCCCTCACAATAACTCTACAAAGTGGGTGAAATGGTTAGCCCATAGCCAGTGTTGTTAGGATTCAAATCCAGGTCTCATGCTAGAAGCTGTGGTATTGCCATCTTACCCTTTGCTTTTCTGTAAAAATGTTAACAGTCACTAAGAGTGAGCCTCTGTTTTGTGCCGGGTACTCGGCTCAGTTTCTTACATATATTATTATCTCATTGAGTTTGCACAATAATCCTTTCAGAAAGTATGTTGATTTTCCTTTTTACAGATGAAGAGGCTGAGGTTTAGAAAAGTTCTGTAACTTATTCAAGATTACATAGCCTGTAAGTAAGCAGGTGAAACCATACTCACACCTTGCCTATTTGACTCCTTAGCTCATGCCTTGTTGGCTGCCCCATGCAAAGTTTCTATCTAATTTGAGGGTTTGGACCAGAGCTGGCTTCAGCCCGGGCAGGCACTTATTTAGGGAACAGGTAAGAGCTGAGATCTGTCTGAAATTCTTCAGAATCACAGATTCTTCCTCTGACACCCTCTACTGAATGAACTCAAGTAAGGCCCTGTGAAGAGGCAGCTATTCTTCATTCTGCAAGGGGGTCACAAGGCAACTCTGTGACGTTTCCATTATTGTGCTTTAGTCTCCCCATCCTGTGCATCTGGATCCTACTGAGCCTTTGGTTCTCCCTGACTTTGTTTAAAAGAAAAATACCCCATGCCAAAGACTCACAGGGGCAGTAATGGCTTTGAAGGGGAGTTTTTCAGAACTTCAGGCTTCCGTTTGATATCTCTATGTCCCAGTTTGTTCTGTCTCTCAAGATTTCACAAAGTATTGGGTAGAACAGGTAAAATAATGTAAATGATAGAATAAGAATGGGAATAAATAGTTTAGTTCATGGTTCTGAACATTTTAGATCAAAGATTCTCAGAGTATGGTCTGGGGACCTCTGAGGCTCTCCAAGATCCTTTCAGAGATATGCAAGATCATAGTAATACTAAATTGTTATCTGCCTTACTCATTCTCATTCTCTTACAAGTAAACAGTGGACTTTTTCATAAACTACAAAATGTGAAGCTTCTGGAAAAGCTTCATTCATTACATTCAGATTTTTGCATTCATTGCAACAGATTGAATGAAGCAAATATGAGAATCATGTCGTCTATGAAGCCAGAAATTAGATTTGCAAAAATGCAAAACAGCCTTACTTCACTCACTAATTTTTGGGAAAGCATAGTTATTTTTAATAAGAATACTTATGCCATATGTAATAGGTTTATTATTTAAAAAATGAATTAACTATCTTTAAAAGTTCTCGGTTTATTTCTAATATGGTAAATAGACCTCAATACATTTCAAGGGAGTAAAGGAGTCCTGAGAACAAAAACTTTGAGAACTGTTGCTTTAGATTATCATTAGTAGCATATCAAAATTTAGTTAGGCCTAATTGTGAGGTGTGCAAAAGAATTTCCAGAATCACAGTTCTGACTAACTGGAATTTCCAGTAAGAAGAGCTGATAGCAGTTAGATCCTCTCACCCCAACAGGACCCAGAGACAACATAAAAATCTGAACCAGATTCGGGCTAGACCCTATGATATGCAAAGAGAAAATGCATTTGTGGAAACAGTTTAAAGGATGGGATTTTGGAGGTAATTTTTTTCAATCTTATTGAAGTATAACTAAAGTACACTAACTTGCACATATTAAAGTGTACGGTTTGGTCAGTTTTGACATATGGATATACCTGTGAAATCATCACCACAGTCAAGATTATAAACATTTCCATCACCTCCAAAAGTCCCTTTGTGCCCCTTTGCAATTCATCCTTGCCTCCACCTCATCCCCAGCTAACCACTGATTTGCTTCCTATCACCATAGATTAGTTTCTTATTTTCTGTATGGATTCAAACAGTTAGTACTCATTTTTGCCTGGCTTCTTTCACCCTGCAGAGTGATTTTGAGATTCCTCCATGTTACTGTGCTGGAGATGAGATTTCAACTCTAGTTTTGCCAACTGCGTGACTTTGGAGAAATTACTTACCCTGTCTGTTCTTCAGAAAGAAAACAATAATAATAAAAAAATTCCTATCTTGCATAGTTGCGAAGATAAAATGAGTCCATATAAGTAAATAAAACAGTTTAGTTCCTGGTACTTACTGGGTGCTTGATAATTAGTAGTTATTTTTGATCTATGCTTGAGGAAGGAATTAAGGAGGGTAACTAGTACAGCATGTGAGCAGGGGAGAATCTTGTTTAGATTAATTCGATTCATAGCTCAGGTTTAACTATTTGTGAAACGTTTCTCACTCGCATACCCCAAACCTCCACACTTGCCAGCCTAACCAGGAAATTTTTTTTAGTGAGGGCTGGGGACATGGAAATTTGTAGCTTTGAAAGTCCAGCCAATTTGGAGTTACCCTGTTGGAAAAAAACAAAATCCCACTAGACTGCTTTGAAAATGGAAAAGGTGTATTCCTTCTTCATCCTCGTTGATTCCAACTGGCCAGGTTTCTTCAGACTTGGAATGAGAACCTGTTGCCTGAGGATGGGGAGAACTTTAGAAGTTTCTTGGCCAGAGGAGATTGAGGTTTTCTGTGTGACTCGTTGCAGCCGAGCCTGGGTTGGGACAGAAGTGGTCAAGCTGAGGAGTTTCTCAGAAAATCTGAACGGGATCCCCAGCTTCTCAGGCTTTCTAAGTGCCAAGGGCCATGGGGACCTGTTACAATCATGTTGTGTTTGCTACTGGCAACTGAAGTTTCTTGTCTCCTCATGCTGCTGGGAGGTAACTGCTTTTTCCTAAGCCTGAAGACACAGTCTGAGAGAAAAAAAACAAAGAGGACATGAGAGAAGAAGAGAGGAGGGAGGGTGAGAGAGGGCTGAATTGATCGCCGTCTGTTCAGGTCTAGCTGGAAAACACAATGAAGTGAAAAGCCTTCTTGGTTGGTGAGCTTTTCTTCATTTTTTCCCAGGGTTTGAAGTGGGGAGGGAGGGATGGAAAAAAAAGAAAAGAAGAGGTGGAAGACTGACAAGGCCTGAGCAGGAGTCGCATGAAGCCTTAGGGTTGGGGATGGGAAAGTAACTTAGTGATTCTGGGACCCTCTTGGGTCACCCCCTTACTGACCAATGCCTTCCTTCCACAAGAGACTGTGGCTCAGGGTGATGCTGCCAGTAGTGTATTTTGAACGAAGAAAAACCCAGTAGCTGAAGCCCGCCCATCCCTGCCCTAGAAAAAAACACCACATAATTTTTCTTCCAGTTAAGGGTGGGGTGGGCGTTGATGTTGGTTTTATTTTTTTCTAGTATAGAGTATCTGCAAACTTTTATTGAGTTCTTACTTTGTGCCAAGCACTAGCTGAAGTGCTTTAGAGACATTATCTCAATTAATCTTTGCAACAACCTTGTGATGTGGTGGTTCTATTATTATCCCCATCTTATAGATAAAGAAACAGAGGCTTAGAAAGGTTAAGTAAAGAACCTAAGGTTATACAACTAGTAACCAGCAGAACGAGGCTTTATCCCCAGGTCTTCTCAAACTCTGAGCCTGCATTCTTAAGTATATTATAACACTGTGTATATATTTAAATATAGTCTCTTAAATAGCTCTTAAATAATTTAATATTACTCAGAGGAAAGGAGGGCTGGAGCTGGGGAGACAGGAGGTGGGTAGTCATGTGGAGAGCAATGTGATATGGGCCATACCAGCAAGTTGAAATAAATGCTTTTGGAGGCTGAAGAAGAGAATACTTTTTTCTATAGGCCTGGGATGTGGGGTTAAGGAAGTATTTTTACTTTTTACTTAAAAATCTACATATGTGACTTTTTATTTTATTTTATATTTTATTTTATAGTCAGAGAGCTTATGTTCCAGTGGGAATGATGATTGGACCTACCTCCTGGGACACCCTAGGTCTTTACCCCTATCCTTTCTTACCTCAATGTAAGCTCCATTTCCTTCATTTCTAGAGCAGTTTTCCCTAATATGCTCGACCAGGTCAATTTTTATAAAACCATGGACCTATCTTTTATAGCACTTTAGCATCAGTGCTAAGTAAGTTGTTTGATTCTTTGACTAAAGTCTGTAAACTCCTTGAGGGCAGGCACAATGTCTAATTTCTTGTTTTATTTTGTTTTTTAGCTCACTAGTGACAGGTTCATAGTAGGCTTTCATTAAATACTTATTGAATGAATAAATAAAATAAGATAATGTATGGAAAAGACTTGGTATGGTGCTGGCAGAGTCAGCACTCAATGAAACACTATCTGCTAGTATTACTTGATATTTATGCTGCTTAACTTGCAAACTAAAGTAAGCTCCATCTATACCTCCCTGCCTTGACATCTAGCACTGTGTAATGAACTCTGCTGATTGATACTTAACTGCCATTGCCCCTTCCTTTCTTGTCTGCAGGCCATGGATGTTGTGTGATTCTTTACCTTCTCTTCAGACCAGTAAGTGGCACAACTAGGATTTGAATCTAAGCAGTAAGCACCACAGCCCGCGTTCTCCATTTTTTTAAAAAAGTCACATATTGGTAAATATTTGCAAATCATATATTTGATAAGGAGTTAATATCTGAAATATATAAAGAACTTCTATAACTCAGCAATAACAACAACAACAACAAAAAACAAACAACCCAGTTCAAAACTAGGCAAAGGACTTGAATAGAAATTTCTCTAAAGAAGGTATATAGATGGCCGATAAGATGCTCATGAAAGATGTTCAACAGTACTAATAGTTGGGGAAAAGCCAATCAAAACCACAATGGAATACGACCTCACAACCATTAGGATGACTACTATACTAGAAACAAACAAACAAACAAAAAGAAACGAAGAAAAACAAAAAATAACAAGTGTTGCTGTGATGTGAAGAAATTGGAACCCTTGTGCAATGTTGGTGGGAATGTAAATGTTGCAGCCGCAGTGGAAAAGGTATGGCAGTTCCTCAAAAAATAACAAATAGACGTAGCAGTTGATCCAGCAATTCCACTTCTGGGTAACTACCCAAAGGAATTGAAAGCGGAATTGCAAAAAGGATCTGTATACCCGTATTCATAGCAGTATTATTCGCAATACCCAAAAGGTGGAACGACCCAAGTGTCCATCGACAGATGAATGGATAAATGAAATGTGGTATATATACATAAGGGACTATCATTTAGCCTTAAGAAGAAGGAAATTCTGATGCATACCACAGAATGAATGAACCTTGAGGACAGCGTAAGTGCAGTAAGCCAGATCCAGAAGGACAAATACTGCAGAGTCCACAGATGTGAGGTATCTCGAGTCGTCAACTACGCAGAGACAGAAAGTAGAATACTAGTGGCTGGGGGTTGGGAGGAAGAAGATGAGGAGTTGCTGATTAATGGGCACAGTGTTTCAGTTTTGTAAGGTGAGGAGATGTCTGTGGATGCCTGGTGTGATGCGGGCAGGAAATGAACCTGCTTAATACCATTGAACTGTACATTTGAAAATGGTTAAGGTGGTAAATTTTGCGTTATGCATATTCCTACCACAATTTTAAACAGTTAATGATGCACAAACATTTTTTTTCCGTTAAAAAAAGACTCAGACATGTGTATGAGAATTATATTTCAGCATAACTGATGTATATATGTTTAAATATGTGTGTCTGTAGACATATAATACGTATATAAAGTTACATATTAAAAAGAAAAGTAAAAGGGGTTTTTTAACCTCATCATCCCAGGTCTGCAGGCCCATGAGTCATGGCGATCCCATTGGTCTTACTGGTGACTCGTATACAGGTGAGTATGTGATGAGAGTCTGGCTAGTGGGACATGAGAGTAAGTCTGCTGGGGGTTTCTGAGAAAAGTTTCCCCACTGATAAAGAAACACACAAGAAGATTGGGTCTGTCTTCTGCCGGATCTTATCTCGTCCACGTGAGATACCTAGAGCTGCAGCAGCAATCTGGGAACCATGAAGTGTGCTAATGGAGACGATGCTGACATGCTGAGAACGTCAGAATAGGAAAAATGCTTCATCTGAAGCGACAACACAGTGATGGCATCATTGGATTTTAAATTGGGGGCCTCCTTCCTCCAGGTGTCTTCATATGAGACTATACATGTTTCTTGTTCAAGCCATTTCGAGTTGGGTTTTCTGTGACGTACAGCCAAAGTTACAGAAATAGAATATTATAGAATCAGGGCTGGGCTCCTCTGGCCCTTTGAGTGCCTTTTCTTGTGCAGCCTTCCTCACGTCAGAATAAATTGCATTTTCCTCTCCCCGGAAACACAGAGGCGTTGATAGCCCAAAGTCTACCAGGTTCCCAGGGCGAGGCTGCGAGTTTGTGGTAGCTACAGAGGCACACCACTCAGATCTCCCTTCAAGGAGGATTTGCCATGTGGCCGCCCTTCAGAGTTGAGCCCATGTTCTTCACTGGCAGCCCTTGCTAATGACCGAGCATAGCAGAAGGGCCAAGGCCTGGCCATTTCTGCCAGTGTAGGACTCCTCCAACCTGCAGTCTTACCTCCAGAGCCTTTTCCTTCCCAATTCTGCTTCTTCCTTCTTTTGTCTTTCCCAGGCAGTCCCCCTCCCCCACCCACACTGCTTGCACACTTTACTCTGTCTCAGAGTCTGCTTCCCAGAAGACACAACTGACAGAGTCAAAAACCAATGATGACTCCTTTTGAGGGATTTATCCAGCCTGGCATAAAAATAGAAGGCCTGCTTTCTCCTTTTTGTTGTTCTATATCTTTCCCAACACATTCTTATTATCTTAAATAACAGATCAGCAGACAGTCAATTATTTAGCAATTGCTAAGTGCCTGCTCATGATAGCACTGTGCCGGAGGCCTGCATTCCTTGTCTCATTCAGTCCTCAGGGAAGTCCTGTGAGATGGATGTAAGGTTCCTTATTTAACTGATGAGGAAACTAAGTCTTGAGACATTAGATGATATATCTAAGGTCACAACATCAGAAAGTGGGAAATTTCCTTTTATTCATATCTGGTTCCCTCAAAGAACCCTGCCTTCCTCTTTAAAACACTTCTCCTACCTCTATTATTCTTTATTCTTCTGCTCCACTTTACCACTCTCTGAAATTACAGTTTTATATGTTTATTATTTGTCTCTGTCTCTGAAAGGAAACCTTTCCAGGGCAGTGACCCTGTCTTATTTACTGCTGTATCCCCAGAACCTAGAACAGTATCTGGCACTGAGCAGTGCTCAACTAATCACAATAGATGCATAGAGGAAACTGAGCTCTCTTTAAGGCATGTTTATATTCATGGTTTTCAATAATAACATGGCACATTTGAATAACACTCTACAGTGAAGTATTTCCACCGCCATCTCATTTGACTGACACTGTTACTCCTTCAGGGTCTTCTCACACTTGTTGGTCTTTCTGCCTCCTTCTGTTACTTTCTTAGGGAGGCTGGCCCCTGATTTCCCTGCCCAAGTTAGGAACCTGTGTTATACACTCTTTTCATGCCTTGTAAGCCTCTTGTAACCCTTATCACAATGGTAGTTAAATAATTACGTGATTATTTTATGACTGGCTCCCCCGCTAGCTGAAGGCTCCATGAGGACAGGGCATTGTAATGCCTATATATGTCATATGCCTCTGTGTCTGACACACTGTGGTGCTTCTTATGTACATGTGCATATGAATATGTGTATATGTATATGTATATGTATAAAATGAATTATTTCCACTCAAGAGATGGGAAGATCTATGGTCTAAATTGCTGGTTGAAAACTTTTTTGTTTGTTATCCACAGTAAGGAATGTATTGTTTATTTGACCCCAGGAAATACACAACCGTACCCTCACATGATAGTGCTTCTACTTATTGTGGGCTAAGGACTGAGAGTTTCTATTCTATTCAACTTGATTTCATTAAAAATGTTTAGGTCCAATCCATTTCATTGATTTTATGACCAATATCTGACCAGCCTGGCCTAAGTGACTTGTTCAAGGTCACCTAATTAGTATAGCGGTAGAATCAGAAGAAAACCCAGTATTCTCCTACCTCCTACACTCTGGTGGGTTTCTAGGCCTAAAGCAAAACTATCACAAAAGTCTTGTGTTAGTTTTGATAACCAAAGAACAAATTTGTTCTCCTTTTTGGCTACAACTAAGGCAATGCTAGTCTCACCATCCACAGGCATTTCAATTTGGTTTGTCCAGGCACCTCGGCTCCCTGCGATGCAGCTGTCCAGAGGTTCTTCCTAGAAGCTCTAAAAGGGGAGATTTAGCTTTAATGGGCAGCACACCCAGACTTGTTGGAATTCTCATCCAAATTACACCAAACATGAACATATGGACAAAGGCACATGGCATATTAAATGATTTACTGGGGTCAAAGATCAAGTCAATGGCAGGCCTGAAGTTAACCTGTCACACATCCTCAGAGTCTGCTAGGCTGACACAAGGAGCCTCAGCTAGGCAGGGCCATCAGCCTGGACCTGGTCAGTCGTCAGCCAGTTAATCTGCAACGGCACCTTCTTTTCCTACTAGAGAGAGTTTGACTTGAACTCCTGGGAGACCTGTCTTCTTGGAATCTAGATTTCTGTGCTTCAGAGTCTAATTTAGCTGGTGTTGAACGCGGAAGGCTAGAGAAAGCTGAAACTTGTTTATTTGTTCTTTTATTCCTGGATTTATAATTCGACGTAATATACTGTATGTCTGTCTGTACATGTGTTGATCTCAAAAAATGTTTGAGCTTGCCTGCTTCTCAGGCCATGTTGGCAGGCAGCTGTTAAAGCCATCAGCGATGTTTGCTTCCAGTTACAAAAGAAAACATTCTCTATTTGGGGCTATGTTGTTGTTTTTTTCTTTCCTGATTTAAAAGGGGAAATATGTTTCCCAGTAGAGATGTGAGGCTGCCCCCATCCCCTTCTATGGCTAAGAATGACTAAGAAATGTTTTTGGCACACCTGGTTCATCATCTTTCTAATATTCATACTCTTTTTCTCTCCCTGTGGAAGTATTCTTAGGGGATTTGGTTTGAAATTATTTGAGCAACTGGGCATGTTTCTCTCCCCTCCCTGGGGATGCCAGTTTATGGTTCAACATCTCTCTCAAACTCTGGTGTGCTTTTAGCTAAGAAAGAGTCAGGTTGTGTCCCATTATCAGGTGCACTGACGAAATAACTACTGATGGGACCAAGAAAACATGAGTAATTCTAACCTTTGCCCAGAACCTTTGAAGGAATGCATAAACCCTGACCTCACTTTGGTGCTTTGGAGAGACCATCTGGGGAAAACTTTATTTCCCAAAATATATATGAAATTGAGAGTTCCTCTGGCTGGGAAGTAGGAAAAACCAGATGGCAAATGTGGGGTTCGCATATGCAAATATTTGTTTCAGAGAAAATGATTTAAACATGGTAAGTGCACTCTTGAAGGACTGACTTGTGCCCAGGCGAAGAGCACGGAGGGAGTTGGAGGTGAAGAGGAGCGAAGAACAGAGAAGCTAGACAATAGCTGGGAAATAGGACACAGGGCAGTATGAGTTGCTGGAGGTTGGAGGTGCCTTTGGAAGTGTCAGACCAAAGCTCAGTAATCAGCTGGACGCAAGAGAGGCAGGAAGGTTTGAAAATGAAGAATAGAAGCCTGCAGGGACAAACGTGGCTGTCTAAATGAAAGAGGCTTGGTTGTAAAAAAAAAAAAAAAAAAAAAAAGACTTGACAAATAGTACCTCAGAGAAATCCAAGGATGGTTAAAATCACTCAAAGGACAGCTTTGACTTAGAATTGAAGATGAGGTCTGGGCCACTACATGAAAGGTCTCAATAGCCCCAGGATTTCTGACTAAAGGGCATAGTCAAGTTGAGTCGGCTAATCACCATGCTAATGTGCTAATCACCTGAATGAGCCTTAAGACTCTAAGTAACAAGTCTTTTAAATGGTATTTTAAAAAAAAAATTCAGATTCTAATCTTTTATTCCTGGTATATGGGAAAGCAATTGACTTTTGTGTACTGACCTCCTAACATGAAATCTCTCTCCATTTATTTAGACTCCCTTTATTTCTTTCATCAGTTTTCTGCATATAGATCCTGTACATGTTTTATAACCAAGTGTTTTCTTTTTTTGGGGGGGGTACTATTTTTAAATGGTGTTGTTTTTTAAATTTCAAATCCCAATTATTTATTGCTAGTCTTTAGGAAAGCATAAGAAACTATACTTTTATATTCTTAACTGCCATTTTGAGCCTGTACCCAAAAACACTCTTCTCTTAATGAGTGAAAGCTGGGGCAGGATGGGTCAGTAATCACAGCTGTCCCCCTCCCCAACTTTCTCTCTTTCCTCACTCTGTAAATATTTGTTGATTTCATTTGGCTGAGTTGATGTTATGCTAAAGAACAGCTAGGGAGGAAGGGGTACCGTTGAGAAATAAGGGAATACGTCTCAAGGTTAAGATCTTTGGAAGAGAGGTTTGAACTCTTGGTGTTTGAGACAGAATGGTGGGTGTGAGAAAGTTGGTGGTAACAGTGTCATGAGAAGCGGAGAGAAGACTTTACCAAATGATGTGGCTAAAGATGAAGGCATATTATGCCTGGGGTTATATGTAACGATCTACCAAAATAGTATATGAATTGAGACTAAACTACTGTGTTTTTTTTTTTTTGGCCCAGAATAATTAGAGTATAATTAGGTCATTGCTGTATTAATGTTTACGCTAATGTTTGTTTCAGAAAACAATAAGGAAACATGAACCATCTCTGTGCAACTTGGGGTTGTTGCTGACATGAGGCTTGTTGGTTGTGAGAAATTGGGGCTTTCAGTGAAAGCTGGGTTGAGAAAAAATGAGAAGATTCTAGACAGTACATTTTTCCCCCAGTGCCTAGAAAGGTACCTGGGAAGTAGTTCTCAATTAGTGTATATTGAACAAATATGAAAGCAACTAAGCAAAGTTGACTTTAGTGCCCAAGTATCTAAGGGTGGCAGGGCAGGAATGAGTTTAAGCAACTATTCTCAAGGAATCTAGGATAACAGCTAAGTCACGACTCATGTGGCTTCCAGGGATTTTTACTGGGACAATAAGTAGACTGACACTCTGCATAGAAAGACTGCTGCTTAATTAGTGACTGAGGTAGCTGAGAGACGTGGATGGCTCTGCTTTGGATTACAGGTGAACTGTCTGTGGATTCATACCTTCCCTAAATCTATAGAATGTCCACTGAGCTGTCAGAGAAGGAAATGGGTAGCTGGAGAGATATGCTGGTGTGCTGGAGGACCATGTAGTGATAAGACAGCCCTTAGAATCTCTCTGAATCTGCATCACCTACGAGTCCCTCAAGCTGTGATTAAAGAGTTGTGCCTTTTGCTGGAGGGACCTTAGAGGGTGGCTGCAAGGGAAGAAGTGGGAGCCAGAGCCAAGGCCTTGGAGCAGTGGGGGCAGGTCACCTATGAAGTGCTGCCAAAGGCCCAACTTTCATTCTGGGTCTCAAGGAAATACTTTACAGAAGGTTCTCAGAGGGAACATGTCTGCAAGAACAGGCATATCACGTACATTTCTTTTGTGCCTCTGCAAACACTAAAGTTTCTTTAGGTAGTTACCATACTCAAGAGCACCACCATTTTCTTCTTAGGTAAGGACCTAAGAGTCAATAATAACATTATTTCAGAGAGAGACAAGTGTTCATTAGCAGTTAAATATGGAGAGAGGTTTTATTACATGAAGCCAAGAGCATGAGCTATGCAATCAGAGGATCTTAGTTCAGTTTTCAGTTCTGCCATACACTAGCTTGGTTATAAATCACTTGAATCTCTGAATCTCTGAGAAATAGGGATGATAATAACAATAATATCCATTCTGTTGCCTTTGCAGGCTATTGTGGTAAGCAAGGAAGTGCTGTACATTAATTATAATTATTGTTGGGGCAAGAAGTGCTCCCTGAAAATTGCCCCAGGAGAGAGTTCATTTAGAAGGACTGACATGGACCTACTGATCCAAGCAGGTCATGAAGAGTGGGAGGAGCAAAGAGGGTCAGTCAACAAATTTTTATTTTATTTACCATCTACTATGTGTAAAATATTCTTGATGCAGAAGGGAAAATGTGGGGTAGGGGAAAGAAATAGTAGGCATGGTTTCTGTCCTTTGACAGGCTACCTGAAGAAGACAAATACATGGTAAAAACTATGACCAATACCAGGTAGAAAAGAAATACTACAATACAGGTAGTACAGGCACATGCCAAATGAATAGTCAAGTCAGGGAGTGCTAACAATTTTTGTGGGAGAGCTTTCACGAGTTTGTGTTGATGGATAGGTGGAATTCAGATGAGAGATGACTTTTCTAGAAAGAAAGAAGGTGGGAACAAAGGCTCAGAGGCCAGTATAAACAGGACATTCATGTCACCTATCAGACACTCACGACACACTCCACATTGTGCTAATTTACATGCTGTTGTCTAGTTTAACATATACTTAGTAATACAGTGAATTAAGCTTTGTCATCCTGTTTTACAGATGAGGAAACTGAAGCTCAGCAAGATTAAATACTTTGCCCAAAGTCACCCAATAAAGAAATGGCAGAGCTAGGTTCAAGTCTAGATGATCTGACTCCAAGTCTTTACCCAGTATTGTTTGGAATACTACAAATAGGTAGTTTGGATAGGTAGGTTTCATGCTGGGACAATAAGGAGAGCCATCAGAGGAAACTAGAATATTGAGTGCTGGGCAAAGGGGTTTGTATTAACCATGAAACCTATGGGTGGCAAAGTTCTCCAAGTAAGGGAGGGAGCAACAGAACTAAAGTTTGTCGGGGATTTCCAAGTCTGTGGGGGCATAGGCTGTCTTAACTATTAATTAGGCAGTTCAGGAGGAAGGAAGCTAGCCCCTTGTCATTTATTCCTGGATGGTTCCTCTCGTTGAACTTATTGTCTCAATTGTGTTACTCCTGAGTACTCTCAAATACTTCTGCAATTTCCACCCCAGAGATAGCATCATATTTCAGTAATGATAAAAGCGAACGAGATTCAGATTGGTCCTAGATCCTATAGTGAACTACAGTGATGAGAATGCTCACACACAGAATATTTTACCATCCTGAGTACCACCGAATCAAGCCTTCTACTAAGAGGCTTCTACATTCTTTTCCTAAACTGAAGATATTCATGTAGGTCAATGGTGAGAGACAAATTGCTGGAGGGTTAACAGACAATGCCCACTCTTTACATTGTACGTGGGAATTTCTCAACTGATTAAGTAGTAGTTTTCTAGGGGTCTCAAGTGTGTAGCTGCAGTAGCAATTCTTTCTGTCCTTCAATTCCTCTTTTTAAATGAATTTTAAAAATAGGTGTTGATCTTCAAAGCTTTACAAAAAGTACATGCCCCATGACCCAGCAATATTACTGTTAGGAATTTATAAGTAAATTTAAAGCAAAGTCAAGTATGTGAATATGAAGCACTCTTTATAATTCTAAAAAACTAGGAACACCTAAGTTTCCAATAATAGGGAACTGGCTGAGTGAATTATGGTACGTCTTATTCAGTGGAATGCTATGCAGCCATTAAACACACTGTTTAAGAATATTTATTGGCGTAGAAAAATGTCAAGGTTATATCAAGCTACAGTTGAGGCCAATTTTACATTTTTAAAAGTGTATAACCACTCTTTCATACCTGTAAGGATGGCTATTTAAAAAACAAACAAACAAACAGAAAACAAGTATTGCTTTGGATATAGAGAAATTTGAACATCGTGCACTGCTGGTGAGAATGTAAAATGGTACAGCCATTGTGGAAAACTATATGGTGGTTTCTCAAAATCTAAACAAAGAATTACCATTTGATCCAGCAATTCCACTTCTGGGTACATATACAAAGAACCGAAAGCAGGGGCTCGTATAGGTATATGTATCTCAGTGTTCATTGCAGCATCCTTCACAATAACCAAAAGGTGGAAACAACCCATATGTCTATTGTGGATGAATTGATAAATTGTGGTTTATACATACAATGGAATATTGCTCAGCCTTTAAAAGAAGTGACATTCTGATATGTGCCACAACATGATTAAACCTTGCAGACATTATGCTAAGTGAAATAAACCAGGTAGAAAGCACAAATATTGCATAAGTCCACTTACATGAGGTGGTTACCAGAGCCTGGGCAAGGGGAAAATGAGTCATTATTGTTTAATGGGTGCAGAGTTTCAGTTTGGGATGATGAAAAACTTCTGGAGGTAGATGGTGGTGATGGTTGCACAACAATGTGAATGTACTTAATGCCACGAACCTCTACACTTAAAAATGGTTAAATGGTAAATTTTACGTTATGTATATTCTGCCACAATAAATTTTTTCATTTAGAAAAATATACACAAAAGACTATATGGAAGACTAGGTAGCAGATTATAGGTGATTTAATTTTTTTTTTTTAATCTTGCATTGATTTTTTAAATCATTTAAAATTATTTTTTAAGTATATGAAAATTATATAAATACATTCTTCCTGTGAAATGGTAAAATATTACAGATATAGTTAAAATCCCCTTAGATCACCTCCCTCACTCCCATATGTATATACGATTGTTTTATACATATCATTTTTGTAATATCACTTTTCATCTTTTTTTCACTAAACACTATTTCTTAGAAATGTTTCCTCTCTCAGCTTCACTCTTTTTAAGCATAGCATATTATTCTATAGATGGATACATTATAGTTTATTTTTCCGCTTGCCTACTGATGGGCATTTAGATTGTTTAATTGTAGTTTTTTGCTATTACTAACTAACAATGCTGCATGAACAAAATTTGTGTTTTTTAAGTTGATTCTAATAAAATGTTTTCTTTATAAATAAAACATATTTATAAAATGTTTTATTTATAAAGAGAAAAAGTACTGTAAAATATTAAAAATATTTTTTTATTTAATTTAAACTGGAACAAAGACAGTGACTTTAATTCCGTGTGTGCCCCCATTAAGGTGCCGCAAGACACATAGATGCCCTAATGCTGTGAATGTGTTGGGAACCAGGTAACAAAACTTGGCCTCCACTATTTTTCCTTTACAGAATCCAGATTAGAATAGGTCTATCAGCTCTGTAATTTTCATAATTCACATGAAAACTGAAAAGACCAACAGCTACTACAGATAAGAGATAGTGTACACTCTTAAAACCTCAAATCAAAGGAACTGAGTCGTGGAAAGAGATTTTCAGCCCACGGCGGGGAAAGGTGATAAAATAGGTATCTCAACCCTATGGTACATCAAAATTCTGAGGTAGAATTGATATAATTTGATTCCTTGGTTATACAACCATGATTGCTCCTGTCACCATCTGATCTTCAACCCCTAACTTTACACTCGGGATGCTGGAGACGTTAGAATTAATGAGGAAATCAGCAAATTCCCTCTACTTAGTGCCACGTCATCTTTAACCAAAGGTGCAACTGAGTGTAAAATAAGTAAAGTTCTTGCATTTGCTAAAATGAGTTACAACACAAAGGCTCTCCAGTTAAGAAAAAAAAAAAGAAAGAAAAAGAAAAAACTGCCCCCCTTCAGCCTCCCCTCAAGCCTCTAATCTCAGCTGTGAAAAAGAACTGTACTTTACTGTCCACAAAACAGCCTATTTTCAAAGTGAGGGGAGAATTGCTCCGTGAGGAGAGCCATCAGTAACTGTGGTTCATGAATTCCTGCTTGTTTATAGAAAGCAGTGGCTAAGGATAGACACTTTGAAACCACCTGTGAAAGAATTAAAGACCAAGGGGGGCAAAACCCCCATCACAGACAGAATCTCACTGATCAAGTGTGAAAGAAAAGGAAGAAAGAAAAAGCCAAGTAGATCTTTGCAGGCAACCACTAGATGGACATAGAATTCAAAAACATTCTTTAGTGAGATCAAGGATGGCAGGCTTTGAAGCCTGGAGGGCTGGCGAGTCTCAGAAACGGCCTGGCCGTGGCAATCCCCACACCGAAGCGTCCACAGTCTTGCACTTGCTGGAGTAAAGCATTTAAATTGGAACAATGTCAAATTTCACAGCTATCTTATGTCCAGTGACCTTACGGGACCCCAAGGAAAAACAGATAAAAAAAATGATTGTTCTCGACAAGTTCCTGAAAGCGAAGAAGTCACATAGGCAACCTCAAGAAGCAACTTCAAAATGAAAAACGCCCACAAACTATTTCGTGTGGGGGCGGCAAGCAAACAGTGTGCTTATTTACTTATTCCTCTATTTATTCTTTTTACTGAGGACTCATGGTGTGTCTTATTCTTTACAGAACACACACAAAGATAAAGTTCTATCATCACAAAACATTAATTTCTGAGGATAGATATTGTGGGTAAAGAGGAGGTCACAACTATTCTGAATTATTTAATCAGTTTGAAACAGGTTTTATTGTTATTTTAAAAAGTGAAACATAACTAATGTCTGACCAAAAATTTCTGTACATTTTGTCAAAGAATAATTTGAAGACAAAAGTGAGATCTCAAACCTCTGTTGTATTTTTAGACAAGGATTTCAAGGACATTTCTTATCCCCTAACTATGCCTGAGTGAATTGTCTTAGCTGTTTTTTTTCCTTTTAAAAGAAATAAACATATAGATGTAGCTAAAATTCCCTTTCATTACTCACCCCAATCTCATTTCCCTTCTTCCTTCTCAGAGGCAGCCACTACCATGAGTTTGAGATGTATAATTCTGTTCTAATTTTTTGTAATTTGTGTGTGTATTAAATTTTAAATGACATCACACTGTATGTATTGTTCTGAATTTATTTATTTTGATAATTACATTCAACTGTATATATTTTTGCCACCTATCCAGGTATATGTTTCATTCCTTTTTTGGACTTAATGCTTTGAAGGAAAAACCAAGGAAGTAAACCAAGTCTATGTATACCAGAACAGTTGTATGTACCTGTATGTTTCTGCCTGTCTCTGATCAAGAGACTAAAGTCAGGAGGACTTCTGGGAAGAAGAGAGGCCTAAATTCAGTTTTTGAAAGAGATGAAAAAATGCAAAGTGACAAAGCATGTCATATGGCAGGCATTTCAGAGGTACCCTAAAAAAATTTCCTAAACTAGAAATTGTGAGATTTGCTGTATCATCTTTCCTTCATTATACAGAATACAGGTTTTATGGCTTAACAAAAACATTTTGGCTAGACCAAGGTTTGGCTGCGAAAGATTTTTAAAAAGGGGTTGCTATACTAATCAAGTCACAATTTCCTGAAACCAAACAACTCCAGAAATTCTATAAAACACTATTATTTAAGTCCAACAGGTGGATAAACAAACCAATTACAAATGAAAGAATCTTTGATCAATGGAGTCGTTGGTGTGTGCTGAATAAAATACATTCAACATGTATTTGTAGTATGAGATAAAGTTATGGAGGTCACAAGGGAGTGCTACTTATGTTAGTAGTTTTAATTTTACCTTGTCAGCAACTGCTGTGTATAAAACTTGAGAAAGCAAGACTTTGATTTGTTCAGGTTTCCTTAAGGAGGGGCCACAGAATCCTTGAAGCATGATTTGAAAAAGATGGATAAGATATTCCACCCAAAATTCAACATCACCTTTAATCTTGCCCTCTCCTCCTCTAATCCCTAGGTAATGTTTTGTGCTTCTTTTGCAGGAAAGCAATTTTGTTAATCACTTTAGCACCAATTCTTGCATCCCTGGCAATACTCAGAACTGCTTCCATCCAAGTCTTTGATGTGGGAAAGAAACACACACACTCTTTCGCATGTAATCTGAAAACAATTCACCTCTTGCCAATGAATGCACAGCACTCCACTTTAATAGAGAGCAAGTTTTGTGGAGGTTTCTAATCCTTTCTGCCAAAGAAGAGAAGAGAATCACTCAGGTAGCCCAACCTCATTCAGGAGTTAAAATCACTTGGAATGTTTTGTGGTGTGTTTGGGGCTTTTTAAAAATATCACTTGCTGAAGATTACTGCTCTCAAGGGAAATCAAAACAACTCAAGATTTAAAAAAATAAATAAATAAAAAATAAAAAATAAAAAAGACTCCCCATCCGCAACTCAAACAGGATATTCTTCTCAACTCAGATAACTCTTGATCTAAGTGTATTACAAGAAACCTGCTTTAATCCCTCAAAGCAATGGTGTTATAGATAAGTAGCGGTAACTGAGGTGGCTTAAATTCCAGAAATGTACAAAAGATTTGGTTGGGAACAAAACTAAAAAAGAAAGAAAGCTCAATCTGCATTGCTGTGACTTGAAGAGGTAAAATTAGAGCAGTAAAAATGCAAAGAATGACCCCTAAAAAAGAATAGCCATAAAAGCCCAGAATTGTCTTATGGTCGTATAGGCTGCTTACCGTGTATGCCTGAATTGTCTGTACGTTTTAGGGGTGTGTTTGTGTAAGCATTTAAAGAAAGTGAAATCTGGATCTGATGAAATTCATTTGAAAATTTATTTATACATTTTACTGTGATATTACAGCATTCTGAAGCTTTACTTCACAAATGATTTTCTTTCCCTTTTTATAATTTTTGAGTTCCAATATTTTCTCAATTTAGTCCTTTTCCCTAAAATATCAGTTTACTTAAATATAATTAGACAGACTTTATTCTTTTTTCTTCTGTTAGTAATTATCACATTTTCACAATTTGGGTATTAATTTTGATCTTTCTGACATCCCAGTTAACATATTGCAAATCTCCCCACCCTCCTTTCTCCATGATAGGTCTCTTTTGCAAGGCAATAGTGATTTCTTTCATGATGGCCTCTTCCATTTACCCAAAATATGCTCAACATGCTCTTTTACTTTTTAGAGAGTACCTTCTTTTTTCAGGGAAAATGCTTATTATTTGATAGGTAATACATACAAATAGTTGTAATAAACACAAATAGTTAATAGTGAAAAATTCAAAAGGTATAAAACAATACACTACAGTGAAAAAAAAAAAAAACTTGTCTCTCATCTACCTCCCCCAGAAGCAAATACTGGTGCTGGGTTTTTGTTCATTTCTCTAGAGATACTTGGCATACAAAAGTCAAAGCACACACGTAGTTCTCCCCCTCCCCCACCACCAATGGCAATATATTACACACACTGTTCTTCACTTTTCTTTATTGACTTAATGTGTATTAGAGATTCTTCTGTAACAATGCATATGATCTCCCTTGTTCTTCTTTCACAGCTGCTTATTATTCTATTCTACGGATGTTGCATAACTTACTTAAACAGTTTGGAATGCATTTGTTCCAAACACTTTCCTGTCACTGGCTTGTTCCTTTTTCAGGTTGTTTCTATGACTCTATCTTGGGTACTGTTGAATATGTGACTTTAATTGCAACATGGAAGGCTCTTGAACAAATTAAATTTTATTTTCTAAACATTTGAAACCTTTAAAAATTTACCCAAAGCGATATGGGTTTCTAGTTTTCAAAAGACCAGCATTATTAAAGTTGTGTGATGCCAAGACTTTTGGTTACCTCCTCTCAGTCTTATCATCGATCCCACTTAGATCATAATATGATCTAACTGCTTAAACATTTAAATTTTGGTTGTTCATTGACTTTCCTATGTGGGTTAACATAGGATACTGATTGAGAATTTCATTCTAATAGCTGATATTGACTTTAATTCTCTTAACCTGCAAAATATTAGATATTGCTTTACATCCCTTTAATTGATTACCAATTTAACATGCTATCTCATCTATGACTAAAGATTCAAATCAGGGAAATTGGAATTTCTCATTGACCTCAACTATTTTGAAGAGCTTGGCAAGCTGTAGGGCCTGACCAATGATTACTCTCCTATTGCTGAGAGGTCCAGGAGATGGAGATCTTGAGAGATTATAGATTAAATCTCCTGGGTTGTGCCACACATCTGCTGAGATCCGTCATGCTTAAGGAATGCGTGAGCACCTGGGCAAAGTTCCTCTCTACCTCTTGGTGGCTTCATAGCACTTGGGGGCCCATGCCCTTGCCAAGTGAGGATTTGAACTCTTTGTCTTGCCAGGGCTGATATCTATGCAATTATTATTTGGTTCTACTCTCAGACTGATTTCAGTGTTAGCTTTTTTTTTTTTTTAAACGCCTACAGCACCTGGTATTCCTTGGTGGTCTCCCATCCATGTACTAACCAGACTCAACCCTGCATAGCTTCTGAGATCAGACGGGATTGGGCACATTCAGGGTGGCATGGCCACAGACCAGTTTCAGCTTTTTAATTTGTCCATGTTGCTCCTAATTCATAACCTTCCATCACAGATGTGAGGTTTAGCTTCTTTTGGCTTACTCTTTTACTGGGAAACTCTTCTGGCATAAAGCCTGTCATTTGTTGTGAAGGATCGCTGCTGGTGTTAAAGCAAGAGTTGGTGGCCCAATGGCCATTGTCCTGTGTTAGGAGCAGGTGGTCTCTCTAAGCTCTATGTGTTTGGAAACTCTGACCAGAGTTTGTGCTGCTAAAGGAAGGGCTCGAGCTGCATTCCTTGTTTCCAGATCAATCTATTGAACTTGGGAAGATCTCTAAGGGCTAGCTTGGACTTCTTCCTACTTTTTTCTCCAAGATGGATTTTAAATGTAGGAGATTTTCCTTATTCATTGCTCCATTCGTGTTTGAAGCAGTTGCTGTAAAAGAGGAAAAAACACATTATACAAAATATATATATTTTTAGAAGTAGTGACACAGATTCTCAAAGGATAACAGTTAAATTTTGGTCCAAAAGCCATAATTGAGCTTTACCTACTATATGTATGGGTGTATACACACTTTTTTAAAAAATAAAAATTCTGCCCCCCCAAATCAAATAAGACCTATCCTTATCCCAGTCACATCCAAACTTTTGTTTATATTTAACAACTGAACACAATTCGCCATCTGTTCAAAATAATGTAATTGAATGATACTCCGGAAAAGTTACCTTTTGTGTTTTTCACGTTTTTAACAGGACCCAAAACCTAAGGTAAATGATATCCTATGATTCATTCAGTGTAATGAATGTCTCAAATGAAAAACTTTACCTGAAGTTAGGAATTCTTAAATGGTAATATTAATTAAAGAATCAGAAATAAGAATTTTATATTTGATCTGGCACTTTCTTTTAGAACTGAAGATACTTAGGAGAATTCTTTTCCAGAACTTATCATTCTTTTCTTAAAAAAAACAAAAACAACTCTTAAGATCGTATTTTATATATAGTCTATCTCAGTGGTGACCTTATTGTTATGTCTGTATGTGTTTATTTAAAGAAATCCCCATGTAATCATGACAATTTCACATGGTTTTATGGTTCCATTCATCTTCAAGTTTTATATCGTCATCATCTGTTGCTAAATGACTCAGTCTTCTGACTGATGAGGATCAGAGAAATCACAAATGCTGATGCCATATGGCAATTAGATCCTAATGCTGATGGTGTGATCTACATTTTGTTTAGAATCTCTTTGACCACCACCTACTAACATGAAGAAGGCCATATTAGACTAACTAATGATAGCATTGCTTCACTGGCAAATCTGGAAATATGTTTTCTTTTCCCTACAAAGTTACATTTTATATTTCTATTATGCCCACTCTCTTACTTGCTCTTCTAGCCAATTATAGAGATATGGTCCTTAAAATTTATATACATGTGTATATTTACATTATGTATGTATATTTAAGTACAAATATATACATTTATATAAAAAAAATTGGTTCTTGGAAATGTCTGTTTCCTCAGAGTTGTAAAGTCAAGATAGTATCTTGGAATGGTATCTGACCCTTTGGTAAAAGAATTTTCCTAGTATAGCTGTTAACTTGGATAACTACAAATCTTTTTTGTTGGAGATGACTTTGGTGACATTATTTTTATTCTTTTTCTTTTGCATTTGGGGGGACAGGACAGGGTTTCATAATATCATGAATCTCCACAATTCAAGAAACATACTGCCTTCATGTGCATCCAACTTTTGTAAAAATTTTCTATAAAAGTCACAAAAGGCTAAAATGGACTTTAAAAATAATTTTATTTGTAGAACAGATTTAGATTTACAGAAAAATTGTGAAGTTAGTATAGAGTTCCCACATATTCTTATTACCAACATCTTACATTAGTATTGTTCATCTGTAACGATTAATGGATCAATCGGATTTCCTTAGTTTTTACCTAATGTTCTTTCTCTTCTCTGTTTTAGGATATCACATTACATTAAATTGTCATATCTCCTTTGGTTCCTTTTGGCTCAGACAATTTCTCAGACTTTCTTTGATTTTGACATTTTCGAGGAATACTGATCAGATAATTTTGTAGAATGTCCCTCAATTGGGATTTGCCTGATGTTTTTTTCATTATTAGACTGGGATTATGAGTTTTGGGGAAGAAGACCACAGAGGTAAAGTACCATTTTCAAACATTATAGGAAGGGTACTTACTATCAACACGACTTAATAACTGTTGAACTTGATCACCTGGCTGACATAGTGTTTGTCAGCCTTCTCCACTGTGAAGTTACTCTCCCCCTCCGCCTCTTTCCAGGTTGTACTCTTTGGAAGGAAGTCACTACATGCAGCTGTCTTTGGAGTGTGTGTGTGTGTGTGGTGGGAGGGTGGGGAGTTATGTTCTACCTTCTTGAAGGTGAAGTACAACAAATTATTTGGAATACTTCTGCGTGGGAGATCTGTAAAATAAACTTTTAAAATATTATGAATTAGATTAATTATTTCTTATGTTTAGGTGTAAATACCTCTTAGGTTAGTTTTTTTTTTAAAAAACTGATTATCGGTGTAATACATTCTTATTGCAGAAAACTTAGAAAATGTAGAAAAGTGTGAAGCAACAGCGAAAAGAACTACCCATAATTCCACCTCTCATGAACATCCATTTCTAGCATTGTCATATTTCGTTCTAGTCTTTTCTGTATAAAGTAACTATTTTTAAACAGTACTTGCAATTTTTTCATATAAAATAGAAATATTTTATCTTTGAATATAACAAAAGTAGATTCATAGAAAAACAGAGCAGATCTTGGTGATGTTTCTAACTGCCAACCTAAGATAATTTCTGAAAACAACACTTTGGATTCTACTCTTCCATTATGAGGTACTCAAATGTTTATAGACACAGAATTCATGTTAGGCTTCTTATTTCTTCTTTCTTATACTCTAATTTGTTTCTTTGTTTTATCACTAAATGTTTTACACTTTAAATGGAATAGAGTTTGAACAAATTGAGATGTCTAGTTAAAAAAATCTGGCAATAATCTAGCTTCAAATCTTCAAATTTCTTGTTGCACGGTGTGTTTGGACACATGAAAACTTTTTTTTTTGAGAGACTTTACTGATTTTGTAAAGGGGTACATGCATCATAAAAATTATGAAAACAAAAAGTACAAAGTAAATCCAAAAATCTTTACTAGAGATACCATTATTATATTATTTCTATAAAATCTCCCTTTGCATATACACAGGTAGAGACAAATTTACAAAAAAGGCTCATATAATACATACCATACATTCATTGTTACTTAAATTTAGTGGAAGAAAATGATGCTGAAGCAAAATGAAATCACTAAACTTCAGTTAGATGTTCTTTTACAAGATGTATTAGTTGCTACAACTCCATTAAAAGTTTTGCAAACACATTATGAAAAGCATTGAGAGGCTGTATAGTCTATCTAGTTAACTCCTAAAAAGTGATCGAGACAAGAAGAGGGGCAACGTTAATTGCTTAGAAGCAGCTTTTATTTAGATACCAGAACTGCATGATGGTCAGAGGTAAAATATGATATTATTCACTACCCAGAATTCCACCTCTCATGAGGTATCTTTATTAGTTGTAAGGGATCTTGGAAGACCCTCAATTCAATGCCTTAATTCCATTTTCTGTTGTGTATGGCAGAGGCATGGTTCAGCGTATAAGCTCTGGGGTTAGACTGAATTCGATACCTGCTCTGCCACTTAGGAACCATGGGACCATAGGCCTCAGTTTCATCTTCTGCAAACAGGTGAATAGCATCTTCCTCATGTGGTTGTTGTTAGGCATAAGTGAGAACATACAGAGAAAGCTCTTACAATAGTGCCTGACATATAGTAAGTGCTCAATAAATATTAGCTATTATTGTCATAGAGGAATAATGGTAAACATCTGAGCTAATGTACGACATTGAAAATTATCAGTCACAGAATAATCTCTTTCTCACTCATTCGTCTCAGAATATTTCCTCTGTTAAATCTGCCTACTTTTAAAGTTAAAGGCTGGGTCCCTGAGGCTTTAACCAATGGGGATGTGGACACTGGAGTACTGTATATGGGAACAGCTATCTGAGATTGTCACCTATGTTTATAAGAATGGACAGAACACACAAATCTAGCTTTTTTTATAATCCTAAACATACATTATATACTACTAAAAGACCAATAATTACTACTCTGCATGTCACTTACATAGACATACAGAGAACTTTATATCCGTACTTAAAAATTTTCTTAAAAAATAAATATTAGTGTTTCTAAACACCCAGTACAAATTCATATTGAGTCTTAAGTTTTATTATATCATGAATTACATGTTTTTGGCATTCTAAATTTAAAGTAGTCCAATGTTTTTAGTTTACTTACTATATGCAAATTAAAAATTTTAAGAAAAATGCTTATAAAAACAAAGGTAAATTTTATCTCCCTACACTATTTCATTATGATTGATTACTGATTTTTCTTAAAGATGTTCTGAAGTTCATTGTACTCTATCTTCCTTCTATATTTATTTTGATAGTAAAATGCTATTCAGGTTCTCCATGAAGATATGCATTTTCTTTACTTACAAACCATCTTTTCAGCTACAGTTGATTTTTTAAAATCTCTGTCCTCAAAAAGAATTTTAAAAGTGCTTTTTTGTGATAGTTTTTTTCACATTTAGTTTAAACTCCAGACTGGAATTTTTTTTTTTGGAGGGGAATAAAAGATTGATGAAAAATTCTGGCTACTTCTTTGAGCTGAGACTAAACTGCAGGTTTAAAAAAAAAAAAAAAAGCTCAGGAATTTAGGGACACATACCACCACCAAATAATAGAATATATGCCAATTTTCCATTTTGGCTTTGTCTTTCTGCGTAGTGAGTACTTTGGCTTTTTTGGGAACTCATTAAGCCATAAATTTTACCTTAAACAGTTCACTTGATCTCAAATATGGGTGTAAAAAGGGTGATTTGATGTTTTTAAATGATGGTTTAATTTCTCCATCAATGAAGGCAACATGGGGTAAAGAGTAAGTTGCACTTGTGTGATTGTGGATTTTAATATTGACTTTATTTATGCTGGGTTAATTTCATTTTTTTCTGTGCCTTTAAATCCTCCGCTAAAAACATGGTATATTGTGGATTAACTACTGACCTTTACTCTGTTAAAAAATACATGGTTAAAAAGCCAAACGTTTAAAAAATAGAGTAAGAAATTACAAATGTGTCTAACACAAATCTGAACAAAAAATGTAGGAATCACATGCTGTATTCATCTCTGTCTTCCTTCTAGACTAACAGTACACAAATGTAGCAAATCAATAAATGTTGAGTTGATGATGACATTACCTCATTTTGTAGAGTCCCTACCTCAATAGCCTTCTAATTGTATGAATAAGTAAATTACAGTGATCTCAAAGAGATGTTCTAAATTCTTTAGGTGTACTAAAATGTCGTATCAAATATTGCTTTTAACAACGAAACCACTGGCTAGAGTTTAGAAATTTTTTTCTACACAATGCTTTTTTTTTTTTTGTAAGGGTATTTTTTTGTAACAGGATTTGACCTGTAACTATTATTGAGAATTTTCTTGGCAGAGTTCAAAGCATTTTACAGGGATCATCTCATTTATCCCTCGAAAGTAAGGCAGGGGCATTATCTCCTCTACAGACTGAGAACACTAAAAGGCCAAGATAGGTGGGGTTTTTTGTTGTTGTTTTGCTAAGATCAAAAAGTAATTCTAGGGCAAAGCCAGATTCCGGTCTGACCTTGTTACATGATGCTTCTGCAGCACCATAATGCAATGTAGTTGTGTCCCTAGGTCTCTCCTTGGCTATGCTAGGTGTTGAATAATTTCCAGAGTGATTTATTCATTCTCGCTACTGAAAATGGTAGCAGGATATAATGTTAAGATGTAAATACAAAATAAAACCCTCAAATCCTGCCTATCAGAATTTGGGGTAGAGTATACAGACAGGGATAGGCATCTTCCTTCCTCCGCTCCAAATCTTACTGCCAAGTCTAGTGTTGTCCAATAGGAAAACTATGCGGGCTATAAATGCAAGTCGCATGTATAACTTAAAAATTTCTTGTAGTTACATTACAATATATACTTTATTTAGTCCAATTTATCAAAAATCTTATCACTTCTACATGTAATTAATATAAAATTAATGAATAGTTTACATTCTTTTTCTCGTATGTCTTCAAACTCTGGTGTATTTCACACAGCACACCTCAATTCAGACTAGCCACATTTCAAATGCCTAATAGCCACGTGTGACTAGGGGTGACCGCGTTGGACAGCATTTTTAGACTTCACTAGGTTTTTCGTAGCTCTCCCTTCAAATGGGCGCCTTTGTGAAAGACATAGGTGGTAAGGGGAAAGGCTCCTGGGTGACCTTGGTGAACTTACTTGCAGTTAAGTGGTGACCAATAAGTGGTGACTTTGCCATTTACTGCTACATGACTGGGGAGTTATGGATTCAGGATCTGAGGACTGCAAACCTCCCTACATGTCTAAAATACCGGCTCACTGCCAGGGCTATGGTTCATACCTGTGTGAAACTCAGGCTAAGTAATCTGTCAGCTTCTAGGGCTGCAGTTCGTGGGACCCTGGTATGTGGCCTGTGGAAAGGAGGCATCTCCAGAGGAAGGGGAGGGCTCCTAGGGAGGGAAGGCCGCCCGAGTGGGTGCTTCTTGAGGGCAGGGGCTCCAACTGGCGGCTTCTTGAAAGCAGAAGCTCTTCTTGCGGCCTTTGGCCGGGCTCTTAGCGGGCCTCGCATGCTAGACGACTGAATGCATGCGCTTGCACCAAGCGTTCCGGGCGGTCCCGGGGATTGGGGAGGGAGGTCCGCTCTCCCGGCCGGCACCCCGAAGTTGCTCCGTGGCCGCGGGTGTGAGGGGCGGGCCCAGGCCTCGGCCCGCGCCGCCCCATGTGACCCGGTCCGACATGGTGTAGCCTCCTCCCGAGGCGGCTGCGGCGGCGGCGGCAGCTCGGGCTGGGCTCCGCGTTGGGCCAGCCCCGCGGCTGCTCATGGGGAGCCAGGGCCGCCTGGGGCCCCCCGGGAACGACGGACCCGGCGAGGGCGATAGCGGGGAGGCGAGGAAACTGCAGGAGGGGAGGGTCGCGAGGGGGAAGCGAAGGAAGGGGAAGGGGAAGGGAAAAGCAGGAGCGGGGCAAGGCGGAAGAGGAAGCGGGGCGGAGGGGAAGCCGGAGCCGCGAAAGGCGAAGGGGGCAGCGGGGCTGGGAGCCGAGGCGCGGGAGGAAGAAGAGGGAGGCGGAACCGTGGAGGAAGGGGCTGGAAGGATCGTAAGGGGAAATGAAGGGGGAGCAGAGGCGGGGAAGGAGGCCAAAGGAAGAGACTGTAGGAAGGACGAATGGAGGGTCAGGACTGGGCGGCGGGAGAACGCAAGGCCAGGGAGAGCACAGGGACGAGGGCGTCAGGCTTGGGGCCGCATCGCAGCGGCAGGGGCAGCCATGGCGGCGGAAGCCGAGGAGGCGGCGGCGGCTGCGGAGCCTGGCGGCCGCCGCGCTGCGGGGCCCGCGCTCTGGCGCCTGCCGGAGGAGCTGCTGCTGCTCATCTGCTCCTACCTGGACATGCGGGCCCTCGGCCGCCTGGCTCAGGTGTGCCGCTGGCTGCGGCGCTTCACCAGCTGCGACCTGCTCTGGCGCCGGATAGCCCGGGCCTCGCTCAACTCCGGCTTCACGCGGCTCGGCACCGACCTGTAAGCGCCCGCTAGCCCGCCCGCTCCCCGCCCCGGGCCTGCCCGTATCTCGGGAAAGGGCGGGCGCCGCGGCCTGGTCAGCCTCGGGCCGTGTCGCACCCCGAATCCCGAGGCCTAAACCCGGCCTCCGTCGAGACCCCTACCTTAGTACCCCTCTCCTTTCGGAGGCCCCCATCCCAGGAAGCCTCAGTCTGCACCCACTCCATTGGCGGCTCCTCACAATTAGCCATCCCTGAAGCACTCCCTTCAGCACTTAATTGTGTCTTCTTGCAGACCGTGACTCCCTGAGTTTTTCAGCCACAGATGAACCCAGCTGGGCTGTGGCTTTGAAAGCCTCCTCTGGTCTGGCTCTAGGACCCATGTCCACTGTGTGGTCTATCAGAACGTTTTGGGGACGTTGACCCTTGCACCCCCTTCTAAAGGTTGTAAGGCGTCAGGACCTTGGTCTAAGTGTCAGCTATAGCTTATGACTTGATAGAGGTAGAATGACACAAAAAAGGTGCCTGCTTAATGGCAGGGGGCTGGATTAGGTCTAGGCTATATACAAAGGCATGCTACATTGCAATCTGGCCAGTTGTTGGTAGGATCTGAGACCTGTGCATGAAGAGCTTTACTGGACCACTTAAAACTGTTAAAAAGAAGGGGAAAAATTATGGAATTGGGGGAGTAAAAGCTTTCAGATTGCACCCAACTCCATCCAGCTTGGGTTAAAAAAAAAAAGTAATTCTAATACAGTATAACAACATTAAAAAAAAGTCATTTTAGAACACAAAAAACATAATGTCACTTCTAGACAACTGTTCATTTTTTAAAAATGACTTTTCAATTGCACACTTCCTCTCCTCCTTAGTTGCTATCTCACTGATCCTAACAGGAAAGGTACATAATAAATGTTTGTGGGCTGTACCATAATGAGGGTAAAAACATTCCTCTAATATTAAGCGTTTATGTTATGTCCAGCTTTTGCTATTACAGATAATAAAATGAATAATTAATGCATCTTGGTGACAGATCAAGATATAAGTCACATACCATATAATATGTATGTCTTTTTGAATTAGTTACTTAGGACAAATTCTCAAGATTGACATTATTGGATAAAAGGTTATGGTTTATAAAGGTATTGTACAAGTTACAGTGGCACCAGCAATGAATGACTAAACCAATTTCATGTGAGAAATTAAAAAATCTGTGCTATTTTAGTGAGCATATAATGATATCTAAAAGATTTGTTATTTTGCATTTTTTTTACCATGGACCAGGATAAATATTTTCCATATGTTTGTTTCACCTGTGAGATTGTCTGTTCTTAGTCTTTGCCCATTTATTTTTGGGGTCTTGATGTTTTTCTTAAAATTTGGAATGCTTGTGGTCATAAATATTTGCTCAAGTTTGTCATCTTTGATGTAAGTATTTTCCTCAGTGCTTTTTACTTTACTCTTTTAGCTTCTAGAAGTTTTACACTTAGATATATCAGAATATAAATCTTTTGTGATTTATTCCCTCTTCAATCAGATATTTCTAGTTCTCCACAGACCTCCATACATCTCCTTGAATATCTGCTGGTTTTCTTATAATTTGATTTTTAAAAAATAGTTTATAATTTCATCAGTATCATTTTTGTTTGTTCATGTAAGGGGTGAATTCAACTTAACTTTTCCTAAACAGCTACCCATTTATCACTATACCTTTTGTTAAAGTTCTTGTCTTTCCTTTTGTTTTAGAAAACTTACTTTGCCAAATATTGTTTACATATGTGTGCATATATACATAAGTGCATATATATATATATATACACACACACACACATATATATATATATATATATAGCATTTATAGCTGAACTCTCCTTTTTGTTCCACTGATATATTTTAACATTACTATTTTAAATATTGTTGCTTTTTTGATAGTCTATATAATTGGTTAGGGTTAGAGATCCTGTGTGTGTGTGATGTCTGTACTTCTGCTCAACTCTCTAAGCAAAAAAAGAGAATTCTGTGCCTTTTCAAAGATTCTGTGGTTTTCACTATAAAGGTCCCTCATATCTGTGTGTTATTTTATTCTTAAGTATTCCTAAAGATGTTATACATATGTTTTTATTATTAATGTAATCTTTTTTCAGTATTTTTTCCAGCTGAGTATTATTAATGATGTACAAGATTACTAAATTGTTTGTAAATGTTGAACCTGATCATTTTGTTTAACTTTTATTAATTTCTAGTTGATTTTATCATCTATGATAATGATTCTTTTGGATTTTGGGGGCATATAGTCTTCTTATCTTCACTTCTTATAAGAAAAACTCTGTTTCAGAGAACAAATCAGTTGACCTATAAGAGAAGTTGGCTAAAATTACTCGAACCCAAGCCAGCCAAGGCCAAGTTTGGCTTTCTCTCCTTACAGAAATTAAAATGAACGAATGAAAGAATCGATGTTTATTTTTTTTTCCTTTTCAAGTGCTCTAAAAGAGAAATAACAAGAATAAGTGTGTGTTCTATGAGCATAAATAACAACGAAATAAAAATGAGTTTATAGTATAAAATGCTTAGAGACTCAAGGTGATATGACTTTATTTATTAGCCATGTGTGTTTTGATTTCTTGCCTGCGTTCTAGGATGAAGTATCTCCAACCTTAGCTAGTTGTTTTACCATAGCACTTGATAAAGAGCAGAGTCACTACTTATGTTTTCTGAGTTAAGGGAGAAGTTTATGCGTGTTAGAGCAGGAGAGAGAGTGTTTACCAGCGTGGTCTGTTTCTGGACAGCTGCAGAGACGTGATAAGCCACAAGAGAGGTGGTTGTCATCCGTAGAGGGAGACAGCATGTACCCTATTCCTCTTAGGGCATCAGGGCACCAGGGCCCAAAGTTCAGTGAGTATGGCAGCTTGGATAGTGGCAAGGTTGTAGTTCATGCTTTGGGTTAATTAACTGCAGACTGAACAGTGGGATAAGTTTTTGTAAGTATGACACAAAACTTTATTTTATCAAAGCACACAACCTCATTGTGCCAGTTTTCATCATCCTATAAAAGATATGGGAATAACATACCTAGAAAAATGAGGCTAATTAGTGTGGTAACGTGTAAGTGCTAGCACAGTGTTCAACACATAGTAGGCACTCACTAAATTGTTGTAAAATGGAACTTTTTAATTGCTTGGCTTCTCCTCTAGTCAGTCTGTATATAACAATAGTAGAGATGGGTTGACTTGGATATGGTCGCCTAATACAAAGAGGTAGAGAAAACAAATACACACTGCTTAGTTTCTCTCACCTGTCCTGATCGTCGTATTTGGAAACATGACAGCCGAACCTGTAGGCTTAAGGTCTGCACTGCCTTCCCAAGAAGCCTCTTGATTCTCAGAAACACAAACTGCTAAGGTTTACTGACCTTTCCGGCCCAGGGCAAGTCCCATTCAGTTTGGCTGTTTCCTAACTGATCATAGCTTTGTTGAGTAAGATGAACTGCTTTGGTTCCTTGTGATTTGTTAATGGTCTTATACTTGTGCTTGAAGGCATTTTGGTCACTTTAAAACCACAAACAAATAATTTGCTTCCCTTTAGGACTCTTGCCCAAACAAAGACGGTTTGAGTCAGTCATCTGGTTTTAAAATCGGTTTTGCTTTGAAAGTTTTATGAAGCCTGGGAGTAAAAAATATCTTTAATATAAAAATCAAGAAAATGTTTCATACTAGCATTTTTAAGTTTTCCCTAAAGAGTAGGGGGAAAAACTAATCTAGTTCAGTCTTCGGAACAAAATAGTGAAATTTAACTCTGTCAGTTTATAACATAGGCTAAAAATATATGACAGGTGGAAGAGCAAAGGTGCTAAATGCAAATTCTGATACTGAAAATTAACGAGAGCAAAGAATGAAAAGAAAAAGTAATATTGTGTATGTAAATTGTTTTTAAAAAAATACTTCTCCCAGTCTTAATGTTAAAAAAGCTTATACTTAATCTTTTACCTCCCAAATTCAGCCCTGAATGTTCTCAAACTTGAATTTTATTTTTAAAATATCCTTCGACCAATACCTGGGTGCTCTCTTGCATTGCCTGTGATAGATTTGCCTAAAACTAACAATAGGTGTTTAGGGTGTTAAGGCTCCGAAAGGTGTTTGCCCCGCATGTACATTCATTCCTCAGACGGCGGTCTTATACAGCTTGGAGCTCTTTGAGGCAGGAACTGGGTTATCTATTTCAGTGATATGATTAACGTCCAGAGTGTGAGATGGGACACAGATAAGCAGAGTGTGTTTGTTTAGTTTTAAAATGATAGCGCCTAAGAGCATTTTTTGGGCCTAGAAAGCATAAAGTTTCCTTTCCTGACTCTGAACAGAGAAGGCATTACTAACTGGTTAAATTTAAGTCCTAATCTGTGATTTTCAGAAAACATATTAGCAACTTAAAGTAGCTTCGGCTTCTCCTTCACCTTTCTGCCATTACCTAGGGAGGGGAAAGGCTTAGTTGTTTCTCCAGTTCTCCATATGTGGATGTTATCTTCAGCATCTTGGAAAGGCTTTATTTTTAAATGGTTTTGTGAGTTTAATAAAGTTGAGTTCGGTTATATAGGCTTAAAATAATAAAAACAGTATACCTGTGGAAGCAAGAAATGGTTGATAGGGCAGTCCAGTACCTCCAAATGCAAACTGAAAAAAACGATGGAAGAGGCCTTTTTTCCAAGACTGTGAGAATAGTAGGAAACTACTTATGTCCCTTTCTGGTCTTATGAAACTTGAATAGTAGGGGATGAATTTCCTAGCTTTCAAGGCAGAAACACAGAGAAACCCAAAGTCCTCACAATCTGCAAGATGAGCAGATTTCACTTGGAATGAGGTCCTGAAGATATTTCAGAATTCCAATACTTTCAATTTTCGTGTCTAACACATTTAACTGAGGTAAAAATTGTGGCTTGAACTGCTGAGATGCAAACTGACAGGTTTACTGAGAGAAGCATACAGATTTTTAAAAAAACAATTTTTAGTGGTTTGACATGGTAAAGAATTTACCTTTGTGTGACAACTTAACCTTAACTCTGGGTTGACTCTGGCATTGGATTGGTTTCTGGTCCTGACTCATAACCATGGAACAGGGAGAAGTTCAGGTAGACTCGTCTTGAGGCTAGGCTCCAATAAATTTGAAAATTAAACGTGAGGTCAACTGTTTGAAAAAATGAGGAGGAAGTTGAGTTTTGAATTTTCAGTGAAAATTGGTGTAACCCCCCCAACCCAGCTATGATCTATAGAAACAGATTTTTGCTAAGTTCTAGAATTTATTTCAGGTGTGTCAACTATCAAATGAGGTTGAGAATCTAAAGATTTGGTTTATTCTTGAGGAAAGTCCTTTTTGTTCAGCAGTCTTGGTGAGGTTTGCACAAGATTCAAATGGAACTCCGGTTGTAATCCATAGAAGCAAGATGGTTGGGCTAATTAAGAATCTGTTTATGAGTCCTGAATAAAATAAATTCTTGAACTGTATCTAAAACTGAGTATGAGACTGTCTAGGGAAAGAATTGATATATTCTTGGAGGTTTGGCTGCCTTGTCTCAACTTTGAGTCAGTCAGTTCTTCATTATATCCAAACTGTCCACATTGCCCTCCCTGGAAGTCTGGGCCACCCAATGGGCCCCCGTGCCTGCCCCTCTTTAGCCCACAATTAATTGCCAGTACATTCTTTCTTTTTTTCCTTCTTTTTGGTATTTGACATGAGCTCAAATTGCTGAGAAAGGTGACAACTGTGAAATGAAGACAGGGCTTGGAGACACCTTAAAAAATACATGCAAAGGCCACTAAATGACAAGAGCAGACTGCCAGGCTCTTTCAAAACATCACTACGCCTGTTGACTTTCCATTCCTTGTCCGTAGCACAAAATTGGAGGTCAAGGAATCATAGGAGTTAGAGATGGAAAAGACATTTGGGGTCAGCCAGTTCATCCCTCCACCTTCTGCCCCTGATTCCAAATCATTCCGTACATTATGTTTTCTCCCCCAGCTCCTGTACAGTTTTCACGGTCTTCACTCAACCCTGGCTGTCACCTTTGGGGAATGATGCTGGAGGCTCTGTCCAGTTTCTCCTCGGCAGAGAGAGCTATTGCCTCTGCCCCCAGTTGACATTCGTGAACTTTGTTGGTGGTCTCAGCTGAGAGGCTTGAAGACAAACTGAAAGTCTCTGTCACGCCTGGTGATGGGGCTTTTCTAGACAGAACTGAAGCGCATTTAGAGTGATGGTTTGAGGGGAAGAGGAAAGGTAGGGTAGTGTATCCATTGCTGAAATTCGTTCCTAAACTTGTTTTTCAAGACTCTTGACATGAAAGGAGATTTGTGAGTTGGGGAGGTGGACAGAGATAAGGAAATTATACTGAATAGGAGTTTGATTAAGAATCTACCTTGCAAATTGGTGGGTTAAACAAAGTATACTAGTCCTGTGAAGTAGTAGAGGATTGTTTTTAAAAATACGTGTTAGGGAAGAAAAAAAGTGGTGACTTACTGTACAGAAGTTTCATTTAGAGTCAGGTGGAGAACAGATGCACTGGAGGCAAGTATTCTGGTCTAGGAGACACTGTTGCCTTTGGAGTTTCCCCTTGTTTTAAGTCACGAAAGAGAAGTCCTATGTCCATTCTCAGGCTGCATGGATTGGTGGGGAGTGGTCATTTTTAGAGACAGGTTTGGAAGGTTACCCCCAACCCTTTCTTGTTCTAGCAGCTGTTGGAAGCAGTCCGAAGAGGGTATTATATTTCTTCTGGTAACTCTGCCAAGAATGAGAGGAAATCCACAATCTGTGGGCTTTTTGGGGGGATGGGGATGGAGTGGCAGGTGATAGGACAGGGAAATTAAATTGCTTTATACTAAGTATGTTGAGATACTTTCCTGGAAAGCTGTTTTACTGAAAGGAATGATATTTCCCCTGCTGATGAGCTCTGTGATAGGGTCTTTCTTTGTAGAGAAAGGGAAATAGTCTTCTTCCAGTATTTTTTTTCCTTCTTCCCTGTAGCTCTAGCTGTGACCTCCCATGTTTCTTTGGATACTCCTTTAGAAGGTCTGTATCAAAAAGTTGAGTCAAAATTTAGATACTGGTGGTGTGTGTGCTTAAGAGAGGCCTTCCTCTGGGAGTGAGTCACTAAAGGAGAACCTCTCATTCATCATTTATCATGGCTGCAGTTTGACTTTATCATAATGGCTTAGGAAAAGGAGATGCAAAAACTTTCTGGGTGGCATCTGGTTCATGTTCTCTCCATCCCTTCATCCAGGCTGGAAAGGTATCAGGGATTTTGAAGCATGGTCACTTGGGCTGAAAACCTGCTTTGGTGGTTAATATGGAACACAGTTGCAAGATTAAGAATAGTAAGAAATAACCCTGAGAAGCAGAGTGGTGAACTTATTCCTCACATTTCAGATGGAAAGCCCAGGAAGAGTCATTTTGAAGGTATAAGAACAAGTCCACTTCTGAGTCTGCTAGTGCCCAATTCATGACTCACTTAGAGGATGGCCTATTCACTAAAAATATTAGCATCTTTCTTTCTGTTCATTATTCTCAGAAAGTGCATTATTCTCAGCCTTTCTGAAGTTGTATTGCGGGATTCTTAAAAAACTGATTTTGTGATCAGATAAGTGTGGGAAATGCTGTGTTCCACATCCCTTCTCTTGGGGATTCACAATGCCCATTGATAAATTAATGGCACTGAGATAGCCTGTGATAGAGAGACCTGTTTAATTTTGTTTCATCCAGCAATGTCCAAAATGTTTTGATCATAAAATTCTTTTTTTCACTGCTTAATTTCTTAACATCTTACAGAACATGCACACTGGTCAAGGGCCCTGCAAATACAGAACTTGACCAATAGCAGGAGGAAATGAACGTGAATATAAACATGACCATAAATCCTGAGCTCACATAAAGAATCAGGGTTATGCCCAGTGCTTCTGAAACTGCTTTGGATAGCTTTGACATGTGGGTGCCACCTTAAGATACTTTATCTGCTCAGATTCCTTCCGTGGAGCCTCTCTAACATAAGAATTTGGAAGCCTTGGTTGAATTCCTGAAGATGTGGTGTATTATACATTTTTAGGAAGGGCTTTTGGAGCTTAGAGGTAGCGTGTCCAGGCTTCTGAAAATCTATATATACTGTTGAAATTGTGACTTGCCAAAGGGAGAACTATACTTTTGAGAACTTGTTTAATCAGTAGTTATCAAAATACCTATTATGTCAGGACCATGGTTCTCAGTTTTTGCATCTAAGATATACTTTGTGTGATGTTAGAAATTTTTGGTAGTACATCAAAGATTAAAAGGTGAATGCCTTTTTTTTTTTTTTTTTAAGCAGGTTTCAGAAAGTTGAAAAACCTGTATATTTACTTGTTCACTGTCTGGCATATTACTGTTTGAGTAGAACTGTTACTACCCTGACCTTGTTCTCTTATATGCTTTGAGGTGTAAGGTTCATGTCTATGTCTCTGAACACACAATCTTCTTATTATTTACAGCAATTCGTGTCATGAGCTACATTGTGTTTCAGTGGTGTGCCTGGCATAGAGCTTCACAAAAGTGGTGGATTTTCAGTTGAATAAAAATAAATTCTATAAGTTGTTTAAAATTTGATGGCACACTTATTCAGGGTTCCTAGTATAACACTGTTCGTAGCATGCTGGTTGAGATCTACTTTTAGAAGTACTAAGAGGTTTAAGACTTGATTTTGTGGAATTTACGACTGTTAGACTAACAAGACATATAGTCTGTGAAAAGCTAACAAGCTTAGGTTTATGATAGGTTCCGTCTAAGGGTTCACATGAGAAGTAGAGGAATGTGAGGAGGATTCAGGGAAATAGAGGCTTAATCTGGATCTTGAAGAATGAGTGAATTTGACTAGTGCCAGAAAAGGGAAGGAAGCATTTGTCAAGGATGGAGGTAAGCTGGTGCTGGCAATATGGGAGAGGGTATAGGTATAAGAATGAATGTAAAAGAGATGAACTTGGCTGCAGTTAGCTGCATGTATGGAGGCGGAGGACGAGATTGAATGAGTAGGGTGAATTGACATTTGGAGGCCTTTTCAAGGAGTGTGGGTCTGTTTCTGTGCTTTCCCTGTGCATGGTCTTGTTCTCGGCTGCCCATGTTCCTACAATCTTACTTTACCCTTCATGTTGGGCGCTGGTCCCGGTTCCCTGGCCAGAAGGGTAAGCAATTTACACACCATATAATGATTATTATTGATTTTTTTTTATTAATCATAGACCACTGCTGCTGAGGCCATTGGAAGGTTTAGTATTATCACTGAGTATACTGTATACTTTGTACATTAAAAGCCAAATTCTTAGTTTTGGTAGAAGGGATGATAGTTATAGACAGTAGAGAGGAAAATCTGCTTTCTGGGAGCAAGAAGTTCAAAGAAATCAAAGACAGTGTTAAGTTAAAATTCTAAGCCCCAGGCATCATTTTGCATACCCTGTTCCCTCCCTAGCCTAGTTCCCCTTGAGATGGCCTTGTTCTATACTTGTGGATAGATACCCTCCTTTTCTTAATTTCCAAGTCAGCAGAAAGTTATGCTATGGTAATCATGCCACTCATGCCAGTAGGCAGCGTTGGTGGTATCAGGGGGAATCAAACTTCAAGATGGGGCAGAGAGGGAAATTGAATGTGATCCAGGAGTTTTCTGATCTTAGAGACCCATACAGGTTTAAACCTCTCTGATATATTCACACATTGCCTTCCCATACCTCCCAGCCGTTTTTCTTCAGACTAGGTTTATTTATTTGCTTTCAGTGTGAGGAGAGGTGAAAATGAAAGAGGACTATAGATAACTGCCTAGATTAATTTCTGTTCCCCTGGTCTCACTCCATTGCCAAGATTTTAAGGGGCTGTTAGCATACTGTGGGTGCATGTTGTATTGTTTTTGTTTAAAATAGGTCATGTGCCCAGGAATGCAGTCAAACTATAATGGTGACTAAGTGCCGGAAAGCTGAGAGGGAGGGGGCCCAAGTGGAAAAATGAGCCTGAGGCAAAAGAAGGAGGGCTGGGAAAATGGAAGTTCCACCAGGCCCACAGGCCGGGTTAGAGATTCCTCTATGCATTAACAGCCATGTAAGAGGTTTATTTACAGGGCACCAGTCATTTTTGGAGGGAACACCCTCACTTTATACCAGTAACTGTTGGAGAAACAACCAACCGGAGAGCATTTTAAGGATGGGAAACAAGCGTCCTTATTGAATTCCCAGGGGCACTTGCTCCTGTCTTCTCTGGCACTTCTGCTGCCTTGATCTAGTGATCCCTTTGACTGGACTGTGACAGGTCCTCACAGGGAAGGAGGGATACCTGTTTTCAGAGAAAGAGGATTATTTTATTCCTTTTGATTATTCGGTTACTGGAGCCAATGAGGATAGAGATATGATTTAGCCACCAGCTAGGAAGCCATCAGAGATAACTGAACAAACAAAAGGGATGAAAAAGCTGAGTTTAAAGTTGCTTTTAATGAAGTGGTACTATTTCTCAAGTGAAAGCCAATTGGAATGGTTTTAAAAAGTTGAAATTTGATTTGAAAGACCAGGGCCAGTATTTTGATTATGGTGTTCGTTGTGGGAGAAGATGCCTGTACCTGCTGTTTGGTAGCAGCATCTAAAGTTCAACTTTGAAAATTTCTTGCTGCTGTGATTAGGCCCTCAGGGCAGTGCTTTGACCCTTAATAAAGTGTCACCAAATGGCAGTTAAGTGACCAGGAATATGAGCGAAGTATTGTCCTTATCCGAATTCAGGAAACATGTTGATTCTTTCCCCCTTGTTTCCTTCCTGTTATGATCCAGAATATTCAATTTTTGGTTTCACCTCCACCTATGAATTTAGACCTAACTCAAGAGGAGAGGTTAACTACAAACAATCTCTTCTTTTATATCGGAATGAGATTTGCAGATTAGATTTGACAGAGTCTAATCCTTTTCATTAAGAGTTCGGTTCTTTTGGCCCATCCTGTTGACTATCTCTTTACTGTTCTCAGTTCTCTAGCTAGCTAGTATAGGTTGCTCACTAACAGTGTGAAACCAAGGACCATATTCACCCAATGGACAAATTCAGTAATGTATTTTATCTTAACAAGTATACACTCAAATCCTAATCATTCAGCTTGAAAGAGTGCTAAGTTTGACATTAGAAGAGAACAATTTCTAATAGTTAAATTAGAAGAAAAACATGATTTTAGATTAGCTTTAGAGATGACACCAAAATGAATATTAATCATTACATATCTTTATATTTATGTGAAAATAATTAGCCTTTTTGTAGTGATTTGTAACTTATGCTGTACTTTGTTTTAGTTGTCATCTTTAAAAGTGTGTGAAAACTATCCTCATTGTATAGATGAAGAAACTGACAATTAGAGAGAGTTAGATAACTGGATTTGGATCCCAGAGTTTCCTAAGTCTAACATTGTACTTTTTTTCCATAACTTCATTTAGTCTACTCTTTAGTTAAATGTGATATTGAAGACCCCTCAATGATTATGTGATATAAAAGAAACATTGCTCACTTCCTAAACTACCAGTTTCTATTACCTTTTCTGACCTGTTATTTATGGGAGACAAAATTTTATGTACTGTCTCCTCACCTCTACCTTTATGAATTTGTTTTAAAATTACCATTCCTTGCTATAGTCATTTCAAAATAACTATTTTGCAGTGCTCACATTTGTCATTTCTAGTGGCAGTATATTACATTACATTATACCATTCTCCCCCACAGACAGATATTTGGGCTATTTCCAGTTTTAGCTCTGATATATAGTGGCAACTATAAATATTTTTGTAAAAATACATTTTCCTTTTGAATTATTTCTTTATGATACAGTGCCCAAAGTGGGAATGCTGGGTCAGAAACTGTCATTTAACAACTTTTCTCAACGAGAATTCCTTTCTGAAAGACTGTACTAGTGTGCTGCTAACTAGCAATATAACCAAACCCAAACCTTTCTATCAAACCAAAAGTAGTGTCTGGTTTTTCACCTTAATAAAAGTGAGGTGGTACTTTAGTAATTGTTTCAATGTGCATGTCTGTAAACTGTTATTGTTGGAGTATGTTTCCCCAGTGTTTTATCATGCAGATTGTGTGATTGTTCTTATCTGCTGCTGGGTATGGATACGGGGTATTGAAAACAGGATATTATCCTGATAAATTTTTATCAGCCCCCTAAAACTTTTAGGTGTTAAAACTTGTACCTATGGTATTGTTAATTTTCTCCACTCTTTTGCTTTCATTTTGATCTCTTTTTTCTTCTATGCAGTATTTAAAAATTTAAATACTTTAAAATCAATCTAATTAAAAAACTTTTAAGTTCACTCTTTCATTTTTGGGGAATTATATTGTGATATGAGATGGTAATCTAAATCATTTCTTGTTTTGCTCTATTGATTCCAGTTTTATCAACAGACTTATATTTAGGATTGCGTCTATTTCAACTTAATTTTTCTGTATGGTGAGGTAGGGGTCAGGGTTCATTTTTTTCCCCTGTGGTTCCAGCACTCTTTGTCATCCTTTCTCCATTAGATTACTTTGGCATTGCTAAAGACACTTTAAAGCAGCAGTCCTCAACCTTTTTGTCACCAGGGACCGTGCTCCTATGAGAATCTAATGCCTGATGATCTGAGGTGGAGCTTAGGCAGTCATGTTAGCCCTGGGGAGTGGCTGCAAATACAAATGAAGCTTCCCTGGCTGGCCCACAGCTTACCTCCTGCTGTGCCGCCCAGTTCCCAATAGGCCACAGATGGGCACTGGTCTGTGGCCCTGTGGGTTGGGGACCCCTGCTTTAAAGAACAGACAGTTCTTGGATTTCTTGGTTACCCTAGTAAGGAGAGAGCAGCATTATTTCTTTCTTGTCTCCTAATCCCTTCACTTATATTTATATATATTCTGGATGTTCCTGAGCCCAGACTTATAAGCCCATGGAGTTTTCTCTGGTTGGCAGTGAGTCGTAGTGACTGGATTGTCTGTTCTGTCTGGACACAGGATGGCCAATGTATCAGTGAAAGAACGAGTGAAGGTGTCTCAGAACTGGAAATTGGGGCGCTGCCGAGAAGGGATTCTGCTAAAGTGGAGATGCAGGTAAGTAGCCGCTTGACTTTTTAGGGGCCCAGCATGCTTCCGCTGTGCTATTCTGCTTAGTGCAGTCTCTTGACATTTTAAAAGCTACCTGGGACAGAAGAGCATGCTGGGAAATGAAAAATCTTGTCCTTGAGTGTGTAAATGTGCCTGTCTTGGGTGGTATGGTCTTGGTGATATTTTAAATACCACAATGAGGGCATCAGAGGGTCAGTCTTTTTCCACATTTAAAAAAAAGGATTACAGTCTATGGCTATGCCACCCTGAACAAGCCCAATCCCGCTGATCTTGGAAGCTAAGCTGGGTCAGACCTGGTTAGTACTTGGATGGAAGACCAGGTGCTATAGGTGTAAAAAATAAAAATAAGGGACTGTAAACTGACAAGGTCCTTGCAATCTGTGAGGACAACCAAGGGTTACTCGCCTAAAAAATAAAAATAAAATAAAAAAGGATTACAAAAAAATATATTATGATGAATTTATATTTTCAAGATTATAAAAATAAATATTTATTGTAGAAATTAAAAAATATAGAAAAGTTTAAAGAAGAAAATAAAACTCAACCTATAATCCTACCACTGAGAGATACCTTCATTAATGTGCTTCATCAAAGAAATAAGTTAAGCCAATATTTCAGCTCATCTTGTTTTATAATGATTTTTCTGTAAATCCTACTTTAGGGAGTTACACCTTTACTCATAGCCCTTTCCTCTACTTTCTTAAAAGGCAAAATAGAATCTAAAAGTTTAGGTATATCTGTTACAGGAGGCAGAGCTTAGAAAAAGTGCTAGTAATTTAGATAATGGCTTTGGGACTGCTAATGCCATTAATTTTATGCTTCATTGGTGCTAAATTATTTCATAGGTATTATTTGACTTCCAACTAAAAAAGTACTCTTTGTTAATTGGTTGGAATGGATAGGGAATACCATGATTCCTCATTCCAGGTTGACCTGTACCTATGCTGGTAGATACAGGCAGCCTTCTTCATCTGTTTCACTTTCTCTCTTTCTGTAAAACCAGTTTCTGCTGGTTTTACTGACATTGGTTACTATGAATTACGTGGTGGTGGTGATGGTAAAGAAACTACAGGAGGGAAACATGGATCTCTATGGCGAAGGGCTTTTTCCTCTGCTTCCTACTTTTGCCTTTTAATACCGGAAAGTAAAGTTTATTTCTCTATCAAGGTTTTGTCCTTGGTGTCATTTTCAGCTGGTTTCAAGCAGTTTGGCAAATAAATATACAAAACGGTTACTAGGCTGCCCCAGGATTCTCCACTGTTCACCTGGCATGAACCTGGTTTCTTGTCTTAGGCAATGGCGGTTTACCAGATGGCTCTAAACACATGCATTCCAAACCCCTCTGCTTGCTGTCCACTTTAGTGTGCCGCAAACTCATGCAAGGGGATGTTGAAGGGGAATGTGTGTAATGAGTGAGAATGCAAGCTTCTATACACATGCTACACATGTTCCATATAATATATGCACATACTTGTAAAAACCTCATGAGCAGAAACTCAGTTACTACGAAGTCCAAGCTGCATTTAATGGCCCGTCAAGTCAATTTGCAGAACTTTTCCACATTCCCATGACGCTTGTATTAAGGAGTCTGGGGAAGAAACACAGCCCAGTTTGCTCAGACAGGCTTGGCAGGGAGAAATGGTGTCTCTGTAAATGGGGATGAATCAGCTGTCCCTATGCTTTGCTTGGGACCTGGTAGCTCCAGGACTCCTATGTAGAGTCGGACAGACTGCTGGGATGTCTACTTTGGGAAACAGGCTCACTCCCTACAGAGAACCTGGTGTCTGGCAGTGTTCTTTCTTCCTAAGGCTCACTCTGTGCCATAAGACTGGTCTGTGGCTTCTAACCTTTCTTCCTCCTGCTAGATTGTAGAGGGAATCTTTAACTATTTATGGATTTTTTTAAATCAGTTGCCTATGGAACTGACTATTTCTCTGTAGCCCCTGAACTGTATAGACTGCCCTGGGGCTATTTTTCCATTGCCATGCTTACCTTCTAATACAGAAATGTAGAAATTCCCAGTGAGGATCTTGGTATTTAATCAGTACATTAGCATCCTTTACTAAATGGCTTTATTCCTTTCACTTGTAAATGGCCCCCTTTGCTCTAGTAGGACAAGGGTTGGGACTTCTCTTTTTTCTATCATACCCTAAATAACCTATTTGGAAAGAGGCATATATGGGAGCCTTGGAACCTTGAAACTTAGTGTTTATACTTCAAATCAGCAAGGAAACAGAATGAAAGAAAATGACTTTACTAGGGTGAAAGTTTTCTCTTTGCCTCTCTCCAACTCTCAATCATTGCATTTTCTAAGTTCTGCCTAACCAGGAACTCAAGTCTTAAACATTCTCCAATTAAAAGTGATATTTAATTGGTATTTTAATTATGACTCTCTTTTATATAGTCCAAAGAAGATTAGGTCACCACTAAGCTCAATCACTCTAGTTTCCTGAGAGTAGCCTAAGGGTAGGTAATTTTGAAGGAGGAGAGTGAGGTATAGACTTAGCTTTGCTGATTATCCTTGCTAAGTTGGGGATCGGTCAGCTCTCCAAAGGTTGGAGTTGAGTTTTCATGCTGTATTTTGATGATCTTTAAATTTTGTTTTCCATCTCTGCAGTCAGATGCCCTGGATGCAGCTAGAGGGTGATTTTCTGTACATATCCCAGGCTAATTTCATCTTGGCCTATCAGTTCCGCCCAGATGGTGCCAGCTTGAACCGTCGGCCCCTGGGAGTCTTTGCTGGGCATGATGAAGACGTTTGCCACTTTGTGCTGGCCAACTCACATATTGTCAGTGCAGGAGGGTAAGTGCTGCAGGTTTCTCCATCTACTCTCTCAGGATTCTTTAGGGACCTTTCACCTGCCTCTGACTTTTCTCTCTTAACTCTAAAGGGATGAGGAGGGAGACTAGAAGTCGTGGGGTTTTTTTTCCATTTAAAGCAGAGAGATTTACCAAAGGCACTTAATAAGGTTAGCTGGAGAAGGAAAACAGGAAAAGCCCTTACTGAAAAATGAAGCAGGTCTTGATACTCTCAAGGGGGAAATTTGTTTTGTCTGCCAGCTCTGTTCAGCCCCAAGTGTACTGAAGAAGTAGAGGTATCTAGAAGCTCGGAACCTTATTGGATTGAATTGCCCACATCTTAGTAATTTTGAATGTCATTGAGACTTGGGCTGTTTCTGTAGACTTATTCTCTTCCTACAGAGAGAATATTTGGCTGTTGGGGGTGGGCTTCTTGTTTCTCTCCTAGGGATGGGAAGATTGGTGTTCATAAGATTCATAGCACCTTCACTGTCAAGTACTCGGCTCATGAACAGGAGGTGAACTGTGTGGACTGCAAAGGGGGCATCATTGTGAGTGGCTCCAGGGACAGGACGGCCAAGGTGAGGTGGTCACCCCCTTACATACTGTTATTCCCCTCTGTCTATAGGGATTGGGGTGGGAGAGGGTGGATAAGGCCTTGAGTTTCTGGATTGGCTGAGAACATTGGGTGGGGGCGGGGGGGAAACGATATAATAAAGGACTCACTTATATGCCTCTGGCATGTAGCTTGCCATGCCAGGTTGTGTCCCTGCCAGCTGGCCTGGGAAAGGAGTGGACAGTGGCTGGGAAGCTTGCCACTCACTTGAAATGTGGCATGAACTCAAAAACAGAGGACCTGGCCAGCTTTTCCTCCCTGAGCTGAGTTTCCTCAAGTTTGTGGGTTGAGTTCTAACCCCACTATTTTATTTTAAAATCTCCCTCTTTTTGCTTGATCTCTGTTTAGGGAGGTTAATTTTTCACTACCTTGTTTATAAGCAATCAGGCTGATAATTAAAATGTGTTTTTATTGCTGCTCTGGAGAGTGATGTGGTCAATAGCAGTCGAAAGATGACAAGAGAAGGGTGTTATTTGTTGCATCATTGCCAAATTGCCTGGTCTATAGTCAGACATCTGCTGAGACCCAACAGAATGAGGCTGATAAGTGGTGTGACCCTTGCTTTATGGACTCAGCTTATCCATGCCTGTGTCAAATAGGCTCTCACCTATGAGAGGAAAGAACTTTCTTCATCTCTATGTCCAGCAGCCCTAGGCAGGTTCCACACGTGCCTGGTCCTTTGGGGCTGCTGTGGGAACTTTGCTGACAATTCAGTTCATGGTACAGGAGGCCCAATAGTTTCTTACTTGTCTGTTTCCCAGCATCTGGTGACTTTGTGGTACTAACGGGAGCAAAATGCTTATATCAGCAAACAAGTTTCTAAGACACTATAGGAGAGGATTCAGGAGAGAGAAGTGCAGTCTTCACTCACTAACTTTTCTGACTTCGTGTACCCTCTGATGACTACTCCTTCGTGGAAAAGTGTTGCTAATTTTATATAAAAAGAAGAGCTAAATATTTTCCTTTTTACTTATGGAAGTTTCTCCTCCTTTTGCTGTTTTCTTTCCTTACTTTTTGTATTCTGTCAGAGATGTGCGTGCCAGCACAGGGAGCCTGAGAAATCCAGAAAATCTTTTGAACCCACATGGAAACTGAATTTTCTGTCGCTTGCTTCCCATTCCCCATTCTTCAGATTTCTGATTGGTCACTGTCTTTGTGCCATTCCTTGCAAAGAGACTAGCCTTAACTTGCTGTTACTGCTCAAAGGTCAATTTGCGTAGAAACTTTTTGTGGCATTTGTGACCTAGATGGTCCCATCTCATTGTGGCATCTTCTTGTCATGGCTTCAGGCTTCCCCTGGCACTTCTTTTTTAGTGACATCTCTTTCTTCTATCCTATTCTCTGTGCTCTGATACCCTGAGCAGTATAAAATTAAGCTGTATGACCACAGGTAACAATTCAGGGGTATGGACTGCATACAGTTGAAGAATTATAGCAATTTTATCTGGAATATTGGATTATTTTCATGTTTTTAGTACTGACTCAAACTTATTTAATGACTTAGTTCTTTAGAAAAGCATTGAAATAGGTACTATTTAATTCTAAAATTGTCACTGCAGTATATTCTATTCCTTTTGAAGATTTTTTAGGTCAGTGACAGAATTCTCCCTACTGTGTTCTGGAAAGATATTTGTTTTATTTTGTAAGACTTCTGAGCGAGGGATTGTCTAGAAAGCCCTCTTCCTTCCCTTACTCCAACCCTAGTAACTTAGCTTGGGTACCTCTCTGGGTTTTACCATCCTTAGGTGTGATAGGATGGTAGCTCATGTTCTTGGTGTGCCTGGGCTGCTACTGATTATCCCTTCATTTCATTCTTTTTCTCTATTCTTTCATTCATTCTGATGCATCTATACAAGGCACCGGTATTCTTCAAAGGGGAGGCACATACAGTCTCCCTCCTTAAGGGGAGCTGAGACATGTGTGCACTGGCTTTCAAGGTGATCGGAAGTAGCCAAAGACTAAAGGGTAAAGGGAAAGAGCCAGAAAGTTCAGAGGGTGGAGGGATCTCATCTGGCTTGGATTGGGAGACTTTATAAAAAGGAAACATATGAACTTGTTTTTTTCCCCCTTCTTTTAGTTATTTTTCAATGCATAGATTTGCTTGTTTGTTTTGTAACGATATAGAATGAAATTAAGCACTGTGCTAAGCACTTCACATTTATTCATTTTCTCATTTTATCCTTTAGGATGATTTTTTCTCACATAATGATGCTCATAATATATTTTAGATACCCAATATACCCAACTGTATCTACTTTATTTTATGAGTTTCCATTAATCTTACAAATTATTTGTGAGTGTCATTTTTAAGGGCTTCACAATAGACTTACCATAATTTAGTCACTATTTTTCCTATTGGTGAGTGTTTGTATCTAAGTTTTTTCCTATTTAATTAAGTACCACCATTATTGATGCCTAATACCTACCAAGTTCTATGCTACTGCAGAGTACTTTATACACATCTTCACTTTTCACACTGCAACTCCCCAAAATAGATATTATTTCCCAATTTATGCATGAGGAAACTGAGGCTGAGAAGTTTTGAAACATCTGTAAGATCAGAGATAATAAGTAACAACTAGAATTCAACCCAGATTTGTCAGATTCTAAAGCCCATGCATGCTTTCCAACTACTGCAGGCTGCTGGGAAATTTTTATCATTTAGGTTTTTCTTCATTCTAGGATAATTTTCTTAGGATAGAACCTCAGCAATAGAATTACAAGTCAAAGGCTTTGGTTATTTTAATTGTGTGTGTGTGTGTGTGTGTGTGTGTGTGTGTGTGTGTGTGTGTTTGCAAGGCAACCCTTGGTTGACCTCACAGATTGCAAGGAATTTGTCAGCTTACAATCCCTTATTTTTATTTTTTACGCCTACAGCACTTGGTCTGCCTAGGTGGTCTCCCATACAAGTACTGACTAGGTCCGACCCTGCTCAGCTTCCGAGATCAGGCAGGATCGGGCTTGTTCAGAGTGGCATGGTCTTGATACATATCACAAACTGTAATTTAAAAAAATTTTTATTTTATTAGTTTCAAATATACAGTACATTGGTTAGATATTTATATGGTTTAGAAAACGATCCCCCTAACTGCTCTTTCTGTTCCCTGTTCTCTACCTAGCCAATACATTAATGCCAATTGCATTCTCTATGCTGTGCTCCCCATCCCCATCATCAGCTGTTTTTTAAAAGACTGTGTAAATGTCCACTCCACTGAGTTGTGTCTTCTCCAGGGACAGTTTTTTTTTCCTTTTTTTGGATACTCATGTTTCCGGTGGTTGGTGTCCTGCTGGGACAGGTCAGGAGGGCCACTTTCCCAAGATGATACTCAGAATGGGCAGCATGCTTCCCAAGCTACTCCCAGGTACCAGGAGAGCCATGCCCCATCTACTCACTCTTCTCAATCAAGTCTCAGTCGTGTTCTATGGTTTGTACAATCTGGGAATCCACCAGCCTGTTTCCTGGGCTCCACTGAATTCAGGCCTACAGCTGTCCCCACAGATTTTATAATACGAGTCTTTGGTCTTCCCACCCCCATGTAAGAGCCTGCATCCTAGAGAGTTTGCATCAGGGAAAAGGTAGACCTCTCTCCCTGTCTGGGGTCATCTGAAAGAGGACATTAGAAGTGCATCTAGCTACTACCAGAGGGTCCCAACTACAGACCCAGAAGAGCAAGCTGGAATCACGGCACTCCAGGGGAGTCGTGATATTTACCTTTGTTTTCTGCTCCTCCTTATTCAGGATCTTTTTGTTAAATTTCTTTTCTTTTCCCTGGGCTGAGAAAAGTAACTCACACCCTCCTCCCCCATCATGCGTACAAAATCTATAACACTTTCTCCTTTTATAGGGAAGAGATATCATGTGACCCTAGAAGGCAGGGCCACCCCCATTCCATTACCTACCCCTTAAACTCAAAGAATGTTTCCTGCAAGTTCTTCCATCTAAGGTCCTGATTGACTTGTGTGTTCCTCTTATAGCACTGCAGGGACCTTGAGAGGTCATTGATCCATCTGGCTGCCTCAGGATCCTTCCTTGGCTGCTGTCTGGGGACAGCCCTGTATATTTGAGGTTTCCTTTCTGTTTGGTTAGAGACTTATTTTCCTGTGTGTGTCATCTGGGGTAGGGTGAGGTAGGGGGGCCTCATGCTTAATGGGAGATTTCTAAATGCACTGACTGCTGAGAGGGCTCTGTGAGTGTTGATTAGAGTTAAGCCCAGAGTGGCTGCTAATGTACATTCCTGACTGATAGGGACCAGATAATGTTCTCCAAACAATATTTTTAACCTGTAGGAGATATGGAAGCTTAAAAGAGTTAAGCTTTTCTGCTACTTTTGGTGACACTAGGTGCTAAATTCCCTGCTGACATGAATAGCATTGGACCCTGGGCATTATCAACAAACAAACAACAACACACCACCTTTCTACTTTGAAGTTTCTCCTCTTCTTCCATTCTTTTTTCCCCAGCATCTTTCATTTTACTCCTCTTTTAAATTCTCCTCTAATTCTATCTCTGTCTTCCCATACTTGCTCTTCCTCCCCCCCTACATCTCCAAAGTAAAATCTTGGTGAGAGATAAGAGAAAGGAAAATCCACAAACACGGGGAGATTGCTAAGAGAGCCAAGCCCCATCTTCTCACTCTTCTCAGTCAAGTCTCGGCTGAGGAATGTGGAACTTCTGATTCCCTGATATAAAGATGGCTGGTAAGTGAGGGCTATCAGGTGAAAGTAAATGAGGGTGGTTAGGACTGGGAGCCAGGGTCTATTTGGGTGGTAGGCTAGCCAAAATCTGGAGAGGCCCCTCTCCTGCTACCCTGAGCTCTGTGTGTATGGAACAGAAAGAATTCTTCATTTCCCCACCCTCCAAGGGACAGTCACCCCACCTGGTGCATCTTTCCTCCCTTCCATCCCCATCCCAGGCAATGCCAACGAGAGCATCTCCTCTCCTGTTTCCAGGTATGGCCTTTGGCCTCAGGCCGGCTCGGGCAGTGCTTACACACCATCCATACTGAAGACCGAGTCTGGTCCATTGCTATCAGCCCATTACTCAGGTAAGGGAGACATTTTTGGATATGGTTTTGTCCCATCTAATAATGATTTTATTTTGCAAGGTCAAGTGGGTTAGAAAACCTTACTCCGTATAGTCTAGGTTGCTTTGAGCTATTCTCCAGGAATTTTGGAAATCCTCCAGAGACTTGAGGTTTGAAGCTCACTTCATATATGTGTGGGGTCAAGGTAACCTTCTAGGGACTAATTTCTTGAGCATCTAGCCCCAGGAATGTGAAGGAAAAGATACTATGTTAGAATGTAACTGAGTCCAGCTTTTACAAGAGTGTCCCTTTTGGAGCAGATGCCTTTTCGGGTTCTCTCAGCACCCCTGGGAGGTGACAGCACCAGCCAACCTGCTCTTACAACTCACATCAGTGGTTTGTTCCCCTTGAAAAATGTCTTCTGGAGTATCCCTTACAGAGTTGAGTCATCAGGCAAGGCTTGGGACCTATGTCTCATTGGGCCCTCATCCAAAGATATGTATGTGGAATAGATTCATTGACCATTGTAGCAGAAGTGCCAAATTTTTGATGGTGACTTTACTCTACCCTTTGGCCCAATTGGTATTTCTCTAGCTTTGCTAGTCTATGAGAAGGTGAGCTTTGCATCCTGATTTCTGCTTTCTAAGTTCTCTTGGACCAAGTCAGAGCTTCTGTTGGACCAGCAGGGTACCATAGACGCCCTCTCCTGCACCTGCTCTGTCACAGTATTTACCTAGGGTTTTCTCCACTTTCTTCTCCCCTCACTCCCCACCCAGATGATCAATGGGAAAGCTGTTGGGCTGCCATCCTCCAACAATGGATATGAGTCAGTCACTTGTTTTATGAGAGTCGATTCCCCCTTTTGCTCAGCCCCCTTCCCTCCTTCGCCTCACCCCATAGAACTCACATCCCTCCTGCCCCCTTCCACAACTCCCTTTCAAATTTTTTTCTTTTAAAGAATTAGAGCCGATTAGCCACGTCATTAATTCTTCAATTTGACGGCTGATATAGCAGGACCTGAAACACATTGCTGACCCCAGAGAATGGAGACCCCATTCCTTAGCATATTGACGATGGGAGAAGTTAATTAAAATTCCACAAAGCGGGGTGTCGGCTAACCTATAAACCTGTCTCTGTTCAGAACAAATCATTCTAGCTGTCCTAGGAAAGAGGGAAGGAAGGACAGCAGGGAGTAGAGAGGCCTAAGTGTGTGGGAGTGGAGGGTGGAAAATGGAGCTATCGAGCTTTGTCCCCTTCTCAGTTTCTTCCTAATGCTGCCACTTTTAAGCCAGTTAGCCAGGCTTGGGGGAGGGTCTGTGGGCTGGATATGTATAAGGATTGAAGGAAGGTGGTACAGCCTGCGGTAGGTGACAGGTGGGCTGGTGACTTTGTCTTGGTATTTACCTGTGGACTTCAACTGGCTTAAGGAGACTGGGGTGGGCTGGGGAGGGGTTGGTAGTGGAGGGAAATTCTTCAGGACCAGAGATGGTCTATGGATTCTTGCCAAAGAACACGGACAGGCTCTACCAGCACCCCCACCCCATACTGCTCTGCTCCAGACACCTCCTCTGGAGTGTTAACAGAGAAGAGCATGGCAACTGTCGAAGATGTCATCAATAACAGTTTGAGGACAGAATCCACTCTCATCATTAAAGCAGTTTAGATCACAATTAACTGAGTTTGGGGTTTTTTTTGGCCACAACTTGGAGACTGGTTTTGAGGAAGGACCTAGCTTTCTGTTACTAGTACTACTCTAAGACTGCTACTGCTACGTGCAGCAAATATTTATTAGTCACTAGCTCTATGCCAGACCCCTGCTGCGTCCTTGATGTGCTTCATCCTTGGTGAAAACCTGAGTCTTATGTTTTCTTCACATTTTCCTTTAGAGTCTTCTTGTCCTCTTGGTGTATTTTCTTGCCCTGGGATAATCTTTCACTGATTATAAATGAAAACAAGGACAATAGTTGTAGGAATCACTCAGTTCAGTGCCATTATATAAACCTGACAATTTGAAAAGTTAGAGCACTCCTTTCACTCACTGTTGGCTGGCTGTCCAATTGCTGACCCACAGTGTTTGAGATGACCTTTTCCCTAACTCCACAGATGGTATCTTGGACTCTTTTTAAAAACAGTTTGCATTTGGGATTCTACGTTTCTACTAGATTACCAGGGTATATTCTGGTATTATCTCTGCCCATTTTTCTCTTACCCAAATATATACTGGGACAGGGATTTTTTCATGTTATTATTAGATCCATTTCTTCTTTTTGTGTCTCTGAATTTGAACCTTTCAATAACCTTTCAATGAACCTTTCATTCATTTATTCCAATCTGGGAGACACTACCTCCCGGCCTTGGGGTCTGTTCTGGGAGATTGGAGTTCTGCTTTGACACCAACCAGGAGAGTGGCCTCAAGTAAGTCATTCCCTTCTTTGTGCCTCAGTTTCCTCATCTATTAAATATAAATACTATTTCCTTTATAGACCTTTCTAGATTATTGTGAAGATGACCTGAAATCATGAGTAAGAAAATCCTCTGCAAACCTAGAAGGGCTATAACATGTCAACTGGAATCTCTTCTCTCTGGTATAGTATTTGTTTAGTGGCTTTGCCTGCTCTCATCTGTCCACCTGGCCCTCAAGGAGTTACACTGCCCTTTTGTAGTCTTCTTGAGGTGCAGGTTCAGCAAGAATCTCTCTTTCCTCTTTTTATTCCTGTAGTGTTCCTGTCCTCAATGTCTGCTTTCTGTTCACCTCTCTGCCACGTTCCCTATTGAGTATGATTGTCAGTGTCACCCATATGATGAAACCCTGAACCTTTCAAGAAGAACATGAGGGGGGATGGACAGCAGCTGTCCTTTAGGGCAGGTGCTCCTGGTTTACCTGACAATTTCTCATTCCCTCATTGCTCCCTCATTCAGTGAGAAGGAACCTGGACCATTAGGAGACCTGGCGTATCTCTTCCTCAATTAATCTCTTTCTTCTATTTTAATTAATTTGTCAGAGCTATTCATCATATTTATCTTTGATGCTGGGGCTTTTCTGCTTTGTTTTCTTACGTGTGTACTTAGACACTTATAGTATGAAACATGAAACCTCAAGCCTTAGGCTTATTTTGAGGTGCTCGTGACCGGGAGAATGCAGATGTTCTTTCCTATGTCCAAATATTGCCTTGCCTTCCTTCCATGATCTTGAGTTCTTGATTTGTAAATGGTCATAGAGGAAGATATTTAATACCAGTTACGTGCTTAGAGCTATGTTTGGGCACTCAAAAAACATGGAAGGAAAACCAGTAGTCTTCACAGGAGGGAGGCAGGCAAGGACCTTTTCTTCTACCTCCTACTCATCGTCTTGCCCTGACACCAGTAGCTCTATTTTTAAGATTCATGACTTACAGCTGAAACCCTCCTTCAGTGGAGGCCCAGCCTAGAGTTGTTAATGAATGAAAGAAGGATGGAATAGAAAGTCAGTGCTGGAGCCATGCCTCAGGTGTCAGGACATAGGTGTGGGTATAATTGTGGGCTGAGATAACATTCAGCTGGTCTCAGAGATGCAACCTCCTGAGGTCACGTTGGATTCTGAGCACTTTTCTATGAGTAATGTGGAAGAACAGGCTCTTAAGAATGTGCAATATATTTTATTGTCATTTAAAATTATTTCCAGTTGAATAAAGTTAATAAATACTCCGGAGTGAGGACATGCAGAACTGTTAAAGACTTCATTTCATTCCCTCCTACTTTCCATCTTTTTTTTTCTTACTCCTTTCCTCCTCACTCCCTGTGTACTAACTGAACACTTGCTATGAAGCAGTTCTCCTTAAGATCCTATTCAGGGGGACAAGATGTACCATAACTACAATGGCTGTCAGATGATACTAAGTGTCTGAAACTAGGCCGGCTCTGGTTGAGGGGGCAGGGAGGGTGCCACTTCTGGCAGAGGGAGAAATTGAGCCTCGGGAGGCTCTATTCAGGGCACGTGTGGGATGGGGCAGAAGAGGCAGCAGTTGGTGCTTGGGTCTCTAGCTTGTTGCCACATCCCGTGGGCTCAGGAAGGGCCGCAAGGCAGGCCGGGTCATTGCCATGACTTAACCGCGAGCATGTTGGATGCGGCTGTGGCTCTTGAAAGGCTCTGTGGGATCTGGGGGACATCTCTTTTCCTGGAGGCCGGAGTTGAGATAGAGAGGGGTGGAGGAAGGCAGTGTATAATGGAGGCTTAGACTCACTCAGGTAGCTGTGAATGCTCACTCCATTTCGAGAGTGCAGATGCTCATAGATCTTCAGTTTGCAGGGCCCCTTCCAAGCCAGCTGTGGGGGTCCTGGTGGTGACATGAATCTGTAGGCCCACTTGCTCCGTTTGCCTAGGAGGGGAAGAGAGAGGAGCACCCGACTCCTCTTTCCTTGCAGACACCATATTTATTACCCTCCAAGAAATAGGAGGTGCTCAGCAGAATCCTTTGCCATCTCTGAGCAACTCTTGCTATCATGTGAGTGAGTGTGGTCAGGAAGGTTTCCCAGGACACTTGGGTTTTAATCCCTTTTTTTCTTGTTTCTGTCATTAGGGAAATATATGAGTGGTATAGGTGTAGAAACTTGACTTAGCTGCATTATTAAATATACAATATAATTTTGTGTTACTTTGCTCACTGTGGTGGCCTGTTTGTTTTTGGGGGGATTAGTCCAAGTCTGCATGAAATGTACCGATTCAAATTTGTAAAGTGAGTTGCGGCCTCTGGGGGGTTTTGATGGAGCAGCTGCCCCTTCTTGCTTCATTTCTCCCAGAGGTGAGGGAGAGTCTGGAAGGAAAGCAGTCACTGTGTACTTTGGTAAGGGGGTGGGTTTCTGGGGAGAGCAGAGTGTTTGTTCCAGTGGCTACAGGGTTTACTGTGTGTTGTGTGTGGGGTAGATGCATATTCACTAGCCTGTTGAAATACACCTTTCTTTAGTGAAAGGTAATTGCATCTGGAGTTTTCTCTGACAGAGAGGTTTGAAAGATTGCAAAAGAGGTAGCCAACTTTCAATGTGGATTCTTTTGGTTCCCAGTGGTTCAGCAGTCCTTTGGCCCTGGGTTTTTGTAACTCACTCAGTGCTTTTAGGAGAAGATGAATCAGAAGTAAAGGTTGTGCCTCTGAGCTATGCTTTTTCTGGTTGGTGATAGAGAGCTGGGTCTTAAAGAAGATCCCTAACCTTGATAACCTGAAGAAAGACTCTGATGGATGACTGTCATGCTTCACATTGTGGTGACCCTCCTGATGGCTTGGCCCGTGGCCAACATGAAGAGTTCTCTGTTTTCTCTTCCCAGGATTGAGGCAGAGGGAAGCTTCCTCGAGGGCCTGTCTAGGGAAGGACTTCCCTAGGCAAGGAGTGGCTTGGTGTCCTTTGCCAGGCTGCAGAGTAAACAGGGGGAAACCTCTGCGCGTGATGCTGAGTGAGAGAGTCAGAGGCACAAGGCGCCATGGAGGAGCTGGCGTGGCGTCAGGGGAGGCATGACACCAAGAGAAAGAAGGGAATTCTGGGTAATGCTAGGCGGGCCCCTTGGTCCAGTCTGGAATGACCAAAAAGTGGAAAAGGATCAACGTGGGGATACAATTGAATCAGTCTCATCCTGCTGAATCTCATGGCAGTGTTCACCACCCTAGAGTTCATCGCATGTTCTAAGCCAAGCCTCTCCAGTGGGTGTATCCATCAGTAGCAAGGACAAAATGCCACAGGGGTGGGTTTCACTTTCTCAAGACCCTGGATTTCTGCCACTGCTCAGGGGACGATAGGTATAGGGAGCCTCAAGTGCTGAGCTGCTGCCTGAGTCCAGCAACCTAACCAGGCCTGGCCGGCCCAAGAACTCGTTTGTGGGAGCAACTTCTTCCCTAGCCAGCAAGGTCAGCTCAGTCGTCAAGAGCTGACTTAAATAAAACACCACAAATAGAAAGAGAGGCTGCTGTCGGAGATTGGAGATTGTGGATAGAGTCCATGCATCAAGACCCTTCCCCTGCTAACAGTGATATATTTCCTTCCTACAATCTCAGTGTTTCAGTTCTTTCTTTCTTTGTCTATGTCTCTCTCCCTCTTGCTTTCCTCTCGTAATCTCTCTTTCTCTCTCCAGGTACTTAAGCATTAGTATGTACTAGACCCAGGGGAAACAACAGTGAACTAGACAGTATAGTCTGATAGAGAGACAGACCATTCAGATGGGTAATTGGTGTGCTGTATTCTCAGATGAGAGAACAGAGCACATTGGAGGGATCAGTCTTCCTCCTCTTCCTGCTGCCTGCACCTCCTGGCTCTCAGTCCCCGCTTGTACCGCTATTTCTTCTACTCTTCCCGCATCAGGAAGAGAGAAGGTAATTTTCCTGCCACAGCTGTGGCTGACTTTTCTGGGTTGTGTGTGCAATGTGCCTGTGTTTTTCCACCTTTGATCACTGTTCTGCCGACAGATAATTTAGCAATCACATCCCAAGGTGGGCATGGAGTTAATGTTAAAATTAGTTGGTTTTCTTTTTTTTTTTTACTCTTTAAACTTCAGTGGGTGATGAGGCAGAGAGGGAGGCAGGAGGGTGAAGGGGAGCCATAAATTCTGTGGCTTGTGTAGCTGTTCTCTGAGTAGCCGGGAAGCCTCTGATGTCTCCACAGCACTTTCATTAACATTTAAATTAAGGGTTTGTTTTCCAGTCTGTTTTATAGGCAGGGACCTTTCATGGCCTGTCACATGCAGCTCCCCCTGCCCCCCTTCTCCCCTTCCAAGCAAGTGTGTAATTGTAGCCACTGCTCTATTCCTAACTCTGGGTTGCAGCTGGAGTTCAAAGGGAATTCCTGGAGATGGAGCTCTGGAGGTACAAGGTGTAACAGTCAGGATGTGGGTGTTCCTCCTCAAATGAAGGTACTGTGCAGGAGCTTTCTCATGTTATCTGACCTGTGCTTTTCTCTGCACTTTCAAGGGACACACACTTCAATCCGACTCTGACCCCTCCCCACCCTTTCTTCCCTGGGGCTATGGGGCATGTGGGAAAGGGTGCGTCGTGAGTGGTTTCTCCTTATATCACAGGTTAGGGCCTGGTACAGATGGTTCTAAGATACAGATCTTCATGCTTATCTTCCTCCTTTTGATTTATTTATTTATTTTTTTTGAGCCTCAAGAATACTTCCTCCTACTCCACTTACAGAGGCAAAAATATAAAAGAGATTACCATCTGAGAAAATTTATAATATAGTAGGGTCTTTTGGTCCTAAAAAATGCATTCGAGTGTAGATGGATATGTGTACACACATCATACTTAGTCACCAGCTCTGAGCGTACAGCATTTGAAATAGCTCACTGATTGAGGTGATCATTTGAGGAAACTGTTTTCTGAGGTCTTGGCATTTAGAAGAAGCTCTCCTACACTCACAGAGTGAATTCGTTTCTAAGCTTCCTTACACACTAGCATATTTGGCACCATTTGGGGTGTTTTGAAAAGACATCCCTGCTCCGGTCTCTCTTCTTGTCAGCATCCTGTTGATCTGTAGGTGACGAGAATGTGTACCAAACACAAAGCATCTCATTAGTTCATAATCTCTGAAGGCTTAGTTAACCCACTGCACGTCTTGAGCTGGCTTTCCTCTCTAGACAGTAACAAGAGGGATATTGGGGACTTTCTCTCTTTCTGTTCAGAGGCTGAGAATTTTCTTTCACTTTGAGCCTTGATTTCACTACTTGGGTCACCAAGTCTTTCATCCTTCCTTCACTAATGCACTCAAGCTGTTGTGACTTATCTACAGGATTGAAGATGGCTGAGTGTATTGCCCTAGTGTTCCAGGTAACCTAGTTAACAGGTGGACACTCTCAATGCCCCGGGGTGCTGCCCAAGTGGAGTGCAGGAGGAACCGGGTGACCCTTGTGCAGGTGCTGCTGGGCTCAGATTGCAGCCTGGTTTCCAGGCCCTGCCTGGTGGTGATTAATCTGGGACACGGGCCGGCTGAGGCCCAGCCAGGGCAGCTTTGGTCCTTCACTGTGAAGACCTTTGGCTCAGAGACTGAACTGATCCCTGTAGCATGCTTCGGCATGAGTTTGATCTGTCAAGGCTAAAGGGGATCCTGATGGTGGGGCGGAAACTTCTAGTCCTGTCTGACTTATGGCACCAATCCGTTCCAGTGGCCCTGTCATGATAACACTCATATATTTAAGAAGATTTCCCCACCTGTTAGCTGTAACACTCAGATCGGTCAGAAGAAAGATCTTCATGAAATACCTGTGTTTTTAGTTTCTTGAGCCAATAGAGCCTCCTCTTATAAGTAGACTGGGGGTTGGAGTGGACCTGAGTGGAAAAGGCAGTGGTCGGGCATGGATGGATCAGTAGCATTAATGTATAGTTATGTATTGCCTGGGGGGGGGGGCGGGTCATGTAAGAGGTGGAAGGATCACCATGTCTTCCTGCAGTTATGTGGTTGTCAGGCCATTTGGGGCAAATTTCAGTATTTTTAGCTTGAAGTCGTTTTCAGTTTCTTGTTTTTCTTCTCATTTCAAACCAAATTTTTGAAACTGTGCTTCCCCCTTTTCATCTATCAGAGTCCTGGTCCCTAGGATCTCCAGGTGGCAGTCTTTTCTTCTCCAAGTTCAGGACAATCACGTGTGGCTCTACTTGGTCATGGGCTTAAGACCCAAGAACAAGAATTCAGCTGCCCATCACATCTGTGTCAGTGAGTTTCAGTAAGTTTATTATAGTAGTTCCATTTGGGATGGGGTTAGGAGATTAGAACCCAAGAACTGGAACATTTTTCTCACACTATTAAGAAAGAGAATAGACATCCATGTATACCACCAACAATAGAATATGTTGATACCACTGATATGGAAAACTGGCTATAAAGATGCTATGAATCATAAGGTCTGATTGATTCTGAATTCTGCTGTGCTGACCAGAGTTTCTATGTATGATGACCATTAAGGATGCATCTATGCCTCAGCAAGCCAACAAATGTGTCTGACTCTTCCTTCAGACCAGTACTCTGACATTGTGGGTTGGACATCTGCTAACCCTTGTGCGTCTCTAGCAGTTTCTTGAACAAGACTCTTTTGAAGTTTTAGATTGTGAGCTTTGGGGGCAGGAGCTTTATTACCTATCTTTTGTAAGAGTTATGTGCTTGTGTGCTATAGATAAAACCCCTGTGCCTCTGGGGTGCCCTGTTAAGCTGACCACCCAAGATCCTTGCCTCTTTTTCCAGCTGGTTCTTACTCTTCTCTCTGGCAAGGGCATTTTAATAGGGAGTAGTTTGTGACATGGTCTGTAGCGCCCTGTCACACAGGCTTGGCTCAGGCTGAAGGTGCTCGCAAGGGAGGGAGGAGTAGAGGGAGGAGCGAGAGGAGTATATGCATATAGAAGCAATGGTAATTGCAAAGGGACTATTAGTCCAAGAGCTGCTGGCCCAGGAAATTGTTTTTTTGGAGAAGCTTTTCTTTTTCATAGTTTGCAATGCAAATTTAAAACATGAATGGGAAACAAAAAAAAGTATAGGAGGGGCAAGTGGAGTGCCAACTGGAATGTGATCACATCCAGATTCTTCATCAGGGTAGGGTCTTAATTTGCAAATGAGAATTTCAAGTAATGAGAGAGAAACTTTAAGGAGATTAAGATAATTATAAATCATATTTTTCTGTGCTCCGCCCTCCCCCCTTCCATGTTTTTGTGTTCAGACTTGTCTCTGGCCCTGCTGTCTCCTCCTCTGCTCCTTTCTCTAGCAAAGCCATAATCCAGCTTCTAGAACAATGGCTGTGTGGTCATGGTATAGTATTTTGATTTTCACAGCAGGCTGGAAACAGTAGCCTTATCTAAAGTCTGTACACTTTAGAAAATGCACACTGGGCCTGGGGGCTGGAGCCTCCCTGTGCCGGCTGAAGAGCTTGCATCTCGAGCCTGCTTTGAGAAGGCGTTAAAGGCTCTTCATCCTCTACTTTCTCTGCAGGTAGGCTTGCTGATGCAGAATATGGGGCTGTGAGGCTTTTTTCCACTCTGATTTTCCATGCTTCATTTGCCTGACATAGAGAGGTGTGGCTTTCTGCTTCCTGGCTGGAGACACTTATGTCTGAGTTGGTTCTGGGTGCTTAGGTGGTGTTGGAGGTGGGGATAGGTAGGGATTGGCCACTACTTCCATTATGTTGGCAATAGCAAGTGGTCAGAAGCTTTAGGTTGGCTTCTTTCTAGGAGCTGGGCTAGACAGGGAGACACAAAGAGAGGCAAGAAGGCCATGTGGAGGAAGAGCTTTTCAAGTATAAATATGCCCCAGTGGTAGAGGCCACTGTGCAGCTGTGGGGGCCGCTTCTCCTCCTTTGTGCGTGGCTCTGTTGCACTGGCTGAACAGATAGGGAAGGAAAGGCTGAGATGTGTGGGTAAAGTGAAAGGAACCCCTTTCTACCTGTGGCCACCATGAGTCTCCATCCTTCCCTTCTTCATTGATTGGGAGATTTTGAAAGATTAGCTCGAGGCTTGCCCTGGGTCAGTCCTGTGGTGCCTGGTCAAAACTCTGGAGGCTCATGAACACATTCTCCCTATAGGATGCTGTCCAGATTTAATCAGCCATCACTTAGCACATGCTCTGCACTCTGAACTCACTGCACTGTGGCCCTAAGGGGCTGCAGAGAGGGTCCAGCTCAAAGCACATGACCTATTATTTCTCTTTCTCCTGAGGACTCTACTCTTACAGGATGTTTCTGTTTCTCTAGTTATTTTTTGCCTGTTGTACCTGTAGCATTAGCTGTCCTGGCCAAGTTTGGGCCTCTCTTCCTCCTGAGCCTGAATGGGAGGAGACAAAGTAAGTGATTAGAGTGAGGTCCTATGGTAAATGACCCAAGAGAAGGGTTAGCTGGACATGAGGGTGAGATTTGTAACATTTGGCAAAGAGAGGGATGTATGGGTTAATGGGCTTGAAGTACTCTACTTTCCTGGTCAGTTTGAATCTCACTAGTATCCAGAGTGAGCTGTGGTTGAGAATAAAAACAAAAAATTAATACAAAAAATATAGATTGTTCAAAGGCTTCTTCACTTGTTAGAGGTCTGTGGCCAGGAAAATCCTTCTTTGCTGGCTGGTATGTGTGGACTGTCTCCAGGAATAAGGTGAGGAAAAGTTTGGGTTTTAAAATTGCATTAGTTTGATAATAAGTAACAAATAAAAATGTGAAAACCTTTTGACACATAAATTCCATTTGTAGGAATTTTTTCTAAGGCAATAACCAAACAATATGTAAGATGTATGTATAAAGACAGATTAAGAACATATATTATTCATTAATAGGGGTCTGGTTAAATATTTTATGGATATATTCACCCAGTAGAATACTACATAGTATTAAAAGGATGATATAAGTATATGTTTATTGACCTCAAAGATGTCATAATATGTTGATTAATGAAGCCACAAAATAGTATGATAGTTATTTGATTATCTCTTCAGAGTTATTTCTTACGTAGTAGATTTCTACTGACATTTACTTTTTAATTTTTTATACTTAAATTTTTTTATAATGAGCCTACTTTTATAATTAGAGCATAAATTACATTAATTGTCTATTTTGGTATTGGGCAACTATATAGAGAATTCTTCCTTATTTTTACAGTTATTTAAATTAAAGATGCATGGACCCACATTTACTTTTTTATTTTAAACAGTTCTATTGAAATATAATTTACATACCATAAATTCACCCATTTTAAGTGTACAATTTAAATCTACAATTCCATAATTTTTATTAAATTTATAGAGCTGTGCAACCACAATTCACTTTAGATCCTTCCTTACATTTACTTTTGCAATGTTAAACTTGGTTTCATGTTTGGGCATTTTTGTGGGGAAAGAAATAAGTTAAAATACTGGAATTTGTTTAAAAAGGCAGTATAAACTCAGAAATGTTTTTCTATGTGCAATGCATTATCTCTGAGTGCCTGCCTTACAGATGTATCAAGAATGCTGCAGCGTGCAAGGTCACATGGGGAGTATGAGGCATGAATGACAGTTTTTACTATCCAGGGCTTGTAGTACCATTGAGGAAACAATACACATCTTCAGATTTATTCTAGCATATACGCAGTATGTGGAGCCATCAACTGTCAGGTTATTGACAGGAAATCAGAGGAAAGTGGTAGCCTTTTTGCTAAATCAGGGGAACTTCTTGGGTGACACGGAATTTAAAGTGAGACTTAAAGGATGGCTCTTCTTAAATTGCATAAGGGAATATGAGCAAGGGAACTAGTATGAGCAAAGACATACATGTTAAGGAACAGGGAAGCTCAATGTAAGTTTGAGGTTCAGAGCAGACAGGTTTGGCCGGCTGGGGTGGAGGGTTTGTATAAAGAAGTGGTGTAAATGAGGCTAGAGGAGAGGTTTGGGGCCTGGTGTTGGAGGGCTTTAAAGAACAGAATTTGGCCTTAAACTTGAAGATAATAGGGAACCATGGAAGATTTTTGGCCAGATTTAAGCTGTTAATTGATTAGCGTGATGACCCAGTGTATAGGATACTTTGGAAGGGTAGAGACTGAGGCTGTTTGTATACTTATCCAGGAGTACACTTTGTTAGCAGTAGGAGACTGGACTCCTAAGGACAGTGGGAAGACAACCTGGCTTTAGGAGAAACAGAGGAAATAGTCTGGAGGCAGTCATGACTGCATGTGGGTGAGAGGGAAGAGACCTGCATGAGTTCCTCTATGAGCCTGATGACTAAAAGGGACCCTGAGTTCCATTTTAGTCATGTTTAGTTTGAGGCGACGATGGGACAGTCGGGTAGCCATGGCCAGAGATAGCCAGGAATGGTGGCCTGGAGCTCAGACATGAGTTTGAGATGCAGAAGGCATCAGTGTGGAGACAACGGTTGAAATAATGAGATTGGTACCAAAGGAAAGCTCAGAGAGAAATGAAGACAGCTGGGCAAGGAGAAACCAAAAGGCAAAAAGTATCATCAGAGAGGCAAGAGGGAAAAGTAGGAGTTGAGAGAGTAGAGCATCCAGTAGAAGTAGACTGGGCAACTTATGTAATTCACTTATCACTACCTTGTTTATTAGGCCTCCTCCCTATTCTAAGTGATGATTAGAGAGAGAAAGTAAAAGTACACAGCCTGGATAGTGATGCACAGGGATTTGCAAGCATTTTATTCTCCTTGTTTATTTTGTCCTTTACAAACAATAATAAATCCCAGGTTTTTCTTTCTTTCCTCTGGTTCGGTTCTTTATTGTTCTGCTATATGGTTATTATTTTTTTTTTCTTGAGGGTTGCCTGCTTTGGGCTTGGTAATTTTTTCCCCTCATCTTACAAAACCACTAAGTGCAAGCTGGGTTGTAGAGGGTCAGCAACTGAGCTAGAGATGCTAAGTGACAAAGTGAGGGAGTATCATTAATTCTAGTTGTTTTCTCTGTGTATAATGGTATTCAGGGCAAAGTAAGCGAGGTTGATTTAGGAGAGAGAAAAAAGTCAGCCAACCATTTACCGTTTGGAGAGATTCGGCATCAGAGCCACAGGGGCTGCCCAGGTTCTGAGCTTGCTTAGGCAACTGTGCCTGTCTGAAAACTTTTTCTTTAAAGATAATTAAATAGAAACTTTCAAATCCTCCTCGGGTTTTTTGGGTAGTAATTCCATGAGGCTTGTCATTTGTGTCTGAGGCTAGTGGTGAGGAGGGCGGAGTGAGGAGAAGCGAGGGGGTGGAGATGGGAAGCAGGGAAGGAATCAGAGAGAGAAATTTTATTGAGGGAGAGTTTACTGGGTTTATGGGAGGGAATCTCTCCCCTCCTCCCCATTCGGATTTGAAAGAGCCGGTGAATCTTTGATTAGGTGCAGGTCAAAAGAATTTACACATTGTGACCTTAATAACTAGAGGTGATTGGCAGGCGGGCTGTGGGGAGAGGGCCGCGGGCCCCTTTCATCTCACTTAGCACAGAGGAGAGACAATGGGCCAGCCGATTTTTCTTGTTGTCCCTTGTTTGAAAAGGTCTGGTGTCTCTACTAGGTACCTGTGACATGGGGGTCTTGATTGGGGTCTCATAAAGGCCCCTGTCAGTATGTCCAAAGTCCAAGAGTACAAAAGCAAGCAGTGGGTGGGGGTCTCAGCTGACCACTGAAGAAGGGAGGGGAGGGTCCAGGAGGCAGTGGAGGGAGAAGCAACCCCCGATGGGAGCCCTTATAGAAGGAGGGAGGAGGGGGGCAGAGAAGGGCCATTTTTGTCCCTAACTCATCAAGCACATCTGCAGAATTGTCCAAGCTGCTGCCTCCCAGTTTCAAAAGAAAAAAATGATCGTTTGATAAACCGTCCCTGATTCACCACTTTCTCACAAGGGTGGAAGACCCAGCCCTGACCTCTGTATGATTTCACATCAAGACTAGGCTTTCTAGGCTTTCTTTACCCCACCCCCAAATTGCTAGAGAAACTTTGAAATGTATCCTGTGGCTTTCTCTCTCCCTTCTTCAACCCCTCCACCCTCATTTCCCACCCTCTCCACCCCACTGGCCTCTGTTTTCTCCCTGGGCGCTCCAGAGTGTAGGCGAGTAATTAGTCCCCTCTTTCTGGGGCACAATGAAGGCAGGGTGTTTGACGGGCCCCTTCCCACCGCTCACAGAGCTGGGGGCCTGGGGGGAAAGACCAGGTGGCATGTGCAGTGTGTTCCAGGCCTGCACAATCACTGGGGCACAGGCCGGGGGCTTAGGAACAAGTGTGCCCCTGCTTCTCGAAGGAATGTGCAGAGGCGCATGCATTAATCCCCACACAATGCTTGCATTTTTTTCCAGGCAGAGGCATCTTCCCTGTGAAAAGGCTGCCGAACCTGGAGCCCAGGCGGGAGCTTTGGCCACCGCGATGGCGTTATTTCCCACCCTGCGCTTAGTCACTTGGAGCTAACATGGGAGACCAACAGGCCGCGTCTCCTGAGAGCCTGATCTTTGTATCCAATGTGTGCTCCCCCTCTGCCCTGTCAGTTTTGTGTGTTCACGGAGTGTTGATTTTAATGCGGGCCTGTGTTGGGCTGGGAGGCCAGGCTGGGGGCCTCAGGTCTTTGTCTTGCAGGGCCTCTTTTTCTTGGAGGGTCTTCAGTCCTGGAGGCTAGTGGCAGATTTGAGAGGTAGGATGAGATGCCAACTCTGGCTGGCAGAGGATTCCCCTATCTGTGCGTCTGCCACAGACTGCGCGGGTGCCCAGAAAGCAGGAACACCTTGGATGCTCAGGCACAAGCTTGCTTGGCCCACCCCTTACCCCTTAAGGGGGTGGTTAGTTTCACCACACGAGGCTGCCAGCTTGAAGTGAGTTCCACCCGCTGCTTGTGGCTGCGTGTGGCAGGGGCACAGATTGTGAGACTTGGGGAGCCAGGGCAGGGCCCTGGGCGGAGTGGTTTGGGAGTGGTGGGGACAGGTCATAGGGGCGCTAGAGGAGTGTAAGTCTGCTGCACATGACTACCCAGAAACTGGTCAGGGCCCGGAGAGGACAGGGTTAGACAGAAAGAGGCAAAGCGTCTGGGAGAGCATCAGCAAATCTCAAATGCTCATCTCCGGCAGTTGAGTGGAGAGTCCCTAAAACTAGGGACAGAATTTTTCCCATTGAGGAGGACTGGGACCTTGTCACAGATATACCCACTAGGAATGTCTAACAGGATGTCTTCTGCCTTTACTATCTGCCTCATTGCAGTGTAACCTTGTTCCAGGGCTGGGGGAAAGGGTCTTTCCCCATTCTGCGCCCCTAGTCATGCTGAGAGAGAAGATGCATATGCATGACCTGAATAGGGGATACTGGGAGCATCACCCTGCTCTGCTTCTGGGAAGAGTTAAGGAGCTGGTGGTGACCACTTGCCCATCCCCTACCCATGGCCAGGCCATGGTCCTGACATCTGGGTGTAGTGCTGGGGGTGGGGCCTTCATCTGAGGGATCATGTTTTCAGGAAGGGACTATATTCCTCACTTTCCATAGGGATCAGAAGAAAGAGATGTGGGCTGGCCACTGAGATGAGGTGGCCCTGCAGAAGGCATTCCGCCAAGGTTCCCGACGACCACAGTGGCTTCCTCTGTGCTGCTCCTGGCACCATTCAGACTGTCTCAGGAATTGGTACCGGTCATGCTGCCAGGCCTGACAAGGGGAAAGAAGCTGGAGCTCCAAGGCCTTTGAGGGGTCTGGGTCCCAAAGGGGCCTATCAGTTAGGAGCAGCTCCTGCTTCTGGGCCGCTCTGTGGTGGAGAAGATTTCTCTCATGGAGAAACAGGCATCTCAGCAATACCCACACCCTCCCCTTTTCCTGTACTGTTCTTTTCTCTTAATTTTTCCAAATGGTTTTTCTCCCTTCCCTTCTTTTCTATTCTGTGGGCAGCTCATAAAAGCCTAAAAGAGACAGAGCTTTTGTGTATGGATGTGATAATGGAGGGAAGGGTGTCAGGGACGGTCACACTGGGGCTCCAAGATTATAGAAAACTCTGCCATTCCCCCGAGCTGTCCTGCCAGGACTGGGAGGGCACCAACAGATCATAACCTTTAAATGCAAACTCAGTGGAGGAAAGAGATGGAAGTATGGAAACAAATTAGATATATCTATAGGGGGTGTTCAGCTAGAGAAAATGAGCATTTCTTACTAATTGGAGTGCAGGGCATTTCATTATTAAGCTTCATTACAAGGGGAGAGTGCAGCAGGCCTCTTTGGGGATTCCCTGGGCTGTTTTTTCCCCTTTAAAAGCAGAATAATATTTAGCTGGAGGAAGAGGAGTTGCCCATGGTAACTTTGCAGGGCACCCAGGGATTTAAGGGAGAGTTCAAAGCAAGGGAGAGGGAGGGAGAGATGGGCCAATGGGAGGGCGCTTAGAGGTGTTCCCCCAGTCATTGATAGTAAAAAAGAGGTGAAAAAGCCCAGTGGGGTCAGGGACCTCACTTCTGGAACTAAGACTGAGGAATTTGGACAGACAAAAAAATGTTGATCAGAAACCCTGCCTTCCTGGGAAACTTGATGTTTGACCATTTTAAATTTTGTATTAAAACTACAAAATAGTGAGAGTCAGATGCAGAGCAATGGTCTGACAACTCTTGTTTCTCAGCATGCACAGGACTTTCACCAGGGAAGGGCTGCGGTACACTGACCTTTAACTGGGCCTGGCTGGATGCATACTAACTTCTGTCCAGGCAGGCGCGGCCTGGTCCTGTCCATGGGATATTATCTGAGTCAGTCAGGTGAGGTTGGCTTTAAAGTATTGACTCCTTTTCCTGTTGTTGCCATCCTATGGCTCATGTTTGAAGTCCAGTCAGCCCTCAGAAAAACTCTGATCCATAGCTCAGAGAAGCAACTTGTCTAGAGTCTGTCTAGTCAGTCAGACTATCTAGTGTTCACTGTTCTCAGGGAAGCTGAGAAAAGGTACTGATTTATCATGGGAAAGTTTCTCCCATGGCTGGGGTCCTAAGAACCAGGGTACAAAAATCTCATTTAGAATCAGCTCTCGTTGGGACTTCATCAAAGGCCTAGAGTTTTTGCTTTCTCTCACCCAAACCATTCTTTGCTTTTATCATAGTTTCCTGCTTAGCTCAACCTACCTTAGGTTCCTGGGATTTTCAGTACACAGGATATCTTCCTGTGGTTGGTAGACCAAATTCCTAATGGAGGCCTAATTCTATTCTTAAGCCTGGGACCTCCCTAGTGATTGGATGAACCTTGAATTTATAAACACACTGAGCACCTGTAGGAGGAACTTATTTCATCTTCCTCCCCACAGAGAGGGAAAAGTATCCCTCTGTTCACTTTCTGCTTCCCCAAGAAAAGGAAAAGAGATGATCAGAGGAATCAGTTAGCACCTCATGAAAATTAACTGAGCAATAGAAAGCCAGTGATGTTTTTTTTCCAGGCACAGATCTTGTGTCTTTTTCTTCGTGACTCTGTATCTGTCACCTGTCTCAGAGCCTGTGCATCTGTAAATGTGTGTCAGTGTGGCAGGCAGTTTCCTTGGTCTCTCGGTGCCCTCCCCCAAAATAAGAACCAACTCTTCTGAGATGATCCACATGGGATCCTGCCTTTTACCTTCATTACTTTGTGTTTATGTCACTGCTTCTCCTGGGACAGTCACCTCAAGAGATACAGTGACATAAGTGAGTGTGCATGTATGTAGATTCTTAAAGCCACTGGGTCCCCTTGTTTCCTTTTTCCTGAAGCACGAAGGAGGAGCTAGGAACCTAGTTACCGAGTTTCTGTCAATCACTGTGTTTCTTGAAGTGCTTTTTTCTTGTTCTTTAGATCTTACCCAGTGAGCCTCTCCTTCCGTGCGAATTTTCCTCCTGTTGGTGGTGGAGTGCAAAAAACATTGTTTTCTGGAAGTTTTGTACATCTTCAAGCCAGTCAGTGTGGCTGGTGTGGCCATGTAGGAGATGCAGACCCTGAGAGTAGATGAGGCAGCTGCTGTTGAGTTGGCAGAGAGCCCAGGCCTGTGAGGTGGTGGCCGACCTAAGGGTGCCAAGCAGTTTTCTCATCAGGGTATAAACTCCTTGGCTTTTCCACAGAGGAAGAAGACGATTGGGAGGGGGAGTGGGAAGTTGGTTTTCTCTAGAAACCTTTGACTTGAGGATACCTCAAGGCAGCAGCTGACCATGTTCAGTACTTGGCACAGGTACTGTGTTAGCATTGAAAGCCCAACGTGAGGCAGGTCACCCAGCCAGTAAATCAGGAACCCACACCACTGTCAAGTGTGTTTGCAAATTTGTCTCATTTCTTTTCTTTCTTCTGAAAGGTTTGTATCCCATCCCAGGTGGCTTAGTGGGAAAGAAAAGAAACTTCCAATCAAGTGAATTCTTGGTATCCTAATGTTTTTCCAAAGAAAAAACCCATTGCTTTTATAGTTTGTAATTTCAAAAATGCATGACAAAAACATGCCACCAGAACAAATCTGTTCCAAAGCAAGCATTGGGGTATGGTGTGAGTGGTTGAGCAAAACTTGAGGAATTGGACAGGATGGCAGGCAACTGCTTAGGGAAGGGATTTCCAGGTGCAGTATGGCCTTAAACGCCTATGTGAAAACCTTGCCTAGGTCAAAGACTAAGTGAGAAGAGTTCCTCTTCTCATCCTCTCTAAGGTGGTAGGGCCACAGAAGGTCTGGCCTCTAGGGCCCAGTGGAAAGGACCCACCAGAGGCAGAATGACCTGTGGGTGGAGGCTCCTTTCCTGGAAATAACGAAGGAAACAGATAAGAATCTCTTCTGTCCACTTAGAGGCCTTGGCCAGGTCTGGGGCCAAGAGGATGTGATTCTTGGAAGAAGTGGGCTCTTGCAGCCCCCGAATTTAAGCCTTCATTTAGAAAGCCATGCATCCCCGTGACTAGCAGGACTGCATGGGTCTGCGTGGACCTGGGGAGCTTGAGACCCCAGAGTTTTGTGGTCAGGCTGACTGAAGCCATGCTTATGTCCCATCTGTAACCACCCCCACCAAGAAGTAGAAAAATTCCCACCAGGCCTCTTGGGACCAACTCTGGCTCCACTGGGACTTCGAGTCTCGGAAGAGGAATAATAGGTATTAGGTGCTGTGGGATCACTGTTGGCTGGTTATGATCTGAATCCTGGGTTTCAAATTAATTGGGTTGAAGAAACAACTTCCTTTTATTATTTTTTCAAACCACCTAAATACCCCCAACCAAATTAAAACCCCCCAAACCTTTCATCTTTCTCCCTCTCCTGGTGGCTTTATTTGCTGGGTAGTGAAAAGTGCTTCCCAAGCCTCCTTTGGGTCACTGTGCTGAACAAAGTGAGAAACCCAGGGAAGGAGGAAGCTGGTGCCAAAAGGGTTTGCCACTGACCCCTCCTCCCCAGCTCTGCTTTCCCTAGTCTGCCCAGCCGCCTCACTGTCTGGGCTGCAGCCCAAACAAGCAAAGGCATCTTGACCCACAACAAGTCCCAGCTTTGTTGCGCCTGTGGGGGAAATGCTTTCTGGAGCCCAGGGATCTCCTCTGAGAACCACCTGTGCCTTCTGGCCTCCTGTGTAGCCTGGGCCTTCTGGCACAGGGGCCCCTGCATTCCAGCCAGCAGGCTGATGGTAGAAAGTTAGGGGTGGGAGAGGGCTAAAGGGGGCTGTGGTCAGTTTGAGGGAGCATAAATTCCAGTCTGCCCAGTTCAGGCCCCTGGTTGGTTCAGGGTCTCCTGCGGCCCTGGCCAGGTTAAATTTGTCCTGTCTGTCATCAGCACAGACAGTAGCTTTCTGAAGTGGTCAGCAGAATAGGGATGGGGAACCCAAGGTTTTTCTTCTTACCCAGTTCTTGGTGCTTTCAGAGGTGAATGATGTAGGTTTCTTTTACTAGGCCATTTCTTGATCAGGAGTCCCTAGTACTTCTATTGCCTAGTCAGTGATGGTGATAATGATGAAAGTGAGGATGACTGACACTTGTGGAGTGCCAGCTAAATGCCAAGGACTAGGCTGAACACTTTCTATCTCATTAATCCTCCCAGATAGGGACTGACACCCTCCATTTTCAACTAAGGAAATTTAGGCCTCAGAGAGGTTAATTAACATGCCCAAGTCACATCTGGTAATTGATACTCCCAGAGTATGAGACTGGCCTCTGACCCCAAATCTTGTGCTTTTTACTACTGTGCTACACCGTCTGCTTTCTTGGCCCACAGTTATCTCGTTCTCATTTGGGATTAGAACTGTTGATTGTCCTGAATTGCTTCCATTTTTAAAAAATATGAATTGAAAACTTGACCCTCTGGCTGCACCTTAGCTGTCTAAGGACAGGTCTATGCAATTTTGTTTTTCCTGAATATCCAGCACCTAGTACTGGCCTGGCTTGGGTAGCCCTGAGGTACTTATTGAAGGAATGAGGCCCACTTCTCTGCCTGCCTCCAGCTCAGCTCAGGAATTGCCGAGACAAGACCTTGTTCTTTGAGAGCGATGGTCAGTCCAGAGCAGGAGCTTCCTTCTGAGGGGAAGAGGGTGGCTGTGCAGAGGAGACACAAGGCTGACACAGGGGCGGCAGAAACTGGGAAGACAGAATCCAGGCCAGATCTGACTGGAGCTGAGCCAGTCGTTTTGAGCAACAGGCCCGCTTGTCCCTGCGTGTTGTTGGTCTGGCTGCTCCCAGAAGGAAGAGGCTGTTCTAGGAGTGGTGGGTTGTGAGGAGGGTCTGGTTTCACGTCTCTGAACTGTGGGTTTTCAGACTAGCCACCCTTTACTTTGTAGACCCCTCTCTAGAGAATCACTTTGAACCTCTTTTGGCAGGGCTTGAGGTGGGGGTGCAGGCAGGAACAGTAGTTCCTGGCAACCAGTCCAGGCCAGTGGAGGAGTGGGGTGGGGGTTGCACGTCATACTGTAGTCCCTTTATGGCTAGATCTCTATGTTGGATAAACAGGCAAAAAGAATACCACCTACAAGCCATGTGCCAAACTGCTCCAGCTGACCCCTGCCATAGTTGCCCCTGAATGTAATAATTCACCTGAGCTCTCAGAGATGCTGTGTATGGTGAGGATTTGGGTGACAAATAAGGGTGTGATCCTGCTTCCGTTGGTGTAACTGGAGAGCAGCCAGGAGGCAGGGCCGTTGAGAGAGGCCTGTGCTATGGAAAGCTGAGCTTTCTTCCTTTCCATCGGCCCTGGGTTCTGCCAGGTCGATGTGTTCATAGTGGAATGTTAGTACTATAGTTGCTCTGGAGAGTATCTGGTTCTGGGCTTTCCAGGCAGAGCTCTGAAGGTCTGCATCAGAGACAGGAGGTTGGAGGCCGCATGAGTGGGGCTGACTCCCATGCCTCACCTCTGCTCAAATGGAGCAGCTACCCTGGTTCTTGTTTTATAAATCTATTAGAGATGATAGCTCACAGAAGTTTTAAGAAGTTAGAAAATATTGTTCTAGTATAACTGTTTCCCATTTTACAGGTAAGAAATGTGAGGCCCCAGGAGGTTACAGGCTTGCCCAAGGTCAAATGGCTTGTGAGCAGTTTATCTAGCACTGAATGCTGGCCTGCCAAATCCCAGCTCTGGGCCCTTTCCACTGGGCCCAGCGCTGCCTGCCTTGTCTCCTGCCCTGGCCTGTGTTCTTACCTGGCAGTGATCTCAACTCCTCATTCTCTCTCTCACCTAGGCACAACTGTTAGCCAGCCAGCCCTCTGTTTCTGGTTTTCATTCTTTCTAACACGCTTCTCTGTCTCCCAGGACTGGGGTCAGGGCTTTCCTAGAGCCAGTCCTGAGAGACTGGCAATGACCACGTTACTTCCACTGTTGGAGCCACATTCTGGCCTTTGGATACCTCGGTGCTGACCCCAGTAAGCCACGTGTTGCTTTCACCCTGTGCCTCCCTGGCCTCAAAGCCACCCCTAAGCAGAGGACCCTCTTTCCTCTACTTAGCTGGGCAGTAGGGCCTGCTGTGGCCGGTGGCAACAGTAGACATAAGTGTTAGAGCCCTGGGTCTTCCTGTCTCTGCACTCCCAGAGAAGCTCTCCCTAAAAGCGTCCTGACTCAGGGGTGTCTGTGATGGTCTAAAGAGTAATGTGAGCTCCAGCCCCAGGCCCTCTGGGGAGAGCCAGACAGGCACAGGCGGCGCTATGGCCCTCTGGCCCCCCTCATCCCGCCCCAGCTCAATTCCACCACCCTTTCTCTATTCGTTGCTTCATAAATGCAGAGCTGTGGTGCTACGTACAAGTCAGCCATCTTCCATGCCCCCAGGAAGCTATTTGGGGCCACGGCCTTGATTGGAAGACACAGATTTGGTGGGTGACGATATAGGTCCCTCATCCAGGCCCCAGACCCAGCTACCCCCACCAGCCCTGGTCTGGCTCACCACGGGACCCAATTCAGAGGCCTCTTTTGTTTGACTTGCACAGAGCAGCCCCAGCTCACCGTTCCCACATGCCAGAGTTTCCCCACCATTCACTGGGAAGGCTGAAAAGCCCTCAGCTAATTGCGTTGGGCTGAAAATTACCACTTCCCTGCATGTGTTCCCCTGCTGCTGAGGACATTTGTGTCACTGCTGTATTTAGGGGGAACAAAGGCCCCCTGTGGGGAGAGCCCAGGTACGAATGTGGGGTGGGGGAATAATTGCAGTCTCTCCAGGTGAAAGCCCCTGCTAAACTTCAGTAAGTCAATTAGGCTTGGTGGGGAGGGCAGGGACCCCCACAATAAACTGTTCCCACCAAGCAATTAAAGAAAATCATTTTAGCTTTGAGGAGAGAAACTGCTTATTAGAAATTTTGTGGGTCCCCCCCTTCCCTACCTCAGCCCCCCCCTTGGGGATGAAACAACAAAACCTTCTCCTCAATAGAAGTGTTTCTCCTCCTCCCACTCATTGTGTGGCCTGAAAGCACTTACTGTGGAAGGGCAGAGGGAGGGACAGAGACAGGCCAAAGGGGGAGAAAATGGCAGGGGCTTAACACCTGGGCTGAGTAAAAATCACAACTACCCAGGAAGATTGGAGAGAGACACTCCTGGGGGCTGCTGTGCTTACACAAGCTGCGAGATGTGTATGTATAGGATGTGCACATGCCCACAGACCCGCTCTCCTCTCTTCCCCAAGCAGCAGGTGCCTCTGTGTGAGTATGTGTGTGGCATATTGGGTGCCCCCTTACCAAAAGGAGCAAACACAGGCTGTGTGTTAGAGGGCCCGCATGTGTACGTGTGTATGTGTGTGTGCCTGCTTATGTGTGTCTTCTCAGCAAAGGATGGCAAGGCCAAGGCAGCCCAGCTGGGCATGTACCTTTTCCCAAGGCTATGACTGGGCCCATGTTGTCTCCCTTCCCAAGAGCCAAATACCAGCACCTGGGAGTTGAGCCATAGCATAGCTTTATGCCTCAGGTAGTCAGCAACTGAGGGCTGAACGACCAGAAGTCACCTACTGGCCCTGGGCTAGGACTGGTCGGGGGTGGTGGCGGGGAGCTAGGGGGAATGATGCTCGGACATGTTAATCTCCACAGTGTTCTTCCTCACGTTGCTCGGGTGGGGATGAGGTGTGGAGACTCTATAGGAAAGAAGTCAGTGGCCTAGGCTGGTACATACTTTCTTGGTGTCTAGCTTGGCCGATGTGACTTGTGGGAGTTTCCACTTGGCACTCTCCATCCCCCAGCCCCACCCCATTACTGAGGAAAAGCACAAGTTGGAAAGATAAGTTGATTTTATTTTATCTGGAGAGTGTAACAAGGAGGAGGTAGATTTATACACAAAAGTCTATAGTTTGGTAAATACAGGTGCGTATACACATGAACCACAGATCACAGGTAACGTAGGTACCACACCCACCCTGCCCCAAATCTTGGTGCCTTAGGGGCAGGTCTGGTGGCGCTGATGGTGGGCATGGCATTGAGTCAGGTATTATTCTGGCCCCAGTGCTTCCCTGTGGCTCATGATGTGTTTGGCTTTTATTCCAATGTTCCAAAGAGGTGAAATTAAACATCTAGGGGTTGGCTTTTCCCAGAAAACAAATATGCCAAGTTATTTGCCTACCAAGAGGCCTTCGGAGGTAGAATTTGGTGTCTACAGGCTAGCAGTGGGGAGGTGAGGGCTGTTGACAAAGTCCTGAGCGGGAGCACGGAGGTGAGGTTTTATGGAGAGCAAGGGCTGCTTAGAATTTGAGGGTCTTGGGGTATGTGGAATAGCTTGGAGAGGAGTGGGCTGCTCACTGTGGCAGGCTCTACACAGTGGCTACCTGTAAGGAGATGGGGCTTCAGGGGAACCTGAAGCTCAAAGGCTTGTCGTGTTTTGCTTCATTTTTTTATGCGTATATATAGACACATACACGTAAATGTCTATGTAATATATAGTGGGATGTTTATAGAGTTTTTATGTGACATATGATGTCATTTATTATTTTATGCTCCAGAATGTGGTTTTCTATGTATGGGCCTTGGTTTTCTCACACCAGTTTTTGATTATGACTTCAAATGTCTTTCTGACCTTGGGCCAGGTTTATTTAAAAAGGGAGTAAGAGGGTTTTTTGGGATGCTTTAGGTATGTGTGGAGCTTTTTGTTTTATATTTGTTTTTAAGAAAAGCAAAATTTTTACATGCTATGTGTGAGTTTTTTGTTTGGTTCTCCTGCATTTTCTTTGGTGTGTCACCGAATCACTCGGATTCAGCAGTGGAATATTCAAGTTTGCTCATATGGTCAGATTGATTTTTCCCTTGGTTTTTGAGCCATTAGTACAGGGTCAGGGTAGGAAAGGGATAAAAGAAGTTGCAACAAAGGAGTTGCTTGGGGTTACAAAATTCTAATTTTGCGTGTGTGTATTTTTAAACTTTTAATCTGAAAAATTTCAAAGATACACAAAGAAAATGGTAAAATTAACTCCTATGTTTTCATCACTATTTTTTCATTATTTGTGTGTCTTTAATTCAAGTCAAATACATATCTGGAAAGTATCTTTAAATTATCCATTTCTCAGATGCCTGGCATTTAAATTATAGTTGTGAAAATAGAAGGTCTGAGAATGAACCAGATTCTATCTTATCAGAGTGAGCCTTGTGGTTTCCAGCAGAACTCTCTTTCTCATTAATTTTTTCAAAGGGATCCAAGAGACCAAGTCTCTGAAGATCAGGACTTTCTTCCTAAGAAACTTCCTTGATTTTCCCCCGTTTTAAAAAAATATATTGATTTTTCAATTACAGTTGATATACATGTTATATTAGTTTCTGGTATACAACATAGTAATTAGACATTTATATAACTTACAGTGTGATCACCCTGATAAGTCTAGTACCCATCTGACAGCACGTAGTTATTACAATATTATTGGCTATCTTCCCTATGTTGTACTTTACCTCCCCATGACTATTTTTCTAACTGGTAATTGGTACTTCTTAATCCCTTTCACCCTTTTTACTTATCCCTCCAACCCCGCTCCCATCTGTCGACCACCAATTTTTCTCTGTATCTGAGTTTGTTTCTTTTTGTTTGTTCATTTATTTTGTTTTTTTTTTGTTGTTGTTTTTTGGATTCCACATATAAGTGAACTCCCATGGTATTTGTCTTTCTCTGACTGACTTATTTCAGTTAGCATAATATCCTCCCATGTTGTCACAAATGGTAAAATTTCCTTCTTTCTTATGGCCTATTCCATTGTATATATATGTACCACATTATCTAATATTGGTAGACACTTAGTTTGCTTTCATATCTTGGCTATTGTAAATAATGCAATATCCTTGTCTGCTGCTGTCCACAGTCTTCCCCCACCCACTACTGGGAATAGGAGAGTAGTTTTTTTTCTTTTTTTTTCTCCTGGGCACTTGCCTTGGTCCTAGGTTTAAAAGACCACTTCATTACTCCAGAACTTCCAGGCCAGCTGGTACTGCCCTGTTTTATCTGTTCTTCTAGAAGACCCAGCAGATACTGATTTCATGGTCGAGGTGTCTGTTCTTAGCCAGGCCTCAAGGTGTTCAGTAGTCGCTTGGCAAAGCCCTTTGCTCATCTGTCAGTGGTCAAGACAAATTGGTTCTAAATGACAGAAACCAAATTTACATTAACTTAAATAAAACTGAGAATGTTTGGCTCATGAAATCCAAGGGCAAAGCTGAGCAGCCAAGCGAAAGGAAGAGTACAAATATAACTGGGCTCAGGAGTAGCCGGATCCAGAGGCCACAGTGCAGACAGGGCTTCATCTATCTGGAGTATTCATCTTTTTTTCTTCCTAGATCTCAGCTCCTTTCTTTTGCCCAGTTGACCAGCTTATTGCAGAGGTTGTCAAGAGCTCCTGAGTTTGGTAGTTCATAGCATAAGTCATGGAGAGTGACTGTCTTCCCAAAATCCCAGGGCAGAGACTCATTGGCCCAGTTTGGATCAGCTAACTTGATCAGTTAACTGTTGCCAGAGAAGGGTGAATATGTAAGAAACAGGGGAGTCTCTCAGGAATCACAAGTATGGAGGGAGAGTGTGGGTCAGACAGAACAATGTGTCTACTATTTTCATAAAGGCCAAATTACTCTATGACATCCAGTCCCAAAGTATCTGTGTGGATGACACCAGTATGTGGATGATGACCAAGCTCAGAATGCTGGCCACCAATTCTCAAAGTCAGATTCTGGAGGTTAACTTTCACTACAGCCTTTAACCTCCTCTTCCTCACTTCATTACTGGTCTGCTGATCAGGGATTTGTCCTTTGTAAGCTGTTAATGATGTTCTTTGAAAAACCTATCACTTTACTAACATGGCATGCACCAGGGAAAGACCCTGGATTCAGACACGTGGGGTTGGAAAAATAAGCAGTGGCCTCGCACCCTCATAGTGAGGCAGAGAGAGACTGGAGCCAACTCCTGGGATGACACAAGCCTGACCTGGCAGGGCCTTTCCCAGGGGAAAATGACTTGCAGGTGACTTGAATTAGACCGGTACAGTTTACCTTGCAGAACAGGATGAAAGATAAAGACTTCATCCTCTTTTCTCCTTAGTGCCATTGTCAGGAGGGCAAGAAATCTTGGGGAGGAACAAAGTTCAAGGTCAAAATTCCTGATGCTGCTAGCTAATCTGAAAATAAGGAAGTTCCTCAGAACTTTGCCTTCCTGAAAAGCCTGGTAGTGGAAGTCTTGCAGAAAAGGACCTTAGTACCTCACTTTTATACTATCTCCATCCTTACGCTTTATTTATTTATTTTTTCCCCACTTCCCGCTGTAATGTAAGCCTTAGTCTGTGTGGCTAACATGAAGATTCTGGGGATCTTGTTGTCTCCTATCACAGTGAAGGAATCAGCACAAGAGTTATTGGTTGGATTTGTGCACCAAGGTTTGCTGCTAGCCTTTTTCTACAGTGGAGCCCTTCTTTCTTGAGGAATAGGTTTTACCTACTGTGTACATAGACACACAGTCCTTTCTTTTTTTCTTGTTATGGATCCTACATCTGTAGCCCTGCTGTGTATAATTTATGATGCATAACAGGCCCCAGTGGCCTGCCAACCTCCATGACACCCCCTTCCCTCTCCTCAACGTCCCCCACCGCCTTCAGGGTAATAGTGGAAAATGCCGCAGCAGTCAGACCAACTTGAGTGTAGAACTTCACCTCCCTTTTCCTCCCTTAGTCTCGATGGATGAGAAATGGTCCAAGGATGCAGATGGTGGTTGTGAATCTGTAGGTAGACACTCATACCGTCTGCCTCTTTTTTTAACTTGATGGATGTTACCATGGGACTCTTTTTCATTGATGGGTCCATCAGGGTCTATCTTACTTTAAGCCTGGCCAGAGTTAGGGGGCCAGTGGATGAGAAAGGCCATGCAGTCATAGATGGGCTATCCTGCCCTTTGATTCTTCAGAGAGAATCTCTTTCTAGGTCTTTCTAGGTACTTTGATGCTTGTCACATGAAAATGACTGCCCCACATTGGTGCTTATGGAATATTGAGAATAAAAACTGATAATAAAAATAAGAGCCAGGCCACTCTCTAGGGGCTCTATTGCTGGCCTAAATGTGGCAGCGGGTCAGGGATGTAAGGCCTCAGGATCTTAGGTCACACGGGTTTCTCTTTGACCTGTCTTTATCTCTATACTCTGTTGTTTCTGCCCAAATCTGGATCAAGTTTGAGTCTCAAGGTCTCCCTGTTGTTTGTTAATGTGATTATGTTTAGAGAATCAAATTTTAAAATGAACTTGCTGAGTTGGTGTCTTGCTTATCTGTGTGGATCTCCAGTTGAGCTCTGCTTTCCTCTTTGTAGAACCACAGTTGATCTTAATGATTCTCATCATCCTCCTGTCTCATGCCTTTATTCACATGTCAACCCCTTATGTTCATCAGTAAACCTGAAAAAGCACCAAAGCTCGTCTGGCCTCATTCTCCCCAGTAATCACCAGACCATGTGGGCTACCCATTAACATCCTGGTAGCCCTACCAGGCCTTGGGCCTAACCATTACCATAATGCCAGAATTGACCACCTGAAAGGAAAAAAAAGATTTGTTTTGAAATTGTAAATATGCTTTGTGCTTCGGGCTGAGCTAGCCACCGCAGCACAGTCATTTGAGTACCCAGTAGGTATAGGGCACTGTTGTGCGGTAAACCATGGCCTTGGCCTCTGTTGAGCTCCCAGCGGAGTTCAGAAGCTCACCTGTTTAAAGAAGCTTGTTGTTTACCTCTTACAGAGAGTGGTTATGAAGCAGAAATTTAGGGAGAAAGTACTATAAGAGCAGGAGCGAAATTGTAGAATTCTCCTAGTAACTGTTTCTCGGTCCTAACTACTTGGAGCCCTCCTGGTGAAGGGTCTCTGTCAGAGGGTGTCAGCTAGGTTCAGGATGGAGCCAGATGACTTTGTGGTTTATGTGATATTTATAATCTGAATTCAGATATTCCGAATTCAATGTGCCACCAATATGCAACCTTTCAGGCAGCTTCAAAATGAATATTGTTATTACCGTCCTTTTAATTTCTTATTTTCTATTTTGTTTCATTTTTTATCTAAGTAATATAGAAATACAGTCCAACTATAAAAAGTTTCAGTTTAAAATAAATAGAATATAAAGTAAAAATCCACTTCAGTTTCCTGTGGCTCTTCCACCATCATTCTTTTTGTAAGAAGTCTGGTATGTGTCACTCCAGATCTTTAAGTTTGAAGCAAATATCAGACAGCATATAATTTTATGAGTATGTGTGTGTGTATATTTACACACAAATGTAGGGTTTTGCTTTGTTTTAGGCTCACATTGTGCCTTTGTTCTGTAGCTTGAATTCTTCCCATGTGGCTCAGAGGTCTTTCGGTATCAGAACACATAGCGCTATCACATTCTTTTAACTGCTGCACTCTAGCTCAGAGTAAGGTGGCTGTGCCATAGTATACTTAGCCATCCTGCTATTGAGGGACACTTAGGTTGTTTCCAGTGGTTTGCTGTTATAAACAATGCTTCAGGACACATATGTGTACTTGCCAATCTGTACACATAGTCAGATATTTTTCTAGGAAAGATGCTTAGAAAACACTTGCTAGATTGAGGGATAAGTACATTTAAAAGTTTTTAGATGCTGCCAAATTGCCCTTCAGTTGGACTGTTTCAGATTATATGCCTACAAATAGTATATACAAGTACCTGTTTCTTCTCACACTTATCAGTTCTGAGTAATATTGGTTTTTTAATTTATATTTTGCCTTTCCAAAGGGGAAAAAGTGTCTCATTTGGGCAGTGAGTACAGAATTGTGCTTAAGAGCTGGACTCTGGAGCCCAGTTGGCTCAGGTCAAGTCATGAGTCCGCCTGCCTACGAGCTATGTGACCTTGGTGAGTTACTTTCTAGTCCTCAGTTTCCTCCTCTGTAAAAGTGGGGTGATAGTGGTACTACATACTCCTTAGTAACTTAAAATTTTTCTTTTATCATGGAAAATTGCAAAGCATACTAAAGTAGAATAATTATCAACTCTTGGCCAATTTTGCTTCATCAGTACTAGCCATATGCTTTCCCTTCCAATATTATTTTGTAGCAAATGTCAGACATATAAATAACATTTTCGTGTATATTCTAAAAGCTAGTGATGCTTTTAAAATGTATATACAATACTATTATTATACCTAGAAAAATATCAAATATGTAGGAATGTCTTGGGGGTTAAGTGAATTAATTTATATAAAGTACTTAGAACAGTACTTAGAGGTTTAACATTACTACATATATATTTTGGCTATGTATATTTTTTCTAAAAATTACTTACTGAAATTTTTTGCTTATTTACTTACTTTTTCCCCCTGGATTTATAAGCTGTCTTTATATGTTCTGGATGTTATGTATATTTGGTAATTCCTTTCAGCCTGTCGTTTACAGTGTCTTCTGTGTGTAGAATTTTTATTTTGGGATTAGTTCTGTCATGTTTACCTTCATGGCTTCAAAGTTTTGTTTTGTCTTAAGAATGTCTTTTCTACTCCAAGATTATAAAACTATTTTGCTGTATTTTCTTCGAACATTTTAATGTTTGTGTGTATGTGTGTGTGTGTGTAGTTTTTAAAAACTTTATGTTTTTAATCCATCTGGAATTGATGTCTACTATTAGGTAGGGCTCTAATTTTATTTTATTTTTCTCAACCAAATGTGTCCAATGCTCTCTATTCCATTTATTTACTAGTTCATTCTTTATTTACTGTCTTTAAAGCCACATTTAGGATCTCCTAATTCCTTACAAATATATGGGTATTCCCTTGGATTCTTTATTCTGATCCATTGATCTATTTTTCCAGCACGAACATCATCCTACAGCTTTATAGTGTGTTTGATAACTCATAGACAACTTTCTCATTGTTCTTTAAAAACAGTTTTTGGTTATTCTTGTTCATGTCCTCTTCCAGAAGAATTTTAGAATCAATTGATTAAGTAACTCTTATTTGGATGGGACTGAATTTATAGATTAATTCGGGGAGAACTGACAGTTTTATAGTCTTGAGACGTCCCATCCAGGAACATGATATCTCTCCACTTATTCAGCAATTCTATGTCCTTTAGTGTAAAGCTTATAGTTTTTATATAGTGCTATCTTGGTTTTTTGTTTGTTTTGTTTTTATTTTTTGTTAGGATTATTCTTGGTTGTTTTACAGTTTAATTCTTTTTTGTGGATAGATTTCTAATTACATTTTGATTGGTGATTGCTGGTATATAATAATAATAGCTAACATCTGTGGGTATTTGCTATGTTCCATACGCTGCTCTAAGCATCCTGTCTCGTATAATTTTTACAACAAGCCTATGCCTTGGTCCTTTTATTATTTCTACTTGACAGTTAAAAAGCTGGGCTTTTCAGAGGTTAAATAACTCATCCAAGGTCACACAGTCACTAGGTGGTAGAGCCAGGAGCCCTGAGCCTGCACTCCTTTCCACCATTGTATACAGCATGCCAACCACCTCATTCAATCCTGGTATTTGCTGTAATAGTATTTTAGTTGGGTCTTTTGGGTTTTCTAGGTAGACAATTGTCTGCAAATAATGACCATATTTATTTCTTCTTGCCTCTTGTTTGGTACATGGTTTGTGAATATTGTATCATCATTTTTTTCAGGAAGTCCGACCCAGTCAGTTTTTTCCTTTAGCACTGGAACATATTGCCATTTTTTTTTATGTTGGGAATTGATGAAACTGTTCTTGTGTTTAGAAGCCATGTAGATGGAAAATCAAGTGTAGAAACTCCCCCTGGCAGCCCCAGCACATTTCTTGTTAAATTTGATAGATTGAATGAGCATGTTATTCTGTTGTACTGTGAGTTTTAGTTTTTGATGTACTTAATTTTTTCTCTGTTAATTCTGTTCTTCCATTGCTCAAGTTTCTGTTTCTTGAGTGGAGTGGGTACATTTGGGAAGAGCAGCCTCTACTCAAGCCTCCTCTTGTCTAGACTGGGCCAGGGCCTTGGCCAGGCTGACCTTTTACCATTGGGTAAAGTGGAAAATAGCCATTTTGTTTCCGAAAGGCATTTTTCAGCTGTAGGACTGCACTCCTCTATGGGACAGCAGAAACCCTACTTTATCGACTCTTTTGGTTAGAACTGCAGTGGAAGGGTGAGCTTTGGGAGCCCCAGCCTCTGGATACTCTATCCAATGTCTGACCTTCCAGGTGACGACTTGCATCATCCTGTCCTGATGCACTTGGGCTGAGAGAGGCTTGGTATGTGCGTTTGTGTGTGGGTGTATGTGGTGTGTGTGTGAGAGAAAGAAAGTGAGAGAGTGAGAACAAGAGAGTGAGAGCAAGAGCAAGGGAGGGAGGGAGGGAGGGAGGGGGAGAGAGAGAGAGAGCGAGCGAGAGAGAGTGAGCGAGCCAGCGCATGTGTGTGAGAGTGAGTGAGCCTGGGAGAAAGACTGGGAGAGGTGTACCAGGCCTCTGCCAGCTGTGGGGATCGGGAGTCAGTCTTGCTCCCTACAGGCCAGAGAAAGAGACCAGTGGAGCCCTTCCCTCCTGACCTGGGGCTTTCTGTTCTACCTCGGGCTACTGGTCAGTCCCAAAACTTCAGCAAGGTGTTCCAGGGCCACCTTTGCTGATGCCTGCTCCAGCAGACAGTTCATTATCGGGTCTACCTACCCTTGGCCATGAGGCAATAGACAGGAGTGTCTGGTTTTGTTCTCTTTTCTCTTACAAGATGTGAATAGTATGTTTTTCCCTTTAAAAAGTAGCTCATTAAAGAAGATTTGGAAAATAAAGAAAACCAGAGAGAAGGAATTGCTAATCACTCCATTGCCCAAACACAATCCCTTTTATCATTTTAGCATGTTTCCTTCCACTCTTTTTTTTTTATATATATATACAGGCTATGTTTTATTGATGTATAATTGACATATAATACATTAGTTTCAGGAGTACAACATAATGATTTGATACTGTGTACATTGTGAAATGATCACCACAGTAAGTCTAGTTACCATCCGTACCATACATAGTTATAAAACTTTCTTCTGATGAGAACTTTTAAGATGTACTCTCTTAGTGACTTTCAAATATACAGTATGGTATTATTTACTAGAGTCACCATGCTGTACTTTACATCCCCATGACTTAGTTATTTTATAACTGGAAGTCTGTACCTTTTGACCCCCCTCACCCCCAATCCCTTCCCCTCTGGTAAGTAACCACCAGCCTGTTCTCTGTCTGTATTTACGAGCTTGGTTTTTTGTTTGGTTTTGTTTTGATTTGTTTGTTTGTTTGTTTTTAGATGCCACATATCAGTGAAATCACAGTGTCCTCTGACTTATTTCACTTAGTGTAATGCCCTCAAAGCCCATCTATGTTGTTGCAAGTGGCAAGATTCCATTCTTTTTCTTGGCTGAGTAATATTTCATCACAAATATGGATCACATCTTCTTTATCCATTCATTCATTGTGGACATGAAGCTTGTTTCTGTATCTTGGCTACTGTGAATAGTGCTGCAGTGAACATGGGAGTGTATGTATCGCTGTGACGTAGTGTTTTAGTTTTCTTCAGGTAAACGCAGTAGTAGAATTGCTGGATCATACGGTACTTGTATTTTAAACTTTTTTCAGGAACTTCCATACTATTTTCCGTAGTGGCTGCACCAATTTACATTCCCACCAGCTATGTATGAGGATTCCCTTTTCTCTACATCTTTGCCAACACCTGTTATTTCTTGTCTTCTTGATATTATATAGCCATTCTAACAGGTGCGAGATGATATCTCATTGTGGTTTTTAAAGAAATTTTTATATTTTCATTTTTTGGTTATATTTGGCATGCAATATATTAGTTTCATGTATACAACACAGTGATAAGATATTTATATAGCTTATGAAATGATCACCCTGACAAATCCAGTACCCATTTGACACCTTGCATAGTTATTACAATACTATGCTATATTCTACATCCCCATGACTATTTTTTACTACCAATATGTACCTTTTAATCCCCTCACCCCTTCACCCATCTTCCCACTCTCCCAATCCAGCAACCATCAAAATTCTCTCTGTATTTATGAGCTTGTTTCTGTTGTTTGTTTATCTTGGTCTCTAGATTGCACATATGACATTTGCCATTCTCTGTCTGACTTACTCCACTCAGCACAATATCCTCTAGGTCCATTGATGTTGCAGATGCAAGATTTCATTCTTTTTTATGGCTAAGTAATATTTATTATATATATGTACCATCTCTTTATCCATTTATCCATTGATGGACACCCAGGTTGCCACCATATCTTGGCTATTGTAAATAATGCTGCAGTGAACATATAGCAGATACACATGTCCCTAAGAAGTAGTGTTTTGAGTGTATTTGAATATATACTCAGAAATGGGATTACTAGGCCTTCTTTGTCACATGTTATAGTCTTTGTATAAAAGTCTGTTATGTCTGGTATAAGTATTGCTACCCCAGCTTTATTTGTTTGTTTCCGTTTTTATGAAATATCTTTTTCCATCCCTTTACTTTGATTCTCTGTGTGTCCTTTGCTCTGAAGTTAGTCTCTTGTATGCGGCATGTGTAGGGGCCTTGTTTTCTTACCTGTTCAGCCAACCTATGTCTTTTGATTTGAGCATTTAATTCCTTTACATTTAAAGTAATTGTTGATAGATATGTACTTGTTGCCATTTTATTAGTCATATTTTTTATCCTTTTCTTCTTCTTCGTCTTCTCAAGTAAGTCCCTTTAACATTTCTGGTGATACTGGTTTGGCAGTGATGAACTAACTCCTTTCGCTTTTTCTTGTCTGGGAAGCTCTTTCTTTATCTGCCCTTCAATTCTAAATGACCGTTTTGCTGGGTAAAGGAATCTTGGTCATAGGTCTTTGCTTTTCATGGCTTTGAATGTTTCGTGCCAGTCCCTTCTGGCCTGCAAAGTTTCTGTTGAAAAATCAGCCGACAGTCTTATGGGAGCTCCCTTGTAGGTAACTACCTGCTTTTCTCTTGCTGCTTTTAAGATTCTCTCTTTGTCTTTAACCTTTGGCATTTGAATTATGTGGTGTCTTGGAATGGGCCTCTTTGAGTTCATCTGGTTTGGGACTCTGCGCTTCCTGGGCTTGTATGTCTATTTCCTTCACCAGATTAGGGAGGTTTTCTGTCATCATTTCTTCAAATAGGTTTCTAATTCCCTGCTGTCTCTCCCTCCTCCTTCTGGTACCCCTATGATGCGAATGTTGGTATTCTTGATGTTGTCCCAGAGGCCCCTGAAACTAGCCTCATCTTTTTGGGTTCTGTTTTCTTGTTGCTGTTCAGGGTGGGTGTTTTCTGCTACCTTATCTTCTAATCGCTGATTTGATCCTCTGCTTCATCTAATCTACTGTCGATTCCCTCAAATGTATTCTTCGTTTCAGTTATTGTATTCTTTATTTCTGACTGGTTCTTTTTCATGGTTTCTATTTCCACTGTTATGTTTCCTATCTCTTTGTTGGTGTGTGGGTTCTGGGGCCTCTTGGGAGGGGCTCTGGTGCAGGCCAGAATCATCTGCTGCCTGTGTCCTGTCCGTGGCCACTTGGTATGAGCTACAAAGTGACCTACAGATGTGTTTCACTCGTGCTGGGCTTGGAGGTGCCTGGGAGAGGCTAAGCTGTGAACTGAGGCCGGCTGTCACTAGTGCCAGTCCTGGGGCTGCTTAGCAAGAGGTACAGGGCAAGCTAAGGTGAAGTGCTGCTTGTTTGGAGTTTGTGAACCTTTGAGAAATTTTAGGAAAGTCCACAGCATGAGATAAGACAGGCCATTTGCATGGAAAAGACACTAGAAGTAGCTTTGGTGGGCCTGCAGGTTGGGTGGGGTGGGGTTACAGGGTATCACCCGGGTGGGGTGAATGGTGTTAGCCATATAGATGAAGATTCAGATATGGCAGTGCTTGCATTTGCAAGCTGTGTTGGTGGGGGGGGGGCTTCAACAAAAGAACAGTGCCCTCTGCCAGCACTTCTATCTGGAAGAAAGCTGCCCCTCCAGCCCTCACCCTGCAGCCAGACAATTCAGTTCCTCCCTATATGTCTCTGGCGCCTTTTGAGCTGTTCCCCCGGTGCTAGAGCTTAGAACAAGTCAGTCTGTCAGCAAGTAAGTCCATGCATGGCCCCTTTCAGAAGAGCACCTGGGACTCCCGCAGCCCTCTATCTTACTCAGCCATAAACTCCACTGATTTTCACAGCCAAAAGTTATGGGGACTTCTCTTTCTGGCACTGGAGCCTGGGCTGGGGTGACTGGTGTGGGGCTGGGATTCCTCACTCCTCTAAGGGGACGTTCACAGCCAAGATATCTCTCCTGATTCTCAACCGTCATATGTGGGTGTTGGGCCATTCCATTTTGTGTCTTAGCCCTTCCTACCAGTCTCAGTGTGGCTTTTCTGTATATTTTTAGTTATAAGACTCCTGTACAGCTAGACTTCAGGTGATTCTTAAAGATGATTGTTCTGTAGATTAGTTGTAATTTTGACATGATTGTGAGAGTAGGCCAACACAATGTTTACCTGCTCTGCCGTCTTGACCAGAACTCTCACTGTGGTTTTGATTTTCATTTTCCTGATGATTTGTTATGTTTAGCGTCTTTTTCATGTGCCTATTGGCCATCTGTATGTCTTTAGAAAAATGTCTATTCAGGTCCTCTGCTCATTATTTTTCCTATTTAGTGGGTTGCCTGTTTATTTTGTTGATGAGTTCCTTAGCTGCACAGAAGCTTTTTAGTTTGATTTAGTTTCACTTGATAATTTTTTATTTTCTTGCCCTTGCTTTTGGAGTCAGATCCAAAGAAGTCATTGCTCATGACTGATGTCAACAAGCTTACTGACTATGTTTTCTTCTAGGAGTTTTATTGTTTTAGGTCTTATATTCGAGTCTTTAATCCATTGTGAGTTAATTTTTGTGTATGGTGTAAGATAACAGTGTAGTTCATTCATTTGCATGTGACTTTTAAGTTTTCCCATCACCGTTTATCAAAGAGAGTATTCCTTCCTCATTGTATATTCTTAACTTCTTCGTGTAAAACAAAAAAATCTTATGCTTTAGTTTGATGAACCAAATTGTGTTTATCTTCCCTTCCCTGATGTTGCAGCTTTAGTTCTGGGCACCCGCTTCCTGCCCAGCCTTTATAGGCAGGCTTTACTATAGATGGCAGGCCCTATAAGTCTGCTCTTACCCTTGTCACTGATGTGACTCTCAGCCTTCTGATGTGTGTGCAGCATTCAGGTGTATGTTTCCCCAGCTGCAAAATAAGTTGTTTGCCGGAAAGAACAAGATTTCTTTGCCTCTCTGTTTTTTTTTTTCCTTTCCACGCACATCTATTTCCCTTTCCTTTGGGTGGACTAGGGTGCCCTGGGATCTTGGGAACTGGCTGCCTCACACTTTCACCTGCCCAGCCTATGTCTCTCCTCTTCCTGACTTCTGGTGACCTCCTGTTCCCACTCCACTGGTCCCTCCCTCACAGTGCTGTCACTGCACTACTGCTCCTGGCTTCCCTTGGCTGAGCGAGTTGGTGTGACCTTCGCACTGCATTCATGCTTTGGGACTTAGCTGCTGTAATGATGTCAGTGGCACAGGTTAGCAGATGGCGGCAGCAGCAATGAGACCTGACATGTTCTAATGACTCCCTTCTTCCCACCCTTGCTGGCTAAGCTGATAGAGGGCAGGGATTTCCTTGAAGCATTTTTTTGGGGGGGCAAAGGATATTGGGGGGCCCCCAGGTGCTGATGAGGCCTGTGACCTTTGCTGCTATAATATCAGTGTTTCACAAGCAGGGCAGTTTGGGAGCCCACTTGCAGCCCATCAAAAATTGATTTAATTGCAATTTTTCCTCCAATTAGGAGCACTGGAGCCTGACTAATTGGAGTAATAGAGAGTAATAAGGCTCAGATAAAAAGCCTTCCTCGGCGGCCTTTGTATCTCGTGTCAGTGCCTGTCAGAGGTCAGAGAGCTTGCATATTCTATTAGGCAGCCCAGCCTTCATTTGTACAAATTAGTTTACCCAACAGTAATTAAAATGCCAATGCGGGTTGAAGAGAACTGAATACACTTGATGGGCATGTTGGTGAATGATGTGACAGCTCTGGTGGCCTCCCTTGCCAAAGTGTGTCAGCCCCGGCTCAGAGGCGGCTGGGGCCTGGGCCAGCTGGGCGGCTCTGGGCCAGCCACGGGGCCCAGCTGCTAAGTACTCCTCTTCTGCTGCCCCTACTCAGAGCCACTCTGGCTCTCCTTTCTTCTTCCAGGTAGAGTCATTTGTTCATTTGTCCACTCCTTCATTCAACAAGCATTTGAATTTTCAGTATGTGCCAGGCATTATATCAGGTGCTGAGGAGAGAACTTACAGGGCCAGGGGTGTAAAATCACTTGGTTCTGGAATCAAGACTGACTGGGTTCAAATTTCCAGTCCTTCTAGTTGCTCCCTGTGTGAGCCAGAGCAAGGTACATTACTATTCTGTGCCTCGGTTTCCTTGTCAGCAAAATAGGGAAAGTGGTACCTACTGCATGGGGTTATTAGGATTAGATGGGATAATGCTTTTGAAATACTTTCTCAGAACCTTGTACATAGTAAGTGCTCAATAAATTACTTGTGTAATTAAGAGGGCCTAAAATAGGCAGAGGGAACAAGCATCTACCTTCTTTTCATCCTGCCCACACCCAGCTAATTTCCCTTCTTACCTTCCTCTTCTCTTTTCTGTATCTTGTTGTTTTCTATTCCTCAAAATGAGTACCAGAACCCCTGGCTCTCTTGGTGTCTACCTCTGATATGAGGGTTCCTACGTCTGCTGCTTGGGCTTATGGTGATCTCTGGCATTGCCAGGAGGCCAGTTAGGTAGGTCGGAGATCTGGGCATAGGATGAGAAATTGTAGAAGGCTGGCTGCTGGTAAGCACTTTCATGTCTAAAAAGAGTAGAGTTTATTGAGTCAGAATTACTTTTAGACCCTCAAACTGAGAGACTGTGTGCACTTGTGTGAGAACATGTGTGTGCATGCACACGTGCGTGCGCATGCATGTGTTTTGACATTAATTTTTAGAGACTGTTGCTACTTCTCATCTATTTTCTGGTTTTGGTGCTTATGAGGGACTTCACTGTCCCAATGATGTGTGACTGTGTCATGTTTCATTCAGGTCTGCGTCTGCTGATTTGGAAATTATTCTTTTAAAAAGCAGAGGGACCCCCTTCACAGACCATATGACTAGCTTCTCAGCCTTGTTGTCTGTGAGCTTTGGAAAACCCTTTCAGTTCAAGTCCACAGATTTGTCCTGAGTACCCCTTCTGGGCCAAGCACAGTGCTGGGCATTGGAGTACACAAGAGCCACCAAATGGGTCCATGATCTCAAAGAGAAGATGGGAAGATAACCCCCAAATACCATTTGTCCCATGAAGGTGAGATCGAAGTGTGGTAGGGACTCAGAGAAATGATGGTCAAACCACCTGGGGAGCAGCTTCTACCTCTGCCTATTCATTACAGATTTGCTGTCCCTGTTCTGGGCAGTCCCCATGGTTTTGGTATGAGTCCAGGCATGTGTCCCCAGTGGGACCTGGCTCCAAATCTGCTTGACTGTTGCTTACATGGTTTTTTACTGTATTAAATTTCATTAAATTCTTAAATCCTCATTCATGCCAGGAAGACTCTCTGCTTTTCCTCTTTTTCTTCCTTCCTGCTTCATGTGGTAAAACAAGGGGAAAATACAGCTTGTGGAAAGAAACATTCATGAGTGTCATGTCCCAGCAATTAAGAAAGGTTTTTGTGGGGCATGAAGATGAGAGTCACTCCTGGTGGCAGATGGGCAGGGCCAGGGTGGGCGGCCAGGCAGGAATAGAGGACAGGAGTCCCAGGGGAAGGCGTTCTCATCCCTACCCCAGCCTGCTGGGAGGTCAGAGCAGGGATTCAGGCTCCAGGTTCCTCCCACCTCTCTTTCTGTTGACTTACCTTGATGCTAATTTAGGCCTGTGGCCAGAGGCCTGTTACAGGCCTCCCTAAGCAATGTCTATGCTGGCGCCCCTCACCTGGCCCCCACTCCTCAAAAGTCTAGAGAGCCCAATTGCCCGCTCGAATGATTTCCAAGTGGCTATTATGTTTCCAACCCAAGGTAATTGGCTTTACCAATTATTAATGGATTACCCTCAAGAAAAAAATGTCAGGGGGAGGGAGGTGAGGACAATACCTCCTGGCTTTGTAGTTTGGGGCTTTATTGTCCAGCAGCCGCTTCCCAGGCTGGGAGTCACTTGGGGCATGGCGGAGTGGCTGTTCTGGCACACCACACTAGTTAGTGGCTGCTGGCACTCCTATGGGTTGAGAGGCAGCTGGGATGATGGAGCATGTCCACAGAGGAAGTCTTGGCTTAGGCATGGAAGCCCCAGGGTGGCTCACGTGGCCATTTTGTCAGTCTGGGGCAGAAAAGCAGACACCTGTCCTGCAATTTTGATTGTTAATCAGTGGCTTGGGCAATGCCTGCCCTAACATCTCCCCCATCAGTAATTGGCAGGCCAACTCACCCCTAGCCAAAGCCACTGGCTTCTTCCAAGCCCTCTCTGCGGAAATCCATCTCCCCACTGACATACTTGGGATCAGAGAGCCACAGGTGCTGGGCAGGGCCAGGGCGGATGGGCTGCTGCCCCACATTGCTAATGTGTCATTAGTATGTCCAGTCCCCCTCCCCCTTTGCCTGACATGTAGGGACATGGCCATTCCCTGCCCCAGGGCTCCTGAGTGACATAACTGCTTTCAACAATCTGGCTCATAGTTTAGATTTTCAAGCCCTAGGTTCCTGCTGGCTTCCTCTCCCCACCGCTGCTAAATCCTCTAACAAAGGGATGGCCTGGCGCATAGGTTCAAGTTCTAGTCCTAGCACTACCGCCACCCTGGATCATTGCATGGGTCCTACTCACTGGGCTTGTGCTTGCACTTAAAATGAAACTTTGTAGATTGTATATAGTGAACTATTTAGGGGTTTAAGAGACACTCTGGGAATTACGGTCAAATTGTTTCTTCTCACCTGCCTCTTGGCAGTATCTGTCATTGTCCTCTAAACCAGGGGTCCCCAACCCCCGGGTCCCAGACCTGTACCAGTCCATGGCCTGTTAGGAACTGGGCTGCACAACAGGAGGTGAATGGCCGGCGAGCAAGCAAAGCTTCATCTGTTTGCAGCTGCTCCCCAGGGCATAGGTTCTCATACGGTACTGGTCCCTGGTGCCAAAAAGGTTGGGGACCTTTGCTCTAAACACTCCCTGACTCTCTTCACACTCCACAGCAGCCCTGGCTCCCTGGCCCCTCACGTTCCCTCTCTCTAGCACTTTTTCATTGTTACTCACCTTTCATAGTTTTTCTTCCCTGCCCCCCCCCGATTTTTGATGCCTTTACACCTGCCCGGTGCTTGTACCATATTACTAGATTCCCTGAGCTCTTAAAACCTTCAGAAATGTCTCCCAGCCACCCTCAACTCTGACCAGGGCATTACCATCCAGCACCCAACAGCCTATTCCCAGGAGACTGTTTCTGTGCCATGGCTTTGTGAACTTCATACAGGCTTACTCTCCCTTGGCCTCAGAGTTGCTCATCTAGAGACCTGTTTTTGTTGTGGTCGGAGACCACACCAGCTGGGTTGGAGTGGCAAGCTCAGCCTTCATTGAACCTGTGGCTCCTGTGGCCAGGCAGCTCTGGGGGGTTACAGCCCTCACCATGCTTCTAGTGGTCTTCCCACAACTTCTCTGATGGCTCTTGTGGCTGCTTCTCTCATCCTAGCTTAAACCCAGAACCCCCTGGAGAATGAGTATGGCACCTCTAATTGTGTAGCGATTTCCAATACAAGTTCTGACAAGCCAGACCTGACTCTGCTCTCCTTTTGTTTGGCAGCTCTTTTGTGACAGGGACAGCTTGCTGTGGGCACTTCTCACCCCTAAGAATCTGGGACCTCAACAGGTAAGAGATTCCTGAACCCACCATGGCTTGCTGGAGGGACGGGGGTGGAGCGGCCGGGGAGGCAGTGGAGAGAGCTGGCTGAGCCTGTGCCTGCCTCAGTGGGCTGCCCAGTGGTGCAGGAGGCTGGGGCAGACTCCTGCCCTGCAACCCACTGACAGCCTCCGCTGTGTCACCTCCTCACAGGAAATCGTTCGTTTAGCTTGAGGAGACTGTTGAAGTAATTTATAATAGGTAAATAATTTCATATTAAATTTATAATGTTTGGATTTATGATAACTTTTTCTCTGAGGAGTGCTTGACTATGTGGCTACATACAATTTCATCTAGAGATGATTTTTGTAAAATAAAGACATTTTAGAAGTGGCCTACAGATCCATAAAAAGGGTTATACAGAAAAGTTAAAATAGATCCAGCTTTTATTCACAATTCTCTGCCTCTGTCTGGCAAGCATGACACATTCCCATCTAATTTTCTGCCATTCTACTGTGTGTGTTTTTAGCTTTTTATTTTGAAATAATTATAGATTCATAGGAAATTACAAAAATAGGACAACAAGGTACCTTTGTAACATCTTACATAATATAAGGAAATTAACATTGGTACAGACCATAGACTTTTATTCAGATTGTGTGTGTGTGTTTCCTTGCAATTTTATCCTGTGTGTGGATTCAGGTAACCACTACCACGATCAAGATACAGACTGTTTATTCCATCGGCACAGCAGTCCCTCTTGTACCCTGTAGAGTCACACCCATTCTCCTATCCTTTCCCTAATCCTTGGCAACCACTTGTTCTCCATCTCTATAATTTTGTCATTTTTAAATTATATAAATGAAATAATATAGTATGTAACCTTTTGAGATTTACTTTTTGCACCTTTCACAGCATAATTCTCTTGATACCCACAGACATTGTTAACATGTATCAGTAGCACTTTTCTTCTTATTGCTCGGTAGTACATTTCCTGGGATGGATATACCAAAGTTCCTGTTGAACAGAATTCACCCACTTAAGGACATTTGGGCTGTTTTCAATTTTTTGACTATTGCAAGTAAAGTGTAGTGAACACTTGTGTGTATAGGCTTTTGTGTGGGCATATATTTTCATTTCTGTGAGATTAATGCCCAGGAGTACAATTGCCAGGTCATTTGGTTTAGCTTTCTTACCTGCCAGACTATTTTGAGTATCTTTACCACTTTATATTCTGACCCCAATGTATGAAAGATCTAGTTTCTCCACATCCTGTTGGCATTTGGTATTGTCACTTTGTTTGCTTGTTTGTGTGCTTCAAGGCTGAGGACTCTTTACATTGCTCTAGGCACCTACATACTGGTTTCCATGCTGTAGTTTACAGTAGTGGTGAGGTGTGCTCATCTTACCTGCCTCCTGCTTCATCTGCTTTAGCTTGTCTTCTTTTCTCTCCATATCCCAGGGGTAGTATTAGCCATATATCTTCTTATGAAAAACCCATTGTATCGTCAGTCTTTCCAAAAGATTTTTTTATACCACATGAGCTATCTTAATTAAATGTTTTTTTCTACAACTTTCTCTTGGTCATTCAACTGTAGGGATAGGAACCTCTTGACTTCACCAACCACCACATTACGTCTCTGAATAGCTCTACGAGTTAGAATGCCTACCCTTCATCAAGGATTGGTCTTCCTGGAGCTGTGATCCTGACAAGAAGCAAATTTACCGATTTACCTCTCTTCTGAAGACAGGCCTTTCAATTTCAGAAAGCTTTGGTCCTGTTCCTTCAGGGTCTTATCATTTCCAGGCCAAAAGTCTGAGGCCCTTTAATTGTTGCTCATAAACATAGTAGATCAGTTAGGGTGCATATGGCTGTAAGTAATGAAGTCCTAATTCAAAGTAGCTCAAACAATAAATGTCTTATTAATGTCTTAAATAACAAGGAGTCCAGAAGTTGGATGGTTGGCTGGTTTGATGGGTTTAGTAGCTCAGTGAGACCATGAAGGCCCATTTTCTCCTCAGCTTCCTGCTTTGCCGCCCCAGTCAAGATGGGCTGTTGCCCTCGCCCACAGGCTTGTTCACAAAATCTCTACCAACTCATAAGGCAATATCCAAAAAGTGGAAGAGAATGAAGAAACGAGGAGGGCATGTCCTGCTTGGGGCATTCTTTTAAAATGAGGAGAACCCTTCCTAGAAACCCCAAGCAACTTGAGCCAAAAGGTTATATTCCAGTACTCACCCTAAAATCAAAACGCTGGCACAACTGGAAATAAATGGACCAGTCAAGATTCACCTTCTGGGCTTGAGGAAGAACTCCCTGCCGCCGCCTCCCCCTTTGCACACTGGCAGTGGGGAGGGGAGAGGTGGGCACAGAATCAGGGTTGGTCAGCAACAAAGAAAGTGAGGAAGAGCTGGATGGGTGACCTACAGGTTTTCGCTCACACCGGTTTCAGGACCGCTCTCACCTGGAAGTTTCTCTAGTTTATCTGGTCTGTTCTCTGCTGAAATGGATTTTTCATAACTGAAAGTGAACATAGCAGGCGTGGGCTGATGAGCAGCAGGTGCTATTACCTCTCTTATTGGAGATCTACTTTAGTTACTTCAGTTGATCGCATCACACTGTTGTCAGCATAGCTAAACTTTCCAAGGGTTCCTTTGTTCTGTAGGTCCTGAGATGTTGGAGGCCCTGCAGTCTGTGAAAGTTATTTCCATGTCTCACCCTACCAAATTCCCGATTCTGGCAACTTCTTGCTTCTGAATGGGGCTGGGGCAGAAGGAGCTCTTCTTCTGGTGTGTCATGAGGCTGTGAGGAGCTGCAGAGGAAACATAGGCTGTGTAGTCAGACAGACCTGGATTCCAGAATTGACTCTGCTGCATATTAATTCCGTGATCTGTGGGCCTCTCTTGGCCTCACTTTCTACATTTGTAAATGGGATTTAATTATCCCTACCAATAGAACTAGTAGAAAAAAAATTTTTTTAAGTACCCACACAATGCCTGTCACCATGGAGACAGTCAACCACTGTAAGCTGTCTCCTTTCCTCTCTTCCTCTCCATCTACATCTGTCTTTCACATTGGTACCTTGGAGTTTGTGGAGGCTCAACCTTTTAATCCTCCAAATATTTGTGGCCTGTGACCAGTGGAGGGGGAATTGAACCTGCTGACCTCATGTCACAGAGCAGGCTGTAACAGTAAGGCTGTAGGTCACAAAATGGGTATGTCTGCTGAAAGTCAGTTTTGTGTAGTTACATAGCTAGACCTTACCCTTGGCATCATGGCTGGCTGGACTCGGGATGGCGGACAAGCTAGGGGATGGGGTGGGTACACCACCGTGGCCCAGCTTTATCTCGAGAGTTGAGTAATCTTCGAGTGGCCTCTTTTGGCTGTGGTTGCCTTAGTGGAGGGTATGCCCAGGCACAGATTTATGGTCAGGATGAAGTTCTAAGGCACTAAACCCTTGAATGGCATTCTCTTATAAAATCCCTAGACCTCACTAATTCCAAATACTGGGTTTTACAGAACCCAGAAAGAACCCAAGTGGGAATGGGCACAAGACAGCTACGGCTTCAATTTTCACTAAAGCCAGACAAGAAACAGCCACTCTATTCTCTGGCCAGCCTGGGGCAGAGCTGCCCTGATGTTACTTGGCATTGCCTTCTCTCTAGCCCCTAGACTCTCCTTCTTACCACCGAGAGGAGTCGGGCCTTGTTTAAACATCTCTCCTGTCCCCAGGGGAGCCTGGAGGACTAAGAGGTGTGGGGATCGAGGGAAAGATATGCTGGTGGAGGCATCCGCTTTTGGTGGGAGGAAATGGATGGACAGGACGACTGTCTGTAGCTGTCTTTCCCAGAGAAGCCTGAGCAGATAATAAAGCCATGTAGAAAATAGGATTAAGGTAATGAACAGGCAGGACAGAGTTTGATCTTTCAATAAGGCCAAAGCCTGACTGACAGGCCAATCTGGAAGGTGGAGCGACATCACTGGCAGGACTCAGTGGCGGGGCGGTGTGCGGTGCTAGAGGGATCTTTTGCTTTTAACCTGTCACCACTGAAACTTGAGGAGCGCTGGGATTTTCTCTTTTATGTGTGTGCAATGACTGGGGGGAGGCAGTACTGGAGGGGCAGTTTTGCTCTGAGCATCACTCCCCCAGGGGCTGCCCTCAGGATGATGGTGGGGGCTAGGACACAGCTCGAAGGTATAGGTGCCCTAGTGGGCACCAGTGCTCCCTCGTGCATCTGTGTCTCTCAGTAACCATCCTCAGGCAGCTTCTCAATGCCTGGGGACTCCTTTCAAGGTCACCCTGGCTTCTTCAGCCCTTCATTCCATCACGTCCACTGGAGACTCTTCCTGTGGACTGGAGAAGGGGAGGTCCTGGCTGACGCACACAGGTCCTAGGGGAGCTATGGCACAGAGCCATTGCTTATATGTCAGGGAACTGGACTGTCCCCCTCTCCCTTTATCCTTTCTACCATTCTCTCTCCTGGAGCTAGGGACCATGGGTTGGGCCCAAGGATGGGATTTCTAACTTGTCTAAACCAGAGAGATAGAAAGTTGGAGTCCTCTACCCAATTTGCAGGTGCCAGCATGTTCCTGCTTCTGAGGGTAGATAGTCTTCAGACCCAGTCCCAGCTCCTAAGGGGTCCATCTTGAAAGATAGCACAGAGTTTGCTTAGCTAGGCATTGGGGTCCCATCAGGCCCCAAGGTATTGTGCCAAAGCCATCCTAATTCCTGAGCCTGGGGTCTGGAAGAATCAAGGCCCATACTGTGTATTCTGTCTGCATTTGGGCAGGGCCCTGGGCTAGGCTCCAGGGAAGGTGTTGTCTGTGTGGGGCCTGCCTCCCACCTGCAGGAAGGCCTGGGAGGAGGAGGTTTGACTGGCCTGACATCACACACACCCCTCTCCCAGGGGAACTTATCTTAGGTCTGTGGACTAAGCACAGGAGCTGAATATCAGGGCATCTACTGGCATTTGGAATGGCAAGGGGTGCCAGGCTTCAGCCTTTTTAACCGTCTGCAGGAGGTTCAAATTAGTGTCCCAGTGCAGGCTGGGATGCTCTGAGGGCACCATTAGTGCCCATCCCTCCCAGGTGTAGCTTTGTTTCCGCCCCAGGCCCTCCGCCTCCTCCCGGGTAGGGGGCCTGGCCCTCAGTCAGGCTGATTACGGGAATTGCCCCTCTTTAAAGTACCTGCCTTCTTTGAAAGTATTACTGACAGCTTTTTTCATTTTCTTTTTTCTTTACCTCTTTAAGGAACCCTGTAATTTCTTTCTCTTTCTTTCTTTCTCCCCACCTCTTTCCTTTTTCTTTCTTGTCCCCTCTGTCCCCCTGAACTCTTTGAAATTGGCTCTCTGCCTGCTGACACCAAACTGATACTTTGCGTTTCACTTCTCCTTATCCCTTTATGGCAACAGATGTTGAAATTTTGTATCCTTTTATCTGCCCGGCTGCCCCTTCCTGTAATTACGGTCCCCTTGTTAGCAGTACAAAGTGGGCTGCCCGGCTGCCTGGCCTTTGAGCCATTGTGTCTGAACACGTGTGCGCGGGTGGGTGCTGGGGTGTGCACGCGTACACACATGCATGTGAAAGGCTGTGTGCTGGCAAAGGGCCCTTCTTGGGACCAGGGCAGGTGAAGCTTCCATGGGCTTCTCCTTGTCTCCACCGCTTTGTGGTTACATTTGGGACCTGTCTGCTTCCTTTCTTCCTTTGGTTTGCCCACCAGAGGGCTGGACTAGGAAAAGCACTCCCTGCTTAAGTCTTGTGGCACTCTGCCACTCGTGGGGTTCATACCAGCTGAGCAGTGTGTCCACCATGAACTGGAAGCCAGATCATGCCAGCTTGTTCCCCAAACATATCATGCCTCTGGCCAAACCAGATTGCCAGCTAGGTGACCCCACTCTGAACTTCTGCTGCTGGTCCTTCATCAGGTTATCCCCACTCCTCTGTTATTGCCTGTCACAGTCCTATCAGTCATTGAAGAGTTGCTCAATACCCATAGCCAAAATTGGTCTCATATCTGTGCCATTATAAAACTTCCTTTAAGCTCCCTTATGGTATTCACCAGGTCACACTTTGCATTGTTAATTGAATACTTGACAGACTTCTTACCCTCACTGGATGGAAAACTCCTTGAGGACCGGGGCAATGTCTCCTTCAGTCACATTTCACATCTCCCCGGAGCTTCTTTTAAGCACAATGCCTTGTGTAGAGAAGGTGCTAGTAAATGGTTGTTGATCAAAGAAAGGAAGAGAGGGAAGGAGGTGGGGAGGAAAGGAGGAAGGGAAGGAGGGAAGAAAAACCTCCCATTTTCTTAACAACCATGTTGGGCCCAGCTTAACACCTTCAGGCTTCTGTCTCCTGGGAACAGAAAAGGTGTAGGAAGGTGAACTGTTTGTCACCCTCCCATCCTGTCCATCCGCCAAAAGCCATTGTTACATTTCGGGGTAGCACATGCCAGATGGGGTGTCCTCACACCCACACATACAGGAATAAGCACCCACCCATCGGATCTCCAGAGAACATCATCAGGAACCCAGTATGTTAACAGTGGCTGTGAAATGGTGTGGGGGTCACAGGCATTCTTAGATGTGGGAGCCAGGGGTACTTCAGGACACTTTAGCACTGGAGAACTTTCTACGGGCTGTGGCTTGTGGTGGGAGCTCAGGCAGGCCAGGCAGGGGGAGGTGTCCAGAGGTTGGGATGAAAGGACCCAAGGGTGCGAGGAAGGGAGGGAGGGAGCAGGGCACTAAGCTTCCTGGCTCTGCAAGGCCCAGGCTGGGTGAGGGGGGACGTGCCTACCAGGGGCTGCAGCCCACCCTGCCAGACTCTAGCTTGGCAGTCAGGGCCTCTCCTACATCAGACATCTGGGTCTTCAGGGCCTGCACCGACATTAGCTGTCCCCATAAAGATGGTGACAGGGGATGAATGTCTTATTTAATTTCCTTATCCCCCTGACCCTTAGGAAGTTCCTCTCTATCCTCCCACTTTCCTCCAGCGTCAGTGGAATTTCCTGGGCAGCAGTGTGAGTTGGTCCAGGGAGACCTGATTCCCTCTTCAGGGGCTGATTCCCTCGGCTGAGGCCGCACATAGCCGAGCTCCAGGAACACGCCTCCTTCAGGCTTCCCTCCCAGTCTGATCTCATTCATCAGGCTCACAGGGGCGGCCCCATCTGTCTTTATCTTTCCCTGGGTCGAGAGAGAATTGCTGGAGTCATGCTCTGGGGAGACTGGATACTGGAGGCCCCCCAGCCCTCAGTAGCTCCTGGAGGCCCAGGCTTTGTGCACAGGAGTTGGAAGGGAATGGACTTTTTGTCTGGCCTTCTATAGTGACAGATCCAGCCCTTGCTCCTGTCTTGGCCTGGGGCTCTGAGGAGCAGCCCTGTTCCCACACAAGTTGTGGGACAGCCAAGGCTCTGCAACCCCTCCTGCCCCCCACGGTGATAGGCCCAGGAGCATTCTTAACATTCTTCCCAGAGAAAAGGGGTGAAATGTCTGAATTTGGGGTCACCATGTTATACAAATTGCAATCTAATCGTTTTTACAAGAACACACTTGCATTAAGAAAAGGAGCCGGAGGAGGGGCTGAAGAGACAGACAGCTTGTTTTGTCCCCCTTCCCCCAAAGGTTGGGGCTATTGTCCGCAGATTCTCTCCCCTCCACCAGAGCAGTTGAGCTAGAGTTTTCTAGTTTAAATTGGGCCTGGGGTGGGGGCCACGAAGGGCCCACGATGCCATTTCTGTTTGTTTTCCCAAATCAAAGCCCCAGCAGGGCTCCTGTGGCACCGCTGGGGCTGCTGTGTGAAGAGACGGGCCATTTCCCAGAGCCTGGTGTGTCCGTTTATGCTCTGAACTTAACCTCACGGGCTCTGCACAACAGTCTCGAGGGTCCCTGGCCCAGAGGCAAGAGAAATTGTATCTTTTTATTGGCCCATTTAAAGTGTGTGTGGCTGTTTCAGAGAATCAGAGAACAGTGCTGCAGAAAGAAACTTCTCAGACCCTGGCCAGGCTGGGCTGGCAGACGAGGGTCTTTCTGGACTTGCCCTGGTCCCCAGGGGTTGGTGCTCATTCTGGCCCTTGGGTCTCCCTCAGAGGGTAGGGTTCTGTGTTTCTTATTGCAGACAAAGTAGCATGACACTTTCCAGTGGTGGCAGGGACACTGGGGCAGGGGCCCAGGTTGGCAACTTGGCCTGGGTGTGGCCCCTACGCTGCCGACCCTGCCCAGCCACGGATGACCAACCCTCCTTCCTTCTGAGCCCTGGGACGAGGGATGGGCAGGTAGAGCCATGCTGGGGCTTCACGCCCCCAACCCCACTGCCTTTCATCTTCTGTTTCAAACAGACAAACATGAAATTACTTCTATAGATTAAAGGGGAGAGCTCCTCAGTCATTCCTGAAGGCCTCACTAATGGAGGGGGCAGGGCCCCCAAATCTGGAAGGAGAGGGAGAACTGTGGAGCAAAACAGCCCCTACCCAGTGTGCAGAAATGTGCACGTGTACCCGTGAGAACGAGACCAACCCCTCTTGGGGCTCTGGTCTGCCTCGGGGAGGAGGGTGTTGAGTCATGGCCAGGGGCCCGCTGGGAAGGCAGGTCAGTGATCTTTGGGAGAACCTGATCTAGGGAGAAAATTTTTTGCCTGATTCTTTTCAGGATCCACCGCCCCCTACACACACACACACACACACACACACACACGTGATATAACCACCCCCCCACACACATTGTGATCTAACCACACCACACACACGCACACACACACACACTGTGATCTAACCACCACACATGCGCACACACACACACACACACATTGTGATCTAACTAATCCCCTACACACACACACACACACACACACTTGTGATCTAACCACCCCCCACACACATTGTGATCTAACCACCGCCACACACACGCGCGCGCACACACACACACACACACTGATCTACCCTGATAGGAAGAAAGGCACTGCCCTGGGGAGGAGGCTGAGGGCAGAAGTGCTGACTTAGGTCAGCAATGGTGCTACTTGCTGGGGGTTGCTTCACTGTCCAGGGCTCAAAGGAAAGGCAGAGTGGGCAGAAAGGAACCCACAGCCTCCTCCTTTACTTTTTCAGCCTTCAGGGAAGACCAGTTGACTCCACAGGGAAGAAGGGAGGTTTGGTAGAGTCTATGTACAGTGAAGGACTGGAGCTGAGGCCACATTCACACACGTGACTGGCAGCCTCGGTGGCCTCAAGCCCGTTGATGAATACTGCTTGGGCCAAAGCTGGGCTTGGTGTGACCACTCCATGCCTGAGCCTCTTACCTGTGTGTCCCTGTGAAGTGTCCAGGGCCTTGTTTCTCCTGTGATGCCATGAAGGAGAGCCCAGCATCTCTTGGGTGAAGCTGAGGAATGGGCCTGAAGGTACCTCTCTTCTTCTTCATTCACCTCAGTCATTCGGTATACTCACTGTTCTACCCGTCCCTAGCCACAGAGATAGCGGGTGCACTTGATGTTGAGGGTAGTTGCTAGGGCCAGGAGGCCCCCCTACATGGTGCCAGGGTTCTGGCATTGGGGTGAGGGTCTGCCCACTACCGCGGTCACGGAGGGAATTACACAGTCACAAAGAAATTGTTCTTCTCAGTAATCTGCTCTTGGCCACCGGGAGGGGCGAGGATGGGGGGAGCAAGCTAGAGCCCAGCAGGCTGGGGGCTGTGATCACAGAGGCGTGCTTGCTGCGGGCCGGGGGCCAGCCAGGCTGGGAACACCAGGGACCAGCCGCTAAGCTGCTTTCTCAGCGATTTCTCTCCCCAGACACAAAGGTGTTTACTTGTTTAACATCTCCTAGGACTCCCCTTCTCCCCTTTGTGTGGTCTTATATCCTCAATGAGGTTTGAGCCCCAGATTACAGGCGGGAATTAAGGCATTGGACTCAGGCAGCTCAGAACTGCATGACCTGCAGGATCAAGGAGTATAAAGTAACCATGTGGGGGGAGGGCGGGGGTGACCCCTTTATCAAGGCCCATTCATCGTCCAGAGAAGAGGCTGGGTGGCGGGTGGCCAGCGTGCAGGTGTGATGCAGGGGCTGCTGGCAGCTGATTGAGGCCTTTAGCTGGCAGTAGGGGCAGGGACTGGGACTGAGGTGCAAGGGGGGGAGTCCAGAGCATCTCCTCCCTCAGCACCCCTGTTTTCTAAGGGAATCTAATTTAGCTCAGGAAGGAGAGCTGCATTTCCTCAGGAGATGCCATTTGGAGGTTCAAAGAATCTTTGTGGGCCAAGGCGGAACAGCTGCTCATTCTCTGCCCCTCCTCTCTCCCCAGTGGACAACTGATGACACACCTAGGCAGTGACTTTCCCCCAGGGGCTGGGGTGCTGGACGTCATGTATGAGTCCCCTTCCACACTCCTGTCCTGTGGCTATGACACCTACGTTCGCTACTGGGACCTCCGTGCCAGTGTCAGGTGCGTGTGCTGGGCAGGACAGGTGATAGGAGCCTTGTGCCAGTCTTAGCCTTCACTCTAGTCCTCAGGGCCCTTGGAGAGGGCACAGAGACTCCATGTCAGGGGCTAGCAAGGAGTGGTTGGCAAGGTCAGATCAAGCTTAGACTCTTCACCTTGGGCAGCCTTTGCCCCAGGGCCTGGGAGACTGTAGCCAGGAGGCCCTGATAAAAGCCTCAGGATCTGTTAGGGTGCCATCCCTCAGCATTCTGTCCCAGCCTTTCTTTAGGCCTTTCTACCTCTCTGGAGCCTTATAAGTTCTTTGACATGTAGTTACCCGTGTGAAACACAGATGAAGGCATAACCTGCCCTTGGGTCTGGGACTTAGCAAGAAAGACCTTTACTGAGGAGGCTTTCCTTTAGTAAGGCTGGTTTTTAAAGAATTTGGTGATTCACCTCTCACTCTCAGCCAGAATGGGGAAGCAGGGGTCGAGGTGGAGGGCACTCATGAAGCTACCCTGTATCTCCATTTCCTGGACAGGAAGTGTGTCATGGAGTGGGAGGAGCCCCACGACAGCACCCTATACTGCTTGCAGACAGATGGGAACCACTTGCTGGCCACTGGTTCCTCCTACTACGGAGTTGTGCGACTGTGGGACCGGCGCCAAAGGGCCTGCCTACACGTAGGTGTCCCACCCATCTCTCACTTCCAAGAAGCCAGGACTCATTTTTATGGGCCGTACTTGGGAGTGGGTGTGCCTGGAGAGGGTGGGAGGAAGGCTACAATGGCACCTGGCCCATTACACTGGGCCTGGGAATCCTGGGTTCGAGCTCCCCCATCTCCTCCTCAGGCCACCCTCGCCATTTTGTCCTCCTTTGCAGGCCTTCCCGCTGACGTCAACACCCCTCAGCAGTCCTGTGTACTGCCTGCGCTTCACCACCAAGCATCTCTATGCTGCGCTGTCTTATAACCTCCATGTCCTGGACTTTCAAAACCCATGACAGTCAGGGCCTCCCCAGCCTGTGGGCCAGGGAAGCCAGCTACTCAGGGACCTCTCCTGTCTGGAGGGTATAGTGATACCTCCTCCCCACCCCTGTGCTCCCAGACCTGTGACCACAGTGCTCGGGCCCTTAAGCTGAAGGCTGCTGACTCCTGAGGGTCTGGGAGTACCCACAGGTGCAGTTCCTCCCAGGAACCAGTTTGGAGAGAAGGGACCTGTTGCTTTGGGAGAACGCAGCTAAACCCGCCGGACCTTGCTTCCTTGTTGGCCAGAGTGAGGATGTGGCCTGGAGAGGCCGGCCCTGTGCACCACACCCCTCCTTACAGAGCCGGGACGGCTGAGAGTGAGGTGCGGTGCTCCAGCTTTCCCAGTGGTCCCTTTCTGCTCTTTCCCTGAAAGGAGGGGCGAGGCTGCCAGTATCCCTGCTGGCACTGGTCCCTGCCTCCTCAGTCAGACCCCACCCTTGACCAAGCTTTTGGGACTGGGGACTCATTCCTGGCCTGGTCTTGCTTTGAAAACAAGAAAGGACAAAGGGAACCCAGCAGTTTTGAGTGAGTTCTGAGCCAGCCCAGCCTCAGACCAGCTGTTGAGACATGCCACGATGTTCATTTTTGTAAAAATAAAGCTTAATTGTTCACAGATTTGGTTTCTCACTGTCTGGGGAGTCCTGGGAGGTCTCAGGGAGAGGGGACAACAGATTCAAATTTGAAGATGTGCATTCTGGGTAAAGGGTTGAGACCAGCCTCTTGGCTCAGTGTCCCAAAGAACAAAGGTTTCTTTTCTTTAGGAATAACTCATTGACCACCTATCCCTTTGTCCTCCCTGGTGGTGAGGTGGGTGTCACCTATCGGGGATATAGAGGGGACCATGGAAGTGCTCTGGGCTGTCACGAGCTAACTGCTGTCCATCTGCAGTGATCCTTCTTCACCCTACCCCAACACGCACACACTCTTCACAAGGCTACCACTCTTATTCTGGCTTTTCAACCACAGTGTCCTCACACCCTGTTTCTAAGGTTTCTGTATTTTTAAATAGAAATTTCCCCCTTGCCCACCCTTATTTTAGGGGGTTCCTTTGGGCTACTTCTGCAAGCTAAGGTAGCACAAGGCCCCTTCCAGCCTAGTCGTCTTCTGAGTTTACGAAAACAGTTAGGGAAGACCCTGGCTGTGTCCTCCTGGGGTCAGGGTTCCCTATCCTCTTTGCCATCTAAGGCCAATGCCTCCCTTTATACCAGGGGTCCCGAACCCCTGGGCCCCAGACTGGTACCAGTCCATGGCCTGTTAGGAGCTAGGCCATACAACAGGAGGTGAATGGTGGGTGAGTGAGTGGAGCTTCATCTGTATTTGCAGCTGCTCCCCAGTGCTAGCATTACCGCCTCAGCTCTACCTCAGATCATCAGGCATTAGATTCTCGTTCAACCACCCGGTCCCTGGTGCCAGAATGGTTGGGGACCGCTTTACACAGAAGGTTTTATGTAGAGGGTCCCTAGGATAGACAATGAAATGTTCCCACCAGCACCTTCCCTGGGGACAGAAGCATACAGAAGTGGACAAGAGGGAAGTCTACCCACAGTGACTCAGAATGACTTTACTCAGGAGATAAGACTATGATGCAGGGAAGCTAGGAGTGCCCTGAGGACCAGTTCTTACAGAGCCTAGGAGGCCCTGAAAGAGAAGAGAATGCCCCTGTGCCAAAAAGGCCCAGGCCTCGAAGTATCACAGGCTGACAGGAGGAGCCTCACCCATTCTCCATGCCAGAGGTACAGGCTCAGGGGTCCACTACTGGGTCTTGCAGTCTCCATCACTGCTATGGGCTGTCTTTACCTTCTTCAGCTCTTTCTGCAGCTCTGACTCAGCCACCAGGACCTCCTTTGGCTTCTGGTACTGTAGATGGAGTCAGGAAGAGGACATAAGTCACTCACACTCTCTCTCTCACATACAACACACACACACACACACACACACACACACACACACAACACACACACACACATACTCTCTCTCTCCCTCCCTCCCTCCCTCTCTCTCTCTCTCTCTCTCTCACACACACACACACACACACACACACACACACACACACACACATACTCTCTCTCCCTCCCTCCCTCCCTCTCTCTCTCTCTCTCTCTCTCACACACACACACACACACACACAGCCCTTTCTGATCCCTTTATTCGAAGATGAGGAAATTGAGATCTCCAGAGTCGAATGATTTGCTCAAGGTCACACGGCTCAGTAGGAGCAGGCCTTGGACCAGAATCCCAGTCCTGGGATTCCCACCCCTCTCTATAACCCTCCTATCCTCTTCCAGCTGTGATTCATAAGATTGGGCCCTGAGTCCCTGCCCTACTCTCCACATGTGGAAGTAGAAATGGCTATTTTATAGCAAGCACATCCCAGGGGTTGGGGTGGGCACTGGGGACTCCTATGGGCAAGGAAAGAAGGAGCCTCTCCCTGAGGCAGTGGCTAAGAAGTCTAGATGAATCTTACGGAAATGATCAGGGTGCAGTTGGCATGAGCAAAGCTCAACAAAGAATCATCCAGAGGAAGCTGGTATCTGTCCAGGTCAGGAATGGAGAACTTCTTGTAGTACCTGTGGGGACACAAAGAGGCCATGGGTACACCCAGTACAGTGACCCCAACATCAGGCCCTCTGCCAGCAAGCTTCTACATAGTTCTCCCACACCTTCCACACAGCCAGAGAGGAAGAAGGGAAGCCAGTTAGAACAGCAGTATTTTGGAGCTTAGTGGCCCTGGGAATAAAAAAATCCAAAAGGCCTTATGGCTAGTCTAGCAGTGAAAGAGCAGGACCAGTCCTGATTCCTTGATTAGACCAGGGGTTGGAGAGACTCATACCTCAGGCTCGGGACTACCAAAGATGTAGAAGGAACCTTTTGGAATACACAGGTAGCCCAAGCAAGCTGGGCCTCCTCTGCACCCCAAGAAAATAATGTAGTATGTGTGCTAACAAGGGACAGGATAAGGACATCTAGGGCTGTCATCTGAAGCTGGAGACTGACCATTACCATTTACATGGGACTTCCACTGAAGGCCTCAGTTACCTTTTCCTCCACTGGAGTCACTCAAGTCTGACTCTACTTGTAGGCCAGAGTGGGAAGCACATCCACAAGGAAAATGCTTCCTGAGAGGACAAACCAGGTGACTCATCATGAAAGCTGGATCTCTGAGGCTCTGGACTACTTCACTGGCCCTGAGACCCAACTCTTCCATTTTCACACACCACACACAGTCCCTATCATTTGCAGGAGCCAGTCCAGAGATTAATGATCCCTTTTAGTAAAAACAAACAAACAAACAAAACAAACAAAAAAAAACCAGACAGCAGCACCCAGCCCATAACGTGTGTAACTGGGCTTTGTTTTGTAGGAAATCTGACCTCCTTTAACAAAAGAAACTCGGCTCAGAGAGGTGAAATGTCTTGCCTGGTTTCACAGCCAGTTGTCAGTAGAGTCAGGATTAAAGTTCCTTGCTCCTGGTTCGGTGTTTATCACACCAAAGCACAAAGAATGGCCTACTCATCTCTAGCAACAGGCCTGTTTGACATTTTCCTTGGTGGAAGTATAGCCTAGGCTCTGGCCCATGGCAGCCAGACCTGTCACCCAGGCACAGCATTGCTGTCCATCACTGTTGCTGCCGAGGATGTGTGGGCTGGGAAGGGAAACGCTGCAGGCAGGTACAAACAAACTCAAGTGAGGGGCCTGGAGAGGATGGGGCTTTTAATACTTCAGAGGAGCCTGGTCCTTGTGGTGACAGCTACCCTGAGTCCACTTCAAAAACCCTGATGCCCTGGGGACTCAGAGTTGACATCAATGCAGCACTTCTGCCCTGCTCTCTCTGCCCAAATCCCTCAGTTTAGCAGAGGCTCTCAGGGCCCCTCTCTTCCCAGGTTCCCGCTCCCCACCACATGCTGGGACCATGGCAGGGAAAGAATGTTTACTTAAAGGCTGACAGTTCAAAAGGAGAGGGGGCTGGGGGATCCTAATGGCACCACAGGTTTGCTTTATTTTCCAAAGCTCTGCCCCAGGGAAAGGCGATCCATCTGCCTCCGAATGGGGTGGAATGCCGGTCTCATCCTTTTCCTAGCTAGCCCAGGCTGAGGTTTCTTCCTGGGGCCCTTGGTCTGGCTAGCAAGGTGGCAGACACTGATAATAGGGGAGAGTCAAAGGTTAAAACAGCAGAGATTAGATGAACACAAAGGCTTGTTAGGAAGTGTTAACATCTTCCCTGCAAATATACACAAGAAGCAGAACTGGGAGAGAAGCAGCCCAGCCACGTGCAGCCCAAACCCATGAGCCTGTATAAAGGCCTTGCTATTCAGAGCGTGGGGACACCCTTTCTGCATGCCTGGCCAGTGTGCCAGGGGTTCAGGAACACACCTGTGTACTCTCAGAAAGGCAATGTCAAGAGACAGTCCCCAGGCTGGGGCAGTGGGACTGGAAAAAGGATCCTTGGGCCTGGCCTCAATGGCAACAAGATCAAAGGGAACTTGAGATGTGTGGTTTGCTCCCTGTTCCTGTCCTACTCCCACCACCTATCCATTGGAGGCAATGGATCTGGAGGCTCACCTGTGTTTTGATTCTATTCTAATGGATTTAATTTGTTGGTCGAAGTTAAATAATTTTCCTCAGAGGCTCCTGATGGGGCAGTGGCAAAGGAGTATGTGGCATCTCTGCTCAGGGAGCAGCCCAGCTCCTTCTCATTCCCAATTCCCTGACCTTGGGGTTTGCCCTGAGAGGAACTGCACCTGCCTTTCTTACCAGCACCTAGACAAGAGAGGCTCCTACTGTGCTCTGGACAAGTCAGGATGCTCAGCCTCAGGCAGCCCTAGGTAGGCAGCAAACATTTCCTAGGTATCAACTGTGTCCCAGGCCTTGAACTATGAACTGGAGAGTCAAGAAGGAAGAAACGAGGCCATATCCCTGCGTGAGAAAACTGCGTTGCGTTTCTGCTGAAAGCTAACCTCTTACCGTGGGTATTCCCAGGCCTTTTGCAGGTGTCCCGCACTCCCCCATTTCTACCTCCCCTCACTGTTATCAGTCTCAGCCACACATGAGAGGTGAGAGTCATTGATGCTCATTCTGTGCCAGACACTGTTCTATACATGCTGAATCCTCAGAACAACCCTCTTAGCTTGGCTACTTCTATTATCCTCTTTTACAGAAGAAGAAACTGAAAAGGTAGGTATGTTGCCAAAGTCACAAAACTGATAGAGATGTCCTTATTACAAGTGATAACTCCCCAAATCTCCTGACTTGTCCATCTTTCCATGTTCTCACCTCAAAGACTACCTGGTCTAGGTTCCCTAAATCTGTCCAAGGATGGGGCAGATGTGGGGGATGTGCCCACCCTGCAGGTCCCCAGGGTATGCTCTCTAACACAGGGTGATCTTCCTTTCTGACTCTCAAAAGTGTTCAAAAGACATATGTGGAAGAAAAGGCTCTCAGGAGGAGTCCTGCCCCAGCTTAGGGGCCTCAGTTTCTTTCTCCAAATTCCTTTCTCAAATAAAGGAGCTGCCCTAGATGGACTTAAAGTTCATGGAATGGGCCAACTCTGTACCACTCTTCAACGTGCCAAAAGGACAGCTCCCTCATTTTGGCTATTTCAGAAATGACCTACCACACCCCATTACTCTCTTCCCACTGTATGCCGTTCCCAATTCCCAGTTCTTCCCAACTCATTCTCCCTTGCAGTGAAGTGAGGGCACAGAGGCCAGGTCTTCAAAGAAGAGACTCTGAAGGACAGGCTGAAAGTAGAAGCTGGGCCACAGTGGACAGACACGTGGGCCATGCCTCACACTCCCCTGGGGGTGCCCTACGCTACTGCACACAGAGTGGGCCCGAGTGGGCCAAAGAAGCCTCCAGCTGGTTCAGCCCTTAGAAAATCAGTAGGCAAATCTTCTTTTTTAAATATCAATGCTCTGGGTAAACTGGTCATCCCTGCCTACAGCGCCCCTCCTAGAGAGTCACAAAGCACATTCACACACTAAAGGCTCTCAGAAGTCCTATCGAAGAGAAACTTGTTTAATTCAGAGTTTTCTAAACTTATTTGAACACAGAATCCTTTTTTCTAGCGATGCCTATTAACACCTCCCACAGTGTTGGTATCACAGATGTCACACCAGCCCGGCTCTCTTCAGGTTCCAATTTCCAAAGAATTGCCAAGGACCTGCTTCAGGCAGGCCACAGTGCTAGGCATTTACACATATGTGATTTCATCAAATTCCCCAATCTGTGAGGTAGGTATGAGCATTCACCTGTTATAGATGAGGAAACCTTGCCCCAAATACTACAACTAATACACAGCAGAGGCCAGATTTAAGCCGACATCGTCCCACACCAGCACCCTGGCTCATTCCACTTACAGCTGCCAGCATCGAGGCTGAGGCTAAGAACCTTCTTTCTGCACAAATGCTCTTAACAGGAACAGATGGTGCCACACTGGGATCCTGGAAAAGCACTTTCTTCCTTCCCTGATTCAGCCCTCACTAATACCTAAAGCCAAGGACATGATACACTGAAATCAATTCCTGCAAGAAAAGAGGCCAACCTGTTCTTCAGGAACAAGGCAGGTATAGACAAAGGAACTCTGGCTTTTATTAGTAACCACATTCCAGAACTTCCTGGTGAAGGAAGATGTCAAATCAGAGAACAACGCCATGGTGCGGTGGGAAATGCAGATGCCTAGGCGTCCAGACTGTCACTAACTTTCCTTCAGCAAGTCAGCTCATCATGCGGACTTTACATAATCATTAACACTATAACAATAAAAATATGTACCCTGCCCACCTTTGAATGGCGTGATAATCAGAAAACAGATCTTTAAAGTATCTTGAGAAAGTTAAACACTGCTCAAAGGAATAGCCATTAAGTTCTGTCTAATTAGTGGTAATAAAGGTATAGAAAACATTACACTCCAGGTAGAAGCTGAAAATGCCACTAGGCTCAGGATTAAGGGTTTAGTGGTCCCTCTTGCCTATCTCCCAGCAGAGGGACCTAAGGAAGGCTGGGCTGAGCCAGGCTGGGCCACTGGACCAGAGGCTCAGTGTTGGCTCCAAAGAGGGCGCTGATAAACTCCTCTCCCTCCAACCCTCTCAGGACACTATTCCCATCCCTCCTGGCCTCACCCATCAGTTTAAAAATGTCTCTCCTCTGCCTTGGGTGCTGAAGTGAGCCTCTAGCCATGGCGCTCCTGGCCAACAGCGCCACCTATGGCTGGATACGCACAGAGATGGGACCCAGAGGACCTGCCCACAGAAGAATTTTTTGGTGAGCTAGCAAGCTTCTCTTTTCTCACTCCCCGGTAATCACATTTCTGCCTGATATCTGTATTCGACAGTGACCTCTGGGGGACAAAAGGGAGGCAGCAGCCAGCTCCACAAACTGCTGGGCTGCAGATCCAAGTGCTATCAGAAGCACTTTTGTTACCAGTTTGGACCCAAGGCCTGGTACGCCAGGGAATGCTTGCTGAAGCATGGAGTTTGTTTTCCTAAAGGCAATTTCTCTGTTGTCTGAAATTGCTAAATTCCACTTTAGGCACTGACTCCTGTTAATGATGAGAACAATAACAGGAATAAAGTGGCTTTTGTCTGAGAGCTTCAAAGTACTTTATAAACGCAAACCCTTATTATTATGACTTTATATTTATAGACAAGGCCCACTGCAGGGACTACTGGCTGCATGTACAGCAATAATCCTGAAATTAATTCATTCATCTCCTCCCCTTCTCTGTCCCATTAACCCTGCCAAAATGGTGGGGGTGGGGGTCATAAGAAGTAGGCAGGACCCAGGGCTGCGCTGGGGGATCCTGGGAGCCACACTGCTTCCCTGTGGGCCTTGTAGACCTGAGGGAGACATAAGGGGAGCCTGGCACCAAACAGCCTGAGAAGATGGACAAAGGGCTGGGTCCTCCTTTTTGCATGTAAACCAGTGGGGGCACCTCCAGGCTAAGCTTAGCATCCCATGAGACATGTTAGGAGGCTTCACAGCTTGTGGACCAGTAACTCAAAACCTCCCTTTTCAATAGTCTAAATCTATGTCAAAGATCCTACTCTGCAATCCCGCTGGTCCATGGCAAGGTCGATTCATTACAGGGCTCTTCCTTCTCCCATCATCGGTCAGAACTCTGGAAACCCAAATGGGATTAATGCATTTCCAAGATGGTCAGCCCAGAAGGAGCCCTGCCAGGATCAAGTCTCTACCTTTGCCACCTTCTGTCCCCTCAACCTCACATCTTGCCTCTCTTCAGCAGATCACAAGATCAGGAGCAAAGGGAAACTAAGTTCCCTTTCTGAAACACAACGCAGGAGGCTAAATCACCGGCTCACTGTCTCTAAGTCCAGGGAGGGATCAGGTTTGTTGCTCCAGGCCAGCATTTGAAAGTCCCATAACTGCCACCTCAGACAGGTGTGCCTTCTAGGCCCTGGCTCCCTGCCAGCTCAAATAGTGATATCACTAGGCCAAGTTCACCATGGACTGGATGCAACCAGAGGTCAAGGTCACAATAACCTTACAGAACCACCTAAGATCACAAGTTAATGGCAAGGTGTTTCCTTCATCCCCTCACTCATTCAACGAATATTTTTTGAGCCCTATTATGTGCCAGGTACTGGATCAGACACTCGTTCAAATTTCCCCGCCCTAATGGATCTGATTACATTATTCTAGCTGGTCTCACAGGGAGGAAGCCCTTTGGCTTTCAGCGCCTACGGGGGTTTTCGTGCAGCCCTCCCCTCGCCCTCCCTCAGAGCTGGAAGAGGCTTCCCTGCTTACCTCCACCAGCCGGGTAGAGAGCAGTCTGAGCCCTAACCCCAGGTCAAACCCCACCCCCACCCTGCTCACACACAGGCAGGCTTCTGCCCACCACCCTGCTTACTTTTTGTTGCTTGTTCTGACGACTACACAGCGCTCCTTCTGGTCCACACAGACAGTATAGACATCTTTAGGGTAGGGGAGGTTTCGAATCCGCCACTGGAAACTCATCTTGGTGTCCTTTCGCATGAAGATGGGCTGCAGAAGGCAAATCCAACTCCAGGACTGTTCTTGGGGAGGGGTATGAAGGGATGGCTCCCCCCTCAGCAAAGCTCTGCCCAAGGGCACAAAAAGAGACCCTCAGCTCTTCTCCTCAGCTCCCACTGATGCTATTATTGCTGTGACATTCCAGACCTGGAGCCCTTGCCGTGGGATGACCAAGCCAAAAACCTTTTGGGTATTCATTCAGGCAAGCATTTCTAGAGCACTGTGGGCACACTGGAGATGAGGAGGTGAACAAAACATGGTCCCTGTCTTCAAGGGCAAATAGCCCCCTCCCCACTCAGCCCTCCACCCCAAGACACCTGACAGACAGACATACATTGGCATTGCTTTCCTTGATGAGTTCAGGCCCCAGGTTCCCTGCTCCATGGGTGCTGGCTCTCCCACCTCAATCTGCCACTGGCCCAAGGCTCCCAGGGCACTTTTTACACGCCACTTTCTCACTGGGGAAAAAAAGAAGCAATGGGATTATGGGATGAAAGGGGCTTTGCTCTTTTCTGCTGAATCATGGACATCACATGAGGTAAGTGAACAGGATAAAAGTGGGAGCTACGGTCTTTACAATGGCTTTGTCCATCAAGCAGGGACCTCACATTCTCTAAAATCTCAGCAGAGCATTTCAACATTAGACAACCTATAAAGGCCATAGGATCAGTGCCCAGAAAAAAAAGGAACTGGAAGTCTGCAAGGAGCCAAGTGGAGTTAAGAAACTCCCAGGTGTGGCTTCAAGAAAGGGGAAGATGCGAGGGTTAGGAAACAGGTTGCTACTGGTAATTAGGAAAATGTGGATCCCAAGAAGTGTGACTTGACATGCATTTTTTTCCTTCTAAAAATGAATTTACAAAAGAAAAATGAATTAAGAGGGTCAAAGTTGATAGGCAGATTCGTCTCATCATTCAGAAAGTCCAAATGTAGAAATTCACTCATTTCAGGTAAACCTGGCTTAAAACAACAGCCCCAAAGTTGTATTTAAACAAAATTTTACGTATACACCATATTTTAAATGCATTATTTATAGAGGATCTAATGTGAAATTTTTGTTAAGTGGAATCATCCTTTTATAATGCAAACAACTATATTTTACCTTCTTTTACAACCCAATGTTTGCATAAGTAAGGCACATGTTATGAAAATTATAAGTGGAAAAACCTACTTCAATGGACATTACCTGAAAAGTTCTTCAGGTGTTTTCGGGAACCCCACTTGGCCATGTCATCGAGACTGCTGTATCAGGACAACCCATCACTGTGTGGGGGTCCTCCAAAGCTGTAACCCTCTGTTCCTTTCCCTTTCTGCTGCTTGGGGTGTCATCCAGCCTGGGCAGCCCAGGTGCTGCTAAAGGCAGCAGCCTTCCTGAAGCTGTTGTAAGGAGCTAAACAACTTAAAAAGGGCCAGGGATTCTGCTGCAGCTGTTCTTGTTAGCTCCTTTTTCTGGGCTTGGAGATGAGAGAGCTGCCGTCTGATTCTCCAAATCAGGAGAGAGGGTGGGTTTCTTTGAGACATTTTGAGCAGCTGTGCCAAACCCAAACACCCTCGCTGCTCTAGGTTAGGTACGCAAGCTGAACACAAAAGTGTGCTGTAAAATTAGAATTTTCCCTTGAACATGTGCCTTTACAAGGTCTGTGCACTCTGCAGTGTGATTTTATTATGTCTTAGGGCCAAAAATTCTCCCTAGAAACACATTCCCAAGTTTATAATGAAAATTAATATGGAAGAGTAAAACTTGGAAATATGCTTTATAGGCAACTTTGTTTTCATAAATACTTCTACTCTCTTAAGTGAATGGACTATGACTGGGAGTATATCCAAATCCCATTCATGTAATGCAGCTCCTCACTTAACTGGAAGCCAGACGTTTGGGGGCTTCTGTCACAGTCACAAACTTAGAAGTGACAAATGCCTCCAAGCAGTGGCTTATGGTGACAAAGCTTATGCGCCTCACTCTATACTGTAGGAAAGATCACACCTAGATTCTCACATAGACTATTTATAAAATGCTACATGCAGAATAAGGCAGGAAGTTGTTTTCCCGGGTATACTGGCAATAGCATGAGGGGAGAGCCTACGTAGGAGGGCAGTGTCAGCACTACAAGTGCATGGGACCATTCAGTATGAGGGCAAACACACACTCTTAGACTCTGAGAGGATCACTATATAATGTAACACAACTATCACAGATCTTAAAGGTGGAGGTTACATTAGAAAACATCTAGTCCAATGCCTGTGTTTTTTAATAGGAAATAGTTCTTCCTTGGCCACTATTCTCCAAGGGGGACAGAGTATGAAGAATTACCAGGGCTCTAAGAGATAAACTAACTTGAAAAACCCACCGCTAAAATTAAAGTCTCCTAACTCCAAGTCCAGAATCTGAATCATTAATAAAGACTAAAAAAGACTAAATTATATTCTATAAATGTTCAATAAGCATGTATGATATTTAGAAAGGTTTCCTTTTTTTTTTTTTTTTTTTAAAGTAACTCTACTCCTTTTTAAAAACATTTTAGCCTTTAGAGGAAAGGCTTTGATTATCTGAAAATGTAGTTTACGAGGAGTACCTAACTATCTAGGGCTGGAGATACGAGGTATACTCCTGTAATCTCGTGGCCTCGTTAAATCATACGTCCTAAAGCACCATTACCAGTGCCATGTGGCAGTGAAGGCAATTCGACTCCAGACATTCCCTATTCAACTCTTTGATTCCACAAGGAAATGTTGGGTTTTGCAGAGAAGCCTTCCCAAGGAAGTACACTTAGGAGGAGGGAAGCAGTCCAGTTACTCATTTCTCTTACCACTGACCTCACTAAAAAGCCACTCAGGTCACAGAACTTCAGTGACCCTTGGCCCGCTCTGTTTCACCTTTCCCCTCCCCGACCCTTTTTAATTAACCTTGGGATTTAAATTCTCTTTTTAGAACCAGAATAAAGTCTCCCTATCCATTCTCTTATGAGAACCAATAAATTATTTCGGTGAAGTCCTTGTTGTTTTTCCCCCATGGACATGGGCATGAATGCACATGTGCAAATCCACACTTTGTCTTGTCTTTCGTGTCCTGTCTTTGTTCTTGAACTCAAGGACAGCTCCTGCGGCAACAAAAGACTGTTTCCACCTGCTGTCACTCTGATTTGATTTTATGTTAAACCCAAACTGGTGAGTGCAAGGCACCTCCCTGGGATGCTGTGATATCTTCCCAGCTGAAGCCAGGGCCAGTCCTTGGAAAGGAGACTTTTGATGACCCTGCAAAGGGTCCGATGGGGAATATATGAAGGAGGCAGTGTCTGGGGGCTTTTTCCTAAGTCAGCAGAAAGCAGGCTGATGTTCCAGACTGCCGAAAGGAGGCCCCATCTTTCAGGTGGGCTGGAAAGTGGAGGTCCTAAAGGCCTCTTTCCCCAAAGCTCCAAGCCCTGGCCCACTTCCAATGTGGATAATTACATTCCCCTTCCCTAAATACTCCCTGCAGCTTAAATTGGATGCAGGATTCTTCTTTTCTGCCCTAAAACACTGCAACATTGCTATGTGGCTATTAAACAGCTGCCACGTCCCATCCCTGAGGAGGCTGAAGGGAATCGAGTGGGTCATTTATAAAGCCGGTGAAGTGCTTGGGGATGAAAGTGCTCAATATCCTCCAAATGCAGCCTGGGGTGGTTAGGCTGGCGGTCAAATACCAAAGCAGATTAAGTCAGTAATCCGAATGTAATCGCTAGGGGATGGCCTGCCTTTCAGCCTCTGCACCCTGGACATGCTGTGTTCTTCTGGGCTGGTTTGATGTTCCGATCATTGTTATGGGGCCCTTCAGTTTTTTCCTCTATGAATACATACAGCATTCATTGTGGGGGTGGGAATGAATAGCATTGAGAGGAAGAAAAAATATGACACTACTATTTATTAAAACTGACTGGAAGAACTCTGTCTTAGACGCACTATTGGCAATTCTTCCTCTGTAAATTACTTTCTGGGTTTTTCTAAGAGAAAATCAGTTTGGCCAATTGTCAAATTTATATAATTAGCCAGAAAAATGGAAGCTACTCTCATTTACAGCAACTAAAACCCTGTCTATATTTTGCTTCATAGAATGAACAAATAGAAATCAGTTCAGGCCCTGAATTATTTATATTTAAAAGTTAATAATGAGATAGTTCTGGTCAAGATGGTGGAAGAGGTAAATGCTGTCTGTGCGCACCTCCTTCCAGGACCACATCAAAATTACAACTAACCGACAGAGCAACCATCTTGGTGTCTAGCTGAACAGAAGTCCTATAATTAAGGATATACAGAAAGCCACACTGAGACTGGTAGGAGGGGCTAAGACACAAAATGGGCTGGCCCCATGCCCATGTGAGATGATTAAATCAGAAAGTATAATTGGCTGCAGAGGTCTTCCCTAGGAGTGAAGGGTCCCGGCCTCACACCAGGCCTTTCAGCCCTGGGTTCTAGTGCCAGGAAGAAAAGTCCCCATAACTTCTGGCTGTGAAAACCAGTGAAATTTGTGGTTGAGTCAATGAAGGGCTGCTGGAGTCTAAGGTGCTACTCTAAAAGGGGCCATGCATGGACTTACTCACTGATGAAGTCATTGGTTTGAGCTCCAGAGCTGGGGCAGCAGCTCAAAAGGCGCCAGAGACATATAGGGAGGAAATGAACTATCAACTGTCTGACTTCAGGAAGAGGGCTGGAGGGGCGGCTTTCTCCCAGATAGAAGTGCTAGAAGAGGGCATTGTTTCTTTGTTCAGGCCTCCCCTGACCCAGAATGTAAATGTAAACAGCCCCTATATCTGAGTCTCCATCAAACTGGCTAACATGGTTTGCCCCACCCTGGTGATTCCCTGAGACCCTGTCCCACCCAACTTGCGTGCCTACCCAAGCCACTTCTAGTGTCTTTTCCATGCAAATGGCCTGTCTTATCTCATGCTGTGGACTTTCCTAAAATTTCTCAAAGGTTCACAAACTCCAAACAAGCAGCACTTCACCTTAGCTTGCCCTGTACCTCTTGCCAAGCAGCCCCAGGACTGGCACTAGTGACAGCCGGCCTCAGTTCATAGCTTAGCCTCTCCCAGGCACCTCCAAGCCCAGCACGAGTGAAACACATCTGTAGGTCACTTTGTAGCTCATACCAAGTGGCCACGGACAGGACACAGGCAGCAGATGATTCTGGCCTGCACCAGAGCCCCTCCCAAGAGGCCCCAGAACCCACACACCAACAAAGAGATAGGAAACATAACAGTGGAAATAGAAACCATGAAAAAGAACCAGTCAGAAATAAAGAATACAATAACTGAAACGAAGAATACATTTGAGGGAATCGACAGTAGATTAGATGAAGCAGAGATCAAATCAGCGATTAGAAGATAAGGTAGCAGAAAACACCCACCCTGAACAGCAACAAGAAAACAGAACCCAAAAAGATGAGGCTAGTTTCAGGGGCCTCTGGGACAACATCAAGAATACCAACATTCGCATCATAGGGGTACCAGAAGGAGAGGGAGAGACAGCAGGGAATTAGAAACCTATTTGAAGAAATGATGACAGAAAACCTCCCTAATCTGGTGACGGAAATAGACATACAAGCCCAGGAAGCGCAGAGTCCCAAACCAGATGAACTCAAAGAGGCCCATTCCAAGACACCACATAATTCAAATGCCAAAGGTTAAAGACAAAGAGAGAATCTTAAAAGCAGCAAGAGAAAAGCAGGTAGTTACCTACAAGGGAGCTCCCATAAGACTGTCGGCTGATTTTTCAACAGAAACTTTGCAGGCCAGAAGGGACTGGCACGAAACATTCAAAGCCATGAAAAGCAAAGACCTATGACCAAGATTCCTTTACCCAGCAAAACGGTCATTTAGAATTGAAGGGCAGATAAAGAAAGAGCTTCCCAGACAAGAAAAAGCGAAAGGAGTTAGTTCATCACTGCCAAACCGGTATCACAAGAAATGTTAAAGGGACTTACTTGAGAAGACGAAGAAGAAGAAAAGGATAAAAAATATGACTAATAAAATGGCAACAAGTACATATCTATCAACAATTACTTCAAATGTAAAGGAATTAAATGCTCAAATCAAAAGACATAGGTTGGCTGAACAGATAAGAAAACAAGGCCCCTACATATGCCGCATACAAGAGACTAACTTCAGAGCAAAGGACACACAGAGAATCAAAGTAAAGGGATGGAAAAAGATATTTCATAAAAACGGAAACAAACAAACAAAGCTGGGGTAGCAATACTTATACCAGACATAACAGACTTTTATACAAAGACTATAACATGTGACAAAGAAGGCCTAGTAATCCCATTTCTGAGTATATATTCAAATACACTCAAAACACTACTTCTTAGGGACATGTGTATCTGCTATATGTTCATTGCAGCATTATTTACAATAGCCAAGATATGGTGGCAACCTGGGTGTCCACCAATGGAATATTACTCAGCCATAGAAAAGAATAAAATTTTGCCATGTGCAACAACATGGATGGACCTAGAAGGTATTATGCTTGAGTGAAATAAGTCAGACAGAGAAAGACAAATACCACATGATTTTACTTGCATGTGGAATCTAAAAAACAAAACAAATGAACAAACAAAACAGAAATGAACTCATAGATACAGAGAACATTTTGATGGTTCCCAGGTGGGAGGAGCATTGAGGGGATGGGTGAAAAAGGGGGTAGATAAGTACAAATTGGTAGTTGCAAAACAGTCATGGGCATGTAAAGTACAGCATAGAGAATATAGTCAATAATATTGTAATAACCATGTATGGTATCAGATGGGTACTAGATTTATTGGGGTGATTTATTCTTATTCACTAGATATTCTTAAGTTTTATAAATATCTAATCACTATGTTGTACACCTGAAATTAATATAATACTGTATGTCAACTGTAATTGAAAAATAAAACATTAAAAGAAAACAAGAAAAATTAATAATGAACACATTTTGCAAGGGCAGCTCGTGGGAGTGGGATGTGGTGGTTAAAATGGGTAAGAAGAGAGTCATCTGTTCAAAGGGACTGGTAGTTCAAGTGAAGTGTTCCTCTCTGCCCATCCCTGGCCTGCTCCCATCAGCCCCTAACTCAGGTCATTCTGGGAAGAGCAAAATTTAGTGAGAAGAAAAGAAAGCAGGAATAAACATTCTCAACTCCCAACAACATGTTGTTGTGGATGAAAGCATAGGTTCTTCTTAATCAGACAGACTTAGGTTTAAATCCTAGCTCAGAAACTAACCAGCTATGTGGTTTTGAATAAGGTGCTTAACCTCTTGGAGCTTCCAGGGTTTTTGTTTGTTTCTTTGTTTTAACTGTAAAATGGGGACAATAGTACCTACCTCATAGGATCATGATGAGTATGATTAAATAAGATAATTCAGATAAAGCACTTAGGATAGTGCCCAATTAAAGTTATAGTATGAATATAATTATTAGGTCAACTTTAGCCAAACAATGTTCTCCAATGAACTATTCCCCACCTGCCAAGGGAAGAAACAGGTTAATGTAGGATGCTACAAATGAAGGAACCTGGACTTTTTCATTTTAATTTCACGTCCAAGCACAACTAAGAGTCCTGGGCTTTGTTTGTTTTTATAGTTGCGACAGCTATAGCTGTTTGATTTGTTCTGTGTGGAGAAGAGAGGTGATGCTGGGGGCTGGGGGAGAGGAGCTGCAGCTAGTCTCTAGCCTGGTGATGGTGGTGGTTAGCCCACGTGACCTCTGCTTTTCATAAGCTTGCCCCTGTTAGGCATTCCAAGGCTGTCACCCCCTGGGAGCGCTATAAATTACAGTGCATTGTGAGGATATTACTACTGTATTGGTTTCCACCAAATCAGTGTCATATGCTAAACACATCAAGATTTTTAATAGCACCAGACTAAACCAATTGGGACTGGAGCCCAAGCAGCTCATAATAAGGAGGGATCAACACTTCACTCTGTGACTGAACATGCGCAGGACACACATTTTAAGACTGGAGACTAAGAGAATGCAAACCAGTGTAATCCGTGTTGTCGGTTCCAGACATTTATGAGCTGTCAGAAAAAAGGAAAAAGAAATTCCCTCACCAATACTACCTGTCGATCAGACCCAGGAACAAATTAAAGTCAAGAATAACAGCAAGAAAATAACCCAGTCCATGATTCCATCATTGGTCTTAGCATTTTAGGTAGAACTTAATAAAGAGACCAACTCCCATTGCTGACAGCCTCAGGCCCTGGGTCAGAGAACGAGCCACCTAGTTCTGGGAAGTCAGTTAATGCTGACATGCAGGCCTGGGAAAAGAAAACGGACAAATCAAAGAATTCTCAGAAATCCAAGCTAGAGCCTATTCTTAAAAGAAAAAACCTGCATAAATGCAAATGACAATGCTGCAAAATCACCATTTCTACCTCCTACTCGCTTTAATTCAGACATTCTCCAAGATGAGGGTTATATTTCATAGTGCTGCCTCTCAGTCAAGGTCAGAATCTGCTGCCTCTGATGTATACTTGTCCCTAAAGTGGCTTCAAAAAACAAAAAAACAAGCAAAAAAATTGCAATGAAAACTGCCCTTACCACTGCAAGGCTCACTTCCAATTCCACCTTCTTTGTAAAGTTTCTCTACACTCGCATTCCCATCTTAGAAGAATTACCCACTCTCTCAATTGTCTGGGATGGAGTGGGGTTTACTAGTCAAATGGACTCCCACTCCACCTCTGGTGTTCAGCCCTGACCTCAGATTATTCTCAAGAACAATCTTGCCTCAAGGGCCTGTCTTCTCTAGCTCCCACATTTGGTGGTAGGCTCCTCCCTCAAGCCTCAGGCCAGGAGTGTTGCCCCAAGTGTTCCTAAGGGCCTCCTGGGAGCCCCTGTCACTTACCAAGTAGTTCACTCGTCTTCTCATCATATTCTTCAGCCATTTCCTTCCCATCTGGAAACAAATAGTGCACCTTTCTTCTCCCTATGCACAAAGCAGAGAGTGCCTTACCCGCAAGCCTCCTCTTGCTTTGCAACCCTGCAGATCAAGGGTCTACATGGAAAATACCAATAGCCTTGAGTGTATTGAGAAACCCTCCCAGAATCTCCCAACTACCTGCCCACCATTACTTTAAGACATGTTGTAGGACTCACTATCTGAAACTTTCTCTGAACGTGTCTTTGCTCTGCCGTTTCTTCTACCAGCAATAACGCCATACTTTTATCTCTTGAGCTCTTCCTCGTCCTTTAGAATCTAGCTCAAATAACAGCACTAATGCCCAGCAGGTAGGCCCAACATAAATTTAATGAACAAGAGCCCCAAGGTCTTAGCCAGCTAAGGTGCCACTAGCCCAAACTTGGAAATGTATCTGATCTACAAAGTCATTTTTTACTGTACAATTTACTCCCCTAGGACACAATTCCCTTGAGTAATTCCTAATACATGTTCTGGGGAAACTCACCCTCAAATTTGCATGCCCCTCAGCAGGCCCCTAGGTGATACTACTCTTAATCCTTTGGATGGCTCGAAGAACTGGAAGGGGTTTTCCTGTCAGGAGTAGGGTACAAGGTGCTGGCTGTGAGTGCCTGAGGGTATGTCTGGCCTGACCCTCTTCTCCCAGTGGAGTCCAGTCTTGAGTCCAGGCAGGATGCAGTGCTTATATTGGCCAGGCACTTACATGTTTTATTCCATTTAATTCTCACAATAATCTATGTGCCCCCATTACTTGTATTTTATAAATGAGGGAAATTGAAGCTTAAAAGTCATGTACTTGTCCAAGGTCATAAAGCTAGGAAATGACAGCCCTGGGCTTAAACTGACTTGAAGCCCAAGTCCATGCTCCAATAACCATACTAGGATAATTTGTATGGCTTTAAATATTTGTAAGGTTGACACAGTTCCAAGGGTTTATTGATCATGTTTCTAGTGAATTACCTGTTTGGGCCTTAGCCTATTTTATTTGGGTATTCATCCTTTTCTTAACTCATCTAATTGAGCTTTGTATATGTTAACCATGTATCATGTATGTTGTACATAGTTTCATTGCCTGTTAACTTTGTTTAAAGTGATTTTTCCCAAACAAGTGTTTAATTTTTATATAGTCCATTGTTGTTTCGTGGTTACTACCCAGAAGTTGTGCTTAGAATATCCTCCTTTACCCAAAGATTATATTCATCAATACTTTATTCTTATACATAGGTGTTATAAATGTATATATGTGGATATAAGTTTTTAAAGTATATTAGTATGAAATTTTGTTAAAAGAAAAAATATATATTTGAGAGTATATATGCATGAAAAATATAGAAGTTTATGCATGAAAATGTAAGTTATGATTATCTTGGATGGTAGGATTATGGGTAATTTATTTTTCACATTTCCACAACGAACATAAGTCATTTTTGAAAAAAATATGGTGTATTGGGTTCTCATTACCAATAGCAGTGATTTTTAGCAGGAAGGAGGTAACATCACCTGCCCACTCACCCCACACACATCAGGAGGGTAAGTCTACAGGAGAGATTTGACAAGGTGTATCCATATATTTAACATTGGCTTGTCTTTTTTTTTTTTTTTTTTGCTTGAAAAAATAAATAACAACACTGTTTTGTGATGCTAACAAAAAAAACCTTTTCAAATCCTGGCTGATGAAATATTTTTTTTAAACACTGTCTTCTGACCAAAAAAAGTAAAAGCAAGGACTTGGATAGCAGTATTATTCACAATAGCTAAAGAAGTAGAAGCAACCCAAATGTCCATCAACAGATGGACATTATACAATGGAATATTATTCAGCCTTAAAAAAAAAAAGGAAGTTTTGACACATGACAATATGGATAAACTCTGAAGACATTATGCTAAATAAGCTAGTCACAAAAGACAAATATAGTATGACTCCTCTTTTTAAGACTGTATGATGTTCCTACAGTAATCAAATTCATAAAGACAACATAGAATGGTGATTGCCAGGGGCTGGGGTTAGGGGGAATGGTGAGTTAGTGTTTAATGAATATAGAGTTTCAGGTGAAGAAGATAAAAAATTTCTGGAGATGGTCAGGCAAGTGGTTGCACAACCATGTGAATGTACTTAATGCCACAGTATACTTAACTGTACACTTAACATGGTTAAAATGGTAAATTCTACGTTCTGCATTTTTTTACAATAAAAACAAAAACCACTGTCCTATGAATATTCAAACTATTAGCTTGACACAGGAGATATATCACAACAGACTCAATTTATCCGCAGTCTCTCTTCATTTCCCACCATTTCCCCTCATTGTTCTTTGAAAAAAGAGACCTTTTTATTCCCTTGTATCTAGCACCTAATAGTTGACACAGTGTAAGGGGTTCTTATGACTGACCGGGTGAATGTGTCAGCCTCACAAAATGGTTTGTATTTCCTTAGTAATCAGCCATATACTGTCACACTTCCATGCCTTTACACACGAGTCATTCTTCCTGGAATAGCCATCCTTTCTTCTTCACTTAGCAGACACCTATTAATTCTTTAGGACCCAGAAATATCACCTTTTCTGTCACGTCTTCCTTCAAAGAAATGATCATTTCCATCTTTGTGCTCTCATAGTATTTTATAGAAGATTCCAATCTCTATTTAACACACACTCTTATTTATTTACATGTCTTTTCCCTGACCACTCTGTGAAATCCCGAGACAACATGTCTTTTTCTATTTGCTCTGGTACACAGCTTGGCACATAGTAAAAGCCTCCTTAAAATGCTGCGTGAATGAATGAGCGAATGAGCAGCTGATTTTAATTTCCATGCTTCCCTGATTGGCCTCTGCCTGCGGATGTGAGTCCCTAACCTAGTATCCTAAAAGCTACAGGAATTCAGACCTAATTCATTCTCACTGCCAAGTGGGTCCAGGAAGTGGGTTCAGGAAGTGACCTTGAACCACAGAGGGACCCTACACCGGCCAATCCCAGGGAGGTGTAGAAGACTACATCTCTTCCAGGTACAGCCCGGCCCCGCTCCGTCTCCCCTAGAGACTCAGGGAACGTTTAGAGGTTCGCTTACAAACAATATTACAGCTGGAAAGGACCTCAGAGATAACAGGTAGCCCATTCAGCTCATTTTACAGATGAGGAAAGTGAGGTCCAAACAAGGAAAGGGGCCGACAGGAGAGCCCCGGGTGAATTAATGGCAGAATCGTAAGTAGAGCCCGGGTCCTCCCGCTTCTCAATGACATCAGGCTGCCTCCAGCACGAGAACTCCCACAGTGAGGTTCACGGGATCCCAAGTCAAGGTGCAGTTGGACCACTGACTGGTTGGGGGAAGAGTGGCTAGTCTAAAACTTTTGGATTTCGGTTTCGTCTTTTGTAAAATGGTTGGAAAATTATCAGCCTCTCGGAACAGCTGCGAGGAGCAAATGACATTACGAATGTGAAAGGAATTACGTATTATTTATTAGTAACAAAACTCCGTGCGGAGCAAGGTGGTATACAGGAAACTAGAGGGTGTTCAGAGACGCGTGTTCCAGTCTCGTTATCTCTCTGTGCCTCAGTTTCCTCATCTGCAAATGCAGGACCTGACTTGGGTGGCGGCGCGACCCCTCCGGTTCCGCTGTCCCAAGCTCTGAGGCCCTTCTCGGACGCGCTAGCGCGGAGGGCCGGCCCCTGGGGAAAAGGACGAGGGAGCTCGCGGGGGACCTCGAGTTACCGTCCTGCAGCAGCGCGGTCTTCTCGGCCGCCCGCAGACTCTCCAACCAGCCTGTCACCGCCATCTTCTCTCCGCCCAGCTGCGCGCCCGGCCGCTGCCATGGCTACCATCCCGTCCAGGGTCACTTCCTGCTGACCCGGAAACTGTTCTGGTCATTTGCCCGCCCCTTTCCTCTCTCCTTTCATCCGCCCTCATTGGCTGCCCTGGTAAGTAAATAGCAGTTTACTCTTTCCCACCGACTTGTTGGCCAGCTGGGCCTGAAGTTGACCCTACTCGGGGTTTGGGGAGTGAGGAGTTCCTCTGGGCAGGGTCTGGACACGCCAGCACCCCCTGGCTCCCTCTGGGAGATCTAAGCACGCGCCAGCTGCGTATGCAGGCGGGTGCCTCACACCTGCCTAGTCTTCTCCACCTCCAGCTGTGAGGCCGAGATTCCCCCAGTCCCGGAAGGGGCCCCACACCTGCTGCCGCCGTGATCCATCTCCCCACAGCTGCGGGGCTGAACACCCCCACAAGAGGCCTGCAACCAGGGCAGGTGCAGGGCGTTCTCCCTGCCCCTGCCCTCCCGAACTTCCTTCACCCCCCAGGTTTTTCTCTGCGGGTCTGTGATGGGGGTAGAGAAAATTACGTGGAGTTTATTTGCAGATTCACCCCCAGTCTCCACTCCTTTTGGGAACCTAAGTCCTTCCTAAAGATGTAGCTCTGTTACCTAGCCTGCCATACCCTTTTGGTAAAGCCCTTTGGGATGCAGGAGGGCAGACACTGCACCAAATCTTTAGAGAAATCCTTCTAAGGAATGATATCCTTTCATACCCCTCAAAAGTACCCCTAGTAGTTCCATTCTACCCCTCATTTTGCCCAATACTTTGACTTTGAAAGGCTGATGAGTGTAGAGCTAGGCTAAACCACTAACGTTCAATTGGGTTTTGGGAGATCTTGGGAAACTGGGCTACTGCCCCCAAGACCTGGTAAGTGGAGACCCACCTCCGTAAGCAGAGGGGTTGGGAAACCTCAGTTAAAGGTTTCCACATGACAGCTGCCCTGATCAACCCTCAGACAGAAAGGCCAGGATCTAGCCATACCTCAATGGACCCCAGGGGCATCTTGAAGGCATTTCCCAAGCGAAAGAAAATTCAGGCCAATTCATCATCAAAAGCACTTGCAAAGATTCCTAAGAGGGAAGACAGAGAAGGAACAGGAGGTAAGTGGACCCAGTCTCAGAAACCTCATATGCTTGAACCTTCAGACTTCTTACATTGTTCATGGCCAGAATCAGATAATAGATTAGGGCTGACATTGCCTGCCCAGGGCCTGCAGGTTGGTTTGTACCTGCCTTGCACTAGGCTTGGTCCCCAGTCTTTGACAGGCTGCTTGCTGCGTTATCTTCTATCGTACTCTGAGATCTCTATCAATCAGAAAATATTCCCTGATTCCTATGGAAATGACCAACAAAATCCTTTGCTCTCCAGGAGGTTGCCTGAAGTTGAAAGTGGAAGAGGATCAGATATCCTTATCAGATCCCCAGAGTTATATAAGCCTTTTTGTAGCCAAATAGACAAATAGATGGCAAAAACTTACATCGGGTGAGAGGGGAGAATCTATTACACTGTGAGGCCTATAATGGCAACATGTGTGTGCCTTGTACATAGTAGGTGTCTGTTAATATGTGTTGAAAGAATAAATGATCAAACAAAGTGATTTATAGGATGCCTGTAATGTGCCAGACACTGTTCTAGTTTACATGAGGGAACAGGACATACCAAAATCTTTACCCCTTACATCAAGAGATGGCCCATGAAGAAATTAACTGTATGCGATGGTGGAATTCCCAGAAGACAGGCTGGATGGAAGGAAAATTATTGTTTTATGGTAAAGGATTTATCAGATCATGTCTGAAAGTTATGACCATAGGCATCTCGATGTCCCCTCTACAGAGTGGCTGAGCTCCTTGAGGGCCCATGTTGTGCCCACTGGCATTGGGCGAGCCCGAGCAGAACTTTTTGAGAAGCAGATTGTCCAGTATGGTGGCCAGATATGCCCTGCCCAGACCTCAGAGGTCACTCATATTGTGGTGGATGAAAGCATGGACTGTGAGCGAGCCCTCCGCCTCCTTAGACTGCCCCGGCTGCCTCCAGGTGCCCAGCTGGTAAAGTCAGCATGGCTGAGCTTGTGCCTGCAGGAGAGAAGGTGGTGGACACGGCAGGATTCAGCATCTTCATCCCAACAGGTGGGCTGGTCCTAGTTTTTCTCCAAATGTTTTCTAGCAGCATCTCGGGTTCTTTCCTTGGGTTATTAAAATAACTCTTATTGTCTTAATTGAACACATGAGAAAACCAAGATTTCAGGGTAGAGAAGGATTGGGAGCAGAGAAAGGGTGAGATCTTTGGTGTCTTAACGTCCCATCACCATCCCTGCAGGTACCTGGACCAACCACAGCTCAGTAAAGCAGACCAAGACTCTTTTCCTCCTCCTGGAACCCATGAGGCTCTGCTCAGGACAGCTCTTTCTCCTCCCCCTCCTCCCACCAGACCTGTATCTCCTCCCCAAAGGGCAGAAGAAGCCTCAAGCACCCAAGCCCAGGTCAGGAGCCACCATAGCTCCCTTTCCCTGGGAACTAGAACACAGAAGCAGGGAGAACCTGGTGGTTGTTCAGAAAATCCAGGACCCCTGAGAGAGGAGGGCTCTCTCTATTGTGAAGCCATTTAGCTCTTCCCAGCACTTATTACTCCTGCATTGCCCGGGCCATACTTACCACATGCCACTGGGCATCCTAGGGCTGGGACCAGGAAAGTCAAATGGAACACAGCCCCACACGTAAGGAGACCCAGGTCTGATGTGGAAGACTCAGCCTCATTCTTGGGTTTAGGAGACTCAATTCCCACCTTTGAGGAGCATTCATGGGGGCATGTATTTATTGTCTCTTCTCCTTCCCTACCTCTAGCTCAGCTCTGATGATGAAACCAGTGATGGGGAAGAGACCCAGGTTAGCGCAGCTGATCTGGAAGCCCTGATCAGTGGCTGCTACCCTACACCCCTTGAGGGAGATGATGAGCCTAGCCCAGCACCTGAGGGCTTGGAAAAGTGGGTCTGTGCACAGCCTTCAACCCAGAAGGCGACCAACCATAACCCCCACATCACAGAGAAGCTGGAAGTGCTGGCCAAAGCCTACAGTGTTCAGGGAGACAAGTGGAGGGCCCTGGGCTATGCTAAAGCCATCAATGCCCTCAAGAGCTTCCATAAGCCTGTCACCTCCTACCAGGTACTTGGGGGCCAGGGCAGGGTATACTGGCTAGAGATTGGTGGAGGCACCAATCACAGGTGGGGATCAGGTGGAGTGGGTAAGATTTTGTGATGACTGAGACTTGTACAAAAGAAAAAAATAGAGAGCTTGATTAAAGCAGATTGGCAAAATCTTGATAATTATAGAAGCTGGGTGATGGATGGGTACTTGGGGGTTACACTTTTCTATTTTGGAATTTTTCCACAATAAAAAGATTTTTAAAAATGTTTATTCTGGAGGCCAACAGTCCAAGGTTTGAATTCTGGTTTCCATCATTCACTAATTGTATGACTTTAAGCAAATTACTTAAAACTTCTGTGTCAGTTTCCTCATCAGTAAAAAGACACTAAGAATAGTAACTAAGGCAGTGTTATGTGGGGACTAAATGAGGCGATCCCTGTAGTGAAGGACTTGATACACAGTAAGTCCTCAGTAACTGTTAGCTTTCGCTATTGTGATGATGTTGGTGAATAGTATCATCATTATTGCCTTTTCTCTACCTTCTGTGCTGATCTCCATCCTTAACCAGACCATTCCATCCAAACTTCTCATCTTCAGTTGTGCCCAAGCTTTATATAGCCATCAGTTGCTAAGCAGCCAGGCTAGCCTTTACTCAGACATCTACTAAAGGAGTCAGCTTCCCCACTTGCTGGCTCTACCTCTCCCATCTTCTCCTTCTTCTTTCCTGCCTCTACCTCCCCGACCTCTAGGAAGCCTGTAGTATCCCTGGGATTGGGAAGCGGATGGCTGAGAAGATTGTAGAGATCCTAGAGAGTGGACATCTGCGGAAGCTGGACCATATCAGCGATAGTGTGCCTGTGTTGGAGCTCTTCTCCAACATTTGGGGAGCCGGAACCAAGACTGCCCAGATGTGGTACCATCAGGTCATACCCTGTCCCAGCCCCCACTTCAGTCTTGCTGTGTCTTAGAGCTCCTGACACATAGTTCTTTACCCTGTATTTTATGGGAATGAACCCAGACTATAGGGAGACCATTTTTCAAGGAGTCCCAGGCTCATGTAGACTCCTCTCCTACCCTGCCCTGTTGCTTGGTATACTTGAGGCATTAGTCTTGGTGTAGACAGAAATAAGGAGCATGTTTCTCTGCCCCCAGAACAGCAAGGGCCTTTCTGAAGAGGCCAGGCCTCAGGGCTGAGTATTCAGAGTAGTGGTTCCCAAACCCGGCCATACCCAAAATCACCCCCGGACTGATGGAATCGTGAACCAGTATTTTAGGATCGTGGCTGGCCTAGATTGGGGCATGTCTCTATGCCCTCTGCTTTTCCCAGGTCTCAATGATTACAGACCCACCTGCTCCTGGGGTTGGTCCTGCCTCAGGTTTTCCTTGGAGTCTGGGGTGATGTAAGTCTTGTGTGTGTGTGTTCATTCACTGCCTCTTCACTGATCCTGGGTTCTCATAGTTCCCCCACCTGGCATCTTTCTCCAGGGTTTCCGGAGCTTAGAAGACATCCGTAACCAGGCCTCCCTGACTGCCCAGCAGGCCATTGGCTTGAAACATTATGATGACTTTCTGGAACGCATGCCCAGAGAGGAGGCTACAGAGATTGAGCAGACAGTAAGCAGGTGTCCCAGAGCAGTGAGGAGAGCCAGGCCTTGCCATAAGGTCAGCGCCTGGCTCAAAGCCAAGAACTCCTGATCCCTCAATTGGGGCATCAATCAGGCAGAGGAATCTGTGGGCCACCACAAGATGGGACCAGTGGAAAGAGCAAGTCAAGACTGAAGCTGTGGGCCCAGAGAAGGGATGGTGGCTTTGGTAGGGAAGGGCTGCAATACCGACTCCCTGGATTAGCGTTTTCAGTAATCAGGCAGAGTAAATACTGGCTTAGATGCTAGAATGGTGTTAGGACTGGGTTCATGGTTGGGCTAGATTTTAGATAGATTATAGTCAGAACTACTTGAAAATATTGGGGTTTGAACTGGCTAGGTTAGGGTGGATCAGGGCAGAGGTTCTTAATGTTATTGATTCACAAACTTCTTTGATAACCTGGTGAAAACTATGGACTTTTTCTCTCCAAAAATTGTATAAATTTACAAAGTTTTATATTTCTTTCCATATATATGGACCTTCTGAAGCCCACATGAAGCTGGTTTAGGATTTGGGTTAGGGTTGGTGAAGAAGCACAGCACTGAAGAATTAGGTTTGGGGTTAGAGGAAAGCTAGATCAAGAGGCGAGTTAAGGTTAGGCCTGAATTAGGAGGAAGGTTTTCGTAGTGTTAGATGCTTTTAATTAAGAATTGTGGTTGTCCTAGAAATAAGGCCAAAATTAGGGTTTGATTTAGAGTTGGGTTAGGAATCAAGTTCATATAAAACTTAGATTAGAGAGAGACTAGGGTACATTCATGGTTAGGTGTGTCACTCGTTCAGTTGGCATTAGGATTAGGGGCTGGTTGCTGTGGGCAGTGTTTGCTCACAGCAGGGTTTGCTTTGGTCTAGATTCTAATAGGGTAGGACTCCACAGAAATTCCATGAACAGCTCAGTTGAGATCAGCCTCCAGCACTATTCCATGCCACGGGACCCTGAGGCTGGTGCAGCGTGTCTGAACAGGCCCTGTTGCTCACCTCTCAGCAGGCCTTGGTGCTAGTGATGACAGTGTCAGTCAGCCATGGTGTCTCGGCAAGGAGAATGCCCCAGTGAGCCTCCGGTCCTCCTGCCCATCTGACCCACTCCCGTTATTGAAGGGCTCCAGCCTTAGAAGTTGTTGATGGGATTACTCGTCATAGGCCTCCCCCTATCCTCTTGGAAAACTCAAGAAGGGAATGAAGGGATGAGCTGAGAGTCTGGAGAATTGAGGTGTCTTGGCTGAAGATATCTAGGGCCCCAGAAATCTCAGTGTCCTAGGGTGGAGGCATGGATGTCACCTGCATATGAAAGGCCTCAGTGTCTCTGGGGTGGAGGTTAATGGGCTTATCCCCCTCAATGAGGGATGGCCCTTCAGCTGACAGTGCCTTCTGTCACAGCTCCCTCCCCAAGGAGCCCTGTTCCTCCAAGTAAGGATGTTGGCTCAGAATTGCCTTCCTCTTTGCTTGCTTTCCTTTCCTTTCCTGTCGCAGATGTAGTTATATTTCTGGGCCCATTTTCCCCTGGGCTTGGGTCGGGGCACTCTGCCTGCCACCTGTTTATGCCTCAACTCACATGCTCTGCCTTTAGCTCCAAAACCATAGAGACCTGGGGCTGTGGAGACCTGGCCGAGGGCTTCCAGCCACCTGGCCTTTTTTTGTAGGTGGAGTTTCACAGACTTAACACATAGGTTGGTGAAGGGGCCAAGAGAAGGTGTTTCTGTTTTGGAAGTGCTCTAGAGGGAAAGGTAGTGCTTTCCTTCAGAATCAGAGTGCCATCTTCTTATCTCTCCTTGGGCTACCTCCCGTGGTCTGAGTGTTCTCTTCTGTCCTAGGGAAGCTGGAGGACTGCTGCTCCCCAGGGTCATCTCTGGCCCTTTCCCTGGGGTTTGTTCCCTCAGCTTGTATCTCGCATCCAGGGATCGGCTTGGGGTGTAAGCTAGAAATGTGGGCTCCTGGGTCATGGAAGGTCCTTGTGCCCCTACGGGAGAGGAACTCCTTGCAGGGCTTGAGGCCCACAGCCCCTCACCCCCTCACTGTTCTTTCCCAGGTCCGGGAATCAGCTCAGGCCTTCAACCCTGGGCTGCTATGTGTGGCATGCGGTTCCTACCGACGAGGGAAGGCAACCTGTGGTGATGTAGACGTGCTGCTCACTCACCCGGATGGCCGGTCTCACCAGGGCATCTTCAGTCGTCTCCTTGACAGCCTTCGGCAGCGAGGTATAGTAAGCTTCATCTCTGGGTGAGCAGGTTGGCAGGGGGCAGGGCAGGGCTGGGCGGCCCCCTGGAGGGGAAGCTTAAAGCTGTAATCTCTAGGCAGGAAGCAGGGAAGGTTGCATGTGAGAATTCCACCTTGTGTCCAGAGCCATTTCAGGGAAGAGATGAAACAGCCCCCATACCACACAGAGGTGCTCAGTACCACCTGTGGGTTGAGTGTCTCGTCTGATCTTCTGTGACACTAGGGGATGGGAGGAATTTCTATGCACATTTTATGGGTAAGGAGAACAGAGAGGGCAAGGCCACCCAGCAAGTAATGGGTGAGCGGGGACTAGAGGACATGAGATGATCAGGAAAGACGTGGGAGGACAGGATGGCCCAGGGCCTGGTTCCTGGCCTTCCTAGCAGCCTCCCCGTGTTGAGCCAGGGTTCCTGACGGATGACCTGGTGAGCCAGGAGGAGAATGGCCAGCAGCAGAAATACTTGGGTGTATGTCAGCTCCCGGGGCCAGGGCGGCGGCACCGACGACTGGACATCATCGTTGTGCCCTACAGCGAGTTTGCCTGCGCCCTGCTGTACTTCACTGGCTCTGCCCACTTCAACCGCTCCATGCGGGCTCTGGCCAAAACCAAGGGCATGAGCTTGTCGGAGCATTCCCTCAGCACAGCCGTGGTACGGGACACCCGAGGCCTCAAGGTGGCGTCTGGCCAAGTGCTTCCCACCCCCACTGAGAAGGACGTCTTCAGCTCTTAGGCCTCCCCTACCGAGAACCAGCTGAACGGGACTGGTGACCCATGGCTGGGGCAGAGAGGGCACCCAACTGGACCAGCTGCCCCACCTAGCCATCCAGTGCTCCCCTCTAGCCTGAGCTGACTGAATCTCACTATTTCAACACCAGCTCCCTGGGCCTGACGGAAAGGACCAGCCTGGCTCCCAGGGTCTTCCCAACCCTCCACTGACAAGAGCAGGCTGCTGCCCTGGTAGAGTTTTGTACATGGCCCCTTGCCCCATTTTAAGCAGGAACAGGTGGCTGTTTTGAAGCCAGCTTCCTGTGCTGAAAGCCCAGGCAACCCCACTTCCCTACCCTGTGGAGGGTCTAGCTGTGGAGGTGGGATTGGGGCTACAGGGGGAGAGGCAAGCAGCTGTGGCCCAGCATCACCCAAGACCCTTTGGAGCAGGACAACGAGCTATTCCATGTACTCCCTCCACCCACCCCACTTCCTGTGCAGCTGGAGGTGTTGGGAGGGAGTGCCCCAGCGCTTGGTGAGAACAGCATTTGAAGCCTCAGGGGCCCAATAAAGTGCCTTTGACATTCAACCTGCCTGTGTCTGTGAGCTGCTTCAGCCCCCGCCTTGTTCCATCCAGGGAGGGATGGAGATGGGAGCTGAATAGGAGCCCAGAAAGGCAAGTTAACTGCTCTCCGTACAGGTCAAGCCTGCGCCAGCTCCTGAACTCAGAAGGAGACAGGTGGATATTAAAAGGGAAAATTCACGGAGTCATTTAGGAGCTCCCGTCTACCCAACCAGCGTCTTCTGTGGGCTCCGTCCTAGAACAGGCTATCTGGGGACACGAAAAAAGGCGGCAAGACTCATTAGGAACAACTAGATGGTGAACTATGTGCCCCTCACAGGACCGAAGTAGTCAAGGAAGGCTGCCGGGAGGATGAGAGGGGCAGGCTGGCAGGGAAATAGCCTATTTGAGAGGTCAGCAGGCTCTGGAGGTAACTAAGGAACCTGCTTTAGATGGGCTGCTGTATGCCAGGAGTAAGGAGAAGGCTGGGCTGGTAGATGATGAAAGTCATCCTGAGGGCCTTAGCTTGATAGAACAGATAGGAGAAGTCCAGCTAGTGCCATGATGACGGTTTTCAGAGGGTGGGTAATGCAGGATGGAGAATTTGGTGAGGGGAGTGGAGGGGTATGGAAGAAGGTTTGGGCATCCCCAAGTATGAAGAATAATGGGCACAGAGGCAGGATGAAGCAGCTGTGTTGGAAGAACAGAAGGGAGCCTCAAGAGGCCCTGTGGTATGGGGGATTTTGAGACAGAGCATGAGGTGAGCTCAGGAGGCAGAGAAATATCCTGGGACAGGCAAGAAACATCCTACTCTAGAACCTTCATAACAGAACACAGACCTGCCAACATCTTGATTTTGTTCCAGAGAAACCAGTGTCAGGCTTCAGAACAACAGAACTAGGCGGGAATAACTTTGTGTTGTTTTAAGTCACTATAAGTGGGTGGCAATTTGTTATCATAACAATAGAGAACCAGTAGACCAGGTGTGTCTTGGACTCTCCTGTACAAAGTGAGCAGGCCCTGCTGTGAGGTGGAAGAGGTCCCCTAAAGTGCCAGTGGGGTATAGAGAAGGAGAGGCTCATATGCCCAGAGTAGAGGTGGGTCAGGTGGTAGGCAAAGCCCTGAGCCCCCGACCTCTCCTACTGGCTGCCATATGCTCAGTCCAAGCCTCCCTTAATGTCAGTCTTCTCACTTTGTGCCCAAGATTGTTTTCTGTGGGCCACTCTGCCCCAACACTGCCAAACTGGGAGCCTCATCTTTTCCCAGAGCCTGGGGTGATAACACTGACTTTGGCCCAGGGCTTGCACAGAAAGGGAAACAAGGCCAAAGGCCTACTCCTAAGTTCTGGCTGCTCATGGGGGAGGAAGTGTAAGGACAGGGCCAGGGGCCTCCCAAGCCTAGAGTGGGCATGGCAAGGTCGGCAAGCCCAGCTGTGTCCCGCCCTCCAGGACCCAAGGACTAATAGAAAACCCAAGCCCCTTGTCCTGCTTTTCCAAGAGAGTTACAGAATTCTTTCTCTTTAAATGGAATGGGATACCTCTTGCCTGGACTAGGGACTGCAACTTGAGAATTCATTGGTTTTACCCCCTCTCTTCACTGCCCCAACGGGAGAGCCCGTTTCCAAGCTCTCTCCACCATCTCAGAGATCAGCCCCACATGGCAGCTACAGCTGTTGGGGTATCTGCTGCTACACAGACTCTGCAGACACCCAGGAGCTGTCCCAGGCCCAGGTTGGGCTCAGACCCAATACCTTTACCCCTATGTCTACTCTGCCCCTCAGTCAGGGCACCAGCTGGCTAATTTTCCAGAACCCCTGAGCTCCTGGGCAACCCTGCTTCTGAGCACTGAAACAGGGGGACCCTCAGAGCCGAGGCCCCAAAACTGACCTGAGACTGGGCCAGGCCTCATCCCCCTCATCTGAACCTGGAGCTCTGCAAGCCTTGGTCCCCAACACTGGAGGTCAGTGCAGAAGCTGAGCCCCAGAAAAGACCTAGAGGGAACATTCCTGAGGAAGGCCCTGAAGGTAGAGGACCCAGGAGTGGTGGGACTGTGGGGAGGGCTCTGAGGGTGCCACGGGGGACAGTTTCGTTGGTCCTCCATATCTGCAGGCTTCACATCTGCAGATTCAACCAACTGCAGATGGAAAATATTTGGGAACAAGTCACATTGTTGCTGACATGTACTAGGTAGTTAGTCCTACGATGGTTGCATCTCTGCTCAACATGTACAGACTTTTCTTGTCATTATTCCCTAAACAATACAGTATAACAACGATTTACAAAGCATTTCATTGCATTAGGTATCATAAGGTAATCTAGAGATGATTGAAAGCAGTGGTCCCCAACCTTTTGGCACCAAGGACCGGTGCTCCTATGAGAATCTAATGCCTGACGGTCTGAGGTGGAGCTGAGGCGGTGATGCTAGCGCTGGGGAGCGGCTGCAAATACAGATGAAGCTTCACTCGTTCATCCACCATTCACCTCCTGCTGTGTGGCCCATTTCCTTGCAGGCCACTGACCAGTACGAGGCTGTGGCCCCGGGGTTGGGGACCCCTGATTTAAAGTATAAGGAGGATGTGTGTAGGTTATTTGCAAATATTACAGCATTTTATATGAGACTTAAAAGCATCTTTGGATTTTCGTATCCAAGGGGGATCCTGGAACCAATCACCCTCGGATACCGAGGGACCACTCACTGTACAGCACCAGGCAAGGGGACACTGCTTGCTGCTTGAGTAGCAGTGGAACCCCTGCCTGACCCTTCACTCCTCTGGACTCGGGCCTAGCCCTGATGGAGCAGGCCCAGGGCCCCAGACACAGAATTCCTCCCACAGAGAGAACCCTCAGCCCCAGTACCCTAACCCAGTGAGCTCCGGTTCCCTCACCTGGGGTGTCACTGTGGTTGTCTTCTCATTGGCTTGTGTACCTAATGTGCATTCCCAGGCCCTATGTGTGTCTGCTGCACATTCAGGATTTTGTATCTGGGCACGAGTGTGGCGCGGCTATGTATGTATCCGTGTACCCATCTACCTAGGTCTCTGTGTACATTCCTCCGTGTTGTCAAGGGTTCGGGCAGGGCCTGGGGGGTGAAAGGAGGGCCCCTGGAGTCCCCCGTGGTGCTGGGCAGGTCCTGCAGAAGGTGGTGGAACCCCGGCCGAGCGCTGGACTCTGGGTCCCTGTGTCCACGGAGGCGGCCGCAGGGCGGGCTGCCTGCGTCAGCCTTGAGCGGCCATCAATAGCACGCGGTTAATTAATTTGATGGGAACAGCAGGGACCGCCGTTTGCATTTAGTGAAGTTCCAGGAACTTCCAACCTCATCTTCATAATTGGCCTCATAAATTGTAAGAAAGAGAGAGATCAGCAAAGCAGGAGGGAGGAGGGGCTGCCCGTCCGTCCTTATTTAATTTTATTGCTGAAATTCATCTTTTTAGCCTCCTCCAGAATCGGCTCTCCCTGCCGGATTTGCCTAATCATGATAAATTAATATTCATTTTCCTGCCTCTTACCAGCTCCTGTGCTTGGATGGAGTTGGGGAGGGTCTTTTCCAGCCCTTCTGCCAGGCCGTGATGAGGGCCTGGGACTGGGTGTGCTGAAGGGGAGCTTGCATGCAGAACAGAAAGTGGAACCTGGGGAGGGCTGAGAGGAGCCTGGGAGAAGAGGTGGCTGTCACCCTGGGGGGTGGGAGTGGGGGTGATTGACTGGGGCTCCCAGGTGAGAGGCTCCTGAGGCCCCCCACCCCTCCCTGTGTCAGCCCAGAGGGTCCAGGAAGATGGAATCAACCACCCCCGCCCAGGGAGGGCTGAAGAAGGGGCAGGAAGAGCCTGAAAGAGCCGTTTTGGAGACCCAGAGGCCAAGACTCGGGGCAGACAGAATGAATCTGGGAGATGGCTTTTGAAGGCCAGCTCGACTTGAGTGGCAAAGGGAGAGGGGATTGGTTGCCTGCCTGACTTGGTCTTTGCACCACTCCCTCAACTAGCTGAGGACTTGCCCTGTGCAGACTCTGGGGGGACCCATCCTTGTCTGTGGGGCCTCACAAGTGCCCATGGGCTCTGACCAACAGAAGCACCCTCTCTGCTTCCCCATAGTCCAGCCCAGATGAGTGGCTGGGCCCCTTATCCAGGGTACCTTGGCTGTGCTGTTTGAATGTCCCAGCTACAGCTAGCTCTTCCTTGGTAAGGCAATGTGGAAGGCCTGCAGGAGGGTGTTGCTGGGAGGGTGATGCAATCCTGCTCTTGTCTGGAGAGTGGGGCCTCTGCAGTCCAAAGGATCAAAATTCTCTGTCTTTTTGCATCACAATTAGTATGTAAGACTTGGAAGGGACTTAGATTTCATCCAGCCCCTTGCCCCATTTTACAAATGAGGAAACTGAGGACCAGAGATGGGAGGTGACTGGCCCAAGGCCTCACAGAAGTCAGGGGGGCTGGGACTAGGAATGAGGAACGCTTCCACCCCATCTTGGAGGGCTAGGTGTGGAGAGCAGGTTTCTAAGAAAGACCCCCAGTTCCCCTTGCTCTGTGGAACACCCTTCCTTTTGAGTATGGGTAGAATCTTCAGTTATGATGAGGCACTATTCCTCTGGTTGTTATCGCACATGGCAAAAGGGGAATTATCTGGGTGGGACTAGTCTAATCACATGAGCCATTTAAAAGCAGAATTTTTTTTCTGGCCAGGAGCAGAAGGGGCAGTCAAGGAGATTGGAAACATGAGGAAGATTCCACCCTTTTTGCTAGCTTTGCACACGGAGGAGACTGTGTGCAAGGACTGAGGAGAGTCCTCAAGGAACTGAGAATAGCTCGCAGCTGACAGCCAGCAAGGAAATGAGGACCTTAGTCCTACAACCACAAGGAATTGTGTTCTGCCAACAATGAGAATGAACATCTTCCCCAGCTCAGCCCAGCCAACACCTCGATTTTCTCCTGTGGGACCTTAAGCAGAGAATTCAGTTGAGACAGGCTGGACTTCTGGCCTACAGAACTGTGATATAGTAAATAGGTCTGGCTGAAGAGGCTAAATTTGTGATCATTTGTTATGCAGCAATAGCAAATGAATACACAGGACTTGGGGGAAAGGTGTTTTAGGAGGCTTCCGTGATGGGAGGAGATGGAGTCAGGAGAGGTCTGGAGCTCTATCCTAATGCTGTGCCCCTCCCCCATAGTCCCACATGGCACAATTGGCTGGAGCTGCTCCCCACTTGCAAAGTCCTCACCACTCCCTAGTTTTCCCTGAGACCAAACCCTTGTAAGCATTTACATTTGTGGCTCCTGCCAGGTAGAGTCTGGAACCCTTGGTCATGAGGAGCAGTGAGTTCACCTCTCACAGGAAGGGGTCCTTTATGGGAGGAATTTTTATGGAATTGAGTTGGGCAGAGCCTTCTAGGATGTGGGCACTATAGGCCAGCTAATAATTTGGTACCCTTTCAAACCAGAGTTCCTCTCCCCGTCCCAAACCAGAGTTTTTTGGGGAAAAAATTATTCATGGAGACCGGATGGGTACTGCCAAAAGACGTTTTGATTCCCATTGGAAGACATCAACTTCTTTGGAGGTTGGAGAAGACCAACCTCCCCCAAATTTGATATTTTGCGAGTTATAGAAGGCGTCTCCAGTGAGGAGACCCAGGTTCACTGCACCAGAGTTTTGGTTTATTTTAGCAAGGTATCAGCAGCGTTTATTGATTGACTCCTGAGCCTTAACCCAGTCCTGCACATGGTTATATCATATAACCTTCCCAACGGGGAGTTGTAACAGCCTCTATCATGTGATAGCCCTATGGGTAGTTGTATTATTTCCATTTTGCAGATGACAAAAGTGAGGCCCAGAGAAGTTCATTCACTTATGTGAAATCACAGCACAGGAGGAAAAGAGCTGAATTTCAACTTAGATCTCTGTGACCCAGGAAGCCCGGTTGGTTTTCCTGGATCCCCTATGGGAATGGCTCCAACCCACATCTAACTGGGTTTTCTCTCCCAACCTCTCTTCCTCTTCCCGTGCACCCAAAGCAAGGAATCCCGAGCTTTTCAGTCTGTGGTGAGTTCCTAAGGCTGATGTTGAAGGACGCAGTCCATGGCTCTGAAAGCCCATGGTTTTTGAATCAGCAAATGCCCACTTGCCCTGTGATGGACCCCTTGAGCTCCTACCTCTGTTAGGGAATTAGTGGGGGTGGGGGACGGGGCACAGATTCCTAAGGTCCAGCCAGCCCTACTGGAGGCAGGGGTCTCGGCTCTATAGCTCACATATATCCCCTTACGTGCTTCACCTGTCTCCCATGATTCCCACATGTGTCCCTGCACAAAGCTGATTTTTCCTTCATTCTCTCACACATGTCCCTGCACATGCCTCCCCACCATGCCTGGCTTGTTCCCACATGATTGGTCCTAGCCTGGCCTGAGACATCCCCCCGCCCCCCCCCCCCCCCCGCCCCAGGCTTCCCCTAAGGAATCATCTCTCATCACCATGACCTTGAACTCACTATATGGGAGCATTTTAGGACCAGTTTGACAAGGGCCTCTGGTCAGGCCACTCTACCTACCTGCAACGCCAGACACCAGACACTTCATTGAAGAGGAATCACCCCCTCTTTCTCCCAAGATGCATAATAGGGAGAAAACCCAAGACCCTCAGGATCAGGAGGGTGGACTCAGAGGCCATGCCCTTCCTCTCCCTGCCAGAGAACAGTCCTGGAGCTCTGGGCAGCCCCAGCTTCCCACCTCAGGAGCCAAAGACCGCAGCCCCCTCAGAGCTTCTGAGAACCAAGGTTTATGGGCCTCCCTAAGCAAGAATAGACTTGGGGTGTGTCGCGCTAGAGGATAGGGCGGGCATTAAGGACGACGGGCGCGTTCCCGAGAGACACCAGCAGAGGGCGCGCGAGGACCGGAGAAGAGGCTCGGCAGCGTGCGAAGGCCGGGAACAGGCGGGAGCGGGGGCGGTGGGGAGGGCGTGGAGAGGAGGCGGCAGGTGCCGGCGAGGAACCTCCCGGAAGACTTCTCTCCAAGCAGCGGGGTGTGGGGAGTGGGGCTGGCAGGGTCCTGACTGAGCTGCCTCAATGCTGCCCCTTGCTCTTCTGAAGGAGGCGGCAGATGAAGATGTGGCCCAGCGCGCCCCTCCATGGGTGGGTATTCCCTCCCATCACCTGGCAGGGAAGCAGGGTCTGCGGAGCCAGGACTGGCGACGTTGATGCTGAATCGAGTGGGACCCCTTTACCACACTTGCCTCAGGTCCGTGCCTCAGTTTCCCCCTGGGTGAGTTCTGTCCTTGTTCCTTTAAATTCTAAACGGGGAGGCCAGGTGAGGTGAACCGACCCAAAGAGAGGGAACCAGTAACTACCCAGGGCCCCCACGCCTCTTTCCCTTACTAACCTTGTACTCAGAGTTTGTGGGGGAGGCTAGAAAAAGATGGGGAGAGGAGAAAAGCGTAGTGACGGAGGGAGAGGTGGCGCTGGAGAAGCAGATAGCAGGGGAGAGTGGAGGAGAAGCTGGGGAGGTTGGAGTGGGTGGGCATGAAGAGGGGCCATTTGCCCTCCTCCGGGCTGTGCTGGGGACCCAGCTCTCAGCTGTATCCTGGGAACCAACCAGCCGCCATGATTTATGGCAGGGCCAGGCCCAGCGACCTTGGACAGATAACTAATGACGGGTCAATAACGCTACAGAAAAAGTGAACTGGTGAAGGAGGAGGGACGAGTCCCATTAGCCGGCTGTCCCTTCCTCCCGGCAAATTCTCTTTTGTCCCAATGCCTATCACTGCAGTCCCCTTGCTGGGCTTTTGGCGGGTTTGGGAGGTGATGGTGAACACAGCTGAAATAGTAGGGGAGGAGACAGGGCCCAGAACATACTGGAGAGATCCAAAGTGGGTCGCATGAAGGTGAAGGAGACAGATGGGGGCTCCTGGGAGTGCTCCCTCACCCCGTTCTGTAGACAGGAGCAGGAGACAGTCCCATGCTGGGAAACCAAAGTTAGCAGGTGGAGTCTCTCTCAGGCAGAAGGCAGGGCACCTAGGAGAAGAATAGGAGGATATCATGGTGTCCCCTACTCCCCTCCATTGCGCTTTGCCAGGCTCCCTCTGCCAGCCCACATCTCTGGAGGTGTCTTCTGCCACCCCCTGACCCAAGCTATCTGCAGTCAGAGGGTTTACTTTAGTCATGGGGCACATCATGTCTGCCCTGTGTCCCTACTGGCAGGTGGGTTGTGGGAAGCAGGGGCCTGAGTCTCAAGTACTAGATCATCTGGCTTTATTAAGAGTGGACCAAAGCCTCTTTATCCCAGGACTGCCAACTCCCCTTCTTCTGTTTGAGGTCACCAGGGTTGTCCCATGGGTCCCTAGTCTGTTGTCAACTCCTCAGGAAACCCAGAGTGGAGAAGAAGAAAGCAGCTCTCTCAATACCTGACTTGATGAAATACATCTCTAATCATCTCTGTCAGAATCAAGGTGCCCATGTAAATGCATTTCTATCTTTTACTCCCATTTTGTGGATAAAGACGTTGAAGCTCAGAGAGGCGCAGTCAGCAAAGGGAGGAGCTGAGACTTGAGGTCAGATCCTCTGGCTCCAAATCGTAGCCTCTCCTGTCCCATCGTCTCAGGATCCTCGTCTCCTCCCTCTGCCAGCTCATCCTTAGCTCCTGCCTGGCTTGGTCTGCAAAGAAGACACCCAGTGAGAGGGTCACTGAGGCAAGGGCATTCGTACCCCAACGTGGACACTGGACGACAGAACAACCCTGGAGGCAGTACATGGTCGTAGCAATGGGTCTGAAGAACATAGTCAGGCTTGCATGTACCCCTCGTGGGGGGAACTGGATGCCCAGTGTGTACATATGTGGACTCCTGTGTGCTTATTCATTCATTTATCACTTATTCCTTCAACAAACAGGTATTAGGTGGCAAGCATGTGCCATGCCCTGGAGATATTGGAGCAACACCGGGGAGCTTATATTCCAGCAAGGGGAGTATATAAATTAGGTGTGTTTTACGAGGCAACCTGTGGCGTGGAGCCACGTATGGACTCAGCGCGGAGTAGAAACGAGCATGGCAGAAGTGTGTTTTAATTCTCAGCTCCCATTCTGGGGATGGAGATACTGAATTCTCACTCGCCACCTCAGCTCCTCACTCCACATCCAGACTCCCACACATACCTGGCCCCAGCCAAACTCCACCCCCCAGTACCTGTTCTTTCTAATGTCTTACTAGATCAACCTGGAAACCTGAGAGATCCCTGGCTCCAGAGTTGGCTACGTAATTTTGGGGGTCAGGGGCAAATGAAAATACAGTCTCATTATTATACATTTTTTAAAAATTTCAAGACAGCATTAAACTCAGCACAGGGCCCTTCTAAATGCAGGGTCCCGTGGGACTGCACAGGTCACATGCCCTATGATGTCAGCCTTGCTTGGCACCTCCCACAGACTTACTTTCCCATTCATTGATCTCCTGGTCCTCTCCTTTTCTATGCCCGGTGCTAGCTCAGGCTTCGTGCTCTCTCGTGCGGACCTGCCTCCTCACTGGTTTCGTAGTCTCCAGCCTCCTCCTGGCTCCAGTCTCTTGCCCCAGTCTGTCTGAGAAGCCTCATTCCCACCACACTGACACAATGCCCTTTTCCTGGACTCCTGGCTTCTTAGACAACTTGGCCCAGAACGCTCCCTACACTTTTCCGTTTCCATACCATATTTCCCCCCAGAATTTAATTCCTTTAGCCACCTCCTCTAGGAAGACTTCTGAGTTTCCAGTTGGAAATCTCGCATTGCCAACTCTATACTTGGGTCAAAGCACAAATCATCTTTTGCCTTCGCTCACAGCCACTTGTCTGGTTCCTCTAGTAGACTTAAAATTCTAGACAACAGGGATGGTGTCATATTCATCGTTGTAACTCCGCGGTACCTAGCTGACTTGTGTGTGGTAGGGGCTCAGTTAATATTTGTCGATGCAGCTGTGAGAATCTTGTGTGTGGGTGTGGGTGTCTGGAGGCCCTGAGTTGTGTGCACAGAGCTGTAAGGGGTTGTGTCCACACACAAGCATTTCTGCTGGGTGTATATGTATTATCCATGCATGTGCCCAGACATAAGTAAGCATGTGTGCGAATCGCAGGTGCAGGGGTATGCATGGCTCTCTGTGTACACGGATTTCTCTTGGTGAGTGTGTGTCCAGATCTGGTGGCCGCTGTATGCCCATGCATGGCACAAAAGCATGTGTTCGTGGTTCTGTGAGGTGGGGGTTGCGCCTGAACAGGAGATGCAGGTGCACTGTGCAAGGACACAGGCGGCTCGTACGTGTACAGGCCATGTGTATGCACAGCTGTGTGTCCTGGCCGCAGGCACGCGGATGCCCAGTGCGCCCCCTGCTCCCGCTGAGTGTGCTGCTTTGTTTCTTCACTGTGGGTGGCTGCTTGGGCTCTCAGCTCTCAGGCCTGGGCATCTCAGCCCCGCCTTGGTTGGCCAGGCGGGAGGCTCGGCTCCCTCTCGGGTGGGCAGAGCCTGATCGGCTCCCGTTACTGGCGCAGGGGGGTAGGGGTTGGGGGGGGGCGCCAGGCCATCCATCTTCTGTTATTACAGCGTAATGGGGCTGCTCGGCCGCCCGCCCATTTGTCATCGGCCTCGTTCGCTGATAACGGGCATTTGTCATCACTTTCCTCTGCACCAATGTCATCAGCGCAGCTGACAGGCAGGGGTGGGGGGTGGGGGCATCGTGTGCGTGAGCACAGGCGTGCCCACATGCACATGGGCCTGCTAGACACATACGTGTTCATGCACATATACCCAGGTACCTGGAACCTGAGGGGGCATAAGGAACCTGGGGGGACACATTTCCCTGTGTGTGGATCAAGGCTCCCTGGAGACAGACGCATACAGAAACACACTCGGAACAGCCTCATCTGTCAAGCAGATATTCCCAGCTGGAGATCCTCTTCCCCAGTTGAGGAGACGTGTGTGCTGGGGGGAGGGGCTAGTGTTCATGTTAAGGGAAGCTCGAGTGCAGGTGGCCCTCTGCCAGCTCTCAGTGTGCACACGTGTGACATCAGCCGCCAACATTTGAGCTGCCCACAGGCTCTACAGGAGCTCGTGTGTGACTGTGCCCCATTGGCAGGCAGAGTGTGGCAGCGCAGGGGTAGCCAAAAGCTCACACTCGGGTTTCCCAGGCCTCTCAGACATGAGGACCTTGGGTAAGTTGGCAGGCTGGATGGTGGGGTTATGGGGTGGTGGATGGTGAGATGATGGGTGGTGGGTCCCACAAAGCCCTCCTCACAACCCTCCAGAGACAGCGTAGCCTGGGAGTCACCCTTCCACTCCTGGCCCCACTCAGGCTCTGAGTTTAGGCTGATCTGTAGCAAGAGGGATCAGGAAAGACTCAAGAAAGCACTTCCTACCTGGAGAGAGCACAAGGCAGTTTGGGGTAAGGGATGCCATCAGTAGGGAAGAGGGGAGCTTGGAAAGGGGAGATCTCTTGCCCATGTCCTGTGCCCTCTGGGTTGGGGCACGGATGATATGTTCTCCTGGCGCTGCTTTCCAGGGCTTTCTCTCCAGGATGGCAGAGGGGACTCCTTTAGCTCTTAGTAAGGAAGGAGACCTCTCCCTGCATCTCTCTGGTCCCTGGTTGTCTGACACATATTAGGTGCTCAATAAACACCTGTTTAACGAATAAATGATTGAAGACAGGGCATGTGTGTGTGGGGGAGATTGTTTAGTCCCTCCCTGAGTGGCCACCAGCAACTGATCTCACCTCCTGCCCTCCTTTAACTCCCTTCCTCACTCCTTTGTAGCACCCCCAATTCCCCTTTTCCCCCAGCCTCTCCCTCCTGGGCTGAGGGGGAGTGGTGGGGGAAGGTCCCCTGGCAGAGCAGGGCTTGCTTGTTCCTTGTAAATGAAGACCATAATTAACATTAAATTAAGGTAATACAAATGAAGGCAACATAGAGGCTGACAAGATGAGCGTTTGGGGAGGCAGTGGGGAGAAGTGATTCATATTTTTAATTTACTGTACGAATGGGCCATGTGGCTGGGGAGCAGGCGGCTCTAGTGGAGGGGGTGTCGCCCCGCGGTTTGCTGGGCTCCGAGCGAGCACACAATGACTATTAAACTCAACTGTCCATATAATGGGACAGATTCGACATGACACCCACCGGAGCACCAGGAGCCTGGCTGACCGGCTATAAATCCTGCCCACCTAGCCTGGCTTGGCCCAGGCCTGGGGTAGGATGAGTACAATCCCCAAAGGACCCAAGAGGGGCCTCGGACCTGGGGAATCAAGGGGGCCAAGATGGTCCAGGCTCCTTGCCCCAGCTGAACAGGGTCGGGGGGCGGGCACTAGAAGGTCAGATCTGGAGTGTGCTGGGGGTGAGGCAGGCCCTGGAATCCCCGCCTCGTGCAGGACCTCAGTGTCAGCATGGGGCTGGCGCTCTGTGGCCCACACGCAGTCTGTTCAAGGAATTGAAGACACTGGGGTCCCATTCCAAAGAGGGGAGCTAGTTGCCATCTACATCATCACCATCACAGCTCACATTTAGCAAGCACTTACTCAGCACCAGTTCCCACTTCTGACCCACTAACTGTCCTCACGATCGTGCTGAGGGAGATGTTGATCCCTCTTTTACACATGAGAAAACTGAAGCTGAGAGACATGGAGTAACTTGGTCACAGAGCTTTTACGTGTCCACTGCCCCATCTCGCACCTCCAGACCCCAGAGCCTGGATGAGCCCTTGATCCTGTAAACACCTGGCCTGGAACGAAGGCTGGCATCCCAGGGGGCCCCCATCCACTGGACCCTGAGGCCTTAGACTGGCTCCTTGGAGACTCGGTATGTGTTGGGACATAGGTGTGCACATACACATGCGTGTACATTCTCCCACCCTCCCTCCAGCCAAAAGAAAGGTGCCAACAAGTCCCAGGCAGGCAAGGAGGGATCCCTGCTTACTCACTCTGAAACAGAGCCGAAAGATGCTCGTCCCTGGGATGAGAGACGCAAGTGTAATTTAGGTTTTGATATTATGAAAGTCTCGCTGCTCTAAAACAGCGGGGCACTCGGTGCCTCATTAATAAAGGATAAACTCGGAGTCTATTTACAAGGCGCTTTTTGGGGTTATTTACTCTCCAATATACATACGTAATGTTGCGCATACTTACCGCTAGGTACAGCTCATCCTTCTAGCCCAGGCCTTGGAGTCACCCTGGGGAGGGCTTCCCGGCAGGGCGGAGAGGGTCACTGGGGGAGAGAGAATGCAGAGGGGGCCACCTCCAGGAATGGAGAGGCCCTGTGGAAGCTAGCAGGGCCCCACGGAGGGAGGGAGGGAATTTTAGAGCTGGAAGGTAGAAAGGGCAGAGGATGCACCCCATCTGTCTCCCTACCCTCTCGCATGTTTTCTGAAGCCCGGCCTCCTTAAAGATAGGGACAGGCTAAGCGCCCCTGCTGGGCTTCCAGGCTCTCCCTCTCGGTCCTTCCCGCTTTGTCAGGCCAGGGCATGGTGGCTTCCCTCACCGGGGCCCTCCTCGGACTAGATCCTGACCACACTGAGAAGAGTCTGCAGCTCTGAAAGGAGGGCAGCCGATTCTGATCAGCAAGTTTGTCCTATGCAGCTGTCGTGCACCTGACCTTACACCAGCCCTGTCACAGGCCCTGCCACCCCTACCATTGTGCTCAGTGGTGCCTGGAGTGGGCAAGGCCTTCCTCAAACCAAGAGGCTACCTCTCAGCTCCTGGTGCCGTTAGCCAGCCACAGTAGAGATGGCTCCCCATAGCTGCTCAGCGTGCAGCTGCTAACACCTTAGCCTGTCCTCTTCACATTCCGTGCGGTGTCTCAGTGAATCTGCAGGTACGGAGGGCACTTTCATCTCCATTTTATAGATGAGAAACTGAGACTTAGGTGACGGAACTCACACAATGTCATGCATCAAGCAGGTGCCAGAATTTCAACCCAGATTAGGATCGTTACCCCACAGGGCCTCCTCATGGGTCCTGGGCCTTTACTGCCCTTTCTGGGCCCTCTCCTCAGCATGGGCTCCAACCAGCCCCTGGCCCCCAATGAGGAGCTCTGCGCCCTGCCTCCCCGCAGCAGATCTCCCCTCACTGACGGACTGTCCATTCACTGACTCACTGAACACCTACCATGTGCAGACTTGGGCCTGGGCCTATGGCCCGGGTGGGCAGAAGTGCATGGGAATGGAGGCCTTGGTCAGAGACATTAACACATAAGGGACCTTGGAGATAGGGCTACCCACCCGTGTACCCCACAGCTTAGAGTTGCGTGGTTTTCTGAGTATGTCAGCTTTTCAGATGAGGAGTGTGTGGCCCAGGGCCCAGCCTGGAGATAATGATGGTGGCATGTGAATGGGGCAACATGAGCACCCCCTACCCCAAACCTGGCCAGCTTGTACCAAGGAGACATCTGGAGGCCACTAGGAGACCTATGGCCTTTCTGCATGGAGTCTTGGGTACAAGTATCAGGGTCCAACCAGTCCCAAGGGGTCTGAAAGGACATAATCATCCTTGAGGTAGAGTCCATGGCTGCTCCAGGCTTCAGTACCCAGGACTCAGTAGGAAGAGACTAGGTTCTCCTGTGTCCTTCCCAACCCCAGAGCCCAGAGCTGGGGGAGAGCTGACCTGGAGGGTGCTGGACAGAGGGAGAATGGTAAGCAGGAAGATCTGATTCATCATTGTTTGTGAACAATGAGCCGTCACCACCCTAATTAAAGATGTAATTACAGTAAATACATTCTGGGTTGAGAATGAATGATGGATGGCAGGGAGGCACCTTGGAATCAGCAGCCAGGAGGCTCTGTCCCCTAAAGCTCCCCACTCCAAGCTGGGGAACTCTCCCCTCAGCATGTGCTCCCATCAAGCTGGTTACTGGGTGTCCTGGTGCCTCCCAATAGGATGGTGGCAGACAGGTGGGGACTGGGGCTGGAGCTGAGGGTCCAGGCAAGGGCCAGCGGCTGGGGCCTTGTTGGAGAAATGAGGGAGGGAAGGAGGCCAAGAGGCCAGAGTAAGAGGGCCTGGGCTGGTCTATCTGTCAGGCAGAGGGGCAGGGCCAGGAAGGAGTAGGTATCTCTGTGATAGCAAAACAGTTTTTCAAGGCACCCCTGCTTGGGGGGTAATTGGACCCCTTTGAAGGCCAGAAGGACTATGGTCATTGACCTTTGGCCCTAGAGAGTGAGTGCAGGGGCCGGGCTGAGGGGAATCAGCCTGTAGAGGGTAACCATAGCAGGGGGCTGGTGGGCCATATTGGCTTTTAGGTTTAGTCCAGGCTTCAGGGACTTGGGGGGTGGGCGCTCTCCTGAGGGCTAATTTGTCCTTACCTGGGGTTAGGGTACAACGCAGGGGACTGGCCATATTAAGGGCCTAGGGGTGGGTTTCCCCTACTCTCCTGGCTGCTGTTGCTCCCTCTTTCAGCATGGAAGACCCCCGGCCACCCTCCATCCCCCTACCACTGCCTTGGACACCCTTAAAATTGTGGGTACCGGTTGCCCCAAAAAGCTTGGGTTGGGATAGCTTCCTCTAATTGGGGTCTGGTCCTCCGGATTCTATGGCCTGTTTGCCCTGGGCTACCACTTCCACTTTCCCTCAGGGGACAGGAAGCCCCAGGCACAGGGTCAGGTCACCCTGAGGCCAGACTGAGCTATGACCATCCCAGGGCCAACGCACGAAGGCCTGCTGGGATGGGGAGCTTTTGGCCTTAGCCTCTTGGTCTCATCTGCCATAGTGGCCCCTGGTCAGGGTCCTTCAGGGTGTGTGGGCTGACCCCAAGGGAGAGAGGGCTGGGTGGGGGGTGGTGGGGAGCACAGGCAGGCAGAGGGAAGGGAGGGAAGGCCACTGACAGCAGAACAAATGCTTGTAATTTTATAACCAATCTCAGCATGTCCATGGGGGGCCGTTTGCGCCTCCACGCAGGACCAATCAGCCTGACAGAGCTATGAGTCTGCCTGAGTGAATGTGAGCAGCTCCCCCCCAGCCCCCAATACCACTTACTGCAATCTCATTACCCACCCAGCCCAAGACAGGCCGGAGCTGAGGGGCTGCAGGGAAGGGAACCCAGCCTATCCTGGAAGCAGAGCCAGGCCAGAGCTAGGGCTGAGCCTCAGGCCAGGAGGGCAGGGTGGGCGGGCCTTGGAGATCCCGCAGCTCAGAGGGAGGTGGGCTCAGGACAAACATTTATTTTGCACCCATTGGTTGCTGAGCATGTAGGATGGGGTAGGGCACAACTTCCTGCCCTCAAGAGGCTTGCAGTCTGCTAGGGGCAGATAGAAAAGTTACAAAAGGATGGGTCCTGGGGAAGGTGGTGATGGAGAAAGATGTGACCACAAGCCAAGGAGGCTGAAGGACAAGAAAGGCAGGCAAGGAAGGGCGGAGCCCGAGAGCCAAGCTGGCCTTGGGCAAGGGGTGGGGAAGAGGGTAAGTAATCAAGGGAGAGGGAAACCAAGAAGCCTCAGAAATACTTGGAGAGCCAGGCAGAGAGATTCAGGCTATGGGAGAGAAATGCCGCCCAGGGAGGGAGGAAAGGGTTGGGAGGGGCTGGCCGGCCAGCGGTGGATATTAAAGGACGGCCTTGCTGGATATCTGGCTCTGGGGATGGCTATGTGCCCATTAGTCTCTCTAATTGTCAAAAATCTAATTTAGTGTCTGGAGCCCGGGCCGGCCTCAGGTTAAATGGAGAGGGGTAGGCCCAGCCATAAATCTGCCCTCCCAGCCTGGGCTGGTGTTAATTCTGCAGTTAAGTGAGGGGGTGAGGAGGGCAGCAAGATGGGACAGGGAGGGTTCGGGAGAGGGATTATCTATGGCCCTGTATGCCAGCCCCTCTTGCTAAGTCATGGCCAGGCTCTCCTCTTTTGCTGGAGGAAGGGGACTTGCTTGGTGCTCATTTAGAGCATGCACAGGGCGTGCCTCAAATGTGATGAGCTTGGGATCCAAAAGGAGTCTCAAGAGTCTGCCGAGGCTGGGAATGTAAAACCATCAGCCCCTCCCCCTCCTGGACCCACTCAGGGTCTGCAGGGTCTACTGAGGGCTCAGCTCTTGCAAAGGGATCGGTAGGGAGGTCACATTTTCTAATAACATCGTGAGCCTCTGGTGAGAAAGGGGGCTTGGAGGTTCACACTATGTGACCAAATGACTGGTCATCCTGTTCACTAGGTGACTACTGCAGTGGCCTCAGTGATGGGATCCATAGGCCATTCCTCACTGGGGAGAACAAACACAACCCCTTGGGTGGCCCAGACTCCAAACAAGGTGCACGGGGGACTGGACAGCCCCTGAAGGGCTTAATGTGGCCTGGAGTGGGGAGGGCGCTCCACCTGAGCTTGGTAATGACCTTGCTCCCTCAGAGCTGCTAATTGAAAGCAAGGGGTGTGGTAGGCTCAGCGGGAGCGGCTAGGGGGCTGAGAGGTTGTTCCCTGAGATGCTCTGCTTCCATGGGGGGAAGAAAACCATTTCTCCTGGCTTCAGCTCCATCTCACCAGGCACCCACCCGGCCTCTCCTGCTGCTAACGAAGTGCCTTTAATTAGCAGCCTAATAAAATGCTCTTAATTGGCAAGAGCCAATCAGAAAGGAGAGGTCTCCTCCCCTTAGTTGTGGCTGATGGTGGTGCAGCTCTAGATTTCAAGGGGAAAGAGATTCCAGGCCCAGCCTGGCTTTGGGAAAGTGACTTCAGAGCTAAGTCTTCCTGGGGAAGCCATCTGTCAGAGTTTGATGGTGAGACCAGAAACCCCACCGCCCAGCCTCTGCTCAGTGCTGAACTCAGGAGCCCAGCTGGTGGTGACAACTGATTACACGCCAGGGGTCCTGAGTGGTCTCTGCTGACTCCTCCCTCCCTGTCCTTGTTAGGGAGGAGACTCCAGTGTGGAGTCTTGCTCAGGTTCCCCATCTGCAGAAACACTGGGTGCGCCTGATGCTCGGTTATGCCTCCAGCTCCTCCAGGAGGGACAGCTCTGCAGTGGGCCCTGCCTTCTTACAGCCTGAGCATGTTCTCATGACCACAGTGTCAGACTAGGTATGGCAAACACTGAGACCACAGGCTGATCGAGCCAGGGAGGCAAACGGGGCCTACAGGTATAAAACAAGGGTGGGTTAGTTTTGGCAAAGGTTCTACTTGCGACTCTCGGAGGGGAGAAGAGGGAGATGAGGAGGGAGGCCTGCCCTGCCTACAACTCGTGCCCATCTCCCTAGGATTGGTGTAAAGAGGGAAAGGGGTGGGTTTCCCCCAGATGGTCAATGTTCTCTTTTTATAGCTTGTTGGAGTCTCTCTGGAAATTGCTCCCAGGTGAGCTCACCTGTCTAGAAAGTGACCAAATGGGATGCAGGGGAACGTAGTCTTCTCATGCTTTTAGGAGGTGGAGAATTTAAGTCCTGGGCTCAGTGGGGCTGTGGCAGGCTGAGGCTATGTTGACTAGTTCCCAAATCGGACATCCCTTTGGATTCAATTTAGTTCCATATGGAAAATTAACCGTATGCCAGGGGCCCCGTGTGTATTCACACCATTTGGCCCTGACTTCTCTCAATATTTTCTCATATCAGATTATCTTAAAAGGTATATGTACACTCAATTTGTATACCAAAAAACTCATTGTCCTTTTGATGTTGGGGCAAAGAGACAAGACACTTAGAAAATTCACTTTAATCTTATATTTGTAATTTAAGTTACTTTTTTCTGAACAGTTAAAAAAACCAGAACACACTATATTACCATGATCCTAGGTTGTGAACATATTGGTACATTGACTACACATCACCAGAACATAATCACAAAAGTCAAAGCAGTCAATACTGAAGTCTAGAGAAGAAAGGGCTGAACCAACAGAAAGCTCTCAAGGCAGCTCACATTTGTTGCCAGGCCTGCCCCCTACTTGGGTCCAGTGAATATCCCTCAGAGCAGTCCGGGTTGGGCTCAAGTGATCACTGATTTGGGAAGGTCTACGTTTCCTTGGAACCCAGGGGTCTAATCCTCCTCATTGGTCTGTCCTTCCATGCCCAGGAAGGGAAAGGAATAGAGGGGAGGTGACCCTTTGTAATGCTACTTACTACAGCCATCCTTACACACATACGCAGCCAAGAGAGCCAGGTGGGTGGACTGAAGAACACACAGTTTAGTTGTCATCTGCCCCTAGGAAATTTTCAATCATACCCAACTTCCAACAGATGAGGTTTCAGAACATCAATGCATTAAGTTCCACCTGAACTCGAGCAGCCATAATCATGCTCTTTTGGTTTCTCTCCTCAGTTCTAAGAATTATGAAGTCACAAATGAACTACAGGTGAAAATAACAAGAAGCAAAACTCAGCCTCATTTCCCTAAGAGATGGCTGTCTTTCCATAATTTCTGGCACTGATTATGGTCAGACTGAGGAGAATTTAAGGGGCTCTGGGATGGGTGGATAGAGCCCAGAAAGAGAAACTCAGCCTGCAGGCTCTGGGTGCCCATGTCAGAAGTGAGTTATCCTAGGATGAAAGAGAGGAAGGCAAGCAAAGAGAAGCAGGGCATCTTTTCATGTTCTTTAGTTCTTGGAGAGTCTGTTGAACTCATCCAAATGGGGAAGGAGATCAGAAAAATGGATTAAAGTCATATGGTAAACCTGATCACCAAAGAGCATGATGGTCACAGGTGGGGGTTATCTAAGTCTCCCTTTTCTCACTTGGAAGTAGGATTCCACCAAAATCAAGCCTGCAGCCTAGCCCCCCAGGTGCGCACTATTCTGGGTTGGACAGTTCCCACTTCAGGCAGGAAGGTATTACCATCTAAGGTAAACAGAGGACACCAAGAAGGTCAACAATACCGAGGTATCTTGTCTAATTCTGCAAAGAAAAACACTGCCCCAATTATTTCCAACATTCCCACCCCCTTCACCCAAGCCCTTTATTTTCACACATCATCAAGTGCTAAGCAAGGAGACAAACCCCAGCTGTTTAGACCAGTGGGCACCAAGAAACGGCGAAGGAGAAGAGTGCCTATTTTCTTCCCTTCAGATTTTGATTTTACAAAAGAAAAATAAAAAAGGATTTTTCTTACTCAAGCAGAAAACAATGATTTAGGGGTCTCAGGTCTTTTCCAGTTCAGAAACAAGTTATGAGGGCCAGGCTTTATTATTTGTCAGTAGAGTTCCAGACAGTCCCTGTCTCCAAAGTTTCTGGTGAAGAGTCACCAGAATTTTGCCAAGGGACAAGTGTAAAAATCCTCCCATTCACAATTCATGTCTACTATCAAGCTGCCCGTGAGAAAGTAAAAGGATGTTCGGAGCAGTGGAAACACACATGTGCAGCAAGGCATGCTGGTTTTGTCCAAGCAGCCCCCATGTGAACGGAGAGCTCACGTGTGCCCCCAGAGCTCCCAGGTGCAGTGCACACACACGCTCCTCACCCACCTTTGAAGGGGCTGCCTCTCATCCTGAAGGAACATTTCTTTTAGGCCCACATCAGAATTTTAGTGAGAATACAGTAATTTACAATGGAGCCATTTCATTTCAGAGCCCAGAGACACCTTCGGCTTCTTTTCTACTATTCCTTTAAATGAGTTGACTTTCTTTGTTTCTCTTTTTAAAAAGGTCAAACTTTACATTTATTCTAGCCCAGTTGGGGATTAGTGATAATCAATTCCTACTGAAATCATGCAGAGATGGTAAGTGGGGTTTACCTTCTTTGGAAATGAACTTCTACTTACCTGATTATTTCTTCTACAATGAACTGGTAAATGACCCCCAGAGCTGAGAGATGGGACTGACTCAAGTTTTTCAGACCACTTAACTTCATTCTCATTTTCATGAGCAGCAGAGGACAACTTGGGGAATATCCTCGATGGAGCTAATGGCTCCAGACTGCACAGAGGGCCACCTCGATCTCATTTATGATGTATTGGACAGGCTTCAGAATGGTCTATTTAGTATTTCTAAATAATTTGCGTTCAACTGAACCTAGATGGGAGAGCAAAACCCCGGGCACCGATGAATATTCAACAGCTCCCATTTTTGAAGAGCAGCATATAATAGAAAGGCTAGTAAAGTTATGGCTATTGGGCAATATTTTAAAACAGCTTAAAACCCATGATTCTTTAATGCCTGACCTGTGTGTTTTTCAGGGATGACAGCCCTCTGCCTCACCTGACAAAATCCTTAATCAATCAAAAAGCCATTAATCGTAACACAATAGGCAAGGAACCCTGATAGTGACTAGATAGAACATATTTCTTTGTAGCATTTGGCTAGTTAGGAAGGGAATTATACTCAGAAAATACTTACTAGGCAATGACATACCATTACACTGGAAATTATTTTCTGACTGTAACCTGGAACTAAAAGCTTAAAAGCACTCATAAAGCAGGAAAGGAAAAATGCATATGCATAAACTACCTTCTAATATGTAATAACATCCAGTCTGGGCACATTTTGGGAAGAGGAAACCTTATAAATCAGAGGGAAGTGTGAAGATGGCCTTCTCTCCCTCTCCTTGGCTACTGAACTAAAGGTGGCCTGGCTTTGAGGTCACCTCCAACAGGCTTCCATTCTGAAGTCTCTACAGCAGCTGGTTAAAAAGGGGCTTTCTTTTACTCGGCTGCTTTGATTAGGAATGGGAACAATGGGCCTGACAGCTCTGCTTCCAAGGGAAACTTGAGACTGTACTGTGGCCTTGAGCCTTTAACGGGTGTGCCCATGACACCGGAAATGGATGGTGGAGGTTCACTCCCACCCTAGCAAACAAGTGGGGCTCAGGCTGATAGTATTCCCTCTGCTCCCAGGATGGGGAGGCACCTGTGCCCTATACTGAAAGCCCATACAGCTGCCTTTCAAGTGCTGGGTCAGCCTGGCCCTTGCTGAGGCCCATTTGTTTATGTTGTTCTTCAACTGCCAGAGAAATTTTATTGGTTGGGGAGAGTGGAGAATAAAATAAGACCAAGAGGAGGGAGAATAGGAAAGAGAAGGCAGTTTCTACCCCATAATAAACCCTGTGTGCCAAACTTCACCCTGATCTGCTCTCTCTGGCAGCTTTGCCCTTTGTAAATATCAAGTTTGGAAAAAGCAGAAGGTAGGTTCTGCAGGTCAAGGTTGAGAAGATTAGCTCGATTTTTGAAAAATGTTATTTACTGGCCTAAATGAAAAATAAATCAACTCTCATTCATGACCATCTCTTAAGCTATTCTGATTGTGGTCTCGGCAAAGATACAGGTTCCTCGGTGCTCACAGGCCCTGAAGAGGAAATCAGAGATGTGAACCATTGTGAAGAACGCACCGAGTGACTAGCTCTGGCCATTTCAAACCTTTCTGCAGGCTGAGCCTTACCAGTGATTTAAGATGAAGTACAATGCTTTTTATTACACATCTAATTGTTAATGAGAGGAAATGCAATCAGCGACTCCTTTCCACACTCTACATGGAATTGAGGAGACTGCTGAGTCCAGAAAAGATGTGGCCATTGAGAGCGCCCAGGAAATTTCTGCTCTCTCCTCTGCTTTTTCTTTTTTTTTCTTTTTCTTTTTTTGGTGAGTGGGTGGGGGTGGGGGTGCAGAGGGTGCTAGAAAGACAAGAGAGAAGACTTGCAGATACAATGAGAGTGCCATGTCTGAGAACCCATTGTTGTCACATAGGATCCCTTGCAGCAAAAGCCTGCATTTGAAATTTTGACTGAACAGCATTTAATTCTTCCAAGAGTTGGATTTTCTAGCTGATGTGCCTCATGCTAATCAAGGCCACTTTCTTCATACTCCTTCTTCTCAGGTGGAGCACAGAAACAGGCTGAAAGGGGGTGAGGGGAGGGGGAATGAGGGAGACACAGAGAAAGAGATGAAAGGAAAGAGGCCCAGATCTTCCAGTGTGCACATTCTTACTGTCTCTCTTTCTTACCCCAGAGGCTACACAGACAGCTGTCTCCTCCTAAGCATAGTGGGGCTGCTTGATCTTGCCAGGCGCTGGGCATTCCTGTAGTTCAGAAGGAGGCACTGGCTGCTGTCTGGCTTGAGGTGGTTGTTTCCCCCTGTCCCCTAGCAGTGGGTCTCTCCCAGCAGGCTATATAGGGAAACTAGTTCTTCTGCTTAACGGCAAAGCAAGAGAGATTCTGGCAAAACACTAAATATATTTATAAGTCATCTTTGTCTGGAACCAAATGAGGAAAAAACAGGTGCAGAGGGGAGAGAGGAGGGAAAGTGAGGTGAGGTTTAAAAGTTCCAATCATTCACGAAAGAAAAAAGACATCTTCTGATAGCAGCACGGAAGCAGTCAGCTGTGCTGAGCAGACCCTCCTGGGTCGACTGCAGACCAACTGTGTCCCAGCAGGAGTCTCAAAGCCCTGCTCCTCGGCTAGTCCGGGGAAAGTGGGTAGTACTTTGATTGTTACTGTTGTTGCTCATCCTGGTATTGGCAGATACATTAAATACCGCAACTTTAATGAGTCCTGTGTGAAAACAGAGCAAATAGTCATTAGTCCCTTTCCCTGTATTTCTCACTTGCTCTATGAGGAAAAGAATATTAACTTAGCTGACAACTGGGAGAATGGCTCAGAGGTGCTTCGTAATGCCTGCTCTCTACCCATGCCAAGCAAGAGTTTTGGTGAAAGGCTACATGGCCTGTTTGGGGACTTCACAGGGCTCTCTGACATGCTGGGGGCCACAGTGCTCACAGAGTGACTCTGATGTCTTGAGATTAAGAGTGACTATGGTGAGTGTAGCATCAAGCTTTCACCTGCTCCCTATAAAGGTAAAGCAAACTAGAAAAGCTCTGAGGTTCTGGCCCTGAGTGGCCTTCAAAGACAGATGTGTAGGTGGTGACTGGATATGTGGCCTAGAGATTAAGGCTGAGGTTGGGAACAGAAATACACATTTTAGAGTTATCTATATTGAGATGATAGCTGAAGTCTTGGGAGGAGATAAGGCAGACAAAGAAGGGAGATTAGATAATGAAGAAAAGCCTGAGACATACTCTTAGGGGATGTCTATATATCAGCAGTGAGAGGGGAAGGAGACATAAGCAATAAGAACACCAGAAAGAATATTTAAAGTGGCAAAATGTCATAAAAATCTCAGGTGGAGAAATTCTGGCAAAAGGATGGGATAGGTAACATGACAATAATAATATTAATACTGATGACCACTTTTTACCAAGGGCTTGTTATGTGCTAGGCATTGGGCTAAGCACTAAGAATTATACAATTAACATTTCAATGCAATCCTCACAACAGCTCTGTTTAGTAGGTACTACAACCCTCATTCCACTAATAAAGAAACTAAGGCTCTGGGAAGTTACTTGCCCAAGGGCACACAGCTAAAATTCTCACCTAGGCTTGCCTTTGTGACTTGGATGAGGAGGCTGAGGAATGAGGAGGCAGTGTGTCCTCTGTGAGAAGTGACCAATGAAGTGAGCCCAGCAGGGCACAAACTACACCATTCAGAAGAACCACTGCACAAAGATGTGCAAAAAAGTGTACTAAAAGTGTTCTTATGCCACAGAACTGAGGCAAGCATGGGAAACGAGAAATTCCAAAGGAGCTAATGCTCCCCAGCTGTAGTGTAATTTTCCCAAACCAACGATAACCTAATTAATTAATTTGAACTGTTTAGGATAGCCAGGTATGATCTGAAAATACCGTAATATAGATAAAGAAGAGTTTTGGGACCTTGCACTGCCTCAGAGGTAGGATGAAGACTTGAGTGGGAGAATACATGGAGTTTTCACCAATTCCAGAACTACTACCAATGTCAAAAGACAGTTCTTTTCATTTTTGGAGGGGCTGGGGAATGGGGATAAAGATAAAAAAGCTAACTTTATAATCAAATGATACCGACAAGGCAGAGCTATGAGAAGTCAGCATATTTCACCATGAGATGTTCCCATTCACACATTAGATTATGTACCTGGTTTAAAGGGTCTCTATTATGTATTATGAGTAGTTATTTGATCAGGGAACTATAAAGCCACAGGCTTTTGGGTCATTCCTCTTAGTTTTGAAACTGATTCAAATCTCTTACTTTCTTAACAATCCTATTAGATAACAGGGGTAGGAATTACTAGTTCTGCTACACAAGGGTCATCCAATATGCAGTGCCAGCCCTGTCTCATGTTGCTTTACAGGACTTGGAGAGAAAAAGGGCACGAGAAGGCTCCACGAACTAGCAACACCTTACAACCAACACTCCATCTCCTACCCACAGTGCTACGTACGCAATTATTTTTTCATACCTGGGCAAATATGAGAGTCAGTGTGTGATTATTTATCTGGAGATATAGGTGTATGTTCGAGAAGGGGAACGGGGGGGTTCAGCTTGGGCAGCTGGATCGTTTAGAAAGTCCCAGATGAGGATTGTGTCGTCATGTGAACTACTGACAATCTGGAATTCGTCAAACTGGAGTCGGAAAACTCTTCCAGAATGCTCCTAAAGAAGAAACAAAATCTTTTGAACTACTCAAAATCAAAAGGACATAAATTCAGCAACATGTCAAAAGGAGTCTACGCTGATAATATTCTCTACCATTTAATTGTTCCAAGAATACAGAGAAAAAACTTTAGTTGCTTTAAAGAAAAGATGGAAAAGTCAAATATTGGGCAGTTGATTTCATACACAAAGTAATATTCACCAGAGCACTGACATGCCAAATAATATGCTAGGGTCTCATCGCTAATTCTCCTGGGCTTAGGCTGAACAAGACCATTCCTCAGTATCTCCCTGGCCTTATCCTCTCTCTGTACCTTCAAGATTCTTCCACAATCAGAGACCAAAGCTTGATGAGCAATAAGTGGTATGCTGGTAAATGTTTATTAATTTACTCTTCCTAGTTTGTAACAGCATTTGCACATTTTCGTGGTGTAAAAATTCCCTCCCTGGCTAATTTCAAGCTATCCATGTGAGGTCAACCAGCTTGCAAAATTCATGAAAATTTAACATTTGGCTCTCATAAGCAATTATAAATTTAGCACATCTCTGCAGTAACTACCCCCGCAATCATTCCCAGCATCCTAGAAAGTACTCTCATGCCCCTACTAATCAATATTGCCTTCACTCCAATGCTATTATCAATTCATTTTTCCTGTTCAAATTCATATATACTCATAACAGCATGTATTCTTTTTTCCTGGTTTCTTTTACTCAACAGTATAAGATTCCTCTATATTACTGCATGTAATGGTAGTTTATTATTATTATTATTATTATTATTGTTATTATTACTGGGTTGATATTCCATTATAAGAACACACTCTATAACTTATCATTTCTCCTGTGGTAAACATATGGATAGACTGTAGTTTTGTGTATTATAAATAAAGCTACTAAGAACATTTATGTACATGTCTTTTGATGGATATATGCTCTTATTTTACCTAGAATGCTGGGCCATGGAGGCCATGGAGTAGGTGTATGTTTAGCTTTAGTACATATGGCAAAACAATTTTTTAAAAGTTGTAATAATTTATATCCACAAGCTATGTATCAGAGTTCTAGTTGCTTCACATCTTTAACAAATTGATACTGTCAATCTTAAATTTTAGCTATTTTGGTAGGTTGGTAGTGGTATTTTATCAGAGTTTTAATTTGCATATTTCCTTATGAAATTGAGGCAGTTCCCCTCTATTCCTAGTTTGCTTAGAATTTATCATAAATGGATGTTGGACTTGACCAAATGTCTTTTCTGCATCTGCTGATATAATCATGTGATTCTTCTTCTTTAGACTTTTGATGTGATGGACATTAATTGATTTTTGAATATCAAAGCATCTTTGCTAACTGGAATAAATCCCACTTGGTCGTGGTGTATAATTCTTTTTATACCCTGTTGGATTCCATTTGATAGTATTTTGTTGAAATTTAGTTTAATTTGAATTACTTCATTTTATTGGCTTACTATTACCTTTTAAATAATTTCGTAAATATTTCTTATTGTGAAATCACTAAACATAAGGTGACAAGACCACACTTAATTCTAAGCCAATAGTTTAAAATATTACCAAAAAAATCCTGCCAAATAAACTCATATTAGTCATACGATTATGTTTGTCTATTACATTAGTGTTTTCTTTTTTAAAAATATTTTGAGTTATAGTTAAAACCACATAACATGAAATTTATCATCTTATCCAATTTTAAGTGTATCGTTCGGTAGTGTTAAGCACATTCACTGTGTTGTGCAATCAATCTGTAGACTTTTTTCATATAGCAAAACTGAAATTCTATACCCATTAAACAATAATTCCCCAACTTCCTCTCCCTGCAACCCCTGGCAATCACCATTCTACTTTCTGTTTATATGTATTTCAACCACTTTAGATACCTCATATAAGTAGAATTCACACAAGTATTTGTCTTTTTGTGACTTGTTTCACTTACAATAATGTCCTCAAGTTTCGTCCATGTTGTAGCATGTGACAGTATTTCCTTTCTTTTCAAGGCTGAATAATATTCTAATACAAACACACACACATTTTGTTTATCCATTTATCTGTCAATGGACACCTGGGTTGTTTCCGTCTCTTGGCTACTGTTAATAACAGTGCTATGAACAAGAGTACGCAAATATCTTTTTGACATCCTACTTCTGATTCTTTTGGATATACTATATACCCAGAAATGGGAGTACTGGATTATGTGGTAATTCTATCTTAAATATTCTGAAGAATTGCCATTCTCTTTTCCATAGAGGGTGCATCATTTATATTCTCTACAAGATACAAATGAGCTTATAAATGAGCCTTTGTGTGCATGAGACATCTTGGTCAGTAGTTTTCTTTTCTTGTAATATCTTTGTCTGGTTTTGGTATTAGGGAAATGCTGGCTTCACAGAATGAGTTAGGAAGTATTCACTCTGCTTTTATCTTCTGGAAGAGATTGTAAAACACTGCTATAATGTCTTTCTCAAACACTTTGTAGAATTCACCAGTGAACCCATTTTGGGCCTGGTGCTTTCTATCTTGGAAGGTTATTATTGCTTCAATTTCATTAATAGGTATTAAAACCATCTATTTCTTCCAAAGTGAGTTGTGGAAGATTATATCTTTCAAGGAATTGATCCATTTCATCAAGTCTAGGGGCATAGATTTGTTAATAGTATTCCTTTATTATTATTTTTTAATATCCATGGGATCTGTAGTGATGCAAAGTTAGGTTTAACATTCAAAAATCAATGTAATACACCAATTAACAGAATAAAGGCAAAGATATAAGATCATCTCAATGGATGCAAATAAAGGTACATAGAGTGGAAAAGAAGTAAAAGTGTGTATCCTTGCAATGAATGATCCAAAAATTTAAATTTTAAAATACCATTTATAATAGCATTAAAAATATGAAATACTTAGATATAAATATGACAGAATAAGTACATGACTTTACACTGAATGTTATAAAACACAGCTGAGAAATTTTTAAAAGACCTAAATAAATGGAGAGATATATTGTATTCATGTACCAGAAGAAGACTTAATATTGTTAAGACGTCAACTCTCTCCAATCCAAATTAATCTAGATTTAACACAATCCCAATGAAGATCTCAGCAGATTTTTTTTGGGGGGGGAGTGTAGGGGTGGTGGCTGAAATCAGCAAAGAGATTAAAATTCACATGAAAATTCAAAGGACCCAAAAATTTTATAAAAGAACAAAGTTGAAGGGCTTATATGACTTAACTTTTTATGAGTTATTAAAAAACTGCAGTAACCAAGATAGCATGATATTGGTATCAAAATAGACAAAAAGATCAATGGAAATGAATAGGTCCATAAGTAGACTCACACACAATTGGTTTTTGACAAAGCTGCAAAGGCAATTCAGAGGAAAAAGGATAGTCTTAAATAAATGGTGCTGGAACAACTGGATATCCATGTGAACTCTGAACCATACCTTGTACCATCCATAAAAATTAATTCAAATTGAATCACAGACCAAAATGTAAAATCTAAAACTATGAAACTTCCCAAAGAAAACACGAGGAAAATCTGTGACTTTGGATTAGGCAAAAATTTTTTTAGATATAATATCAAATACAATCCATAACAGAAAAAGTTGATATACTGGATTTAATCAAAATTAAGAGTTTCTGCTTTTCAAAAGGTTTTTATAAGGGAATGAAAAAGCAAAAACAAAATGGGTATCCTGAATATGTAAAGAAATCTCAAAAGTCAATAGTAAGAAAGCAAAAGATTCAGCAGACATTATATCAGAGTAGATATATAGAAGGCAAATAAACACATGAAATGATACGGAACATTATTAACATTAGGGATATGCAAATTAAGATCACAATGAGGTACCATGGGGTACATGGTACAACTGCTTTGGAAAACAGTTTGGCAGTTTCTAAAAATATTAAACATGCATTTGCCATATGACCTAGCAATTCTGCCCCTAGGATTTACCCTGGAGAAATGAAAGCATGCATTTACAATAAGACTTGTGTATAATGTTTATAGAAACTTTATTTGTAATCACCAAAAATTAGAAACAATCCAAATTTTCATCAACTGGTAAGTAGATAAACTGTGGTATAACCTCATAATTACTACTCAGCAATTTATAAAAACGAATGAACTATTGATATATACCAACAACCTGGGTGAATCTCAAAATAATGATGCTTAATGAAAAGAGGCAAAGAAGAGTACATACTCTATGGTTCCATTAATTAAACCCTAGAAAATGCAAACTAATCAATATTGACAGAAAGCAGATCAGTGGTTGCCTGGGGACTGAAGTGGGGGGGGGGGAAGTGGGTGGAAAGGGAAGGAGGGATTAAATAGGGCTATAAAGAAATGTTCATTATCTTGGCTGAAGTGATGGCTTCACTGGTATGTTTGTACGTATGTCAAAATTTATTAAGTTGTACACTTTAAATATATCAACTTTATTGTATGTCAATTACATTTCAATAAATCTGTTTTTAAAATAAGACAACTCAATAAATGAGGACAAGATCTGAACAGACATTTCACAAAAGATAAGCACATGAAAAGATGTTCTACACCATTAGTTATCACAGAAATGCAAATTAAAACTATAATCACACACAAAAAAACTATAATCACTACACACTCAAATGCCTATAATTTTTTAAAAAAACTAACAATACCAACTGCTGTCAAGGATGTGGAAAAATGGGACTCTCATATATTGCTAGTAAAAATGTAAAATGGTTTGTATTTGCAAGCTTCCAAAATTCCACTTTGGAAAACAGCTTAGTAGTTCTTTTAAATTTAAACATATACTTATCATTGGACCCAGAAATTGAACTTCTAGGTATTTACGTAAGAGAAATGAAAAGAATATGTACGTTCAAAAACCTGTATGGAATGTTTTCAGTATCACCAAAAACTGGAAACATTTCAAATATTCTTAAACTGGTGAATGAAAAAACAAACCTGGTTAACCACACAATGGAATACAACTCAACAATAAAAAAGAAGGGTGACAGGGTACTAACATATGCAACCACATGGATGAATTTCAAATGAAGTAAAAAAGCCAAATGAAAAAAGCTACATACTGTATAGTTTAATTTATATGACAGTCATAAGATAGCAAAACTATAGGGACAGAAATCAGATAAACAGCTGCTAGGGGTGATTCTAAGGGGCATAATTTTGGGGGTGATGGAAATTTTCTATAACTTTGATTGTGGTATTTACACATCTGCAAAGTTTATAAAAATACACTAAAAATGGGCAAATTGTGCTGTATGTAAATTATATTCTAAAAACCAGAATTAGATTAATTGTAAATGAATTAAAGTACACATTTTAAAAAACATGTGTGAAATATGAAGGTACAGCATGTCTAGTACTGAAAGAATGAGCTTTAATTCCAACAAGGAAGACAAAGAAATGTATCTCTCTCTTTTCCAGAGCAGAGACCGTCTAAATGTTGAGCCAGGATCTAGAATACTGGGGCTTCAAATGCTGCTTCTCATCTTTCCGAGTTGTGCAAAAGATCCTGTACTCCCTGGTGCCCCACCTGATCATCTTTTTCTGATGAAAACAGCTGCTTTTAACCTCAGGATATTTTTAAATCCAGGCCTTTGGAAAAACCATGATAAAGAATTCAGTGCATTTGAAGGTGATATTCCTTCTTTTGAGTCACTTTTCCTAAATGTCAAGATGTTCAGGCAAGGGGGTATATCAGGGATAAAAAAGATGGGATTCAAAATGCTGGAGGCAGCATGCCTTGAATAGGATGCAGAACTAAGGGGCAGACCAGGGGTTCATGCAGACTCCCACAGCACTTTTTGCAGGCACAGGTGTGCAGGTCCTCAAATTCTGGACAGGTTCCAGTTTGAGTAATTATGTGACTTCTCCCTAAGTAACCCCTACTGTTTCTGGTGGATACAGAATTCTTATTCACTTCCTGTACTAAAGTGATGTGTAGAGTTGCTGTGCAGCTGTTAAACAGCTGCCACATTCCTCATCATATATAGTCTCTAAAGCACTTTTGGATGAAAGGCACTATATAAACATATTTTATTGTCATGTACTAGTTGCCTTTCCACTTAGTAGTAGGTTTTGTGAGGTTCTAACAATCAAACCCAGATCTGTATTCCACAGCATATTAATGTTTAATTTCTTCTCCTTCCTACTCCCCAACTCCCACTAAACAACAAGAGTCTTACCACAAGGGTCCGCAGACAGAGAGTCCCTGCAGGAGCACGGGGATCCAAAGCAGCTACAAGATCCCATACTTTAATTTTTCTAAAGAGCAAAAAGGAGACAAATATCTTAGTTAAAAGCAAATTAAAGTAACACAGGAAGAATAGCAAAAAATGCATGGCAATAAATATGTATGTTGACTATAATTTATATGATAAATGTAGCCCATAGGAATATATAAAAAGTTTTTGTTTTGGAAATTTAGTTTTTGTATTCATTCTTGGGTGGAGTTTATTGGTCTTAATAGGGGAAATGGGTTAGCTTTAACCAAACTGATAAAGATAGTGAATAGAAAAGTTACACCATACTTTGGAGCCCAGAGGAGATTTTACACATTAGACCTCTTAATGATATAAGAGATCACTTAGACCTAGAAACCTATAACCCTGAGGCATCTTCTTTCTGGTGAATTCTAAGAATGGCCTAGGTAACATGTACTAGAGAACTGGGGTTGATTTAAGAGCTCTGTAGTTTACATAAACAAAACCTCTTATTTTCATTTAAACAAGAAAAGGTTAGCCCTCTAAAAATTAAGTATGGGTCATGTCTTCTCTAGGTAAATAACAGATAAAATCCAAGGAAGGTGGGTAAAGATCAAAATCATGGGAATGAGAAAATAGAACCTTGGACCTAGCTGGAACATGTTATCATATCCCTGAATGATTTCCTAAGGATATGAGAGTAATAGCTGACTCAAAGCAGAGGAAGCTACACTTCCTGCTGCTTGAGTTGTCTTAATTTATCAATCAATAATATAGCCAGCTCATACACTAAGATAACATTGTTAGATATTTAAAAAGCGGCCAATATTTGAACCATAGCTTTCTACTGTCCCAAATCAGGTACCTTGACAAGAAGAAATGATAAATAGGCCTTCATAAGTGAATACACTTTTGTAGGAATTTACTATGTGCTTAGTATTGCTAGACATGTGGATCCAGCTCCAATATGAATGGATTCTATAATCACTGGAAATTAGACTGAAGAAAATAAAGATTACTGAATTCATTATAACTGAAATGCTAGAAGATGTAAAGACAAGAGTGCTGCACTTTCAGGAATTATTCAAAGAGATCAATATTCGAGACCCTACCACACTAAGCCACATAGATATTGCCTTTCAATGTCTCAGTTTTATTAGTAAGTCACTATTTTATATTCATATTTTATTATACTAAGTTTGGTTAGTTCTTTGCTTTACAGGGCAAAAGACAACTATATAACAACAACCCATGAAATATAAATACCAATCATGAACAAAAAAGTACAATTAAATGATTGGGAAGAATATTTTGGAAAAGATTAGACAGAGATGAATACATAGATTAGACACAAGAGCTACACACTGGGTCCTTTCTGTGAAAACTATAATCTTTTAGAGACAAGGAAAGGCAACATTTAACACTCTAAGGCAGAAGGGACTCAGCTGTGGATTTTTTTTTTTTTTTTTTTACTCCTGTTAGCAAACTCACCCATCATAGGCTCCACTGACTATCCTCTTGTTATCAAATCGAATACAGCGCACCAACTCCTCATGGCCTTCTAATACTCGTAAACATGCACCACATTCTATGTCCCATAATCTGGAAAAGAAAATTGAGCCAAGTGAATTTTCATGTATTCTTTTATAAGCTTGGAATATTATGAAATACTTCATATGTTTTTAAAAATCCACAAAAATAAAATAAATCTGCACCCATACAAAAATGTACTGCTTTCAATGTAATTTATTTCCTTTCTGCCGGGAAGAAAAACATATGATTTAAGTTCAAATACACTATATTTTTTCAAAGTACAATGCTTTATATAATTCTGTAACCAGGGTCTCCAAGGCATAAAAAGGATGAATTCAATGCACACAGTTCCATGTGAAAAAGATGACCAATGCAAGAAAAGTAATGCCTCCTGAAATCACCAACAGGAATGAGATGAAATGTGTCAGTGACATTGTGCCCTCACAAAACATGTCCATTTCTTTCACTGAGGACACACTCTGCTTTCACACACTATCCAAGACAGTTTTTCTCATGTAATGAAATGCAAAGTAAGTTCTCAAATACTTTTATATACTAACATAAAAAAATTGTGTGCTTTCAGACCAATCCAAATGATCTCTAGGAATGGAAGTTTCCTTAGCTATAACAACAGTTCTGTTTTTTTAAATGGTCTTTCATCCTCTTAGTACTTCTATGAAGGAAGACAGAGGATTGATAAATCATCCAAATTCTATTTATATCTGTGTCATTCATCTTCATAAAGAGAAAACATCAAAAATACTTTAATTTGTGGATACTTTATAATTTCAAAGGCTGGTAACTCCCTGGCCAACTACGTAATGCTAAGAAAACAAAATGCACAATTTCCAGTAGAGAAACACACCTTTTTTCTTTTTTTTTAGAATAGTGGCAGAGAGAAATGGCCTTTAACTATCTATTAGCACTCTTCAACTGTAGACAAGTGAAATTTAAAGAGAAGGACTTTCAACTTCAATCTACTTATTTCTCTTGACCACTTCCTCATTTAAGCTGTGCCTTTAAAATAGGTCTATCTGGTGACAAAACCATTACAGGAAGGAAACAAATCACTAAAAGTTTTGGTGTGCTGCCTTTCTGCTTAGGGCAAACTTTTGACCTGTAAGAAGCTACAGAAAGGAAAAACATTTTATTATAAACATAACACAGTTAAAGATATGTTTGAACTGTGTACAAACAATGAATGGCAGGATATTATTGATATCTTCTAGGCAAAGGCACCTGCTGCTCACCTGATAGTGTTGTCAGACGAGCCACTCACGACCAGCCTATCTCTGTACTGCAAACAGGCGATGCCACGTTTGTGTCCATTTAAGGTCCTTACAAATTCACAAGTACTTGTGTTCCATACCTGAAACAGAAAAAAAAAAAAAAAAAAAAAACCCCAGAAAATAGCACTGGCAGTTGATTTGATGCTTTCACCACTAAAATCTATGGCAACTGGAGTCTTTGGGAAGCAGAAAATAGGACTGAATCAACAGGGGGATGTCAACTTCTCAAGCCTGGCCAGGTCCAGCCTGGTCCAACCTGATCCGACCCAAAGAGGACCAAATCCGAACCAAACCAAACCAAAGACAAGTTTGAGTCACGGTAATAGAGGGCTAATTTGTAGCTGGATGCTATTCACATGAAGATTTCTCAAATTGATTTACTCTTACTGTGTTAGGCTGGTCTTCCAGACAAATTTTCTTGAACCTATATTTACAACTGCCTACTTACACACACCATTATTTATAGCAATAAAATACCTAACCAAAATTGTGACACAACTTGCCGCATTTGTTACCTTTTCACACAGACTAGTATCTGAATCAAATATTAGATTACAGTGGTATTTAAATATGAATTAGCCCTTGATCATATTTTCACATGAATTTCCCTACTCTAAGTTGGGGACTTCCTAAAAAATGTTGTATTACCTTTATAGTCCTATCTCCGGATGCAGAAACGATGTACTTGTCATCAAAGTCTACAACATTGACGGCTGCGCGGTGTCCAACAAGCACCCTCCGGAGGGTGATGTCAGTTGGGGAGGCCATATCCCATACGGCAATGGAACGGTCTTTGGAGCAGGTCACCATCATGCCGTTATTGAAACGCAAGTGCAAAACTGCTTCACAATGGTGAATCAACGTGTTTAGCATTTCACCTGTATTTACATCCCACACTCTAGAACAGACAACATTGTTATCTGAGATTTTGATGGTATTTATGCTACAATCTATTACCAATATTTGACCACTGCATTTCCCACCCCTCCTGACCCATTTTCATAGCTAGTATTAAACCCTACTTTTTTTTGCAACTTTGAAGTTGAGCTGAGATAAAGAGTACTGATGGATCACATGGAAGTGGTAGGTAGATGGCTAGATTGAGAGAGTGGGGAAAAGAAGGGAATGAAATGCTGACAATGTGAAATGCTTAAGACAAATTACTTGAAATCTGGGCAAATGCAGGGGTAGGAATGTGGTAGCAGCGACCATCATCTACTAAACCTAGACTTCAAGATGATTATAAAACTTTTGACATTCAATCTGATACCATTAATAAGATACATTTAAAATTGGGAATCTGATTTAACAGCAGCATTAGTGCCCTATGGATAGCTCTCAGGAAACTGATATAGTCCAAGAAGCTTCTATAATAGATTGTCTTAGCAGTACTATGGATTTGAGCTTGATGACCCTAAATCTGAGATTTCACCACACAAATCAAGGTTTAGATTACCTAGACCCTAAGTCTAAGGTTCTAGTTCTGTGCTTCAACTGGGAGTAGGGATCAAGAATAGCCATCCAACTATAAATATGGGCTGCGCATCAGAGCATGGGACCCTTAGATAGCTTGAGAATTTTGTGTGATGATTCTGATTACTATTTTTGTATATTTATTTTGGTTTTTATAACACTTTTTATTTCCTCTTCCAGTTTAACCCGCTTTTTAGAAAGTCACCTTTTCCCTTATCCTATAAATGATGTTAGCCTCTACAATGTTTCAGCTTCCTTGAGGCACTCCACAAAGCACCAATAAATGTTAAATGTCGATAACTATAAGAACTAAGTTTGCTATGTCTTTAAGTCAAAAGACGAGAAACAGGAACAGCCTTTTCTATTCACAGAGGATAACTGAGAATGGTAAACATTTAACTTCAGAGAATCTAACAATGCCGTTAACTGCTTTTTCCCCCTATTTTTTTTTTTTAAAGTTACTTTTGATGCATTATGTTTGCTAAATCCTATAGCTTAGGGCGAAATTCCTAACAGAGGTTTCCAGCAGTGCTGCTGGTACCCAGAACTCAAGCTACACTGGACTCCAGCAGCATAACGGCTGTGTCATCAAATCACTAATGCCTGTGGAAATTGAAGGCCCCTCCCTGAGTTGAGCTTGCAATTAAAAACTGCAGGGACAGCAGGGGAGGGGCTGGCAAAGAGAAAGCACTGCTCACCTGTACACATTACAAAGAAGATAACACATGCCTGCACTACAGTTACAGCCACCTGAAAGGAAGGCTTCATTTCATTCATGTCGTTCCCTCGTGAGGTGGCTTTTGTAAGGAATGAAAGATTTCCCAGGTTTCTACAATGGATGATTTCCCCAAATTAAAATAGAACGTGTAGCTTCTTAAATGTACAAAAATGTAAGCTTACCTTAATCATTCCTAATTCAAGTTTTCTAGTTCTAGATTGACACAATGATGGGGGGAGCTGACGGTTTGTTCTTCTTTAGTTATGAAGTTTCAGAACTGTGTTCATGCAGATACATATAGAATTACTATCTATGACAAAGAACAGAGCGGACCTGGTATTTCAGAGTTCAAAAGATCGTTTGAAATTTTCTACCTGACCGTGGAATCCGATGATCCAGTTATGATCACCCTCTCGTCATACTGAAGACATAGGACAGAACCCGTGTGGCCTGTGAGAATTCGCTTGCATTCCAATGTGCTTTTATCCCAGATCTAGGATGGCAAACAAGATCCTTTTGATCACTGTGATAATGGGGTGCTGCAGAGACTTGCTGGCTCTATTATGTGTTTGATTCCCCCAAAGAATCAAAGCCCAGAGTAGTGTGGAATGCATTCTTTTCTCTACGGATAGCTAAGCACTTATATATATGTGGCTTTAGTACTAATGCAGGCTTTATCCTTTTCATTAAGGAACAGGGGTAGCCTATAATTATGTGAAGGCCAGTAGAGTAGCCCATTCAGTACACTTCAAGACGAGAATTTAATAATCCATTGGTATGCTCTTCTCGGGGGAAGCAGGTATCTATCTGTTCTTTAAGGAAATGATTTTGGCTTTGGGACTGGAAACAATCTAAAATGCTCACTTACTTCCTGGAAATAATACTTAGAATTCACACTTTGGATTGCTTTATGAATGTGGTCACCCTCGCTCCTTCCCACAACTGAGACCTCACCTTGATCGTGTTGTCTCGAAGGCCGCTTACTATCTTCTGATCATCATACTGTAAACAGTAAACACCTTTGCTTGTTTCACTTCGACAGTGAATCCTCTGTAAACTATGTCTTCCACATCTCCAATTAGATTCTATTGTCTGAGAAGAAGAAATGATAAAGAGGCAACTTTGTTAGGAAAGGACCAGAACTCAACTCTTATGACTTTCATGGAAACCAATGACAAATGCTCAGTGGTTCACTCTATTGGACACACAGAACTTAAGGCAAACTAAAAATATGTTTTTAAAAAGGCACTATTTAAAATTAAAAAACATTTTTTCGTTTGTAAAGTAAAGATTCACTTTCTAGAACTCTCCTGCATATAACTCAATTAAATAATAAGCCTGGTGGAGACTGCTTACTGACAGAGGGCAAGCTATGAGCCACATGAAGTTATGTGCGCGGTGCTCTTCCTACATGTGGTGACCATTTCTCCCAGTGAACTTCCAGAGAGGCTCAATTCAGAAGATATCTGAATATCAGGTTATAAGTACAATTTCAGGAGTCCCACTGTTACTGTACAAAGATATGACTGTCTCCCTCTCTCTCTCATATCTATTTTAATCTATCAGTAAACAACTTTTAGACACTTATACATTTTTGCTTGGCAATTTACTACATTTTACCTACTCTATTCTTTTATAAATTGATTTTTAACTCACATCAATAAATCTTAATGGGTTTATTGTAAAAATGCTGTTACTTAAGAATGCTGATGATTCTCTAGGATTTGGCAAATACCCAAATATACACAGATTCTTACCTCAATGTCTTGTATAATTTTAGGATAAAGTGCTCTATAAAAAGAGTTGGGAGGAGCATTCCCATCAGGAGGTTTGTTTTTGAATAAATACTGTCCCCTAAAAAACAACAAACATTTCCCAATAAAAATCATAATATTATGCATACCCAAGGAGCTTCATATTTTTTCAAAGTGTTTTCATAGTTACCATTCCATATAGTCTCCATAACGAGCCTGGAGAGGCATGAAGTTAAATCTGATTTCAGGAGTCTCACATCAAGGAGAAACTTTCAGGGATCTATGGAACTGGGCCAACATTGATTTGCTTTTGGGTAAAACATGATTTCCAGTGTAGAACATCAAAGTGTCAGGTCTTAAGGGATATTATAATGTCAACAGATAAATGGAATATGATAATCAGAGCAATCTATTGGTCTATCAGACCTCTGGAGAGACAGACTACAAATTCTGTTAGTGAAGATAACTGTTATCTTTGAACTAGGCACATGCCCCATAGTCTTTTTTATTTTTATTTTTTCACTGAGTAAAGTTGTGCCAATCAGTAGAGACTAGCATCATGGGCAGCAGGAATGGCTCTCTGACATGGAGAGCACTTTTTCCATTCTTCATTTATGTAGAGGTAAGTTGGCAACTTAGGCACCTAGGCTGCTGCTAATCAGTGTAGCTATGCTTTAAAAGGAGCAATTCAGTTCATTTAGACAGAAAACAAAGAGATCACAGGAGTATCCAGCAGCAGGTATGAAAGAAGATGAAATGCCTAAAAGCACTGTGCTGTCAAGTCTAAGGCATGAAATTGACTTTCACAGGTGTGTTCCTGGCTACATACATACATGCATGCATTTTACTGCCTTTCCTTGATTCCAGTGAGCAACATTTGTTAGCATCTCCTTCCTTATGACAGCACATCTCTGGAATGCTCATATCCCAAGCTAGAACTTTGCTATGAAAAAAAAATCAGTAAATGGCAATCACTTCCTGCTGGGTAAAAAATTTAATTCCTCATCCTGAAGTTAAGAACCCACCAAACACGGTGTGGAAGCTAGTAAACCCCACTATGGGTGTACTAACTGCTGTTCTCACTGGCACCATGCCTTGAAAAGTGGAGACAGGCAGAAATGCCTCTGAGTGTAATCCTGGCACCAGAGAAATCATGTTTTCTCTGGGCCAGTCATCCATTCCTCCCTCTATAGCTCCATTACAATATAATTAATTGTTCGATGTCTCCAGGAGCACTTCTTCCCTGCCCTCTTCCTATTATACACCTTGAAAATTAGTTGAGAAAATTTCCTATCAGGAAGGTAGCTGGCTCTGACTCCTGTGTTAATATGGAGAGGGAAATCTGCAATGAAGAAGCTAAAATAATAGTTCTGAAAAAGGGACAAATAGGAGTAAGAAACATGATACATCAACATAAAGAAAGGGGCAAACGACACGTTCTGGTTTAAAGGTATTCTTCTCTAAACAATTTCATTCTATAAACACACTGCAGATAAACAACAGATTCTGAATGAAGAGATTCTAAATCTGGTTAATAATTACAATTTAGTAATTTCGACTTCTTAAACATCCTTTAATGAAATAGGCATCACTGTATTAATTTTACAGATAAAGCAATCAAATGCCAAGGAGGTTAAGTAAGTTGCCCAAAGTCACATAACGAGTGAGTAGAGCTGAGAATCTAAGTCTGACTTCAGATCCCATACTCTGAATTACTTTATTATCTCTCAATGCCCACCATTCCTTAGAAACTGTTGTCTCCCTTTTCATCTCTGGCAGTTATACAGGCATCCCAGAATTTTCTTTATATGCAATGAAACCATCTATACATCTGAAAGAGAAATCATATAAACCTCTGATCTTATTTTCTATTACACCATGTTTACCATGCCTTGCTAAAGTATATGAATTTCTTCAAATCAATGGTGCTATAAAAAAGGGTGAGTAGGTATTGAAAACTGGTTTCTCAGTCTATATCTATGTTATAAGTCAAAACCTTTTATGATGGAAGCTCTTTGACACCAGGGACCACTTCTATATGAAATGCTTAGTACCTCTGAGAGTGTGAGTGAGTACATGATAAATGCTAAATATTAAATTCAGAATGTTATCATAAAAGGTAATCTGCTGATTAAGAAAACAGACTTTTCATAAGTGATCTTTTATTATACTTTTACGAGTTACCATTACTGAGCAGAGAGCATATTCAGTATTATCCAACAGAGGAAATGACAGAGTTCATGTCCTAGGGGCAGGCTGTCAAATTCATCTAGATACAAAATACAACAGCAAAGTAGAAATTAAACCCAAAGCTTTATTAGAAAACTATATTTACTTATTTATTTTTTGGTTGGAGAAAATAGAAGAAACTTTCAAAGACAGCATTTGGGGAAAGGTATAACAAAAAGACTTTACTGACAATAGGTTCGATAAGACAATTTGAAAGAATAAAATGAAAAACTGATCACAGACTAAACTTTTTTATAAAAAAAGGTGGGGAGGACACTAATACAAGAAGAAAGGAAACACAGTCACAGAAAGTCAAGGGGATACAGGAAGAGATCTTCATGGGGTAGACAAATATTTGTAATTTTATGGGGCTACATTAAGATGACAAATGTGGCCAAAGACACAGGAATGCAGTCACAACTCTGAAGGACACTCTAAAGAACAGGAATGGGTTCCTGTGGTTGAAGAGATAGGGGAAAGAGTGATAAGCAGAGCTGGATCCTGGATTATTTCTCAGCTATACCTTTTACATAACCTTTTTAAGACCAAAAAGCCAACTCTTCAATGATATTTATTTTTTTCTTTGTAATTAACATAACAGCTTACTGTTTAGTGCTAACCCTAAGCAAAAATTGTGATGCCTATGTTTATCTTTGGCATTTTCACATGCATCTGCCAAAATCTGCCCATCTATTTCTTATTCTCCCTATCTTCAAAAAAAGACTTTGTCTAATAAGGGTTTGCTGTTCATTTACAGTTCAAATGGGAACAAAGTATATTTTAACACAGAAAAAACCTATATAGCTATGGGAATGAATCTCTGTAACAGAAATTTCAGGTCAGGATTTGTTTGGAGGAGAATTTCTTTTCTTTTGTTTTTCCCCCTGAGGGATACAGGAATACTCCTAACTGCCCTAAAATTTCCCCAGGTAAGCAACACCTGCTATGTTTCTAAGTCTGGTCCTGGCATCCTTAACCAAATGATGGACTTTGAATGCCATACAACTATAAACTATTTTGCTTTCTTATACTATAAAGAGTTTATTTCCAAAGTATGAAATAAGTTATAAAGGATAAGGTTCCTATTTTTCTATATAGTGATATAAGTGAGGATAAAAGAAACATATTTAGAAAAACATATTATCATTTATGCAAGTTTTACATAGCCAAATAATTGCCTGGCATTTACTTCCTTTAGTTGAATTTGAGAGAAATTTTAGTCTTCTTAGGAACTACAATGACAGAAATCTCTTGAAGCACATGGTATAATATTTAGAGGTATACAATGTTTATTATATATTAATAAATTTCAAAATGCAAAAAAAAGAGACACCAACTATATTTTTATGAAAACTGCTAAGAAAAGCTGAACCTCTAATCTTAACTGTTTTGTATCTCTTTATGATCCATGATAAACAACTGATAAAATTTATTGCTCGGGATAACACTAAGCACACATATGCCTGCTGGTGCATATCTATCAACTAAAATACCTAATATGTCACCTTTATTTTATTTATGAAACATTCATACCTGACTTTCTTATAGTGACATTCTAGAGACATCCTCTGAGATCAAGTTATATGAAAAGACATCTTCCAGAAGTTCTAATGAAATGGTACCATTTTGTTAAGAGAACAACAACAAAATTGGTGAAGTGTCAGGCTGCTAACTATATAATGCCTTAAGGAATTTACTGTTAAGTAAAACCTTGAAAACATAGGAGTCTTATGAAGAAACAATTACGTATAATAAATTCCATTCTTCACATTTTCTGATGGTTACAGTTCTTATTCTTGTTGGGCATAAAAATAATTTTGATTACGAAGGTGATAAAACACCACAGGCATGGGCTAAAGGCAAGGAATCTTCTGAAGGAGAACATGATTATTTGTTCTGGGCTGTTTCAGGGGAAGAAAGTTGGATCTGATGGCTTCTATGTCACTGAAAGTCATCTACTTGCCTTATAAACTGCCCATCAGCCCTTTTTCAGGATACTGTTTGTCCAGAAAACAGAATGCTTTAAATGGGAGGACTAGTCAGGTTTTCATTATTTTTGCAAAGCAGTATTAACACACAGTTTTATGTCGTTTATGAGTGATTGGTCAGAAGAAAAACTGTCACGTAGATGGACAACTATTTTACATTTTTTTTTTTTTTTGCTATAAACCAGCAAAATCACTGTATTAAATGAAATGGTCTCATTGGTTCCCAACAATATTCCGGTGACTGAACAGTCAGGTCCTGAAGCTCTATAATAGCAAGAAAATTAAAAGGCTCACCACCCTCTTCGTTCTGCCAGGCCTCTCCACAGAGAATCTGTCCTGACCATTCTCTCAATGAGCTTTTTCCATAACATGCCATCAGATGTCACTCGGTACCATTCTTTGCACACAAGTTCAGCAGCACATAGTGATTTGGCATCCAGGTATGAGAGAATGTTCTCAGCAATGTGATCTAAACCCCGAGCTTTTGGTGGCAGGAGGGGGCAAGAAGAACACAGGTGGTGAATGATTTTTTACAAAGGGTCCTTTAAAACAGAACAGCATTTATTCTGCTATGAAGGCATATCACTGTCCCTAGTGTGGTACAGTTTCTTTTTCAAACAGAGACTTGGGTAAAATGAGTGTCAATAATTTTTCCATAAGGTTACAGAAATGAACAGTATTTTCTATCTTCTTTTAGATAAGAAAGTTAAAACTAACATCCAGCAAACCCCCAAGACATTAAAAATAAAAAGGATTCCAGAAAACAATTCACATCTATCTGTATGGATTTCAGCACTAGGGGATGTTCTATGGATGGTATCGCAAACTCTGTGATTCAGACCCCCCCAAATCTCTATATTAGGTCCATTTCTCATTCTGTTTCTATTACTGCTGCAGTTCCAAAGCTGTTCAGTAAAAGAAATATCCTTTAAATGTACTGGGGGAAAGGTACTAAGTCAGAATGTGCTGGGTTATAGAATTTTGGGCATGCAGAAAGGAGAGAAGGAGGAAATACAGACTGGCATAGGAACATCCCAAGAGGAAAGACAGAGAGGTATGTTTAAGTTCAAGGATGAGTTTAATTTCAGATGTTTTTTTTTTTCTAAAAAAAACTATATTTAAGAATAGTTGCTGCTATAAAACCTAAATGACAGTTGACCAAAAAAAAAAAAAAAAAAAAAAAAAAAAAGAAATCCCAGACCAATAGATAACTTGGTTAGAATTTCAGAGACTATTTTGTAGGGTATACAGAGGAAAACAGTGGAAGTAGATCTTGGGCTTTGTAAATTAGATGGGTTTCCCAATTAAAATTCTCTACCACCCAAATCTGTACTGAGGTCTCAGAGGAACAGATTCTATAAAACAGGATGATCGCACTAATAAACCTTTTGGCTGCTGTTCTAATTCACAAGTGAGACAAAAACATTCAAAAACATTTCTATTTACAGGTTACATGTCAGGGGTTTGCTAAAGTCTTCAACAGTACATAAGGATACCTTCATACTTGCACTCTCTTAGGCAGAAACTTAACAGGAAAGAGAATACCATATTTCATTTTGTGCTTTTCCCCTGAATCATACAAAGACATAATTGGACGCCATTAGGAACAATCCAAATGTGTTTAAACATTATTCTAATTATAAAGATTGTATGGGTATCAGTCACATTGTATAAATTTGGAAAAGAAAGCATTAAATGGATCTTGTGGCTGGTGTCACATGTTCATATTTAAGTATAAGCAGATGGAGTTATCCATCACCTCATTCTTATTAAAGGAACATAACTATAAGCCAATTAAAGATATAATAATTAGTTCTTCATGCAAAATACAAATACAGTGATGGTACAATCCCTGCATTTTTATAGTGAAACTTTCTACACTATCAGAAGTTTCCAAAATCCATTTCTGTTTTTAATGGCTGCTATCAAATTGCTCCTGATCTTTCCCTATGTCCCTATAACAAGTCTTTGGAAGTAATTTCACCTAACACTCCAAACAAACCCATTACATTAATGGATTACAGACAGTTTTTGAAGTAGTTTGGTTTACTAAATGTAGCCAGATGGTGTAACTTTATAAGTTAAAATGGCTGTGAAGCATTAGACTGATGATTTAATATCTTATCAAGTGGTCAGCAGATACACACCTGGGATCAGTATTAGGCAAAGGATACACTAGTCTAATCAACTGCTGCTCAATTTTTAGTGGTATATGCTTGAGATAGTAGCATGTCTCAGTGAATGAGGAAAGTACAGTAATGAGGTACATACAGGTTGTTTGCACAAAGAAAATTGCCTGTGGCTAAAACAAAATCTAATGAGTGAAGAGGAGGCAGAAATCTATTCTATTTAAAGAAAGATACAGGTACAAATTCAGCTTTAAAATGCTTATTCATAAGATATATACAGATATTTCTTTTGTTTTACAGGGCAATTTAAATCGCAATTTTGAAAAAACAATTTTTTAAAAAAGATGTACTTGGCAAAGCAACGTGTTAATAAACAGTTTTGGGGAGGGTGTAAGTTGGTATATATCTTTTAGAGGATAGTTTGGCGCACGTAATAAAAGTCTTAAAATGTTCACAATTCTTTAATATAGGAATCCCACTTCTGGCGTTTTTCCATAGGATGCCCAAAAGATTAATGAATAAGAATGTCCATCGCAGAATAGCTTAATAATAGAAAAGATATTTTAAACTACCCAGATGTTCAATAAAGAGATTAAATAATATGCATTTCATCTATTACAAAGAATACATAACTATAAAAATTATGTTTTTTAAAGAACAAATACTTGGGAAAATATATTAAAAGAACATAGTAAAGAAAAACAGATAATGGCTCAGGAAGGATGTTACGTGGACCAGTGTGTGGGTAAAAACAGGGTGAACAGATAGGGAGAATATAGGGAAAAAAGGGTTTGATTTCCAAAGTTTTATTTTTTTGTATTTATACCCCATGAAAGTACAGTTAAAGGACTCCATTTATAAAAATCAAGCCAATAAAGACTTTTAAAAAGAGAGGTGTGTAGCTGAAGATCCAGTACCATTACCATTGTAACATGTCTTCCAGGCAAATTAATGGCTCACAAACACCCACAGACATACCTGGCAGAGCTGTTATGAAATCCCTCTGCAACATAGGTTTAAGATACGAGTTTATGTGCCCATGCTGATAATGACACATTTGAGATATAAGATGTTCCACAAATTCCACTTGATCTGACTCTGACCACTGCTCAAAATATTTGACACACAGTTCCTTTTCCTTCTCATAGCTTGCCGAGAGTTTCCGCTGCTTGGGCACAATCATACTGGAAGTGCCATTGGCAAGTTTTGTCTGTAGAAGGGGTAGATTAAAAGAAACATATAACAATGAGTACTGAAAATGAGAGAAATGTATAATTTTCTGGTCTGGCATGCTATGTTATGTCTATATGATGGCGTTCACTCTCTTACTCTATTAGTAAATAGACATTGTTAACATGGAAAGCCACAGAAATACCACAGTAAGTTGGTAAATCAGGATTATTGTTGGATGACTAAGCATCCATTTCCTAAAGTTCACAGGAAGATGTTATTTGGAGATACGTAGATGAAAACTGAAAGGTGAAAGCATTATTACTAGCAAGCGAAAAAGCTAATTTGCTTTTCTTTGTATACACCAGTTACTGGACATTTATACAATTACTTACTTACAACTTATTATTTAATAGTCAAATAAGAAATCCTTCATCCAAAGAAGGGCTAATAAATAATTTGAGAATCTGGTACCTTTGGAGCTAAAGCTTAAATAACATTTATATGCTTAATCTGCTCTTTCCAAAAAATCTTATCTCCACTGTCATCAAATTTATATGCCATAGTCTTTTTTATTAACTGGATCGGTTAATAAATATTAACTGAGTACCTACAATGTGCCAAACACTGTCCTAGGTGCTAGAAATACAACACTGAACAATAACAACAAAGTATCATCGGGACCTTTCATATTCTAGCGTGTACGGTAAGTTAAAAACATAACTGAATAAATAAAAAATATAATATCAATAGTGCTATGAAGAAAAATAAAGCAGGATAAGGGGCTAGACAAAAAAGAGCATATGTTGTTATACTATAGGCAAAATTGTAAGATGGTCCCCCAAGATTCTCAGCCCCTGGTATACACACAACTTCTCTCAGCTGTTTAAGCGAACATGTAGGTACTGCAGTGATTTCATTAAGGGCCCAAATCAATTGACCTGAAGACTGGGAGATTACTCTGGTGGGTCTGACCTAATCAAAAGAGCCCTTTAAAAACAGTTTTCTCAACTGGTTGCAGAAGAGGAAGATAACGTGGCAAGGAATGAGGTTGGCCTCTAGGAGTTGACAGCGAGTAAGGAAATGGGGACCCCAATCCTACATAGGCAAGGAACTGAATTCTGTCAACAACAATGAGCTGAGAAGATAATTTTCCCCCAGAGCCTCCAGATGAGAACGCAGCCTGGCCAACCCCTTGATTTCAGCCTTGTGGTACTCTGAGCCAAGGACCCAGCCATGCTATGCCAGACTCCTGACCTAAAGAAATGTAAGCTAGTGGATGGATACTGTTTTAACTTAAGTTTGTGGTAGTTTGTTATACATCAATAAAAAAAAATACAGCTCATATAGTTATTTAAGTCTAAGGAGTCAGAGATAGTTTCCCTAAAGAGATGACAACTGAAATGAAACATGAAGGAAATGAGGAACTAGATATTTTGTTACATGTGAGAAGAATGGTCTAGGCAATGGGAATTTTGAGAGCAAAGTCCTGGGTGGCAGTCTGTCTGCCATGTTCTAGGAACAACAAGAGGGCCCAGTATGTCTGGAACCAAGTGGGCAAGGAGAAATAGAGTTGTAGAAGTAGTCCAAGCCAGATCATCCAGGTCATTTAGATGATGGCAGCTAATCTCCAAAGGGGCCCCAAACAATTCCATCCCTCCCTGAACATGAATGCTGTTTATCCCATCAAGAAGTGGAGTTTGTACTAGCCTTTGAATCTGGGCTTTGACTAACAAAATGTGGAAAAAGTGACATTTTGGGGCTTCTGAGCTCAGGTGGCTCTGCTTATTTCTTCTTAAGAGTCTTGAGCTACCATGTAAGAAATTCAGGCTCCCTGCTAGAGAGAAATCTGGAGGATGAGAAACTCTGCAGAGAGATAGGGTGTACAGAGAAGCACCTAGAAAACTAAGAGTGACATGATCGGACACCTTTTAAAAGGATCACTGCTATGTGGAGAATAGACTGTAAGTGAAATGAATGGAAATAAGGAGACTAGTCAAGAGACTGTGCCACAGTATTCCATGAAAAGAGACAATCGTTTGGACTAGAAGGGTAGCTACAGAAGGGTGAGAACTGAAATTCAATGTATAGTTTGAAGGCAAGGCCAACTGAATTTGCTGATAGGCTGAATATGGGGTATGAGAAAAAAAAGAGACAAGGACCATACCCAAGTTTGAAGTTGGGAACACTAGAAGACTCAGAAATCAAGTGAAACTTTTGCTACTCTGAAGAAAGTTGGTTTTCTCTAGAGGATAACCACAGAGTGGTACAATTGGGTACTTTTCAAAGTAATTTGATTGGTCTTCAGCGTATTTGCCTGAGGTAAGCCCATCTCACTAGGGAGACCCATGTTACTATGGGGTCGTACCTGTTCATACATAGTGAATATGCTATAAAACTGTATCAAATTTGGATAATCAACTTCTGCTATTTAAGGCACAGGCTTGACTTAATTCTTAAATGTTAAATCTTACAATGCAGGCCTCTTTACAAATGATTCCTGATACACAGATGAATGTCTATTTTTAAGAATGGCATTAGCTACTCCAGTTAAAACAGAAAGAGCTGATTCCTATAAACAGCAAGCCCCAGTGTACAGTTTGATGTTTTCTAGCATAAATGCCACTGTTGTCTATGACACAGACTAAAAATGATTAATAAGAACCTCGTTGGACCCAGGCCTTGGGGGACTTTAGGGCTGCTTTCTGTGTAGGTTATTTGTTTGCATCTTAGAAAAGAAAACTTGTGAAATATGGAGTAAGATTTAGAGAGCTAACAAGCTTAACCAAATGCCACTTTTCATCCCAACAACCAAAACCTCCCACTCCATCATCTTTCATATATTTGTCCTTTGTCTTGTAAAAGGTGGCAATGGATAGGAGTTACCACCAGAACACTGTTTTCTGGCTAAAGACTAGGAATGTCAATAACAGAGAACAATAATCAGCAAGAAATGTCAGTGACAGAGAACAATAATCAGCAAGGTACTGAAATTATTCTGTTTATACTCTAAACAAACCAGCTGTTTCTATAATCATGGAAAGTCATGCTTTGATCAGTGGCTGTCAGACTATTAACACATAAAAGTGCCTAAAAATTCACAAATTTGGAATTATCCCACTGCAGAAGCTAAAGTTCAGTCAAGACTTTCTTACATTTTTAACAATCAAATTATAAATGGGACCTAAAACATTTCACTATTAGAAATACAGTATAAACTGAGAGTTCATGTATTTACCACCATTTGGGGCTACTCCAGCTGGTACCACAGTTTAGTCACCACCCCTCAGACCACAATATTTCCTTGTGAGTTAGAAATATGCACACCTCAGATGCATCATCACTTCAGCCTAGTTGCTCTTAACCACTACACCATACTATATTAAGAGCTTTGGCCCTGGAGTAGAAACCTGGTTTCAAATTCTGGCTCCTCAATTTATCAGCTGTGTGACATGGAATAACTAACTTGATTTTTTCTGAGTCCCTTTTCTGTAAAATAAGGATATTTATAGGATCTATTCCACTGGGTTTTTGTGAGAATCAAATAAAATAATTTAAGAAAAGCATGTTTAGCTCATCTGTAACACAGTAAAGTGCCCACTAAATCAACAATTTAGTGATACTTATAAACTGCTGGGGTTGGACTCTTCCTCTCTTTTTGAAAATACATCGTTCTTTCTCACTATTAACATATATTTTTGTATTTTAATTTTCACTGAAATATGACATACATAAAAGTACATAATTTTAAGTGTGTACAGCTTGCTGAATTTTCACAAGATGAACATACCCATGTAACCAGCTCCCAGATCAAGAAAGTTTATCTTGAGCCTCAGAAGCCTTTGGACTCAGTATTTTTAAGATGTTCATTCTTTCCAACTGATCTATATAGAATAGCAATTGGAATCCCAGCAGACAAACTGACAAGCTGATTCTAAAATTTTATGGAAATGCAAAGGACTTAAATTTTAGTCCAAAACAATCTTGAAAAATAAAAACAAAGATGGAGGACTTATATCACTGAATTTCAAGATTTTCAGTAAAGCAATAGTAATCAAAATATTGTGGTTTGGTGTAAAGACAAGCATGTAGATCAATGGTCCTGAATAGAGTCTACAAATAGACTCACATATAGCCAGCTGACTTTTGAGAAAGGTTCAAACTTTTTTTTTTAAAGAAAAAAATTGATAAGTTAGCATGTGGCAAAATTTTAAACTCTGGTTCCCAAAAGAAATAGTTAAGAAAATAAAAATACAAATCTAGGAGAAAATATCTGCAACACATGTATTTGACAATGGACATATCTAGAATGTATAAAGAACTTTCACAGCTCGATAATAAGGAAACAAATAACCATTTTCTTTAAATGGGTGAAAGATTTGAACAAACACTTCATAAAAAAAAAAGGTCTGCAGATGACCAAAAAACACATGAAAAGAAGTGCAACATCATTAGTCAGCAGGAAAATGCAAATTAAAATCACAATGAGACACTATTACATACTAACTAGAATGGCTAAAATTAAAAAGACCAACCGTACCAAGTATTGGCAAGAATAAGGAGCAACTGGGTATCTCATACATTGCTAGCAGTAATGTTTAATGGTACAACCACTTTAGAAAACCAGTTGACAGTTTCTTATAAAACACATACTTACCACCTGACCCAGAAATTCCACTCCCAGGTATTTACCCCCTCCAAATGAAAACATATTTCCACCTAAAAACTTATACATGAACATTTATAGCTGCTTTATTCATAATAGTCCCAAATTGAAATAATCTCCATGTCCATCAAGAGCTGAATAAACAAACTGTGATAGATCTATACTATGGAATGGTACTCATCAACAAAAAGAATGAACTACAGATACACAAAATGACAAGGATGAATCTCAAAAACATGCTTAATGAAAGAAGGCAGGCACAAGGAATATATATTTTATAATTCTACTTATATGAAACTCTAAGAACAACTAATCTAATTTATAATGATAAAAACAGATCAGTGGTTGCCTGGGGCTGGATGTCGGGGTAGGATTGACTGAGTCAGGGCACAAAGGAAGTTTTTGAGGCAATGAAAATGTTTTACAGCTTATTATTACATAGCTGTATACATTTGTCAAAATTCATACTTAAAATGGGTGCATTTTATGTAAATTATCTTAATAAAATTGATTTTTTAAATGCTAAGGATAGAGTATGCCTAGGATAAATGCCACTATAATATTTATTTCATTGGCAACTAAGATACTGCATTTGCAAAGAACTCTGGAGATAAAGGCCTTTATTATTAACCTTCTTCCTTTTATCATTCTCCTGTACAGATTTTTCTACTAATGTCTAAAATAAATGCAGCAAAATTTCAATTTGAGAACCTCTGAAAATCCGCAAGGGTATCCTGAAAAAATTCAATTATTAAAAAATCAAAAGGTTGTATATTAGAGTGTATGGGAAAGAGGGTAATGGCTACTGGTGGCAATAGAATTGATTTGGCTTTCCCAACAAAAGCGTGATGACTCAACCACTACTGTTCAAATGTCTAGGAAAGCTGACAAACAACCTTGGTTTAATGGTAACATTTTCTGCCACCCCTGCATATCTCCTCTTCTGCTTTTCTGTTTACAATGAACAGTTATTTCCAAAAGAAAGAAGCTGTCAGGTGACAAGCACACAAATGAAAGAGTTTAAGTATTTATATTACTGTCCTCAGCTTTGTCCTCAAAGGCTAAGGGCTAACATTTCCTTCCCCTAAAAACATATTACATGTATCACTTTCAAAATTACCATGAATGTCTCTGAAGCTGCCACCAGAGCCAGGAGGGAAAAATAACATACTTGCAGACGCCAACTAGCCTAACTACCACATCCCTGCAGTATTAAGTGTGCTGACTTTGCTAAGAGTATTGTCCGTTGCTTGGAAGAGGCAGCACAGACTGGCTAAAATTGACAGTAAAATGACAGATATTTCTAGTTTGCATGCAAACCCTGCCTTATTTAACAACCAACGAAGGGTGTGGTAAGTAGAAAAAATGTTCCAGACACAGGACACCATTTGGAATTAGGGGAGTAAAGCCTAGGTGAAAAGAGTAATATTTGCAACTAGAAAGATGCAGATGGTATTTCTGTTTGGCTTTCAGAAGGACTTGAAGAAAGAATGGCACTGAAACCCACGGTAGGGGAAAGGGCATATAATGAATGATTAAGATGAGTGAATCTCAGAATAAAATGGGCAAGCGCTGTGCTGAGGATAAGACTGTAGCCTAGGAGGGATAGGACACGAATTTTGACTACGGCTGGAACTTAAAGTTATCAATCGACCAACAACTATTTACTGAGTGACTGCTCTGTGTTGGACACTTTTAAGTACTGGGGAAACTGTGGTAAACAGGCACACATTTCTTCACCTTCTCTGGGCAAGAGTGGAGGAAGGCTATTTAATAAATATGTTAATTTCAGAAACCAATAAGTATTGTAAAGAAAAAAAATAAGATAAATAAAAAGGAGTGAGTAGTCCAACTTACTTTAACTGAGATGGTCATGAAATGATGCTAAAGGAGGTAATATGTGAGCTGAGATCTGAATGATGAGAGTCCGTCTTGTGAAAGACCTAGGGGAAAAGCCTTCCAGACAGAAGGAAGAGCAAATCAAAGGGTGTGTTTAAGTGAAAAGAGAAAGAAGTCTAGTATGCCTGGGGTAGAGTGAATGAAGAAGGTGGAAATGAGGTCAGTGAGGGGTCCTGGGGCCAGACCATATAAGGTCTTCCGGGACACAGTAAGGAGTGTGGATTTCATCCTTATTGTAAAGGGAGCCCCTAGAGGTTCTGAAGTAGTCAAATATGACATCATTTGATTCCTGCTTTAGGAGTATTTACACTAGCTGCCATACAGAGAATGGGCACGGAGGCTGGGGAAATGGGAAGGGGGTAACAAGAGCAAGTTGCGACAGCAGAGGAAGCAGACCAATTAGAAGGTTGATAAAATAATCCAGGTAAGAGTTGATCGTAGCTAAAATTAGAAGAGACAGGTTAGGAAGTACTTAGAAGAAAGGTATTTTATCCTCACAAGAGAAGGAGGAGAAAGAACTTGTTGAGAATTTTAACTCTGGGTTATAATACACATTTTTTTTTTTCAGTATAATGATTTACTTCTTGAGTAGGGCTGATTCTTCAAACATTTTAATCTTTTAATCTGCTACATTAACCTGGAGGGGGATAAAACCAGGGTTCTTGCTCCTGGGGCTGGAGAAACAAGAAAAAACATTCAAGAGTTTTGAAGGGGAAGAGGAGACTTTTTAAAAGGTCTATACTATAATCTTTATTCTGTTGCTAGGCTTTAGTTAAATAAGAATCTCAAAACATTGATTTTAAAGTTCTTTTTTTCTATTGTTTTCTTTGATTTCTTTGTAAAAACATCTCTTTAAAAAAGTCAACATGGTCTTGATCGAATTAAGAGGAAATGATGTCACATTTTGATTAGGACTGAAAGAAATAAGCAAGCACACCTAGTGGTGGAGATGGTGGTAGCAGGGAGGCTCAGAACAGATCTAGAACTCCCAAGAATCAGGGTAGAAAAGAAACAGGAACCCAGAGGAATAGAAACCATTGGTACTTGAGCATCTTTTAACAAGGGGGTTTTAAGGGAAATGGAAAGAATTTTGGCCATAAATTAAATATGCAGAGTAAAAGGTGATGAATGCCCAAAGATGGGATCACAACTTTTAATATTTCAGTTTTCAGTTCTTTAAAGACTTTAAAACTTTTAGTGACCAAAGAAGTAGTCTATTATCTTCTTTGGGGGTGGGGGTGAGAGTGCAAATGAAAAGAAAACAGTGGCTGTATGTATGGAATGAAATATACATTTCAACAGAAGTAAACATCACATTTTTCAGTAGGATTATTGCATTAATATTTTAACAGCTTCTACTAAATATGATTACATATTGGGTGAACTCATAAATATGTCAGATCTGATTAGTGGGTGTAGAAGGCAGGAAGGGGCAGATTTGTCAGCAGAAAAAAAGTTCACATTATGACTCTGACTGGTTTTTAATAACCAGCAACAAAAAAAGCTTGCAATTACTTCAATTCTTTTAAATAAAACTCACTAGGAAATGAACTCACAAATGTACCAGTATATATGATTATTTAAAGACTGGACACTTGCCAATCTTTTTTTCTATTTACTAATTATAGAAAAAGCCATATAAAAAATTAACCAAAAGCAAAACGAAACCATTTTGATTATTTCCAGATTTTAACGGGAGTTAAAGGGAAAAAACAATCACTTAACATTTTAGGTTTCAAAACTGGGGCTCTTGTTTCCGTAGTGCATTCCCTCATGCAACTTTACAGCTTCCAGGGCGGTAGGTTCTTTTGTTCTAAACCAAGAAACTCACAGCAGTTTAATTTACTGCTGCATTATTATAGCTACTAACTACACACACCTCCAAGGCTGGTAAACCCACTGATGTAGACAGTGTCACCTTAAAAGGATTTTTGGATGGGTCATAGTGATGGGGAAAAAAAGGACATAATGTTTAATTATAAGAAATGATTGAAATAGGCACAGACATACCCTGGGTGGCTCTGCACTGCAGCAAGCTCTAAACTTGTTATCGTTAATGGTTTAAATTTCACTGTGCTAATCATTTCAGGACACAAGCCTTTCTTGATAATCTAATGAATTATTCCAACATCCTTCAGCAAAAAAAAAAAAAAAAAATCCTCCATGACAGCACTAATTACAAGACGTTTTCCCAGTGCTTATGTAAAATATGACAGAGCAGCAGCTTAGGGAATTGCAGAAAACTGCTTCTAATTTCCACTGAGAAACTGACAAACACCTCTCTTTCATCTCTCCCAGCTCTCAAGTAAGATTTAACTTTCTCATTTAGTTAATTACCGAGTGAGGATCATCATTTCCCCGGATCGGAGCGGCACAGAGCCTTTATCGTGTTAACTTGTGAACTTGATCGATGGCTGCTGCTAAAACTTAATAACTTCACCCCCTGGCAAATTGTAAGATAAATATAATAGGAGAAACTCTGACAGTAAAAACCTGCCAGAAATGAGCACTGTGTTTATGTTTCTTTGCAGGCAGCAAAAAAACAACCGATAGCTTATTACTGGTTGCGTGTTACTTATATTTAAAAGACTCCAGGCAGTTAACTTTCTACGTACTGTTAAAACTTTGCTCACAAGATGGGGGAAAATGGGAAAAAGCAGCAGTGATGCAGACTTGGGGAAGTGAGAGAAGTAAAAAAATAAAGGGAAAAAGGCAAAAGCAAGGAAACAAACATAGAGTGTAAAATCTTTTATAATGTCATATCTTTATCATATAAAATGTCCAAACATCACAGGCATAAAATCCTTTTTAAAAAAAGAATTCTGGACTTTTAAGACTCTGTATGAACTATATCTAGTAGCAAAGCATGAAAATTTTACTCACTCAAATATTTTCAATGACTATAAGTTCATGCCTGAAAAATTCAATTAACTCCAGAACTCCTAGATCTCTTTTCAAAACCCCTGCAGCTAGAAAACCATTCACTAACTACACCATTTAACCCCTTCTGAAACAAGTACACTATAGCTAGGGAATGCCAAACTTTGTCTAGAACACTACATCTAGTCTTACATTTACCTTGCACACCTATGCTAGTCAACTGAGAAAGACATAATCTGGAAGTTCCTCCTTTGCTCAAACTTGAATCTGAACTTGGAATTTTAACATTTAACCGTGGAACAGCTGGTATCATGGGCTAGTACAACATGAAGTTTATGCTTTTGGTAACCAATAGTACCAAGGACAATAGACAAGGTATAACAACGAGGATAACAAGAGCAGAATGGGTGCTCACCAATGCCAGTCCACTCGACCCCCCAAGAATGTTATACTGACCACCCTCATAGTATAAAAATATTACAAAAAAAACAAAATATGAACTAAATTTTTGTCATGGTAGAGAAAGGCAGAAAGGATTTAAGAGTTTAAGCCTAACCTGTGAGAGTGTATTTAACATCCATTATGTACTACGAGAGCACCAAGAGCTGAAGGGTTCACACTGCAGTCCAAGGGCCATGATTTTCAAAGTTGAAAAAATCTGGAAAACCAAATACCAAAATGGCAAACCAAATTCATATTAACTAGAAAACCAAATTTGATTTCTCATTTTGTTTAGTTTTTACTTTTGTTAAATAAGGCTCTATTGGCACAAAAGAGCAAATGATTTTTTAAAATGGCATTTATAACAGACGCTCTTTAGAAAATATGAAAACACAGAAGCACAAAGAACATACAATTTGCCCATAATTTCCATCATCAACAAATAAGATTCTTTGTCCATGACATCAAATTAATCATAGTAGGCAAAATTTATCTCCTTTGCGGAATACCTTAGAAAAGTCAAGATCTGATCCTGGAGGATACAGAATTACAGGTGATTGTGACTGTAGAAAGGAAATTGAGGAAGGGGGAAGAGAAAGGGGAAATGGAGAAGCAGGGAGAGTGTGAGAGGAAGAAGAAGAGGAGAGAACGGAAGAGAGAGGAACGATGAAAGTAACTGGAGATGGGGTAAAGGAGAGAGTGTAGACTAGGGGGCAGAGGTAGGACAGAGACTCCCAAAGACATGGAAAGGGTAAGCAGGGGTAGGGAGAGATAGCAAAGGGGAGAGAGATGAAGGGCAAGGGAAGAGATGGGGGGAGTAAGGGTGAGGTGGAGAGAGATGAAGGGGAAAAGCATAAATATAACCAAATGCAAAATGGGCCTGGCATTACTAAGCTCACCTGTTCCAAGAAAAGCAATATGCTTGTTGGACAAACAGGTTCTCTCCCACACAATAAACAATAAACATCAAGAGGGAGAAGAGATGAAAAACTATTTTCCTAAACCACTACTTAATGTTTCAGGCAGAGTAATAAAGTTTAACTGTCTGGAATCTGGTTGCTCTTTCTGTAAACTTCCTCAGATAGAGGCTGTTCATCTGCATGTTAAATAATGTTAATATTACCAAAATAAAATTTCTGTGGAGAAAGTTTAAATTGTCTTCTCCCTGACTTCCCCCTCAGATTCTCCCTTTTAACATCAGAAGCTTCAGTTCAACCATAAATAACAGGGAATGATGGAAGCATTGGTTGCCAGAGGAAAACACAAGAGACACATTTAAAACACAATATAAAACACATGGGGAGAAACAGAGTCAGTTTTAAATAAAGAGGAAAAACTAACTTCCTCCTCTTTGTGCTCTAATCCGTACATTTTTGTGTCCAATAAAATGGTCTCAATGACTTGGTAAAACTTGCTCCTGAGGAAAGCTTTTGAGAAGCTACAGCTAAAACCTGGATTAGGAAAATACAAGGTTTTTTGTAGGGACAGGATCTCAAGAAGCCAACTCAGCTTTCTAGAAGAAATTCAACTCTTTCCAAACGCTCATTAATGCATGTTAAATGCAGCAAGAAATAATCCTATGAGGCAGCAGCACAGGCGTCACATAGCTGCAGTGAATGAAGTAAATGACTTGTAACTTCTGAAGTCCTGGTTATCTGCAGGTAAAACTTTAATAACCCTTGGAGCATCAAGGGACTAAAGACATTTCTCTGTGGAATAGTTGGGTAATTGTTTTCTTAATTTATCCAGGAAAAAGCTTAGTTTGGATGTAGTACCTGTTTTTTTTTTTTTTAGCAGAGGTGATCAAAATAACTTGCTCAGATTCACATAAGTTAATCGAGTTTAGACTAAATTTTAAAATGCAGTTACATAAAGTGTATACTTTTTCTAAAATGAAATTCTGACCCTTCTTTTAAAGGGCAATGACTAAGGCTAAATGTAGAAGACCGGGACTGCTTTGCATAGGTGGATAAATACATTTTCTATAGCCAAAGGCAGTTTACATGAGCATCAAGACCACAAGCCATACTGAAGCCAGTTCAAATGTCCTGAAGGAGTTTATGTTTATGTACTAGAATATCATAAAAAATAACACTGTAATTTGGACTCATTCAATCCCAAGTCTACCTCAATTTCCTCATGTGTAAAATGGTGATTCTTATAGTACTTACCTGGAAGAGTTAATGTTATGATAAAAATAAGATGATAATGTAAAGGCATTTAGAAGAGTATCTGGCATACAGTAAGGGCATTAGCCATCATGCTTTTAACTACAAAGAACTATAATGTACACAGTTCTGATTATAATTAGCTTAATACTTTATCAAATACAATCTTCTTTGCTTTTACAATAATTTTATGTTCAGAAAACTTTACTTTTAAACCAATGTTTAAACTGTGAAGGACAGAGATTATGACACAAGCCCTTTATATCTATGTAATAGCATCTCAAAATATTTGGTAAAATGAATTTTTAATCCTAACTAATATAAGGTGTGGATATTGCTTTCTGGGAGTGCATGGTAAACTGCCTTGTGGTGTAAACATAATTTGAGTCCCCTTTTCTCACCAACAAGGATGATACTTTCACTGTATCGATGCTTTGTCCATAAGTACTTTAACTTGGCAAACTTTAATCCATTGTTTTCTAAGATTAGTTTCAACATTTTTATGTAGTAATAAAAATGTAAAATATTACTATGCAAAATTTAATAATCAAAGTAAAACTGAACTTCCAAAAGGAAGGATAACCGACATTTAACAATTCAAAAAGACAAAAAAAGAACAAAAGGAAGACCTCAAAATATGTTCTACAATACAAAATAAAGGACAATTGAACATTTTTTCTTTTTCAATCTTTCAGAGCAATTGTCAAAACATATTCCTATAAAACTCAAATTTAGTGAGGGAAGAACAGTAAGGAAATTATTAGAATGGTAACAAGCCTCTCAATGAGTTACTCTGATTTTAGAAATTCCACTTTACTGGTTTCTACCATTGAGCTATCATCCCGTAGGGTACAGAGTATATTTTGCTTCCTGTAGAGTACAAAGTACAGAATCTGTAGTTTGTTTTAGCAATCAGCAAAGACAGAGCTAGGGCAGAAACCAGACTAAAAGTCTAGCTGTCATCAGCACCCACCCCCCTTCCTCTCAAAAGTAGGCAGAAAAACCATTAATTTGTGATTTTCTTTGAAAATTATTTACATTTCCCTCACATGGGCACTGTTTTTATTGGGTTCTGTGGGCCAGAGACTGCAGATTTTTGGTGTTTCTGAGGAAGGACTGAATCTTGAGGTTTGCAAGAAATTTTCTTTTTAAGAATGGGGCAAACTCGCCACAGGGATTTTGTGTGTGTATTTATTGGGAGTGAAGGTGGGATAAGAAAATGGAAATCAGGCAGACAGTCACTTCCATAATGTTTATGCACTTGATTTAAAAATAGGAATTGCATTCTTTCTTTGCAGAACGTGGCTTTTCTTAAAGCATGAAATGGTTTCTATAAAGACATTTCTTGGTTTACTATTCAATCTTTTAATTTCATCTGGGTGTGGCTTAAGATCACAGGAAGCACTATAAAATATGAAACTCAGGGGCAGCAAATTTTTCCCATGAAATTTTTCTATGTGTTGAATGTTCTGAAGTTACCCTATTTCTATTTTCTGTTTAAGGAATATGTACTGAAATTTGATGCTTTGGAAACAAATCATTATAAAAGTTTTCTTATAGTTGACACACACATAAACCCATAGCAAAAGTGAGCCAGCATGATGGCCCAATCCTATCACTAATTAGCTATGTGATCTTAGGCAGGTCTCTACTGCCATGGGATCTCATCTATACAATGAGTGGTGGACACAATGATTTGAGGGCTCAGTCTGACTTTCATATTTTGAGTCTATGATTCAGTTCCATGGTGAATTAAAATAGACCTGAGCAAATAAATTTAAAAATAAACTCAATCTTCACATTTTCTTAATAAAAAACATATTACAGTTTCAGTATATACCTCAAATAAAGAGAAATTTTTTTTTTCATAATATTATTTGGATAAGCAATATAATCCAAAATTCCAAGAATAAGTCAAACTTTTCTGCAACAACTGAATTTTTAATGCCAAGAAATGCTATCGTTCTGACAGGTACACAGATAACATTATTATTCTGACTTTTCTACATGCTAAAATATTTATAATTAAGATTTAAAAACTTTATAAGTGTTAACCTTCCTTAGGGCTGACACTAGGATCTGAAGACCTAATAATGTCTTCTTGAAGTTTTCTGTGTTTCAATTTGCTTCATTTCTTTCATATTAACTCTTACTTCCCCATCCATCTCTCTTCATAGTTGCCAGTATTTAAGGAAAGGTTTTCTAGAAAACTGTCAATAAATCATTCTCTTTATTAAAAATCCCTTCACTTCACACAGAGGCAAAGAATCATATCCATTTAATACACCAACCCATCTTATTTAGGGCCAAATCAAAGTAGTAGGGCTACATGTAGAGTCTGCATATAGATATGAAAAGCTGACTGGAATCCTCTTAATGCTTTATCAAGGTTATTGTGGTCATGATCAGACAGCTGCTATTCTCTGCAAGTTTAATTTTCAGCATTATAGCCCATTAACTTGTTATATCTTAGAGACCCTTTCCTTTGAGATTTCAAAGGCCAATAAGAGTCTTCAAGGTCTAGGTGGCACATTAGGTACTGTAATAGATAAATGAATATGGGAAAGAACTGGGGGCTCAATTTCCATTTGAAAAATTGTTTCACTGAAAGTTACAAACAGAATTTGTGGTACCATCTTCCATGGTGATAGTATTTTTCTGATAGTGAGCAATCTGCTGGGCCTATTTTGTATGTAAGTGAAGTTGGAAGAATGGGCTAATATCAGAATGGACATAGACTAATAAGAAAGTAGCAGTTACAATGTGGGGTGGGGTTGGGAAGAAGATAGAATCAAGACATTTTGGAAAACATTCTTAGGGATAACAGCAAGGAGGCTGGGCATTACTTATGGAATAAATAAAATAAATCATTATTTTAAAGGTAGTAACTACATAGTGTCAGACAAGCCTAGGTTCAAGTACTGTGTCTTCAATGTACAAACTATGTAGGTTTGATTGAGTAAGTTAGTTACCCTCTATAAGCCTCATCTTTTTTCACCTGCAAAGGGGAATAATACTACCTATTTCCCAGGGTTGTTAAAAGAGATAACAAATTATATATAAAATGCTAAGCACAGAGTCTGACATTTAAATGCTCAATAAAGAAAGCTATTATTGTTTGCTAGTACATAGAAATCATCTCAGTAATTCAAGTCGTATCAAGACCTGCCCATCAAACTTTGAAACTAAAGTTTTGACTGAAACTCCATAGCAAACTCCTCAGGAAGTGGAATTAGTAATTGTAATATTTTAAAATATGCTAATTTGTCTGGCCACCATTAGCTGATGTGATTGGGGATAGAATTGTGAAGAAAGAAGATTTTACATGTGATTAGACTGTAAGAACAGCCCAGTAAAGCCAGGCGCAGAGGATACTGTAATTTAGGAATTTCTGTGTGTACTGAGTTATTTCATTGAAATATATTGAGCACTTTCTGTGTACAAGTGCTATACTAGGTGATGCAAAGGTCACACAAATAGTAAATATTGACAAGTTGTTTCTAAAATTTATATGCAAATGCAAATGGCCAAGAATAACTAAGGTAATATTAAAGAATAACAACAAAACTGGAGGGTTTACTATCAGAGGTCAAGATGTGACAAAAACCTACACACATATGGTCAAGTTATTTATGACAAAGGATGTAACAAAATGGGAAATATATATTTTAATAAATGGTGCTGGGTCAACTGAAAAAAGAAAATTTTAAAAATTAAATTAAAAAAAGAAAACTCTCACCTCTACCTAACACATACACACAGATCAAATGGGTTGTAGATCTAAATGTGAAAGGTAAAAATGATAAAAATTTTAGAAGAAAACCTAAGAAAATATCATCATGACACTGTGAGGCACAGATTTCTTAAGTAGAATGTCAAAACACCAACTATACAAGTCAAATATTGATAAACTGGAATATATTAAAATTATGAACCTTTGTTCATCAATAGACATCATTTTTGAAGTACAAAGGCAAGTCACAGAGTAGGACAAAATTTCTGCAACACACGTATCAAAGGACTTGTATCCAGAATTTATACAAAACTACAAATCATTAAGAAAAATAAATGAAACCCAGTAGAAAAATGAGCCAAAGACTTGAACAAGCACTTTACAACTAAATGGCCAATCAACATATAAAAAATGCTCAATTCCAATTCCCCTCCTAATTATATACCCAATAGAATACATGTATTCATTGTATAGATTCACCAAAAGATATATACACTTTTTTTTTAGTTATCAAAAATCTGAAAGCAACCCAAATGAATAAATTTGGTATGAGAATAAAGAAATCACAACTATATAAAACAATGTAACTCTCAAAAACATGCTGAGTGAAATAAGTCAAATAATAAAGAATGCATACTGTATGATTCCACTTATATGAGGTTCAAAAATAGAAAAAACTAATATATGATGTTAGAAGTAAAGATAATGGTTACCACCCTTGGCAGGCAAGTGACAAAGAGGGCAGGAGTAGGTTTCTGGTAATGCTCCTTTTCTTTCTTTCTTTCTTTCTTTCTTTCTTTCTTTCTTTCTTTCTTTCTTTCTTTCTTTCTTTCTCTTTTTAAAAAAAATCTTGGTAGTGGTTATACAGGTGTGTCCACTTTGTGAAAATTCACTGAGTCAGTTTGAGGATCTCCTGAATATTATATTAGGAGGAGATGATTATATTCATAGAGAGAAAAGGGTGAATAAAGTCCTCTGTTTACAGACAGAGTCTTAACCCTTATTTTCTGATATAAAAGAAACAGCAAATTCTAATAAAAAAGATTTAAATTTTTGTCATGGAACAGCCTTAGCCTGTATCTTCACTTGAGAACCTATGGCCACATACAAACAATTGCTCCCACATGCCACTACTCCAAACAAGGTTAGAGCTCCCTCTAGCACTTTTAACTAAGGAAACACCACAGGCTCTTACAGGCTGACACAGTTTGGTGCTGCCCACGGTTAAGTGCAATATGGTGATTTTTATTTTTAATTTGCTTTAATTGTTGCTATGATATGAATAATTAATAGACTGCCTATGCTAGTTTTGTAAAGTTCACAATACAGAAAGCCAGGAGAGAAATATCTACTTAGAAAGGGGGCTTAAAAATGGTTATAACTGTTATAATATTAGAGAATTTGGAATATTTATTCATGATTTGTAGCAACATTATGTCCAAACAAAGAAACATGCTACCAAGCACTTCCTACTAAAAAATTCTTCTGGACTTCACCTATTTTTCTCTTGAAGGCTGCATAACCATTGTACCTATAGTACTGTATAAGAGCAAAGTAGGTCAGTGTTAGGAGAACCTTGCACTTTGGTGGAGATGAGAAAGGTTTGGCTGTAAACACTTAACCTAGTTCCATCCATTCTAAAACAAGTATTTATTAGCATTAAATAACCCCCTGGACAATAGAGACCTATTCAAATTGAAGCCTGTATTCTTTTCCCATGTTTGTAAACTCCCTTCTCCACTGAAGCCTTAACCATCGGAAATGATATCAATACTTCCACTTGGCAATGTCTATTTCATGTTTGGATATTGCCAGAAAGTATAATTTACATATGATATTATAATCCTACACACTCCAGGCAGAATTTGAGCAGGCTCTAAAAGTTCAATGATTATAATACAAACATCTGGGAATGCAGCCAGAAATAAAAGGGGCTTCATTTTTCATTGTTGGATTTTAAATCTTCCCCACCCTGAAAGAAGCTGCTTTTCAACACTCTTGTTAAAATTAACACAAATATAAAACCAACTATAATTAATAAGTTTATTGAATCAAGAGAGACTGAGAGAATGAAAAAGAGGCTGTAAAGAATCACTTTAAAAGTAAATTCATTTTAGTGAAGACTACTCTTATTCATTCTGCATTCTAAAATTAAGAATTTTTTTGAGTTATAACATGAAATAAACATTCCCTATCAACTTTTGTTTTTTTAGCATATGGACTGCTCAAAAAGTATGTTCATAATGAAAGGAAACTTTAGCAGTTTCCAAGGGAAATTTTTCCATTGCTTTCTTTTAGCATTCTAAGTGGAGATTATACAAGTCACTACAACTTCCTTTCTCATGCTCTGGTTACACACAAGCTCTCCTTGGCCAAAGATAGTAGTAACGCCACAGATATCAGTCCTGGATCTTTCCCGCACATACCACAAAGACATTATACCTAGTCACCACTTAGTGTGGTTTTGCATCCTGTCTGCTGGTCACATTAACATGGACACATTCATTCCAAAGGCAGTTCAAACTAGGGGTAAAATATTGTCTGAAAACAGTTATTCATTAACCTACTGAGAGCCTCAATCATGAGTTGTTTTTTTCCTAAGACAGGATTCACTACTGCTTCTCTTTCAATTCACCTAGTAGCTTCTGGGAACCATATATCATGAACTAGAACAAGAATGACAGATCTAAATTAACACGACAGAAAAGCTATTGAATGATGCCTCATGGTTTCTCCACTCCACTCTCTTTTGTGGCATCCAAAGGCTTCAGAACCCTGGCATTAATTAAGCAACAATTTTATTACACACAATCAAAGCCTAAAAAGCAAAGCCTAACAGACAGCGAGAGGAGATTACAAAGTTCAATTAACAGTTTTACTTTTTTTGTGGTTGCTCATTGAGGTGTTTTTAAATTTTATCATCTCATATGGAATGCGGAAAAGGAAAATACTATAAGTGCAAAAGAAGAACACAAACCTTAAACATCTACTGTATCATGATTTTACATAACAATTTCCATACTTCTGTGTTTTCCAAATTCCGGCTACTTGTCAATAAATTGTTAACATTTAATAGGCATCATAGAGAACTTTTTAGATAATCTCCCCCATTTGCTATCTACCCTAATTTCTATGTACTAAAATTTATAATACACAGTGGTTGAAAGCATAGCCATGAGGCCAGACAGTCCGGGTTCAAATTCTAGTTTTGCAACATGTTGGGCAAGTTGCTTGACCTCTCTTGAGTTTTAGTTTATTTTTATGTAAAATGGGGTGGTAACTTAATGAAATTGTTGTGAAGATTTGAGTGAGAGTGTATATAAAACCCTTGGCCCAGTGTCTGACACACTGTAAATAAACAATAGTGCAAAAAGGCTGTTAAATTTGGTGGCACAAGCTCTGGATTTTAATAATTGAAAAAATATATTTAGCAATTTTTTTGTTTATAAGTCAATCAGACTAGACATATGTAATGTGAAGGCTGATCTTTCTCAAGTTAAAATTAGTCCTATTCAAACTCTACAATGAAAGCAATTTATTTTGCATTAAATGTGCCTTTTTTGTAAGTAACTTTTATCACACATTTTCAATGGAGGGGAAGCAGGAGAGTCTAAATGAAGTTTCAAAAAGCACTTCAAAACCTAAACTGACTAAAAAAAAAAAGTTATGAAGTTTCAAAAAGCACTATTAATAGTATTAATTGACAATCAATGGCAACCTAAACATTTGACTAAAAAAAAAAAGTTATATAAAGCTCTCACTTAGAACTTACCCTTATTGTATGATCTCATGTTATAATGTTGAGACAGTGGCTTCTACAGTGTCCCAGGCTACATGTATTTAAATTTACAATACTCAGTACCCAAATTTTTGAAAAGCATCCCATATCCACAAAACTGTATCATTGCAAATGGAATCTACTGTAATCTGGATACATGTGGTATCTATACCTACTCCTTTACATTCATAACAAAATATAAAAAATAGCTGTATTTCTTGGACTTGAGTAAGGGAGAAATAAAGAAATAACAGAGAAAAATATAAAGAAAACTCTTCAACCTATAAGTTTTAAAGTCTAAAATGACACTATATTAATCCTATAAAAAAATAATATATGTGTATATATACATAGCAAAATTCAAGGAAACTGATTTTTTTAAAAAAGTCCTTTAATTAAACTGTCAGGTTTATAAGTACTCCAACTATGAGAATAAGAGAAAATACACAAACTAAAAATGAACCTCACGCATAGATGTAAATAAAGCCACTCTTTAGGTTGCCCATTAATCCACAAGTGGCATATTCATCTTATTTACAGTATTATACCCCCTGCCATGATATTCCATTACAGAGTCACGCTACACACTCCATAGTTAACACTGTAGGCACCATCTCTTTTTAAACATTGTTTTCTCTCTATATTTCCCTTTTGGCTTGTGCTTACAGGTTTAAAAAACAAAACAAAACAAAACAAAACAAAAAACTACTTCATAATTAAATGTCTAATGCTATTAGATATTCTAAGAAAAAGCAGATAAAGAAGTGATGTCTGAGGTATAAAACAATTAAATTTATGTTTATTTTTCTAGAAATATTTCAACATTCCTGTTTGTCACGGTCTTAATGCTCCATGTGAGCAAGTGTTTCTTACATATTTTACAAGTCTGAGCAAGAAATTTATGTTAACCGTAACTATCAAAAACTTGTATTCTTTCCATTAGAGAATATCCAGGGAGATTTTATATACACATACATACACAAAATAATATTCCTGTTTGTTTGTTTTAATTTGCTTTTGATGAATGTATTTCTTCTTAATCACTCACTCTTGTCCCGTCTCTTTTCTCTGTCTAAAACAGATAAAGTATTTTAAGGCCTAACCATTAACTCTGTGATACCCTCATCACGTCTTCACAATTACCAAACTCTCTAGAAGCATGCAAACAAACATAAAAATATGTACTGGAGTGTAATCAGAGCCTGGGCTTTGAAGCCTTAAAGGACATTTTTTTTTAACTGATAAAATTAATTACCAGGAAAAATTAATTTTTGGTATAAAAGACTGCTAATATATGCTTATACTATAAATCTTGACACAGACAGTAGGATAAAATCTATATTCCAAAACAACTTCTAAAACAATTACTAAAGTATGAACCACCACCTCGAACCAGCTGTACTGGACTCATACTGTTCCCCTCCTTTTATATGTAGAACCATGGTAAAAGGAGCCATGAGGTCATCTTAAATCCTTTAAGGACCTATATATTTAGATGGTAGGTGATTATTACTGAATAAGCATTTAAAGTTAAATAGTAGAATTATAGACTAGGTAACTCAAAATAGATAGTTAAGTTTTTTGAATATAGTACTTGGCTCAGTTCAGTCAGAACAAGATATTTTATAAGCAGTAGAGAGGGGTGGGGGAAGAGGGAGATAAAAATATAACATTTACTAGATGGCATAAGTGCTACGGAAATCAAATGGAGAAAAGCTATAGGTGCTTTTTAGTGTGAGACCAAATATAACGGTAGGAAAGATACACAGGGCCTCCAAATACTAATTGAAAGACAGTGGGGTGCAGTAGAGCAAGGACTCCAAAGTCAGATAGATCTGAGTTCAAAATTTGACTCTACAACTTAGAGATGTGAAAACTTGAGAAAAGGTTTAACTTCTCTAAGCTTCACGTTCCTTACCTGCAAAGTAAGGGTAAAATCATCTATCTGATCAGGTTCAAATAAGGATCGAAATATATAACACAGCACTATAGCGCCTAAACACAGGGGCTTAATAAATGTTAACATATTCTCTCTACTCCTCAAACTTTGAGTAGTACAAAACTGGAAAAAAAAAAAAAGATAAAGGTCTTCAACCTGGAAGATACACAAAAAGGAGTATGACATTTTTCCAATTCCTCACACAGAAATGTATCCCCAAATGAAAAACTGGGGGTGGACTGGGAATTTGGAAAGGATTACAATAGCCTCAGGGAGTCAACTGGTTCCAAAAATAAGAACTTTAAATAAGTGTGTATTGCGTGAGCTCCAAGGACCAGACTAATGAAAATTTCTCTAAAGTGAACCCTATTGGTGAGGTTTGGGATTAGCAGAATTTAAGGTGACTTGGTAACTCTAGCTCTGTTAAGAAATTAAAAAAGGAATTTCTTGCTCATTCAGTTAAACATTTCTGTAATTACTAGTATAAAAAAAAAAAGATGCTCTCAAAAAAGGGACGTCTATTTTAACACAGATAAGAAGCAAATCTTACAGAAAAGAACTTTTTAATAGCAAGAACAAATACTGGCAAGGTCATTAAAACAAATGGAATTCCAGAATCAAAGAAAAAGAGAAAAATACAATTTTATTTTTGTAGAAACTTGGTAGAATACTAATTTAAATTCATAGCTCATTTGCCTTATAAGCTGAAGTCATGACACAAGAATAAAATTTTACACGTATGGATCCTGAGCTCATGGGTACTGAAAGGTTCAAAAGGAGAGCTCAGGTTTCACAAGCTTTGTAACTGATCTATTTATACCATATAACTAAGAACATATTTATTCATGGAGAGCTTCTGAGCCCAAGCTTTTGAAATTGTCAAACTAGGAGAGATAAGAATGAAAAGTCACAAAAATCCATAAAAGCTGTAAGGATAAAAATCTCTTCCAGATTAAGGAATGCAGAAAAGTATAATGCAAAATTCTAACAAGTGTCCTTTAAAATAGTAATATACACAGTACCACCATTCTCTTAAAGAATGTAGGGGGGTAAGTCCTAGAGACTATTTAGTATTAAATCATTGATTCTAAAATACTGATACATATAAGGCTAGATGAAAGTTTTCAGGAAAATCTTACTATCAGTGGAAAAAAAACCCCAAACCTAATCTAAAGAGTTTGGAAGGAAGCGAAGTAGGGGATTTGATACTAGAGAGGAAGTGTCTTTGTTAGGTATGTTCTGCATAATATCAGGAATTTATTTTTTAAATACAGTATCTTAGGACTGCAAGACTAGAATCACCATTAGTTATACATATTATGAAAAGGTCCTATTAACTATGGTGAGAAAAGATCGCCTTACACCTAACTTGAATATTTTGTGTTATACTTCAGGCTCTTTCCTGCTAATTCTGTACTTAGGTAGGTACCTGATAACTGATTTTTCTACATATTAATACTTAAACGCCCAAGTCAATTAACTGTTAATATCAAGAAAACAATTTATTTTACACATCTTTGAAAGATATCTGTATTCACATTTTCGTAGCCTACATTAAATTACTTACTTTTACAGTAAGCCACTAAACTTAAAGTATAAAGACTAAAATACTGTAAATCCTGATGGCCTTTAATACTTTCTCAAACTTATGGCCTGCAAAAGAAGGCCTGGAAAACAGGCACTAATTTGGTAGAGAAAATCTGGCATGTTAATGCCTTCCATAGCTTTATACCACATTTTCCAATATTACAGGAATGATCAATGAGGTCACAATTTAGTAGTATGACTCTAAGTGGATGAAACAAACCTTTAGTTGCAGTTACAGCATAGATTTCCTCCCACCCCCTATGAACACCGTTCATTGATATTCAATTCTCAATTATATAAGTTGAAACAACATGGCCCTTAACACTGAGAAGTTAATGTCAAATTTCCTAATAAACAGAATCAGGAAAGAAACTCAATTTAAATATACCATAGCTTACTTCCGGTATTTTGTTGTTTTAAACAACTCAAACTGATAGAAATACTCCAAACCAGAAAACTCTCATGCTTACAACTAAATTGGCGGGGTGGGGTGAGGGGAGGTTGACAAAGCAGACCTTTATAAATTTAATTTCTCTGGCTACGTGATTTTAAAAAATCCAAAAGTTAAAACTCTGACTGCAATGCCAAAGAAAGTGTGCTGATAATTAACACATCAACCATATTTGTGTAATTATTTTGGAAGGGAGGTGGTATTTCTTAAAGTCTAAACCAGCTCTTCAGTGGAAACACAATGCCTGAAAACTGCAAGAAAAATGTGATGTTAAAACCCACATTATTTTTTTCTTTCCCTTTTTAGAAATTGTGCCTGGCATTGTGCAGCCACGGTGCTGCCTTCATCCCTCCCTCTGTTTCCAGCCTTGCTAATTAAAAGGTTGATCACAGAGCAGTGCTCTTCTCATTAATTTCAGTGTTCCGATTGGACAGGATCCCTGCTTACCCCACCTGATCTTTTCACACTGTTGAAGTTAATGTGACAGGAGCCCAAAGATGGATTACCTGCTGCCATATTGCCCATCGCCTCCAATCAGGAGCTATCTGTGTAAACTGATTGTTCTAATTTGCTCTCATTATTTTTACAATATCAGGAGAAAATAACGCACACAGCTCACTGTCAAAGCCATGAAAATCAGCCATTAGTTAAACCCAGACACTGAGTGGCTTTATTAGAGGTACTGCAGTTTATTGATGTAGCTCCAGTCAAACAAGGCGGCTTTTGCTTAAGTAGAAGGAAATGCTTACACTGAAAGTAAATATTTATTGTAATGATACCCACAACAATATGATATTTTGAAGAATCCTGTTCTTATTTCAAAAGCTTGGTTTGGACATAAATTAACAACGATGAAGAGTTGGGTTGACATAAGAATGTAGATAACATTTAATGCATACTCAGTAGCATGAAGATGTTTATTAACTCAAATCTATGAGTACTCTTCACCTCCTTTTACCTCGTATAAACAAGAAACTCTATTGTCACTACAAATACTAAACAGTCAATAAATACTGGAGGTTCTATTTTCTCCATATAACAAATATTTTTCTAAAACAAAAATTTTATGACAGGAATCAAAATTATTTCTGCAATAATCATATGTTTAGTTTTAAATAAGAAAAACTCCATTTTTGTACAATGTAAAGATTCGACCAGACAGATTACTAATTCTAGTATCATAGATATTCACAGTATATTTCAGAATTGGAAAATGAGCAGTAGAGTAAGGCCAGCTAAACAAACAACAAGCTGGGTTTTAAAACCTTTCAGTAAGAGATGGTTTCTTAAAGCAGAAGGCAGAACTCTGCAGAAAGGTTTGATACTCAATGAGATAATATGTTTAAAAGATGCATCCTGGGCACAAAGAAAATATATTTTCCTGTTACAAAGAAAATGCTAAACTCTAGAAGAAAATAGATCTAACTTTGTATTTCTAAGCTTGCCTATGAACATTTTGTAAAAATGTTAGCTAAATGCTGCCTGAACAGCATTGGCAGAGGGTGGGGGCTAGAAAAGGAGGGTATAAATAATAGAAACCTATGCCTTTTAAATAAAGGAATTTAATCCACACATTCTTCCCCCTCCCCCCTGCCGCCCCCGTTAGTATTAGAAGGAAACATGGCTTCCTCCTGTTTTCTTTCTATACTAACATTCCTAGGTAATGTGAAGGCAAGAGTATGCCCTTCTTGCTGCTCCCCTTTTAATGGCCACTTTTCTTTTTCTAAGAAACGTGTGCCATGCTTTTCTCCTTAAAATTCCTGCACTAAAAGATTGCACCATACTGCACTCCGCAAAACGTGCTGATGGCGCCAATTACAAGCCCCCAGCCGAATGCTCCAGCCCCCACCATTCGGGCAGATTTATGCGGACTCTTGCCGACGTTATTACAAGTCAGAGTTTATTGGGAAATTGTTACATTATGCGGAGTGTCTAACAAATTGCTTATGCTGCTATAATTGGATTACAACAGCCGCTTGCTCCCACCGGTAAGATTAGGCAAGTAGGACTCCTGCCGATCTCTGAGCGTTAGCAGTAATTTTATTTGCCTTGCCTCTCTCTTTCCTAACAACATGCCTCTCTCCCTGCCAGCTGTCTGCTGAAAAGGCACAGGCTTGTTCCTTGGCCCTAACAATGCAATTACAGCCCCGCAGATCGCACTGTTTGTGCATTAAGTACAGAGCCAAAACGAGGCGAATTGATCGTTTGACTTTTGGAGAAGCCATATGATCTCTTGGTGCGGGTGATCTGACATGCATCAGCAGGCAATACTGCAGTCAGTTCTTGATGAAGAACTTCCTTCCTTCACCCCTCTCTTCCCCAACCTTTCCTTTTTCACTGAAGAAGATACTGACTGGGCTCATCTCATGCTAATCTAGATCAATCTACAAAGACAAACTCAATCTTATTAGCTCCCTGGCTAGAGAGAAATGCGAATAGGTTCTAGCATCTTGAAGCTCTCAGTCAGATATATCAGTGGTTCACAACAGTTGAACTGCTGCTATCTTAAAAAAAAAAAAAAAAAGGTTCATAAAGAGTTCATTGAGGAAAAAAAAGTTTACAGAAACACTGGGGTTGCAGTTCAAAAGAACTGTAGAAAGTTTTGGGTTTTGGCAAATATAACTGCCTTGGAAAGGTTTTGTTTATAAGCTCTGTCTATATTCAAGGGGCCATCAGGAAATCGGCACTGAAACCCGTGTCCTGCCTTTCTCCAGATCTGCTCCGCCAAAGATGCTGGCGGCCAACGTGAAGAATCAATGCAGCTGACTTCAGGCTTAAAAAAGCCAGTCTGATCCTCACTCAGGGTAAAGTTTTAAATATATTTTGTCGACAGCTTTCAGTTTCTTGTTTCTTTTTCTTGTATGTTTAACAATGAGTGCAAGGTAGCAAGGAGACTGTGCAAGCTGTTACTCTGACTCTCAGGCATAATTCATGAAGATTCTCACTAGGGTCTAGGCTTTTTTTTTTAATTAACTTTCTTGAAATGGTTGAAAATGACATTGAATTTTACCAATTTTAATACAGACCAGGATTCCTGTTTACACTTTCCCCTCCAATGGCATATGCTACTTTTTAGAGTCCTTAAAGCTGATTACACAACAAATGTGCAGTCAATCTGCTGATCCATTTTGGTGCACTATGTCTAAATATCATACACATCTACAAGGTTATGTATTCTTGTATCCTTAATCTGACAAACGCACAAACTCTTTTCTATAACAACGGTCCTTGATTCTATTATTACTTCAAAGTGAGCTGGAGAAGTCACTCTGCTAGTATTTCTCACCACCTCATTGTAACCCTCACTAACACTCATTAAATTCATATGAACATTTGAAGACGAAAGAAAAAATATTACTTCTGAACTTTATTACTGCCTCAGTGATAAGCTTAATGTGTAACACATTACACTCCAGAGTTTTTCCAACCACATCAGCCTCAGTTACATGGTTAAATCTAAATAGATTCTTCACAAAGCTAATATTTAGACCCAATAGAGGAGCCTGTGCTACTTGTGGAACACTGTATTAAAGAAGCCTGTTAACATGTAGTTTAAAACTCAAAAGAAACTCTGAACAGCTGAAATGCCTTATAAATAGCACAGACCCAGAGGAAGTGCAAACGTCTGCATTGTGAATTGTAGATCTTAATTACCGACAATGGCTGGTACAGCAAGTAGGAAGGAAAAAAAGTGAAACAGTTGCACTGTTCATGGTTGGCAATAATTCTTCAGGAAAATATTTACTATCAATCAGTTATGAGAAAAGGGACTCTGTGCTCGTAAAACAGCACGTTGCTTCTCATACCAAGACCATTTTGCTTCAGCATAATCTGAATTTAAACAGCTTGTTTCCTGCGGATATAATTTTGGAAATAAATAAAACAAGTCTTCTATCAAAATCTGGAGTGAGTGGAGAGGAACATCACATTTTTCTGTCTCAGTCAGTTACAAACGGATTATTAGTCTCAAGTAAAAAACAATAACAAACAACAACAACTACAATATAGAATATCTACAAAGGACTATTGAAGGGGTTTTATTTTCAAAAATAGAGGCAGAACTTCTTCCTACCTGAGCAGAAACTGAGGTAGATGTGTTCAAACAACTCAACTTTCTCTGTCTCTCTCTGTCTCTCTCTGTCTCTCTCTCTGCGGGGGTGTGTTTGTTTGCGTGTAAGAGTAAAGGTAAATTAGGGAAAAGCCTGAAACCAAAAATTCCAGTAATATTTAAATCAAGTCAATTAAAAGATAACATAAAGGATTAATGCTCTTCATTCTTCCAGTTAGTTTTCTTTACCAATTAAAACACATCATGAAGGTTGACAATTAGGCAAGCAATGTAAGGTTGGCAATGTAATTATTGATTTTAAAGACTAAGTTGGCAGTCAATAACAATTGTCCTTTTAAAGCTACAATAAATACAAAGCTCGTCATGTCCCACACACAAATCTCATGAACTACAGGGCTATACTTAGTAAGAAGAAAGGCTTTGGAAGAAAATGAAAGACATTTTAGTGCCTCCAAATATTACTTGGGATTAAGTTATTACTTGGGTAAAAATGGACCTCCCTTCCCTCCATTTTTATTTCTAATTATTTTCTCTTAGGCCACATTCTTCAAGTTAGAGATTGAGAAGATTATTATTTACCTAGGGTGCCTAGTAGTAAGTTTTACAACTTTGTTTTCTCGTATTCTAAAGAGGACTAATGGGTCCCTTTTCACAGACCTATTGTAAAACAATTATTGTAAGGTATCTCTGGCAATGAAGAGTCACATACAGCGTACTATATAGGAAACCGAATGTAACGACATTGCTGTTTTTAAGGGAATAAACTGGTATTGTCTTCTCTAAAACTCATATAAACAGTATTCAATAATAAGGTTTTAGACTTTAATTACTATCTCCATCCAAACCAAAGTCACTCCTATCAGAATTAACTGCTCTGAACTAGAGACAAAAATGGTTGATACCGCTATATTACAGTTGCTCTCACATGGAGATGATTGGACGGACATTCAAGGCCACTTTGGAGAAAATCTTAATCAACAGACACTGTACCAAGTTAAAATCCACTGCAGCCATATCAAGTACAGCAGATAAAATTATTCAGTTAAGGGCTAAGGTAGAGAATAGGAAATAGGGACAAGCTTTCAGACCTACAGAAATGATAGGAAATCATTACTTTTCAAGGTCAAGCAATACATGAGGCCAACAGAAACAGCACAGAATCATGAGATACATATCATACATGTAAATAAAAAAGGGAAAACTCTTTCCCTATTCCTATGGTATTGGTACCTCACTGGGAGCTGTTGCAAAAAAAAAAAAAAATCTTTTCAGCTACATGTTTTTATTTGCCATTGTTCAACTGTTTATTTGGCTTAACTCTGAAGTAATGAACCAGAAGATAGGATGTGGGCCAATAAAAGGAACCAGAAAGTTAGGTGGGCTCTAATTGAAAATCATTATTAAATTAGGGTATTTAAGGAGACAATGAAAGGATATAGGTGTCAGAATAATGTTAAAATAGCTAGAATGGGATGAGAGGGTCACCATCTGGGAGCAGCAATGAGGAAACTTATTTCCTCATCCAAGAGCATAGAAGAAATTATGCTATTATGCCAGGAGCCAGAAGATTTCTAATACTGCAGCACTGAAGTAGAGAGTGGGAGAGGAAAAAAACACCACATCATACAGACCCACACTAACATAACTATGTAGCTTGGAGATCCTGGCTTACAAAGTATGGAGAAAACAAAAGGAACAGATGCTCACTTGGCCAGCTCTCAATGAAACTCATTAAAATTGTCACCCTGTCCTTGGATCGGTGCTCATGTTAAAATTTTACCTTGTTTAGCCAGAAGTCACCCACTTGTGATGAAGCTGAGCACAGTGTGGCCAAAAAGGAGACAAATTATTTTTTAAGGCCCAAATAAGGTCCCCCATTTCAATGTACAAATGCTTGATATAAAATAGGGTCAATCAGCACTTGCTAGTTGTAACTAAATGACTGAAAAAAATATATGTAATTTATAATATTCATATTTTTCAACAAATTATTGACATTCTAATCTAAGAAACAATTAAATGATCAACTCTATCTTTTTAACTATATTTTTAAATAAATTCTAACATATATGGATCATTTCAATGGTATTTTCTATGATATATTTTCAGTTGATAAAGTAGATATAGAGAACACTGCATGTTTTAAGAAACAAAGTAAAAATAATAAGAAATATTTCTGTCCTTTGATTTTTATAGCAAAAGACAGAGACTACATAATACCAGGTCTGGCTCTAATAATAACAGTAAGTAACTAAGAGCCTGAGTATATAATATAGTAGATTAAACTAAAATAGTTAAAGTTGGTAATGTTTTAACAGTGACAAATCCTGGAATAATGATAAAGGCAGTAATTTTGCAGGTATACAAAGCAAAAGTCTAGAACTAGAGCCTATACTTGAATTTTACTTATTCCTGAAATAATCAAAATGGATAATATATATTTAGGTCAAAGTTCCTGAGTAATTAGAAATACTTAGAAAATCTGCGAAATAGTTGATACAATTATTAGATTGTAAGATTTCTGATATATAAGATTATTTTTGTATCTAGGCTATAGATAGGGTACACATTTACACATGAGAAAGAGGTAGTTCATATGTATAATTTAAATATACTTGTCCACTCATCTCAAGATCACTGAAAGGAATATTTCTATCATTAGCCCCTCAATAAATAACAATAGTGATATAATAACTATTTCCTATATTTCACAATCCTTGCAATGGTATACTCTATACTTAATTACATTTAAAAGCTATGAACAAACTTAAAAAAATATTGTATATTTTCTTAAACAAATATTATTTATTTGTGGTAATCCATAATTAGTGTCAAGCAACAAATGTGATTTAAACTAAAGTGTGACCAGAATACATAATCAAAAAATTCTGCTGCCACTGAAGAGATGGAGACTCTAACTTGAAATCTAAATTGGATAAAATGATGTGTGCTGTATTTTTTAAATATGAAATCCTGTAATAGTCTTTAACAGCAATACTGAGTAAAGATGTCTATGGATAAGGCATTGTTATGATGTGGTTTAACATATATTGATGAGTAAGTATATATTACTTACTTTGGCCACACAATTTTCAGTCTTCATAGCAGTGCTTGCTAGACATACTGTTTCTTGGTTTAAGCAGAGTCTGGCACAGCTGTTGTAAGTCTGTAAAGAAAATTTTTTGGACACAGGTTTAAATACTGAAATACTATCATACACAAGTTTTCAAATTCTACCCTATTTCTCAAAGTCAATACACAAATAGATCCTATGTGTAAATTCCAGATTTATGGGAGCTGAAGGACAAGGTAAACAGGGGAAAAGCAAAGAAAGTGAGAGCCCATAAAAGCTACTGTTGTTCCCATGAACAAGTATGTAAGCAGCAGTGGTTCACTGTATGTAAGGTATGGGTATTACTTATTAAAAATTGGTCAAAGTACTTGAATAGACATTTCTCCAAAGAAGATATACAAATGGCCAACAAGCACATGAAAAGATGGTCAACATCACTAATCATGAGGGCAACGCAAATCAAAACTGCAATAAGATACTACTTCATACCCATGAGGATGATTACTAGTACATCACCACCAACAACAAAAACAAAACAGAAAACAAGTGTTGGGGAGGACGTGGAGAAATTAGAACGCTTATGCACTGTTAGTGGAAATGTAAAATGGTACAGCTGCTGTGGAAAACAGTATGGTGGTGGTTCCTTAAAAAATTAAAAACAGAATTACCATATGATTTAATAATTGCACTTCTGGGTATATACCTCAAATAACTGAAACAAAGTCTTTAAGACATATTTGTACACTGTATTCACAGCAGCATGATCCACAACAGCTAAAATGTAGAAGCAATCCAAGTGTCCATTGATGGATGAAGGGATAAGCAAAATGTGGTATATACATACACTGGAACAGTATTTAGCTTTAAAAAGGAAGGAGATTCTGACACATACTACAAAATAGGTAAACCTTAAGGATGTTGTGCTAAGTAAAATAGGCCAGTCACAAAAAATACTGTATGATTTCACTTAAATGAGATATTTAGAGTAGTCAAAATCACAGAGATAGGAATCGAATGGCGGCTGCCAGGGACTAGGAGAAGGGAGGGAGTGCAAAGTTATTCTTTAACGGGTACAGAGTTTCAGATTTACAAGATGAAAAGAGTTATGGGAATGGATGATAGTGATGGTCACACAACAATGTGACTGTATTTAATACCACTGAACTGTACACTAAAAGCTTACTAAGATGATAAATGTTATATATTTTACCACAATTAAAAAAAAAGCACTGGTTGTATTTTATGGTAACAAACATTATTAATAACTGGCAATATATTAATAAAAATGTTTCCTTTTATTCTTAAGTTTTTACTGATGGTACAAATCATGGTTTTCAAACTTTAGTATGTATCAGAATGAACTGGAGAGCTTGTTAAAACACAGATTGCCAGGCCCCATCCACAGAGCCTCTGAGAATTTGCTTTTCTAACAAGTCCCCAGTTAATGTTGATAGTCTAAGAACACTATTTGAGAAGTACTGGTATAACATATGTGTGTCAAAATGAAAGAGAATAATCTGAAGACACAGGTGATTTCATAAAACAATAGAAAAGAATCCATTTTTTAAAATTCTAGATTTACAGAACAGTTGCAAAAAATGGTATCAGTTCCTGTATACCTTTCTCCCAGCTTCCCCTTATGTGACTGTCTTACATAACTACAGGACATTTATCAAAACTAAGGGGAAAATGTACAATATAAAGTAAGGAACTTGAGTTTCACCACTTTTCCCACTAACGTCCTTCTTTCTTTCAGGATTTAATCCAAGAACCCACATTGCATTCTGCTGTCATATCTTCTTGGTCTCTTCTAATCTGTTAAAAGTCCTCAGTTTTTTTCTTATCTTTCATGACTGATACTTCTGAAGAGTACTGATTGATTAATCTACAGAATGTCCCTGAATTTGGGGCTGTCTCGTTTTCTAATGATCAGATTGAGGTTATACATTATTAGGAAGGATACCACAGAGGTGATGGGTCCTCCTCGATGCATCAAGTCAGGAGGTATGCTGATGAATATTTCTGGTGACGTTAACCTTACTCACATGGCCTAAAGCCATGTCTGCCAAGATTCTTAACTGTAAGCTTAGTACTTTTTTCCTTTAGGAATAACTAAATATTGGGGAAAATACTTTGAGACTATGCAAATATTCTGTTTCTGCTTTGACTCTGCCTGTCCATTTTAGCATCCATTGCTAGATCTTGCCTTATGACAATTTTTTACTGTGGTATTCTAGTAATAATTTTAAAAGTTATTCTTTTTCTTATACATTTATTAACTTGAATTTTTCTGTAAGGAAGAGCTACGATTTCTCCTCCCATTTATTTATTCATTTAGTTATATCAGTAACAGATGCAAGGAAATTTTAAATAATTCATTTTGCTCAATTTTCATTCTTTAGAAGTAGACAAAATGAAATTTAAGAATACAAAAAAAATTATAAAATTGGTTTTCCATTTAAACAAGTTAAACTTTTAACATATATCCACTTAACTGTTTTATTCTTATATCATTTAGGTTGACATTATTTCAAAACATATTTTAAAAGAATAAATTGGGTTATTTGACATTAGCAAATAGAGACTATTGGTACATTTATATACTGGGCTTCTTCTGCAATTACTAATACCACAAACATTTACTATTCATGTACAGACAACATAATCTTTTAATATGAAACTCACTGTTTTTAAAAAAACATTTATGAAGTAATTGGTATATAATGAATAAAATAAAACTTTAAGCCAAAGAGTTCTGGTTCCAATAATGGCAGAGACATTTGTATTGGATTAACCCTCCTGAGAGAACAATTATAAACCATAGAAAAAGTATTTTAAAATAACTACTTAAAGGCAAGAGACTGACCTAAAGTAGGCAGAAACAGGGGGGAAGAGCAGACTGACCTTGAAAGAGGACAACCACTCTGGCTGAGATCCATATTTATGCACTTTTTTCCCTAAGGGTACTCATCAGTCCACTTCGTACAGGATGACTAAAATTCAATTAGAAAGCCACAGTCTATTGGCTTGAGATGTCATAGGATGGAGTTCAGGGATGCCATAGTGGCTGGAAATTGAGAAGAGAAATCATAGAAAATAGAAAGAGCCATGGAAAAGGGAAGAAGTATCAAAACATGTATATAAATTCCCCTCAAATCCATGGTTAACCCCTAAACTACATACATAAATGGGAGACTCCAAGAATTCTAATGTTAAGTAATAGCTAGAAGGCAGAAAGATCTGAGCAGTTTCTAGCTGCTGCCTATGAAGGGAGACAGGGTTTAGAATTTGATTCATACTAAGTGTGAGGGGCTTAATAAGCTAAAAACCTGGAAAGACCCTGCATTGAGACTAAAGAATAAGTCTTAGGGCTAAGAGATCTGCTTTAGGACTAAGGGCAAAAGCAAAACACACAACCCATTATAATGAAAGCAAATCCAGACTCTATGAAGTCACAGTTATCAGCCAGAAATGGGAAATTAAAAAAAAAAAATCCAGTCTCTGCTAGGTATCATTTACAATGTCCACTATATAATGGAAAACTTCTAGACATGAGAAGCAACAAATAAATAAGACTCATAGTCAAGAGAAAAAGAAACAAATAGAAAATGACCCTGAGTCTATGGCCATGCCACCCTGAACATGCCTGACCTTGTCTGATCTCAGAAGCAAAGCAGAGTCAGGCCTGGTTAGTACTTTGATGGGAAACCACCTAGGAATACCGGGTGCTGCAGGCATATAAAAGAAAAATGACCCTGAAATAATCTAGTTGTAGGAAATCAGCATAAAAAGGCTCTACAGAAGCTATAATAAACATGTTCAACAACTTAAATGGAAAATATGGTCACAAACGAAATTCTGACACAGAAAATTAATTTTCACTAGAAAAATGAAAACCTAAAATGAACCAAACAAATTCTAGAATTGAAAAGTAATGATCTGAATTAAAAATTGTAATTATCTAAACTGAAGAACAGAGAGAGAAAAAGAAAAAGCAATAACCAAAATCTCAGTCATCTGTGGGACATTTTTTAGTTATCTAACACGTGTTTACTTGGACACCCAAAGAAAGGAAAGCAAGAATGGAGCACCAGTTATAAAAAAGTTATAAAAAGTGACCAAATATTTCTATCATTTGGTGAAAACCATTGTCTTGCTGATCTTAGGTCCAACAAAGTCAAAATTGCTGAAAACCACAAAGACAAAACCTTGAAAGCAGTCAAAAAAAAAAAAAAAAGGGATGCTATATACATGAGAACAAAAAGGTAAATAGTGACAGACTTTTCACCATAATAAACAAGGAAAGCTTGTGCTGAAAGGAAAAAAATGTGAAACCAGGTTTTCTACTGGTAGAAAAGAGAATTCCAAATATGAAAAGGGAGAAATCTAGAACAAACTCTGCAGTATTAGATTGGAATTAGAGGTATTAATGGGAAGTCATGATTTTCAAAAAATATAAATATAAATGTAAAATAAAAATTAATGTTTAAATCTTGGCTTCTAAATGCCATTCTGCACTAAAAGAAACCATAGCTTCCTGGAAAAATGACTGATTCCAGGATTAGACAGGGGAAATACAAGGTGAAACTGTAAATACTCAAGGAATGATGGAGATATGTCAGAGGGGTACAGATGTCAGCCTAAAGGGGCTCTCATTAGCACAATATGCAATAATCTAGTATTAAAATAAGATATTAACAGAACACAATCTGTTACACATTTCTTGAAAGATACAAATTATCTAAACTGACACAGTAAGAAATAGAAAATCTGAATAGCTCTATATATATTAAAGAAATTGAAATTGTTATGAAAAATCATTCCATATAAATTAAAAAAAAATTTTAATCACACACACACACACACACACACAACACACACACAACTTCTGGCCCAGATGGTTTCACTGGCAAATTCTATTAATTTTTAAGGAAGAAATGACACCAGGATCATACCCAAAGACTTTTGGAAATTGAGGAGAAAATTTCCCAACTCATTCTGAGATCAGCATAACCCTGACACCAAAACCTGACAAGACTTCAGAAAAAAAATTACACACTAATATCCCTTTTGAACATAAATATTCTTATAGAGTTAGCTGATGTAATTCACCACACAAACAGAATAAAAGGGGGGAAAGCATTTGACAAAATACCCATTCATAATAAAAACCCACACCAAGATAAGAATAAAAAGGAACTTTTACTCAAAAGGGAACTCAATACCATTAAAGAAATTTTTTTAAAATTTCAACTAACATCATACTTAATGATGTAAGAGTTAGTACCATCTCTTCAAGACTGGGAACAAGGGCAAAGATGTCCTCTTACCACATCTATTCAACATTATAAAAGAGGCCATAGCCATGCAAATAAAGCAAGAAAAAGAAACAAAAGGCAAGTAAGTTGGAAAACAAGAAATTGTTTTTATTCACAAATGACAGGAAACAAGGTGAACAGTCAAAAATAAATTATATTTATATATTCTAGCAATAATCAGAGAAAAAATTACAACAGCATTGAAAAAATTCTAAAACTTAGGAATAAATCTAACAAGCTATGTACAAGAAATGTACACTGAAAACTAAAAAAAAATTTAAAAACAAATGTATATACCATGTTCATAGACTGAAAGACTCAATATTACTGAGGTTAATTCTATTCAAACAGATATATAGCTTTATTTATAGTTAAATTCCAAATAAAAAACTCCCAAACATTTTAAGAGAAATTGCTAAGTTTAAATTTTAAATAGAAATACAAAGTATCTAGAATAGCCAAAATATTAAAAATAAAAATATGGAGGCCTCACGCAACCTGATTTCAAGAAATATTAAAGCTACAATAATCAAGACAGTGTAGTACAGTCATCCCTCAGTATTTGAGGGAAATTGGTTTCAGGACAGACCTGATCCAAGGAAACCAAAAGCCGTGGATGTTCAAGTCCCTTATATAAAATGGCATGTTTGTATATAACTTACGTATATCCTCCAATATGCTTTAAATCATCTCTAGATTACTTATAATACCCAATGCAATATAAGTGCTATGTAAATGGCAATTATACTGTATTGTTTAGGGAATGATGACAAGGGGGGGAAAAATAACATTCAGTATAGACCCAATCATTGTAGGCTTAATTATATAGTACATGTCAGCAACGACACAACTTTTTTCCCAAACATTTTCGTTCTGCAGTTGGTTGAATTCATGGATGTGGAACTGTAGGATATGGGGGGCTGACTATATTTTGTGTAAGGACAGATACCTCTAAAAACAGAGGACCTTGAGCTTGTCAGTTGGTCTGGTCAGTACTGGCCTTAGATGCTGTTACCCTTTGCTCTGCATTCAACAGTAGCCTTTTCTCTAGAAGGTTTAGAAGTAGATTTATACAGCCAACGGTACAGCCGCTGGCACAGCCAACTGATTTTTGACAAAGGTACCCATGTAATTCAATGGAGAAAGGAAAGTCTTTTCAACAATAGTGCCAAACCAACTGAGCAAAAAAACTAGAGGACATTTCCATCTTTGCTATTACAAGCAAAATGAACTTAGTTGCCCACCTAAAAAAAAGCACGAGGAAAATAATGAATCCCAAATTTACTTCACAGCACACATAAAAATTAATTTGAGATTGACTACAGATCTAAAGGTAAAAGCCAAAACTTATAAAGCTTCTAGAAGAATATCTTCACAATCATAAGCTAAAGACTGATGGACTGGACTTCATTAAAAATCAGAAACTTCTTTTGTTAGTTATGTAAATGTTTAATCACTATGCTGTACACTTGAAACTAATATAAGATTAAATGTCAACTGTAATTGAAAAAATTTTTAAAAATTTTTAATTAGCAACTTACCAAAACACACCATGAATAAATAAGCAAGACAGACTATGAGAAAATATTCAGACACGTATCTGACAAAGGACTGGTATCCAGAACTCAACAGAGTTCTACAACTCAGTAAGACAATGAAATTTATTCAAATGGCAAAAAAACAAACATATATCACAAAAGAAAATTCACTAGCTAAGAAGCACATAAAAAGTATTCAACACGTGCTCACCAAAAAAGCTTTTACAAGCACATTCACAGTAACTTCATTGGTAGAAATGAAAATAGCTCATGTGTCCATCAAAAGAAAAATGGAAAATAAACTATACTATTTATTCAATGGAATATACAAAATAAGAGAAAAACTACTGATATACACAGAAACATAGATGAATCTCATAAACATACTGAATGTCAGACCAAAAAATGTACAACTCTATTACATGAATTCGTGAAAAGGCAAACCTAATCTATGGCAGTAAGTTGATCATGTCTGATTCATTGTGGGTGGGGAAACTGGCTGGAAGGAGACCAAGGAAGCTTCTTGGGTAATGAAAGTGCTCCATAGCTTGATTGGGGTGGTGGGTTACATGGTGGACCAAGTTATCAAAATTTACTGACTTATGCAATTAATATCTACATAATTCACACATGAAAATTTTATTTCAATAAAAATATAAAAGTATGCAGTTAATATTTTAGGGGAAAAGTACTAGAGTTTGTCCAGATAATTAATAAATATATTATTTTTCTGTGGGAAAAAAAATAGTCATGGCAGGTAAAAAACTAATCTGTTTTCCTCCAAAATTCCTTTTCTCCCCAGAAATGAGAATAATACACTCAGGGGAATATTAGATAGATTCAGGAAACCTATTTTAGACTTGTGGAAATTTCTAGAATAAGGCTATATATAGGCTTTCATTTTCTAGACATTCCACCTGTAAAATGGGCATATGATCTTGTTTCTCTCCCAAGGAAGTCTCATAAACTAGTAAACTAAAACCTGTCACAATCCTTATTCTGGGATAAAAAGTCTAAAAAATTCAATATTCTACCATTATAAGACTCCTTTCATGCTAAAATTAAACTAGTGAGTATAACAGCCACAGGCAAGATAGGTTCTGTCACCATGCAACATTTGAAAAGGTAGCTTCACTGTTGAACCAGAGGCAGAGAGTTTTGCGTTGGAGTATTTTAATATGTTTTTATATTGCATATAAAGCACATAAGCATAAACCAGTAAGATGCTTTGCTAAAAACTACCTTCTTTGTAAAAACAGGCCGTAATTCTGAACAAGTTTTCAATTTTCACACTGCTGCTAGGGTAAAACATTTTAAAGAGTTTAATTTTTTACAATGGATTCAATGACATAGGATTATCTAACAAAGTAATGGCTAATCAATAGAAGGTTTAGTTGTCAGGTGAAACATATAACACACTAAAAGGGATTGATTGCCAGACTTCTCCTTATTTACTAGAAGGTATATATTTAAAATGACACAAACTTGTTACCAAGGCTGCATTCTTTTAACCTTGCAAAAAGCTGCTTAAGAAATCTGTTCATCAGCCCTATAGCAAAACAAGATATAGTATAATGAAAATGGCTAGTGGGCGGTGGGGGGGGGGACTCTAAGAGAGGGTAGACAGGGACCTTCAGATAAACGGTAACATCAAATCAAGTTTCCAGCTAGAATATGGGATAGAAAAAGCAAACTACAAGCAACATCTAGGAAAGCTGGAACTGGGCTTTAAACATGTCACATAGATCTACCAAATCTACCAAATTCAATAGATGCCAAGCTGTTTCTGATCTCCTTCCATGTTGCTCTTAGAGCAGATTTTTTTAAGGACTCATACAACTGGGCACAATAGACAACCTTATCCCCCACCCTGTTTTTCTTTTTATTTTTTTAATGGTACATCCAGATTTAGCACTGAACACAAAATGAATTAGGCCCATATGGACTTCGACTAGCATATAAGCGGTTTCCTTTATAATTCACAATATTTTCAAGTCTCTATATGAAAATATACTTTTTATGGTCATTGCAACCCAGGAGTTCAATAATATTTTTTCCACTAAGTCAGTGATTACACAATTTATCAAAGAATGATTACACTGAAATAAAAATAAAACAAAACATCAACCCCCTATCCAGTCTTCCTTCCTCAAAGTAATTTTAAGAAAGCTGGTTATTAAATTGCTTCTTTTTGAACAAGGGTTTTTGTAGCTAGACACAAACTGCCAAACCATGTTTTTTTTAAAAAAAGTTATTAGACTCTGAAGGATTCAGCTGAAGTGGGAAGTTAAATAAACAAATCACTTCATCAGACTTGGAAAGATCACTTTTGTCTTACTTAAGAGACCTACATTAATTACCTTTAAGGTCTTTTACATGAATTGTTTAAAATAAATACTATTTATTTATTTATTTCAAATGAGATGCTTCTTCCAAAGTATTAAATAATGTCTACAAATGCAAAAGCATTTTTATAAATAGGTAATTAAAACGGATGACTAAAATTAAGTCAAGCTGCAAAACATTACCCATGATGCACTATGATGTGTGTGTGTGTGTGTGTGTGTGTGTGTGTGTGTGTGTGTCATCTCAGGCAATTTTTTCCCGTCCAAACCCCAAAGGACTTCAGGAAAAAAAAAAAAAAAGAGGCAGGAAGTTTCATAGGGGAAAAAGCGCGCGCGCACACACACACACACACACACACACACACACACACACAATGAAATAATGCCAAACCCCAAACTAAAGTATTTATAAGATAGTCCCTTAAGCATAGTTTGTCATGTTGCAATTACACCTTGCCTACTGCCAAGTCAAAGTGCTTACTATTGCCACTAGGGGGAGAAATGTCTTAACACAAAGCAACGGCAGAAAGAGAGAATGGGTTTTCTTGAGCAATTATCAGAACAAAGCTCCCTTGGCTGTGTGTACCTTCTAATTACTCAATACAATTAAAATGACTAACCTAAAACAAATAGAAAAAAAACCCTGCATGCCTGATATCAGGGACTTCATTAAACCTTTCCTCCTCATCAATCAAATCAGAAAGAAGGGAATGCCATCATATACAAACACTGCAGAGCTATTAAAGGAAGTAAATCAGTGAGTTTGTTTTTAAAGAAAGAAAAGACAGTGACTTCTTAAAGAAAGAAATGTCATGGTATTTACCCATCTGGATGCTGCTAGAAAACAAACTGTCCTCCAAAGAGCAGAAATACAGTATGTTTTCTCTCAGTTCAGTGGCTTATGAATGACTTTTTGTTGTTGTTGTTGTTTTGTTAATACACACTATAATGTCATTTTCTGTGTCAGTGAAGTGCTTTTTCCTCTTACTCATCCAACTGTATAAAGGAACTATGACAATCACATCCATGCTTATACTGAGCTGTTTTCACTTTAAGTTCTTTTCCACTGTTTTGTTTTGTTAGATCTACTCCAAGGTAATGTTTAGAACAACATAGGAATTGGGGGGGGGGCATGGTAGACAAGGAAAAAAGCTACTTATTCCTTTTAAAGGCTTATGTGGTTCCTTTTATAAGGCCCAGTCATTAACAGAAGATGACAACAGAGTCATTTTTCTTTTAGCTGACAATTGTGACATTTTTCCAGCAGCGTGCAAGGTGTTGAAAACCTGGCAGCTGTTACCTCCTGGGATGAAGATACTTTTTTATCCTCCCTTGACAGTTTAACTCAGTGGGTCAGCACCTTTAAAGACTGCAAAGTATCCTTGAAGAGGATGGAAGCTTGAATTACTGCTCTCTCCCTAATCAATGTAAACCCTCACTGCAGGTGAAGTCTCCATCTAAGAGGTGCATGGGAGAGGAAAATGTAATGCCCTGAGCCAGATGGTTTTTATCTTGTTTTTAAAGAATAAAGGAACAAGCTAACAAGGGAGACAGCTACTTTGTTAGCTTCTTGGCCTCTCTCATGGCTTTGCATCCCCAGGGTTCCAGCTACACAAGAGAAAGAATACAGAAAAACGTAAACACTTAAAGAAATATAACTAGAGGGCTGGCATCATGCTGCTTTCAAAGCATTGAGAGAGCTCTACTCAATGCTTTATTTATCACTGCCCACGTTCTCAGGATGGTAAGTGGACACATACACAAAGAGGATGGGGGATGGGGGAAGGATTAGACAGAGGTCACAATTTACTCAATTACAGAGAAAGGCTGGGCTGACAGATCCTATTAGCACCAATGTGAAGCAAAGAAGGAGTTGCATGTTATAAGGCTACATTTTCAAAAAGTAATGAGTACTTTCATGTATCCTCCCAGGCCTTTGCCCTTGTTTGCAGATATGAATAAAAGCTATAAAAACAGTTGCTATGGTTTCCTTGGCATCATATTTTAGGAATAAAAGTAGGAAGAAAATTGTAGCCACTTAGTACATCCTTTATATAAAAGTTCACACTTCACTTAATGCCAAAAGGTGGTATTATTCTGAAACTTAGAAAATTAAAAGGATACATTGCTCCCTCCTACCCCCCAACACTCCTGCCTTCTGATGTTGGAAATGAAACGAAAAAGCAGGTATACAAAATGACTGGGTGATACCGGGAGTAGTGTCCCTGACTTTCTTCTTCAACATTTTCTTTTTCTGCTACTGCCTTTGTCAGGTTTTGGAATTATGGTTATATGGTTATGGTGGCCTCATAATACAAGCCAGGAAATGTTCTTTTCTTCTCTGAAAGAATTTGTATAAGATGGGTGTTAGTTAGTCCTTAAATGTTTGATAGAATTCACTAGTGAAACCATATGGGTCTTTTGATAGTTAATTCACTTTCTTTCATAGACACAGGGCTATTCAAATTTTGTTTCACCTTATGTTGGTTTCAGTAAATTGTATTCTTCAAGGAATTTGTCCATTTTATCTAAGTTGCCAAATTTTTGATTAAAGTTGTTTATAATATTTCATTATCCTTTTAATGTCTGTAAGAACTGTAGTGATAACACTTCTTTCAGCTCCTCCAATAATTAACTCTCCACATTAACATAGTGGTCATTGTTGATATCCTATCAACAACGGTAAAACTGTACTTTAGAATATGTAAACTATAAAATTAGTTTAAAATATTACTAAACTTGTTATAATGTAACTGAGTATTTTAAAATTAATGGTGAGAGAGTTCCTGAAATCCCAGTAGGTATATCTGCAAAAGAATCTCAAATTAAGGGATTGGTTTACATGATAAAAATCCTACTTACATCAACACTAGGTAAAAGGCAGCCTTTGACATCTTTTTATCTACATAACTTTACTAAAATGGGGGGGGGGTGCGCGAGCAACTGGCACTTCATTATTGTCATATGCAATAGAGGAAAGAGGGAGTTTAAACAGCTTATATATTATGTCCTACATTAGAAAAATCAGCAGTGGGGTAATCAAGTTCAGGGCAGTCCTGGACAGCTGCCCTGTGACCTGCTTCTATTGACCCCTGCTATTCATCACTCTTCCCTAAGATTGAGAGGGCAAGCTCCTAGGGAGTGACCACCACAATAGACAGACACAAGCCAACAGTAATCTGGTTCGAGCAAAAAACCAGATGGCACTGCAATAAATTTACAAATCTGCATTCATGGGGCTGTTAAAACACCCAGAAGCTAAAAGGCTACTAGGGCCCCAGGAGGATCTCCTACTTCCCTGTTTCTAAAGGCCATTTCTCTTTCCAAGAACATTGAGTTCATGCTCTTCACAAAGAGAATGGAGATAAAAACCTTTACAAAGAAAGGAGAGGGGAAAGCCTCTTGACCTAATTAATCTCCAGAGCTTGGATCTTAATCCTGACGAATATCAGAAAAATCATTTTGGAGCACTAAGAGGAAAACAAAAACAAAAACAAAAATGGTTATATTAAAGTGGAGGGGATAAAGCGAACCTACTAAAAAGCAAAAAAATTTCTTTCAAATACTGCACGTGACAGATCTTGCAAGTAGAAAATGATTCAATAATGTATGCATTTATTTTTAAAATGAATCAGATTAGTCCCATGTGTGACCTGCTGGTCCATCTGTATGTGCTGGACTTAATAGGCACGACTCTCTCTCTTGCTTCAGTTTGAAGTATGAGAGAGATAAATTTAGTTTAATTTTCAACAGATCAGCCTATCCATTTTCCAAATGGACCATCTGGATCAGCCTATTAAAATTAATTTATAACTTTGCAGAGTGAAAATTCGTTTGTTAGCTTAAATAAAGTTGCCAAAACTTTTTGTCGTGTCATTGTTTTCTGACAGTTGTTTTTGTATAGGGGGCAGAATTTTTCCACCTCCAAATTCATCTTATTCAATAGTGTTCTATTTATTCACATTTGCAGATCAGGTGTTTGTCTCCAAATAGTTAAAGTTGTAAACTGCACAATATCAATTACTGATCATTTGTTTGTTTGTTTGTTTTACAAAGCTTCCCAAACTGGTTCAATTTTACTTACTAAACAATTATTTTTATAAAAAACAAAAATGCGCCCATCTAAAAAAATTTTAAGATACAGTAAATAAAAAATAAGTGTCTCACAGTTGCAAGCACTTTCCCCCTAAATTAACACTGTATAGAAACTGGAGTCAGAAGGCAGAGTAGAAACACTGGCAATACTGAGATCTGGGTTTCAAATCATTGCCTAGCTCACCACTCTAAGCCTCTATTTTCTTTATCTTTGGAAATCCGTATCTAGCAACTTTACAGGATTGCTGTCAGGATTAAATAAGTATCAGATTTATAGAGGGTGCTCAACAAATATTAGAGCTCCTTTTTCCTATAATAATGCCATAAATGCAAGTAAATTAAAATTATTTTGACTACTGCCGGTGCTCATCTTATTCAATTTAGTGTTTAAAATGAATAGGTGGTATACTTATTCCCTGGCAACAAATAAGAACTTGTTTTTGTTGACAGTGGGAGATGGAATAGGCGGTAAGAAGAGCAAATTTCTTGATGAAATGAGTTTGGACATTTTAATTTTTAAAAAGAAAGCACCATGGAATTGAACTTTCAAAGTAAAATGTTTTATCTTTGGAGAGTGTGGGGACAGTGATGAGTAAAAAAAATTTTTTTTAAGTTGTCATTAATAATGGCCTTTACTTCTAGAAAAAGCAAACAAATATTGCTTAGACTAAAAAGAGCTAACTTCATTATAGGCAGATCCCTTTTGATTATTAATTTTTTAAATGTATGGAGAATCTTAAGAAAATAAAGTTTAAAGTCAACTATTCTACTATCTGCACTTAAGAATCATTTTAAGTTATTTTCCATAAACAAGAAACCTTTTCTTTGATTTTGTATTTACTACCTGTAAGCAACTGACTGTCCTGTACTTGCATACCTATAAAATTTTTAAATAATTGAGAAAACCATGTTACCTGATTGAAACTGATGGCTATAGCCAGATGAACTTCAGAGTCATCTAAATTTAAGCTCCAATGCTTAACGAATGGCAAATTGAGGGTTTCCTGTCTTTTGTTGTTGGATAGCCTTTTATTTAAGTAAGACTGAATTTCATACCTGTCTAAGTGAATTCTTCTCTGGTATTATCTTCCTAGGGGGTTCGCCATTATTACAGTCTTCTCTCTCTGAGGAATTCTGTGAAAGAAAGTAAGCTTTAATTCAGTTCTCATTATCTTCAATCTTATTCTGTGGGAGTAAACTGAATTACATTTCTAATTCTGTAAGCTAGAATACCATGTATATTTATGCATTTATTCATTTGAAGATTTATATACATACAGACATACACTTATGTAAAGGAAAACATATGCCCATGTATATAAATAAATGTATGTAGGGGTCTAGGATGAAAGTATTTCATCTATATTTAAGCACTGCCTAGATCATATTCATTAGAAGTCTGGTTTATTGCTTTTTGAAAATTCAGGTTGACACTGGGTATAAGAAAGCTCCAGTCTATGCTTAGCTGATAACAACTTAAACCATGATGATTACCTATGATTGTAAATAATTAGTTTTAAACTACAGTAAATGTTTGGCTAGTGTAAGTTCTCAAAGTCTGGATCTTAAAAAAAGAGTTCTTCCTCTTCTTCCTCCTCTCAGATTTAATTTTCTTCTTTATTAAAAACAGCATAGTACTTAGCTCAAAACAACATTTAGTCAGCGGTTTAGGATTGGAGTCCATTCTTGCCACTATCACTTCAAACAGCAGCTAGAGGACCCTAAAATGTCAATGAGATTTTTAAATACTTCAAGGGGGAAGAAAACACAACAGTCCAACTGAAAGCATGTTCAGAGTTCTAAACATTGGCAGAATAAAAAGACAACTCATAGAATGGGAGAAAATACTTGAAAACTATATATCTGATAAAAGATTAATATCCAGAATATATAGAAAAATTGTAAAATAACAAAAAAACTCAAAGAACCAATTCATAAATAGGCAAAGGACTTGAACAGACATTTCCCTAAAGAAGATTTACAAATGGCCAAAAAGCACATGAAAAGATGTTCAACATCACTTATTGTTTTGGAAATACCATCTCATATTTATGAAGAAGACTACTATCAAAAAAGAAAAAACAACAGAAAATAATAGGTATTGCTGAGGATATTGAGAAACTGGAACTCCTGTGCACTGTTGGTAGGAATGTAAAATTATACATTTTTGGAAATGTACTGCTATGGAAGATAATATGGTGGTTCCTCAAAAACTTAAAAATCTAATCACCACATGATCCAACAATTACACTTCTGGGCATCTACCCCCAACGAACTGAAAGCAGAGTCTCAACGTAATATTTGTACATCCATGTTCATTGCATAGCAGCATTATTCACAACAGCTACAATATGGAAGCAATCAAAGTATCCACTGATAGATGAAGGGAAAAACAAAAGGTAGTATACGCACACAACAGAATAGCATTTGGTCTGAAAAAGGAAGGAGATTCTGACATATATCACAACAGATAAAACTGGAGGTCATTATACTACGTGAAATAAGCCATTCACAACATGACAAATATTGAATGACTGGACTTATATGAGATACTTAGAACAGTCAAAATCATAGAGACAGAAAGTAGAATGGTGGTTGCCAGAGACTGGAACAAGGGGTGAATGGGGAGTTATTGTTTAATGGGTGCAGAGTTTCAATTTTACAAGATGAAAAGAGTTATGGAAATGATGGGGTTGATGATTGTGTGACATTACAAATGTATTTAACACCACTGAACTGTACACTTAAAAATGGTTAAGATGGTAAATTTTATGTTCTGTGCATTTTACTACAATAAAAAATTGAAAAAATTGGTAATCAACACATGTAAATCACTATTTGCAAGGCAAAGTACAGAAAATCCAAATATATATTATTTGGGTTCTATTTTCCACAACTACATTTGTAATGTTACTATTTTAAAATTTAGTTGATATACTCACTATATTACATATATTCATCTTATTCTATTTAGATCCAGAAATTCTTTCCTACATATGAATTTATCGGAAAATTTTCATATAAAATCATTAGTACAGTATATAGTACCATAACTGTGTTTAAACTTAGATATTAGTCATACTTTTTGGGGTTTTTTAAAATACATTTTTAAAGATATTAAAGGATTGTTAAAGGATTAATAGCATATATATAGTTATTTTAAGGCCCCTGCACTTCTGTGGCTAACACCTGTGTGCTTCATCTTTCACCTTTAAATGACTTGAAAGGCCAGTACTTTCCTTTGAACTCTGTTGGAACTAAGGTGTTCCTTTTGGGCAGAAATCTCTTATGAAGTTTAACTTGATATTTTATATTTGTGATGATCGTTTTAAGGTAAAGGTCCCTAAAATTAAGACAAAGAAAAAACATGCTATAGTACAAGCAAGGGGCAGAGACTCAGTAACTTAAGGGTTCTAACTGCTCTTCTCCATTTTGAAAAAAGGAATGTAGACTATCTACCGAAAAATGAGGAAGAGATATAGTTAATGACTATAAAGCATTCCAAATAAGGAAACTAGCAATATATGCCATTATAAGAGAATCGAAGGATGACAAGGGTCAATTTGTATAAAGACATACCCTGTTTTATTGTACTTCACAGATGTTGCATTTTTTACAAAACTAAAGGAAGACGCTCCACCAGCAAAAAGAGTGTACTCACTTTATTGTGATATTGCTTATAACAGTGGTCTGGAACCAAACTCACAACATGTCTGGGTATGTATACCTGTTACTCACTTTATTGCAAATGGCCTAGAACCAAACCCACAATATCTCTGAGGTTGACTTGTACTTAATTTTTTTAAGTATAGATCAATGTTTTAAACACTAAAATTAAGTGTCTTATACAATGAAAACTTAAGCCAATATTCACTTATAACTGTATTCAAGTAAGCCTGTATTTTATAAACTTATAATTGCAAGTAACTATTCCCAGACTATGAAGTTATATCCTCCTTTAAATAAAATCCCATTTTAGATTATCTAAACCTATTTAGCTCAATGTAAGGTCCTGTATTTCAAATTAATTATGTTTTGTTAAAATATCATTATGATAAACTTGGAAGCCTAATTACTTTATGGTGGAAGTTCATTATGCTAAAGATATTATAAATCACATTTTTATTCTACAGATGCTTGGGATGAAAAAAAATGATAGTAAACTCTCTATATTAAATTAGATAGTGAAAAATAGTGATCTGACCCTCTATTTTATCTGTTTTAGATGGGGAACTATTGAGTGAGTGTTATGAAAATGTCTAAGGTATGAAAAGTGAAGGGAACTTAAAGGATGATTACTGCCTGAGACCAAAACTCAGAGCTATAGAGTGCCTTTCCGTTCTCCACCCAAAATATTTCTCCATACAATACTTAATAATTACAAAAGGAAAAACAGTAACCTCACAGTGGAGTGATCTAACAGACACCAATTTAACATTATGACTTCTGAGGTAAACTTGCCCCCCTAAAACATAACCTCAATCTGATCATGAGAAAACATCAGACAAAACCAAATTGAGGGTCATCCTATAAAATTACTAGTCTGTGCTAAACAAAGAATGTCAAGGTCATAAAATACGAAGAAAGACTAAGGAACTATTTCATGTTAAAGGAAACTAAAGAGATATGACAACTGAATGCAACTTGTTATCTGAGATTATTGGGGTGGGGGGCTGAAACAAAATTGATAGTAAACCCCTCTACACTGAATTAAATAGTGAAAAAGTGACCTGAGCTTAAAAGGATGAGTAATAACTACCTAGCCAATTCCACAATTTTCTTTCTCTTTAATTTGATATTTGACCCTCTCTTTTATTTGATTTTGATGGATAACTACTGAATAGGTATTATGACATAATGGTACAAAGGACATTATCGGAACTGGAAAATATTGAATAAGGTCTCTAGATGAGCTAATAACATTGTATCAATGTTAATTTCCTGACTATTTTCCCACTTTAAAATTTTACATACAGAAAAATTCACACTTTTGGCGTACAGTTCTGAGTTTCGACAAAAGCATACAGTTGTGTAACTACCACCACAATCAATACATAAAGCAATTCCATCACTCCCCAAATTCCTCTGCACTGCCCCTTTATATGGACAACCCCTTTCTCCAATAACCACTGATCACTGATTTATTTTTGGTCTCAATAATTTTGTCTTTTCCAAAATGTCATAAAATAGAATCATACAGTATGTAGTTTTTTGAGGCTCCCTTTTTTCACTTAGCATAACGTATGAGATTCATTTATTCTGTCGCGTATATTTAGTTCTTTTCATTGCCAAATTAGTATCATTGTATGAATGTACCACACTTTGTTTATATTGTCAATTTCCTAATTTTGGTAATTTGTACTGTGATCATTTAAAAGAATATCCTTGTTTTTAGGAAACACACAATGAAATATTTAGGGGTAAAGGGTCATTATGTCTATAACTTTCAAATGGTTCAGAAGAATAAATAAAGGATGTGAGTATATGCATATGTATAGAGATAAAGCAAATGTGGTACCATGTTAACATATGGAGAACTGTGTGATAAGTATGAGTCTGTACTATTCTTTCAACTTTTCTGTAAATCTGAAATTATGTCAAAATAAAAATTAACAAATAAAGTAGATGAAACCTAGATGAAAACATGTTAATGGAAAAATAAAAAATAATTGGGGGGGGATAAATTCCATCAAATATAAATAAATGTTATAGTCTACCACTTAACCCTAATCTGAACAGAAAAATCTGGCTGCTCGGAACTCATTCACAACAGTCAAGTTGAAAGTTTCATTATAGTAAATTACTTGTAGAATGTGCTTGGAATACCAATATTGTATAAATAGTAGCATTACATTAAAATATTTCTGAAAAAGATACTACTGAACTTATTACTTTTCATATTAACGCAGATTTTTATCTCTTAGCCCAGTATTTACTAGCTTAGAATTAAAAGGGGCAGAACAAAAGCCTCACTGACAACTTTGAATTTAACTTCAAAATGAAAGCAAACATGGTAACGGGTTTGGAAGGAAAAAGTCAATAAAGCGAAATGTTGCTAAGGCTCATGCATTAGATCATAGGGATGTATTTTGAATAAAATGTTTCCAGAAGTAACCCAAGCTTAATAAAAAAGAAGGAATCACATCAAAAAAGTATTCGGTTTTTCCCATGAATCATCTATTTAATAGTTTTGCATTTCCACTGCCTCTGCTCCAGTCTAGACAACCAATACCTCTTATCAGTGCTATTACTATTGAGAAAGCCTTCTGGAATCCTTGCCTAAACCTATTTCTGATCCATTCTGTACAATACTGTCAGAATCATCGTTTAAAAAGGCATTACTCCTCTGTCCAAAAACCTTTGATAGTTCTCTGTCACCTACAGGGTAAGTCCAAGTACAGTCTTAGTACAGCATCCATTTTCTGGCCAACTTTTTCAAAGTCTCTTGCACCATTTACATGACATTATTTATCATTCTCCAAAATAAGGAAAACATCCCTGTGCTTTTGCTAATTCTAGTCCCTTGACATTTAATAGCCTTCTTTCCTGCTCTCTTCTTCTTCATCCTGATTCAAGAATCAACTAACACAATACCTTCTCTGTGAAGCCTATGCTTATCTTCTGCCTTGCCCCATCATTCCACTTAACCCCAGTTGAAATTAATTATTCTGAATTAGCATTTTATTTCAATTGTGGCACTTATTCTTTATATTCTTTCTATGTTATATCTCTAATTGAACAAGTTTCTCACCCCAACCCTATACTACTGTAAGTTCCTTCCGGGCAGGGCCAGTTTCTTTTTCATCTCCACTTTCCAGTGTCTCAGCACAATGCTTGCAAACATAATGTGAGTTTTAAGGCATTTATTGGACTAAATGCTATTGCCAGATTAATCTTTCTTAAACATTCCTGCTGTCATGTGGTCTTTTTTCCTCAAAACCTATTACTAGCTCTTTGTTTCTACGAAATCAAATATGAAGTTCTGGGCCTGGTTTTTAAAATCTTCCAGAACTTTCTGCTGCATTACATCAAGTTATTTCCTTCAACATACATTTCTGCCCTCATTAAGCAAATCCCTTCATAGTCTCATAAACATGTGATATGATCTTGAAATTTTCAGCCTGGAAGAACCTTTCATTCTAGCCTAGTTCACTCTACAATCATAAACTCAAGAAAATTAATCTATTCAAGTCCTACCCATTCTTAAAATGAATTTCAACTGCCACCTTCTCTAAGAAATCATACAACTACTCCATTTTACTGGAAATTCCTTAAAATTTTTATCTTGGTCCACACAATTTGTCACTTAGTTAGAAACACATTCAGTCTCAATAAGACTGAAAACTTATTAGGCAGTCTTTGTTGTGGTTCCCTCCACCTCCCAACACATTAGATAATACGCAGATAATAAGGGCTCAATAAATACCTGAAACCCTATATCCACACTGTCCAGACAGCTTTAAAATGGTTTTCCAAGCAGAACAACTTCAAAGTGGTAGCCCAACTATAGTCCTACCATCCTACCACTTATATGATAATTCAGAGCACGAGTTAGCAAGCTCCTTCTCTAAACAAAGTTTTTGCAAATAATTTTATCGAAACTTAGCCACCCCCATTTATTTATCTTTTGTCTATAGCTGCTTTCACATTACAATGGCAGGAGTAGTCATGACAGAGATCCTATGGTGCACGAAGCCTCAAATGTTTATTAACTGGTCCTTCACAGATAAAGTTGCTGAGCCCTTGATTAAGAAGGAAAAGCTCTTCTGTGGATCAGCAAAGTATTCCTAACTTTTCAGAGGTTTTTAGTGTCTAAAATAAAAAGTAGAGAGGTTCTGAAAGTAGCACACAGCAGTTTCAATTTTGCTGGGGCAATATTCTCCATGACCTAGTAAGTGGCGTATTTACTGTTTTCAGTTATCTATTCGAACACACACTCCTGATGACATGGATAATTAAGAGTTGATTACATAATCAAATGAAAAACTAAACTAATTTACACAGTGATGAAAAGTCAAGCCACTCATAATGACTTATAATAATCTTTGAGTAAGCATTTTACTCAAGGTTGGATAGTGCAACAGAACCTGAGCCTGTTTGAATAGACATCTGTTATAAATAAAATAACCAGCTCCAAAACTAGAAGTAACATTTTCCACCTATACCATGTTCTTCACTAAGAGAATACAAAGAATTCTGTAACCAGGAAAATTATATCATTTTAGCAAAGCAGGTAAACTGTGGTGAATTTTATAACTGATTTTAAACACATTTTTAAATGGAATCATTTGTTCACCATCATGGAGAATGACAACCCACATGAAGAAAAAATCTTGAGGCCAATTTCTAATAGCTAGTTACAAACAGGAACATCACATAGTGGGCTTGACTGGTAATTAGACTAACATTTTCCCCATTATTACAGTATTTGGAGCTAATTATAGGCTCCATATATATATGATTTGCAATTTTCAAAACCAGAAAACAATTATTCTTCTACAAAGTCAAAGGTAATTTAGCTACATAAATAAAAATCACTCAAATCCTTCTATTAAAGGTGATAAAACACTGTGTGTGTGTTTAAACAAATTTTGAATGATCCTTCTAGGATACAATAGGAAAAACAGGTCTTTTCAGAAACTGACTGAAGAATACTATTCCAGAACTAGTTTTAGGGAGGACCTAAAGTGTCCTCATAAAATAACATTTTCGGGCATGTTTTCATGCACACTGCTTCTCTAGCACATTTACCCTTTGACCTTCTCTATTAAACCATAATCATGTCAAAGCCTCCCTATACTGCTAAACTTCAGTAAGATCCACCAGTTAAAGCTTTCAAGAAGTGTTATTTTCTAGTAATACACCAATTCAAGTACACTGCTAGGAACCAGATATAATGGAAAGCACTCTCTGAAACAACCAAACACACAGGACTTCCATTAGTACAGCCTTACTCCTCGTGACAGAAGTTAAAAAAAAAATGCCAACTAGGTTTTCCCTCGTTACACTGTCCAACACTAATAATAAAACACTACGGATACAGCACCTTTCTCAAAATGCAAAGGGATTGTGTACATTTGCAAAGAACAACTATTTTTTATGCTTCCAAATTCTTAATCCTGTTTGGAGCTGTCAGTGGGGGTTAATGGAAGCCTTGGATAGGAGAATTCCAATCTGGTTGGCAGATGGATAGGTTGGTTATAGCTGCATAACTATGTCTTGCCTGCAGGCACAATTCAGAACACTGTTAAAGCAATATAAAGTCTCTGTCAAGCTGAACCATTTGGATCAGTAGCAAGGAGAAATAATAATAAAAAAGAAGTTCATTTCTGGGCCTTGTGCATTTATGCTAGTATGCAGAAACTGATTAATTGTCATAGTGTGCTGGTCTTCTATACCTCAGATTTCTACTTCTGGAGTAGATTTTGCATGCTAATATAATCATTTTCCCTCTTGAGACATTAGCAAATAATCAAATGAAAAACAGGATCATAATTTACTGAGATTCAAGCAATTCTCTATGCAAATTTGACTTGTTATTGCTGCTGCCTCGTTAATCTGAATGCCTTTGACAAACTCCTTTGATTTATGAACTCGTGACAACTCCAATGTGTATATATTTTGCTAGATTGACATTATCATTAAGAGTGGGTGGACTGAGCTCACATGAATGGCTGATTTTATTCGCTGGTGTCTGCTGCTCAACAGCTGAGCATCTCCTCCTCACAAAGCCCCTGAGCGTCAGGCTCTTCCCATCTTCCCATCCATTCATCATCTCGATGTTAATTGGCCCAGGCTTTAAGCAAATTTTCAACACGATTTAAAGGCACGATGACACTGATTACTGACCCTCTGCCATACGGTGCCTATTGATTAACCTGACAGAGATGATGAGCTTGAGGGAAACTAGGTGTGTGGGGACCTCAGGGGGAAAAATATATTGTCTATGCAGGCAAACACTTGTCATTACCTCACAAGCCAGAATTTCTACAGCACACATTCTTAAAACACACTACTGCTTTAACACCTACAGCTAACGCAAAAAGTGCTTTCCGTATTCAGAGATACTACAGATATGTCATGTCAAAGCACATGACACATTCAGTATTTAGAAGAACTCCCCAGATAGATGGCTGCCTTTCAACCAATTATGTTTGTGCTGGCTGATGTATTTTAAGTTAAATTCAAAGAAAGTGCTGGGTAGCCTGGGAGTGCTGTATCATATGAGAAAAGAATGAGAACAGGAAAACAAACAAAGTTCTTGAAAATAAATAGAGGAAAGAAGGAAGTAAAATTGTCTGCTGCCATTCTACTATTATAGTAAGCTGCCATTCGATCACTTATTGAAATGAGATACTCTTAAAAAGGAAGAAAAACCTGATTTTACAAATTATATTTTCTTTTATTTAAATAGTGCTGCCTGATTCCAAATGTCAAACTATTCCTGGCACAGAAATTATCAATAACTGAATGTTTAAAATTAAGCTAAGTAATATTTAACAGATATAGCCCTTATATTCTTGCTTATCATTTTCAACAACTACTGTACAAACTGCTGTACTTAGAGAAATTGTGCAGGATACCTGCAGTTACGCTTCCTAAGAAAACTAAACGCTTTATAATTCAAGAAAAAATATGTAAGTTCATAATTAACAGTTACTGAGCATACACATTAGCAACTAAAAAACTGCTTTAATATATTGCTAGATCTGCAAATTTCCACAAGCAAAGTCATGCAGCACAATATCAGGGATCAGACAAAAACCCCTCTTTAGATAGGCAAGGTTCTTATTTAAAACAAAGCTAACAAAATATGCTCCCTCTGGCCACACATATCACCTTGTTTACTTACGAGTCCTGGGGGGACAGCCAATATATAATTTTAAACACGGAGATTTTGGAGCAGCACTAACAGTTATTTCAAAGCTAAAATAATAGAAAACTGAACAACAACAGCCCAGCTGTGGTCTCTATTACAGTGACATGGGCTGTTAATGTAAGAGATCAAATGTTTTTCAAGTCAAACAGCATTGGTGCCTGTTATACTGGAACACGTAGCTTACTCCCTAAAAGCCTGCCTCCTGCTCTTTTAAGATAAACAAGCTCAACTAAGCACTGAGATACTCTGATAAGGAGAATGAAAGAGACGAGCTACACCAGAGAATGACAAGGCAAGGGCATAAAGAAGTAGCACTGCTTCTGTTAACTTTCATGTTACCGAACATATCATAATATAGCATTTTAATATTTCACCATTAAAAGTATAGCTATAGGAAGACAAATTTCTACCAATAAATATGGGGACAAAAAAAGGTAAAACAGTTATCTCTTTTTTGTAAACAGTAGAGATATTACACAGCTGTCTGAACACATTCAGCTTTGTGACTTCTTAATCAAAGGTTTGAACATCAAGTTAGAAATGACTACGAGTATATAAAAGTATAATTATGTTAATACGCTCCACATCAGAAGTAATAGTCCATTTAAACTCTAAAGGTTTTCTGACTCTAGAGGCTTAATTTTAAAACAAACAAAAAAAAGCTTCATACCTTGCCCTTTCAAGTAGATTTTTTTTTTACAGTTATTCTGCTTAACATCCCAATTCAGTCACCAAACCACATCCATAACAATTTGGCTTCATATTTTTAAAATCCCAGTCGGCTAGCAAAGGGGACATTTACATACTACTGTAGGTTGTTTTCTTTTTTCCTTTTCAGAGTTTGCATCTTGTTGGGGTTTTTTTCTTTGAAAAGGTTGTTTTTCTTGACAGAACTCAGAGACATCATTCATTCAGAAAAAAATTAGTTTCATGAATATGTTTACTGTTTAAAATACAATGACAATGCAAAGTAGTTAAATTCGGTAAAATGAATAAAAACTCATTGGGGGATTTGGAATAAAAAGACATACATAACAAAATAAAACAAGTTCACCTATCATGTAAGCAAAAGCATAACTAACTTAATTTACCTCTTTACCTTTAAATCCACATAAGTCTTAAAGATTTTTTTTTCCACTTCAAGCTATAACTTTTATGATTAGGTATTTAGGATTGATCCTTTTATGCCACAATTTTCCTTGCTGCCATATTTACACACTATTTCATCCAGAGATCTTCTGCATATAGTTTTATGTAAATTAAGAGGCAAACATTTGCTTCTACTAATAAGGACATCTGGTTATTTTTGTAACTCAAATACATCTGCATTCTATAGATCTTGATTTCTCAAAATGGGGTTGAGAACTATAGAACCCTTAGGACAAACACCAAAATCCTTTCTCTCTGCAGAATTGTTATTTCTGTCATCCTTATTCCTGATGTTTTTCTGCTAAATGCCTTTCATCACCTTGGATATCTTCCCTGTTTGGTGTTCCCATTTTATCACAATTCAACAATACTGTGAAAGGAATTTAAGGCTCCTGTAAGTTGATAAACTATAATATCCCCCAAATATCTACCCCACCCAGTTTGGAACAAAAATAAAATCATCCCAAGTAAATAAGTACATTTTTGAAAACCAGATTGGGCTAGGTTTAGATTTGTGTATAGGTGTACATTTCTATTATGAATGATCCCTTATTTAATCACTTTTTTTATTGAGAATTTATGTTCTACACCTGAAACTAATATCGTATGTCAACTATAATTTATAAATAAAAATATTTTTTAAAATCTTTTCAAAAAAGTTTAAAATATATATTGTCATGTTATTATCTTGTGTATTTCTCCACTAATTATATAGTCTTAATACATTCTCAGGTCTTTGAAATGACAAATACCATTTCCTCTCATTAACTTATATAGACATCTGTTTTCTAAGGTGACTTCTATTTCCTATGGTCCAACATAGGTCTTCAAAGGTATGCCTTAAAGACCAGCAAGTTATTAATAAGAAATCAAACATCTCACTTTGCTTTATATTCCTTGCTTTCCTCTTAAAATTTCAAGTACACTAACTATACTCCTTACTCAAGATATCTGAGTTTAAGCTTTTGCTTTACTATAAATTCTGCTTTCTCATTTTCTGCTCATCAGCACTACAGAAATTTAAAAAAAAAAAAAGAAAACTATGAGAGAAAATATGTTTTTATATATAAAAGAGCTAATATAATTCACACTGACTGCATTCTCATAGGTCTCTAAGTAGCCAGACACTAAGGTAGTACTGGACTAAAGGATTTAAAATTTAAGTGAGAAGTCTTCTATTTCTGAAAAGTCAAAGGTTATAAACACCAATTAATGTGTTCAATTTTTCATTTGTCAATATTACCAAAGAACAAAGTGAAAATAAAACCAAAACAGTTTAACTTGGAGTTCTACCAGGGAGTTTAATACATTTATTTGGGAAGATGGATAAGTTTACTGCTCCAGGGATAGACAACCTTATAGGTTTGTTTTATTTTTTAAAACAATGCTTTTTAATGTATAAGTAACAAAAAGAGTATTCTTTTTCTCCAACAGAAGATTTCTTCCTATAACAATGCAATGATTTCTACTTAAAAGATATGTTTGTGTGTTATTCTAACAAAATTATTCCTCTTAAACCTATGGTCTTAAATTATTAGAATGCTAGAGAATGATTATAGTCCTTAAATTTTCCATTTTGCTAAATACACAAAATTTTATTTGTGGATTTCTGACAAACCCTACTAATAATTCGATTATGATATCTTCTTCACTTTCCCCACCAAAACTGTACTTAATCTAAAGAATCACTAGAAATCTGCATTTTGTCTCAGAATTACTCAATAAGTCACTATAATTATAAAAAGCAAGTTTTATTATTGTTTAGCAGAATAGAGTTTTCTTTGGAAATACTAATGATCCTTTGTTGATTAAAGAAAAAAAAGTGAGAAACTTTAAATGTTCTAGAATTATTCTTAGATCAACACCTCAATTTTAAAGTGGTCTTTTTATTTAACTATTTTAGCACAATTATTTAAATAAATAAATAATGCTTCGCTCATTTTAATTGAGCTCATTTTAATTATTGATCTTTTAAAATCTGTTATTAGTATCATTAATAGCATTTTTGCGTGTTAGGGAATGAAAAAATCACTAACTTCAGAGTTTGGAAATGGGTAATTGGTTTGACAGATAGCAAACACTAGTTTTAATACCATAATACTTGCTCTTAGTACAGAACCTGTGAATATCAGAATAGCCAACTTTGGCATTAAAGTTTGTTTTGCCACGAGTCCCTCGTGTGGAAACTGATGTTCTTGCTCCTGCAGGCAATGAAGGAACAGCTGACTTCAAAACCAGTTACCTATCACTGTTGTACAAAGGACATTCTGGGTAGCGGTCAGTACAGAAAGTGTAGCCATTTCTAAATGCCAGTAGTTCCCAGCATCTCCTCTCCTTCTGAGTGGAATGAAGTCTGCAAGCACTGACTGGTGGGTCATTCGACCCACGAGGGCCTGGAAAGGTTTCACGAATAACAGAGGTCATGTAATTGCCAAAAGCATTAGCCACTCAATCATAATGGATAATTAAATGACCTACATGATTCCTGAAATAGCTGTTCTATATTTGGTCTATTACTTGCGTCCCTCAAGATAAGCTACTCGGTCTGGTCTGTCTTGACCCGCAAAAGTCCAGCCTGCGCCTGAAAAGTAGCTGCATGCTTCTATTGCTTTGTAAACCACCCCTCTGCCCTGCCACAAGTAGTCATGCCCCGACTATGCTTTCAAGAGGACACACATAAAAAAATCAATCTTGTATCCTTCTCCCTATTGTGCTCTCTGGAATACAAATGACTAAAGCAAAGAAAAAAATTAGTAAATTCCTGGTTTCGATCTTTGGGGGATAGAAGAAAGAAACAGGAACTACAAAGAAGGAAAGTCACGATAAAATTTTTTAAAGTTTTTCTCAATATGCCTCCAAAGAATTTTACATTTGATTATAAAGCTAGTCAGGGATTTTTTTGTGGGCAGCAAGTCAATTAAAATGCCAATTGCCTGGGCTGCATTTTTGATGGTGTGGGCTATTTGATCTTTCCTGCCCTAGTCTTTTAGTCCATACAGAAAGCAAACTGCCTCTCAATAAAATGAAATATACATGGAACCAATTGTTTATATAATAGCAGTAGCAAAAGGAATAAGAATCTATATTTCACATTTTCATCCAAGTAGTTCAATAATCTCACTATATTTGATCAGAAATACAACCAAATAGAAGCTGGCTGCATGAAATGGCAAAAATGTAATGAAGAATATGCTTCTTTAGGAGTAAAAGGTCTGCCTGTGACCCTAGAGGTAGCTGCACATCAAGCAACTCTACAGAGAGTAGCAAGACACAAGTAACCAAACACAACACCACAATAATGGCAGGGACAAGGGATATGAGGGACAAAAGAGCTCACATTTAGAATATCTTGGAGGCTAGTAGGATTTCTCGTTTCCACAGGAAATTATGTAGCTTGAGGCTACTGACTACCCTGATCTCTTACTAGTACATGAATGGCTTATTAAGCCTAGAACATATCTGTTTTAGTTAACTTCTGGGCAGGGAGGGGATTAGAGGGGAGAAGAGAACAAAATGTACTTAAATGCTGAATTTTTTCTCCAGGCTGAATGCCTTTCATCCAATAAGACATTCAAAGCAGTGACCCAGCAAATGGATTGAAAAAGCAATCTTCCGTCCCAGTGCCACATTATCATTCCTATTCAGTATTCTCCATAAGATATCTCAATCAGCTGTGTGTAAGTGACAACGCAGCCCATTGCTGGGTTAATTAAACATTTGACTTTAACACCCTCCCCGTCATTAAGCAAATAAAAACAGATAATTCAAACTGCACTTCATCCTCAGGGTACACAACACACATGTCAAAATTAAGAGAGTCCAAGGCCTCTGGGGAATTCTGTTGGGGCTATAATCAGTTTAAATCTTATCTGGTTTATCAATTATTCTATTGATTAAACCAAGTGGTTATACACAACTCCTCTGCCACATGGGATTGATGTCAGCAAAGCAAGAAAATAACTCCAGGAGGTTCCAAAATGACTTAAAAAGAGACCAACAGACAGACCAATAATAGTCGATTATTACATACCAGTGATCCATATACTGAAGAGTTGATTCTTAGTTTCAGGCAGGTGAAGTGAACTGTTTCCAATCACTATGTCTCCCTGCTACACCTTACAGTTGGCTTGAGTAAATTTATGTCTTGGAAGATCAACGTATTTTCCACCGATTCAAACATAAGCTAGCATACTCGGCAGCTGAAATATTTCATAGATACTGACCCTAAACTGTGACAGAGAGAATCTCAAATGAGGAAAACTAAAATTAATTTTCTAATCTTATCTGTCTGCATGTGATCAGAAACAGGCAGGGATGAAAGGGGACATACTTGAGAGTTGATTATCTAAATATACACAATTAACTAGCTATTGTAGTATCCTAAAACACCATATTCTTGGGGAAAAAAAAAAGAATCTAAGAAATCAGAAAGTCCTACCAGAGATACAGAGTCATGACTCCTTTTATTAATTCCAAGGGCAAACATCTTCAAAGCCATTAATAACAATGCAAATATACAATTGTATCTTCAAAAAAATGTTGATATCCAACTCTAACATATTGAGTATCTATCAGATTTTCAAAAACACAATTTAGATATGCTCCTGTCCAACTTATTGTGTAATATCCCTTAAATGTCCAAAACCTTACCACCTCAAGGCAATGCTAATTATGGTAAGCACTAATAAACTACTAACAAAAAAGAGGGGGGGACTACTCACACCTGAATTTGTATACTCTCAGCTATGCTTTCAGAAACAAAATCTGTTCCTGTTATGTTGGAATGTGCAGTAAACCATAATTTAACTTATTTCCTTCAGATTTTTGTTTGCAGGCAGACTAAGTAAGAATGCATTAGCATGCTGTATTCTACACTCACCACTAGAAATACTGAGGTGCTATTTGTAATTGTATTCTTTTTAAGAGGTTTGTTCTCTGCAGCTGTTTTCTGCTTGCAGTGTATTTTGTGTAATCAGCACATCATCATAAATACATTGGCTGTTCCCCTGAGGGTAGCTGTCAGTGTTTAATTTACAGAACAACCTGGCCAATGTGAATTTTAACACTATAGCACTATGGCAAGGAGTTACCACACTCTGTGAAAAACAGGTTTCTATGAATTTTTATATCAAGAGCTGGTCCCAGGACAATTTAGGTTCCAGAAATAGACTGTTTAAAGAAGCACTTTACACCTAGTATGCAATAGACTCTTTCCCATTTTACAGCCTTAGAAGCCCTGAACTAACTGCCAAACCACAAGTGGGCACTAACCAATTCTGGAGACAAGGATTGAAAATCTATGATCACCAGCAGGAGGCACTGTAATAAATGTTACCCATCTTTTTTTAAGCTACATGTAAAGCTGTCAAAAAATAATAATTACTGCTTTCCTAGAAGATATATAAAGAAAGGCAGAAGGGAAAATCATTGAAGACACAGACAATATGAAATATGCATATCATTCTTCTTGCTGAGATGAGCTATATCTGATATGAACATAAGTATCCTGCTTCTTTAGGGCTGTTATTAAGCCAGAACTCTAGCACAATAAATAGGAAAAATACATGAAACTAATGATTATTCACAACAATAGTTTCCCCAAATTATATGCATAGTGCCAGGTACATAGGTTCTCAATAAACGTCTAATAAATAACTATAAGCTCCTTAAAGTCAGGGTCTGAATCTTAATTTTTGCCTAATACTTTGTATAGTGCCTGACACACAGAGGGCACTCTATATGTGAATTAAATGGAATTGTGGCTAGTTGTAAATGGCAATGTTATTTGTAAAGCTTTAGATCTATGTGGTGTCAAAATGCATTTTCTAAGCCAGTAAAATGCCTGTAAAGCCTACCTAAAGGGTGCATATCATGTAATTTAGTCATTTTAGTCAAAACTATTTGTACAAGAAACCTAAGTAGCTCAACCTTACAATAAAAAATAACTAGCCTACACAATATTGAAATATTCAAACTTAATTTTATTTTAATAATACAGTATAGATGAAATCAAAAACTTTTATACTTTATATTTGTTTCTTTCATATAACAAGATTGAAAGAGATCATTTTAAATGCTCAGAAGGGTAATCATTAGCACTTATCTATTACTGAAGTGGTATTACATGCACACATAAACAGTTTGTATGGAAATCAAGTGATTATACATATATATTTTTCTGCTAATGGCTATTTTTAGGAGTCAGAATGCCTAGAGTTAAACTGAATCAAAATATAGTTCATGCTGAATTCTTCTCAGTGCATTGCTTTTAAAGTTGTATAGAATTATATTTTCATGACGTTTTACAAAAATCCTTAAACTGTGACAACAGATTTTTTTTTTTCAGAAAAGGAAGAAAATTTACCTATTCATTTCAGAACATTTTGCTTACTCAAATTTTTGGTAAAATTAAATTTTATATGATTACCTAGACTTATAGAACTTGCTCTGATACTGCTATAATTAAAATATTTTTATTACAATTTTTAAATGTTATGTAAGCATAATCATGTATAGCCAAATTTGATAACACCCTTAAATTGGCTCACTTCAGTATTGTGACAATCAGCGATAAATTCTATTTAAGAACACAAACCCTATATCGTTCTTTCTGTGATGCTAAGACATTTCATAAAGGTAATTCTTTTTTACAATTATATTAGATAAAATGCAAAATTAGAAAGAATATGATCCATTGACAGTACATTGAATTTGTTTTCACCAATTTAGAGGTAAGGATTTTTTGCAACTTAGTACTTCATAAAAAAATATTATGTCTAATAACCATCTTAATTTTTAATGGAGAAATTAATCACATTCTTTCTCCTTAAATTTAGAATTACAAAAATTCATCTTGGACCTTTGAACTAAACTAAATGGGGTTAGACTGAGGTCACAATAGATCAGATGACTGTATTCTTTCTTCCCTGGAGACCATGTAGTAGTTCCATAGACTGCCATTAGATAGCAGCATAGTACACATCATCAGTCATATCTCCTACTCTCTCCTGTTAAGGTTGGAATTATCTGTTACACACACACACACACACACACACACACACACACACACACACACACGCACATTCTAATTCAATTAGTGCAGTCTGCAACTCCAGAAAAGAGTAATTCAATTAGTGCATTGTGGAGCTCTACAATACCTCTAAGCAGATGTTCACCATCTTCAGGAACTGGAGTTAGGTTTAAAATACCTGTACCACTCAGATATGCCACTACATTATGTCATTTGTCAAAGTTCTTACATATGCTTTTCTGGCTTCAAAAAGGTGACGAAACAAACCCAGTCTAAGTTCCTAGAGATGTTTCCATCATATACACCAAAAAAGAATATGCAATTTTAGGCTGCAGTAATTAAATTCTATAATCCAAATTATGTTCAAAATAAGATGTATCTCTGTATTCTAAACTAGTACACACTTTTGCAGCACTGCCTCTAGTTATGCATGGCATATTGTAACGAGGACACTGTCAAGGTGGAATGCATTCACAAGGAAGGACAACCAGAATGATAACACCCTCTACCAAAATAGTAGATTATAAAAACGGCAGGAGTAATTATGGATACTTTCCAAAGAAACACCAACAGAACCACCCCGAGTCAATTTAAGGAATACTCACCCTGGGAACAAAATATATGCTTGTAAACAACATGATAGCTATCCTCAAACATAAATATATGAAAAAGAAGACAATTACTTTACATTACAACAAAAGGTAGAATTAGAATCAGTAGATGAGCAAAAAGTTTGACTCCTTATTGAGGGAAAACTTTCCAATAGAACCAACAGTGAAGAAAAAAAGGGATGCCTCAAGAAGTTCAACTTGCAAATAATGGCAGTGATGAAGTAGAGATTAAAGACCTTCTGCTAAAAACACTTTATAAAGGATGCCTGCGTGTGACCAGATAGGCTTCATGTCCCTTTCGATGCGAAATCCTATGGTTCTATTAATTAATACACTGTTTTTTGCTCATGAGGCAAGCCTGGACTTTAAGTAATAAAGCTAATTATTATTATAGAGGTGTTGCTATATAAAAGACCATGGGCTGTGGGGCATTTTCATAGTAATTAATGTATTAATAACATACAAGGGGAAGAAGAAATTTTGTACAGTTTCTCTGTGTTAAGATTTAGGAATTCCTAAACATACATGTGTCTAGTCTTATTTTTTTAAATAAGCACTTGCATTCATATTATTCCAAGATTGAAAAGAATGGTTTGTTTTTGCTCAATCTCAGGAAATCAGCCAATGAGAAATCAATTTCTAGAAGAATGATTTTTGAAAACTCCCCTATTGAGTCTAGACGGTGGGTTCTTATAACTTAAATGCAAATCTACATCGATATTTATGCTTTAAAAATACAGAGCAATACGTAAGGCAACAATAACTATTCTCTATATCCCCCTTTTGGTTTTGCTTTCTGTGCACTGTATTTTGTATATGAGGACATAACTCTGGATACAAGGGAGTAGGCCATTATTTTATAAATACTATCTCCTCTCTTTTCAGTATGACCTCAAAGCAGAAAACTAAAAATGTCAGGAATGATTACCACCATTTTCCAGTGTATTTCACTACGTATTCATGCTGGAGAACAGCTCCTGCCTTTCGCATTTAAAGGACATCTAAGCTAAATAGCTGTCCTTTAAAACCATCAATAAGAGTTAATTCAATTACTTTTAACACAACTTACTTTTCATACTTCAGAAGAAATGCAAAAGGTCATTCTCACTTAAAACTTTACTTGTAAGGTCTATGTCCTCAAAATGGATTAAGTACACATCTAATAATAGTGCTGTTTTCTGAGGAAGAAAACATTTTAAATGTTAAATATCTGTTGTTTTCAGATGTATGCAACTTAAAAACCTGTTCTATAGCTAAAAAATATTTTCCAAGAAATCTACGATTTGGCTTTTTCAATGAAGATTTTCTATTTATGTGCCATTAAGTTGTAGTAATTACAAACATAATGGTTCTTCCATATTACCTATTTATCAACCTTACTATAAATACAAATTTTACACATTTTTTAAAAGTTATTTTCTTGCCAACATTTTTAGTTTTTTGTAATGAACTAACTGCTTGCCAAAGACATTAGATAATTATAGCAATAAATAACTAGCTGGATTACTGCTGATTTAACTGGCAATACTGTCATACAGTAGGTTATCAATTTAACAAACTATGTCACTCACAATCTCTTGTCTTCCCTACTACTGCCTTCCCAACTGACTGCCTCCACAAAAACAGAACCAGAACCTAAACTGCGTCTTCCTTTAAATATGGTGTTCCATAAAATCCAATAAAAATGCACTAACTCAACTTTGGTTTCCTTTTGCCCGCACCTCACAGCCTGTATTTATGTTCAAGTGTTAACTTTATTTGGCTCCATCAGTACCACTTCTCTTTAACATTGTCCCTTTTCATGCATTTAAGGCAACGACTTCCAACCCTATCAATGAAAGCAGACGAATGGGGGAGAAAGGAATGAACTGCAAACACCTCAAACAAGAAAGGTTGCTTAAAAAACCAAGCGTCACGTTCTGACAGTTCAATATTTCATAGCCAATATAAGGAATGTGCAACGACACTGCAACTTTAAATCTTTTCCTCCTATGTCAGTCTCTCTTTCTCTCATTGTAATGCCAAAGGGAACAGCAATCAGAGTGGAGATGTTCAACGTGATAGAGGTCAGGACACCAACGGATCAACGTACCAGAAACACGACCTTGTTTATTTTTTTTCCACTGTATTATTGTTTACAGGGTGCTTTGCTCGTGTACCTTGTGGTTCTTAGCTAAAAGATGAAATTACAGCCCAGGATGAAGCGCTCAGGCACACATCCAATTTGTGTTTCCATCTCAGAAAACAAAAAGCTTCTAAGGCCCTCAGGCTGCCATTCAAACTTGGAGGCTGACATTTTTAACAGCATGAACCAGAGACTGGCAGAGAGAATGATCTAATGCATTTCTGACTTGTCAATCAAAGATCTCACCTCTGCTGTCTTGTAAACAGTTGGGGGCCATCTAACTACATTCATAAACCTAGGGAGAGCTTACTGCCAGCTGGGGTGCTGGAGCCACATGCTCTGGCTTCTATTCACCAAAATCATGATTCAGTTTTATAATCTCACTGTAAATAGTCCATAGGCACATTTCCAGGACTACTGAAATAGAACCAGAGTGGGAATACATAAGAGATTTTTTTCATATATGGGGTTATTTTCAAGCTTTCGGAATCCTGTACCCATTTTATCCTCATTTTACCAATTCCACCCTACCCCCCTCCAAAGGATTGCACTATGCTGCAACTGAAATACTTAAAAAATTAATAACCTACCAATTTAAAAATGTAGAGGAACTATACTAATATTTTACTAGAAATTTCCCTTGTTTTATTACCAGCAAATAAACAGGAATTCCCCAAAACATGGCTCATGCAAAGGGTGAAACCGCAATGAACAACAGCAATCATATTTTAGTAAAACTAATCATGTGCTTTCTTTCAAATATAAAACTTCGGATGTTCATATAAAAAGCTTTATATTTACTAGATTGAAATAGTGCAATATATATTTGTGTGTGAAACATGAAAAAAATGAGTACTGTCTCTCTACTCTTTTCTTTCTGTTTATGACCTCTAACACAGACACACACACAGACACTAGACCAAATGAGACTAAGACCTGAACTTTCTGCTAAAGGATCAGATGTGAAAATGAATACACTCTTTTTTTTTATGTCATTTCTACAGACAGAGAATTCCAATTTAATTCATACCAAGCCGCAGATACGAGGGCTGCAACAAAGGTCTTGGGGATTGAATGGTACACCTGAGAACTTTAAAAGGCAGATGACAGATAACCCAGCAGGGAAGGGTACATGCAAAGTCCCGTTTCATGAAGATGTACTACATCCTAGACCCAAATGACTTCTTCAAAATATAATAAACTTGGTCTCCAGAGGACTGGGCCAGAGAACATAAAAAAGCTCAATACTATTCAACATTACTCTTAAGAAAACAAAACTTGTGGATATCACCTCTCAATACTAAAGTATTGCAATTCTTAGAGGCAGGCCTATGCAGGTAAACAAGAGATTGGTCTTTCCCCCCATCCCACAATAAGGCCGTTGTAAATAACCTGAATTTCTCTCTTCATGAAAAATAACGCAAAAAGTTTCCTGAATGCTGCCTATCTACCAAGATTCCAAATCTTGACAGTCCACATAAAATACCAAGTATAGAAACTAACACAAGGAAGGACAGCAAGACAATAAAACACTACCATATAAGGCAGAACAGTAAGTGAAAGAAGGTACAAATGGCTATGGCAGTCACAAAACAACCAGCAGTAATTCCTGAATAGAACAGAAAGAATTCCTATGGTACTTTGGCCTCTACTCAGCACAAAGATGGCAGTAATAAGAAGGTCATCTTGGAATATAAAGAAAGTAATATGTACCTCTCCAGAAGATACAGGTGCATCTTAACTGCCCACAGCAAGAATTTGTCTGGTAAGGACAATGCATCCACAGAGGCTCCCATCACCCTTAGAGTTTTCATCAATTCCATTCTTCTGGTCTGTGTTTCTTACAGTGGGGCAACTCCAGGACCCCTGGGGTACCTGTACTCTCCCTTCTGCCATTAGGGGGCATGTTGAAGTTAGGGCAATTAGAAAAATCCAACATTATTCAACATAAACAAAAGCAATAAACCCTCTTTGTGAAGAGCTTAATTTTTCAGATCCATCTAGAAAAATACAAAAAAAAATTTAAGGAAATCTGATAGTCTCATAATAAGATGATTTGGTATACTCTAAACATTGGATAATGTTGCACATTAGCCTATACGTGAACATTACCTGCATCACGGACATGTCAAAATACTCAGCGATGGAGGAATCTATCATTATAAAACTTGAGAAATAGAGTATTTAAATAACCAAGCAGGCACCCTGAAACACAAATAAGTCCAAAATGATGTCATTTCTCCTAGACAGACTGCTGTATTTCCAGGATAAGGTAAAATGCAGTAAATTCAGGTCATCTCTATTTTTCTTATTGAAACATATATAAAAGTTGAAAGACTAGAAGCTAAATAATAAATTCTAATGTTAGCTGAAACATTTTAAAATCCATAATTATACTTTAAGAAGCAATCTTCAGTAATATATTTCCAACATTTTGGACACATACTTTAATTTTATACCTAATCATGACTAAAGGGTCACTTTCAATGTGCCTAATGATTTCCATCTTTTCTCTAGACTGTTGTTTATCACTACTATCATCATTTTAATTTCCCAGTATCTATTCTTTTATAGAATAAGGGTAAAATGCAATAAAATAGTAAAATAATTGCACAAACATACACTGCTGTGAAGATAAAGATATTGACATCATTGAAACTGAACTGTTAACTGGCTGGTAGTGCCACTATTTAATAGCTTGAAATGTGCATTTGTTCATTAACAAGAGTCCAAATTCAGCAAATAAAAACCAGTTGATAGGAGATCATCATGGTGTGAGTTGTATGAAAGCCAAATGTATAAAATTTGAAGACTCCCCATAAATCAAACTCAGATGTTTTCCTTTTTTTCCATGTAAATGTGTGGTCTTTGAAATAATTGTTTAATTATGACTTTTTCTGAATACAGAACACTTATATGTATGTATGTGCAAATATCACCACTGAATCAATGTTTTCTCTCCCTCCATGCCATATATGCTATTTGATAGTCTTCTTCAAATTATTTAAGTTCAGTCATTCATTCAGCAAAAATTTATAAAGCACATATTCTGTATCAAGAAGTACTATACTTGACATTGGAAATATAAAATGAACAAAATACAGTCCTACTCTCAGGAAATAGAGAGTCTAGTAAGAACAATTATAATACCTATCAGTGCTATGACAGAGATATCTATTGTATGTCCTGGGTACAGATGTTCTGACTAGGTTAAGGGGGAGACTAAAAGAATCTTTATTCTAGAGGCAAAATAAGTTGAGCTGAACAGTGGAATTAGCCAGGTAGATAAAGGTGGAAGCAGGGTGTAGGGGAGGACAGGTGTTTTCAGTAAGGTTCTCCAGGTAGGGTGAACAGGATATGCAAAGACACAGATGCATGAGAGAACACAGCACCTTTGGAGAACTATAAATTTAAAATGGCTAAGAATTTACATGAGCTGGAAGTGGTAGTAAGCCACTCAATTACATGAGAGGTAAACCAAGTTCAAACTTTGTTCAATTTAAAAACATGTGAGCAACCGGCCATGCAATAAAGAGTGACCAAAATCAATGTAACCAACAAATGTATAATCCGGATGAGAATATATTGTAGTCCTCCCTTATCCTCGGGGGCGGGGAGGTTATATTCCAAGACCCCAGTGGCATCTGAAACCAAAGATAGTACTGAACCCTATAAATACTGTTTTTTCCTATATGTACATAACTATGATAAAGTTTAATTTATAAATTAGGCACATTAAGAAAGTAGAAACAATATCTAAAAATAAAATAAAATAAAATAATACACTATGATAAAAGTTATGTAACTGTGGTCTCTCTCTCTCTCTCTCTCTCTCTCTCTCTCTCTCTCTCTCTCAAAATATCTGCATTTTTCCATTTACTATTTTTGGACTGCAGTTAACCACGAGTAACTGAAACCATGGAAAGCGAATAGGAAGGTAACAGGGGGCTACTGTAATTGAAATTCAGAAAGGATTAGTATCAATAAAGTGGTAATGTCTGGTAGGACATTTAAAATATTTCTACTTCTATTTTCTATGATTACTAGTAAATGTTTTATTTTTATATTTTGTTAGAAAATGGTAATAATAAAAATATTTTGAAACAAAATTATATTTGTTTGGGTATACGTCTGAGTGTACGTGTATGAATGGATGGATAAGTTATTCTAGACTTATCAACCAAAATGTTGATGATTACCTTAAAGTGGGGAAGATTATGGGTGATACTTTGTTTATATATTTACTAAATGATTTACATATTCCATAATAAACAATAAATTCTTTTTATAAGGAGGAGAAAATATGAAAATTTTTTCCCCTACAAAACAAAAACATTTTGATGTGTCACTGTAGTCAAGCTCCTAATGAAAGGGTATAGGTGGGACAAACAGTCAAAAGTCAACATATGTACACAAAAGAATTAAATATTTTATTATACAGAAGTTATGATTACTGAGATTATTCATATACAACATGGGGGCTAGGGTTTGATAAGTGTTTTTGTCATGGAATACTTTTCTTTATGGTATTGTTTTGTAGTAACAGTTGAATGTTAATTTATAATCAATCTGATAATCCATATTCCCCTAAACCTCAACTGTAAAGTCATGTACATATGTACATATATCCTAAATAATGCTTAATTTTCCTATATTATTCCATTTTAACATTTTACTTAGCAGACGGTAAGACTTAGAAGACTTCTAAGTATTCTTGAACAATAAAATACATTCTCTCTCTTGAAGTCAACCTTCAACAACTTCAACCTTGGAAAAGGACCCTAACTAATATTCAAATATGATATGGTTCTTTTAGCTCAAGATTTCCCTATAAGTACTAGCTATACTTGACACATGAAATACTCTAAGGTCATATAAATCTACTTATCTTCTTATTGTTCAAATTTCTCTTTTCTTTCAATGTCTAAAAAAATAAAGGACCTTAATTACTCAGCTATTTTTAAGCACTTTCTACTGATCATTTGTCATTTATTATATATTATAAGATTACCATTTGATAAGGATGAGCAAATGATTCCACAAAATACATCTGCTATTAGTCAACAGAAATCCTCTCAATCACCCACATACTTTCCAGGACAAAATAGAATATGAAAATGAAAATATGTTCAAACTAAACATGTCCTCATAGAGTCTACTTAAACAATATTTTCAGCATCCTCTGTCACTAGTTTAAAATGTGTGGTTTGAAATGTCAATAACCAAACTATCCCAATGTTGCCACTTTCATCTGAGTTATTGAGGATACTCTAACAAATTCAACAATGACTTAATGGCTCTTCATTTTCTATTGTCACAAAATTTTGACTTCATAAGTTGCTTTGAACTTACTAAGGAATGCAATAATATAAAGAAAAAAAATGGCATGAAGCTATCACTAAGGCACCTCCTTAAATATATGGGCAATATTAGTAAAAATAAGTATTCCTACTGGGACAACCACTTTGGAGAATTACTTGACTCCTTTAAAGTTAAAAATACACTTACTCTATGGCCCAGCAATTCCACTCTTAGGTATTTATCCAAGAAAAATAAAGATGCATGTCCATAAAAAGACTGGTAAAAACTTTATATAGTAGCTTTATTCATAGTAGACCAAAAGAAAAAAAAAAGGAAACATCCAAATGTATATCAACAGATGTATAAATTGTGATATAGTAATAAAATGGAAGATATTCAGCAATAAAAAAGAATTTCTGATAAACACAACAAAATGGATAAATCTCAAAACCATTATGTTGGGCAAAATAAAACAGACACAAAAGAATGTACACTATACAAGTGTATTTACATGAAGTTCAAGAACAGGCAAAAACTAACTGTTGGTGACAAATCAGAAGAGTCATTTCATGTGGGTGATGAGCCCTATCTGGATAGGGGTACAAAGAAACTTTTTCAGATTATGGAAATGTTCTCTATCTTGAGAATGAGGTTACACAAATGTGCACATTTCTCAAACTCATCCAGAGTACACTTAAGATGAGTGTATTTCACTATATATAAATTTTACACAAACAAAACTCTAAAAAAAAAAAAAAAACCCCAAACCAAAAGAATGCGAATATACTAAGATTGTTATAATTCTAGTAATGGAAACAGGAAAGATTAGATTTAAGTCACATATCTGCCAATTAGTTAACCAGCAATATTGAGCACCTGTGCACACTGAACCTGTCAGGACAGATTTTGGATTAATAGAATAAAAATAACAAATAAGCCTATTTCCTCCATTTTTGCTACACAAAACATAGATCTCTCTGAAGATAAGAAAAAATAAACAAGCATACTTACAGTAATTTTGAGAAAAGCAAAATTTTCTTATCAATAACTGAACCAAGAGTAGGTTTCCCTATGATACAGAATTAGGCTGTAAGGTATGAAAAATGTAAGATTTTTTAAAATAGTATACTGTTTTATACCAAGATGAAAAAGAGTATTTGCTGAAAGACTACCAAACCTAGTCTTCTGCGCATTTTTCTAATAATATAAAACTCATTAACCTGCCAGGCACTGTTCTAAGGACTTAATATAAATCAACTAATTTAATCCTAACAGCAATTCTATAAGAGATACTATTATCACTCCCATTTTACTGATAAGGTAACTGAGGTTTAGAGAGGTGAAGTACCTGCCCAATATCATACCTAGACAGAGCCAAGCTCAAATCTCAAGTAGTCTGGTGCTAGGGGCCCATGCTCTTAATCACTGCACCACATACTGGCTTCTGGGCTTCTTTTCAAGGCCCAAACACTCAAATTTATTCCTGGATTTTTCAGCAAAATCTCTAAATCAGCCTTTCTCCAAGTATACTCCAGAAGTAGTAACTTGTAAGAGTATTCAATAAATCTTTTTAAATAAATATTTATTGATTTTTGAATAAGACTAAATAGAAAAATGATGGAGAATTTGTTTGACATTCTTTCCTACTGACCTTGGATTCAAGATTGCTTTAAGCCAAATGAAAATTGAAATTTTTCTTCGTATTTTGGTGTGCAAGTCAGATGATTTTAAATCATGCAATTTTTAATTGCATGTGATTATCTTTATCACTTACCTAATATAGTTCAAATCATCAGTATTTACTGAGCCCCAACTACTAAAAAACACTATATGGCACTGTGGAAGTCAATGGATATGTATACAAATTCTGCTTTCAAGGAATTTCTCATACCAAGCACATTTCTCATATTATGCTAGGATACATTAATTACCTAGGGTCTACTGAATTCCCATACCCATATCCCAGAGTGGGAAGAGGTATGTGGATGGCAATTTAGTAGTATCTCACTACTAAACTGTGATTTTAATTTGCATTTCCCTGATGACTAAAAATACTGAGCATCTTTTCATATGCTTATTTGCTATTTGTATATCTTTTTTGGTAATGTATCCATTCAAATTTTTTGCCCATTAATTGCCCATTATTTTATTGGGTAGTTTACCTTATTGCATTATAAGAGTTCTTCATATACTCTGAAGATAAGCCTTTTATCAGAAATATATTTTACAAAAGTTTTCTAACAGTCAATACCTTAACTATTCATTTTCTAAACAGTGTCTTTTGAAAAGCAGTTTTAAACTGTGATAAGCCCAACTTATCACTGATTTCTTTTATGGTTCATGTTTTTTGTGTCTTATTGAAGAACTCTTTGCCTACCCAAAGCTACAATGATTTTTTTCCTCCTTCATTTTCTTATATTGAATAGTTTTATAATTTTAGCTCATATTTAGGTCTATGATCCAGTTTTGAGTTAATTTTTGTACATGGAGTAGTATAACAGTCGCGGTTCATTATTTTGCATTTAGATGTCCAATTGTTCCAGCATGATTTGTTGAGAAGACTGAGACCAATGTATTTTAATATAACAGAGCAAAAGAAGTTCAGTGAGATGATTTCAGATTCTATACTACAAATAATCTTTAAGGAATTACAACTACCTGAAAAGGGTATTAAAATACCTCCTTCTTTTCAAACTATATAGCTGTGTGAGGCTGGATATTCTTCATATATTTCAACCAAAACACTGCATCACGGCAGATTGAATGCAGAAGCAGAAATGAAAATCCAGCTGTCTTTTATTAATCCAGACATTAAAGAGATTTGTAAAAATGTAATACATTGCCAGTCTTGATTTTTTTGTTTTTAAAAAGTTTTTTTACATAAAAATATTTTATTTGCATGAATTTGTAATGGGTTTATTATAGTTATTTTATATGAATAAATTAAGTTTTTTCTTAATTGTAAATTTGATAATAGTATACATCAATAGATTTAACCCATATAAGCAAAAGCATTTTGGAGTCCTCAATAATTTTTAAGAATGCAAAGGAAACTGCTACCATCTCTCAACTACTGAAATTAGCTTTACTGTAGCTAGATTAATGTATCTAAATACATATCTGATAGGTCAAACTTAATTTTAAATCCTTTCAACAGCTTTACTACCTTCTTAGAAGACTAAACTCCTTTCAATGGCCCACAAATCCGGCATCATCAAGCTTCCCTTATCTTTCCTAACTCCATTATCGTTCTCTTAATTAAACAGTCTTTTCAGGAGAGTCCTTAAATGCACCAAGCTCCACCTATATACAGAGGGCCTTTGTAGTGCCTCTTCGTTAGGCCTGAAATGTTCCCCCCTCCTCCCTTTCGCTGAGTTCAGACTTCACCATTCTGATCTTACCTCAAACATTGAGTACCTGATATTCCTTACCCCCACCCTCAGGTTAGATCAGGTTCCTCTTTTATGTATTCTTATGACTCCCTGCACATTTCCTTCATAGAATTTATCGGTTTGGGAGATTATACTTTTGATATTATGTGACTTAAAGAGCTCTTGCATCTCACAGAAAAGATAGATATAATAATCATATATATAACTATTAAATGAAATTTTGCCTATATGTCATGTGCATTTTCCAAAATCAGTAGTTCTTATCAGCCCTCAATGGTGTCCACAAGCCCTGTGTTGTGAAAAATTAACCTTACCCAACGAGAGCTCCTTTGCTCTTGGCTACTGGAAGCTGGTATCTAGCCCCACCACAGAACTTCTTACCTAAAGGAGTGTCTTTGTTCGCCTGGGGACTAGACAAATGTGATTAATGAAGGAGGCTTTGAGTCACACTTGATCAGTTCAAATCCTGAGAGGAAATGGAGACTAAAAGCATTAATATGACCTATAAGAGGGTCTAGAAACTAAAGGTCAGCATGTGGGCAGTTTGTAACTGAGCTTCAATAAAAGCTCTGGACACCAAAACCTTGGGCGAGTGTCGGTGGTTGGCAATACCTGATGCATTGTCACATTCTATGGCCCAAAAGCAGTAATGCCATCCATGACTCTATGGGGAAAGGCTGACAAGAAATTTCACATGTTGACCCCTCCAGTTTCTGCCCATATGTCTCTTCTTTTAGCTAATTTTAACCTGTATCCTCTTTCTGTAACCTGTAATAAACCATAAGTACAATGGCTTTCAGTGAGTTCTATGAGTTTTTCCTAGTGAATTATCAAACCTGAGGGTAGTTGTAGGGGTTCCTAAACTTGCAACTGGTGAGAGCAGTCTTGTATGGTCTATTCACTCAGCCTCTGTGATTTGGCTAAACTCACTGCAACCAAAAAAAGTTAAAAGCCAATAGGCTAGACTATGGGTTTCTTAAGAGCAGTAACTTTATCAATATAATACACAGTAAAAAATGTAAGATACTTGAAATAAACGATACTCCAGGATATCAATATTCTCTAACAATAATAGCAATAATGCTAATGATGATAAAGAAGAAGATAATAAAAACCATACATGTCCTCACTATAGTACTATTCACTGTGAATATTACTATTCGCAAATAAGGAACACGAGGATTAGAATAAAATGTCTTACTCAAGATAGTACCACTAGTTGACAGACCACATGTAAGCCCTGATTGAACTAATTTTAAGCCTACACATTTTACTATATTGTATTTCATAAGACAAGCAAAGGAAGTTTAATATTATATTTTGCAAAAGACAAACAAATATCTAGCACTATCATCACTAAAATAGTTATCATTAAAGAATAGCAACTGTTAGCATTGTTCAGGAATGTGGAATACTTAAGTTCCCCTCTTTCAACTAAGACTTAGTCATAAGCATTCTGATGCTTACTTATAGCTTGTCTTGGAAATTCTTCTAAATAAAAGATAAGCTACACAGGTTAAAAACAAATTTAAAAATTAATTTGTTGTGTATTACTACCAAAATCTAAACACAATTCCAAATACCTGTGATGGACAGATAACACGTCTACCCAGAAAATCACCATATATATCCTAATCTGTAAACAATGGACACGAAGCTCTTTCTTACATTTTCCTCTACAAATTTTCCATCTCTTCCTCTCTAGTTTTCTCTCACATCCTAGAACTATCCTAATGGCCTCTAAGAAAGGCTGAAAGGAACTGGAATCTGTCAGTACATGCAAGACCAGATGTCTCAAGCTGAACACTGTACTCCAAGTCTTAAAGGTTTCTACCTTGAAACTAGACTGTTAATATATAAACATAGTTCTTACAAATATATATATAGTAGTACAGTAACCAGGAGACACTCTGACACACTTTACATTTTTAGTAATCATAAGAAAAACATAAGGCATTTGGCAACTGGTTATAAATAATTACATTAATTATCTTTATGTAGGTCCAGAGCAAATATCACATATTGAATGCTATTTGTTGAAATTACTTTAAAATTCACTATCATACTTCTACCAGATATGAAAACCAATAGTCAAGTTGTGCTGTGTCAATTTTGGCAAACCAACTGATAATAAAAATGTCTTAAGAGTGGATCAGTCTGGATCTACATTAAAAATTAATTATTAAAGGAGGACAGAGTGACATGAAATACAGGCAATATGAAGTAGTAAAAGTGAACATAAGTAAAGCACAGAAAAGAAAGAGGGACACACTAATGAATTAGACACAAACACTAAAGCCCACAAATAACCCACAGAGACAGAGAAAGTACCTGGAAAGCTGTGAGTGCGCCAGTCCCTGGGTTATACAGGCACCGCAGCGAAGGCATGCTGTCCGCCAGGCTGGAGCAGCCCAGCCACAGAGACCTGGGCATAGAGCACTGCAGAGAGAGGACAACTATGAGATGGGACAGTATGAGACAGGATGGTACAGATTACAGGAACTTTTAAGGCTTGACTTAATGTAATATTCCAATTGTACCTGGCCTTTATGATAGAAACGTCTTCAAGAAACATACTACTTACTAGTTCTAATCCCAGAGAGAGACTCAAAAGGGGCACTAATGGCCAAAAAGCAAGGGGGAGGGAGGGATTATAAGCCAGAAAACAAAATATTTAGTAAAAATTTTTGTCCTTGTTCTTCTAAGTATGAGTCTAAAGGAAATCCACTTCTTAATCCAATTAATCAGTTCTTTTCCTCTATGTACCTCAACTCTCTCCCATAAATTTACCACAGGGAACTACTGTGCAGACCAAACAGAAAAAGAAATAGTTCGTGTTAGCATTTCAATATTAGAATACAAAGGAAAGTTAACATTTTTTAGAAGTTGGGGAGAAGGAAAAGAAAAAGTATTATATCCCTCTAGCTTTGACAGCAGCTAACTCTGCAGTTTGCTTACGTATGTTTTACATATCTTGTTAGTCTGCTATTCATTAATAAAAATGCACAGTTACCATAGCAGCTGCCTCTTGATTTTTTCCAAATGGATGGGGGGGGGGGCTGTGCCCAAGAAACAACCCAAACAGAAGGGAAAACAGCAATAAAGGACAGAAAAATAGAGAAAGAGAAAAAAAAGAGAACCCCAAAAGCTGCTAGTATTAAAACCTTCTAAATAAAAATGTATGTGTGAATGTAAATAAATATATATAGTGTATTCAAGAAGGAGCAAAAAAAGGTAGAAATTATGATTTCTAGTATTACTAATTAAACAATATTAGTGTTATTGCTCCTAGAGCTTTATAAAACACTTATCTTTTAGAAGAATTTTATATTCTTCATGTTTCTCTAAAGGTATCCCAGGCTGAAGTTTTGTCCATCAACTTGGGTGCTATTATAGTCTAATAATACCAAAAAAATTAAAAACCTGATCATAGCACATATAAAAACAAGAATACATATTTTAAAATATAGCAATTTTAACGCACATAATACTAAACTTTACAAGTTTTGAAATACTAAATATTACGGGACTTTTTTTCTTCTTAAAATACTTTAGTTGTAAAAATTAATATTAGGAAACAAAATATAGTATACATTGTTCATACTACCTATAATTGATATAAGTAGAGTATCCTGCAAAAGATTCCAACAAATAACCTGTTCTAGACCCCTGCTTTCAGGTCATTATTTCCTCATTTTATAGTTAAGGTGATTGATGCCCAGATGAAATTAAGTACTTCTCCATGATCATGAATTTAGAAAGTAGAAAAGTAGAACTAGAATTCTGGCCTATCGCTTCTCAGTGCAGAACTCTTCCTTCCTGCCTCCATCCCTAGGCATTATAGTGGAGACATGAGACTCCAAAGACAGGTACATGCTAAAGGTATCACTGGATAACACACTGCCCAAAACAGTTAAACCACTTTGAACTCCTACAACAGTCATCTAACTTTGGTCACTGTTTCCAGAGCTTCTTCACCTCAAGCTGCAATCCATTTTACAAGCAGCTAAACAGAATACCTGTGTTCACTTTGTTATATCACTCCATCAATAATTCATAATGGCTTCCTATATCTATTGTATGAAATCCAAGCACGGTATTAATCTGGCTTTTCCCCACTGCCTACATTAATTCAACTTCTCTGTCCTTCCACTTGGCCTAACACTCTAGCTACCTACCTACCTTTGCATTTTTTTCAAATATCCATTTTACCCACATACCTTTGTCATTTTCTTCTCTTCACCTTGCAAATGTACATCTACCATTTACTTCTATATCTCCTTAGAACTATTTATACTCATTTTAGTCTCATTCAGTGGTTCTCAGTAGCAGACATTCTCAAATTGTGAGAAGGCAGCAGGGAGAATAAGGAAGAGCAAGATAAAAAAGGTTTCTTTCTCCTTGAGAACCACTATTCTACTCACATTACTGCTATACACTGGAAGCAGCAAGTTATTCATGAAAATAATTTAAGTAAATGATATTTAAAATTTCTAAGTCTAATGTTTTAGTAATTTATTCAACGTGCATTTATTGAGCAAATCTCGTACTAACTAGATACTGTTATAGGCACTAGGAACAGAACAATGAACAAAAGAAACAAAAATCCTTCACATTACAGTGACATTCCCTCAACCTTAAATTTTTCCATATTTAAAATCCTTAATGTAAAAGAAGCTTGTTTGTGAGTTTCTCTCATTGTTATGAGACATAATGTACTGTGTATGCTGGGTAGAAGAAAGTCTCATTCTAAGGAAGTACTGAATTTGAGAAAAACGGGAGAAAGAAAAGTAAAACAAAAAAGAAAATGAAAATACAGAAGAGGAAAAGGAAATAATGGAAGAAGATGGAGTAGGCATTGGAAAACAGCTTGTTATTTCTCCCCATTCCCTTCTCAAGAGGAAGATGGCTCAAATACTTCCATTCATACTAAAGCCACCTGCATGATCTTATTAAAATAAGCATATTTTATTTGTATTTGTAAATGTTCTTTGGTAAGTTTTTAAGGCATTCCTTTTTTGAATGTCTGTCTCCATTTTATATTAGATCCTGTGTTATTTTGGCATTATGTACTTTCCTCACTGTAACTCACTCTAAGGCTCTTCCTCATTCACTCATCCCTATCTTTCATCAAAATTCTGAAGAACTAAGAATTCGAAAGGGCTTACCCCATCCCCTTAAACTAAAATTCCAAAATAAAATTATAATCAATAATAAGCCACATACATCCAGCAAAGCCACTAGATATACTGGTGTGATTTCTAAAATAGCATTAACTTGCAAACACCACACAGAGGATGCATTCCCGATTATTACAAGACAATTGGTATGGGTATGAAAATTGCACTTGAATATAATCAGATTTGCACATTATCATAAGATTTTATATATTATAGCTCAATTTAAAAACCAATTTTCAAATTGGTTCGTATTGTAACAATCTTACCCATACCGGTAAATGTCACTTAAAAACACTGATGAAAAAATATGTAATTACAAAATTAATGAAATCGGCTATACCATCTACCTCTTTTTCCCTTCTACCCTCATGTTCATGAGTATTTTCTAAATGAAGGGGGAAATCAAAGGAAATTTAGACAATAAGTAACAGAGAGGAAAGTAGTACCATATTAGTTACTATTCTTATGTATCTGCATACTTGGGGCCATTCTGACTGGTTAATTTCTGACAGATTAAAGACTTAAATTTGTCCTTCAATATGTAATAAACAATCCTCTTTAAAATGCCCAAAAAGCACACACAGGTTTCTACTTAACGTTTGGGCTGCAAAAGTTTGTTTTTCCTTGCAAATTACATTTAAATTTCTAAGGTTTTCTTTCTGCACTTAAAAAATTTTTTAATTAAAAAAAAAAAGCAGATTCCAAACTAAGCTGCAATACAGCAATATTCTCACGTTTAAATATTTAACTTCCATTAACTGTTAAAGAACTTCTGAATTCCTTAAATGTTTCTCCTATGCAATCTCAAAAGCTATAACCAAGTTTGGATCATACATGTACCCCCATCCTAAAGAAATCCAGCCATACAAAGCACACATTTGTTTATTCAGCTCATTTCCCAATTAACTCTCCTTTGCAAAATCAAAGAAAGTTGAAGACTATAATAATTTCTTACAACTGAAGATTGTTACCCAATTGAATGAGTTTACTAGCTTTTTAAAAGCATACAAGCCATTTTTTTTAAATGCTGGAACTTTTTTACTACTATAAAGAATCAAAAAAGAGATTGAAATGTTGCAACAAAGGGCCACCAGGGAAAGTATAGTATCTAGTGCTCATCGGGTTCAAAGAGAATATAGTATCTAGTGCCCATCAGTTTCAACAGCACAAATTAATTTTCAGAGAACACTAAAAATCTTGACTCCTCCTACTTGGCTGCCTGGAGAAAAATCACAGTTTCTCTCCACTGATAGAGGGCCCTGCAGGCAAAAGGCTGGCCTCAGCAATTACTGTAGGAAAGCTGAATGACAAAATCTCCTAAACTCAGGTCCCTGTTGGTCAACTTCTGGAGTAATAGAAGCTATAATAATCAACAATAAAAAGATTGCTGCATTGAGAGTTTATGTATCCTTAAGTCATGGAATAGAAGAATTCCCTTTTCACTACTACATCAACTACAAAAATTCAGGCCAAGAGAACTACAGTATTCCACAGGCCATGTAATACATTCAGACTCTACCAATACAAATTCAATGCCTGCCTCTTAGGAATCCCAATTTAGTTCACCCCAAAAATGAAACTCCCACCTGTCACAAAGGATAATCATATCTGCCCAGCCTTACTGCGCAAGGCTGTGGTAAAATTAAAATAAGAGATCTAAAAACTTCACATACAAAGGGAAAAAATGGCAAGTGGCACCATTACTAAGAACAGGCTTTCATGAATGCCACTTGCATTTCAGAATGTTCTGGAAAGTCATTATGAACTATAGACCATGGAATCAATATATCCATCAATCAAATATTTATTATTCATTACAGAATGGACACAGGTGGAGTACAAGGAGAGGAGAACCAAAATTGATCAGGCATAAATTATTTTCCAGATAGTGTGCTAGATCCTTTAAAAACATTATTTCACTTAATCATTACAACCTTGTCAAAGAGTTATTAGTGTTTTCACTTTAATAGGAGAGTAAACTCAAGTTCAGAAAAGTTACAATGACTAAATGGCAATGGCAAAAATAAGACCCCAATATCTTTGTCCCCCACAATGCAGACTTGCTATAAAGACCTGTTCTCAAGTAGTTTACACACTATTAGGAGATATTAACTAATACAAATAGTAATAAGGAAAAATACTATAATGTATTAAATTGTGTTAGACAATAGCTGCTATATAAGTTTAGTTAAAATTTGTAATTTTTTAAGAAGTTCAAACACAGGCTTTAATTTTATTGTAGCACTTGTTACTGTATATAAATTGTGCATTTGTTATACTGTATATAAATCGTGCATTCCCTATCTACATTCCTCAGAGTTGAGTCATGTCTTACCTTTTTTTTTTAATCTCCAGTATTTGGTCATAGTAGATGCTCAATAAATGTGTACTTAATGGTGAGAGACCAGTGAGAGCTATATATCAAAGAGAAGAAGAAAGCATTTTTTGCTTATGAAATTGTGAGAATACTGATAAAATAACATTGCTTGCTTTCCTGTGACTAATCTTACTAGATTGGAAGTTTCATGTGTTAGATAAAGCTTTCACAATTCATTATCTTGCTCACCTATAAAACATCTAATAAGGTAAATAAGATCCAGAGAGGTTAAACAGATTACTAAAAGCTGATGAGTACCTTACAGCAGTGAAGATGAGTTTCAAAACTAGATATTCTGATGGCTTAGGACAGTGCTACATACAAATGGCACTTCAAAAGTAGGACTGGAGTTACCTCATTTATTAAGAAATGGGGAGGCAAAGGTAGTAAGGGGTACTGGGCTGACCACAGAAACAAAAGAAAAGGAATCTCACCCAACAGGCTATTGTAATCATCAAAGTAATAGCCATGGAGAAGACAAAGTTGCATCAAAAGGAGGATTAACAGGACTTAATGACTGACTGTAAGGAAAGAAAGAGGATGAGTCAGAAATAATTCCAAGATTTCAAACTTGAATGACTGGAAGAATGGTGGTAGCAATGACAGACATAGGTAAATTGAAAACTACCTGGTTAGGGTGGAGGGGCTAGATAAGCTCAGAAATCATGAATGTGATGTAATAAGAAACTTCTAATATGTGAGTAAAAATATGGCATAAAGCCTGAGTATAAACGCGTAAAGATGACATATATTTGGGAACAACTGGCTTTTGTGTAGGTTGTAATGCACTAAGTTAAAAGCATTTCCTGCAAAAATGCTAGCGAGATTTTTGTTTTTTAAAATAACATTTAATTGATTCCTCTTCCCTCATCTCCTTTCTTACCTGAACAATTCAGTTCAACAGCCAGTGAGTGAATATAGGCTAAGTAGGCAAGAAGTTGAGTGGCAGAAGTGGATACAGCGGCCCAATACAGGCTTTAAGAATCCAAGTGGTGTGAGAAAGGCATCCCTGAAGGGGAAGCAGCCTAGCAGAGTTTCAGTATATATAAAGACAGAACTCTCTAGGTAAATGATGTACACACATACACAATCATAACTCTATCAATGAAAAAAACCAGCAACAGCAACACTGTAAGAGCGATGAGTACATTTAATGATTCTAAATAGCACTCTCCACTAAAAGTACCAGGGTTCCATAGAACAGTGGCTGATTCTCCAAGGCTCTGGCAGGGAAAATTTAAGATGAGCTTTGAATATATTGTGGAAACATGCCAAGATGACACATGGGCCTATGTGAAAGGCTCTCACAGACTAAATCTGGGACAAACTGAATACCAAAATAAATGATGATAATAATGGATTATAACTGTGACAGGCAAAGTCTTCTCTTAACATGCTCCCCAATATTTCCCACCTCCTGGTATTCATAACCCTATTGTAATCCTGTCCCCTTGAGTGTGAGACAGCTTAGTACTTTGGTTCTAGCTTATATTAGATTATGGCTTCCATCTTGCTAATTTTCTATTGCCTTCTTCTCCTACATGCTGTTATGAAGCAAGCAGCATACAAGAGAGGTCCATGTGGCAAAGAACTGAGGGTGGCCTCCAGCCAATAGCCAGCCCTTAGGAACTGAGGCTCTAAGTCCAAAAGCCCTTGAGGAAGAGGAGATCTGCCAAAAAAAAATATGTAAACTTGGAAGTGTATTTACCCAGTCAAACCTTCAAATGAGACTTCAATCCTAGCCAATACCTTCATTACAGCCTTGTGAGAGATCTTGAAGCACAGGACCCAGGTAGCCATGCCCAGACTCCTGACTCAAAGAAACTGTGAGATAATAAATATGTGTCTTATGTTACTATAAGCCACTAAATTTGTGGTATTTTGGTTTGCAGCAAAAGATAACTAACATAATAAGCCTCTGAATAAAATAAAAATTCATGACTCTACTAGTGATGTAAAGAATAAACCTGTTTGATGAGGAATATGATACTTGAATAGTCTCAAAAAAATCTCCCCACATAATACTTATTACAAGAAGAAAACATTAACTTTAAAGTGGAAAAATATGACTGACATCTTAATCAAGTGATCAGTATTAATATTGCCAATAATGAAACAAATTAAAATCACATGGTACCTGATAGAATGCAATACAAAAAAACAGAGCATCACCTCTGTGATATTCCTGCCAAAGATATATTAGAAAAACCCAAACTGAAAAACAGTCTACAAATTAGCTGGCTTGTAAACCTCAAAAATGTCAATGTCATGAAAGTCAAGGAAAGACTGAAGAACTGTCCCAGACTGAAGGAGACTAATGAGACGTGACAACAAAATGCAACATGTGATTCTGGACTAGGTTCTTTTGCTATAAAGGACATTCATTGGGACTGCTAGAAAAATTTCAATGGGGTCTATGAATTAGTTGGCAGTTGTATATCAATATTAATTTTCTTATTTTTGATGACTGTTACTGGGTTACATAGGAGAATGTTACTGTTTGTAAGAATACATATTAAAGAAGTCATGAGTGATGAGACATCATACAGTAACTTTACTCTCAAATAATTTATGGAAAAAATGTTATCTGCATTTTACTTACAACATGAAAAATTAATTAATAAAAATATATTAGGATTTTGCTTTTTGCTATAGTGTATAATTGTTACCAGACTAAATTTCATGCAGAAAAAGATAACAATAAAAGATGAATAAAATATATAAAACTATCTGAAGGTGTCAAGAGAAATTTAGGCACCAATACTTTAGGGGCCAAAATCCAGGGCAGGAGGAAAATGTATTGTGGTAAATCTGAGACATCTGCTAACTCTTAGGTTTTGCATGCAGAGTCAGATGCTAAAAAATTAAGTTTAAAGTGTTTTCACCAATCTCGTGGTGCTAAGGTGAGAAAAATTAGAGTATAGAGCTCATTAAAAACAAGGTGCCCTGTTTTGTTTTGTTTTGTTTTCACTTGATACCACGGAAGGGCACCAGAAATAGAGCAACCTCAATCAAACCAAAGGAATGTACCATGAAAAGAAAATTAAACCCTCTCTGAAGGGAGACAGACGGCATCTAGAGTCTCTACCATTTTCATTAAAAAATTGCAATAAAAAATTATTAAGAATTCAAGGAAAAGGGATCAAATGACCTAAAACTAGAAAATAGAAACAATAAAAACAGACACCCAAATAAATAGCCAAAAGGTGAAGAGTATCTACTGAGGAATGAATGGAAAAATAAAATGCAGTATATAAATACAATGGAATATTATTCAGCCTTAAAAAGGAAAGAAATTCTAACATATGCTACAATATGAATAAACCCTGAGAATATTTTGTTAAATAAGCAACTCACAAAAAGACATATACTGTATTATTCCACTTACATGAGGTACCAGAAGTAATCAAATTCAGAAAGAACAGTGGTTGCCAGTAGCTGGTGGAGGGGATAGCAGGGGCAAGAAAAATGGGGAGTATAATGCGTACAGAATTTCAGCTTTGCAAGATGAAAAAGTTCTGGAGACTGGCTGCATAACAATGTGAATATAAAGCTACTAGACTATACACTTAAAATTATTAAGATGATAAATTTTATGTAATAGATATTTTAACACAAAAAAAAATCCATAGTGATAAGTATTAGAATTTTTAGACATAGGCTTCATAAAATAACCATGTTTAGGATAGTCAAGAAAATAGGTGAAAAAGTGAAGATAAAAAGTACATATCATAGAAATTCTGTAATTAAATAAATATAAAAGATGAAATTAAGAATTCCTTAGATTCGTTTGAGGGCAGATTAGAAACAGAGCAAGTGAGAATTAGTAAACAGGAAGATAGGTCAGTAGAAAATCACTGCATTGAAAACAGATAAAAGGATAGAAAAACGTTGAAAAGAACGTAAAAGATATAAGTGACACAGTGGAAAGTAAGTGCATGTGTATTCGGACTCCTAGAAGAAAAAGAAAGAAAATGGGGCAAAAGCAACCATTAAAAAGATACTAAAATATTTTTAAAAACTGATGAAAATCATCAAGCCATAGAGTCAAGAATCTCTGCAAACATACAAAACAAGCACCTTTTCTATGCCTTGGCAAACTGTCATTCTAAATTTGAATCATCTTTATCATTCACACTTTCAATGTTATGAAATATCTTTAGGAGTTCCTTTATTGTAAAATTTTTTGCCTTTAATGTGAAATTTTTCCTCTGGGACATCTTTGTCTTTTTTGTCACAACCGTTTTTCCTCATTTATGTTAATAAATTCATCTTCATTAAGTTCTCTGCTGCATATCTAGAATCTATCAAATAGTATCACTATCAACATTTCTATGGTCAGCTATTTCTTCTATGATTCCATTTAACCTTAACTCAAATTTCAAAGTATTATCATTTTACTTTGCTTCATCTATCACATGGACTTAATACTAGGAGAAAAGGAGACAACATAACTACACACCGTGTTTTCTGTGCATAACTTAATGTGACTAATTACCAAAAGACTAAAAAAAGTGACTGATCATAATGTGCATCTGTTTTCCACATAGTGATTTGCTAACTGAAGAGTTTTCAATGAAGTGTACTTAACAAAAATCACTCACAGTTAATATACCATAGTGAAATTTGAACCATGTTTTGGGAGACTGATGGTATTTAAACTTTAGTAATTAAAGTTTATACACATCAGAACCATGCAAAGTGAAGAATTTCAGTACCTTAAATTTAAAATAGAAACTCTAAGTAAAAAAAGAACATTAGACTTCAGCTTCTAACATAAGGGAGTATTTGGTATCAAATTTGCCCTCCTATCATAAGACAAGAAAACTGGACAAAATATCTAAAACATATATTTGAAGACATCGACACCAGGCAATGCCAGACTATAAACCCTGAATGGCCTTCAAAATTGTCCTAGTTTTATACCCTGAGGAACTTTCCAGTCTGTGGCATAAGAAACAAGAATCCAAACAGAGCAAAATGGGACCACTTATTGAGAAAACAGAACAGAATTTGGGGAGGATAAAGAGACTAGACTGGTGAGGCAGAGTATTAGAGACTTATGCGGGAAAAAGCTCCAGATACCTGACCATGAGGCCCCTTAAGTCTGCTCCTGAACACTAAGTTCTGTTTGTACAGGGCGAAACTCTACAAAGGCCAGGCAAAAGAATCATGACGAAGCTATAAGCTCAACAACTCCTAGAACCCACAGAGAGCTGGAGAACTTGTCTGTTCTGAACAGCCAGACTGCAGAAGGCTAATTTAACACTTGCGACATTCAGTAGAAGCCCCAGAAAGCTAACACTAAACCTACTCGAATAAAGCTTAAATTCAAGCCACAACAGCATCAAGGAGATCTGCAAGAAACTTAACTATTGGCTGAAACAAACACAAGATTCTTTTAAAAAGATAATAAAATAAAAATATGGAATAATGTAACAATGTCTAAACCTAAAATTTCTTGATAAAAAGCAGTAAAATGTGACAATAGAACTGACAGAAGTGATGAAATTAGCACACCAAAACATTAAAATAGCTATTATAATATGAACATAGTGAAGAGAACTGTAGGATATAAAAAATAAATGAAATAAAACTTCCAGAAAAGTACAGTCTGAAATGATAATTTTAGGAGGTGACAGTAACAGCTGATTTAAACATGAAAGAAGAAAAGATCAGTGAACTTGGAAAAACAGCAATGTACAAAATAAAGCACTAAAATAAAAAAGGCTAGAAAAAAAGAACAATGTCTCAGTGACCTAGAAGAAATAATCAAGTGGTCCAACATATGTATAACTGGTATTCCATTAAAAAAATCATGAGGAGAGGGTTGGGAGTAAGCATAAAATATATTCAGAAAATATGTCTCAAAAAAATGATACTAGAGGTAATTGCTACAAAAATATGAAAAGTGCCAGAAATAATAGATAGGTGGGTAAACATTTTAAAAATATTTCTCATTTTAAAACTTACTTTAAAAATAACAATTTAAGCAAAAATAATAAAACACATGAAAATAACAAGATAGAGGAAATGAAAGTACATTATATGTGAAGTAAAATATTTCAAGGAAGACTGTGATAAGTTAAAGGTACATATTGTTTTGCAAATCATGTATCTGATAAAGGTCTCATAACTAGAATACATAAAAAACTTTTACAACTCTATGACATGACAAACCACCTTAAAAACTGGGCAAAGGATATGAATAGAAATTTCTCCAAAGAAGATTCAAATGGACAATAAGCACATTAAAAAAGGGTGCTCAACTTCAGCAGTCATTAGGGAAATGAAAATCAAAACCACAAGGAGGTTACTGTCACACCCATGAGGACAACAACTGTTTAAAAATTCCCAGAGCCATCTAGATATCTCAAGAAAGAAGTTTGTCAGGAGAGCCAGATGGACCAAAAGGAAGTTTTATCATCAATGTCTTATCTAGTCTCAAAAGCTTTTGAAGCTACAATTTTAAAAAGCAAAACAAAAACAGAAAAATAAGTTGTGGTAAGGATATGGAGAAAATGGAACCCTCATCCATTGCTAGTGGGAATATAAAAAGGTTCAGTAACTATAGAAAACAGCTTGACAATTCCTCAAAAAGTTAAACATAAACATGTGACCACTTCTAGCTACTCCACATCTGGGTACACTTCCAAAAGAACTGAAAACAGGTACTCAAACAAATATATGTACACATTCACAGCCACCTTATTCACTAAAACCAAAAGGCAGAAACAGCTTAACTGTTCACCAACAAATGAATAAACAAATTGTGGTATATACATACAATGGAACATTTTTTGGCCATAAAAATTAATTAAATACTGATACAAGCTACCGATGAACCTCAAGGGAAAAAAATGAAAGGGAAAGAAGCAAGACACAGATCATGTATTGTATGATTTTATTTATATATAAAATACCCAGGATAGGTGAATGTAGATTGGTGATTGACAGAGCCTGAGGGAAGAAGCGAATAGACAGAAATTGTTTAATGAATAAGTTTTATTTGAAGTAATGGAAACGTTTTGGAACTAGATAGAAGTAGTGATTGTACAACGTTGTCAATGTACTAAATGTCACTAAATCGTTCACTTTAAATTGGTTAATTTTATGTTATGTAAATTTTACCTCAATAAATATTTTTAAATGCATATTGAACTCTCTAGGGCAACCACTAAATAAAACAAAAGTACCTAATAAGCCAACAGAGGGGATAAAATGGAATACTAAAAATAATTCAAGAGAGAGCAGGCAAATTTAAAACAAAAGAGAACAGTTGGGACAAATAGAAACAGTAAAATGGTATATTTAAACTTAGCCATACCAATAACTACTAAATATAAATGGTCAAAACCTACATTTTCTAATATAGTGACCACTAGCCACATGTGGCTACTAAGCATGCTGATCCACACTGAGATGTGTTAAACTATAAAGTCACATTGGATTTTGAAGACAATACAAATAAAATAAAGTATCTCAATAACTTTATATAGATTACATGTTAAAATGATACTTAAATACACTGGGTTTTAAAAAAGCATTTTAAAAAATTCAACAGTTTCTTTTTACTTTTTTGAGAAAGAAAATTTTAAAATATATACTTGATTAGGATCTGTAGCTAACACATTTCTATTGTACAGTATAAGTTCGAACATTGGAAGACGGATTGTTAGACTGAATTAAAAAGCAAGACACAGTTATATATAAATGTATGCAGATAAATTAAAATTAAAGCTTGAAAAGATGTCATAGAGTTATCATAAAAAAGCTAAAATGGCTACATTAATGAATAATATTAACAGGGATAAAGAAGGGCTTTCATAATAATAAAGAGGTCAACTCTTCAAGAACCACCTTAAAAGGGTATGTACTAATAAAATTTCAAAGTAACAAAAAGAAAACAAATCTATGATCAGTCTAAGGTGTTTAGCTATTTGACAGAATAAGCAAATAAGTGAAGAGCACAATTAATGGACTTGACTTAAGGACTTATCTAGAACACTACACACAACTGCAACTGTCTTCAAGCACACTTGCTACACTTATACCAAAATAGAGCTTAAATGGGCCCAAGCAAGTCCCAACAAATTTCAAGGACTAAACTTGCAGAGTATGTTGTTAATGAGCTATAAATTGGTGTAGAAAAGATACCTAGAAGGGGTTCTGGTTCTAGTTAAGATGGAATTAAGCATAGTCCCTTCTCTATCTCCCACTGAATGCAACTACTAAAAAATGTACAGAGCATGGTACAGCTATCTGAGGACTCTGAAAAGTGAACAGCAGTAGGTGGACTGGTGAAGAAGACTTTAACACAGCACTGAACCAACAATAAATTCACCATTTTAAAAAAAATTTTTTTCTGTCTGCAGCCATGCCACCCTAAACAAACCCAATCCCATCCGATCTCGAAAGCTAAGCAGGGTTGGGCCTGGTTAATACTCGGATGGGAGACCACCCAGGAAGACTGCATGCTATAGGCATTAAAAAAAAAAATTATTTCAGTATCCACCAGCCTAGACTACAACATAAAAAAAACCCAAAAGTAGATATCAGTGTAAGCGAAGAGAGATTCAGGAGAAGCCCACTAGTTCTGGCCTAGGAATATAGAAGGGGTATCCTAACTCTCAGAGAACAATGAAAATTTTCCACTTTTCATTCTTAAAATTCTCTTTATTCTCTCTAAGAATCCCATAATGAAAGCCACAGTAGAAGCCTGGGCCCAAAAGCCACAGTAGGAGCCTAAAACTGAAGTAAGGAAACTCTTTCATCAGAGGAGTTGTGATCCTAAAATGCTGATGTGAAACCTCATTGCTTTTTTTTCTCTCTATCCTCCCATCCATTAGCCCCAGATGCAGTAACATATTCAGGTAGAAAATGTTAAATAAAGCCCCAGCTATCTGGCTGGCAGACTGACAATGGGAGTCCTAGGGAACTAGAAAGTACTAGGGAGACTATGGAGAAAGAGGGACTCAGGAAAGCAAGCCCACAAGGTGGTTTGTGAACTTCTGCGCTCACCTACAAGCTTCATAGACGTGGATATGACCCAAAACTGCAAGCCACAGACTTTGAGAACTGAACTACCAGAGTACCATCTAGATCCCAGACAGGCCACTGAGGGCACACACATGGAACAAATTTCAGTAGCACTGCAAAGATTTTAAAAATGGAATAGACATTGAAACCAAAACCCACAGAAAACTATTTGAACTTGTAGGCTGAACACACTGGATTGAGAACCTGATAAAACAAAAACATCAACATTTTCAACATAATTTAAACACAACGCAGTTCTAGAATATTAAAAATGTCCAGGATACAACCCATATATTACTTGGCATACATAAAAGGAGGGAGGGAGATATTTCAACTCACATCAGCAGATGCCAATACTAAATTGACACAGATGTTGGAATTAACTTTAGAGACAAAGACATAAAAGTAACTAGTATAAAAAAAGGTTCCAATAACTAAGGGCAAACACTCTTGAAAGAGAAGGAAAGACAGGAAGTCTCAGCAAAGAAATGACAGAAGAACCAAATAGAAGTAAATCAACTGGAAAAAAATGGAAATTTAAAAACTCATTGGATGAACTCAATAGCGGAATAGAGATAACAGACCAATACTCCTTATCAATATACAGGAAAATTCCTAAACAAAATACTAGGGAATAAAATCCAGTAACATATAAAAAGGATTATACACAATGACCAAGTAGGATTTATCCCAGGAATGCAAGGGTGGCTGCTTTAAGTCCTAGGGGTGTTCCAATGCCTGACTACATACACTTCGACCCCTTTAGTTCTATGAACTATCTCTGAACCCTTAAAATAGTTGCCCCTTCTTGCTTAAGGGAAGAATGAAGCAATCTGTTACTTGATACCAAAAGTACTTGAAGGCAGATATATAATTCTTAAATGAGTATCATCCCCAAGGTAGACACCATGGGAAGCTACGCTTATTCCAACATTGCCATCAATGCTAAATATATATATATTATTTTTTAATTTAAGCTTTCCAAAATAAAACTGGATTAGCTTTATGAGAACTAAATGAGTCTCTGCCTTTAAAGAAATTGAAATATAGCAGAAAATTAGATTTAAAGATTTAGCCACCACAAGTTAACATTTATAAATGTTGGCAAACACTACATAAATCACAATGAAAATGTAAAATATTACTAGTTCAATATCATTATTGTTAGGTCATATAAACTCACATTATTCTTATAATTTCAGGAGGCCTAGCTCACTGTTGTACACATAGCAGAAGAGTTCAAGAAATCCTCGGTGAAAATATTATGACAACTGTGAGAAGATATGACACTAATCCAGGTGTTAAGACATGCGGTTCTTGTGCAGACTCACCCTCAAAACAAATGTAAGATCTTGAGCAGTTCAATTAAATTCTACACAACTCAGCTTCTTCATGGTAAAACTGAGTAGATTAAAATATTTTAACAGTGTCTTATAGTAATATAATTCCACAATTCTGTGATTTACATATATCTATAACACTTCTAATATGATTTTTTATAGTATTATTAGTTTCACCACAAAATCTAAACTAAAGGAATGGAAACTCCTTTAAATAAGGTGAAGTGAGAGAGAAGGAAGCTGCTCCCGATGCTTATTTAGAATAGTTAAAATCCAAATTTGGCTGCTTTCTAAAATAAACTTTTCTCATTATTATTTATTAAGTATGCAATTAGTCAAATATAACACTCGGATAAACTAGAATTTTGAACAAACAAATGCTTTAAAATTCTAATAACTATGCATAAGCAGTAAATTATTCTTACTTGAATTTCTACTGCTGTGTAGCGCAGGGTTACTAAGTACGTAATTACATAAGAGAGCCACCCAACTTCCAAAGGAGTCATTCCAGTGAATTGTGTAAATAATATGCTTTAAAAAAAGCACAGCCTCCTCACATATGAATTTAGATTTACCAGATATGGATTAGCTGCGTACCTGTGAGACTAGAGCACAGTCTTAAAAAGGCCTTTCTAATTATGAATTTACCAGAGAGACTAGAATGACCCAAAGCAAATTAATACATAGACTTTTTTTCATAACTTTCTATAGAAACATTTTCACTGTTCTGCTTCAGTACAGAAAGCAAAGGTCTTAAAAGTCCCTGGCTTGAGATAAGAACTACAGAGTACAAGACTGACCAAATTTTTCTAAAATTGACATTCTGGTTTTCTTAATTACCAAACACTTGTGTTTTATTTTTATTTGTAGCTACATGAGAAGTTCTAAATATTTGGTCTATGACTGATTTTACCATAAGAATGAATTTGAAAGAATAAGAACAATTTTCTTAAAAAAAAAAAAAGTCAACATTAGCAGACAGCAGGGCATCATAATAATACCTAGATACTACATGTTTTCTATACCAAAAAAGTCATTTTTAATACCCATCTACAGGAAATCAACCAACGTAGTAAACAAATTTATGCATACAGCCAGGTGGTATCTTTATTCTCCCTATAACAGAACAAAAAGTAAGGATGTTCAGTTACATTTTCTTTGCTCCATTATTAAAAATCACCTTACCTATATTTTTGAAGTTCTCATCTACTTGGTCAGAGTAAAACTGCAATTATCTCAGATTAAATTTTACAAACTCAGTCTCCTATACTTGTACTTAAAGACCTTTTAAATCATACCACAAAAAAAAATTCTTTAGTTATACTGGAATTTCATTTTATTAAAATCGAGTCAAATCCCATTGCAATAAGCTCTAAGGAACTGTCTAAATTCTTTTACTGACCTAGGATTTACTGCATTAAAAATTATTTGAAATAAATAGGCAACAAGCTGAGGGGTTATACAATATTTGATCACGTGCGTTTGGCCTATACACAAATTTCAAATGATCACAGTGCTCATTGGAAGGTTTATGCTTTATGTATTTCTGAAAGAGGGAGGGAGGGGAGGAAAAGGGGGCAAAAGAGGGTAAGGAAAAGAGAGGGAGAAAATAAAAGAAAGCTTTGTTGTAATTAGAAGAGTAAAGAGAAGTTGAAGCAGTCTTCCATTTTGATGAAAGACATTTGCAACACTTTTTTCCCCAGTACAGATTTACACATTTGTTCATAGCAGTTGCTATGACTCAACAGAGGCGGGTGTCTTGTTAAGAATCCACATATTAAGGCAGGCTGGCTGCCACATGGGCGATCAGAGCTCTTGTCCCTCACTACACAGGCAGAAAGAGCAAAAGAAGCCACAGAGTAAAATCCTTTGGGATGTGGGGGAAGAGGAGACAAATTCTCACGCCAGACTTGTGGATCATCCCCTCTCTACAAATGTGTCTGCTCTAACAATGAGTTTAAAAGAGAGAGCTATCTGGAGCTTTCTTCTTAACTGAGAAGGAAACTGCTCATGAAAGGATCCCCTGATATCAAACAGTATTTCAACAACTGCAAACCAAGTATCCCAGCCCTCTTGGGTACTCCTTAATTTAACTTTTGTGTAGGAGTAGAGAAAAGAAAATTACTTGCTCATTAGAAAGAGAATAAATGCCTACATAAATAAATGGAACCATATTACAGCTGACTTCCTGGGCACCACAGACCAACAGAGAAGAAACTCATTTTCAGCAGTGCAGTTTACTTCACTATTTGCAAATGGCTGGCTGATCGGCAGCTACAATATATGAAACAAATAACCATTTCAGAGATCAAGTGTCATGTTCCCTGGTAAGTAACAAAAATAAACATTATCTACTCTCCCCATCCAGTTTATGGAATTTAACAGAAAAGGTTTATTGACTATTTGATTGCTTGGTATGTTGTGAGGACATTTTCTGTGATGGTGTGGTTATTATTCAGGTTAGATAAGAAATTCTCCCTTCTCTCAGGATATCAGTATTAAGAGTTACATATTCACAAGAAAAATCCAAAACAAATTATTTCTGAAGCAAGTGAATGTGGCAAGAAATTGTGAAATAGAAAATAATGAGTCTATCTAACAAATTTTTTCTTATAAGAAAATAAAGTACCTGATCTTACAATTTATCGCAAGCCAATGCAAACTAGTAAATCTCAAATGCACAACCTGATAATACTGCCCACTTTTAGACACCCATCTAAAAACCAGTGCATCAAATTTTAACGTAAGAGTTTTTACAGATTTACAAACTAGTCTTAAAAACTCGTGTTCCAATGTAAGTTAGAAGGGAGATTCAAATCCATGCATTGTTACATCCCAGTGGTGCTGCTACAACATCTAGGCAAGATGGGATATAGCCACTTATGGTCAGCTTTCATTTTCAAACTCCTTTACAAAACATTAGCTAACTTGTAATGGAACTTTGAGGTGTCTGTTAGATATCTGAACTATTGCATAGCTAGAATTTGCCTGATCAACAAGTCAGATAAGACCTATTTCTACTAAGTAACAGTAGAAAAGGATAAGTATTTTACAATAGCTGTCAAAACAAACAAAAACCCAAAAAACCTCTAGTTCTCCCTTTTCTTCCCCCACCTTTTTCTGCTCTTTAAAAAGAAGTTTCTTCCCTATGCCTTTATGAAAGAACAGATTTTAATTAGGAAAAATTGGGCAACATTTAAAGTGAAGAGCCTAATTATGAAAATCAATTTATATTTAAACAAATCAACATTAATATTTGGATGTTAACTGAAAATATTCAAGGATTACCTTAAAACACTGTTCTTATGGTCGGTCAATATTATCTCTCATAACTGACATATTCACACCACAGTTTTCAACTACAACACAAGAATATTAAATACAAAACCTCTACTAAAGGGCAAAAGGTAATGGCATTAGTGTACTCATGCTCTGGTAGGGTTCAACTCTTTGCAATTAAGTGTGGAAGAAAATATGGAATTTCACCACCACAGTTTTTAGATAAACCCCTCCGCCTTATGGATATTTATAGCATGTGTCCAGTCTTGCAGAACTCTATCTGCCCCGACCCCATTTGTAACATAAACCGCTCTTAAACCACTTTAATACATTGTTACTGAGATACTTCTTTTACACAGTACCTACCAAGCAGTAGATCAATACTCTTTAATACAGAGCTGCCGATTCCATTACCACAAAAATCTGTGCAAGCCGCCAGATGCTGAACAAAGACCACGGCTTTCATCAGGTTTATTCCTAACATGTCTCCACTCCACTGGGATGAAATATTTTGCTTTGGTGGGCAGGTAGAAGTTGGACGAGAAATAATGGCATTTAAAAATAACAATTAAGAAGCTGTGATTACAGAGAAAGTTTAAATGATACAGCTAAAATAAATTTCTTCACATCTACTGGATGCTTATCATTTATCATCAAATCCATCTGTTCACCTGCAATCATATGCTGCACATGCTTTCACAAACTACCATGACATTAGGTCTTTAAATTGCAGTTCAACACTTAAGACAAAAACGATACAGAAAGAGGTTATGGAAAAGAATAAAAATAAAGCACTAGGTGAGAAATGGGGTGGGGGGAGGAAAGAGGAGAAAAGGAATACATTCTACTACTATTCTTTAAAAGCCATTTTCAGTAACAAAATTTTGCAACTTCAATTTTTTTCTAAATTTGCTAACAAAAAATCTTTATTCACAAGCTTTTCAGAGTTATTACATTTATCTTTCCTTCATACCATTATTATGATCTGAGGCAATAAAATTGAATTGAAATATAAATAGAAAGGACAGAAATCTGTCTATATGCAGTGGTATTAGCAACTTGTGGCACCAGAGGGATTTAACTTTTGTCTAAAACCAATACCCCCTGTCTTTTCTTATAGTATTTACTTTCAATGGACTAAAGCTGCAATTCATCCTTTCTAGACCAGCTTTAATCATTTTCACAACTATGGTTGCTATGACAACAGGATGCAGTTTATTTGTGCTGTTTTCATTTTCCCCCATTTCAGTTGCCATAACAACACTATCATTCCGCCTTTCTCTAACATGTAACAACTTTATTTTAGGGTTGTATTCTTAAGGACACTGGATTTCTCCATAAAGAAGGTAAATAACAGAATTTATACAAGAATTTATTTAAATAATATGATATCCAATTTTAAAATCTTTTGAGGGAAGAGTTATTTTAATGTTGTTCTAAAGAGTAATATAAAATCTAAAAAATATTTTGGCTACTGGATCTCCACACCACATCCATTACTAGAACCATCAAATCATGTTGAGATATGAAAGCATATTTTTTTAAAAAAACTCGATTGTTACACACTTTGTTGTACCAGTATCTGCTATAACAAAACTTTGTATATGCAAAAGGTTATCTTAATAGCGTAAATCACTAAGGTCAGAGCTTTTAGCCCTTTGATCAGCTGACAGTTACATTAAAACCTCTTCACAGCATGAATACCTATGACTATATATACAAATTTATTGCTTACAAACAAAACATAGAAATCTTACTATTTGAAGAGAAAATATGCAAATATTATTAAATTCCCTCTTAGTTCCCTATAGGCATAAGAAATATTATTTATAATATTGTAGTATTTTTACAGACTAGAACCAATTTTCACCTATTAATATAATACAAATTTTAATTTTAATCACAGCTGAGATAATAAATTTTTTGGTTGCAATGAACTGAAAAATACGAGTTAACCAAATCTGAGGACCAAAAGAAAATTCAAGGTCTTTTAAAAGGCATGATCAGTTTCTTAAAATCATTTTTTAAATAAAAAAAACTCACTACTATTCAAAACTCTGAAATAAGATTTAACAGTTTTTATTTTGGCTACCTTTTTAAAGGACTGTATGAAGACAGGGCCTGCAAATGTTAAGAGCAAAAATTAATGATTAGCTCAAGATCTTTAGAATCCTTTCAATACGTGAAAATTAAGAACTCTAAAACAGGGATGATCATGAAATAAAGCAGATGGAGGGTAATTGCACTGCTTAGCAAAGGGGCTGAGAGGGGGAGCAGCGGCACACGAGATTATGCAGGACAAGGAGAGAGACTTGGACAAAATAGATTCCAATCCTAGGCAACCTGGCGAGGCCCTTACATTAAAATTAAACCAGCAAACTGGGTTAAAATCATATACAAAATTCCATCTCTCTCCAATCTGCTTTCTCCTTTCCTTAGTTTGTTGTTGTGGTAGGGAACCTCAAGAAAATCCCCTTCTGTAAGGCCTAAACTGCTCAAGTAAATGCTACCTTGCAAGGACTTCTAAATGAGCCGAAGCCAGTAAGTCCTAGGCTGTAAGCAAGATGATGCAATTTTATTCCAGTGCAATAATGTGAATTTAGGTACTAATGCTGTTGGAATCATCTAAGTCTTGAGACTAGATTTCTGTGATGTACTCTGACAGGACTGGTGAATTATTTGTGCATGTGTAGTCTAGCATTCTTGTTAACAGTTAATGACTCATCTAGAACGTCCCTTAAAAGAGAGCCTCTGGCTTCATCTTTAGCGCAGTCTGCTGTGAGCCAATATACATTCACATCTATGCTATTTCTGTTACACCTGCTGGAACTCACTGATGGAACCCTGATACGACACGTCTAGCCATATATTTCCATTAGGGACTTGGCAGGCTACTGGACAAGCCCTACCACTCTTATCATGAGTGTGTTAGACACTGCCCAGGGTGGTAAGAATTTTAACCTTTACTGTCTGTCTCTGAGTTAGGGCCTTACTTATTTCTCCTCTCTATTCCGAAGGTAAGAGGTGGTTTGCGTTTGTTTCATTCTTAATTAGGGAATCTGTGTATTTTGTAGAGAGGAGAGTGAGGGAAAAACCTACTTTTAGTTTTACCTTTGACAGTAGGTATTTGAGTCTTTAAACAAACAAACGACAACAACAAAAAAATCCTTATCTCAGGAATAAACTAGTGCCCCTGACAGAAAAAAAGTGAAATCCACAAGCCAGGCCAGCTGCATGCTGCAAACGGTACTTTTTCAAAAATTTTGAGGGGTAAGGATTCTATATACCTAAGAAATCTATATGCATTCTCATGCTCCAAGATACAGCATAGTGATTTTAAAAGATTCACTGGCAATTGGATGTGAAAAGATCCAATATCCAAACTTTAAAAATAATTTTACTGCTATTTAAACCAATGAGTAACTTTTCCAAAATGAAATATATTATCTTTTAAAACTACCAAAGAATCCTATTCTTTAATAAGAAATGTTAATATACCTTTAGTCATAGATATCCATCCCTACAAAAATATTTTCTTCCAAATAAAATTGAAATTAAAAAATCTCCTTTTGTCCAGTGAAACAATATCCATATTCTATGAAGTCTTTAATTTAGCTCCTAAAGTTCTGAAATGAAGGAAGACTTAAGTACAGATTTCTGAGCATATATTTAGTTTTAGAAGGGCATAATACACAGTATGAGAAGTTTGCATTACACTGGTTATATTTGTTCTCAGTATCTGTTTTCTCATTCAAGTGCCTTTCAGTGATATATGAAATTCGAAGATAATCTGAAAAAAGACAAAAAACTCAATTCTGCCTCAATGCATCTTCCAAAGAGGGGTGTGCACATGCCAGGAGGTAAGGCAAGATGATCCTTTGGGGTACCAGGGAAAAAATAAACTTTTATTCAAATTACTTTAATCTAAAAATTGATGTTTTCTAATTTTTATAACATAGATTGACACTGGTTCCTTCATTTGATCTGATGTTACACGGTCAAATGTCACTTATGAACCAAGTGTTCCAATGGAAACCTGGGAGTTCCACAACACAAAAGGGTTGGCAGTGGTGCCCCTCCTGCCCAATATTTATTTGTTGCCTACCATGTGCCATGCACTGGGATATACTAGAGGACCAAACTGACAAAACTTTACCTGAGGAACTTATTTTCTAGCAGAAATAATACACAATGAAGGAAAGAGCATTTACTTTAGATTGGGTAGTCTTTAAGGAAGTGACATTTAAACTGAGATATAAAAGATATGAGAGGATTCAAGTAAGAAGCCAGGGTCAGAGAAAACAGTAAATGAAAAGGCCTTCCAGTGGTCTTGCAAGATTCTGGCAAAAAGCCAAGGTAATTAGAGTGTAACTGGACAGTGGGAGTATTAGCCTTAAACAGTGAAAGAGGTAGATATAAGAAAGAACCAGATCTGCTTTGCTGAACCAAAAAGTCAAAAGTTTATCATGACATGCATGGCATAGGTGCAAAGAAAAGATACTGAAAGTTTTAAATTTAGATTTTTTTAAGATCACTCTGACTCCTGTATAGAAATTGGACTTAATGGGAACAATAGTTAGAAAAGTATTATAAATATAAAATAAATTATAATAACCTATAGTAAGTTGATGACAATGGAGGTAGAGAAAGGTAGATGAATTTTAGATACACTTTGGAAGTAAAAGAATCTGATGATGGGCTAGGTATCAAAACAAGGTAAAATGGTAAGTCAAGGTTGATCCCAGCAACTAGGTAAATGGTGTTACCATTTATTGGGATAAGAAGACCAACAACAACAACAAAAATCGAGATTTCTATTTTTGATATATTAAGTTTGAGATCACTATGCAACATTCAAGTCAATAATAAGTTAAATATAAAAATCTAGAGGTCAGAATACAAGGATAAGTTGGAGATCATTGACACATTATATACCATCAGCACACAGAAGGTATTTCACAGCCAAGGGGATAGATGAAAGCACCTAGGAAGAAAGTACAGACAGGAAACAGAAGGTTCCCCAGGACCAAGGCCTAAGAAACCCCAGCATATGGAAGATTTGTCTAAGGGTCAAGTGCTTATTAAATGATCTGGTTCAAAGGAGTGCTCTTTCATTACACCCCACTGCCTCTTAATATTAAGGCGGGAAAAAAGCCACCCTCACTAGCCAAAGTTTCTCAAATTTTAGTATTTAATCCACGATAGTTGTCTTCTGGTGGGTTCTAGAAATAACACCTAATGGAATCTAACTTAAAATAATCAAGAAACCAGAAACAAAACAATGTGGTGGCCTATGGGTAGGGAAACAATGGTAAGAAGATGAATAAGAGAGAGAGATTTTTCATTCTATGTCCTTTCATACTTCTTGAATTTTGTATTGTGTTGCATGCTTTACATATTCAAAAATAGATTTTTTTAATAACTCCATATATTTTTATCAATAATTAACTTGAACCTCAGTAAGTTTATTATTATTTGCCTTTAGATCTTTACTAAACTTGACACGTTATTTGTAAAATTTTTATAAAGGTCTAAAATAAGCCACAAAGAGCCAAGACACTCTTGAAACACAACAAGGTATGAGAACTTAACTACCATATATCAAGGCTCATTATAAACCTACATGAGTAAGGCTGTGTGGTATTAAAGATCGCTAAATAGATAAACAGAATAGAATCATGAGTTCAAAAACAGACCAATGCATGTAAGGACATGATTAATGATGGAGGAGAGGAAGCACAATGATCAGTGGAGAATACATATTCTCCCAATAGATGATGCTGGAGGGCAATGGAAATTCATATGGAAAAAAATGAAATGGAATACCTTCCTCACATGAAACACAAAAATCAATTCTATAGAGACTAAAGTTTCAAATATAAAAGGCAAAACTATAAAGTTTCGAGCAATAAATGAGACTATTTTCATGACCTTAGAGTAGAAAAGGCTTAAGTCACAGAAGCACTACACACACACACACACTCTCTAATTCATCATTCTAATTCATCACATTTTCTCTTAATCCAAGTTCAATAAAAGTCAGTCTTGCTTTAAAATAAAAATTTCAAAATTTCACGACTTCAATTAAGCAATTACAAATTGAGTTCAATAGTATCCTCCAATTTCAAAATCTTCTGCATCTTGCCCTTGGTTTATATTCTTACTTTTTAAGCCTCTCTAAACACTCAAATTTTAACTACAGTAGATTCTCAATAAAAAAGAAAAACTTTTCTTTGGTATTTTCTACCAGGAATCCTTCTTTCTAGATTCTGAGTACATTTTCATGTCAATTAAAAACAAGATCTTACTCTTTCCTTCAGCTTTATATAATTAATTGGGGCTGTTAGTCCAAATTCATCAACTCCTGAGCCTTTGAAAAAAGTTATTAGTCAAATCCTACTCTGGCCAACATTTGGTGACTGACTTCCACTCCCACCTCATAAACACATACTTTAAAAAAAATACACACATGAAACTTACCAATGAGAACTATAATTTACCACCAACTACTCATAAGAAACTATAGCTCTGCTGACTGGCAAAAAATTTGCAAAAACAGATCAGTTTAGCTGCATAAAATAAATATCCACCTGCACGTACTAGCACTAATCAGGGCGTGAAATTAAACTTTCTATTCGAAAAGAAATAACTGCTTCAAGGCTGTGATTTAGTCTGGGAAGCAAATATTAAGGTCATCCTTTTCTCTCTGATGTTTACAGTATTTCTAATGAGGGAAACAAGGGAGGAGGGCCAACTAGCCAAATTCTGTAGAAGTAAAACTATATAACAAATGTGCCATTTGCTTTACTAACCGCAGACTTTACAGAACCAAGTTTCTGGAATGTAGGCAGAGATCACTTAAGAGCTGAAAGCTCAAATTGGCCACTATGGACATCTAATTTGGTCAAAACTAAGGGAATAGTGTTTCACTAAGCAAAGAAAATTCAATAAATATAAATGCTATAAGTTTTAAAATAGCCTATAGCCATTTTCATTACAACACTGTCAATTTTGGATTAGCCAGGTTAATGAGATCCTATTCAGTAATTTAGCCAATTCTCACAATTTTTCCAAACTTAATCAAAATTAAGTAATACAAACTTCAACTTATTCCATTATAATATATCCATACTACTTTCATGTCTACCAGAGAAAGCACACAAGTAGAAAAAGGGCCCAAAAATCATGAGCAAGATACTGGTTTGACGGGCCTAGAGAAGCCACAATGGTTCTCAAAGTATGCTCCCAGAACCAGCAGCATCTCCTTGAAATTAGTCAGAATGCAAATTTTCAGATCTCATCCCAGGACTAGAAAACACAAGCCCTCCACAGACTTCTGATGCAATATTTACTACCACAATCCCCAAAAACTAAACTTAATTAGCAGTATTTTCCACTAAAGATAAAAAGTATAAAGCATATAACTTTATATATAACTTGCAAATTAGAAAGTAAAAATGAAATCTTAATTAGTCTAAGTTCAAAAGCAAAAATAAAAGAAAATAAAAACGAAGTCTATACTATGTCTTCCCCAAGTCAAAAACAGTCATCATTTCGAAGTCAAGGAGAAAGAAAAAAATAATAATTTCAAACTGCTAAAAAATAAATGGGCTGATTTTACAACTAACACAAAAGAATCATCATCCATGCATGTTAAAACTATTGGGAGAAACAACATTCGGAAACAAGATATTTACAGTTTCCAAGTTTCACTCCACTGAGCACTTATTAATTACAAATATATACCTTCACAATGGAGAAATCTGGTGAATACAACCTTAGTAAAATGATCAAACAGTATCACCAATAAAGGAACAAGCTGACATGATGTAGCTTCTGATATAATGCATAAGAAACCACAACATATATTCCTGCCTAATTTGTTTAACCTGAATCTAATCATGGAGAAACAATCAGATAAATCCAAATAAGAGATGTTCTGTAAAATTAGCCTATCCTCTTCGAAAACATCAATTTCATGAATAAAAAGACTAGGGAACTGTTGTAAATTAAAGGAAGCTAAAGAGACAAATCCCATGTGATGGGATTGTGCATGAAAAATCTGTAAAGGACATCACTGAGACAATTGGAGAAATTCAAATATGGACTACATATTAAATAATAAAATGTTATCACTGTTACATTTCCTGAGTGGGGTCTTCCCTTGTGGTTGTGAAAGATAATGCTCTTGTTCTTAGGAAATCCAAATGATTTACAAAGAAAAATATAGCTATATGGAAATAGAAAAAAATCAAATGTGGCAAAATGTTAACTACTGGCCAATCCAGGTGAGGGGTATATGAATAACCATTATGATTTTCTACAACTTTTCTATAGATTTGAAAAAAGATACATCCATATCCCTCCTCTTCAAAACATATTTCTCCACCTGACAATCTTGAGAAAGTAACTCTTTCTGTGCTTCAGTTTTCACATTTGAAAATCAGGGATAACAACAATATATACCTAATAAGCTGAGAGGATCAAATGAGTTAATATATGTAGAATGTCTAGACTCCTGCATGGAACATACTGAGCTATAAGCGTTTGCTGTCATTATTATTGCTATTTATTATTATTACTACTACTACTGCCACCCAAGGTGAGATTAAAAAACAACATAGCTTGGATGCTTACAGTCCTACATAACTTCCAAAATATTTTCACTACTTATAATTTCACTTAGTACTCACAGTAGCTCTTTGAAGTAGGGAGAGGATTATTATCTTCATTTTCCAGATGAGGAAAATGAGACTCAGAGAGGTTAAGCAACTTACCTAATGTTTTATGACTTCTGGAAAGTAACACAGCATAAGTGGGACAAGAACCAGGTCTGTTTTCACTATAGCAAAATATAAAATTTACATTCCAATCTAAAATGATTACAAGGAGTTTCAAAGAAAACAGATTAAGAAGACAGGTAGAATTCCTGTTTTGTCAGTTATAGACAAAAGAAGTTATCACTAGTCCATCCAGCAAAACAGATGTCACTTTGCAGAGCTTTGATATTTTCCTTAAATACCCTTGAAAACAAGGATCAAAAAATATGAACTCTTATAAAAGGGGATTTATTGTATTTTTATAGCTTATTACATACCTTGTAACAATCATCTTGTGAAATGTGAATGTCAGTTTTATTTTCGGTCCCTTTTTTTCCTGGCTATTTACAAGCTTTGTAAGAATCGTTCCTTAATTAAGTCTAAACATAGTTTTATATAAATGGATTCCTGGAAATAAAACGTTCAGACTTAAGAAATGATTGTTACAGAGACTGTAACAGGCCGTAAAAAAAGAATGCCGCTTTAAACAAAGATTTCCCATTTTAATTAAAAAGATAATCATCAGAACATTCTTACACTTAACAGAACCATTTAAAGAAGCTTCTTTGGGAAAAAAAAGTACTATCTTTTGCAGGCTTCCATGTATAATTTATAATATATTTAAATCAAAGTCTTAGTTGATCCTATAGTATGAATTCTTATACACTGTACCTACATTTTAATGATACATGAAAAAAGAAATAGGCCCACATGAGACAAACATCATTTCTAGTTATTCTTAACATGAATGCTTTCAAAAGACAATAGAAATTTTTCCACACGATATTGTTAAAACGCATTTAAGAACACTTAAGAAATACTTTTTAACATGACCACATACAAACATAACATGGATTATATAATTTGTTGATGCAGTCGTAATGTGTTGGGTAAAGGGACTGAGTATATCCAGATGACTTATCATATAATCAATAATGACACATACCTAAATAAAAAGTTCCCCAAACTCTGATAAAAGCTCAAGCAATCATTCTGATTTTAAAAATGCCATACCTGGATATGACTGGAGAGTATGAAAAACCTTTAGAAGTTTGATTTGATAAAGCAGGATCCTTTTGTTAATTCATTTGACTTTTAAATTGTCCATTTTTAATCAAATCATGTAAAATTTGTAAAGTTAAGCAAAATTCAAAGAGAGAATAAAGTAGATCTTAGGCTGTCATTATAATTAACTGCAATTTGAAAAACAGATGCATCAATGTTCTTCTACTTAAGTCACCTTTTCTAAATTACACTGAACACTAAACTGACACACCACTTGACAGTCTATTTTTGCAACAATATATTATTGGAAACTGCTTCAAAGTGGACTATATTTTCCCAGGAAACAAGTTATAATCCAGAGGCTATTTCCTGAGAACTTCATATCAAAAAAAGTACTGACATGCCTAACAACATCAAAACAAAGTTTCAATAACAATAAACCTCCATAGTCATTAAAAGGAAGAAAATTACATTCATAAAAATTAGCTTCATAAAATGGGAGTAACATACTAATGATTGGTATGTGTTCAAAATGTAAAAAACATAACTTCTATATTTACTCATTAAACAAATTTGACTTTAAGCTAATAACTAAAATAAACACTAAACATTTATTTAGCAATCATTTGGTCTGCTTTTTATAATACAGACTGCTGCGTGAGATGATTTATGAAGGAAGAAGTACAAGGGGGCCAAACAAATAATTTACTTAAGAGAATGCCCTCCTTTCCTCTATCTAAATTATTTCCCTAGTAAGCAAGTTATTCAAAATCATACCACTGACCTATGCTACCAGGAATAGGAGAGCAGTAAATGTTGATCGTGATCATGTCCATGAGTGTTTCTCAGTTTGCTTTATTTCAAAAAATTGTAGGATGACCAGATATTTTTTTTTCATTTGCCTATCTTCTCAGTTTATTAAAAGCCACAAGTGTTCTACATCAGACCAAAGGCAATCAGAAAAAAAACACTCTAAGTCATTCTCTCATTCTCACTGTTACAGAGCTTACTTGAAACTTTGTAGATAGGATTCAGAGTACCTCACACTTCACTGAAAAACCATGAACATTCATTTGCACAAACTCCTTTCAAAAATATTTGCAAAAAGTCTTCCATAGAATGTTAAAGGCATGTCATTCTGATGACCATTCTTCTGATTCTTCTGGTGATTACCTTTTGAGTTTGATCCCAATAGATAAAGTCAAGAACTGAGGCATGCATTAGGGAAATGCAAATTAAAACCACAATAAGATATTACATATACTTAGAATGGCTAAAATTAAAAAAAAAAAATACTGACAATCCCAAGTGCTAGCAAGGATGCAGAGCAACTAGAACTCTCATATATTGCTTGTAGAAATGCAAAATGGTACAGCCACTCTGCAAAATAGGTTGGCGTTTCTTATAAAGTTAAACATAAACTTACCACATGACCCAGCAATTCCCCTCTTGCGTATTTACCACAGAGAAGTGAAAATTTATGTTTACACCAACCTCTACAAAAGTATTCATAGTAGCTCTATTTATAATCACCAAAAACTGGAAACAACCCAAATGGATAAATAATGTGATACAATCCACACAATGGTATACTAAACCAAAAAAAGGAATAGACTACTGATACATGCAACTTGGATGAATCTATCTCAAAGATATGCTGAGTGAAAGAACTCAGAAGCAAAAAAGGTTACATATTGTATGATTCCATTTACAGGACATTCTCAAAAAGATAAAATTAAAGAGAGAAAAGAGATCACAGGTCCTAGAAGTTAGAGATGGGGGGATAGTATAAGGAAGTTTTTGGGGGGAGTGATGAGAGTGTTCTGTATTCTGATTGTGGCTGTGGTTACATGAATCTATACATGTGTCAAAATTCTGAGACCTACACACTAAAAAAAGTTCATTTTACTAGATGTTAATTTTAAAAAAAGAACTAAGACCAAAAACTTGCACATGGCAGGCACGAGTCAATACATGTTTAAAAAGGAAACAGGGGTGGAATACCTATTCAATAAACCTTGGGAGTGTGTGAATTATTTTGTTAATTTTATTACACGAGTATCACCACCACTACATGCTTATGGCCTAAAAAGTACTTTCACATTTACCTCAGTTATATATATCAAATTACACCTTCTCTATTTTTAAGATGCTATGGTTGATAGTGATTATAATCCAAGGAAAAGACCTTTTCCGATGGAATCTCTCACTACCCAGAAACCCTATGGCTATGTGTCTTTCACTCGAGGTCTGCATGAGGCCCTTGCTCAAAAGAACAACTCCATTCTATGTAATTGTACAAGAAACTAATTTTTCATCATAACTCTCTTTACTACTCAGTTATGTCTTATTGTTTTAAGCAACACTTCAGTGATTCCTCAAAATTCTTCCTTCATCCCTTGATATCACTTCCACTTAAGAGCACAATAAAACAACTGTTGAGGTAGTCTACTGTCATTTATTTTTACATATGTAATAGGGTCATAGAATAGTAACAATAGAAGTAATGTTAGAACCATCTATAACTTTTTCATAACACCGGAAGGACTACCAGTTGTAATGTAATGTGATTATAAAATATCTAGAGTGGCCACATTTTAGAATGTTGCAATTGTTCTACTAAATATACCTCTTATAAATGGCATATTTTGCTAATTTTTCTGCCCCTATATTTCACCAAATTTCTCTGGCTGCAAACACAGCCCCTAGAAGTAAATTCTTTTTAGAAACCAACTTATTATTAATAAGTTGAAATTCAAAGAGATCCCAAGACTCTGGCTTAAGGTTTGTCTCACTCTGCCTTCACTCTTTTTTCCAGCTTGAGATATAACTGACATTGTACAAGTTTAAGGTGTACAATATGTTGATTTAATATACTGACATACTACAAAATGATTACCACCTGCCTTTACTCTTGATTCATTAACTGAGCTCCTTCCTGCTATGTTCCCCATGTACCAGGCCTCACCCTCTACTCTGGTTCTAGGCACAATATTTCCCCGCACTCCCTCCCCTCTGTGTTGGTACACTGGCCAGGACACAGTAGACTAGACAGTTTGTCCAAGCATTGATCTGAGAAATATCTGCATCAGAAACAATGAGATGCTTGTTAAACACGCAGATGATTGAGGCCCACCAAATTAAATGGAAGAAGCTAAGAATTTGCACTATGTTTTAACATGTTCTCCAATAATTCTTACACATAATAAAGTATAGGAGTATTGCAGTGGGCACTAATGAATGCAGGTTCGATGAATGAATACACTGAATGAGTGAATTCCTTAGTTCCCTGCTGAGTATTCCAGTTCCACTTTTGAGCCCAAACTTGAAACATGGGTCTTGCCACCTGTTTTTGGTACTCACTGGTGCTCTCTATCTGGATCTCCCCCAGAATATCTGAACCCAGACTCCTTGTGGCTATCTTTGCCCTTAAAGTATACACTGCCCTTACTAAACTTCCTTGAGTCCACAAATCTGGTTGAGTTGAAAGTAGATACCCTCGTTCCATCTGCCTGGCTAACTTTCCTCTCAACTCCTAGCCACACCTAAGCACTTGGCCTACCTCAGTTAGCCTCTGTAGCTTTGTACCTCCTTATCCGGATGATCTTGATAAAACAATGTTCTCAGTACAATAGACAGTGATTATAAAATTTCTCAAAAATCAAATGTAATGTTCAGATAAATCTTGATCTATCACAGAGAAATTTAAGTAGAGCTAATCCAGTGAACTTCAGAGCAGTTCACTCTCTATGAAAATAAATCTTTTTTAACCTCTTATTATGGATACATTTATAGATACAGAAAAGTATGTGACAGTATATAATGAATCCTCATCACTCGGCTTTCCACCTTATAAATCTCAAAGCAAATCCCAAATATTACATCATTTTGCCCATTTTTACCTATGCCAATATATCATAAATTTAATCTTAGGGAATATTCCAACATCTTTAACTCACCAAATACTCATTTTCCCATACTTTCTGCTACGGCAACCTTCCCTTTAACTAAATGTCCTGAAGTCTGACACTAGCCATGTTTATCCTCTGTCTCTCTCTTCGTTTCTCCTATTCTTCTCCAGGCAAACCTATTCATTCTTTCTCTAGAATATCCCTTAAGTGTCTTTCCTTCTTTCCATATCTACTGCCCCAGCTCAATCCCACATGGCTTCTTGCTTAGACTATTATATAGCCTTTAAGTGGCCTCCTTGCCTCTGTCTGTTATCCCCTCCCCAGTCTAATACACTCTAAACCAAACTACTAAAGTGATCTTCAATCTTCTTTGTTGTTTCTGCCCCAGTGGGAATCAGATTCAGATATAAATTATACACTTTTCAGAAAAAATTACTCCCATGTGTTTATACCTTGAACGGGGACAATGATCGTCAGATTTAAAACCTTTACACTATCAGCAACAAATAGAAAATTAAAATTTAAAAATAGCATTGAAAAAACACCAAGTACCTAGGAATAAATCTAACAAAAGATGTGCAAAGACCTCAACATAGAGAAATTAAAGACCCACATAAAAAGAAAGATATATTATTTTCATGGATTGTAAAACTCAATAGTGTTAAGATCTCAGTTCTCCCCAAATTTACTTATAGATCAATGCAATTCCAATCAAAACCACACCAGGATGTTTTGTGGAAATTAACAAGCTGATTCCAATATATATAGCCAAGAACAGCTAATGAAATTTGGGATGGGGTGGGGTGGAGGATGGCATATACTCTCATACATATCAAAAACTGGTATGAAATTTAGTAAATAAGAAAGTGTGATATTGGCACAAAAATAAATAGAGCAATGGAACAGAACCCAGAGTCCTAGAAACAGACCTATACCTATATACAGACAGGTGGTATATGACAAAAGTGACTTTGCAAGGCAACATAGAACAATCTTTTCAATAAATGGTACTGGATCAATTGGATATAAAAGGAAAAAAAAACAATTCTGTTGTCCACCTCATATCAAAAACAAACATTAATTCCAGATGAACAGAAGTTCTAAATGTAAAAGGTAAAGCATTGACAGTTTTCAGGGTCTTGAAGAAATATTTGCAGACCCATGTTCATAGCAGCATTATTCATAACAGTCAAAAAAGTGGATGTCCATACAGGAATATGGCAGTCTTGGTAGCCCCACACAGGGTGCTGGAGTCCAAACAGAATGAAGAGAGCAACGAGTACAGGGTATCATAGCCTGAAGGAAGGAAGGTATTCAAACAGAAGGGTAGGGGCAACAGCCTGATATAGGAGTCTGAATAAGATGAGAATGCATAGTTTTTTAAAAAGATGTAGAGAAAATTAAAAGATATAAATGTACCTGTGCATGTATATGTGTGTATATGTGTGTGTGCGCACACATGTTTACATATACAAATATTTCCTCCTCTGTCCAGTGAGAGGGCCCAGGAGCAATGACATCCCAATAGCAACAAGCACACCTGATACCCAGATCCTGACTTCTAAATATCATTCTCTATTAAAGAAACCATGGTTCACTGGAGAAATCACTGATTCCAGAACTGGAGCAAAAGAGTACAAGATGAGCCTACAGGATCTTCTTATACCAGAAAATAAGAAAATGCTCCAAGAATGATGGAATACATCAAAAAGACAAAAGAAGTGGCTTGAAAGCACTCTCACTACCACATAGAGCACAATTTAAGCAACAAAATGATAGTATTGGATAATAACCCATTGAATAAAACAGGAATTCATAAGTCCATTTTGTTAATAAATAACTAGATTGAAAAGTTGATGAATAGGTACATGGTTTCAAAATACCTTCCCATAAAATACTTATCACAAAGAGAAAAACATAAATTTTAAAGGAAGAAACTGGTAGATGCCACCTTAATCAACTAAACAATTATAAGACAAAAAAAAAAAAAACCATGTGTCATCTGATAAGAGGCAAAAGTAAAACAGCATCACATCTATGGTATTTCTGTCACCAATACATAACCTAGATTTAATCATGAGGAAACAGGTAAATCAAAATTGAGGGACCATTCTACAAAATAACTAGCCTACAATCTTTAAAACTGCCATAGTCATGAAAGTCTAAGTAAGACTAAGGAACTATTTCAGACTGAAGGAGACTAAATAAAGATACATGACAACTAAATTCAATACATGATTCTGGATTGTACCTTTTGTTATAAAGAACATTACTGAACTGGCAAAGGTTTAATGGGACCTGAAGGTTAGATCTGTAATTGTACTGTATATGCTAATTTCTAATTTTTTGATGGTTATCTTATAGTTACAGAATGTCCTTGTTTGTAGAAAATGCACACTAAAGCATTTGGTGATGATATGACAACTTATTCTCAAATAAGTGTACATGCACACGCGCCACACACACACACACACCTCAATTAGGTAGGGTACCTAACTTCTCTTGAGAAGGACTGTACATATTAGTTTTCCATGGCTGCTTTAACAAATTACCACATACTTAGTGGCTTAAAACAACACAAACTTATTATTTTACAGTTCTATAGTTCAGAAGTTTGAAATGGGTCTCACTGAGCCAAAATCAAGGTGTCAATGAAGCTGTGTTCTGTCCTGGAGACTCTAGCATGCCCTTTTCAGCTTCTAGAGGCTTCTCACATTTTCTTTGCTCATGCTCCTTACCTATCTTCAAAGTCAGCGACAGCGGATTGAGTTCGTACGTGGTATCATTCTGACCTCCTCTTCTGCCTCCCTCTTACATATTTCAGGTCCCATGTGATTATACTGGGTGCAGCTTAGATGATCCAGGATAACCCGCCTATCTTAAATCAACTGATTAGCAACTTTAATTCCCATCTACCATGTAATTTAACATTCTCAGGTTCTAAAGACTAGACTGGACATCTTGGGGATAGAGGTACTTTAGTGTGCCTACCTCAAAGAGTTTCCTTTATTCTGAGATTATATTCTTTCTACTTTTATGGCATTAAAGTACTTTCTTTTATAAAATGATAGTGCTAATAGTGGTGATTCTTTTTAAGTACTGGGATGTAGGGGGAAAAAAACCTTGCTAACTCTGTAAATCCTGTGAAAGTAGTACAAAATTTTGTGACATTTTTACTGACCTCTAGTGAAAATGTGAAAAGTCTTCCTTCAAAAATACCATATACTTGAGGAAAGATTTATATTTTAAAAATAGTCCTCCCTCATCCACAGTTTCACTTTGCAGTTTCAGTTACCTGAGGTTAACCACAGTCTGAAAATATTAAATGGAAAATTCCAGAAATAAACAATTCATAAGTTTTAAATCGCACGCCATTCTGAGTATCTCACTTCATCCCTACATGTAGGTATTGTATATCTCATGTCACAAGAAGGATGAGTATAGTACAATAAGATATTTTGAAGACAATATTCTTAACTTTTATTACAGTATATTGTTATAATTATTTGTTTTATTATTAATAAATTAAACTTTATCATAGGTATGAATGTATAGAAAAAAACAGCATATATAGGGTTCAGTACTATCTGTGGTCTTGTATCTCCTGCAGATAAGGGGGGAATATTGTATAAGGAACGAATCAATAAAAAAAGGAAAAACAAATAGAAAAAATGACCAAGGCTTGAAGAAACAACTTCCTGAAAAGAGGATATATCTAAACAGCCAATAAACCTAAAAAGGTGCTTGATTACAGTAGTCATTAAGGAAATAAAAATTAAAACAGTAAAATAATATCATTCACCCACTAGTATGATTAAATGAAAAAGACAACATCAAGCGCATGTTACAAGAATGTGCAGCAACTAGAACCCTCATATGCTTCTGTAAGAAGTATAAAATGGAAAATAGTTTCATAGTACTTTCTACCCTATGACCCAGCATTTGCACTCCTAGGTATACACCCAACAGAAATACATACATATGCTCAAGAAAAGACATATATAAGATTATTTATAACAGCACATTTCACAGTAGCCAAGAACTGGAAATAACCTAAATGTTTATCAACAACAGAATGGCTAAAAATTTGAAGTATATTCACACAATGGAATACTACACAGCAATAAGAATGAACAATACCAAAACTAACACAACAAACCTGAATGAATCTTCTTAAAAACAATGTGTGATAAAAAATGCCAGACACTAAAGAATATATACTGGAATGATTTCATTTATATGAGGTTGAATACCAATAAAGTTAAAACTAACCTATAGATATTAGATAATGGTTAGTTACACAGAAATGATCACTGGGTAAAAACCCAATGAGCTGTATACTTACGATTTGTACCCTTTCTGTATATTTATTTTACTTCAATAAAAACTTTACATACACATACATACAAAAAGTACACCAGAATATTATTTTTTAGATTATTCTTAAATACAAACCGGACTCAGTCCAAATTCCCCAGCCTTCCAACCTATCTTTTCTTGTCTCCTATGAACTTTATAGTGAAGTCATACCTATATATCACCCTGTGCCAGCCCATCTCCTGATAATCTGGCCTTTGCCCAAACTACTCCTCTTCCCGGAACTGCCCACCTCAGAAATAAGTCTGTCAAAATTTATTCTACAAGATCCAATATGAGGCTTCCTTCTTCCACAAAGCTTTCAAAGTTCTCTCCAGTTAAAATTAATTTCCTCTCCCTTAACTTCTACAGCACTTTGTGCCTCTATTTTGGCATTTACCAAAGTGTGCCTTAGGAGATATTTAGAACTTCTCAATTGATTGAGAAGTTCTAAAGGAGAAAGAAGTTCTGCACTCAATTTATGTATATATTTTTTCAAATCAGGTTGCATGCCAACTATTATGATCTCGCCTTCAGTTCTCAGCCCACTGATTTTGCCAAATACTATTTAACAGGAAAACACATGCTCCAACACAATTTAGGTACATAAAGTCCTAAATTTCCAATGAAAACCTTTGATACATATAGGAGTTTTATGGTGCAAATTATTAATTAACATATTACACATGGCAATTTACAATGAACTGAGAGGAGAAAAAAAAGAGTCTTTTTAAGTAGGTAAGACTAACAATAACCCATTTCTAGTTAAGAAAATGAGCTCAAAGTGAGGTGTCTGTTGAAGCCACCACTGTCAGTCCCCAGGCCAGTATATCTGCTACATTGTACTCCATGATTAAGTGCAGGTGTTCATTCAGCGTACTTGTTTAATAAATGTATACACTCAGTATACTATATTTTAATTTTTGATTCAAAACATAGTCACTGTAGAAAAACCAGAAAACATTAAAGAATGTGAATGAAAAATCACCTAAGTAATCCTTTTGTGTTCACTAGAATATTTTCACAAAAAATATTTTCAAATACTTCCAATAATTCAGCAATTCACAAATAACCACATTAACAATTTAGTTTAGCATAGTACTTCCTGAGTAAAAGGATTAATGCATCTGTACTGCAAAAACATTATCCACATACTACAATTCCTGAATGTCTGTTTCCATAACTTTTCAATGAAAGCCTGAATGTCCCTGTATATCTGAAAATATCAGCACATACCTTTGCAGCCTTAGGTTTAGGTGCAGAGAAAGGACTGAAGAGCTCTAAACCTATTGCCAAGGAATTGTTAGGGAATTATGTACGACCTTGGTTCAAATTCTATTACAGTTCAAATTCTGTTATAAATGCCATTGGAGTAACATCAACCTTATCCTTCCCAAGGAAAGAAGAACAGCACTCTGATACTGATGAACTTTTCAGGGCATCACTGTGGATTTAAAATCAAGATTCTGATTATTACTTTATTTTCCCCCTATGTAACATGATGCAAACATATCTGCTATATTAAATTGTGATTCTTAGAATATCCAACCAACAGATGTTGTTCAATAACCAAAATGAGAAAAAGCTAGTCAGGATAGTGCCAACAACTGAAAGTAGAAAAAAAGCATAATAGTTCTGTAAGCATTTTATCATTCTATCAATAAAGTATATCAGGTTATCACAGGTTATTGTTACTATGGTAGATTATTGTGCAAATTACTTCCTCCCTGACTCCTTCTATGGTCAGTATACTTTCTTGTCCCTTGACCTCAGGCTTGACCAGGTGACTTGCTTTGGTTAATGGAATATTAGCAGGTGTGATTCAACCAATGATTGATAGGCGTTTGGACAACTAACTGGGCTTGCTTTCTTGTGCCTTTGCTTAGCTATGAGAAGAGTTTTGCCAAGGAAGTTACTCTTTAGCTTGAGTCTGAGAATAACATGTTGAACAGTCCTGAGTAAGCAGCTAAGTCCAGTTACCAAACTAAGCCTAGTCTATATCATCCAATACCCAGCAACTCCACATATTCATGCAAATAAATATCTATCATTGTATGACATATTTTGTAATTCTTTACAGGCGTCCCCAACCCCCAGGCTGCATACCAGCAGAGCAGCAGGCAACAAAGTGAAGCTTCATCTGTATTTACAGCTGCTCCCCAGCACTAGCATCACTGCCTCAGCTCCATCTCAGGTCATCAGGCATTAAATTCTCAAAGAAGCACCAATCCCTGATGCTGAAAAGGTTGGAGACCACTGCTTTATTACACAGCAATAGCTACCTGATACAATGATACTGTGACAACTGGAAAGTCTTACTCCATTTCCTCAGTAATTCAAATGATCAGAAAATCTATACGTAAGTCTGCATAGTAACTCTTCCACTCCAGCCACCATCTGACTAGTAAAAAAAACTGACATCATATCACTGTTTCTTTGCTCTTCAAAGATGAAATACTATAGTGTAAGTCAAGTTCTCAAATCAGACTGACTGAGTTTGATCTCTGGCTTCTCACTAGCAGAGTGACTTTGTGCAAATTACTTAACCTCTCTGGAATCAGTTTTCTCATCTGAAAAATGGGGTAACAATAGTACTGAATCTATCTTACAGAATTATTGGAGGATTCAATGAAATAAAATATGAAAAAATTTAGAACAGCGCATTTAGAACACAGTAAACAATAAATAATGATAGCTGTTAGCTATTTATGGTTGACTATATTTAAAAAAGAAATAAAAACACCACTTTACCACTTCTACTGTGATTACCTTATTATTGACACAGTGTCCGGTCAGGTCAGGTCAAAAGCCTGGGAATGGAAGGCAAGTATACCAAAAGGGAGAACCAAATCTCAGGAAGGAGCAAGACCTCAGTAGGAGCAACTCCAGCTTAAAAGTTAGTCTTAGGCAGACAGGAATTCTCCGCCAGTTGTGGCTTTTGCTCCCTTGCTCCCCACTCCCCAACTTGGCCACAAATAAAGACAATCTAGAAAATAGGATAGTAGTGCCCCAGAGAACAAATCATATTTAGTTCAACATACTCTCAATATCTATTCCATTTTTATCTTGGAATCTTTAGTAAAATGTTCTAGCTCTGTCTTAATTGGGCTTTCAGAAACTAAAGCAAATTATCTAGAGATCTTCCCCTATTCTCCACCTACAAGGTAAATCTTGTAGAATACAAGACACTATAAGATCTTGTGGGCTTTTCCCACAGAGATTTTCCCGCCTCCATTGCCAATTTTAGGATGCTGGGACTGATTTACTAAGGAAAGAAGCAGTTTTCTTTATAGCAACCAAGCTGTTAAACTTTGGTAAATATTTTCTATTTCATCCTCAATGAATCTTACACACATTTAGAAAGCACTTCTGTGCTATATTAAAATATTGCTAGAAAATAGATGGGATTTTAAAATACTATAATACCGCAAATTTTTTTTTCTTCTTTCTTTTTTTTTTTTTTTGTAATGCTATTTACCAAAATATAATTTTATCTATACATGATCAAGATCTTAGCCCAAGGACTTCTGAAAAGGAGAAATGGCTTCAGTGGTCCTTCTTGCTTAGCTACCCCTTCCATCCTGGTTGAGTCCACTGTATTGACTCTCCATTGACAGACAAGTCCTATTAAGGGTTTCTGAGAATCTATAGGAATATATTTTAGATAGGGTCATATATATCCAGAGTTCTAGTTCTATTATAAATAGCTGACTGAAAGACAAAAGGTGAAGATGAAAATGAAGGCCTACCGCAGGATGAGGTGATAGGGTACCTAGACTGAGGTGATTTGCTCTGCAGCATGAGTTATTAAGTTCAGCAAATATTTATTGGGTAACGCTGCATGCCAGAAGTCATGCTGGCTTCTGGGGATACAAAGGTGAATAGATTCTGTACCCACCCTACCACTGGAACATGTGGTGGGGTCAGCTAGCAGTAACTGAGGTGAGAGCTGTGATAAGAAAACTTTGAGTAGGATGTTGCACGACACGGGTGGTCTGAGCTGACACAGGGCTGGGTGGGAGAAGGCTGAAGATAAAGTTGCGAGTAGCCTTGACCTTATTGTGGGGCCTGGACGATTGTGACCTAGGTTCTCGGCAGGCTCTGAGGATGGTCTGGTGTCAGAATGAGTGGTTGGGGGCTGCCACCAAATGTTGGTGAGTGGATGAGGGCTAGCCTAAGCACAACAGGAAAAGATAATGAGATGAGCTGCTGAGGGTCAGAGTGACTGTGAAAAGGGAAATTTAATAAATAAAAGATCTTATACAATGCCCTGTCTCCCTTAGTAGAGGAAAACATTCTTATCTGCTTCCTTTCTTTAAGGATTTAAACAGAATACAAATAATATAGAATAACAAGGGTCTCTTGTAAGTTTTTTCTAATTTAGCAATAAAAAATCTCTGACAACATTCAAAATAGTTTTACTCCACGTCCGTAACTCACTGCTAGTAATTTACTATGTGTGTCTATTACAAATACAAATCAAGAAAATCAGCACAAAGAAAAATTACTAACTTGTAATTTGATACCACAATCCCAAAAAGAAACTGAAGACTAAATTGGGAACTGGGATTCACAGAAACTCTGACAACTTAAACTAAGAACTAGTTTCAAGCATTCATCCAGCCAGCTGGTAATCCATCTCGCTGATTTAAAGAACAGCCCATTACCATGAAAAATTTGAATATTTTTAAATGCAATTCCTTGCTTTTAAATACATATGCTTCTCAAGCAAATAAGAGAAGTTACCGAACCATATTGATTCACCCAGTATTATCTCTACAGCAACGTTATTAAGGCAAGTCATGCAGGAGATCACATTAGTTCCTTAAGTTAACCTCCAAAAAGAGATGCCTCCAAAAGTATTCCTAGTGTTATAACCCACGAATATGACTGATCTCATTTGTATTTGTAGCCTGAACATCCAACCAGAATAGCATCATCTATGGACGTCAGTCTCAAAAAGCCATGATCCTCCACCCCAGCAATTTCTCCCTCTCTGTTTTTGCATGACTCTCTTCATGTCTCTAGGTACAGATTATTTTCCCTCCCTCTGACTCTGGGCTGGCCTTGACTATCTTTGACCAACAGTGACATTCTCAGAGTTTCAAACCTAGGACTTAACAGAATTAGCTCACTGCTTCTATCTCCTGTCTCCTGGAATGCTCCTTCTTCAAACCCAGGCACCATGCTTCAAGGAAATCCAAAAGCCATGGGGAAAGAGAAGGCACACATAATGGAGGTCTGAAGGCCTTCAGAGCCAGCTGAACACTCCAGCAGTGGCCAGTCATGTGAACGTGGCCATTTTGAATATTCCAGTCATGCTGGCACCCCAGCCAACACCAAGTGAAGTAGAAACACATCAGTCAACCACAGATTTCAGAAAATAAATTGTTTCTTTTTAAGCTACTAAATTTGGGGGTGGTTTGTTACACAGCAAGTTACCTTTTATCCAGTTTCACTTATAACTGCATAAAAGTCTTTTATATGCCCTAAAATTATTTCATCCCAGCTTCAAATGTTTCTCTAGTTCTAAGGACTTTACCTTGTCCGTTTTCTTAAATAAATTTAAAAATTCACCCCTAACTTGTCTTTCCATCTCTCTATGTATATTTAAATACATATATATCCTTATAAAATGATGCCTACATTCCCTCGGTCATTTCCATTTCTCTTCTGAGGTCTTCTTCCAGTTCTCATTTATCTTTTTCTGAGGAATTATAATATTGTTGACCAAGGAGGGATTAGGAAAAGTCCCTGAGGACCTGCTAAAGCTGAATGAGCGATATTAGCACATAGTTATTTAATCGAAACAAGTGCTTTAATATCATTTGTTTCAAGAAGCTAAACTACTTTTCACAAGTATCCAAGGGTAAACTTTTAAGTCTAGACCATGTGTGAATTATGGTTAACTCTGTATTAGCAGTCTCATTAGTAAGATTTTATTGTAAAATTCCTCATTGGAGTATTACGTTAATGTGGCAGAGCAAAATTTACAAAAGAAAATATCCATTTCATGTTGGTATTTTAACACACGATATTTTCTTAAACTATGGAAATCAGGGTATCTGTACAAAAACTGTCATTCATAATTTACAACAAGGGAAAGGTAAGGCCAAAACAAAGCCAAATACTATACAAAATTTTTAATTTAATTAAAAGTATAGCCCTTCCATGTGACTATGCACAAACATTTGGTGCAAGCACAAATAAAATAGCTTCCCATCTCAAAACTGACTTGGGGTAAATAGACATGTTATAGCAGGGTAAATGGGACCAAAGGCAAGTTGTGACTTACTCAGATTCATATTAAGACTGTTGTTACTGAACTGAAAAAGAATATCAAATCTCTAACTCTCCATTTCCTGCTTCAGTTAGTAAGGTGTCATTCTTGGTGACCCTCTTCCAGTTGGCCTTTTCTCAAACAGCAGCCTCAAAAGCAGCAAGGTCAAAAATGAAAGTAACTAAAATTAAAGAAAAAAATTGGCTTCTCCCTTTGGAAACTGATTCAACATTTAATAATGTGTGGTGCCCTAAAAGCTGCAAACTACTACATGGCCATCTCCAGGTCTACTTTAACTCAGTCAGGAGACCATTATCAAAATACAACTCACTCGTACAAAGCAGAGATCAAGTAGTTGAGAATGTTCCTGTGCTGAGGTCTGATGGGAGTAAAGAAGATGATCTCATAATGTCTCTTTATGATCTGTAAATCACACTATTCCATAAGTCTGACGTAAGTGTCAAGATTAGGATTAAATCAACCTCTAAGTAGGAAAACAAAAATAAGCAGCTGCAACTTTTCTGATTTAAATCTAGAAGCTGACTGTAGATATAAAGTAACTTCCTCTTACTTCTAAAGTCCAAAAAAATTTCAAAGTCTTGTCTTAATTATTTTAGAATTTCACCATTGGGCAGGAAAGTCAAGAACCTCCTTTGAAATGGAATTTTGTTAGTGAAATACACTCAAACTTTACTTAGGTGTTTTTGAAAGCATGCATACAAAATAAATGAAGTTTTAGTAAATCTGACCAGTCTCTGAAAATGGATTGTAAAACCTAAATTCAATTAGGTTAGTGTTTATGTTAATTTAGATTCATTTTGGTATTTCAGGCAAAGACACAAAATAACAACTAACAAAGAAATAGATTTAGAGTGACAGGATACAATTACTTCTGAAAAACCAAGACTTGACTGCAAATAATATCCATGTCTCTAAAGCCACCTGTTAAGATGGAAGTCTATGCATCCCATCATTCTTTAGCTGTACCACGAAGTCGGGTTTTATACAAGAAGCATCAGATTAAAAGCATAAAACACCAGACTACACAAAATTTCCAAACATAAACATAGCATTAAAAAAGCATGAAGTTGAAGAACTGGGCTCCAAAGGATTTAAGCACACCCACAAAATTCAATCCAAGCTCCTATGGTGCTTCAACCTAAAACTGAGAAGTAACAACCAATCCTGACATCTCCAATTTCCTTACCTACATTCCCCCTTTTAGATCCTGCATTTCTCAACTGATCTCATCACTTCTCATGGGTCTTGTGATTCTCATCTCCACGGCCTCTCCTTTCCCAGAAAGCAATACCAGCACCTGGACCCCACATTTTACTATCTCTACTATTTAACACTTTTGTTTTGTTTTACTCTATTAGATATTAATTTTGCCCCCAATCTCGTGTACCCAGGTTTCCCTGACCAATCAATCTCTTGCTTTTCATCATCCCATCCTTACTACAAATATTTAGCCTCTCTTTTCAAAATAGAATATGTATCCCCTATTCTCACATTTGTAATTCTGGCTCATAATCAACACCCCCTTCTCCAGTGACTGTCACCATAGCCCTTGAGCCCCATCCCCAGCTCTTATCTTCCTAAGTAAGGCCTCTTCCTTTCCGGAGTTTGTCAACATTAGTTTGGCCAAGCTGCAATTGCACCCTGAAGGTAAAACTACCTCTATCCCCTCATTCTACAAGACTAGAAGTCGCCCACCAGCCTTGGCTTTCCTCCACCCTTAGATCCATCTGCATCCAGCCCTGCGAGTCACCCTCCCCTCTAATAGCTTTCCTCCCACTATTCGGTGCTCCCCTTCCCCACTCATGAATGCACCTCTTCTCCCGGGCCTTACCCGTAACCCTGGCACTGGGAAGGCCCGGCCCTCACCGCGTCTCTCCTCCGGGGTTCCTCCGCACTTCAGTAACTGTCCCCACGCCCCTTTCCCTCCAGGGCCCCGCGCGCCGCTCGGAACCCCCTCCCCGATTCAGCTCCCGCTGTCACTTGGCCTCTCATCCACAAGATGGCGGAGCTGCTGCCCCCACCCCCGGGTCCCCTCCGCAACCCCCTCCCGCCTCCCTAGAGCTCCTGTCCCGTCCCCTTCAGCAAACCCCGCCGCCGGCCTCGGCCCACAGTCCCGATGCCCCTTCCTCTGGAGGACAGGCAGCCCAGGCCCGAGACACCGCAACGCTGCAAACGCCACCGTCTCCACCGTTTCCCGGCCTGCACCTCCTCACCATAAACTTGAGCGCTTTTTCCTGCAGCACCGCCTCGGCCGGGTCCATAATCGCCGGGAGCCACTGGGTCTGCACTCCGCTGGGGCCGCCCCCTTGGTGCCAGGCCGCAGCCAACGCAGCGCCCGGATCCCGCCTCCTCTTCCTTCCCCCGCCCTCTCTTATCTCTAGGCACCCGCGGGGGGGGGGCGGGGAGGACCGGCTGTTTTGTGCGCATGCGTGGGCCCGCTGGCTCGCTGGATTTGTAGTTCTGGCGCTTCCCTCAGGAAAAGGAGATGCTCCACCGAACTGCAACTCCCGCGGTTCACTGCGCCAGGGTCGCGGTGGCTGACAAGCCAAATCTAGACAACTCGCCTTGAAGTGGAGAAAATCAGTTGATGGGAATCGTAGTTTACAGCCTCTACGGGAGGGAAAACGGGAGGGGCACGGGTGTCTCCGTGGTTACCAAGCGACGCCAGTGGCCGCTTGCCTGGTATTTGATAGCAAGATGGCGACCAGTGCCTCACTCGTAGCCCAAATACTGGAAAAAAAACTGTGAGAGGACTCAGTTCCTAACACCTCCCTAACTGTGGTTTTAGAGACCTGGCCACCCCTCAGTTTCATTTATGTGACGTCTGCAGGATGGATTTCGACCCAGAGGCGCTGGACCTATGAGCACCGGGCAGCCCTTCACAGACAAATGCAGAATTTCAAGGTCCTCCTAAACCACACTTCTCCCGAGGACCTTATTCGACCCCAAAGCAGGCCGAGGCCCGATAGAATCGGTTCCGGATATTCTCGGGTGTTTAACACTCAAAATTGGCCAGCTACTGCTAGCCCTGAGTTGTAAACCCTGGATTAAGGGTCAAACAAGTACTTAACCAAAGGCCTTCAATAATGGAATATAGTGGCCATCCAGCAAAATAAAGCATATGTGTTGAGTTTGGCCTTCAAAGAAACAGTACAAATTTAATTTGGAAACTGAGTCTATTCTAGATGGAAAAAACACTAGGGTTGGGCTGAAAGTGATAGGCTTGTAAAAATATATCTGAATTTATAAAATAAGTGAATTGTCTTTTCACGTATAAGAAAACTTGCATTGTAAACTATTTTGTTCATTCGTTATTCAACAACAGTAAGCACATAACTGTGTGCAGACATCATCCCAAGAAATGAGAATTCATAATGAACATGATAGACCCATTCTTTTGGACCTTACTTTCCAGTATGTTGATATTTTTTCCTACTCACCCCTATGTCCACAGAACTAAGCACAATACCTAATTGGCTGTCAGCTAATTAAAAGTTTACTCTTGAATTAAAAAAAAAATTCTATACAAGCGCAAAATGGGGAAGACTCAAAACTCATACATATGAAAACTACCTGGAGGTTTTCATAAGACTAAGGCAGTACGTGAGAGTGTTGCCAAAAAAGCTAAAGGAGTCCTAAGCAGCTTGAAGAGTGGTGTCTGGAGAATAGAGGCTTATGGTCTTATTCTGTTTCGAAGCACTCAGACTATACCTGAAGTACTTCGTTCAGTTACAGTCACCATGTTCTACACGTCATACGCAGGAGCATAGCCAAGGGCAGGATAAGAAAATATTGGTGGATGTTTACTCTGAAAAAAGAACACTTAGGGATAACATGACAACTAAATTCAAGTATTCAAAAGTATTGAAAGGCATATGTATGTAGCATTATAGGGGAAACTAGGACCAATGGATGGGATAATAATTATGATGGTGACTATAATAACAGTTATCACTTTATTAGCTCTTTCTGCCAGGCACAGTACTAGGCATTTTACATTTATAATTTCTGATATTCATAGTAACTGCATAAAATAAATATTATCTCTAATGTACAGATAAAGTGAAGGAGACTGATAGAAGATAAATAACTTGCTCAAGTCATGCAGCAGATTACATAATTAGGATTCTAACTCAAGTCAGTTTTACTCCAAGGCCTATGCTATTTTCCCTGAATCACACTGCAATGACATAGGACTCAGACTCAGAGCTCTCTAATAATCAGAGCTGTCCTGACAAAGGAATGGACTGCTCTATTCCTGAAAACATACAGAGGGAGGATGACCCTTCTGTCAGGGGTGTCATCTAAGAGGTTTCAGTTTGGATAGGAGATTAAGATCTTTTAAACTCTAAGATTTTATTCTTTTTAGAAGTCATTTGTTTTACTTTTTTATCCGTAGAGGAGTATGAAAATAATGCCTGATGAGGCTGGCAGTCAGTGACAGTCCTCACTTTGTCCAATCCTGTAGAGGTAAGGATTAGTAAAGCAGATATAAGGAGTTTCATTTTGGAAGCCGAATCAGCTAGATCGTTCATATCCCTATGGGTTGAAACTGAGTTGGTAAGGGCTGGGAGTACAAAAGTTAAGTTCTCTTTCTTGAAAATTGACCACTTAGGTCAGGCAAACTGAGAAATCACAATGTGAGTTAGCTTGATTTTCAAACCTCTCATATCCAATATAGTTTAGGAAAGTTCATTGGACTGGAAGTCAAGAGAACTGGTTCTATCCCTTCCTTTCTCCAGTTAATTGGTTGACTTTAGTCAATTAACTGAACCTCTCTTGTCCTCTCTTTTGTCATCTGGAAAACAAAGATCTCTGCCAACTCTGAAATGAGTGCACCTATGGGCCGGTTTATGGTGCTTGCTAAAGGAGAATACTGAATCATTAGAAATTGGAAGCTCTACTTTACTGGAAAACTGGATTTCCAGCATAAGAGATCATAGCTACCACTGGACTTAATTTCTTCCCCTAACTTCCTGGTTTAAGACCACAGAGTACTCTGACTTAACCTTGTTTATTCTGCCAGTAATCTATTAAAATGTCTCTTCCAGCCTTACCTAGCCTGTCTAGACTACCTTCATCTTTTTTGCTTAGTCACTTTACTATTCACTTCCAATCCAGTTCTCTGACTCCAGGCTCTCTCTATCTCCCTCACCTAACTTCACTTTCATCATGTCTTCCCTGCCCCATTATTTTATGGCTTTCTTATCTACTTTATCATTGTTTAAATTCCTTTGGCTAGCTTTCCAGATCTTCAAAATCTTATCCAATCCTCTCTCTCTGTAGCCTTACTTCCCACTTTGTTTTAATACACCCTTCTGCTCCAAACAGACTTTCTACCCTACCCGCTCAGCTCACTCCTGCCTCTTGTCCTTAGCTCATGAGAGTAATTTTGCCATTCTAAAAGGCTTCTCTTCCCCACCTCTTTCCTACTCATCTTTCAAGGCTTCTCTTCCCCACCTCTTCCTACTCATCTTTAAATCTTACTTTTAAAAAATAGTTATCTAGTTACTTATTTTCTTTTAGCACTATAGCCTGTTCACTTTTCCCTTCCCTCATAGGCATGTTTATCTTTTTGTTTGTATGGTTTTTACAAAATAAATATTGTTTTATGTGCTACGTGTTTAGTGTGTGCTACCTTTTTAATTCACAAATGTAATGTTGTTTTTTATATCTCATTATGTTTCATACCTTTTGTATCCAGTATCTATGATTTTAAGATCCATTCATGTTGTTCCGTGTATGTCTAACCCATTGCTTCTATGTATCCCCGACATTTTACCTATCTTCCTAGCAAAGCCTCCAGTTCCCAATTACCCCCAATAACACTGATTATGGTGTTGGGATCAACCTCCTATATTCCCTCTGAGTGAGACTATCTTTGAGATTATTTACCTAAAATCATAATTACTTGTTCATAAGCAATTAAGAATACTTAATTGGACTATGCAGTATCAAACTGCAGTACAGAAAGACCACAACAGTCTACACTTCCACCACACTTGTCATTACTGAGCTTTCCACTTTCCTTTTCTTTTTTTTTTTTTTTTTTTGGTCTGTTTATACATCTTACCTTCTCTGGCAACACCCAACCAACAAGAATCATGCCTTTCTTTAATCACATAACTCTTCTAACCCCCTTCTCTGTAATGTGTGCTTATAACACATAGCAGGTTAGAGTCAGGAATATCCCACACATGCCTGCACTTCTTTCTCATCCCATGGCATTCCCCGCTCCTGTATCTGATGGAATTCTCAACTCTGATTGCACATAAAAACCATTTGAGGAGCTTTAGGAAAAATATCAATGCCCAAGCTCTACCCTCAAGATGTTCCAATTTAAAAGATCTGTGGTAGGCCCTTGGCAATGATAATGTTAAAAATATTCTGGGTGGTTCTAATTTACAGTCAGATTTAAGACCACTGTCTAGGAGTTTAGATATCCACTGCCTTCTTGCTGATCTCTGGCTACCCAGAGTCCCCCTCCACATCTAACCTACCTTCCAAAGAATTACTCCTCTCCACCCACCTTCTCACAAAAAAAGCCCTCAATTTTCCAAGGACAGCCCATAAAGCCCAGGGTTGAATGGAAGGGAAGCAATTAACTGATGAGTAAACTACCAACTATTTGAATATCTGATAGGCTTAATCCCAGGGTCAAAAGGTCCAAGGAGGTAGGGAAGGTTATTTGTATATCATTTGGCAGGAGAGATACTATTTTAGTTGAGACTAAATAAAGAATTTTCATCTTTCTCCTCATTTCTCTGTCCTCAGTCAGTTACCTACTTCTAAAAGTTTACTAACCTCATTGGGGCTCTGTGTTTTGTGCATAAGTGGAAGGAGTCATTAACAGTGAAATGTGTTCCTGATTAGGTTCCCTCAACAGATGCTCTCACTGTCATAGACCAAGGTCACCCTTATCTGGATAGGACTGTCAGTCCCCTTCAAGGCAGCTCTTTGGAGCGGGGATTATAGGATGGGGTGCTGGTGGGGCTTTCTGAAAGAGTGTGAATTTTTTGCTGGTGCATTCCGAGAACCAAATCAAGGCTGGTGTGTCTTTAGGGGAAGAGTGGCACTAGATGAGACTGCAGAGGACAATAGTTTGGGATTCTATGCGCAAGCCATTATTCAGCTAGCACACTCTGGTCAGGTGAACCAGCTGACATCCTTTCTAAGTGAGCTCAGTGCCTGTGCCTTACCAGCTATAAAATATTTTGACTTTCACCCCTATTTATAGGCCAAATGAAAGAATTTGGACTTTATCCTGAGGGCTACAAGACACTACTGAAAAATTTTAAGAAGGGCTGCATCATGGTCATATTTGCATTTTTTTTTTAGAAAATCTCTTATGGCTGGAGGTTGGGAAAAGGATTATGAGCTTTCTGAAATCTTCACAGAAGAGATGATGGAGGTCCGATGAAGAGGAGATGAGAACAGAAAGAATCTGTAGGACTTGGTGAATGATTTGATAAGTCAGGGATGATGTAAAAGGGATGCGTCAAAGATGACTTCTAGGTATCTGGCTCAGGAAACAGGATGAATGAGAAGTGTCATTTTTTAAGACAGGGAACACAGTAGAAGGCTTGGTTGGTAGGAGGATAATTAGTTCTTTCTTGGACGTATTGCTTCAAGGTGCCCACAAGACTTTCCCATGGATTCTGACATTGAGGAGGCAGTTGAATATTGGGACCTGAAGCTGGAGAGAAAAACCTGGGCAAGATAGCAATCTTCAGCATATAGGTGGTAACTGAAGCACTCCTAGGTAAGGATGAAATCACTCAGGGAAGTGTAAGCAGTGTAAAGAGTAGCAGGTTTAAGACAGAATCCTGAAAAATCTTAAGATTTATAGGATGAGCAGAAGAAGAGCCAGCAACCGAGCCCAAAAAGTGATGAGAGAGGCAAAAGGAATATCTGGCAAGTGTGGATCATGATGGGAGACAGATGCCATACTAGGCAGTGAGTAGAAGAGGGAATGTGAGGAAATGAAGACTTCCAGTCTCTTCTTATAAAACATGTGGCTGTCAAGGGAAGGAGAAGAGAAACATCACAGTGGTTAGAGGTAGTAGTTGGGAGTCTGGGGAAAATGTTCATTGTCTTGTTTGAAAGCAGGGAGACTTTAGCCCAAAGGAAATTGAAGGGGCATGACAACTAAATGCAATGACTGATTCCTGATTGTGCCCAGAACAACACACACACCTACGCTGATATACAGAAAAGTAAACAATTCTGAAAGATACTAGTGGGACGATATGAGAAAATTCAATATGGATTGCATATTGGAGAACAGTATTTTCTCAAAGTTAAAGTTCCTGAGTATGAGAATTGTATTGTGAGGATAAGAGAACTGGAAGATGCGTGCCTCAGTGTTGAGAGTGAAAGGTTATCATGCCGGCAACTAACTCTCAAATGCTTTAGGGAGAAAAAGGTGTGTGTTTGTGGAGAAAGAAAGGTAGAAGGGAGACAACGAGAGAACTAAAGCAAAAAAAGAAAAAAAAACGTGGCAAAGTATTAATAATTGATAGATCTAGTGTTATGGGTATCCATTGTGCCCTTGCTATTTTTATGAGAGTTTGAAGTTTTGCAAAATAAAAACTTGGGGAGTAAAAAGAAGTGAGAAACTTGAGCCTATTTAAAGCTAGTGGAAAGGATCCATTAGTAAGAAAAAAGTTGAAAAAGAGACTGGAGATGATGATGGAGCCAAGTCCTGAGAAGATAAGACAGGATGAGATTCGCGTGGAGGGAATGGTCTCCAGTGACAGGGAGGAAAGAGGAGAGTATGGGTGCAAACTCGGGTCAGGTATAGGGTTGGAGGAGAAAGGCTGAGAAAAATCTTCTTTTAATGGACACCGGAATAGATAACTAGCAATCTCTGCACACAAAATTAGATTTTTGCATTTTCTGCTCTTCTGGATTATGCTTGTTCCCCCCCCCTTTTTTTCAATCATTAGCACAAATAATCAAAATTAGTTTTCCTTAGATTAAATTAACGTTGTTCTAGACTACTGGTTTTCAGTGGAGGCAATTTGTCCCCCGAGTACATTTAGCAACATCTGTGCTCTAGGCCTATAGCAGAAGGATACTAGGAAGGACACAAGATACTTGCTCCTCTTTAAGGATGTGCTCTATAAGTTCAATAAAACATTTCTGCTATATCTCATGGGTAACTATGTAACCTTAGGCAAGTTACTTAACCTCTTGATGCCTCATCAGCAAAATGAGTACTCATATTATTGGGCTTCTATGCAGATTAATGGAAAATCCTTGGAACATTACCTATTACATAGTAAGTACTCAATAAATGTTAGCGATTAATAGTTCTAAATTTCACACAATTTACATATATAGTCAAGATAGGCTCAGTTTATACCTTCTTTCTGAACAATTTAGTCTTAAAATCATCATGTAGAGCAGAACAAGGTTGATATACATGCTGAGAGGTGGTCTGGTGTGGGCTATTGAAGCCCAGGTAGTGTGGTGAGGAAATCCATGTGAAGGAAGAAGCTCACATGAGAAATTGGTTACAGGCATGCATACATACGGACACACACACATACATACATACATACATACGTAGAGTCACTAGCTCCGCCCACTGAGAAGGCCTTGGAGCAGCAATACCCAAAAGCATTGAGTACAGTTAGTGTCCAGATCTTAGCTTCTAATACCATTCTCCACTAAAAGGAATCAGTGTTCCTTGGAAAAGAGGCTGTTTTCAGGGCTGAGACAAAGAAAGTACAAGATGAGCCTAGAACATTTTGTGCCAAAATGCAATGAAGTGCTCAAAGAATAATGGAGATAAAGAACACATCATTTCAACACCCAAATATTTAATGATTTGAAAAAAAGAAAAGAGACAAGTAACAATCACAAGTGGAGAAGGCTGGGCAGATAAAACTGTAATCAAGTGAACAAAAATTTGCCCCATTATCAGGAACAGGGCAAACTGAAATTGTGTACTCCTGACAGAATGCAATAAGAAGAACACAAATGTTATGGTGGCTACCTCTAAGGTGATACCCAATAATTCTTGTCCTCGATATTCACATCCCTCCTATATTGACTAGGACCAATGTGTGTAACCAATGAGATATTACAAAAATGATAGAGGTTGACTCCCAAGATGAGGTAATAAAAGATATTATGGTTTATTCCTTACTCACTTAGATCACTTGCTCTGGGGGAAGTAAGCCACTTTGGTGGGGGGAATCTCAAGCAGCCCTACCAAGAGTCCACATAAGCAAGGAACTGAAGCCTTCTGACAACAGTCAGCACCAAATAGCCAGTAACATGAGTGAGCCATCTTGGAGCAGATCCAACAGCCTCAGTTAAGCCTTCAGAGGACTACAACCCCAGCCAACACCCTGAGTGCAATTTCATGGGACACTGGGTAGAACACTCAGCTAAATTGTTCCTGAATTCCTGACCCATGTGAGATAATAAATGTTTATTGTTGTTTTAAGCTGTTACGTTTTGGAGTTATGTGTTATGCAACAATAGACAACTAATACAGATTTTTTTTACAGGTAGTCTATCCCCAGAGCCTCACTGCAGTGACAATGTCTCATCTATTAACAGTAGTAATCAAATCAGAAATATTTGTCCAAATAGACAAAAAGAGTGTTCATGTTGGTTAGAAGATATTTTATATATTTGCTGCATAGTTTTCCCAGTTTGGAAGATTCATCAGCCTTTTGTACTGACAAAGTTATCTTTCCCATGATTTCTTTGCTTAGATCTGTTAGACACTGTTTGACCAACAGTAATTACTACACTATTTTACAAATATTAGTTGAAGTTCATGTAGGTTGTTTTCTCTTTAACTAGCCTTTGTCCAGATCTCAACACTACCATTCCTTCAAGTTGTTGATTTCCTTTATCTAGCTGCTATCAATTCCCAGACATTTACATTACTGGAAGCTATTTTTCATTTTATTCCTCTTCCCTCCCAAAAATACCATTTGAGAAAGAGGTGATCCAGGACAGGATTAGTTCTATCAGTGAGCATTAAACACTCACTTGTGTTTGTCACTCTATAGATAAATAAGAAATAGGTCCTGCCTTCAAGAAGTTTTGCGTTTTGTAAGGGAAAGGGAACATAAAAATGTATAGTAACTAGGGCTCTCTTAGCAACAGTATAGGCCTGTATCAGTCAGGGTCCTGGCGCACGTAAACTTGATTAATGTGAGGAGGGTTTAACTAAGGACCCGTTTGCAAAGGTGTGGGCAGGATTTAGGGAGACCAACAGGGATAGTGCATACCCTAGGCTAGCAACAGCAGGTAGCCATCCCCTCCTGGGCCTGCAGGGTCAAGGGGAGGTAGTAGTTGCCAAGATCCAGGGAATAGCTATGGCCTTCAAAAGGGGATGCAGCCCTTTCCCAGTAACTCAATAGGGAGCGATCTAGAAGGATTTATACCCCAACATCGCACTCTTTCTGCCCGCTAACCTTATATCTCCTGTTGGCCAAACGGAATCCAAAGAGCAGGATGCAGTCCATATGGGTTGTTCCCCAAGTCCAGACAGGGCAGAAAAGGATAGTGTTTCTGTAAGGACAAATGGAAGATTTCAGCATGGGACCAGTTTAGGATTGGATTAGATCTTGAATCTGGACAGCCCTGAAGGGCAGAACCGAACAGGGCACATCATTCAGGGAGGCTCCAGGGAAAAATCCAGTGGGACTTTTGACTGGAAGGAGCTTCCATGTGGGAGCACAGTAGTCAGTAGGAGAAAAGAGGAAATCCAGACAGCCAGGCTATCAGCCTCAGATAGGTCTGGGAGCAGATTTGGGCAGGAGATAGGGAGGGGAAAGGCAGGACTTTAATGCCAGAGAATTACCCTTTAAATCAAACGGAATCTCCTCCACATATCAAGAGACAATTTTTGAGGGGAACAACTCTGGGGAGGGGCAGCAGGGTAGAAGAAGGAGCCAGGACAGCTAGACAATGATGTCTGGATTCCCTATCCCAGAATATTTGCTTTCTTTGGGTTCTCTCACAATTGTCTCCTACTACTACTGTCTCTGGATCCTGGGAGCTCTTTTCTCGTTGGCACAATTATAAACGAAACTCATTTGATTTGGTTTGTCTTTACCACAGCTAACTAGGGTGACATTTAAAAAATAAATAAATAAAGGCACCTTACTTCAGAAACAATAACAAAACTACCAAGAAAAAAAAATCACCCAAAAGTAAATACACACACAAAGGAAAGAAACCATAGTGTGTGTGTTTAATTTTCAATTATGTAAACTTCCAAACATATAGAAAGATAAAGAGAAGAATATAATAAACCTCCTTTTACCCTTTCCTCAGCTTCGAAAATATTGACTTATGGACACTTTTGTTTCATGAGTACACCTACCCACTTCATTCCCTCACCCTCTGGATTATATTGATGTAAATCTCAGATATATCATTTCAGCCATGAATATGTCAGTAGCTCACAATATATAAAGTCATAAAGCTCTCTACTCACTTCTGATCTCAAAGCTTTCCTGAGCACAGAATTCCCTTATCCTAACCTAGTATCTTCCTACATTGTTAATAAACAGACACATGACCAAATGCTGCTCTCTGGTCTCTCAGAGAAGTGTCCCAACCATGTCCTGTCAGAGAGCAACCTATCCAAATTTTGTCCCCAGTCCCTGAGTTATCCCTGCTGATTCCAGTGCTGGCCTGAGAGTCTGCCTCATTCACAGCAGAGCCCTGGAAACTGACTCTCAGAACCACTGTCCTGGTTCAGGCTAAGAGTCCAGGTTTAGCAGGATCAGGAGGAAAAGATATATGTGAAGCACTTTGCCCAGGCCCCAACTCATGGCAGAGACTCAGTAAATGTCAGATGATGGTGACAATGATGATACTGACAAGGACTTGACAGAATCCTGTCAAGGACTGGGGCCCAGAAAGGACATAAAAAAGATTCATTTACCAAAATTTGACTTTCAGGACTTAACTTGTATCTAAGTATGGCAGCATAGTTTTTTGTTTATTTGTTTTCATTCATTTTCTCCAGAACATAGGGAATTTAATGGAATGAGACACTCTGTCATATAAAACTGGAGATGTGCAAAGGGTTGTAAATCTGGGCTTTTGAAAGATCTAATTATTTCATTATGATGGCTCACCTCCCAACATTCTCCTCAGTTCCGTCACCTGTCAGGGTATCTGACTGAAGGAGTCCTTCAGAGAAGAGGCCAGACCATGGGAGATAGGAGTGAAAGAGGATCTGAGTGTGGGCTGGTGGGTGAAGGTGGAAAAAGGAGAAAAGAGGCCAGTGGCAGGACATGCTTGGCCTCCCTCTAAGGTCAGAGAGCACAGGGGACCCACACTGACATGGGCCGGAAGAAAGTCAAAATGCAGAGCCAACAACCACCCTTAAACTCTCGGGTCTCTTTGTAGTTGTAACACTTTAATTCGAGTCATCAGTACTAAGTGAGAATTGGAATGGCTCATAGCCAAACCCTTTGGGGTACAGACTGTGCTGCCCCCTCCTTTCAATGCCAGGGGTATCAGTGACAATGTTGCCTCAGTGTTGTGCAGCTGCTGAAACCACTGGTGAGACTTCTTAATTCTAAATCTCTGAGCTCCTGAACAGAGCTCCTCTGTGCTTCTCCCAGCGGTAACTGTGAGAAACCAGAGAAAGGAGACAACTCAGAGGCTTCCTGCAGACCTAGTTCAAGGACACCTACCTCCACTGAGGACAAACTGAGGGTTGATTTCAAAGAGAAGATGGATACATCCTATGCAAACATATCTAGGACAAAAAAAAAAGTTCACATTCTTTTACATCTTTTCCTTCTTCTCAACCTCACTGAGCAGTTGGGGTTTGTGTTAACAAACCTTTCTTACGCTGCAAGAAAGAAAGTGGTAGATTATTCTGTATTAGTGGTGGTAGACAGGATTGAAAGCTTCTGGTGGGATAGAAGAGATTCTAAAGATGGAGGAGGGGGCCAAAGAGAGGCTACCAAAGTCAGAGGAGAAAGAAAATATTCCTCCTATTATCCAAGGTATGTCCACCTGAGGGTCTTTACTCATGCTATTCACGCTCTTACCTAAGCTGCTTTTTCTCCTTTCCTGGTCAGTCCTCCTCCCCCTTCAGGCTCATCAGAGCCCCCAGTTAGTCCTCTCAGAGAATCCATCACAATATATAATCATTGTTCGCTTACTTGTGTTTCATTTGTTTTCTCCATGAGACTGTAAGTGCCATGAAAGCGGTACCCAAGTATAATTTGTTCATCATTATCCACCCAGAACCTAATGTGGTAGGTACTCAATATTTGCAAAAGGAATGAAAGGAGAGAGACTTGGGTGGGAGAAGCTTCTATAAGGAGAATCTTTAATGACTGATGACCCGAGTGGAATTTCCCTTTTTTGCTGCCCCTTTAAGAGACTAAAGACAAATTATTCTTCAATGTTATTTAGAGTAAAATTTGTGTAAAGAAAAAAAGAGACTTCATGCTAGCTACATGAGTATATTCACTTTTTTAAAAATTCAATGATCTGCAGGCTCCCACATGACCCACACGTGACCACCATGTGAGTTCCATGTGACCCATGTGGCAGCAATGTGGCTCCCACTTGACCTCACATGACCTCCACTCATGACTCCCAGTTCGCCTTTTATTTGAAATTCTTTCTGTTCGTTTTAATTATTTATTTATTTCAAGGTGCCAAAATTCTCTTCTGAGCATCTCATTAGACGAACTGTTTCTGACCAAGGTTTAGCCAATGCTACTGTTTATTAGGTTTATAGTTCCCTTCCAAGGACTCGGCAAGATCAGCGATGCTGAGTTCACATTATGTTTCACAGAAGAAAAAAATATTTTCAAGTGTTATACTGAAGCAGAATCTCCTAAGCACATATACAAATTGTTGTTCTGTGTGTTTTTTTATATGTATATTGTATTTTAATTAAAGTTACATTTAAAAAGAGAGGAGAGAGGACGTGGTTCCATAGTGTACCAGTTAGCACGTCTGCTTTAATGCAGGAAGTCCTGGGTTCACGCCCCAGTGGAGCCACAGTCCATGGTCTACAGCCATGCCACCCTGAACAAGCCCAATCCTGTCTGATCTCAGAAGCTAAGCAGGTTTGGGCCTGATTAGTACTTGGATGGGAGACCACCTAGGAAGACCATGTGCTGTAGGTATAAATAATAATTAATTAATTAATTAATTAATTAATTAAAAGAGAGGAGAGAAAGAGGCTATATAGGTGCAGGTGTATAAAATATAAATACAAATGAGGAGTGGAGAGGAAAGCATTGGTGAGGGCAAGGGTCAGAGTAAATTAAAACAAAGATGGGAGGAAGATATGCAGCTGGCATTTACGAAAGACTGAAGAGATCAAGGAGAGTGGCGATGAGAGCTGCCTAGGGTCAGATTAGTAGCCTGGATGCCATGGTGGGGAGTTTGGGTTTGATTAGAAACTATTTGAGGGCAGTATTCGTAGTTTATCCCAATGGTTTTCCAATTTCACATGCATAATAATCATCTGGAGAGCTTGTTAAACAGCAGACTCATGAGACCCATTTTCAGAGATTCTGATCAAGAAGATTGGGCGGGCCCATGAACCTGCAATTTAACAAGCTTCTCAGATGATTTAGGTAAAAAGATTGTCTACTGGCCATAATGTGAAAAACACAAAACAGTCCCTCACTCTTCCATTGGGCCCGGGAACCTGGGTTCTTGTCAGATATTTGTTGATTTTGATAAAGATCAAACATAGTATTCAAGTGAGCATGACTCTGAGGCTAGATTTCTTGTTTCTAGCTTAGATCAGAATTTGGATCTTGCTATAGAAAAAACACTTTTGGTACCTGGAATTATTTGGCAGTCATCATTGATTTTGTAGTTAAGGGCAAAGACTCTGGAACCAAAACCTGGGTTCAGTTCCTGGAGCCCTTTTTAACTTCTCTAAGCCTCAAAGTGAGGTTAGATAATAAGGTCTACTGCATAGGAATTGTCATGAAGATTAAATGAATTACGGAGGGAAAACGCTTACCACAGTGCCTGGAACATAGCAAACTCTCATTTAATGATAACAACGATTCTTATTCTCTTTGTCGTCCTCGCCCTTCCTCCTGCTGTCTTCTTCTCCAGCACTGAGAGAGGTAACTGGACTCTATCTGTAAAGCTAAGGCTCAGTTACTTTGGAGATAGGGTCCAAAACATCTCCCAGCCTCCTGTTGTCCCCAGTGCCAGGGCAGCCAGGCAGGGAGAAGTCTGGCCTTCACAGACCTCTATCAGCATCTGCGTGGGAGAGATTTTTCCACTGAGATGCTTGGTCTTACCTGTCCCTACATTTTATTAATACTAGGTCTAATTTATTTTAGGCCCTGGATGTTTGCGTCCAAATTACTTAACGAGTTGATATAGTTGTGCTTCATGAGATATAGATCCCCTTACCCTGGATTTTCTCTAGCAGGAGGTTGAGAAATCAGTGGAAACCAGAAATTTTTCTCAAAGGTGGCCGGAGAGCAAGAGTCAGGATTATTATCTCTTAAATTTTTTAAGACAAAGCCAGCAACCATTCTTCATCGTCCCTCCACCCATGCAGCTTGGGTGCCAATGCCCCAGTGTGCTAGAACTCACAGGCTGGACCACAATGACCAGGCAATGGCTGGACAATCACTCAGCTACGGAACAACCCTCCCTCCCCACAGCAGGGCTTCAGCTAGCAGACCTGGCAGTTTATTTGTCAATATTATTTGTTGTTATCTTAATTGTAGGAAAATTGAAAAGTGTAAGGCATAGCCATGAAACCCTTAAAGCTGGTTAATCTTTTTGGTTTGTAACCAACGTAATTTATGTTAGTTAATCCCGTCTTGATTACAATATGCAGAGCCCTGCAAAAGTTGCTGAAGGCTCCAAGTCATGGTGTACACGGGGAAGAGATAGGCTTCATCATCTGTGTTTTCTGCCAAGGAGAGAAAAAGGGCAGAGGGGGCTGGACTGAAAAACTGGGTTTGAGATGCCAGTGGGAGAGGAGTGCAGTCTCTAGGATGGACACAGAAATGATCCCGGCAACCCCATGAGGAGAGGGTTGGGTCCTATGACTTATCTGCTGGAGGTGCCCAGGCCCAGCAGTGTGCTGCAATGAGAACATTTGTGTGAGGACAAAGCTCAAATTAGGCTTCAGTAGTAAACATGAAGACAAAGCCAAAAGGCCGAAGAAAACACATGTTTTTTTTCCTCCATCGGCATTGCTTTATTTATGGTTATTTCAAGAGTCCTTCTTCGGTGTTTCAGTTCAAGCATGGTGGCATCTGGAATCAGAATTGTGTTTATAATTGAGAATTGGAAATGTACAAAGTGTGACTCTAACCATCCCTGGTCCTCTGTGGACTTTAATTTTCTGCCCCAAAGAATGAAGAACAGACGTTCTCACCCATTTCACTGCCCCTTTCTTGGCTCTGACATATGAGAGGGCTTCCTTTTCCACTTTGGCATCTCCAGAGAAAGAAGGGGTTTTGCCTTCTCTTTGGTACCTCTAAACACCCAATCCAGCAATGAGTCCCTTTCAAAGGGTGAAGTTGGGGGCCAGAAACACTGGGATTCTGACACTTGACTGATGCCCTTGACCCCCAACCATACACCCTGGCAAATGTGTGGCAGCCTATTCTAGACAAATGGAGAGCCTAGAGGCAGCACATGAGCAATTTTTTTTCCTTAGCCTTTTTATGAATATAAATATTTAGTGCATGGTGTTTTGCAGAATTAAATCTCTGAGCCTAGATTAGCCTGGTAATATTATTATGTAGATACCAGGGACAAGCTACCTGTGACTGCTGTGTATCTTCTCATTCAAAGATTCCTGTGATGACTTGATGCACTTTCATTTGCCAGGGCAATCATTAATTGCACATGAAACAGTTGGTGTTTGGCTTTAAGGGAAGCTGATTGGGTCAGTCACCGAGTGTTTGGCTCAATGATCTACAGCTGGCTCTCTGCTCCTGAACTCCTGCTTTCTTTTCAAAGCCCTCTCACTCAGTGTTTTTGGGACCCCCTGAGGAAGAGGCTGTGAAACATAGGGCGTTTTAATCTGTGTTTTCCTTTGGGCATTATAGCTTTAATTTTAATATTTTGGATAATAAAGAATGATTTTAAATTAAATTTGCAAGTCTGCCATCTGTGATTGTTTGGACTTTTTCCTCCTCTCTGGCAGATTTTTTTACTTAATTTTTTCTGAACGTCAGCGAGAGTGGGCTGAGAGCAAGAAGAGCAAGGGGCAGCAGAGTAGGTCAATCCCTGGAACTTAGAGAAATGAAAAAAAGCTTTGATCCCTGGCCTTTGGCCCTGGGGTTGGTGGAATAAACTTGATGCCCTAAGTCAAATCACAAAAGTTAGCTCATATATGATTGCACCTTCCTGTCATCTCCTCTTGATTTGACCTTGGGAAAGTAATTTGCCAAGGTTATGCCTCAGTTTGCCTATCTGTCAAAGAGAAGTGATTTTCCCCACGGAGGTACCACTGCCATTTTGACATAGTTCTTCACCTGAAGACAGCTACGGGAATTCAAGACATTATTATCTACCAAAGGCTAAAAGGGTCTGTGGGCTTATGTATGTTTCCAGATCAAAGCTAAATCCAAGAAATCTCTGCCTAGAAATATTCTTAATCTTATCAGTGAAATCCAGGAAGAAGAATTTTCTACCCTTCCATGGGAAGTGAAGACACATCATCATCCCCACTCTGGACCATGGCATTAATGAGTCAGACGGACAGCACGACTGAACACACAGACACATGCTGAGCAAATGCCAGAATAAAATGAAAAAGCACCTGCCAGCAGAAGGGTCGGTACGATGAGTGGCTTGGCTAGGGAAGGAGGGGGCAGGGGACTGCACAGCAAGTAACTCTCTATTTAGTGAAAGGAGGCTTCTTGGAGGGGTCAAATTTTGAAGTTGAGGGGAGAGAGAGAGTTTGAGAAGCAGTGCGGGCAGAGTGTTCATGGCAGAGCATGTGGGCCATCTGAGCAGAAGCCTTAGACAGGAAAATGCAGTGGTCAGGGCCTGTGAGGCTAAGAGAGTGAGCGGAAGGAGATAGACCAAGGGACGGAGATAAAGCAGAGGGTAAGGAAAACCATTTCAAATGCTCCCTGAAACTGGAATGGGGTATAAACAAAATCCTAGGAAGCTGCTGGAAGCCTGAAGTTGTGTATAGGTCAGAGGGCCTTGTTGGCCTTAGAGTGGTTTCCTTTAAATCGCTAATGTTCCACTCTCTCTTCTCCTTCACCCCAAATTCCGCTTTTATCAAATCAGGATGGAGCTCCCAACCACTGCCCTATGTAGAGAAAAGCCAAAATCATTGCTGCACAGATCAGATCAGAGGGAAAAGGTTCATGAAATGACCTTGAAAGTCGAAGAGACAGTATCCGTGACTCTGAGCAGGATAGAAGCTCAGGTAAACGAGTATTTATCATGTTTTTAAGACCTCACATCCTTTGTCTCACATTACTCTTAGAGATAAGCTTGGAATCTCAATCTCTCTCTCTCTCTCTCTCTCTCTCTCTCTCTCTCTCTCTCACACACACACACACACACACACACAGATTCTCTACTTCTTCCTCTTCCTCTCTCTATAAAAACCCTAGTTCTCTTAAACAGAACCTTAGTATCCCCCCAATAGTAGAAAACAACCCCAACAAGTGCCTGTGAAAAAAAAAGCCTTTAAGACTCATGAATATTTAGCTCGTCCTCATGTAAAATATATGACTTTGTGTAAGGATCAGGCGAACGAGGTGCATGATTTTTTTCTGATTTATGGGCCTGGAGACGGATTATTCATAGCAGAGCAGCTGTGTGGAAAGATTCATCCGCTGCAAAATGTGATTGTACATCAGGCAGTGTGTGGGAACGGAGCTATGACTAATGGCTGCTTTACATATAAATGAGAAGGTTTGTGCTAGGAACTGTAAAAAAATACAATCACTCAGCTGACGGGCAGGCTCCTTATCGGGGTTACAGGAGAGGGACTGCAGGAAAGGCAAGCAAATGAATGCCTCACCCCCAAACACTGGGGATGAGAGTCAGGAAGCAGCAGGAGAGGGGATGGAGGGAATTTGGAAAAGCAGCCAGCTCTCCAGATCTGGTTGTAGTCAGTATCTGTATTTGTAACTCCATCTTCCAAGCCCCACTATGACCTCTGAGAGCCTGTCAGGGCAGAAATGTGGCCCAATGGAAGGGGCTGCATTGCCAACACATCTGTGGTGATGATCAGGCCTTGAACCCTCCAGAGCTTGGCACTGGGCTGCTAAAGATTCAGGTACATTTTAGAAGTCAGCACAAGATTCATTTGGGTAAACCTCTGAAGAGAAAAATTGTGTGAATCTGAGATTTCCCTCTGCCACTCCTCACGTCTCCCTCATTTTTTCCCCGTTCGTCTCTCTCCTCTCTTGTAGCTGAGACAGGCTGTCTAGACATTGCAGATGTGGACAGATGTTGGGTCTGTAATTTATAACAACGGCCTCCAGAAGGCAATTCCAATTTGTTTCGGTAAGGCTTTGAGTTACAGGCAGAAAAAAATATCCTGTAAATACTGTTGACTTACATGGTAAGTACACCAAGAGTTTACTTAGTGAACAATCACTAACTACAGCATAATTACATATCCCTGCAGATTAACAGAGAATTTAATGACACCGAGCAGATAATGACCACCAAACTGAGTTTCTGGCTTTGGGAGGGCCTGGAGAGCAAGAGAGTTGAGCCATATTTAATAGGAATTTATGCCTATTTTTTCAAGTCATCAATTCGCCTCTGTTTTGAAGGCCTTCATTTTTGTCTATACACTAGACATCCTTTCACCATCATATTGAACTCCAAGCAGGTTGGATGCTGGTTGTTGCTTTTTGCTGATATAGTTTAAACTATGTGTTATCTTAGGTATTCACAAAGACCTCAGACAAGCCAGGAGGCTGGAAGATTATGTTTGCTGTCATCATAATAGGTCACACACTCAGCAGCAGGGCTGAGCTACACCAAGCTACTCTCCCTCTGTCCTACTGGCCAATGACCAAACAGATGTCCAAGCCAGCAGCGAAGAGGACTGGCCCACCCAAGACCAAGCTAATCCTCCTGGGGACTATATTCTGATCTGTTAATTATGATGGGAAATGGAAAGGTGAATTTCTGGAATACTTTTTCAAGAAATTCAGGATGCTTCTAACTACCATCTGGGATAGTGTAAGTGGAAGGGGAGCAGGAGGCTAATGTTAAGGTCAATACACAGAGAAGTTAAGTGATCTGACCAATATCAGAGTTTGTTGGTTGCAGAAGACAAATTTACACTTGGGATCTGCTATCCCTGAGAACTTTGACCGGTTGGTCCCTCCGGATTTAGGGGATCAGGGCTGGCCGGCAGCTGGGGAGCTCAGACTTCTCTGGGTATATAAGGTTGCAGCTGAAATAGCCATCGGGGTATCATGTATGTCAGTCTGGGGGAAGGGGAAAGAGGAGTGGGAATAAAGGGGTTATAGAAAAATGTGGACATCAGATCAACACATTGACAGTATTAGATTCCAATTTTTAATCCATCACCAACCTCTTCTAGTTTATCTGTTCCGCAGAATCTTCCATCCCCCTCTTGCCTGTCCAAAGACAATCAAACAAAACTTAATCTTAATACACCTCTAGGCAGAGACCCCTGGGTTTCCACAGACTCTGAAAAGAGTATCTGATGCCAATTTAAAAACAGATATTGTCTGGAGAATCCTGACTCTTCGATACAGTTGTTGTGTTCTCCCTTTCTCATCCCTCCCCTCCCCTGTCCCTGCTTACTGAATGCTCTACATCTATCCAGCTTCAGTATCTTGCGTCACCTGAAGAAGTGGTTCTGGTTTAGAATGTCAGCTCCTGGCAGAGCCAGAAAACCAATCACTAGCTGGGAGGGTAGGCCACCTGGGCCAAAGGAAAGGCGTTAGGATTATCAGGTGTCCTGACTGAAACTGCTCTTCTCTCATGGGCATTGGTCAGTGGGTCTGGCCTCAGATCTGGCCTGAGAGAAAAGGTGTCAGCTGCAGAAGGATAGGTTTAGGAAACAATTTGTGTCTTAGGAGTTTAAGGTTTTGGATGCAATGTCTAAAGAGACTCTTGAGACTTATTTTATGGAGACTTTAAAAAATATGAGTGAGTCCTGCCTGCTAGGGTTGTGTGTGACTTTTGTCCTACTGAGAGATATGGATGACAATGGCCTGGAGCCCTGTAACCCCAGGAAATCCTTGTAAGTGCATCAAGCCTCCCACAGCTCTCTGGCAGGAGTAGATATTGGTACTTGTACTTCCAGTTCTAGAAGGGTTATGGGGAGAAGGAGGGATGCCCTCTGGTCAGGGAGGATGAATGAGCCATAATAATGTTAATAGCTTACATGAATTGAGAGATGACTGTATGCCAGGCATATATTATCTCTTTGATGATACATCTATGCATTAGCTCTTTGATAAAGAGAAAGTTATCCATTGCCAGGGAGCAGAACTTTCCTCAAAATAAGAGGAAGCGCATGCCACACAATCCCACTCTGGCCTGCCAGCATTAGCTAGAAGGTCACGTGCAGTTTCTAGGAGTAGAGGATAGAAGCAAGAGGAAAAGACAGCTATAGGGACACATATCCACAGATATTTGCAGGGAGGGAACATCAGGTGCAAACTCAGGTGCCTGAATATACAGACAGTATAAACCACTGGGATATGAGAGAGCTAATGAAAGGATGTTTACTGACACATGTGTATACATACCTGAAGACACGTCCACAAATGATATGTACACATACATTTATGTAAGTAAATATGAGTAAATATCTCTGAATTCATGAGAATGGACCACATGACTTAGGCACAAGGGACATATTATAAGGCATGGTTGATTCTATACACAAAGAAATGGTGTTTCATCTCCCACAAAGATCCCTTTCCAGATTTCTTGATAAGCTAACCCAAGCCTGGGATATTGGAGGAAGCACAAGACAGGATTGGAAAGGGTTTGCCTTACAGGCGTCTTCCAAGAGAGATTAAAGTCTGGTCTTCTCTAAATCTAATCTTTCTGCCCTTGCCAGGCCTAGTATCTGAGGTATCACGTGAATCCGTAGGAAGGTTATGGGTGAAAAGACTAGGGTCTAGGTCAGGGGGAAGCAGAGATCCAGAATCCAATTTCAGGTTATTTCTCCAATACTGACCAGACCCTGAAAATCTAAAAATAGTTGCCTGAAAATAGTAGAAAGACCAAGAGATTTGGGGCCAAAAAGTCTAGGTTTGATTCCTGTCCTTTCTATTTATTAGCTTCTTGTTCATTCATTCGCTCAATAAATATTGAGTATCCATTGTGGGCCAGGTGTGTGACCTTTTATGGACAAGCGATTTAAACTCACTTGGCTTTTTGTTTCCTCATACATAAAACAGAGATAATAATACCTTGATATCACTGTTTTTGTGAGGATGACATGAAATGAGGTCCTTGGCATATAGTTGATTCTCAACTAATGCTTCTTGTGGTTATTATTACTAGCAAGAGACTTCAAATAATAGCTCTTTAATAAAGTCTCTGTCTCTTGCTTGTTTTTTCCCACCATAGGTGTGTCTGGGGGAAGTTTGGGTAGAATTTTGTATGGACATGAAAGATCAGCCACATCTTAGTGACCCTGATGGTGGGCCTAGGGTGTGGCTTTTCTCTGGAGCGAGCATCGCATCACAGGGTAGGTTTAGCACCATAGATGTCTTATTTACTTGTCTGTCTTCCTCCCTAGACTATGAGCTCCTGAGGGGCAGGGACTATGTCTTCGCTTGTTTGACATTGTGGCCACAGTGACTCTGACAATGCCTGACAGACAGGACGCATTCAGTCAATGTTTACAGAATGAATGAAAGAAGGAAAGAGCAGGGTTTCCAGTGGCTGTGCAGTCCCCTTATTCCTTCATTCAACAGATATTTTATAATCCACCTATAAGATTCCCAGGTACTGTACCAGGTGCAGGAGAAATAATGGTGAGCAAAATGGACATGGTCCCTGTCCTCACAGAGCTGAGTCCAGTGGAAAATACAGGCTGTAATGAAATAGTCAAAAAAGAAAACATATTCTTGCACTGCGTGGTCTATCTTGTAAAAGGAAGTAAATGATGCTAAGATAGCATATCAAAGGAGAGCTAATGAAGTCTGGGTAGTCACAGAAGTCTTCCCCCCAGGATGCAACATTTCAGCGGACATCTGAAGCGGGAGTAGGAATTGAGGGCATGCTGGGGTGGAATCTTCCAAGGAGAAGAAACCACAAGTGTGATGCTCCAGTGGCTTGTTAGAATATGGCACATTCAGGTAACTGGAAAAGGCCAATGCGGCTGGAGCAGTTTGCAATGGGAGTGTGGGGCAAAAAGTCCATGACATGAGTTCTGGTCTTTATTCTAAGAGTAAAGGGACACCATAGCAAGGTTTCGAGTTGAGGTATGGTGGTAGTGACATGGCCACCATCTGGCTAAGTTGAGGGGCCAAAAGGCACATGGGGACACCAGGCAGAAGAGTATTGAGTTAGCTAGATAACAGATGGCCTGGCCCTGGTCTGGGGTGGTAGAGAGAGAGAGAGAGAAAAGGATTGATGCAAAAAATACTCCAGAGTGGAGGTGAAAGGGCTCACCAATGGTTGCGTCCTGCAGTTGTGGAAAGGGACAGGAGGACCCACGGATAATTCCTGGGTTTGTAGAACTGCTCCTAGCATCTATCTGCAACTCGATTGCCCCTCTAAAAGATCTTCTTTCTAGTCCACCAGAGATCTTGGTTCTGATAGCCTTCAGAGATGAACGAATTTCCACTTCCAGAGAATGAGAGAGACTACCAGGGGCCCTACTGCATCTGATGGGCACCTAGAGGGTCATTTCCCAGACCAAGCCCCTCACCACTTCAGCACTCATTTATCCTCCCAAACTGACCCAAACCCAAACACACATATTCTCAGTCTCTCTGGCTCCCCAGACTTACACAGATTTCCAAGTACTCCCTTCAGACTACTTCATCCTACTCTTATTTATCCTTGCCTCCCCAAAGCCCTCCTCCCCGCCCCACACCTTTCCCACTTCTCTTCCTAGGCCGCCCCAGCCCCTGCTTCCCTCTGCCTCCACTTCACCCTATTAAGAAACAACCCCCCAGAATCCCTGCCCCTGGCTGCTGCTCCCTGAGCCCCGCCCGTCCTCCCTCCTCCTGCTCCTCTCCCTGACAGATGCCTCAGAGCCCCGGGCCGCAGTTAAGGTGACGAGATGCAGCAATTCTTTATGAACATTTCATTCCTGCTCGCTACACGACGTAAATTAGATGGTGTGTTACATTCGGGCAATAAGAGAGATATGTCACCACGACGCTGGCCCATTGGATGGAGAGGGTAATCCTGCCGTGAATTTCATTACTGCTTTTATATAGACAGAATTAGCTCGGTGACAGCGAGCCTGATTGTCTTTCACTAGGGGTTTGGCGAAGAGCTGAAAGGATTTCACCCTGATGTGCACACTACTGAGTGACCCCGCTCACCAGCGGCTCCGCTGATTGCTTTGCACCTTGCAGACCCGCGATTGGCTCAGCCTCTCCGCCGCCTCACCTCCCTCCCTGGTCCCCAGCCCTCCCCGCCTGGCTTTTTCTTGAAGCAAGATGAAAGGAGACCTAATGGAGGAGTCACAGGGTCATGAAGGGAAATGTGTATGAGGGGAGGGGCAAGGTGGCAGAGTTAAAGAAAAAAAATTCGTTCCTGATCAGAGTCTCTCGGATAGAAACTCTTCCCCACAAAAAGGGGAGAATACTGGATCCCTGGGGCGCATACCCGTTGCCTTCCTTGCCTTCGGGGCAAAGGAGGAACTGGGTGAGGGCTGGTAGATCTTGAGCCTCCCTGGTAGAGACTCTAGCTAGAGTCGAGTCTCTGAGGCTGAGATTCCTGGCCCTTTGCCTCTTGCATCTAGGGGGTCCTCCCCTGTGGCAGCTTAGCTCTTTCCCACTTCCTAATCAGAGAAAGTTGAGAGAAAGGAAAGCCAGAACCAGGGTCACTCCTGACCTGCGGACCTAGCAATTCCTGAGGGAGAGGTGAGGATTCCCTTTATTCCATTTCCCACACTCATCTGCTTGTGTCAGGGCGCCCACCCCAACCCCACCACACATGTACATAATCCTCTTAGTAGGACCTAGATGGCCCAGTTTAACAGGCTGCAAACAAGCCCAAACCAGGGCCTGCCTTCCTTCAGTTTATTTCTGTGGGAATGGCTGGTTCTCAGAGAGCCAGCCCCCTCCCTGTTCTCCTGGCCTCTGCCTTGATATTTCTAGCCTTCTGTCAACTTGTCCACTCCTTTCGTCCCCTCTGTCAATCCCTCAACAAGTGTCTTCTGCCAGGCCTTCCTCAGGCAGCTGGCTGCCCCTGGGGCTGGACTCCTGCTGACTGCTCTGCCTCCTTCCAGAAGCCCCCAAAGGTTCAGTTCCTTGGGGCTCAGCAGACAGAATAATCTCCTCAAAGCCCCTTATCTTTTGGTCAATCGGACACATCTGTCAGGAAATTTTCTCTCAGATACCTGGATCAGCCAGCTCTGTGGCCTCTGCCTGAGAGGGATTAAAGCCACAGTCTCCACTTACCAGAAGGGGAGGAGCTCCCTGGCGGAACAGGGCGGCCCTCGGGAAGCCTGGCACAGGGTCTCGAGACAGCCGCCTGACTCTTTGCCAAGGGACAGTGCATTGAGTCCCCCCTGCAGGAACCTGCCCAGAGCACCCTCGGCTCCAATTTCCTGTCCTCCATGGAACCCAGGATGAGGGTTCTCTTATCTATTCATTCAGTCACAACAAAGGAATTTTATACCAAACGTACTTCTCTGCGAAGCCAAGACTAAGCCTGCGATGCTGAAACTATACTCTCACCTTGTATGAGAGCTGTGTGATGAGGCAGGTAGGTCATTACATCTCTCTGAACTTCAATTTCCTCATCTTCGAAAGGAGAGTGATAATTGCTGTAGTGGAGGCCATAATGCAATGCGGCACTCCCTTAGTTCTGAGGGACCTTTCTCAGCTGTTGCCCTGAACTGTCAGCCTTCCTTGGATTTGTCTCTGCTGAAACAAGCTGCTGAAGACAGCTAACTCACCTAAGGTTATGCTCCTTTCTCTGGGCAGCCTGTAACCCAATGTTCGGTCATGATGGGCATATGAAGGCCCAGCCACCTCTCCCCAACTCAGGACTGTTCTGATGGATGGTCTCAGCCTCAGTGCCCCCCCCCTTGTAGTCAGCTAAGGCCTTTTTTGAGACTGTATCACAGCTCAACTTCTCCCTCTGCTTCTTTCTAGTTCCTCTTTCACTGGTGGTGATCCCAAGGGCCTGCTCCTATAAAGCTTTTGAACAGTACTCTCTATCCCAGACCCAAACTGCAGGCAATTCCTGCCCTATCTACCAATGGGGCTACTATGAGAATGTTCTATAAAGTAATGTGCCTGTGAAAAAAAACAGCTTCTGCTATTTATCATCATCATCATCATCATCATTGTTCTCGTCATCATCTTCATAGCAGAGCTTGGCCCAGATGGTGTGATGGGGTTAGCATCCTTTGTCCGGGAAGTCCAGGAAATGAAGGCCCAGCCTTCTTTTTTCTCCTAAGGACAAAGTCCTTTGCATTCTGTCTTTTATCTTCTGATTAAAGTGACCTTCCCATATTAGCCAGACAGCCCCTCAGGTAGCCTAGCCATGGTTTCAAGGATTAGGAGTTCAGCTGCTGGAATCCTGTTACCTACATCTCATTCTCTGCCTTTGGGATGTGTTCCTAGCTGGGGTCCCTACTCCTTTACTTTAAGCATGTACTTTCCTCCCATAGACTAAAGCATCCATTGGAGGGTGGTGGGGGGCGACAGTTCTTAAGTGAGGCCTGAGAGCAGAGTCTCCTCCCCTTTGAGCCAAGGCATCCTTCTGGGCCTTATTTACAGCCGCCCCAGCCCCACCATCATCAGATGAAGAAAGCCCAGGATCCCTCTCTCCTAGAGAATAGGAAGGGGCATGGGCTTAAAGTCCAAGACTATTGTACCCTTCTAAGTGTGCTCGCACTGTCTCAATCTTGGGCCCACAGCCTTGTCATCATTTTAGAATGGATGGCAGGTAGGGACACTACTAGGTGAATCATATGACCCAGAACTGTGTTCTGTATCTCTTCTGGAGCTTTCCCTGCAAGGCTGCAGACCCTGATCAGGGAGCCAGAAATGTGGGGGATGGAAATTTCTCACCCTGCCCCCAACCTGACGTCACAGCCCTCACTTGCTGACACTAATTGGTTGCCATGGAAACAAGTTACTTAAAGTGCATGATGGCTTGAGGTGATAGGAGAGCCATAGGAGCCAGCCCGGTTACAGGAATCCAGAGTCCATCAGAATCAAGCAGGGCTGCCCAGCGTCCCTTTCTTCTGCTCATACATGTTCCTTGTACATAAGGAGAACAGTTTACCAGCTCAGGAAAATGCCCCAGGAGTGCACAAAGATAATCTTAATTCTCTATTGCTATTATTTCCCTCTTTATCTGAGAGTCTGTCTTGTCTTTGAGCAGGGGCGGGGCGGGGGTGGGGTGGAATATCTTGCTGCAAAGTTAGAAATAGTCCAAAACAAGAAAAGTCAGCCACACCCTGGAACCAATGGATATCAGATGTGATGTAGGCCTTTCTCTTTCAGTCCCAGATCAGGTCATCTCTTCTAAGAAACTGTCCTCAACTAGCCAATCTCCCATCCTTCTCCACCACACACACACACACTCTCTCTCCCCCTCCCCTCCCTCTCCTCCCCTTATCACTTAGTCACTCTAGAGCTTACATAGTCTTTCAACAAGTGTTTACAAGTCCCTGGCATGTTGTAGACCCTGCGCCAGGCCCTAGGCATAAAGCCAGGAGCTGATAGGGCCCTGCCTTTATGGAGCTCACTATCAAAATCTTATATCATGTCCTTCTACACTCACATGCTCATCCCTTAATAAGTATCTCCAGGTTTTCTTTTTTCATTCTAGTTCCCCAAATGTGGTGAGCTATCTGGTTGCTGGTAAGGTGGGGGTGGTATTTGCTTGTTATTAACTTTTATCCATGGGCTTTCCAAGAGCCTGTTAGGGTACATCCTTTCCTGACGCTAAATTCCAAGATTTGGGGCCCCTCAGCCTCCCATTTCACCCCATTGCTCTCAGCACCAACCTTTCAAAGACCCTGGATTCTTGCATTCCATTTCCAGGCCAAGGAGCAGAGGAATAGAGGGGACTTGATGATGGGAGCAGAAAGGTGTGTCTGCTTTGTATCTGCTGGAACACATGCACAGGCACCAATACAGGGCTGTGCTCTCATGCATCTGCGTCCTGCTGTCATGCATGTGTACTTACGTTAGCCAGTATCTGTGACTTCTCCCAAATTGGCTGGTCCAAGGGTGTGAGCATGTGTATGATTCCACTTATGAGCATGAGTGAGCATGTGTTCAGAGGCAGGGGAGTTTAGGGGTATGTCTCTATGTGTGTTTTTTCCAAATGCTTGGCTTTTTTCAAAATGGCTTGGAGCACTACTGTCATTTATGGGGTTTAAAATGTCAGAACAGGGCCCGCGGGGAGGCAGGGGAGATTAAACTGCAAACAGTGAAGGTTATAGATGACGTTTCTGATAGGCTGACAGGCGGACTCAAATGATGCTGCACTTTAGCAATCATTTAAACACACACACACACAGAGATCATCTCTCCATATTTTAATGGCATATTCTGAAGGCTAAAAACAAAAAGGCCATGTCTAGAAAACTACAGCTCTGCTTTCAGAACCCAGCCGGCAGCTGTCAGTGTGTGTGTGTGTGTGTGTGTGTGTGTGTGTGCGTGTGTGTGTGTGTATACTTATCAAGTGCACCTATCTATGCCAAGTGAACACATGTGCTTATTTGTATTTTAGTGTCTGTATTGGTTCATTTCACCTCACTTTTATATAGTGCCCTATATAATTAACAAAATATGTCACATCCTATGGCCTACCTAAGCATCATAACTACCCCCCTTTTAAAAATAAAAGTGAGGCTCAAAGAGGTCCAGTGGGTTATCTAAGACCACCTAGCTAGGAATTGACAGCGCGAAGATTTGAAGCAGGATCTTTTATACTTATCCAGAGCTCTTTTCTTGAGGTTGTAATTCTTGACTCTGGCTCTACATTTGAACCACCTGGAGAGCTTTTAAAACCCACCGATGCCTGGGTCCCAACCCCTAGAGATTCTGATCCAATTGTTCTGGAGGCGACAGGATTCTTCAAGGCCCCCAGTAATTCTAATGTGCAGGCTGGTCGCGAACCGCTGCTCCAGGACTTGATGATGGCAGGCAGGACCCGTGCATGCGGGTGTCCTGGGCATCTGATAATGTTCACATCCCCGCCATGTGAATGTGAGTTCCAGCCTTTTCCCTCTTCGAGGTCTGTCTCTGTATCTACTTCCCAAGATCAGATCCTCTATTTCTGCTGGATGTCTCTACTGAGATGTACTCCAGAACCTCGGCCCAAGTACATGTTCTGATCAGAACTCAATATTTTGCACTCTCCACCTCTTCTATTCCCTATCTCTGTCACTTCCAACCATTCACCCAAGGCAAGAACCTGGTAGTCATCCAGGAATCCTCTCCCTCATCATCTTCCACATTCCATCAGGCACAAAATCCTATCGATTCCCTTGTAAGGCCCTCTCGAGTCCACTTCTCTGTATCCCCACTGCCACTGCCATAACTCAGGTCCTCTTTGTCTCTTGCCTGCATAGTTAGTTGGAAGAGCTTCCTCACTGGTCTCCGAGCCTCCAGCTTTTTTTGGCTACCCTCTTTCCTCATTCTCTTCAACAACCTAAGAGCTAGTTTTCTGAAATGCAAATCACTTCACTGCTAAAGCTCTTCGGGATAAAAGCACAACTTCAAATGACCTTTTCTATAGTTCTGCCATTAGCCAATCCCAAAGTGACCTGTCTATCCCACCCTCTGTACTTCAGTCCTCACAATGTGCAGGCTGTTTGATACCTCAAGGCTTTGTATATGCTATCCCCCTGCCTTAAATGCCTTTCCTTCTTTCTCCTCTCTTATTCTGCCCACATTTACAAATTAGCTGAAGCACTAGCTCCTCTAGGAAGTGTTGCCTGGCTCCTCAAGTTGAACTGACCACTCTCTTTGTGTCCTTACTGCACCCCGTAGTTATCTCTATTATGGTGTCTCTCACTCTGCATTTTACTTCTTTATTTCATGCCTGTCTCCCCTCCTGAACTGTAATCACCTGGAAGGATGGGCCATATCTTATTTGTCTTTGAGGAATGAGATGCGTAGGGAGGAGATCGGTCTCCACGTCCTGCAGAGATTTTACAGACTGTTGGGTGCCCTTGGCTGAAGTACGTGGTTAAGAGTGCTTTGGCTTATGCCTCTGGGTTTTGAAGAGTAACTTCCTCCTGCAGCCAAGCAGAGAGGCTTGGTATGAGTGAAGAGACCAAATAAGCCACGACCAGCCACTGTGCCCCTAGGGTTTCCCCCTGGGTATGCTTTCTAGGCCCTACTGCTGGAAGCTCTGACTGCCACAGCACCTGGCACCCCTTCACGGATCCACCGAGGAGAGAGTGGAGTCTTCTTTCCCCTCTTTCATTTAAGATCAGGCCATAATGCCTCCAAAGGAACCTACAGAGAGAAAGCAAGCAAAGCTAAAAGCACGTAAGCAAGTAACCAAGCAATCATTTAGAAATACGGAAATGGACAGAATGCAGAGGTCTAATTCTAACTTGTCACCCCTGCCTAAGGGAGCACCTTTCCTCCCACCCTTATTCAAGGAAGAGATGAGGCAAGAATCCTAGTCCTACCCTATGTTAGGTGGTGGGTGGGGGAGGGGCCTGCCTGGAGGCTTCCCAGCTTGACATCAGAATCCAGACAAGGGCCCACCCTAAAGCCCTGGTGCCACTGCCCTAATCCGCCACCACCCTAATCTAGATGCTTAACTGACATTCCCCATTCTATACCCTACCCCCACATAACCCTATAAAAACTGCACCCTCCAGTCCCAGGGCACAACTTCTCTGGCCCCTTTCCTCTCAGGACCAGTGAACCTCGCCCGGGAGCCCTCTCCCAATAAAGGCTTGCTTTTAAAACTTCTCAGCGTGTCACATGTTTACCTTACACCCTAGGCAGGTCAACAGCTGAAAAGGTAAAAGTCTTACAGCCAGAGAAATTAAAGCAAGCCCTCATCCTCCACAGAAGTGAAAGGTCCAGGCCATCCCTGGTCTTGAGCAATAGAAAAGGTCAAGGGCCCAGAAAATAACCCATAGACAAAATGTGGTCTCCAAAACACCCAGGGCAACGTTAGCCTCACTAACAGCTGGATCCTTCATGCCCAATCCTTACTAATATTCCTAGAGTCCTTGCCATATGTCAGCACTGTGCCAAGCACTAGATTAGCCTGAGTAACCCTCACAAGAACCCTATGAAGTAGGGACGATTATTATTCCTGTTACAAATGAGAAAACTGAGTCTCAGCCAGGCTAAGTGACTTGTCCAAAATGACAAAGCTGGTAAGTGGGTATGCTAGGATTCAAACTCAGACAATTGAATCCAAAACCCCAGGCTCTTAACCTCCCCAATGTACTGCCTAACACACTTAGCAGGTGGTCATTCAATATTTGTTAAAGGTAATAATAATAGCTAACATTTATTTAACATTTAACAATGTGCCAAGCACTTGGAAGCACTTTACATACATTATTTTAGTCACTAGATAGGTACTATTATTCCCATTTTATAGATGAGGACACTGAGACTTAGAGAAGTTAAGAGCATTGTCCATGGTCCCAAAGCTAGTAGGAGAAAGAACTAGGATGTAAACCTAGGGAATGGATAAATGAATGACCAGAGGCACAGAAACACCTCCCTCCTCCCAACACCCCAGTACAACTACCATGAAGGCAAGAAAAGGCCTTCTCAGGAGTTCTGACAAGGTGGCTGACACCTTGATTAAGGCTGTGGGCTTTTATTTTATGTCCTGGCAAAGGCAGCTCTGGCATGGATAGTTCTGCCAAGTTCAGGGCCCAGGGTACTCAGAGGTGACCCTAGAAAGCTGGGCTAGTTCCTCTTTTCTCCCAGGCCTCCCAGAGCACCCTCTCACCAGTTGTATCTACTCACAATAGTCTGGCACATGGAATCTGGTTGAGTTTGGGGGCCCCAATATCTAGAAAACCAGAGCCTCCCAGACCTTCCCCCAGGCAGGCAGTTTTCAGCTCTCCCTGCTGATTCCTTTGGTTCTTGATTATCCAGTGTGGCATTCCTGATGGGAATCCTTGCAGAGAGCCATCCTGGCACCTAAGGAGAGAAGGAAAAGAAGGACGGAGCCAATTTCTAGCCTCCCTCCCCATCTCCTCACCCTCTCCAAAACCTTGCAGACTGCCCCACCGCATCCAACGCAGCAGTTTCTTACCTTTAGGCAAAGGCAGATGATGACAGAGCTGAGGAGCAGAACTTAACTGAGCCCTCAGGGCACTGCAAATCCCTGTCATTAGTATTTAGGGAATGTGAGTCCCAGAGGATGAGGAAGAGACTGAGAAGGGAAGGCCAAGATGCTCAAAGATGCAGAGATAGAGATGAATATGCATACCAGGAGGGGTTGCAGAGAGAGACAGAAGAGGAGGGAGTAAGAAGGAAAAGAAAGGAGACTGAGAAGGGCGGGAGAGAGGCAGAGAATGGGGGGAGGGAGGAGAGAGACAGAAAGAGCCAGTTGCTTTATTCATGGCTGGTGATATTATAGACTGAGTGAAAATCACATTATCGTAATGGGAAAGTTAGAGTTGCTGAGATGATGCCCTGAAGCCTCAGTGCTGATTGGGGTGTGATTGCTATCTGTATATATGTAGAAAGCAAAGTTCACTGCCAGTTCAAGATGGTGGCGGCTGCTTTATGCAACATAATTCTTCAGTAGGGAGACGCCCCAAGCAAGCTGAGCAAGCCGTGCAGGAGTGGGAAAGACAGCCCGGGCTCAAGCTGATGCCTGAGCTGCGCTGGAGCAGGTGATGGAGCCTGGGGTGGAGCCGCATGGAGCTCAGCCTAAACAGAAGGCGGAGGACCATGGACCAGAGTGGAAGTGGGATCTCTGGCAGGACCAAGGCCTGGGTCCAGCAAAGAGGCCTGGTGGAGGTGGGGGGAGAGCCTGGGGACTGGGAGATAAGAAAGAGTTGCTCTCACCATCTCCCCCTCTGGTGGGCCATCTCAGAGTTAAGCCTACCCCGAAGGCAAGGCTGGGCTAGACCTCCAGAGGTCAGAAGCCTTGAACAGGTTATGCAGTTGACTCAACACACACCCATTGTAAAATTCTGTGCTAAGCCATACAAGAAATGTCAGGAAGTTTTAGTTTTGTCCCCGGGACCATGATTTTTGGTTTGTTCGTTTGTTTGTTTTTTGACATCTCAATTTCTTGATTTCTGTTCTTTAATTTTTAATTAATTTCTTTTTCAGGGACCTCTGCCATGCTGGTGCCCCACCCCCAAGTGTGGTCTGCCACTGCTTGCTGTTCATTGAGAAGCCCAATGCTGGGATGAAAAAGGGATCATCCCTAGGGATTGGTGAATGGGTGTGATCGCTCACCTTCAGCGCACAGCTGGGGCCAAGCAGGTCGGCCCAGACTCCAAGCCCTGTCCCACCCTTGGAGGCACCAGCTACAATCTAGAAGAGAGAAAACGGCTGTCAGTGCAGACTGAGCAGTCTGTTGAACTCAGGCTGCCTTTTATTTGAGGCCCATTTCCCTCAGGACTTTCTAGGGGAATGGGGAAGGCTGAGGTCCCCACTAGAATTGCCAAAAAAAACCGTAGAATGCCCAGTTAAAATAGTTAAATTTCAGATCCTCATTTAACTATTTTAGCATAATTATATCCCTTGCAATATTTGGGATATACTTATACTAAAACAATAACAAGAACAACAACAAGTACTTGTTGGATCACAAGGTCCACTGAGAGATCTGGAAAGCTGATTACAAGGGTGAAGCGGGGACTAAGAACAAGCCCTGTCCCCAGCCCCAGATCAAACCCCACATATTCTCCACATCTTCTAAACTTCCAGAACAAAATAGAATCTTCCTTCCTTCATGCCCCCGAGTTTCCCTTTCTATCAGAAACATGGAGGGCAGAGTTATGATGCTGGACAAGAAGGGGGCCCTGCCTATCTGTGAAGCCACAGAATGGGCTGTTTGAGCAACCAGTCTAGCTAACAGCCATTTCATCAGTGCAGCAGGTCAAACCCCTGTCCACCCTCTGGTAGAAGCCCATGTTCAGGACAAATCAGCTAGAAATTAATGAGTCCCTCAAGGTCTCTATGTTGTTCTCTCTCTAGCTCTCATATCTCTGCCTCAGCTCAGAAATGACTTGGTAAAGGGAAGAGGCGATATGCAAAGAGTTCTGAGTCCCACTGAGGCAGCCAACATTCTAGTCTCACCTGTATGATCTTAAACCTCTAATAGAAGGATGAGACTCCTCAGTACAGGTGTCCCTAACTGACTAAAAAAAAGTGGCTTTCAGTACCCCTCAGTCCCAGAGAATCTGGTGGTCGAACCCCAGCCTTTGCCTCTGAAGGAGGCTAATTATCTAGGAGCCAGTTCAGGGGTGGATAGAAGCATATCTCCTTTTCTTCAGAAGTCACAGACTGAAGACTTAAGTGCCCAACAGATCACAGAAACACAAAGTAAACAGGGAGACCCAATAGGGAGCGGTGTGGTCTATGGCTACCTCAGAAGCACATACCTCCCTAAAGGCATGCAATTTCATGTTTGTCTGTTTGTTTTAAATTCTGTGCTCAGCAAACCAAAGAACCAGGTGGGCCTGGTTTGGGTGTGTTGGGTAACTCCCTATTTTATTGTTCTTTCTGGTGACACATTTATCCCTAGCCATAAAGTCACAAAGTATGGACACAGAGTGAGTGAGGTACAACACGTGCAGAGACACACTGACCCAGAAAGATGCATGGAGCCATCTGTGAATACACCAATATCAGACCCCAAAGAAGTAGAGAGTCTGTAAGAAAACCTGAGGACGCTACAAAGGAGCTACACACCCACAGCTTGCCTTCCTGCCTACCTCTTGCCAGCTTCCCACCTCCTGCCTCCTCCTCCTTATTTGTTCCGTGAGATCCATGTCTGCTGCTCATACTCTCATCCCTTCTCCCTTCTTCCTGGTAGTGGAATTTTGTAAAGCCCAAAGGGTATAACAGAAATGGATGCAGGGGTGGGGGGAGCATTCTGCACGTTTGACCCATATGCTAGAACCGTCATACATGCAGCTGGGGCCTCTGGAATTCCCCTCCTGCTTTTAATTCTCACAAGTCTGTATCAGGTCAGGGGACTGATAGGGAGTGTCCACGCATTCCTTGGCCTCGATATCAGGAAATCAAATTCTAATCCCAGTGGTTTAAGTCCATACTTGTTATGAACTCCATCAATGTGTGATGACCCTCTCCCAAGGATCAGCCAGACATCCCTTCTTGGGTCCTGCTCCTGCCCCTGGGAACCAGACCATAAAACAGAGTGAGTTCCCAGGCACTCAAGCCGCTGACCCTAGAAGGATCCAGGGAAGAGCTGCAGTCTACAGCTTTTTTTTCATGTTCCTTCTGATCCGTTCTATTTGGGCCATCAGGGCTAGAACTTAGGCAACCTCTTCCTGGGCTCAGTCATTTCAGCAGAATAGAATGTGGATCAATTGGTTTCAATAAATTAATTAAATTAAAATCCAGTACTCTTTCAAGTATTACCGAGAACTGATTTTTGAATAATTCACTGTTTGGAATTGCCTGTGCTCCTGTCCCCTTCCTTTTCATGATCATAAGTAGCATTGATTATCACCAGCATCTTATCAAACCTGCAATGTACACCTTAGGGAATGACTAACCAAATCGCACAGAAGATAGGAGAAAACCTATCGAATAAGGGTTTGTCATCTTAGAAGTATAGGAGAGAGTCCAAGAAGATGACTTCTGTCCTGTATTGGAGACATGAGTCTTTGAGGATGAAAATGAGGCATCTTCAAGGCAGGAAACTTGGCTGGTGGCTCATTTTTTCAGATTCCTCTGAAGTATCTATTTTATTTCCCTTTGGGCTTGTTTCTGTACAGCTCTGTTGGGGGATTGTGCATATGTCCCCACTCCCTCAAATTATACGCAAGGGAAACAGAGGTTTGGCAGAGAAGGTTTTGCTTGTGATAGAGGAAAGAGAGATGAGGCGTTTGCCTTAGAAACCCCCTTTTATCAGGGAAGAGAGAACAGAAGATCACCCAGTGCCCCTGAGGTAGAGGAAGGGGCTAATCTGCTCAAAAGCTGGAGGCTGGATAAAATGACCCATGCCTGGGATTGCTGTGGAAGGAATGTCTCTAAGAAAATGTCACTTCACTCCCCTGGAGGGCCCTGTGGGTGGCTGGTAATCCACCAACCTCCCCCCAATCCTGTCCCTCCCCCTCAAAACACATACACACACGCATGCACATAAATCTTAATTGTGTCCGGGGCTTTTTACAGCTTTAATTAATCATATTTAGGGCTGTTTCCAGCTGTTGCTGAGGGGAAAGAAGGTCCCACACGCCTGTGACTTAGGGTAAATCCAATCAGGCAAAGGAATTCTTTGATTCTGGAGAAGCCAAGCATGGGAAAGACACCTCTAATCCCAGTGCCTCTTGGACCCCTGCCTACCACCTCCCCCATAACAGCCCTTGAAAACTGATCTGGGCTAGTGAAGGGGAGGGGCTGGGGCTAGAGAGGAGAGGGGAGGGGTGCAGGCCCTTGCTTTAGATGGCCTAGGGTTGACTGAAATCAGGACCTAGGCCCGCCCCGCTGAATAGGAGCTTCTGCCCTGTACTTGGGCCTTTTAGTGGGCTCGGGAGAGCCTGATTCCTGAATAGCCACTGGGCCCAAGTTATTACAGGAGGCTGGGCCTGGACTAGTCAGACCAGTGGGTGGGCAGCATTGACCTAATTACAGTTCTACACAGCCTGTGTGGTTGGAGAAAGGGCCTTGCCCAAGCCTCTGCTTTCCTGTGACTTCTCCAGAAGCCCAGGCAGCATTTCTCTCAGCTCCCTCAGGCTCTCATATGTCTCTGCGTTTCTCTCTTCCTAGAACTCTGTAGCTTGAATATCTTTCACTGATGTCTATCTCTCTCTGCCACTATCTCTGAAATCCTAGCCCACCACTTAAAATCTTCACAGAGGGGCACTTTAAGAGAGACATATTAAGAGGAGGGGACCAGCCTGGCTGGTGTTAATGACATCTTCTTTGGTTTATGCTGGTAGCCATTAGGTATTCATGTGGAGCAAATACAGGATGGGGGTGATGAGGAGAACCAGTGGGGGAAAAGGAGCTGCTGCTGCACAGGGTGGAGAAGGAAGGGGCTGTTTCACCTCTTAGAGACCAGGCGGGAAAGGGAGGGTTGCTCAGGGTGCAAAGGAGGGCGTCAGGCCATAAGAAGGCCAAAAAGAGATCAAGCAGTGACTACCCTATCCTCCCCCTCTGCGATGACCTCACCTCAGTCTACTCCCTTGTCGAGGCCTTCTGTGTCCTGGCCTAACTGGGCCTAAATAATTGAGAAGCCCATTACAGCCTTGCTGTTTCCTCACTGTCAAGTGTAAACGCTGCACTGGTCGGGTGGGGAAATGGGGCTAATTTGAATTGATAATAGGAAACGCGGGGAAAAGTCATCTATAGTGAGTGAGGAGCGAGCGATCCCCGAGCAGATGCTAAATCTTGTATAATGAAAGAATCTGCCGATGTCAATTATGTACGAGCGTCTTTGCAGTGGTTGGAGGCGGTGGGCGGGCGAGGGAACGGAGGACTGGGTGCATCCCATAAACCCAAACACCCATCAAAGGCTCATACATATGGAGTGGCGGAGATTACGGCATAAATTTGAATGTTATGAATGTGCATGAGGGACAGGCAGAAAGCCCACCTCATAAGAGGGTAAGAAAGGGGCTGTTTTTCAGTGCGTGTATACAAGGGAGCTTTTGTCCTCTTGGTCCCTCAGCTACGTCTCCTCTGTCTTAGCTGTACTCCCTTTGCGCCCGAGATAAAAAAGAAAGTCAGGGTCTGGGGGTCCTGGGGCAGGGTAAGGTCAACTGTTCTTCTGAGGCCCGAACATGGGTCCCTTGGGGGCTTTGGGCTTGAGTCGCCCTTGACCCATTTAGGGTGCTCCCCAGATGAGATCTAGAGAGAGACCGATGTGGCCAGAGATCCAGAGGAATATCGTGAAATACCTGTGATGTGAACACAGCTTTTCCTCCTACATGATGGAAGAGACAGGAGAGCTCAACAGAGACAGCAATGCCCACTGTGAGATGGCAGGGTGATCCTGGAAGACGGCCTGGAGGAAGAGGTTACGAACGGTGCTATAAAGAGCTCAGAATCACAACATGAAGGGCACATCTTACTGTTCCTGGGTGTAAGCCCACAACACAGATGGGAGTGCGTGCTTGTAAGTGTGCGCACACACACACATCCTGTCACAGGGCCCAGACCCCACCATCGGTTCCCAACCTGCAGCCGCTCCCGGAGCAGACTCTGTGATTTGTGGTGCAGGCCACCCAGGGACTTTAATCTTCACCGTGACAAATGCAATAAAAGGAACAATTTGGAGATCAGAGCTAAGGAAGACACATTTACAAACCCTTCCCCAAAGGTTGGATGGGGCTGTCACCATGTGATTTGTGCCAGAAATGAAGCAGGGAGGGGAGAGGGGAAGACAGAGAGCTGAGGAAGGCAGGCTGGGGAAGAGGAAGCATCCCCACCAATCTCCTCCTCACCCTCTCTGCTGGATCTCAGTGGGGTAGGAGGGTAAGCCAGAGGGAGGAGGACCAGACCACAGGCAGCCACTGTTCCCCCTCCCCCATCGCAACCAGGGAACACAACTCAATTACCAGGAACACAGGCCAGAACCACGAGCTTCAGAGATTCATCTCAGCAATTCAGAGGCTCTATCTAGAGGAGCGATTGGTGGGGGGCTGGGAGGGAGTTGGAGAAGAGAGAAAGAGGGAGAGGCAGAGGCAGAGTGGGGAAGACATTTTAATAGAAAGACAATGACATGTCAAGCTGGAAAGGAAGCCCCTAGGAGGCCCCAATCTGGAATAGAAACGGAAGGAAGGTTTTCCAACCAGGCATCTTCAATCAGGCAGATCTGGAGAGGTCTAAACAGAGCAGCAACTGAGGCAGAGGATGGTGGCACTTAATCTGGGAACGAATCTAAGGGGCAGGCAGATTTGCCTGGAGTTCCATAAGATGAGGTCAAATTGGGGTCCGAGGACTCAGTTGGGGGATTACCAAGCAGGATTCAAGATGGTATATGGTCTGGGATTTAGGGTTTTCTTTCCTTCCCTGAGCCTCCCCTTCCCTACCTGTAAAATGGGTGCTAGGCTAGATGATCTGAAAGGTGCCTGCTGCCTTACATCTTGGGCACTCTGCATCCCAGAACAGGAGACTGGGTAAGAGAAGTGCCTTCCTGCCACTCCCCACCCCCACCCCACTCCCACTTCTCTCTATCTGCAGCCAGTAATAACCAGGAGGTTACTCATACATGGGTGCCCTCCTGTTGAGATCTCAGCTCTGCTTCCAGGGTTCAGGTCTTTAGTTCTCTCAGCCACTCACACCCCGACAAGGGTTGCAAAGAAACTCCTTGACCCTCTTTCTTCTCAAAAAGCTGGTTACTCTTAGCTTCCTTTTGGATAAGATCACCCTTCAACCACTAGCTCCCTCTACCCCATGTCCAGGTGACCCCTCAGGAGATATTCTCTCAGGTCTAGGGTCTAAATTTGAAGCCTCTGGGTTCCTTCTAGTTTCTCAACTTTGAGCTGCCAGAAACCGAGATGTTAGTTTCCTTGACCAGTGCCCTCCCTTCCCCTCCCCTCTATTATCCATTCTCCTCACATGCCTATGGTGCCCCCCCCCCCCCCACCACACACACACACACCACACACACATTTCCAGATAGGCTGAGGGACCATGGAGATGCCATGCTGGCAGGGCAGAGAATGTTTCAAGGCTAAGAGGAATTGATTTCCATCTCACTCAAGGCCACACCTCAGATCTCCTCCACCTGGCGGCAGCTCCTGCGCCAGCCTGATCCGTAGCGTGGAAACCGTCTTCCTGTACACCTTTAGGTCCACACCTGGTTCTCATACCCAGATAAGGGGCCCAGTGAGTGTCTAAATGGAGGTAGGAGGAGGGAAACATCAGGATTATGTAGGCAAGGGCCTGACTCTCATTCAAAACTTCCCAGGGGAGATTGGGGATCAACTAAACTAAGTCTAGTTGTCATGGTCATGGACCAGCAGACACAGAGTAGCTCCCTTAGATAGGCTGGGCCCTTCAGGGTAGTCACTCACCTGGATCATGGCCTCAAGGGGATGTGGGAGGTCGAGAGTTGAGGAGGTTGAGGGTGAAGAATGAAAGGAGATGGTGGGAGTAAACAAAAGTATGTTTTCCAAGCTCTATACATGAAGGAGAGAAGCCCCTGCTTAGATGTAATAGAAGGTCTTGTGGGGGCCAAGTCAAGAACAGGCTGACTTCCCTAAGGTCTCTCTCCAGCAGAGGGCAGGGGCTGGAACTGTAAAACTTCAAACCAGGTGAGTCCTTCCTATGAGCTCCATGGTGGACAGTGGACACACAAAAGCACAAAGGGAACTGAACTGCTAACTACTAGATGGGGCAATTCCCATGGTCCTCTGCTGCCTCCCTCTGGGGGAGGGCAAGAGGGTGAGCTTTGTCCTTTGCTCAGCCCTGTGAATTCTCTCCCTGTTCTTCTCCACTGTACCCCAAACTGGGTCCCTGATTTCTCCCCAGGTCCTCACACACTTGACCTGCATCTCCCAGATCCCCTTCCCCCTACCCCATAGAAAATGTTAGATAAAAATTGGACTAGTGAGTGAGTGAAGGGGACTCTCTGGAATCTGGAAATTTCTCTATTTCCCATCACCCCTCCTCTGAGAAGGAAAGGGCTTTCACTTGGCTAATTCATTTGTACCTCCACCCCCAAAGATGGGCTGGGCTGGGAAAGGGGGAGGGAGGAGTGGGCTTGAGAATCAGTCCATTGCCTGGGACCTCCTCTTTTCCCTAAAGTATACTTTACCCAGAGCCTAATTTCTCTCTGAGGCCAAGACCAAAGTCAAGCCCAGGCTGAGTCTGTTGACTAATAAATAGTTCATTGCCCTCTCATGCCCTTCCCCCCACGAGAGGGTTAATGCCAACCAACCAGCCCCTGACCCCTAGCTCTGCCTGCCTCCCACCAGGTTCAGTAAAGTCCTGAGGGCCCTGAGAAGCAAATGGTGGTGCGGAGGGGAGGGCCAAAGAAGGGCCAGAAATAGTCAAGGGGTAATACAAGCTCTAAGAGAGGCGTTTCCTCTCTGTAAGCCCTCAGATGTAGTCCAGTAGACCAGAGGTTGAGAAAATAACAAAACAGTCAAGGAGGAGGTCATTTTGGGTTTCTCTTCTCCGTCATGTTCACACCCATTTGGCCTATGATTTGTGACTCTGATCCACCTACACGGCACATTCTCTCTCTCTCTCTCTCTCTCTCTCTTCTCTCTCTCTCTCTCTCTCTCTCTCTCACACACACACACACACACACACACACAGAATTGAGCTATGTCCAGCTTTAATGTTCATGTGATAAATCATGGGGTACAGACCAAGGCAGAGAATTTAGGGGGGAGTACACAGCAGGAGGCTGGGCTAGTCAGCAGAGGGAACAGAGACAGCAGGCAATGTGGGTCACTTTGTGGGGAATAGCGGGGTGAGAACACATTGGAGGCTAAAGGGCAAGAGGTAAAAGAGGGGTATATAAAATAGAGGATCAGCCAGAGGCTGAGGAAGGGCTGCTTCTCCAGGAAAGGATTTGGGCAATGAGCTATTCTAGCAGACTCCCGTAGTGATTGGGGGCGCAGGCACTGATAACCAGCATACTCTGTCTGTCCTGAGCGAGAGGTGGGCCAGCTCAATCCTCCAAAGGTACCCCCAGAAGGCAGTCAGAGGCCAGCAATGCTTCAGATACGATTCTTCTTCCCTTCTGCTGGTACGTGGATGGGCAGGTGGGAGTTGGGTTGCAGATCCCTATTCTCCTCTCCCCCTCCAAAAGCTGGATTCACCCGCTCTCTCCAAATTCAATAATCTCCTGTTGAGATTCACCCTCCCACACTGGGCTTCCCTACCTCCTCCCAAAGGAGAAAACAAAAAACAAAACAAAACAAAAAAACAGATCCTCTGTAACTTGCTCCAGATCCTAAGCTGGAAAGCTGAGGGTAGGAAGAGTTGAAGAGGTGATTATAGCTTCCAGCTGATCTCTTCTTTGCTTGGGCTTGGCCTTATGACCTCTTGTCCTAGTAGGGTAGAAGGTCAACGGGGGTGGGAGGGTGGCCATTTTGACCTTGAGAGGCCTGCCCGTGGCTTTATCCATACTCTGCCAGCTCTCAGTGCCCTTTGGAGGTTTATAGTCATATAAATCTTAGAGTCCCATGCCAAGCTTGGCGCCTGCAGCTATAAATAGGCACGAGGTAAACAAGGTGGCAGATGCAGGGGCTTGGGACAAGACAGAAAATCTGCCCCTCTTTGCCTGGGCAGGGGCCAAGGCACAACCGTGGAAAGGGATATCTTTCCTCCCCTCTCCTCGCTTCTGCTCCCCTGCCCGCTGGCTTCTAGCTGCTTGTGCTCTGGGCTTCTAGTCTTTTCCCCTTGGACATTACCTCTAATGCAGCTCTCTGCAGCAAGGCTTCCCTGGTCACCTGCCTTGTTCCTTCTCAGACAAGAAGAGAGGGAGTGGCCATGTCTCCATTGCCCACAGTGGCCCCCACTGCCTCCCTCCAGCTGCGTTACACTCCGTTCCCAGCAACAGGCAAGCAAGTCTAGAGGAGGTGCTGCTGCTGCCAACCACCAGGCTCTGCCACTAGGGGAGCCCTGATGCCTTCCCCATGCTAATAGCCTAGGGAATACTAACCTTCTCAACCAGGAAACTTCACTGAGAAACTCTGGGGAAAAAAAGCAAAGGCCATCATCACCTTCCACCCATTTCCTTCCAAAGCATATCAGAGGGCACAGATTTCCAAGTACGGATTTCCCGTTATTTGGATTGATTGACAGCCTCCAGTTTGGATTGATTGACAGTTTAAGTTTCTTGGGGGAAGTTTCTCCTCAAGATCTCTGGGCCATGTGAGCTAGATTCTGAGCAGAGACCTTGGGCTTGAGACAGTTTAGTTGGCACTGCTTCCCAGATCTGTCCCTGCCTTCCCTCTGCTCCAGGGCTGTGCTGCTTTCCTCTTCTGACCTTGTCCTGGCTCCGGCAGGTTCCCAGCCTCCAAGAGTCCTCTTGGCAATTTCAAGCCCCACTGACCCACAATTATGTGGTTTTTGTTTGTTTGTTTGTTTATCCCTATTAAAAAACTCTGGATCTTCAGCCCTGGAGTTCCTTCTTTCATCCAAAGGTGGGCTCTCCAAACATATTTACTCACCAATTTAGAATCACAGAAATTAGAGCTGAAAAGATCTTAAGTTTTTCATTTTGCAGATGAGGAAACTGAAGCCCAGAGAGGTTAGGTGACTCTCACCATAGTCACGCAGCTACTATCGGCTTTGTTGCTCAGGCTGGGCTTCTCCAACCAGAGAAGCTTGGTTTGGTGAAGCTTGGCCTCCCACTTCCAGTTCCTAACGGATCCTTGTGCACTCCCACTATGAAACAGGCTTTCTATCTTTCAAAAGTCCATTCTCCTATGTCCCACATCCATCCGTCCTCTAATGTAGGGAGAGGGAATGGACAGGCTCTGAATCTCAATGAATGGTTGAGCTTTACATGGCTTTGTTTCTAATACCTTTAACTCCCCATTTCCCTGGGTCCTCTCTGATGGCTTACTGAGTAGATGATCCTGAAGGAATGCCTTTCCGGAATCCCATCTTGATAAGGCCTAGAAGAATGAAAGGCATCGTTTCCACTGTGGTAAGTGACTTCTCCGGCTGCTCTTTCATTTTTTTTCTAAAGTCAATTTCCTTAATTTGGAAGGCAGGGTAGGACCAAGTCTGGCTCCCTAAATGGTGTCCCCTGTGCCCAGGGCATGCAATGCCCAAGTGAGCATAGGTACATGCACCTACACATAAACTCATATTCTCATCACCACCCTGTTCAAGTGTTCTAGACTAGAAGTGAGACCAGAATCTCAGGGTCCATATGTCAAATGAGTCACAAGGAAGGGAAGACGAATCCAGGATCTGGATTTGGCAGGTAGAAAGTAAGGACACGGGTCCCTGTGGTCCTCCGAAGGCAAAAGTGAGCAGGAGGCACAGGTAACTAAGGTGAGTGTGAGTGTCTTGGCTCCTGGATAGCTGGGAAACATCTTCCAGACCACTGGATCATTAGGGTGAATATAATCTTTAGGAGACAGGGAGGATGCTGATAGAGGTTAGACCTGGAGTCTAGTTACCCCAGAATACTCCCATTCTACAGCTGGATCGGAGGTCCCAGATGGCATCTGGGAGTGCTTGGAATGTGGGAGATGGCTATGATCCATCTAGCACCTGTCCTGCCCCAGCAAGCTGATGATGTAACAGTATAACAATGTGGCAGGGGACGAGGGGGGCTTTAGAATCTGAGGGAGGACTGGACCAGTCTTTAGTGATGTGGCCGAGGTAAGGCAGCTGTTGTCTCTGCTCTGAACTCAGAGGAGCCCCGCCCCTTCAATGAGCAGTCTGACTGATTACACACACCTTAATTCCACTCTTTCAGTCATGAGGTAGTTCATAAGGAGCTCTCCTTCCAAGAAACAAAAATGATTTGGGCTGCAGCTGTCAGCCACATCAATTCTAATCAGCGATCAGACGCAGTACAGAAAAGACCTTGACATGACTAAATTAGAGGTCTTCCTATGAGGACAAGAGCATTCAGACACTGGAGGATTCTTTACCCTAGGCCCCAAGCAACTACTCCCTCCTTCCCACACCTACATCCCATCTCCCAGGTCTTCTGATGCCCCTCACTTGTCCGTGTTCCTTCAGTTTAGGCCTCCAAGAGGTTCCTGACCTCTGCAACTTTGTACCTGATCTCTCTAAAAGGCCTCTTCTTGGTCCTTGATAATCCATCACCCTAGCTCTCTAGAGACTCTCACTAGGATTCCTTACGAACACCTTGGATATGAACTTGCCTGTAGATTTGGTGGCCATGTTTGTCTACATGTTCTTTAGATGCTCTGGTAACCGGCCCAATAGGGAAGGACTGGTGGGTTGGTAGGACCAACCCCAACCTGACCAATTTCCTTTCTGCCTCTTTAGCCAAGCTCTCCAGCTAGTCAGGTACTAGGGAAATAATCTCAGCACCCATTACCCTAACTTTCCCCTTTCCTGTTTCTAACCTGAAATCCCAGGTTGTCATTTTCCAAACTGTCCTGGAAAGTAGCAGCCATGTCTAACTTACTTTGTGCCCCAAACACAAGATCTTAAAGGTTAAGGGTTCAATAAATATTTATTGAAAGAATAAGTCCTCAAACATCTCCAGTATAGTTCCTTTTCTCAGTATACAGCCCTGCCAACAATCCCCAACAACTGCACACTTTTTTATTCCCATGGTAGTTTTCAAAGAGCTGTTCAGAGGCATTAACCTGTTTTAGTCCTAGATGAGGAGGAGGAAATGCACCGATGTCCAGGTCTGGGACCCAGAGCTGAGCACATGGCCTGCCTGCCTCCCCTGAGCCTCCGGACCCCAGGCGAGATTGTCTCGCCTCACTCATCCTTGCCACCAAGGCCTCCTCGCCTGTATTTATATACACTAAAGCTTCTGCCCGAATAAAACATCCATGTAAAATCCAATTTCCTCAGATCTCTTTTGGAGCCTGAGCCTGAGATGGAGTAGGTAACCCCAGCGGTAACTGCCTGAACCACTCCTGCTGGCTGCAAAGGTGAGGCCCATTTTTCAATTATCTATCTGCTGTGACAGCAGCGGTCCAGCCACCGAGCCAAGGAAGGAGGAGGGGGTAGGCAGAGCTGGGGAGGAAGAGAAAGAGGGCAAGGGCATAGTGGTGGAGAAGGAGAGAAACCTAGAGAGAGAGACATGGGGGAGAGACTTCTGTAAGTGGCACCCAGTAGGTGCTCAAGGATTATTTGGAAAATGAGTGACTGGAAGAGTGAATAGGAGATTAGGGGGTGAGGCGAGGAGAGGGGGAGAGCTGGAGAGACAGAGAGTGGGTGGAGAGAGGGAGGGAGGGTGAGAGGGGGAGGGGAGGCGAGCGTGGATGGAGCCAACAAGAGGCTCCTGTGTCAATCCGTGGAAACGGGAGGCAGAGTGATGCGGTCACAGCTCCTGCCATCAATATCCTCTAATATAAATGTCAGTGATGCTATTTTCCGCGCAGTCATTTCGCACACTGCTGATTACATTAACGTATAATGGAGGGGCGCCGGCTCCACTGCTTTCTCCCCTAACCCTCCCCCCGGTGATGTGTCAATAGCCGCCTCCATGAACAAGTCAATTTTCTGCAGGCTTGGCAGCGGAATAAATCTGCCCGGCTATGGGGAGAGCTGGAGATATTTATATACCCAGCTCCTGCCTCGCGTGTGCACGCGTGCGTGTGCGCGACGGGCGCGGGCTGGGGGCGGGCGCGCGCCGCCGCTGAGCTGAATGATTTCCAGCCCCGACTCAATAAGAGGAGAATTTAGAGCGGTCCCTGAGCTGGGCTCCCAGAAACAGCCTTACACGTTTATTTTCCTTAGCTGAACAGGAAAGGCGAGAATTATATGTGGATTTATAGGACAGGCGCAGCTCAACCCAAATGCTCCCGCTCCGGGAGGCGGGGAGCGCGGGGGCGGGGTGGGAGGGAGGCGGCGGGCGGAAAACAGGCCGCTGGGACCCCGGCTCGCGCCAGTGCTGGCAGGGGCGCACCCCCCTCGCCTGTCGCCTTAATTACATTTGTTCTTGTCCTTCGTGAGGGCGAGACTTCGGCGAGGCCCACAAGGGGGGTGGGGGAAGGCGCAGGCCTGGACTGCTTGGAGATGGGGGTGGGGGGCGACGGGAATAGGGACAACGGAGACCTGGAAAGGGGGCTGTCAGCTTCGGCTCAGAAGCGGATCAATAGTACGAGATCTAATGGGCTAACTGCCAAGCGGGCGCACCGAGGCGCTGCCCCGCGGGGGCGAGACGGGGTGAGGGAAGGACGAGAGAAAGGGAGAGGGTAGGAGAGGGAGTGAGGACAAGGGGAGAGAGAAAGGGCAGGAAAATGGGAGAGATGGGGGGAAGAAAAAGAGAGAAAAACGGAGAAAGGGACAAAAGGAGAACGGGAAGGAAGGGACAGGACAGGACAGTCTTCGAAGGGGCGTCTCTTCAACATCCTTCCCCCGCATCAACGCTGGGAAGGAGGAACCAGTCGCGGAGTAGCTAGACCCCGCAGCCGCCCGCCTTTCTGGCCTTAACTCTGCCACTGAGCCGCCAGGGGGCGGCGCGACCCTGTGTTGTCCCCGCGGATCTCGCGCCTCCAAGCTGGGGCTCAAGTGACCCGTCGCCTCTGACACCTGGTTCCTGCTCGGTTCCCTCTGCCCTCTCTCGGAGGCTTCCCAGCGTGGCAGGGGTGGGGGTGGGGCAGCTCGCCCGGAATAGAAGGAACCTTCTGGCTTTAATAGTGTAGAGCACAGCACCGGAGTACCTTGGTGTGAGGAAGTGCCCCAGGGGCTGGATCACCCGGTCTGAGGCTGGCCAGTACTACCCAAAGATACCTAAGGCTGCAGCATCCGCGGCTTCGGAGGCTGTATGGGATTTGGTTTTGTGCATCCTGGCGGCGGAGCAAAGGCGAGTCTCCAGGACCGTCTCCACGTGAAGGGTCCTTCTCTGTGTGCTGTGGGGAACTAACTAGGCCAGCCAAGGTTGGGGGGAAGGGGAATCAATGCCCAGTTTTAACACTTTTGGTTCTAGGCCATTGTCTGACCCTTAATCTCCTGGCCACAGACATCCTTTTTTCAGGTCCTGCCTGTTTCTCACCAAATTGAGTGAGAAAATAAAATACAGCCCAACACCCCGCTGGCAAATCCTGCCATCCAGCAGAGGGGAGCCTGGTGGTGTCGTTTAAAGGCTCTCAACCTGGGGGCATGTCAGAATTACTTGAGGGAGCTTTTGGACATAAACCTGTCTTCCCACGAACACTCATATTGTAAGGGGTATGTATGGTTGGCAGGGGTTCCTGGAAACATGCGTTTTGTCAAAGCTCCCCAGGTAATGCTGATATAGTCCCATATGGGCGTTACCTAAAGAAAGGTATTACTACTGCACATATTTTCTTGTTGGGTTTGGTAGCTCGGCCTGGGTTATTTGCTCTCATGAATATGTCCGTGTGGGTATCATTATGTGTATGTCATTGGGTACTTGTGTCATTGGGTAAGCATTGTTTTATGCATCTCTTTGTGTCTTGTGTGTGTAGATGTCACATGCCTTGTCCTGAGTGACATTGGTGTTGTCAGCAGCATTTATTGAGAGCGCCTATTGTGTGTGCGTTGTTGTACACGCTTGTCCTGATGAGAGCGAGTATGGGTCCCGTGGTGTGTTTGTGTACTGTCGAGCACATCTCTGTGGGCTCCATTGTGGGGCACAGCCATTGTCTCCATGTCATTGCGAGTGTGTGTTGGTGAGAGCTCGACACAAATGGAACGAAGCTGATCTGCCCCAGAAGCAAAGGCAGCAATGACCTTCTTTTTCCAATTATATCCTGGTCAGAGGTGAGCGACCTTTCCCCACGGAGGCCGCTTCTTGTCATGCAAACTGAGCAAACGGATGGAGATTAGCGGAATGTGACCCGAGTCACGTGTGAAAACAATCAGCTATCAATGGGCTCCAGATCAATGCCCCAGATTACAGATGAGCCCAGGGCAAGGAGTCACTTTGGAGTTTTTTTCTGAGGAAGAGAAAACACACAGTACACACCATTCACAGCACATTCTCACACGCATGTCCCACAACCCCAAGAGACCCATATGCACTTATACAGGTAGGAAGTGGGTTGGGGAGAGCTGTGTAAATGAATAGCTGGCCATTCATTCTGAATTGGTGGGCAGCTATTAGTTGTAGTATGGGTTTATTTTGTTTTTGCTAAAGATGCAACCTTTATTCAGCTGATAGTGGGAAGCGTAAAAGCTTGTGTTGAGTGTTTTCTATTTTAAGTCTGGAGAGTTAGGATTCTAAGTGGGTCACAGAAGGCAGTATGGGGATTTGGAGGAAACTATCATGTCAGGAACAGCATTAGAGGACTTATGTTAAGGGGGTGGCAAAGGAAAGTCTTTGGTCAGCTGTGGGCAAGGGGCAGGTGTGCAGCTAAGGGGCTCCTGAGGCCAGGGCATCTGTCCTCAGGACAACTAACTCAAAGCCATGCTGTGGGTGAGGGAGCTGAGCTTCTGAAAGGCAAGGCAGCCCTAACCACAAATACATTCCTGGATAATAGGCAGAGCAGAGAGAATTGGGCTGGGGAAGCCAGGATCTTTGAAGGACAGGGCCATGAGGGGCCCTCATAAAGGTTGACTTGTCTTTGGAGGGAGGTAGAGGCAGGAATTTGTGGTGGTGGTGGGGTGCTATAATGAGCAGCTGAAAAGCCAAGACTGGGTTAGTACCTACGGGGTCAAGGGAAACCAATGGCAAGATGGGAAGAGTCTGGAAAGGCCTGAGGACCTTATTAGATCTGGCTCTCATATCAGTTGAGCCTACCAATGGCCAAGAGTCAGTGTGGCTGGTTCTAACACCCAAGACAGCCAGGGTGGAGACAAGGAGAAACATCATGTCATCTGTGCCCATGGGGAGTGACAGGTGGCCTATAGTTGTCTGGAGTACATTTATGGATGTCCCACTCTGCTTTACCCTATAGGAATAAAACGAGGAGCATTTAGGGAGCTTATAATCTAATTCAGAATAAAGAATTTGAGGACTAGACTTCTCTTTCTTTCTTTCTCTCTTTCTCTGTCTCTCTGTCTCTCTGTCTCTCTCTGTCTCTCTCTCTCTCTCTCTCTCTCTCTGTCTCTCTCTGTCTCTCTCTGTCTCTCTCTCTCTCTCTCTCCTTCCTTCCTTCTTCCCTTCCTTCTTTGGAAAAAGTAGCATTGCATAAGGGCAGACTGCTTGAATTCAAATCCCAGCTGTGCCATGTATCGGCTTATGAATTTTTTGGCCCTCTGTTCCTCCATCTGTAGAATAGGGGTACTTACTTCCTTCTTAGGATTGTTGTGCAAATTTTAGGCAACACCCTTAGAATAGTGCCTGGACACAAGAACGTAAGTGTTGGCTTTTCCTTCAGTTTTCCAGTATGGTGCTTTTGGAAAAGTCCCATTTTCATGTCAGCAGAATTAAAGTGAAAAAGGACAAGATAATGGACAGTTAGAAGACCCTGAGAGGCTGGAGAGAGGAGGCAGGGTGGGGGTAGTATTGCAAATTGCTGGAGGATGTGGGAATCTTGATGTAGGCCCATGGGGTAGCTGAAATAGACTTTCTAGGTAGGGCTGAGGAGGTGTTAGGCAGAAAAGGAAGGATGAGGAAAGAGGTCCTCTGTGTAGAGCCCAGCAATCTTAGATCAGTTCAGTGGTGCAAGCTCTGGCCCCTCTCCCTGGAAGGGCACCCCTTGCTGGGTCCGCTAGCCCATAGACATCCAGCACGAGAGGGGCGCGGGGGCTGGGGACCTGCATGGGAAGACCTGCTTAACACCACACGATCATCAGCACCTTTGCTTTTCTGGGACAAGCCCACCCAGCTTCCCTCTCCCACCACTTGACCTCAGCTACAGCAGCCCCCTCTGCTGGGCTCAGCTGGACTAGAACTGGGCTCCCTTCCAGACAGTTCTGAGGTGAGATCTGAGGTAGCAGCAGTTCCATTCTATAGCCTGGGAGGGCCAGAAGATTCCTGAACTGGGTCTACTTGTTTAACCAGACTTCAGTAACACTAGGGAAAAATCTGTTCAGACAGCTCAGCAAGATGCTTAAGTTGTAGGCTGTGAAAACAAGTCCTGAGTTTGAGTTTGGAGCCTGATTCTGCCACTTACTAGCTGATACAAACTTGGGCAAGCCATTTAACTTGTTCAGCTTCAGTTTCCTCATCTGAAAAACAGAAACAACAATAAAACCTATTTTGTGGGCTGTCTTGAGGATCAAATTAGGTAGTGCACTTTATAAAGTGTTTAGCACTAAGTAAAAGATCAACCAATTCTCCAGGATTTGCCCAAGAAGGAACTTCCTGCTGTGATAGATAGCACTGGCATCCTCTAGGGTCTTAGCCCTTGACTGTGGGCTTCTGGGGACTTCACCATCCCACATTTATTTATTCAAATCCCAAAGCACCGAATGACTGTGCAGCTGCCAAAAGCCGCTGCTTCTTTATAGAATGGGGTGAGAGGGATGGGATGGGGAAGTCCTGGTACTATTCAGGGGCAGGGATAAAGGGTTAAGTTGGGAGGGGAGGGTGTGTGGGGGTGTTGGCATGCGAATGTGTCACCCCTCCCCTTCCATTGATTATTCTTCTCTCCAGGTGTTTTTGTGGCTTTCTTTTCTCCCTTGGGGTGGGAGTGGGGGCTGCTGGGTCCACTTCGGGCTTAGTTATTGTTTTAATTTTGGTGCTGGCTCCCTGGTGCCCAGAGCAGATAATGAAAGAGGAAAAGAGAGGTCAGGGTGGTGCCCAGGCAGCAGATTTCTGCCCATCAGACTGGGCTGGGACTGGTGGGGAAGTGGGGGCGTGTGTGTTAAGTTAATAGCAATAAAGCAACCGGAGTCTCAGAAGTAAGAAGCTGCAGAGCCAAGCACAATGTATTCGTGCTCTGGGAGCCTAAAGGGGCACTTTGCCTGTCCACGGTGGATCCTCAGAATAGGGCTGAGCATGGGGATAGGGGGACAGTGAGCACACAAGTTGGGTGGGTACAGATCAGTGGCAGCAAGTAGTGACAATGGAACATATGAGGAGCTGGGCAAAGAAGGATCTCATTGCTGTCTCCCATTGCCTTGCTTGTGTTCATTCCCATGGGGTGGGTTTGGGGGAATGCCGTGGGGCTGCTGGAGATGGAGAAAAATAGAGAAAGGAGGCAGGAAAGTGTAGGGGTTAAGATCACAAGCTTTGCTGTCAGAAAGCCCTGAATTCCTGGCCAAGTTCTGCTTACTGGCTGTGTGACTTTAGGCAAGTTACTGAACCTCTCTGAGCTTCAGTGTCCTTGACTGTAAAATAGCACTAATAGTGGTGCCAACCTGATAGGTTCATTGACATTGTACATAGAGAACTCAGCACAGGACCTGGCATGCAGTGAGCACTCAGTACATGTGAGCTATCCTTATTAAGCCTGTTTTCCTCAGCTGTAAAATGGGGATATCAGTTGTAACTTCCCCATAGGGGCCTTATAGGGAACAAATTAGATAAAGCCTGTAAAGTGCTTAGCACAGTGCCTGGTACATAAATAAACCCTCAATACATGTTAGCTGTTGTTATTATATTATTTTTATCTTTATTATTCCCACTGTCTTGGAACCGGTGATTTAGTTGAGGAGACTGAGGCCAGGCCACTCCCTTCGCCATCTGAGGTATTTGGCTCCTTTCATAAGGGCTTTCTGAAGCCCAGCCCCACTTGGAGAACTTTTCTGGTTTGTCTTTTATAATCTGGAAGGACAGGCAGATAAACAATCCCCAGGACCTGAGATGAGAGCTGGACTCTAAGAGAATGGGACCCGTAGGGCCACCTCTGTCCCCAGGAGAAACAGGCCAGTAACATGGCTATCTGTGGGAGAGGCAAAGGATTCTTACTCTGGCCCCTGGAGTTGAAGAGGCCCATGGGCTGGATGGGGGTGCTCACCTGAGTCTCTCTGGGGAGGCTCAGTGGGCATGTCAAAGAACTTGGGTCTCAGGACGCCCCCACCCTTACCCATCCATGTTCCTCCAATTCTTCTCCCTGTCCCAGACCTGGAGGTGGGGATGGGGGCTACGCAGATCAAAAAGGAAGGTAATGTTTCCCACTTGACCTTTCTTTCCCTACCCCTCTACCCCACCCCCAACGGGTGGGCAGGCTGAGGGGGATGAACGGAGAAGAGGGCACGATTTTCACATTAATGGTAGCATATGTTGTGTTTATTGACACCGCAGGGTCGGTGCTTGTGGTAGTTGGGGGGGCTCCTAGGAGGCCACAGGCAGGAGGGGGCTAGGGGAAGAGGAGGCAGTAGGGAAGGCTGCCTGCGGGTGAGGAGGGGAGAAAGAGGGGAGCCTGGGGCCTGGGGGAGGGAGGCAGGAACAATATTGTTGCTGGAGCACACCAGGTGCTTGCTGTCAGCCTGAACAAAAAGGAAGAGTCAGCAACTTGGGGGGGGGGGGGGGGGCCGGGAGGAGGTGGGAGCCACCGCCTGCTCCAGACTTGCAGCCTCTCCCCATTAACCCCTGCTTTGCCATGCAGCTGAAGAGAGGAGGGCCATCTGGGGCTGTCCACAAGCCCAGGATCTCCCCTTAGCCCTGGTCTATTCAGAGATATCACATCCCCTTAGTCATCTGAGAAATGTGGTTCCTCTGGGTCGGCAGTGACAGGACTTCCTTTTCCTTTCCTCATAGCCCCTCCGTGTTCCACCCTTTCCATAATGGAGGGGCTTATGTGATCCTTGAAGTTGTCAAACCAGAGTGGTAGGAGTCAATGACCTTGAGTTTTGGAAACAGTTGCAGGTGAGGTTCTGTGTGAAGAGGGAATTTAAAAAGGGGATGATGAGCCTTCCGATGGAGCAGGTAAGGTTGCGAAGACCCCACAATTCCCTTCTCCCTGCCCTAGTGGCAGATTTCTTGCCTCCTGGAAGTCTTTCCAGGGTCCTCTGGTCTGGGGCAGAGGGAGCAGAGAAGGGGACTCTGTTTTGAAGAGATGGCTGGTCTTACTCCTTAGTCCGAAAAGCACTGGGGACTCGCTCTGGAATACCCAGGGGTGAGAAGGGAAAACAGCAAAATGAAATCTCCACCCTGGGCCCTCATTCTAGAGGTCTGGGAGGGGCTCCTGGGTTCCTGGCTGGGGAGCAGAGCTGCAGGTGTCTCTAGCTGTCATTGTCATCCTCCCTGCCTCCCTTCCCCTTCCTGCAAAGCCTGAATGGAAGCAAGGTGCTTAGAGCTGCTCAGATTCAGCTTCCAGCGTTCTAAGTGTTTGGGACCCTCCCCTAGGGTTGGGGGTGGGGTAAGGTGCAGGTGAAATCACAAGGAGGCAGACTGGGCGATAACCTTTGAGAGGAGGAGGGGAACTGTCCTTTCACCCCAAGCGGGCAAGAGTTAGGGCTTATACTTCCACCCCTGAACATGGGTCTCCTCTAGAGTCTGTGACCTGACATTCGGGAGCCTTACATCTGGGCATTATCTTTCGTCCTGGCTATTCTATTCTGGAGTTCACAGTCTTGATCACTCTGTATAAGTGTCTTAGATGCCCAGACACGGCGATGTGGTCGTACTAGAAGGGAGCTGTCCTTTCCATATCCCCACCCTGAGGCCCCATCTCTGTCTGACCACCAGGGGTCTCTGAATTAGGCGCAGAGGCCCCGCGGATGTCCCCACCCAAGGCTGCACCGGAGAAGGACACGCCGGCCTGGAACCCTCCTGGACATCTTTCTCTTGCAGATAGAGCCAGCCCTAACACCTCGTCCTCCCCGGCACCCTCTCCCGCGTGGGGGTGCGAAGGCCAGGGCAGACCCAGATGCTCGGCGCCCCTTGTCACTCTCACCCCGGCTCCTGCCTGGGCTGCGGGCTGGGTCCGTGCCCCCCTTCCCTGGCCCTCTTGCCGGGCTCCAGCTGCGCGCGGAGCGGTCCCGGCTCGGCTCCAGCTCCTCAATGGCCCTGCTCCCCCATTACCCTGATGTCGGCCCCTCTCCCCCTCGGCTTTATCGGCTCTCAGCCGGCTCTGCCAGGGTAATGAGGGCCCTCCTAATTACCATTGCAGAAACTCCACTTACATTAACAGCTCCATGCGAGGAGCGGCAACATCTGCTGTGCACAGGCAGGCGCCCCGCCCCCGCCCCTCACTCCCCTTCCCTCGCCGCTCCCCTCTTCCTGGTCCTCTCCCCCAACCTACCTTTCCATCCTCTCCTGGCTCCCCTCGCCAACCCTCTCTTTCTAATCTCTTCTCTTTTTTTTATGCCCTCAGCACCACCCCACCAGCCAGACCCTTCTCAACTTCCCCTGTCCCGGATGAGAGGGATGCAGGTAGAGACAGGGCCCCAGAGATACTGAGAGATGGAGACACTCAGAGAGCCCAGACCAGAGCTTCAAGAGACCCCAAAACTCAAGACCCCAGAAACACAGCCAGGGAACCCAGAAACAAATAGAAAGTAGAAGCAGCAGAGATTATGAAAGAGATAGAGGGTTGGGAAGGGCAGACTGCCTATGCAGAGGGGGCCAGAGGCTCTCATGTCCAAGGGTGTGCAGAGGTATGTGCATGGCATGCGTACGTGTGTATGCACATGTGTCATGTATTGTGCATGCTCATTTATTTATCATGTACATGAGTATATGTGTGGATGTCAGTGTTTCTTTACATGTGTGTATCTATATGCATTTATGAGCAATCGATTATGCACTTGCATCACGCATGTAATTATATTTGTCTATATGTATATCTGCTTGCATTTTGCAAAAGCATTACCTCTGTGTACGTGCATATATTTGTCTATCATACGTGTAGTATCTAGTGTGACTTTGTATCTGTATGATCCGTGGTCAAGTCATATATATGCCCTGTATAGGTTTGGGGGAGGATGCATACATGCCTCTGGGTGTGTTTGCATCTCTGCGTGCATGCCTATGCATGTGTGTATCATCTGAGTAATTATTTGATGAGAGTGGGAGCATGTGTGTGTTCCTGCTCCATGGGGGATGACAGGCAGTTGGGAAGACGCTGAGCCCATTTTATCTGAGGTTAACAGGGGTCACATTTCACTCCTGGAAGTCCCCCACCCTCCCCCCAACCCCATACAATTAAGCCTCAGTGTGGTGGAAAGACAGCCAGCAGACATTAAGAAAGGTCAACAATATTATCAGCTCCTAATCCAATTAGTTACTGTTTATTTGGGAATCCAGCTCCAGGTCAACTTCTAGGGAGGAGGCCTGGGAGAAAGAAGGGAATGGGAGGGGGGCAGCCCGAAAAAAAAACTGTGGAAGGTGGACAGGGCTATGGCCTCATGGCAGGGTGGAAGGTGAGCCCCAAAGTACCGTCCAAAAATGACCTCTTACTGGCTATTTGCAAGCTGGGTAGCTCTGGGGAAGCACCTGTGCTTTATAAGGGGCTGAGATCTAGGAATTTCATCTCCAGAGTTTGGGGTGTAAGAGAAGAGGGGTTGTCTTCCTCACATGAGGGACATCCTGCCTCTTTCCAGCCCTGGGATCCCTAAGAAGTAGACTGGAAGCTGGACAGGCTGCCTCCGGGCTGTGGCCAGGTTCCCCTGGCTGGGAGTCAGAGGAGGAGAATGTCGGTAAATGCACTATTAGCTCTTGAAGTCCCTTCATTAATCCTGCCCTCTATTTTATTTCCTCTTTTCTCTCCCACATCCTTTTCTGAGCCTTGGCAGGACCTCCACTCCCTCCCACTGCAGAACATTCAGGAGCACTAGCTTAGCCCCATAGTGTCCCCAGGGTCCCTTTCTTGAGTATAAACAGTGGAAGAGACCCAGAACTTGGCCTTCTGTCCTTGGACAGGGACTGGCCCAGTGGGGGAGGAATGGGGCCAGGTGGGATGGTCTTTGTCCTGCTGTGACACTGTGATGAACTCAGACCCCACCTGTGGCCAAATCAGAGCGACAGAAACAGCCATGCTTCTCCAGAAACCAAGCCTGGAGTTGCTTTTGCTTGTTTCTTGAGATAGGTCCATAGACCTGAGCCCCCAGGAATTAGACTGCTGGTTCTTCCTGTCCCCAGCCCCTTCCTCTCAATATAGAACCCCTGCATAATTGGCTTTCTTCTCACTGCCCTTTCCAGGCACATAGTTATTAACACACACACACACACACACACACACACACACACACACACACACGCATGCGCACCCATCACAAACCTGCCTTTGAGATCCAGGTCGAGATGGCCAGAGTATGAAGACATTGGCAGTGGTCCTTATCTAAGCACTTCCAGTGGTTCTATGTGCTTTACAGAAAACTTCCCTGAAAGTGTCTCCCCTTCCTCAAAAGAGAACCATGACCATAATCCTTTAACGGTTAATGGTGGTCCTATCCGGGAAAGGGCCTGTGGTTTACCCTAGCAGTTTTCATCCTTAGCTGAGCCTTGGAGTCACCTTGAGAAGCTCTTTAAAAACATGCATGCCCAGGCCCACCCTGGATCGAGCCAATCTGCAACTCCAGGGTTGGGCCCCTGGAATCCATAGATGATGGCTATGATTTAAAAATTCTGTCAAGTAAAAAAAAATGACAATTTACAAAATAAAAGCATTGTCTCTCATTCTGTCATTAGCCAATTTATTATTATTATCTACATTTTACTGATGTGAAAACTGAGGCCCAACTTAATTAAGGGTAGTAAACTGACCTTCCTCCTTCTCTCCCTACTTTCTCCTTTATTCCCTCCTTCCCTCTCTTCCTCCCTTTCTTCCTCTTTTTCTTTCTTTCCTTCCTCCTTTTTTCTTTCTTTCTTCTTTCTTTCTTTCTTTCTTCTTTCTTTCTTTCTTCTTTCTTTCTTTCTTTCTCTCTCTCTCTCTCTCTCTCTCTCTCTCTCTCTCTTTCTTTCTTTCTTTCTTTCTTTCTTTCTTTTTCTTATCTTTTTCCTTCCTTCCTTCCTTCCTTCCTTCCTCCTCCTTCTTTCCTTCCTTCCTTCCTTCCTTCCTTCCTTCCTTCCTTCCTTCCTTCCTTCCTTCCTTCCTTTCTTCCACCTTCCTTCCTTCCTTCCTTCCTTCCTTCCTTCCTTCCTTCCTTCCTGGGAATGAGGCCCCTGATTCCAAGGGCAGACTGCCAAATTCCACCTGATTCTAGTCAGTCACTGAGATTTAGAACAGCTAGATGGGTCCCTCCCTTTGTGACATCTGCTTCCAAGTGCAGCCTCTTCATGAACATCAATTCATTTAATTTAACAATCCTTTATCAAGCCTTTACTTAGGCACTGTAGAACATCTCAGAAGGAATAAGATAATGGTCTTGCTCTATATTATGTGGCGGGAGAGAGGCAATGTGGTGTATTTGGGCCTTTGGTTTCATGTCAGACAGTTCTGCATTTGTATTCTAGTTCTCCCACTTATTATTCACATCACCCTGTTCAACTTGTAAACTGCTCAGAGACTCATCTGTAAAATGGAGATAATAATATCTATTTTCTAGAGTTGTTCCTAGTGCCATGTCTGATCAAAATGCTGACAACACTGGAGCACCTAGAACTCACATATACTGCTGAGAGTGTAAGCTGGCAGAATCATTTTGGACTAGTGTCTGGCAGTACCTACTGAAGCTATGTATAACCCACAACTGAGCAAAGCTACTCCAAATCTTCTCATGGGCAAAGCTATGCCTATGAGAAATGAATGTTTATGTCCAGCCAAAGTCATGTACAAGAATGTTCACAAGTGCCGATTTTACAATAGTTCCAAACAGGAACAACCTAAATGTCCATCCCCAAGGGATTAAGTAAATAAATTTTGGTTTTTCCCATAATGAAATACTACAAAGCAAGGAAAAAGAATGGACTACTGAAACATACGAGAATGTAGATAAATCACATAGATATGTGGCATGAAATAAGTTGGACACAAAAAATGTATAATCTAGGATGATAGTAGTTAGAATAGAAGGTACTAGGGAAAGGGGTACAAAGGATGCTTTGGGGGTGCTAAAAATGCACTATACCTGGTTAGAGGTCACTTGTGTATGTGAACATTCATTTCAAATTATTATTTCACTACGGTATATGTTATACTTCAATTTAAAAAATTATGTTATCAGGTAGCCTAAGGTCGATGCCTGGAGAGGACTAAAAAGGACTATGGAACTCAAATGAAGAGGTAGTCATTGTGCTCAGGGAGGGCGATCGTGAAAGGTTGTGTAAGAAGAGGCATCTGTTACAGGACTTGAAGAAAATATGGGGCATCGCTAGGTTGTGAAGGAAAGAGCTATTGAAAAGGCATTTTCCCGTTGAGGCATTATTGTGTGACAGGTGGGCAAGAGGAAGAAGGCTGCAAAGGCATTTTAAGATTAGATCAGCATGACCGTCCCTGAATGCCAGCCAGGAAATTTGTACTTAACTGGGCACCATGGTTTTTGATGGGGACAAAATGGAGTGTGCTTACATGATTCATCTGGTGGCAAGCAGATTGGTTGGATGGAGCAGGGAGAGGTAGGTTGTCCCTTCGAGACAGTCTGTGGACCCAGGCCTTTGGGTGGCAAAACCATGCATGCTGCAGAAGAAGCCAGAGGATCACGATGGGAGTCAAGAGAAGTGGACATTAGGAGATAGCTCAGCTGAGAGTGGAGTCTTCAGTGAGACAGGCTCCTCCCCAACCCCACGGGAGGCATCTGTTGCTGCACCTCTGCATTTCTGTACTGTGCTCTGGTCTTTGCCCTACAGGGCTGCTGGAAGCTGGGCCTGAAAGTGCTTCTCTGTACCTGCCTCCTGCCTTGCAGCAGAGCCTATAGCACTTTTCTGGGGATGGAGGAGATGAGTAGTAAATACTTGTAAAGTGAAGGCTAGAGGTCTAGCTCCACTAAGACAGCAGTGGCTACAGAAAGCCAGCAGAAAGTCCTCAGAAAACACAACAGCAGAAAGTGTACCCTGCCTGAGTTTGCATCCTTCCTATAACCACTTACTATCTGTGTAATCTTGGGCAAGTTGCCTTCTGTGCCTCAACTCCTTCTGGTTAAGTGGGGATAATGTTGATGCCTGTTTCTCAGAGTTATTGTGAGGATGAAATGAAACAAAGCATCCAAAACAAGTAGAATAACTTCAGAAATAGCAGCACTTCAAAAATGTTCGTGGCTTATATAAGATTAAAGGTTTCTTTCTCCTGCTTCTTTACACTTACTTTCTGCAATAACCATGCATTACTTGGCTAAGCAGGGAAAAATTAAAGAAGGAAGAGAAAAAGAAACCAGTGATAGAAACATGTTTGAAGGGGCAGCCAGAGAAACAGACACACTTATTTAGAAACATTTCTGCAGCTTCAAGTGGGGAGAAGGGGCTGCCCCCACAGGCCTGGCTCAGCTCAAGGCCAAGTACAGAACAAGGCTTTGTTTGAACCTTAAATAGTGGAAGAGATTTAAATCAATTGGCACGTAGATGTTGGACAAAACCAACATCTTTAATAAAAAGCCATCACTCATTGAGTGCTTACTAGGTGACAAAGTTTTTATATATTACTACTGATCTGTCACAACCCTGCGAGGTAAATATTACCCCAATTTGTACACCACTCTGAGAAGTACTTGGCAAAAATGCTACTGCAAAGCTGAGATTTGAACCCAAACTTGAGATGGCTTCTTCTCACTAACTCTCCAGGCCATTTTGCACCTGTGATGCAGAAACTACCCCTCAAAGAGGGGAGGCCCTGTAGCCAGGCCCTTAGGACTGAACCCCGCCCCACCCCAGGCAGGACTGGGCTGGGCTGGACATTCCCTCTCCCATCCCTTCTCTTCACCTAGGTTATTGCAGGGAATTGCCAGTCGCCGGACTTGTCCCCAGACCTCCTCCCTGAAGGTAGGCACCAACACTGGCTCATTCCCAGCCCAGCCAGCAAGGCCCTCATCTCCTGCCCTCCTAGACCAATGACTCCCCTACCTCCAACATCCTATTCCCCTCACCCACGACTCCCCTCCATTCTCTCTCCATCTCTGGTGGACACCACCTCCCCTCCTCTGCCTGCCAACACCATCCATCAGCAGCACTTGAAGCTCTGCCACAACCCCTCGAAGTTGCTAAATCCCCTATTTAGTTTAGTTCCACTCCAGCTCCCCCTGCACAGAGGGACCCAATGGGACACAGGGAAATTATACATGTAATAAAGAGCTGGTTTGCTCTGATAATTCTGATAATGATACACACCTCACAACTTCTCATGCACACACATTGCCATATACACATGTACATATTACACCCTACGCCCCCCAATTCACATCTCCACCAAAACACATCCCAACCTGCTGACATGTGGCTCAATCCTGGAGACACTCCCCAGACCTGCGTCTATACTCACACCACTACAATGACATACACGTCACACATTATGGGGCCACTCACTTTGGCAGTGGGTGCCCAAGACACAGCCCCCTAGAAATCTAAGACTCTTGTGCTCTTGTGAACAGCTGCCTGCTGCCTGAGATTCTCCTGTGAGTGTGTATGTGGGGGTGGGGGGTGGGGTGGAGAAAGTGTTGGAGTGTGGGTGACTATGTATGGGTGAGTGTCTGTGTGGGTGAATGTGTATGAAAGTGTGTGTGTACGTGTCTGAGTGAGTGTATGTATGTGTGTGCACTCATGCATGTGTGCACAAGCTTCAGATTCCCCACACTTACCTTATTCCCCATCTTCTTAAAAATATTGACAAAAATCATGTGATTCTTATTCAGGCTTACTCTTCTCCCTTTCCCCACCTGAAGACTGGCTCCTTTTAGAGAGAAAGTTTCTCCTTAGTTTTCCTATTTTTCTGCAGCCTATGGAGGTTTAGAAAGAAAAGGGGAATAATGTGGGAGTTAGGCGAGGAGTTCTCACTTCCAGGTCAGCTCTACTCCTATCATCCTGGTCAATGTTCTTCCTGCTTCCTGCCCTTTTCACACCTAAAAGGGAGCAAAAACAAAACACACATAGTCCTCCCCCTTGAGGCCTGGCATGCCTGAGCCTCCAGAAACTCCCAGGCTTACTGACTCCCATGCTGCCTAAGGCCACTGCTCCAACCCCACTCATGAATCATAGCCACTGGGGCTCTGCGCTTTTCCTGGTCCCTTTTTGCTTCTAACCTGATGTCTTTGCTTAACCATCACCATCCAGTCTGCCCCCAACCACTCTCCCTGGCTCCTTTTACTCCAACCATGGCAGGGCTTCCCCCAAGACGTTGCCCTTAGACATCTGTTCTCTAGTGGTCTCTAGAGATCATCTAAGTCATGGAGACTTAACCATTTTCCCAAGGTGGAGCCCTCTCCTGGGCAAATTTAGTCACTGCCGCAGCTTTATACCTGCCGGTGACTTTAGCTCAGCCTCCTCTGAGCAACGGCCCTTCTCCTCCACTGCCTGCAGGATTCAGCTCCTGGGTCCTCTCCATGTCCTTCTCCCCTAATCACGCAGTTGCCCGTTAGCCCATCCTGGACTTATCCTCTGTCTGATCTTACCGTTACTCCCTCCTCCCTTGCTACTTGCCGCCACTCCTCCCCTCCCTGCCCAGGCCCGCTTCATCCTCCTGCCACTCTGGACAAACTTCCCAATCACCCAGGACCTGGACAGTTCTGGGACTGCCTCAGAGAGCACCACTCACCATCAGCCCATCATCCTCACAGGTGCCAGAATGTTTGATTTATATATATATATATTAATACTGATGTGATCATGCCACAACCTTGTCAGTGGCTCCCTATTCTTTAAGAATAAAGGCCCCAAACCTTACTAAAGCCTTCTGAGCTCTGGCATAGTCTGGCCTCTGATGATCTTTCAACCTGCTTTCTCACCATGTTCCCTGCACTCCCTGAGACCCAGCCACAATGGCGTTCTTCATAGTCTTTCTGCTTCTAGGACTCTCCAGGCCTCCTCTTCAGGCTGCAGGACTTTGGGTATGTTGTTTGCTTTGTACGAAATGCTTTTCTCTTTTCTCTTCAGCTATTTACTTTCTTCTCATCCTTCCAGTATCAGCTCGGATGTCACTTCCTCAAGACAGCCTTGTCTCAACTCCTAAACCAGGTAAGCCTTCCCCCTACTATAGGTATTTGGGGCATCAGGAACACCTGCTTGGTTGACCATATGACACTTACAAATTTACATTTACTTGTGTGATTATTTCATTAATGTCTGGCTTGCCCGCCAGAGCTCTGGAGAATGAGGAGTATGTTTTTGTGCATCACTGAATCCATAGGGCAGGGTCTGATACATGAGAAGCTTTTCAGAAATATTTGAGGAATAAATGGATTAATAAGCAGTCCCAGGCTGAACAAAGGTAAAAATGTTCCCTAAAACCAAGTGGTACCTTCTCAAGATCTGAGTCCTTTCATCATGTCACTTACTATTCAAGAACTTTCTGTTGCTCCCTATTATTACCTCACAAAATCTAAAGCAATGGATTTTTCAAGTTTTAATAACCTCCACCAAATCCAAATTTATTTTCTTTATTTTCTATCCTTACTCTTTGCTTCTACCAAGCAAACTCAGTAGCCCATAAACACACCTTGATTAGTCTTACCTTCATGCCTCTGTTCACACCGTTTTCTCTGCCTGAAAGAACTCTCATTTCCTCTTTATCTTCACTTAAATCCTACTCATCCTTTAAGGCTACAAGCACGTCCCAGTTCTTACACAAAGCCTTTTGTGACCATTCTAGCACTCACTGAGCTCCAATGGTCTGTACTCTGAACATCCAGAATATCAGAGACTAATAACTTTCAAAGGGCCACAGAGATCACTGGTTCAACCAGAGTCTGATCAACCTCTAGAATCATGTTTTCTAAGCTTCGGCATTCAAGTACCAGTTTCACAATTCATGCCATATCCCTATACCACTTGACATTTTTCTTTTTTTCTTTAAATTAACTTCTTATTTTTTACTTGAATATATTTATTATTTTAAAAAACTTTATAGCACCACAGTAACTGGAAAACCAACCACCACTTGCCAAAAATAGAAAGTAATCATAAAAATAAGTAAAATAAAAACAAAGAATGATATTTGATTCTAGCTAGATGCCACTCCCTGCTGAGAGCTCTTGAGCCTGAGGCCTCTTTGCTCTTTGTTAAAAAGGGGAAGAAGAGAAACAGATGTTAGAGAGGTGTTAAAGTTACACTAGCACCAAAGCGAGACTTTTCCTTTGACAAACTTGGAAGAATCAAACAACCCAAATACACAAGGTTTGAAAAGTGATTATCATTTTTTTAATTGTGGTAAAATATACAAAACACAAATGATATCATTTTAATCATCTTTAAGAGTGCAGCTTAGTAGCATTACATTACATTCACATCGTTGTACAACCATCACCACTATCCATCTCTAGAATTTTTCATCTTCTCAAACTGAAATTCTGTATCCATTAAACACTAAGTCCCCATTCTCCTCCCTGCCCCAGACGTTCCATTCTGCAGACATTCTACTTTCTGTCTTTATGAAGTTGACTAGGTACCTCATGTAAGTGGAATCATACTTTGTCTTTTTTGTGCCTGGCTTATTACAATTAGCACAATTTCTTCAAAGTTTATCCATGTTGTAGCCTATGTCAGAATTTCTTTCTTTTTAAAGGCTAAATAATATTCCACTGTATGTATATACCACATTTTGTTTATTCATTTATCTGTCAATGGACACCTGGCTTGCTTCCCCCTTTGGCCCTTGTGAATGATGCTGCTATAAACATGGTTGTAAAAAGTGCTATCTTTTAATAGCCCGTCGTATCCTCACACAAGGGAATATTATACTGCAGTCAAAAACAAAGAAACTCAAGTGACGTGCAGCAGTGTGAATGACAGCAATATCATATTATGTGAAATAGTCCAAAAATTTTATATACAATCTGATATCCTTTTTTTAATAAAATAAAAACAGTTAAATGAAAAATATACTTTTTAGGAATACATATAGGAGCAGCTATATTAAACTATATTAATTATCTTAAGAGGAAAGTAAGGGAATGATGAATACAGGATTCAGAATCTCAGTTGCCTCCCGTCAGAGGCAAGGAATGGGATAGGGTGACCATTTGGTTGTTAATTGTTGTCAAGATCTGAGGTTTTGTTTTGGTGATAAATTCATGAGGTGCTTATAATATTATTTAAAAACAACTAATAAAAAAACTAACTATATATTAAAGTGGCCCATGCAAAGACCAAGATGACATTGTGTGGTGAACTGAGGAATCTGATTCATCCATTTCTATGAAACCAAGGTCCAATGGGGGTGGGGGGAGAAGAAAAGAAAGAAATGGACAAGGAAATAACTTTCTCAATATGGGATTCAATATGATTTCATGTCTTGTCAATGCACCATCAAAAATCATTTGGCATTCTGCCAGAGATCTAGATTCTGCACTAAGGTAAACAGGTCTAAAATTTCTCTACCATGAGGCTGCCTGCATTCTCTGCCGACTTGCTTACCTCCAACATGAGGGAACTCAGGACCTCTGGAAGCACTTACCTGTAGAGATCCCTTTGTCAGGAAAATTTCCCTTGCATTCCCTTACAATCCGGCCTCCCTACAATTTCAGCCCACTGTCTTCTTCTCACCTTGATGCCTGGCAAGAGCTTGGACACACAGGAATCTAGAATTTCCATATCAATTGCTTCATGCCTGAGCCTCCAGCCCCGGAGCAAGAGCCAAGCCAGTGTTTCCAACTGTAAGACAAAAAGGACCCCAAATATGTCTACTCAATGTAATCTGTTATTTCTTTCTGGGAGGAAACTAGCATTCTTAATAAAAATACCTAGGCAATTTTCTGATACACTTTTAATGAGATTCAGATTTCTTCTCGGAAACCAGTTTCCTAAGTACCTTGCCAGTTGTCAGACATCAATCCAGACATATTTTTGTATGTCCATTTTAACAACAATTCTAACCACACTTCTTTCCTCTAAATGTGTCTACTAAGAGGTAATCCTTGAATTGGCCTCTTACAGGTCTCTTTATTTGCAGCAAGATTGATAAAACATGCTTATAAATAAATGGTCTAAAAAAACTTTCCTTATGTGTATTTATTTTGTTGTTCTTCTTTAATACAACCGAATACTTGAAGGTGAGCTAGAATTTCTTAGCCATATTTTCATTAACCCCTGAGCTGGGATTGACTGAGATTCCTTGGTCCAAAACTCCTTGGTCAGACCCTGCCCGTGAAGTCCCCTCCGAGCCCTGATCAGCTGCTCTCTTCCCCTGACACAGTCAATGGCCTTGAGAGTCCAGGGGGAGAAGGGGGCAGAAGGAGGAGAAAAGGATGAATATAGGTCTGAACGTTATCTCCATAAATCTAGGTCTTAACCGAACCTCAGAACTAGGGATGAGGCCACCTTCACCCTTCTCCTGTAACCCACTGGGGTAAGGGGTGACGATCCTTGGGCAGAGGCTGACTCAGGCCTTCTTTTGGAGGGCTGAGATTGAGGAAGAGCTGTGCCTCAGGTAGCTACTTGGCACACTCATTCCCTAAGTCCTGGCCCCTGTCCATCTGGGAAATGAGCCCCCTGACTCTCATTGGACACAGGATTGTCTCTCAGCACAGCTGACTCCCAGCTGCAGAGCCCCAGCCCCCCCCCCCCCCCGCAGGCTGCCATAAAGTGGGCTCAGCCCAGGATCACCAAAAGAGAGCTGGGGAGTAGGCAGTAGGCCTGGGGTCTGCAAAAGTTCCGGGTCTGCCTGTGGGGTGTCAGCTTGACTCCAGAGTCATCTTCTTACTCTTTTACATAACTTCTGAATTAGAAATGTATATGTTGATGATAGAAATTTCAAGACTATAGAGAAGAAAAAAGAAAATAAAGTCATACATATTCTTACAACCCAGAAATCATCACTGTCTATATTTTACTGGTTTTATTCTAGTTTTTTAGCTCAATCTATACATGTATTTTTATTTCATGAGATCATTCTCACCTAGTGCTTTGTATCCTATGTTTTTCCTCATCATTATCTCCCTGAAAATGTTCTTTGTGTGATTAAAAGTTCCTTGAAAATCTGATTTTTAGTGGGTGTAAGTTAGAAAAAAGTCCACAAGCTCCCCCTCAGCCCCAACCACAACTCCCTTCTATCACCCCCATCCCCCGGTTTTCAAAGGCTCCTAGTACATGGTCTACAGAGCTGTAACTTTGGCAACTGTCCTAGCCAGGGGCTTGGGACCACTCTAGGAGCAAGAAGAGGACCAGGCCAGGCCACAGGTGCTCTCCAATTCATCCTGGAGGTAGATCCCTCGGCCCTGGACCCTGCAGCACCTACCACCCGCCCTCAGGCACGGAGAAATTGGAGGGGGATCTTTGTTTTAGGTTCATCTCCCATCCTGGTCATGCATGAAGTCAGTACCCTGTCTAAACTCACCTTCCATTTTCCTCAGGAAGCAGTTTCCAGCATTTCTGAGGCTGCTGAGGCAGATCCAGGAGGCCATTTTGATGGCCTCAATCATCCTGGATGACCTCCCAACTTCCCCTTGGTTCAGGCCACCCTTGGCTTGGATGGCCTCTTCCTTGGCATGGTCAGTGGGTGGTTTGAAGGGGAAGGAATGGTAGGTGAGGGTCAGAAGACAAAAGGGCCACAAGGTTTGACATTTGGAATTTTAAAAGCCCCACCCCCCTCCACAGCTTGAAAGCTGCAGGGAGCCTCAGAATGGCTTCTGCAACACCGGAAGGAGGAAGGATTGGTGAGACCTGGGGTGAAAGGGCCACAAACGTTGATGCCTGGATTTGCTTCAGCAGAGACAAGGGGTCCCTGCCCTTCCCCTCCTTCTCAGCCTCTCTTCCTCTCCTAGGCCTCTTCCCAGCTGCCAGGTCCTTGTCCAGACTGTGCACCCTCATCAGCCCAAAGCCTTTCCCAGGGTCATCTCCACACCACAGATCTTTGGCACACTGGGGCCTCTGATGGCAGCATGAAAACTTCTTTCCTACTCCATGAACAGATCTCTAAGACCTAACTCTAGAGGCAGGCCAGTGACAGGTGCCTAGCCTCCTCACTCAGTTTAACCTGACCCAGAGAAACAACAATGTTTCAAGACTTGTTCCCACGTCTTCACCCCTAGCCCAACGCAGCAACAATTCTATCACTAGCTCATTTTGTGCAGCGCTTAAAAGTCAACAGTGCACGTTCCTATATTTCTTCTCATTTGATATGCTCACATAGCTAACAGGTCAGCAGAACTGGTCTTTTTTTTTTTTTCTCGTTTACAGATGAAAATATCGAGGCCTCAAGTCAACCATTGGTAATGTTAGAACGTCAGCCCTTTGACTGAACCCCAACTCCAAACTACCTTCATGTATACTATGCTTGCTTGCCTGGACACTGAGAGATCAAGTCTCTCTGTCCTGGCTTTCTGTGCCTCCAGATTTCAGAGGGAGGCAGCCTCTGGCTCTTCCAAACCTAAACGCTGCCGGACCTCCGCCCAGAAAACCTTTCCCTGTGTCGACATTTCTGTTCGTCCTAATACATTCCCCTCAGTGGATCGTCGTAGGGAGGAGGCAAGGAGGAGCTCCTCATTGTGAAACCTCTCCTAATTGATTTCTCTCTGATGAGGTGCCATAATCCTTTCTGGCTGCCCCTACAGCTTCTCCAGTTTCTTCAAATAGCCTCTCCATACCCTTTCTCCCGGCCTCCCACATATTCCCTGGGCTTGAAATATCTTTCCTGATTTTTTTCTTGGCGGCCATCATTCATGACAGGCTTATGACCCACACGGTCATCAGGAGAACCCTGCCTCCCAGGGCCCTACACACAGAGGTACACACACACACAGGTACACACACACACACACACACACACAGGTACACACACACTCTTTGTGTGGGAAGGGGTTCACTACATTCTGCCTCATCCATTCTGTTTCAGTCAGACTATAGGGGAGCAGCAAGGATGGATCTCGGTAATTCTGCCTGAGGTAAGGCCTTCCTTGCCAAATCCATCAATGGCTTGTCGGGCATTGAGCGAAGGTGTAAGGCCTGCTGTTTGCTCTTTGCTCCGCCTTTGGAACAGCCGGAGTAGACAAGCTTGCCTGGGCAACCCTGATCCTGTGGCTAGAGAAGACATATTCTCCTAAGCCACAGGCTGCCTTTTTCCTTCAGGACCCCCAGCCGCCTCACTGACCCCTCACCAAGAGAAGAGCCACAGTGGCCAGGTGGGCCGAAGCAGATACCTCTGGCCCCAGGCTCCCAGAGCCCAGCTGGACCAAAACTCAAGCCTCCCACCCTATCATTCTTGTCCCTTCTTTCATCGAGCCAGCTCTGGGGGAGGGAAGGAGATTAGCTGGGTGCAATGCAGTGTTTCTGGGGACTGGGGGAGCAGGGGAGTCCATTCAAATTGACAAAAATAGAACATCAGCCTCATATCATTTTTCTCAAAACAAGATTTATTGAAGTTCTGTCGGTGAAAATCGCTGCTGTGTGGAACGCTTAACTTATAGATTAGATTACTCAGTCGTGCCTTACTACATTTTTCATTAGAAAAATATTGGCTGGGAGAGTTTGACCTCATAATCTCTGCATTTTAAACAATAACCAGAGGAAAACCAAATAGAAGGCACAAGTTAACGGGTCCCCCCCTCCCAGCATTTCCCCCTGGGAGAGATCAGAGCGAGGGCCAGAAAGGGAACAAGAGCGGAATCTGCTGCGTGAGCAATTCCCCATCTCCCGGCCCACTCCCCAGAGGCTTCTAGAGGCGGCAGGGGGTGGCAGAAGGAAGCGTGTGCTGAGCTGAATCCTTGGGGCTCAGGGCCCAGCAGATCCCTGCTGGGGTGGCTTGGAGCTCTGCAAGGCGCCTGCCTGAGGTAGAGCTGTAGGTTAGTGTATGCTCACCCCAGGGAGGAGGGGCAGGAGTATCAGGAGGGAAATGTTTTTTTCTCTGCCCCAAGGAGCACCCAGTCTAGTTGGAGAGACAGGAGAAATAGACAACACCCAAAAGAGTCCAGAATCCCAGGGGAACTGTGGGGCTCCATCTCACTGCTGGAATGGAGGGGAGGGGCATGATGATTCTTCATCCCCACCCCAGGGTGGAGTCCCTCCAGGAAGATTCTGTGGAGGAGGAAGTGACTCCAAGGTGGGACCAGCTGGGACAGTCTAGCTGGCCTCAGGCATTCTGACCATTCCTCTTGATCCAGAAGCAAAGGTCCTGGGGGGACCCCCTAGGCCTAAAGTCCTTAGGCTAAGGGTAATCCTTGGGGTGCTGGTTAGCTCCAGGCAAGGGCAGGGGCCTCCCAGGTACAAACAGATTCCTGGGCACTTTACGATTGCTGATCTGATTCCTTTGAGAGGGGCACCCCCACCTCTGCCTGTGTCTCGGTTTTACTTTCTGAGGCTTTGGTGATTTCCAAGTTCTGACACAGTCATTAGTTACAAAGAGCAATTATTTTTTTTTTGTCATTAAGTCATTTTTTAAATGGCTCCAGGCGACATCACAGAACAAAGAAACAAAATATCCATGAAAAGACTTAATCACAAATTACTAATTATTTCACCCCCTCCTCCCTCTCCAAATCGTGAAATCTGAGCCCCATGAAAAGGGAGAAGGTCTCCCCAGCCATGAGCTCTCCATGGCTCTTAGGCACCTAATCCATCATGGGGTGGGGGCACTTCCTGCCCCTCTCTGAGCCTCGGGAGAGGGGTGGCAGGGAGTCCCCCATTCCCGACCTTTGAAGTTAACTTCTACCCATAGATACAGATCCTTAGCCAATGAGGGGGACTTGAAAATGAGTGGGGGACCCCATCCAGAGCCCCACACCTTGAGCCCCTCCTCCCAGGCTGGCAGTCTCCCCAGCTGGCATTCCACTCTGGGCCCTTTGAAGACTCACTGGGCCACAGTAGAGGAGCCGCCCCCCTGCCGTGGGGCTCCTAGAGTCTTCAGCTGGAAAACAAACCGGAGGAGGAAGTAATCCTGGAGGGGAAGCCCGGAGTCCCCAGACGTGAGGAAATAAAATGTGCTTGACACCAAGATGTATGGGAGGAGGAGGAAGTCTAGGGTATGGGCCCCTCCATCCCGCCAGGCCTTCTTCTAGAGCTAATCGTGGTCTCCTTATCTGACCTTTGCTGAGCGAGAAAGGGGCTGCATGGAGGAGGTGGCAGCCGGAGAAATCCTGTTTCTGTCTGGGAGCGAAGGTGGGCCTGCCGAAGGTGGGTTCGGAGGCCTGGCAGTCCTCCCAGGAACTGTCCGTACTTGCCCCATTCCCCAGAAGCAGCCTGCGCTGAGCTTGAGTGATTAGCTCAGAAGTCTTGGAGGGTAGATCCTGGGAAGGATGGCATTGCAGGTCCAGAGACAGGGCCACTGAGAAGGAACCATATGTGCTCAGGACAGGGGGGGTGTCTGTGAAGTTCTCAACTTTGAAACCCAAATAATATATAAAACCTGACTCCAGAGTAAAGCCAACCCTAGCATTCATCCATTCAACAAATGCTTATCAAGCTCTTACTACATGCCAGGCAACAGGAATACATCGGGACCATGATACACGTAGACCCTACCTTCGTGGAGACCTAGTTTAATTTTCTTGAGTATCTTTTTGTTGGAAGACCTGGATCAAAGAGAAAGTCCAAGCCAGTGTCCCATCCCAGCCATTGTTCACTCGGTTGTTTGGACAGTTGTCTTTGGTGGTTTTCTGACTCTCAGTCAGATCATTCCTTAAATACAGGTCTCATTGTCTCCTGGGTCCGCCTCCCTGGCAGCCCTGGGCACCTGTTAGTGGTGCAGATGGTCATAGGTGTTAGGAAAGAAGGCAGACAAGCAGGTTTTTAATAAACGCACCTTATTTAACAAGTGTTTGCAGCCATTGTTCCTATGTCATATGACCTATGAAGACTTTGAGTACGTCCAAAATCCTGGGATCATAGTCACTGTTCCAAGCAAGAGAGTCTAGAATTCAAATAATCATTCTCAGCCACACACAAGTAGTACTCACTCTCCGTTTTTCTCTTTCTTGTCAGACTGTCTTCTTCCTTCACTCTCTTAAAATCTTTCTGACCAAAGAACATCTGGAAATATGCTGGGACTTAGGCTGCCTTTATTAAAGGTATTTCTTTAAAAAGAGTAGGTGTTTCTTGGAGGTTATTTCTTCTATTCTCCTGCTTGCCCAAGTGGTGCTTGCCTGGACCTGCAGGAAGTCTGAGAGTAGGGGACTACCCCACTCTGGGTTTATCAGGGCAGCTGGTTGTCCCCCGATATCCATTCTTCCCTTCTTCTTTTAATAATAAAATCCCCAAGGGTTAGCTAGAACCTGGCCACCCAGGTTAGGGCTACATTCTCCAGATTTCCTTGCAGCTAGGTGTGTTGAGGTAACTAGACTCTGGCCAATGAGACGCAAACAGAAGTAATATTGTACCTTCTGGGCTTTGCCCTTAAAAAGAAGTAACTAGGCTATGGCCATGCCACCCTGAATGTGCCTGATCTCATCTGATTTCAGAAGCTAAGCAGGGTCGGGCCTGGTTAGTACTTGGATGGGAGATAACCTAGGAAGACCAGGTGCTTAGGTGTTTAAAAAAAGAAGAAGGAGGGAGGAGGAGGAGAAGAAGAAGAAGTAACTGACTCTCCATATCCATTTCTCCCCTCTTCACTGGATGTAAAGTGGGCATGGGAACTAGAGCAGCCATCTTAGACGTCAAAATGGAAGCCATATGTTAAGGATGGTGGAGCAATAATTAAGAAGAAACCTGGGGCTTCGACACTGTGGAGTGAAGCTGCCCTGGAGTGCTTCCGCTTAGACTTTATGGGAGAGAAAAACAAACTTATTATGTGCTTAGCTCACCATTATTTTGTAATATTTTTCATTTCTTCCCTTTTGCTTTCCCTGAACAAAGGAAATGATCTAAGGTAGCACTGTACAATATAATATAAACCATGTGTGTTATTTCAGAATTTCTAGTAGACATATTTTTTAATTTAAAGAAACAAGTCAAATTAATTTCAATAATTTATTTTATTTAACCCAATACTTCCAAAACATTATTTCAACATATGATCAATATAAAAATCATTAAAGAGAGTTTCCATTCTTTTTTTCATACGAAGTCTCCAAAATCCAATGTATATTTTGGACTATATCAATTGACTAGCTGTATTTCAAGACGTGGCTTAATAGCCACATCTGGTTAGTAGCAATAGGATTGGCCAGCATAGGTCTAAAGGAACTGCCAGGGGCTGAACCAGTTAGGGACTTAGGACCAGCCCTGAGTTAAGTATAGCAGCTACAGTAACCACTGTTCCTACTCCTGCAAGGAGGGCCTTTTGTCAGCTCTCCCATTTCTAGCATGATGTCTGGCACACCCATCATGCTCTGGCTCCAGCCCATAGAGGAAAAGCCTCTATGCCTTAGTTCCCTATATTGGACCCTGGAGAAGGGCTATCTTAGGAAACAAGTAGACCCCTAGAAAGAGAAAGGGAAGGGAAAGCTGGAGTGTGGTTTACCCTCCAATCTCCACTTTGTCTGTAATGAGAACAGAGTGGAGCAGGAAAGACAGTGTAGGTCTGATCACAGCAGCATTAGAAATGGTCCTCCCTCCTGCTCAGGGAGACCTAAGGCCATCACATGTTACTCTCAAGCTTGCCTAAAGGATCAGGTTTATCTCATACACGTTTGGGATTAAGGAAAGGGCAATGATACCACATGAAGAGTCTATATTTACCTACGTAATCCTCACCACCAACTCCCTCATCTGGATAGCAATTCAACATGTCTACCACCTGTCACAGCCCCCTTCACTTGCAACCATAGTTACTGTTACCGTCATCCACTGATGCTACCATCACTTCCAAAATTATTGCTTCTGTCACTGTGAGCTTCAAAGTCACCACTTCCTTCACCATGACAATTATCATCACACTCCCTCTATCAACATGGCAGCAATCATTAACAACTCATTAACAACACCATGACCACTCATCACCCCCTTGCTGCTATTATCATAATCATACAATCACTATAATTATCAGCCTCACTATGACAACCATATCCACCATCACCATATTAAGTATTAGGACCTCCAACATCTCCTCCACCTCATTTTGTAAGGTCACCTCAGCTTCCCTTTTCCTATCTAGAAGTCTTCAGAGTCTATCTCTTATTTCTACCTGGTCAAAATAACCTCGTATACCCTCTGCACCCCAGCATCCCCCTCGCTTGACCATTCTTGTCTCAGGATCAAGTTCCCAGTGTCCTTTGACTTTTTGAATTCTGGACTTTTGCCTGCCCTGACCTGTCCATTTGAAATCTGCAGTCCTTTGCTGCCTGCTTGGATGTTCTGGCTTTTGGACCATTGGTTTATCTCTAACTCATGGCCACTTAACCCTGGGCATTCAGCCATCAGTTACAGAGGTCTGCCTGGTTAGGCCTGGGGAATTCGGCATTTCCATAATCTCTCAGGGGACTAGCATCCTGCCAACATCTCTTCTTGAATTTTTGTTGAGCAAAAACAGGCTGAATTTATATATTTGGTCCCTGAAGGCTGGTTTGGTGACTCCCAAGCCCAGAGGAAGCCAAGAAAGGCTATTTCTGGGCAGGACTTCCTAATAGAGAAACTGGTGCATGGAAAACATCAGAGGCAGGAAGAAAAGGTTGGGAGGTGGGGGAGGGGACAAGCTCTTTGCTCCTTTGCTGGTTTGTCCAATGGAGATTACAATAAGAATACTTCCCTGGTGTCCCCAGGAAGAATGGAACACTGACCTTTTATGGAAGGTGGCCATGTCAAAGGCAGCAGGAGCTCTCACTTCTCCCCGTCCCTGTGCTCTGGCTATGGTGGCTTCAGTTGCCCTCTTAACCTCTCAGGGATCCACTGGTACCCAGGTTTCCTGCAAGTAGTCAACCCCTCTAGTCACACATGGTTCATGGGGAGGGAAGGATGTGCATCTAGATTGAGCTCAGATCCCCAAGTACATCTGTGGACCTGGTCATGTAACCCAAAAGGAATGGCTCTCCACTTTACTAGAGGGATGTGGTGAGGCAGAAAGGAGGATAAACCTGTTTTATGTTTTAAGGCCAGACCGCTTTCCAATATCTGGCACAGGGGTCTGCCAGTCCATGCTGGGGAAATGGATTGTGAAAAGACTCAGGGAGGTGGCCAGTGAGAGGGAAAGGAGCAGTTGTCCCTTGCGATCACGAGAAGATTCTATGTTGATAGATGTATCACTTAATAAGCACAACATTCTCCCCATTTTTATGAACAGAGAAAAAGGGTCAAGTCCTTCCTTCTCCCCTCTCTCGTTCATTCCTCTGCTCTACTTTTTTATTGAGCAAGTACTATGTACTGAGCACTAAGCTAGACCTTGGAGATACTAAAATGAATAAGACTTGGTTCTTATTCTTAAGAAGCTCGTAATTATCACTGAGACAAGAGGAAGGAAAAAATGTCCCTGGCCTTTCCAGCTTGTCAAAGGTCAACCACATGCCTGAGCCAGTTCCCCTGAGAGGGCAGTGGGCAAGATTTCAGCAGGTAATGGATGAGTGCAGCTATGCCCTGACAAGGACATTACCTACAATTGGTTCCAGTCATCTATGAAGCCAAGCAGCTTTGAAAATTGGGGAAGGATGGAGACAGAAGAGAGCAGGCCCCAGCCCTCCAACCCTAATCCATCCTGATCCCCCTCCTGGGAGAAGTAGGATATGGTCTCCTATGGCCAGAGCAGAGAAAATAAGCTTTTGCCTCTTCTTCTGGCTAGGCTGGTCTCTGCACAGGCTGGAAACCACCCCCAGGAAAAAGAACTGAGGACCCTAGAGAGAGGGCAGAGGCCAGAGGCAGGGGATTGCCTGCTCATGAGGTCAGGTTCCAGAGCAAACAGCAAGCTGTCTGCCTTTCCAGACTCTGGAACGATGGGTTTGGGGTCAGGAAAGGAGGGTAGAGATTAGCGTCCCTATGGGCCAGGGGAGGGACCTCCGGACCTGATAGGCACCCCTGGGACACTGTATCTGAGCCTTCGCTTGGAAAGTGGAGGCCAGAGGTACTCACCAAGAGACGCAGCCTTCAGATCTTACATAGTCTGAGCTAAAAGAAACCTGACAGAGCGTATGAGCATATGGCCCCCTTTCACTTAGAGGGGAAACCGAAGTCCTGGTCACACAAGAGCAACCACCAACTCGGGTCTCTTCTGTCAGACTACCCAGTGTTCTATCCCACTATTTGGACATGTAGAATTTCTCCCCCTAGAGACTCTAAGTACATTTCCCCAGCTGAGCAAGTTCCCGTCTCCGTCCCTAGGGTACCAGCATGAGTGGACCTTGGGGAAAGTTTCAGATTTTAGGGGCAGGGCTGGAGCTAGCTGTGCTCATGGCCACCTGGGACTGGTGAACTCTAGACTCCTCCCATCCTCCACTTTCCCCTACTCGACTCCAGCCAGGGCATGGCCAGGCCTCTGTCTTCAGCCATTTGCCTCCCGTTCTGCCCTAGTCTGTTCAGTCCACCAGCACTTTCACTTTTCTGTCCCTTCATGTCTTCCGAGTTCATTTTCTCTGCTCCTCTCCCACCCGCCCTGCCAAATTACCCTTGTCATCTCCTTATACTGTCCCCCAACACACCTCCCTCAAATATGGGGCTCTTCTTCTCAGGGACTAGGCCATGCCTAGTGACATTGGTGATTCTGTTGACTGCAGGGAGGCAAAGGAATCTTATCCATACCTTAGTAGGTCATGTGGGGACAAAAGCAGGATTGGTGGTTTGAACCCCAGAGTGGGGCATACAATGTGAGACCCTGGGACTGGGCCCTGGACAGCATGATCAGGAGTTTCTCCTGAGTCCAACTCGGAGAAACACTGCTGGGGTCCACCCAGTCCCAAGTGCCTATGGTTCAATTCATAGAAATCTTCTTGGAGCCTCAAACAGGCCTGGAAAATGAGGCAGGAGAACATCCAGGTTGGCAGGGAAGGGTTTGACCCCTTGCTGTCCCTCCAGCCAACAAGCCCAATCCTGCTGTTCGTTCCACCCTTGGCCTGCCTCAGCACAGTGCGAAGTAGCAATGGTCTCCTTCTCCTCGAGTGTCCTCCTGACTCCAGGCCACTCTGGTCCTTGGCCTATTTGTGGGTGAAGGCTTAGGGAACAGGTAAGAGAACAGGTAAGGCTTAGGGAACAGATAAGAAGAGCCTTTCGGGAATGACAGCATTCACATGCTCACACATCCAATAGATACATGCAAACATCTGGCTCAGTTCTACACACATAAGCATCTACGTGTGAACATGCACCCCGGTCTTATTCATTCATTTAGTCATTTAACAAATGTTTATGCAGCAACTCTCTGCCCCAGGCATTGGGCCAGGACCTGGTGTTACAATGATGAACAAGACAGACTTAGACAAGTGGTCTTAGCCTCCATGGAGCTTATAGTCTAACAGGAAAGACAGATATCAAACAAAATACTTACACAATATAATTAAAGGCATTAAAATCATAATAAATTTCACAGTTGAGAAAATTTCAGTAGACTATAAGGTGAGTGGCTCATCCTCTATTTAGAGTAACGCACATTACACATTACACATTGCACATTGCACAAGAAAGCTTCATGAATGGACAGCTGGGGGACTGTGACTTTGTGAAGAAGGAGGCACCTTTTTCTAATTCTCACAAAGGTGTCTCATGAGCTGGCAGTGGCCTGAGATCTAGCCTAGCTTGGCGGTCAGTTTCACATCTACTATATCATACCCAATCTCATGGTGTCTGAAGGCCAATTTCAGGGTCAATCTCACTGTCACACATACAGTATTATACAACACTCTAGCATATACTTGCACAATTACCCACGCAGGATTCACATTGGCTCCAACACCCTTTTACAGACATGGCTTTGACACACACTTAAAGCATCTTCACGATCACATGCAGATTCTCACATATGAGCTATCGTATGTGTAGATACAGCCTCACGACAGCCACACACAATCCTTCACATCCTATTATACACACGGTTTCTCTCACACTGTGTCACCAATATACTCACTGCTTCCCTATAGTTGCATACAGTCCCTCATACCCTGTTGCACACACAGACACACACATATACGCACACACATGAGTTTCTCAAACACACAGGCAGCCACACTCCTGTTAGGCTTCTGGAGACAGGCGTGTGCAGCCCCTGATCACAGCTAAATGTCAGCGAGTCCCTCTCCTCCCAGTTAGAGATGAATTGTTGCTCGGGAGATATTTCATCCTTAATGTCTCCTGCTTGAACTGGAGCATGCGTCTCGGGGAGGTTACGTTTTTCCCAATCCGTCTGTTGCCCCCCTGGCTGGCTCAGGGAGATGCCCTCCTGCCTCTCAGCTTTCATGGAGTGAGAAGAGGGCTCCCTCTCCCCTTACAGCCTCTCCTCATCCTTTCCCTCCCCGCCAGCTCACCTCTTGGCAAAAGAACAAAGCCCAGGCAGCTGCCTGGGCCCCTCCTCAGCTCCCAGCACAGGAGGTGTCCCCAGAGCCCAGGGGCCATAGCCTGGCCACACCCCACCCCCATCCCAGCTGCTGGCTGAATTCAAGGCCAACTCAGACCCTGTGGCCTAGAGAAGAGTTAAGTATAGAGAGAGGGATACGACATTGAGAAACAGACCCTCTTAAGGGTCTTCTGCACCCACGCCTCTCCCCACCATAAACTTTAAAAAAAAAAAAAAGCCTGAGTGATGTTGGTATGAGGGTAAACTGCCACAACATTTAGGAGGCTAGTTGCATAAGATGTATCCATGGCCTCTACAAGCCACATCCCTTTGGCCCCAGCAATACCATGTTTAGGAATTTATTGTAAGGAAATAAGCAGGGATAGTCCAGACAATTTAACTTCAAGGGGTTCATCCCAGCTTGGTTTATAAGTGTGAAAAATTGGAAACAATCTAAACATTCCACAGTAGGGATTGGCAATGACACAACCATCAAATGAATACCACATTGTTACTAAAATGATGGTGTGGAAGAATGTTTAGCATCATTGAAAGGAGTTTACATAATGCTGAGCAAAACAAGCAGGTTGCAAAACAGTATGTGTAGTAAATGCTACGTAGGGGCCTGGATGGGATCCTGGAGTAAGAAAATGACATTAGTGGGAAAACCAGTGAAAGCCAAGTTAAGCCTGAAGTTAAGTTAATAATAACGTACCAATGCTGGTTTCCTAGTTCTGAGAAATGTAACATGGCCATGTGAGATGTTAGCATTAGGAGACACTGGGTCAGGGGCATGAAAACTCTCTGTACTAACTTTGCAAGCTTTCCATAAATCTAAAGTTATTCCAAAATTAAGCTTATTTAAGAATCCATTACGTATACATAATGTGTCCCCCATTTTTTAACAGTACGTATACATCAAGGTCTGGAGAATATTCACCAACATGTTAGCTTTAATAATACTTGAGGTGTGTAATTTTAATTTAACTTAACTTTATTTCAATCATTTGAATGTTCTTTTTTTTCAGCTTTTTTACAATTATATTGACATAACATTGTGTAAGTTTAAGGCATACAACATAAGTGCAATACACACATATATTGCAATAAAATTACCACTGTAACTTTAGCTAACACCTCCATCACATCACATAATTACCATTTCTTTTTTGCTCTCACATTTAAGATCTACTCTCTTAGCAATTTCCGAATATACAATACAGAACCATTAACTATAATCACAATGTTGTACATTAGATCCCCAAATCTTTTTTTAAAAATAAAGGAATATATACTATTTGTGTAATTAAAAAAATTCAAACCTGAAGTGTCACTGGGGACACCGAGAGCATATTAATTCCCAGGCACCCCACCCAGCCTCTTCAGTCCCCCGAGGTCCTGAACACAGCCATTCTGCACAGTTTCTTTCACTCTTAGCATCCCCCCCCCCAGAAACTCCAGAATTTCAGATTCTGAAAATTTATTCTTTGATCCCAATCTCCCACCCTCTCACCTCACTCATTTCCTCCTTCCTACTTACTTGTTCTCTGGCCCCTTAAGCCCTCCATCTTCTCCCAGGCCACCCCCATTCTGGCTTTACTTCCTCCTTTCTTATTCTGGCTCCATGTCAGCCATTTCAATAATGTGCTTCCTGTCATCCTACCTACCAATCTCCAGCTTTAAGCAGCACTGCCATCCACTTTTCAGGCTCTTCAGGACATGCTGGAGCAGGTAAAAAAAAAAAAAATACTGGTTCATTCATGCTGCCTCAACTCATTCTTCACCAGTATGTGTACAAACAAACAAACAAACAAACCTTTCTTTTCATCTATAATTGACTCATCATACAACTCCACGACCATTACAAACTTTCCCTACAAGCCTTCAACTCTAATTTGACCAAGTATATGGAGCCCATTCCTTTGAAAATATAGTCCTCCCTACCTGGCCCCAAACCTACCAGCCCACTCCAGAATTCCCCTAGATCATCACTCACCATTTTTCTTCCCTCCTGTCTCTGAAAAAGAAGAGTTTCTTCTTACCAAGGACCCAACCTCTCCTGCATGTTCCCAGAATTTTCTCTATATCTTGGCTTCTTTCCTCTTCGTCCTAGACAAACTTTATGAATGAGAAATCACCCTGATCACCTCTAGTTCTTTGCTATTCACTCTTTATGCAACATTCCTACCCTCCCTCATCCACCTGCCCTGGCCCCGCCATTAGTTTCTTACATTCACCTGTGACCTGGAAATAACCAAACCCACCTGCTCTGTGCAAGTTTTTCCCACTAGTCATCTCTTTGGAAAAATCCCTAATGGACAGCTTCTGAGTTCCCATCTAGAATGTTCAACGTCCTGCTGAGCATCTCCGAGTGGATGTCCCAGAGCACCTCAACTTACAATCACAATCATCTCTATACCCTCCCCAACAAGCCTTGCTTTCAGACTTCTACCATTCCCTCCAGCAATTAGGCTGAACATCTAGGGGTCACTTGGAGTCCACTCCCGCCCTCTTTCATCCCCTCAAATCTATTCAACCACAAGATTTGGCCAATTCTATGCTAGTCCTGTCTCTTGCCCACACCCCTTTGTGTTCTGTCCTCTCCGCCCTCATTTGGTTCTGCCTGCCTTACCTAGAATTATGGCAACATCCTCATCCAGGACCATCATGCTTCTCATCCTGCCCCACTCACGTTAAGCCTATCAGAGCAATAGCCACAGCCCCTAAAGTTGGAGCAACAATATACTTTATGATCCAAACCAGAATGCTTTTGAAAATGAAAGGAGCTCTATAAAATAATAATAATAATTAATAATAATAATAATAATACATTTTAAGAATAAAAATAAACATAATAATTACAGTGGGATGATAGGCATGAACTGGAACGGCCACGTTCATACGGTTGTCCTACCTAAAGCATACATCTGATCGCACCCCTCTCTCCTGCTCAAAGACCTTCCATGACTCCCATTAAATTAAATTCAGACTCATGCTAGCATTCAAGTCCTACTTTTCCAGCCTCTGGCTCATGCACCACACTCTCCTGATAAGCAGAACTATTCATTGGCCCTTGAACATTACTCTTGCTATCCCAATCCCAAGCCTGTGTTCACACTCTTCTTTTCTTCAGGAAATCCTTGTTTCCAACTCTGCTCCCAAATTCCATGCTTATAGCAAGACCAAAATCACAAACTACTCCCATGAAGTCTCCCCTCTCTTATAACACTTTTACATTCCTTCCCTCGTAGGATATTATTTCTACACTTGGCTCTATGAAACGTGCTGATCAGTGGCTACACTCAGCCTCACTCCCGGCCAGCACTTTGCTGGGCAGCTGCTTATGATGTGGCCTGGCATTAAAAGATGAGCTGGGCCAGTCTGATATCCTCTCCTGGGAATTTGAACTATGAAATACAAAGAGACTAGAGCAGTTAGCAGAGGTGATGTAGAGAGAGACTCAGAAAGGCCGGCTGGTCAAATGCAAGTCACGGTTATGAGAAATTATGAGGAAACCCAGGAAGCTCTCGGTGCTGCTTGGGGGTCAGAAGCTGTTATAAGCCAGGGCTCTGAAGGCTGACCTGAGTGAGGATCCTGACTCCTCCACTTCCTGGCTTGAACCTGGGGCAGGACATCTAACTTCCTTGAGCCTCATATGTAAAATGGGAATGATGATGTCAACTGAATCACAGTGCTCTTAAGAGGATTAACTGAGTTAAGCATGGACACCAATATGTCTGGCATTTAGTAAGTGCTCAGAACTTGGTGACTATCATTACCCCTCCTTTTATAATAATAATAATAATAGTATTAATAATAAATTTTATTAATATTAATGAGGACAGAGACACACGAGAAAAGAGACACTATGGATTATCTTTCCACCTTATCATGAGAGAAGTTGGTCCCCAGAGCTGCCTCGGTCCCTGCATGCTTTCTAGGCCCAGTCCCTGTGCAGAATCTTGTGCTTCAATACAAAAAGCCCCTCTCTTTTTGTGTGATTCCTCAAGTGAACTTCTGTTTCTTGCAAACAAAGGGACCCTTGCCCAGGTTACTGTCTTCCTCTTGTGTCTGAGCTCCTCACAGTCCAGCATAATACTCTGTCTACACATCAGTTTCCTTCCTGCCTAGGCTTTGAACACAGCTGATGCTCAATGCTTGATGAATGAATAAGATTCCAAGTCCTGAGAAACCTACAGAAAAACCTAAGGCTGTTTTTAGGAGACTCAGAAATCCATGGGGTACAGCATTGGGAAAGAGTCAGCCCCCTGGTTTAGAGCTTCCTCCCTCAAAGCAGGAAAGTAGGAGGGCCAGGCCTAGGATCGCGCTGAAGGACTGATGCTGCAGGGTCCCTCCACCAAGTTCTGGCCTTGCCCACACGCTGCTAGGCCTTGCTCCTTCCTTTCCTTACTCCCATTGGCCCCAGGATGAAGATCATTAGAGTCACAGGAGAGAAAAGGTATCTGCTGGGTCAGGTTGCCAGCCAGCTGAAATGAGGCCAAGGCATCATCCACTGGGCCTGGCCCCTCCCCATCCAGCCTCATGCCTTCCACTCCTCCCTCCACATCCCAAACTTCAGCTACACTTTTCAGACCCTCACTCTCACCATGCTCTTTCTTAGTATGTCTTTGTACATGCCATTCCTTTCCCCTCGGAGTCCTTTCCTGACTTCATCTCCAGTGAAAATTCCTACTGGTCTTTTAATACCCAGCTCAGAGCCAGCTCCTGCTAGAATCTTCCTGGGATCTCCCAGACAGGGTTAAACATTCTTGCTCTGTGCTCCCACACACAGTCCTTGTGGAGATTTTTACGAGCCCTAGCTCATCACTCTAATTACCCATGTATTTGTCTGTATTTCTCTGAGAAGGTTCTCAAGGACAGGAATTATATCTTATTCATCATTGTGACCTCCAGTGCTTAGCATAGGACATAGCACATAGTAGGCTTTCACTAAATGTTTGTTGACTGATTGTATGAATGTAGCAATAGATTAATTGTTTTTCCCAGCTCTGAGATCCCTGGATCCTGTTTTTTCTTCCTTTCTGGCTGTCTTAGGCATTTCTTGAAGTCTTCTGCAGTCCCGTGACTATTTCTCCCAAAGGCACCACTACTCACCCCCAGTCCTGAGCAACATCTCGTGTCTATCATGCAGGACACTGTAGGGCTGTGGATCTGGAGCATTTTGAGGTTAGAGATTTAGGGTTTAGGTACTGGGTAGAAACAACAGGAAAAAGGATCAAGTGGGGCGAGTTGGGGACTTGAATGACTTCGTTGGCCATTTGGGTCCTGATGGGTGGGTCCAGGCTCTCTCTCCCAGACAGGCCTCTGACTAGGCTGCTGGGTATGGCTGTCACTTGCCTGCCCTCCTACCTCCCTGGGCCCATGGCTGAGCGGCTGGCGAAGGCAGTGCTGGGCCAGCCCGAGCAGACAGCCTTACGCGATTGCTGGCTCCAGGCCTCCCAGCCCAGCTTGTAGCTCCCCCCAGAGTGGCGGGATTGATTGGCTGCAGCCAGAATGGGCACCAGTCTCCCTGGCTTGGACAGAAACGGGGCCATCTGTTACACCTCTAGTTAAAAGTACATAAAGTTGAGCATTTGTGCGCTGACAATACCACCCCTGACACCCTCCACGCGGCACAGCGCTCCGGCTCCTTGGCAGGCTTGCGCTCCTCGACAGGCCGGCACAGTAACGCCTACACGCTGGCTGAGTTGGCACCACCGCAGGCACCATGGCTCCACCCCCCAACTCCCACCCCAGCAACCTAGTCCAGCTGGGTCCAGCCTAGAAGCCTGGATCCCACCTGTATCAGAGGGTGGAGGGAAGCATAGAGGATGGGTAGGAGGATGAATGTTGGTCTAAAACTCTTGCCCCAGCTTAAGGCTGCAGATGATGCCAGACTTCAGGTTCTGATCTGGGGGGACCTAGAACAGCTGATCATGCTAGTCCTGGGGTTCAAGTCTAAGGTGGGCTTGTGTCTGGCCTTAGGTTTCCTGAAGAGTCCATCTTGTTCATGCACCTTACGTTTGGAGTCCCTGCGGTGGCATCTTACACAAACCAAAAGGACAGCTTTGGACAAGGCTGGATTCTGGACTTTGGCTTTGGAGTATGAGTTTTAGATTCTGATTTCTGGGCTCTGGGATGTGGACCTTAGTTTATGAACCCAAATTTGGTTTCTGAGACCAAATTTCTGGTCTCAGCTCGGACCTAGACATCCAAGGCATTCCACAAATGTCTTTTCCCACTTATCTTCCTCTGCTGCTCTAGGCAGGCCAGCCTACCTGTCTTCCAAAACTGTTGTGAGCAGTCCTGCCTGTCTCTTTGCTCTTTCTGTCCCCTCTCACTCCAACCAGGAATACTCCATTTCTTCCCCCCAACCTCTTAATCTTTCCCATCCTTTAAAGCCTACCTCTAATCCCAGCTCTGCTGAGCAGACTTCTCTGGCTACAAGACTCCCCACTGCTCTGATCTCCCAGAGTCCCCTCCCCTCCCTGAATGGTTTATCATGAGTATGTCCAGTATGAGATTTGAGCTCCTTCTGTGCAGGTGGAAACTGAGTTGGCCCTTGTCTTACCCACAGACTAGAATAGAGCTGGGAGCACACTGTGAGAAGTGGCTCTATAAGTGCCAAACTGAACTCAGCTCAGCTGTGGGGGAAAGGAAACTGTGACTGCAGAAGTGGTACTGGCTTTCCCAATGGCCACCCTAATGGCTCTGCTGGTCACAGCCTAGATAGCAGATGGCTAGGTAGACAGACAGCCTTTGAGTACTCATGTGTTTGTTTAATACATGTTTATTAGACATGTGCTATGTGCTTAGTCTTGTGCGGGGCATGGAAGAGCGGAGGAAATAGTAAAAACATGAAATTAGACACAGTCCCTGCCCTCAAAGAGCTTACCCATGAGCAAAGGCCATAAAATGAGTCCAAATAATAATTATAATGCAATGAACCAGCCAAAATCAACAGAAATGCCCTTTGTTTTATGCAACAATAGACTATCAGAGCTGGAAAAGACCCAGAAGGCCAGAGACTAATATCCCATCTTTGGCCAAAACACATTTATATACATTACATGACATACGTAGGTAAAGCTCTTACTTGGCATTAAGTAAGTTTTAATAAAATGATGAAGATGAAGATGATGGCAACTAAATTGTGATTAGCCCTCTTGGCAGGGTCTAAGCATACTCCACCTGTTGGGGGAGCTCACTCTCATACAAGACAGCTCCTCTCATTGTTTACATTCTACCCTTCAAAAAGCCATTCACGAGGATGAGCTGAAACTATCCTCTCTATCCCTGATTGGCAACTGTGCTGATTCCATACCTAGGACTCCACAGCAGAGCTGGGACTAGGGTGAGGCAAGTGAGATAGATGCCTAAGCACAAAATTTAAGGGGTCACACGCAACACAGAGAGAAAGCACCTGTTTAAATTGTGTGCTCTAGGCACTTCACTTGCATCATTCTTGTTCCAGCCCTACCACACAGCAAGTCTGTACCCTCCTCCGCCAGCCAGCCCCAGGTGAGAGCTGTCAGATTGCTCAAGTACCCTTAGCCTGCAAAGGAGCTCCCACCAGCAGCCTGCAGGATATGCGGTGATCTGATACAGCTCCCAAGGATGGAGTGATGGAGGCAGAGGAAGACTGAGAATTATGGGAGGATATATTAGTCCTATCTAGGGGGACTTAGCTGCCCACCCCAATCCTCCTGCATGACACTTCCTCCTGGACTGGCAGACTTGCCCCTGACTCTCCCCTACAGCAGTGGTACAAGGGCCTAAGTAAGGCCAATACGCCCAAATCAGAGCCCTAAGAGAACCCAGAAAGTGGGCTCTAGAGGACATTGGGCAGTGGGCCTAGACATGGAAAGTCACGTGACTCTCCTTATGGGCATCCCCAGGTAGGGGTGTGTGTGTGTGCACACAAGTATGTAGAAAGCAGAATACAAAGTTTATAGGCCATGGAAAACCTGGAGGATAGGGATGGCAGGGCCGTATTGAGGGCAAAGGTAGGGGGCAGGAGGGCTGGGGGAGGGAGGGAAGCAAAGTCTGAAGACACTGTGATCTATTGTGCTACTTCCCCGCTGAGTCACCTCAAACAATCCACTTGATCTCTCTGAGGCTCAATCTGTTAACTGTAAATTAGACAGCAGACTGTTTGCCTACCTACAGGGAGGACCATGGGAGGGCCTACTGTGACAGGCCAAGATCCTTATAAAGTTTGGTCCCATTCATTGGTTAGGGTGAGGCCCAGGCATGCTGAAACTTTCTGGGCTCTGCTCAAACTGTAGCTGCACCCTGCTCCCCAGTCTAGGCTTGAGTCCAGCTTGGAGGTCTATGTTATCTAGAACCATTTTCGTGGCCTCCTTGTTTCTACCCCTCATCCATTCTCCCCCCTCCCCCCCACCACAAATCCTTGTTTTTTTTCTTTCCTGTTTACAAAGCCTTGTCCACCCCCAAGGTCTCTTCAGCGCCCCAAGAAAGCCCCGAGAAGAAAGAGTCTAGAAAATTCTTCTTCCCATGTTCGCAGACACAAACCCAGACCCATAGCGGGTTAGAAGCACAGGGCAAAGAGGGGCAAAGGGGACTCGAATTCAGCTCTTCACTGCCCCTCCTCCCAGGCTGAGGCGGGAGCCTCGCTGAGACCGCTAGGATGGGCGCGTGGCGCAGTGGGCCGAGGCGCGACAGCCAGGGCTTGCGCTTTCCTCCGCCCGCCAGCAGCAGGCGCTGTGGTGGAAGAGCCCTCAGTACCCGAGCATTAACTTAAGAATAGCTCACACTAATATCCCTGGCTGTGTGGAAACAGCGTTTTATTAAATGCTTCACACAGATTTGGTATAATAAAGATGAATATATTATATCCTTTGCCTCCCCCAGAGTGAGACAATAATAAGAGAGGAAAAAAAACCAATAAAGTGAAACATAAATACAATGTAATGGGACTTGTGTCGAGGGACGCGTGGCCTATCGGGGCTGCCACGGTGCGACTTTGCGGCGGGAGCCAGGGATGGGGTCGCCGGGGAGCCAGATTACAGCCCCTCCCAGCCGGGCCAGGGGATCCCAGCACAGGCACCGGCTCCCAGCCTGCCCCAGCTCCATGCCCCCACAGCCAGTCCCTCCTCTGCAGCTAGGAGGACTCTATTCGGGCACGTCTAGAGAGGGTAAAAGGGGGCGGGGAGGGGCAGGGCTGTGCGCATTCTCCCCCTCGGTACAGGACTGCCGGGGACGTAGGCCCCACAGGCCTTGACAGACTCAGGCCTGGATGCACAGAATCAAAGAAGGGAAAACCGAGGAGTGATGGCTTTTATGTTAGGGAAAGTTGCCCTCCCTGTCCAGCCCCAGAGGCTCTCCCAAAACGCGCCAGAACTTCCTCATTAGGATCTTATTTCCATCCTTCTCTGGGAGACGCCAAAATCGTTTACCTGAAAATAAGAATTTCAAAGCTTTCCCAGCACGGAAAAAAAGGGAACCCTAGGAGGTTCAGCCCCACGACTGCCGGCTTAGGGCGAGGCGGGCCAGCAAGGGCTCCAATCACCAATCCGGAGCGAGACTGCGTGGTTTAAACTCAAGAGCGCTTCGGAGCCGGATCTGGGTTCAAACTCCACCTGTGGCGCTGACAAGAGCGACGCGATCGTAACCCGTTTCCTCTTAGGTACAAAGGAGACCTGGTCAGGACTGGAGAGGTTTCTAACACCTGGCACCTCGTCAGCTGTAAAGAAAAGAAAAAGAAAAAGCAGCTACCAGCTGCTCCCCGAAAGATTCGTTAATATTTCAGGCCTACAATTCCCGTGAACCTCGCTTCCTCCTTAGACTCCAAAGCAGGCAACCCCTCTACCCAAATGAACGAAAAGGCTTCGTCTCCCATCACTCTCCCTAAATCTTCGGACTTTTACCCTGTCAAGGCTCAGAAAGATGAAGAGACTCACCCAAGATCATACAGCCCACCTGTGGCGAGGACATCTGAGGTCAACATGCCATCAACCCATCATTCTACCTCCTCGAAGACACCCGAGACGCCCTGCTGTGAAAGCTGTTAGAAATTTGGCCGCGAACCCAGAGCCCCGCCTGAGGCCTCACGAGGGGCAGAGGAAGCCCAGGCCTCCCCAGGGACCAGCGGCTGCCGCAGACCGCACTTAGGAAACGAAGGAAAACGAGTGAGAAAGAATGTATAGAAACGGAGGGAAGAGGAGGAGGCAGCGGCAAAGGAGGACGATTCTTGGGGTGGCGTGGGGAGGGCAGCGTTGTGGAGGACCACACAAGCCGCCTTCGGTGCGGGTCTGGTATGGCTGCCGGGGGCACTGACGAAGGCCAGGCTGTGGTCCCTGTCCGTGAGGGGAGGGCCAGCGGGGTCAGCGCGATGGTCTTCACCGAGGTTCACTGCATAGGAGCAGCGAGGCTGCCTGCGGCAAGGCGCAGGTTGCTGACGAGAGGGCGGTGTCGACCTAATGGGTGTGGGGAAGAGCTGAAGGAAATACGCAGCAGTGGATGTGAGATGGGACGAGGGCAATCTCTCAAGATCAAAAACCCAGGGACTAGTGAGAAGCGAAAGGGAGCCGGTTCCGCGGGAACGAAATTAAGGCTGCGGTCGTTATGCACTTAAGCCTCCCTCCCAGGACCAGCTGCTTGGGGTTCCGTTCTGCGCCTTGGCAAGAGCAGGGCCAGGGCGACACCAGCGGCTGGCAAGGCCATAACTGGATCCGCGGGTGCGGGACATGCGGAGGCAGGGGCCAGAGAACTTGGAGGTCCGGAGTGGGTGGAAGGTCCTGTGACTTTCCCGAAGTTTCACTTCGATAGAGCAAGGCAAAGCCAGGCCCAGATGAAGCAGCCCCGAGGCATCCCGACTCTGAGCACAGACCTGAGCCTGCCTTCTCCTCTTTCGCCCAGAGCCACGCCGCCCGCATTCTCTGTGCGGTTGGGCACTGGGGCAGTTGGTTCCCGCGTTCCTCAGTCTGGCCTTGGTCCCATCGCCAGTCTTCTCTTGCGGGGTGGGGGGGGGGGTAGGGGGTCTTGAGAGCAGCTTAGCTGGGACAGCATTGCCAAGCAGGCGGCCCTCTGACCAACGGGACCGACTGGACCGAAAGGATCGGGGCCAGGGAGTCCCGTGGGACTTGACCTGGGCAGAAACCAGGATAGGAGCCGGCAGGGGGGTCTTCTATCCTGGCTCCCCCCTTCAAGCGTGGTAGTGCCCCCTCTCTTCAGCGGGAATGAGTGGGGCGGCAGAGGCGGCGCAGCGCTAATGCAATGAGTCCCCGCATGCTTGCTGAATTATTCACGTGCAGTTTATTATGAGAAGCCTGACTCAGGCCTTTCCCGCACCCGCCTTGCGGGGCTGGCCTGCTCCTCCGCGGTCTCCCTCCCGTCTCCTCCCTTTGGTTCCTCCTCCAATCCACCCGGTCGACACCCCCGCCCCGTATCTGCCTCGCCTGCAGTCTGGGGCCCTTCCACAGGCAGGGGGACCTCTATGAAATGGATGGCGCTGAACAACATTAGCGATTTTGCTCAGACCCAGGAATCTCTGAGCAAACTAGGTTAGTAAGAGAGAGGGGGTCAGGTGTTGGAGCTTCTGAGGGCAGCGAGGAGCCTGGAATCTTCATTGTAGGCCCAGGAGGGTCAAGGACTGGGGATGTAGCCTCACCCCAAATCCCCCAACCCTGCAGCCCCAGGAGCCCACCAGCACCTACCCCGTGCTGCAGACCTGATGGGAGGTGCACAAGGGATCAAAGATTTCACCCTCACCCCAGCAGCTTGCTGCCCAGGAGAGAGAAGGAGGACATACGGGGGCACTCTGGCTCCCTCTTGGCTGGCACTTCTGGCCTCCTGCTTGGCTGTCCCCCCTTGCCTGGAGAGCAGTCCTCATTTCTGTACCTACCCAATGCTCCTAGTTTTTCAAGGCTCAACTCAAATGCCACCTCCACTGGGATAGAACCAGACCCCCCAACACTTATCTTTACCCTCTTCACAGTTCCCTGGGCTACTAGGGTGGGGGTGTCTGTTTCTTGTCATTCCTGACTGCTCATTACTCTCCATCTTCTGTCTGTTCTTCCTCTCTGCTTCTGGACCCAAAACATGATTGAGACTCAATCCTGTTTTTAAAAAAAGAGCAAGACAATGAACGAATTTCATTCCTGAGTTAGACTATACCACAGCTGGGTCCAGAACCCAGGAAGCCTCTGCCTCCCCCCCCCCCAACCATGGCCAAAAAGCATTAAAGAATGAGGCTTCTGTGCCCCTCTGTGTGTGCTGGAGCAGCAGCAGTGCCTCACACATCTGCATGCAGCTGGCAAAACAATGCATCTACCCTTCCCTCACACCCCTGGTCCTCTTTCTGGGGCACAAACTGTGGTCCCTGACTCTCTCTTTTGTCTCTTTTTATTTAGTTCGTTAATTCATTTAACAAATTCATGAGGAGGCTTTGGTATATGACAGGCTGGCATAGGTCATGGAAAGGTGATTCAGGTCCCTTTCTCCCCAAGTTCACAGCCAGGTGGACCGAGAGGTAGAAGGGCAGACAGACAAACCAGCACGTCCCTAACAATCAGACATAACACCAAGGAGGTATGTGCGAAGGAGCAGAGAGGAACTGAACAGGGCAGGGAAGGTTTCCCCAAATGAGTAGAGCACTTAAAACAGACCAAGCAGTGCCAGAAAGGGAATTGATAGAAACCCTTCCTGCCTCAGGATGAAGGGAGCAAAGGCTTGGGACCAAAGAGAGAGGGCTGTTCTAGAGACTGTGGGTACGGTCACCTGAGCATTGAGCACCTCCTGGGAACTGCCTTATTCCCTCTACCTGTCTCTATCACTCAGTGGTCTGTCTATGTCCCCCATACTTTCAAAGGACAGTCAACCCCCCTATGCAGGGCTGAAGTGCCTGGAAGAGGTTGGTCTTTGTGGTGGGGCCACCCTGTTACTAGGCTTTAAAGGAGTTCCATTCACAAAAGAAGTGCAGTGGGAGAAGCAGGATGGGGTGGTCTCCAAAGGAGTGCCCCTGGTGATAGACACTGCCCCCCCTCTCTTTGCCAGATGAGGTCCTGAGAGCTGGGCCTGGCCAGAGACAGCAGGGCAGGTCCAGAAGCAGTCTTGGAGCCCAGTCTGAATTTTGGAGCAACTGTTTCCATACTCCCCAGGCTTTTGAGAAGAGCAGTTCCCTTCCCTTATCCCCCCCCTTCTTGGCCTGCTTCTGACCTTAACCTTTTCTGGATCTCCAACCCCTTTTGAGATTCCAATAGGTTATATAATATTGCCCCTGGAAAAATGTGCCTACTAACATACATAACTTCACACACAATTTCCAGGATCTGCAGAGGTCCTGAAGCCCATTCAGAGAGCCCTTGGGGGCTTCTGGTTAAGAACCTCCTGGTTCTGGGATTAAGACTTAAGTCAGAAGAAAAATAATCTTCAAATCCTAATGACTCCAAAAAAGACTGTGTGACTTTGGGTGGGTTACTTAACTTCTCTGAGCTTCATATTTCTTATACGTAAAATTGAGGTAGTAGCAGTAGCTACCTCACAGGGTTGTAGTATATGAAATGAATAAAACTCTTAGCCTGAAGTCAAGCATACTCAGTAAGGGCTTATTGTGTTTATTGTCATGGTTATTGTTGTTGTTACTGCAGATGGTGGCCTAGGGCAGAATATAAAAACCAAGTGGGCAGTCCCAGTTCAGCCAGGGTGGCAGGAGGTAATCTATCGGAGTCTACTTCTATAGAAGAAACACTTTCTGAATTCCACAAGGGGAGTCAGAGTAGCAAGTGCCTGGGGGACAAAAATGATCCCAATGGGTGGTCAAGTTAACTCATTTCCAGCAGTGTCAGAACCTTTTTCTGAGGGAAGCTCTGGCCTGAGGGCCAACACTGGTGTATGCAAATAATCTGAAAACGAAAGGGACTACCAAAACAATCTGGATTAAAGCCTGCGGAGCTTTTGGGGGTTGACTTGAATTACTCTCTTATTCTAAAGAATAACTCATTTTGTTTGGGTGTACAGGGTCTCCTTATCCTGGCAATTCATGCAGTGTTCTTTCCTTCCTCTTTGTCTGGGGGAGAAAGCAGACTTGGCAGAATAATCCTGTCCCCTTCTACTGGAAATGGAATAAGGCTGGACCCTGGTAGTACAGGCAGCAAGCACAAATTCAGAAGTTAAGATATTGTATAGACCAGGCTCTGTAGACAGGCATTCTCCCTGTGGAGCAGACTCAAAGAGCAAGTTACTTCCAACCCCAGGGGAGATGATACTGGCTCAGCTGACTGGGGATTGGGGACCCCACAATGCCTTCCCAACCCAGGAAGGGGCAGGGATTGGGCACAAGATCCTCAGGAGCAACTGGCAGGGTTCCTTTCCACCAACCTCCATCCCACTGCACTTGAGTTACTCCTCCCTCCAATTTTCACAATCTCCAAAACTCTCTGAGAGAGAACAGTCAAGGCCCAAGGCTTTCCCCTCCACAATACACAATCGTTTGTACTTCAGTTGCTGGATAAAAAACTCATTCAAACAATACAAGAAGGGTGCCAGGTATTTGCCTGGCCTGTGAGTGTGGATGGAATCTTCAGATCAGGGTCCTTGCCCTCAAGACCTCCCAGTTTGCCTGGCGGGAGGAGAGAGTGTGACCAAAAAGCCAAACACCGCTCCTTGCTTTGCTGGAGGGGACTGGCAGCAGTGCATTTGGGCTCCCAGGAATTCTGAAGATCCCAGCCACCCACATACTGGGGTCTGGAGTAGGGAGAAACTGTGGAGTACAGAAAAGGTCCATGTGGGGAATCTTTGAAGATGGCCTGGATGAGGTGATGGAGAAATGGGGCCCTAAACAACAAAACGGTGCATGTCACCACCAAGTGTCTGGAAATTCAACAAATTAGGCCCCAAAAAACAAAGCCTTGGGGTTGAGCTGCAGGTACTGCTGGCCAAGAAGGGAAAAAGAGGTTCGGCAATAGTAGGTGGAAGAGGCAATATAGTGGATGATTGTGGAATGTCTTGCCCACTTTGAGATGATGTGGCTGTGACTAAAGATGATGTGACTAAAGGTCCTAGGGAAACAGGGCCCCACTGGAGGAATTCTATGGTCCTGCCCCTCTGTACCCCAATTGCATTCCTCATCTTCCTGGCAATCTCATAGTAACCCTAAACTTTGCTGGCCCTGAGAGATTAGGAGATGGGCAACAGCAAAGTTCTCCTTAAGATCCTGTCCTTCAGGCCAATATCAGGTATGAAAACAACAACGGACAGGAGGATGGGCATGAGGAATGGTAGGACGCCCCTCCCAGGACAGTGACCCAAAAGTCCCCATTCCCTATCTGGAGAGGCCTCCTCTGCCAGCATGGAGGTGTAGCTTGCCTAGGTTCCAGGTCAGGGCTTTGAGAGTTATAGCAGGAAAGGGCTGGATTTTAAGAGCAGGAAATGAGAAGAGAGGGCACATCCCTATCGGTCCCATAGCTTCCAAGCCAGCAAGATCCCACTCCCTGGTGCCTTCTCCCTCACGTCCTTCTCCATCATCTCTCGACTCCGACTCCACAATTGCTAGGCCTAGCATCCATCACCTTGTGGCTCCCAGAGCAGCACTGATACATTAGAGACAGGCCTGCCTTAGGGATAGTTCTGCAGCTCTGGGGGAACTGAGAATAGCATTCTCACGATTCCTGCCCCTGAGCACTTGTCCTCCCTGCAAAATGCAGGACAAAGGTGGGGAGGAGAGTAAGTAGCTCTTCCCAACACTCCATGCAAGCCTGGATCAGGCACTGGGGTCCCAAACGAGAATCCTTTATTCTTACACTGTCCCTCTTACTTTGGACAGCTGCAAGCCATGTTCTGAACAAATAACTAAAAACGAGATAGAGCAACCATTCTGTGATGCACCGAGATCCCTGTGCTGGAGGCATCCAGGGAGAGAACTGTCCCCTGCCCCACAGCCCAGCTTACCTTGCTCCCTCTCTAGGGCAGGTATGGGGGTGGGGGCAAGAAGCCCAAGATGTACTATTTTTTCCATCCTAACCTCTGGACTGGGCCCCGATCCTCGGCACTGTCCTCTCTTGGCCCTTCTCTAGATCAGGCAGGGCTGCCGGATGGCACTGCCTGCCCAGGAGTTTACAAACAAAGCCAGGGAAAGGGCTGGGGCTGTGTGGAGAAGGAAACAGTTTTTCCTCCCTTGGTTCTAATCTCCTTTTCTCTCCTTCTTTCTCCGGGGGCAGAAATAGAAATTTAAGGTGGTGAAGCCAGTGGCTCCACACAAACCCGATGAGAGAAGCAAGAAAGAAAAGAACCTAGGGGCACAGCCCCCTTGGGAGCCTCAGGGAAATGAAAGACATAGTATATAAATAAGGGTTCAAACACGCCTAAATACTCACAGGTTCACATCTGTTTACACAAATATACACATGAAGAACCACACACAAATATACATATTCAAAAACATAAACACATTCAAATACCGACGCACACAAATGCTTGCCTGATATACAGAGTCCCGCCGCAGAGTTACCAGCCCCTAGTTTGACTCGAACCCAGCCTCTCTGCGGGTTCCTAAGAGCGCAGCCCCAGCTACCCCCGGCCCCCTCCCGGCCCCCGCCCCGCATCCGGAACAGCTGGAGTTGGTACACTCAACCCCAGCGTTGGGCTGGGCGGGGCCGGCAGCGGGGCACCCGCCGGGGCGGCAAAGCGCAGCGGGGAGGCCCTGAGCCGACCCGTTAGCCCCGGCCCCCAGCCCGGCTGCCGGTGGGACGCCGGTCACCAGGCGGGCGGTGGCCCCAGCCAGCCTCTAGAGCCTCAGCCTGGGGTAAGTGTGCAAGGTTGCTGGAGGAATTAAGGCTGTTCCTTTGGGCTCAGGCCGGGGCGGGGGGAGAGTTGCCTAGAGCCACCACCAACTCCCCCTCTGCCTCTTGTCTAGTGAAGGCTGAGTGCTATGACTGGCCCCCCCCCCAACCGCTGGGGTCCCCCACCCCTATGTCCCGTGTTGCCTCAACCAGGGCTGTAGAGCCCATTCAGATATCTTAATTCCCTCTTCCCAGGCGCGTGGCCCGAGGCCGCGGGTGAGAGGCGAGAGAGTCTAGGGGTAGGGGCGCTGGGTCCGTGATCACAGCTCGGCAAAGTCCGCAATAGGCGGTGGCGGAACCCATCCAAGCTTCTGGTCTTACCTGGCCCGCGCGGTGGCCGCGTACCTCCCCGGCTGGGCTCTCGCCGCCCTTATAGGGCGTCAAATCCCGGGTCGGAGAGCCTGAGACCTCCGGGCCAGCGCTGCCATCTCAGCCGGGCCGGTGGGAGGTGGGTGTGCGGGGAGCGCGGCTCTCAGTTTGGGGTGGGGGCGGCGGCTTCTCAGTTGTCGAAGGTTCGGGTGCAATAAAAGCTCCGCTAATGTAATTTACAAACAAACAGCTCGGGCCCGAGCGCGGCACAGCGCCCGGACTGACAGGCGCATTAGGCAGGCTAATTCCAGCCGGCTCCTCCTACCCCCGGCCCGCTAATTAATGAGCTTCCCAACTTAGAGCCGCTTGTATTGGACAGACAGAGAGTGAAAGAGAGGGCGAGGGAGAGGGAGAGAAGGAGACGGGGGAGCAGAAGAGAGAAGATAGAAAGAGGTAGGGAGGGAGGGAGCGAGGGAGGGAGAGAACAGGCGGAGAGAGAACAGAGAAAGAAGAGAGAGGAGAAAGACAGAGAAAGGAGAGAGAGAGAGAGAGAGAGAGAGAGAGAGAGAGAGAGAGAGAGAGAGAGAGAGAAAGTGCCGCTGCAGATAATTGATTACTCCTCGATCAAGGCTAACTTGTTAGCAATAGTCAATTGCCCCATCTCTCCGCCTCCCCTCGTAGTACGGGATCGGCGCCCTCGCCTCGGCTCTTCCAACTGCCGTCGCCAGGACCCGGGGCCAGGAGCCGCCGCGGAGCCACCTGACACCTTTAAATAGCACCGGGGCTGGCGAAACTGGAGCCCCGCGCGGCGCGCCCCGGCTCGGGCCCCGGATTGCTGGAAGCCCCGGCGGCGGGAGCGCCCGCGTCAGCGCCCTCCTCCCGGAGCCCGTGCGGCTGTGCTTGCCTCTGCCGCTGCGCTAATCGGCTCCGCGCCCGGCCGGCGCTCCGCCCGCGCCCTGCGGAGCGCGGCCTCCTTCCCACCCTCCGCTGCCGCCCGCCCAGGCCGCCCGGCGCCCGAGCTGCCCGCGGGCTGGGTCCCCGCGGCCCGAGCCGCCCCGGCCCGGCCCCCAAACGAGGCCGAGATGACTTCCAAGGAGGACGGCAAGGCGGCGCCGGGGGAGGAGCGGCGGCGCAGCCCGCTGGACCACCTGCCGCCGCCCGCCAACTCCAACAAGCCGCTGACGCCGTTCAGCATCGAGGACATCCTCAACAAGCCGTCTGTGAGAAGAAGTTACTCGCTGTGCGGGGCGGCGCACCTGCTGGCGGCCGCCGACAAGCACGCGCCGGGCGGCTTGCCCCTGGCGGGCCGCGCGCTGCTCTCGCAGACCTCGCCACTGTGTGCGCTGGAGGAGCTCGCCAGCAAGACCTTTAAGGGGCTGGAGGTCAGCGTCCTGCAGGCAGCCGAAGGTAGGGTCCCCCTGCACCCAGCCCCCAGAGCCCTGCTTCCGGTGCCCAACGCGCTTGGTCGTACCCTGTGCCTCTGCTCGCTTTCTCCTGCGCCGGCAGTCAGGGCCCTCCAGCTCAAGCCGCTGCCGCTGGGAGTGGAGATGGGTGGGACAGGACCCAAACCCTCTTTCCTGGGGACCTTTGGATAGGCCAGAGTGACTGGGGAGGGGTGGCAGGAACCCAAGCTCTCTGCCTTCTGCCTGTCTTGTCTGGCTGCCTTCCGTTCCCAGTGGCCTGGCCACTCTTAGCTCTGTTCCTGGGGTGGGAAATGGAGAGTCCTTTGCTAAGAACTTTTGGGTAAGGGTAAGAGTTGGGGTGGTTGGGAAGAGGTGGAATACTAACACTGACATCTTAGTCAGGGTGTCCCTGACTGGCTCTCTCTTCCTCCAGCAATCTCGAATTTTTCAAAACAGCTCTTATGGGGATGGGATGGCAGAAACCAAAACAATTTTTCCTAGGGACTTCTGGTAGACCAGAGACTGAGGAAGGCGAGTTGCTATAACTAAGGCTTGCCTTAGCCGGGCAAGCCAGATCAAATCTGAGGAGGGAACAGCGGCGGGCTGCAGGCTGCGTGGGCCTGGGTGGCATGAGCAGGAGCCGGGGTAGTCTCTTCTCCCCTGGTGCAAGCCTCTACTATGGTTTCCTCGCAGGCCGAGATGGGATGACCATCTTCGGGCAGCGGCAGACCCCCAAGAAGAGGCGAAAGTCGCGCACGGCCTTCACCAACCACCAGATCTACGAGTTGGAGAAGCGCTTCCTCTACCAGAAGTACCTGTCCCCTGCCGATCGCGACCAAATCGCACAGCAGCTGGGCCTCACCAATGCTCAGGTCATCACCTGGTTTCAGAATCGGCGAGCCAAGCTCAAGCGGGACCTGGAGGAGATGAAGGCCGATGTAGAGTCCGCCAAGAAACTGGGCCCCAGCGGGCAGATGGACATCGTGGCACTGGCCGAACTGGAGCAGAACTCGGAGGCCGCGGGCGGCGGCGGCTGCGGCAGGGCCAAGTCGAGGCCTGGCTCTCCGGCACTCCCCCCAGGCGCCCCGCAGGCCCCGGGCGCCGGGCCCCTGCAGCTCTCACCCGCCTCCCCACTCACGGACCAGCCAGCCAGCAGCCAGGACTGCTCGGAGGATGAGGAAGACGAAGAGATCGACGTGGACGATTGAGCGGCGCCTGGGATCTTCCGCCGCCCAGGGTTCCTGGAGTCCATAGGCCCGCCACCTCCCGGACCGGACCGCCGAGGGGAACTGGGACCTCCTCTGCAACTCCCGCCTTCTCCCCTGTCCCTGGCCCGGACTCGGCTCCCAGCAGCCGCCTCTTCCCTCTCGAAGCAATAAACCTGGGCTGGCCGGCCGGCCGACAGCTGCGCGCGGCCTCTGCCGCCCCGGGAGCCCGTGCCGTGCAGTTCTGTAGGGCTTCTGTATAAATATTTAAACCTATATAGCGGGTTCTTCCCACCGCAGGCTGACTTTTTTTTTTTTTAATCTCGGAGATTTTCCTGTTTTCAAAGCTCTTAGGCTTCCGGGTTTGCTGAGGGCGAGGCAGAATCTAGGGTAACTGAACACTGAATCTCGCGGTCTGAAGGAGGGGGCCGCCCCTACTGTTTTGATTTTACTCTGCATGTGGCGAATGCACCGGCCCTCTCCCTCCTCACCTCCCTAGGCCTATTGCAGTTGACTTCTTTTATTTCCTTCTGCCTTTTTTTTCCCCCCGCGTGGGAAGGGGCTAAGGTGGGCAGCTGGGTCCTGACTTGTAAGTTCCAAATCGATCTTTTTTTCCCCCTTCGCGAAAGAAGTCTGTTTTCGATAGCATTTCTGCCTCCCAGTGCTCACTAACGCTATTTTTAAGGTATCTCCCCACCTTCTCTCGGTTTCCTTGGACTAACTGCTGGGGTCCCAGCCTTAGAGACAAAGCAGGGGGGACTCCAACCAACCAACCAACCAACCAACGAAAAAGGAACCCAAAGCCCTAGAATTATTTTTTACTCTTTTTAGAATTTTTTTGCATGTGACAGAGACTGAGAGGAGGCCAACCTAAACCCTCACCCCACCTCCTCCACAGCTCTGGGTCTGTCTTGCAGTCTCCAACGCCCTGCTCCTAGCTCGACCTGGCCAGACAAGTGTGGCCAAATGAGGGTGAGTCCCGCGTGCCCCTTTCCTGCTCCTGCCCTGCCTTCTCGTCCCCGGACTGTACCCAAGGCCTCTTTCTCCGATAAATAAAGTCTTTGCCATTTTACTAGAAGCGGCGGTGACCGTGTCTGATTGAGAGGGCCCTATTCAGGGAAGCCGCAGCAGACTCGGTGTCTCCCCACTGCTTGTCGCCGGCTGCCCGGGCCTTAGAGATTTGGAGGAGTTTCAGGGCAGGCGTGAGAATGAGGGGTGAGAGGAAGTAGGAGGAGGAGGCGCTTCTCGCCCACAAACGCGCGGCGGCCTCCAAATGGGGTTGGGGTAGGGAGAGAAGCGGTCTTCGCCAGGTCCGGGTAAAAAGTGAGGCGTGCACTGCTGAGCGCAAATGATTGCGTACGTTGGGGACGCCACGAGCGAAAAATTAATTTGTGTGGGGCAAAGGGTGGAGAGGGACTCGCCCTACGTTTGGTGCATCCCACCCGGGACCCAAGGACATTCTTCCTGCGCTCCCTGGTACCGGGCTAAGCCTCTCGTGTACGGCAGGTATAGGTCAGCCCGACAGCGGGGTGGAGGCTAAGGGCTCCCGAGTTTCGGTTCCGCAGAAGGGCCTCACCCTTGCGGGAGGGATCAAAATGGGGCCGAAGGCACCAAGGACAGGCTGAATTGCGCACACGGACACAGGGAGATGTGAGCCCGGACCGTTTGAGAGCTGGGATGAATACTTGGTGATATTCACAAATTCTGGGCCCCTAACTGGGCTGGGGGCAGAGACATCAATCTCCCAAGGACTCTCTGGGGTTCCTGCACCACGAGGGGGCTGGGGCAAAGGACGTAGGCTGCTTTCACTTTTCCGAACTGAGCGGGTTTCTCTCTGGGCTTTTGTTGTCGCTGGGCTGGCGAGTGGCTGCTGTCACCAGAGGAGGGTCCCGCCTCCAGGCCGCTCAGCCCTCTTTTCTCCGCAAAATTGATGTGAGAAATGTGCATCTGGTCTTGGGCAGGCGATGGGGCCCCAGGGCCTGAGTCGGGAACGTGGGTGTCCGGGAGGAAACTAAGAGACAGAGGATAGAAAAACTGAAAAAGAAGGAGCACAGAAAGACATTCCAAAAGCGCAGCGAGAAAGTGGATCGTCACAGACAGTGGGGAGAAAGAAAGAGGGGGGGAGAGAGAGAGAGAGAGAGAGAGAGAGAGAGAGAGAGAGAGAGAGAGAGAGAGAGAGAGAGAATGGGAAGAGGGGAGAGAAGAGAGAGGAGAGAACGAAAGAAGGAAAGAGACGGCCAGGCAGCCGGGCCGGCGTGCGGCCGGTTCCTCTCGGGCGACATAAATCGCCCTCTCTCAGGATGGATGGGTCTGTAATTCGGAGCGCGGACCATGAAGGCCGGGACGAATGGACCTGGGCGGCCGCTGACAGGCGACAATAGCCGGGCCCAGCCCCCCGTGGCTCCGGGTGCGGGCGCGGCCGCGGCCCTCCGCAGCCCTGAGCGCGCCGGCGCTGGCGACCATATGGTTTTTGAATTTTCTTCACAATTTGTAGACAATTTGATGGATTAGGTCCCCGCGCGCGCCTCCCCGGCACAAAGGCGGCGCAGGGACCGCGGCGCGGCGGTCACCCGGGCATCTGCGCCCGCCGTGCGCACCCCCTTACTGGCCCCCGCCCCGCGCCCAGAGCCCCGGGCCGCCGGCCCAACACGCCCATGAATCCCAATGAAGCGGCCCTGGCACCTCCGGCCGCTCCCTGCTTCGCGGCCCCCGGCCCCGGCCCTGCTGGGTCCCTTTTGGGCTGGGGGCGGCGGCCCTGGGGCTGAGCCCACCGGAGCTGCGGCGCCCGCGGGGCGCGCGGCTAAGCAGGCGCATCGGGGCTGAGGAGAAACGGGGCCATTTATCCGCCCGTCTAGTTAAAGCGGGTTATTTGTTTGCTTCTCTGGCCTCCCCTCCCCTCCCCTCCCCCTTCCCTCCTCCCCCTCCTTCCCCTTCTGCCTTTTATTTCTTTTGTCTCTAAATGGATTTAATGAGCCTGAAAAACATGACAATTGAATATAACCAAGAAATAAAAAATAACGAGGGAGAAAGGAAGGAGGAAAAGAAAGAAGGAAGGGGAAGGATTAATAAAATAAAGGGAAAGATCCATTCAATGTAGCAAATGTTTATGGTGCGTCTTTTTGGCTCCAGGCCGCTCTAGGGGTGGGGAAATGGAAACGAATCCGATCCAGTTCCTGCCCTCAAGGAGCTCCCAGTCTAGTAGAAGAGACCCACCGCATACCCGGAGCTAACAGGGGACCTGGGTCCAGGGGCAAGGAAAGCGCATTTGCTGAACTCGGAGAGACAGCTTCGGGCTCCGAGAGGTGGGGGCTTCACGGAGGAGGTGGCCTTGGACCCAGGCCTTGAAAGACAAAAAGGGATTCGTTGTTCTTATAGGCCATAAAAAGGGAAGGTCTAATGAAGGAAGGACAAGACCGTCGTTGGAGGGAAGGGGAGAGACGCACATGCAGAAGCCCGGGGCTGTGCCGGGAGCCGGGAGGCCGGGGGAGAGCGCGCCGCGGGCTAGATCCCACGCACTTTGGAGAGCGGACTCGAGCCCGCAGTCTCCTAGGCTCTGCTGGATTCCATGCCTGCGCCAGGCCGCTGGTGGCCTTTCAGAGACCCACCGACAGCGCGTGTGGCCGTTGCGGCCCGACTCTGCCTGGCCACACACCGTCGCATGGAGCTGGTTTACTGGCCGCATCGCGCAGGGAGGCAGCGGCTATGCGGGCCAGGCCTGAGAATTTGTCTGTAGACTGGAGCAAGGTGCTGGGATCTGGGGCCTGAGCTACAGCCCACCCTCTCCTCAGCTCTCCCGACCTTGATGGTAGCTGCGACCCGCATGCCGGCGCAGGCGCGGGCGCTCGGATGGCCTTGGCCGCGCCTGGGGCTCTACTGCCGGGAACTGTGATGTAAAAGGGCCTCGAATGCGAGCGCCGGCCCTGGGCCTCTGAGCAGGAGCCTGCTGAGACTACCCAGAGTGCGGCCGTGTGGTGTGTGCACCGCCTGTGTGCGCTCCAGGGGAGCGTGGGGTGTGCATTTTGCGTGTTGTTCTCTACGTGCGGGTGTGCGTGTGAGTGTGGCGTGGATAGGTGAGGTGTTGTGATCCCTACGCCCATTCTCAGACGAGGTTCGTTAAAGCTTGGGACCCTCTGGGCCGCCCGCCCTGTGCCCCGAGTCATTTCATCTCCTGGGGCAGGTGTAGGCATGTTCCGCGTAAACTCTGGCCACTCTGCAGACCCGTTTTCAGTTACCCGCTGCCCTGGCGAAGCGGCCTGGCTTTGTCTCTTCCCCGTTGGGTCCGAGGAGTTAGCCGGCTCGCCAATTTCCCGGAGCAGGTTTCTGATCTTCTGACTTGGGACCCCGCGGCGCGCGGACAGGCCGGACCCCATCGTGCAATTTGGCTGGCTCTCTTTCCCCGCTCCGCCTCCCTGGGCCCCGGGGCCGGCGGGCGGCGCTGCGTGAGGCGGGGAGGCACAGTTCCTTATTTTACGAGGTACCCGGCCGGTGTCAGACGCAGCTCCGATAAGTAATACTCCAGTCTGAGGGACCAGAACGTGGTAATTAATCCCAAAGACTTAAGTGTATTTTAGTTCAGGAGAAAAAAATCACTAATTCAATCGTCCGGAAAATTGAAGTTTGATGCATGAGTCCCCCCTGAAAGGGACGGGCTGGGGCCGCATGCCTCCCCTCCGCCCCTGCTGGTAGCCGCAGGGACCCCTCCTCCCCACCCTTGTGAGCCTTCAGGTCCAGGATAGTCCACTCACCCAGCCCTGCATGTCTCCAGCCGCTGGAACCCAGGGGCACCTTGACTTTGCTTCCTACCCTAATAGCCAACCCCTCTTCTGGGGGCCCAGGAAGTGGTTTGTGCTAAGAATACGGATATTCCCCTAATATGTACACCTGGGAAGGGGCATACGAAAGCCAAGGAAGTGTAGGGAAGAATGACTTGATAAGGGACCCAGTGTGGACAGGGTCAGGGGCTGCAAAAGCATGTGAGAGAAGGGAACTGAAACCTCAGTGAACCGGCATCAAGAGAGGCAGCAGGTGGGGGGGTGCTGTTGTGAAGGGGAGAATTGTATATGCCGGTGTGAGTGGGGTTATAACGTGGGTGTGCTGCGTGGCGGTTAGCCTGTAGAATGGTGGGAGGTTGAGCTGTGTGGGAAATAGGTGCATCTCTAGACAGTGCATGTGCATGAATGGAGGTCTTGGGCAGAGGTTGGCAGACCTGGGACAGCTGACAGCCTGTCTCTAAGTGAGTAAACAGACCATGTCTCCCAAAGGAGAGATCCCCTGGGACGAGCATAAAGTGAGGGTTCTTTGTCCTGATGCATGTACATGACGGGGAGAGCAATACTCTGGAGAGAGGAGAATTTCCACCTGAGTTTCCTTTGGGCCCCACGTCTGCTCTCCCAGATTCAGGGCTGCAAGTCCACTTTTTTGTTCCTACTAGCTACCAGGACTGGGAGACACCTGGGACTGAGGGTGAGTGTGTGCGGCCAGCTTCACAGGCATCAACAGGGTGTGTCACTGAGTGTGTCAGAAAGTGTGCGCAACTGAGAAGCTGGGCATGTACAGCTGATTGATGGAAACAGAGCATGTGCAACTGGGGGTAACTGGGTATGTGCTGATGTGTTCCTGTAACTGATTGTTGCAAACTAGCGTGTGCAACTAGGTGTGACTAAGTTTGTGCAATGGAAAAGGAAAGAAGTAACGCTGTCACTGAGGTGGGTGTGACCAGTGGGTGAGTGATGCCCCCAGAGCGTATGATGTGTGCAGGGAGCTCGTATGGACAGATAACCAGGAAAATGAACATTGATGTGGAACTGAAGCTACAGACAACCAGACTCCTACCTCCAAGCAGCTTGACCAAGCTGGCTACTCGAATTTACACTTACAGTGGTGGGATGGGAGAGGAGAGCACATTGCCTGAGGGGAGGGGGCTCATGAGAGGAGCAGCCGAAGGTGGGAGGGGGAACTTCAGCCTGGGCATGCATTTACTCTCAAGGCAGCTGAGGCAAGTGAATAAACACTATGTGGGCATGGGCTCTGCTTCTTTGAGAACAGGTCAGGTGGACAGTTTGTCTGCTATGCTGTTGGGTAATACCAGGCTGCCCTGCCTGTCCCCTCCTACTCAAGTGGATCCCCGGGCTGAACCTTTGTCTCAAAAATAATCTGCAGATTCATCTTTGGCTGCATGAGTACCAGGTCACCCTCAAAGGCACAGTTTCCCTTAGCTCACTCAAGAGAAGTTCTTCCTTCCTGGAGGCGGGGGAGAGGGGCTCAGCCCTGCCCAAACTGAGGTGGGAACAAATGGCACATGTGCACATGGCGGATGGGTGATGCTGCCTGCAGGGTTGGGAGTGAATGCGTCCCGCCTGCTTTGGAACTTGGTTTATGTATGTGCGAGTGTGCACAAGGATCACTGTGCGTTGGTGTGTGCATGTGGATGTGTGCAGGCTTCTCCTAGGAGAGCTGCATGGGGCTAGTTGTTTGCAGGTGGGGAGGTGGATGTGATGCGAAAGATTAGTTACCTTTGAGTACCCTGGGACCTGTGTGAGTTTAGTTATCAGCATGTGTATATAAAGGTTGTGATTGTAACATCTGAATACATGGGATAGAGGCACCCCAAAATGGTTGCCTGCACCCCTACCCCAAATTCAGGGGCTCAACTGAGAAGCAGTGGGTCGAGGGCTCTGTGGAGAGGGATTCAGGGCTGGAAGTCCCCTCGGCCAAGAAATAGAGGCCTTCCTTTCCCCTTCCTTACAACCCCCCTTCAACACAGAAGCTGGGATGGGAAGAGATGACCCCTCTCATCTCTCAGAGCTGCTCAAGATGAAGTGCCTAGGTCTCCATAGGGACTGTCCCCTCTCTCCTGATGTCTGTGGCTGCACCTATTGATCCAGCTGCCTGAGGCCGCACTGGGACCATGTACCCACGTGTAAACAAAAGGTATGGGTCCAGGTGGGCCCACAACCCATGGCTAATCCAGGGCCCACATAACACAGGCACACAGTGTCATGTAGACATCCCAGAAGCAATGCAAACACACACAAAGCATGTTCCAAAGTTACATAGATCCACAATGCAGAAACCCAATACACCCCCACAGCAACACAGACATACAGGATGCCCAGAGGCCCAGTGTAGTCACATATGATCCAGCACAACCACTAAAATATAGGCAGCCAGTAGCACACACAACCGTTCAACAGATAAGCCTTTGCTGTTAAACAAATACCATCCTCATCCTCACCATTACATATACAATACAGTGACAATACAGTGACAGAGGCATAGCCCACAGTTACCACAAGCACACAATGTACAAGCTTGCAGGCATTCTATGCAACTGCAGGCATGGGGAGGGAGCTGGCTGGTTTAGGCTACTTTGGGGGAAATGCTGCCGTGTTCGGATGTTCTGAGAGGAGTCCAGCAGCAGCAGAGGGCAGCGACCAGCAGACAAGAGTGGTGGGGCAGGGAGACTCCAGTCTTCTGGGGGAGCTCCCAGCCCTTGGCCTAAGAAAAAAGCAAATCTCCAACCACCCCAGAAATGCAGTCGAAGCCACCCGCTGCCCACCGCCCTGCACAATGGCTCTGGCTGGAGTCGTTATCATTTTTGTTAACTTTTTATCGACTGTTTGCTAGATGGCGTGTCAGTAAAGTGTATGATTTGAGATGAAAAATTAGGCAGATTAACCTGAGGGGAGAGCCTGATTGATTACTAAATAGGATCAATTTGAAAGTTTTAGTCCTGGCGTTTCTGCAGAGCCTCTTAATACTTCAAACTTCAATTTTACGGGCGATTGAACTAAGCATGTTTCTGACAAAATTGATATATGTATTAATTTGCTTTAACTGGTGATTAATTACTCTCCACTGAAAGAATTATATGGAGCTGTTTGCCTGCGATTTGCATATTAATCAAATTCTAGTTGATAATTCCATCAGTGGGGGGGTCAGGGGCGGGGCGTGGGGCACAAGGGTGTGAAGGGGTGTTTGCGCCAGTGCGGGTGTGTGCGCTGGTGTATGTGGGGGCTCCAGACCCCCCTTTGCTCACTCCCTGCTTAGCTGCCAGTTTAGTGCATTAAAACCAAAGATGCAGAACGAGTTTGCCCGGCTATTTGGCGGGAGCAGAAATTGCCTGTCCGGTTTTATGATCTGCTCAGCCTGAGCAGCCGGGTCCTTAATGTCCCCTGTCAAAGTGTCCACGATTTAAAGGGAAAACGGCCCCCGCTTTAGTACTGAGCCGGCCTGACAAGGGACGAGGCATGGATGGGGACCCCCTTAAATAACCCCCTTCCAGAAAGACCACAGTTTCTGGATGGCACCCCAGCTCTGGGGGCCCTCAAAAAACAAGCCATGTCCTTGGAAAGGTCCCAGCTCCTGCAATGCTCTAGCTATGGATTGCCGCCCACCCCACACTCATGTACACTGGGGCACATGGTCACACAGCAGAGACACAGAGACACAGTCAGTCACTTGGGCTGATGGGTAAGAAACCACCCTCTTAGACACACGCAGACACAGCTACCCCATCATACTCCTGTTCACTTAGACCCCTGCTCTTGGGCCTGTCTGTAGACATACTCAGCTACCCACACTCACACCCAAGCATACAGAACCACACACAGGCGCGGAGCCTACATAGACACCCAAGTCACGTCCACATGGCCTTTCAGGCGCATGTGGTCACACACACTCAGACACACGCACATTTGCAGATCCACACTCAGACTTCATCCACCCACAAACACACACAGTCATAAAGCTCTCTCGCATGGAGATTCACGGCAGGACACGCCCCAAGTGCCTGCTTACACCCCGCCTGGTGCACACAGTGCCCTGCCGCCCTCTCCTCTCCCCTTGCCTGGCCCGACTCTTTAAGCTAAAGGGGGTGGCGCCACTGAATCAACTTTGCCCATCTCTGGATGCAAAGGGTAGGAGTGTAATTAAAACCAGATAATTAATGAGACAATATTCCTCCAGCTACATCTTTAATGAACAAACCCCTTCAGGGCAGCCTCTTCTTCTAGGCTCATTAAAGAGAAGAAAGTTGGGCGGCTCGCGGACTTCCCAGCGTGTTAATAACGAACCTGGAGTGGGTGCCTCAGACCGGAGAGCTTCCTGGCCCTGGCCCTCCCACCACCACTTTGTGGCTGTGCCCGCCCCCACTCCATCCCCACCCCACCCCAATCCCTCCAGGCCCCGTCGTCTCTGACTGCCCCATAGCGGTCCCTCAACTACCTCTCAATGCCTCCCTGCTCCGCCTGCCCTCTCTCTGGCAGCCTCTCAACCGCACCCGGCAACCTGCGCTCAGATGCGACCCGGCTTCCGGCCTCCCAATTTTCCTCCCGCCCGGCGCTGCGCTCTCCAGGCCCCTTGGCTGGATGCGGCTAGCCCTGTAGAAGGGAAATCGAGGCAAGGTAGGGGCCCGAATATCTCTCTGAACCTCAGTGCCCTAGCTAGGTGGCCTGGGACTGGCATTTGAGCTGCGGTCCTAGAAAGGGGTGGGCAGAGAGCACCTCATTTTCCACGCGCGCCCTCGCGCAGTCTCAGGAATGCGCACTAGCAACCACATGCACGTGCACTCGAGCGCACGCGAGCGAGCATACACAGACACTCCACTCGCTTGCGCACGTAAGTGCGCGGTCGCAATGCCTCGGGTCCAGACGGAGCGGCCCAGGCAGCTGGGAGAGCTTGCTTAGGCTTTCCCCCCGCCGCCTGAGGTCGCCCTCGCGTTATTCGTCTCGAGGGTGGGAACATTTTCACTGGAGGTGCAGCATCCTGCGCCTGGAGCGGAGAGTTTGATCGGAGAAACTAGGAGCAGGCAGCACACTGGGCGCTTAGGGCCGCGGGAGCCCTAGTCAGTCCCAGGCGGAGGCGGTAGCTCTGGCTGTGGCTTTGGCGGCGGCGCCTGTGTTCGCCAGCGCTGGCTTTTAGGGATGAGTTATGTGGCAATGAGCGAAGTAAATCTGCATGCGCAAAAGATGCTAATTACTCTTAATAGCCTACCCAGACGCCCCGAGACTGGGAACCCAGAAACGTAAATCTGCTCTCGATAAATATTTTTAATTGTGAAATTTCCTGGAAAGAAGGCTTTGGGTGCGCGGACCGATGCATCTAGCTTTGGAGGGAAGGAAAGGGCCCCACTTGGAAAATGGGGACCACAGTCAGGCCCCGCGCAGGGGCGCCAGGCGCCGGGCGAGCGACCTAAGCCCGGCTGGCGGGCGCTGGGTAAAGTTAGTGATGTATCGCATTAATTACCAGTGTGAGCTGCAAATGGTTTGAGGCCCAGGGAAAATTAATGGGAATCCAAATTCTAATTATGTAGCTGTTGTTAAAGAGTTTAACTAGATAGTCACGAGAAAATTGGATTATGCATAGAAATATGCAGCCTGGGCGCGCTTGGTCCGGGGATCGGTCCGGGGACTCTCAGGTTGCATCCTTGCCCTAGAGAACACTCCTCTTCTCAGAGGAAGGGAAAGACCCACCCCCTGCCCCAGCGTATAAATAAAGATCCGGCGTTTTCCGATGGTAGCAGCAGGGCGGGTCTTAGGATGGGAGGAGAGTCCGAAGCTTGCAGAGGCGCGCGCTTGGATGCAGGGGTCGGTGTGGAGGTCTGGGACTTCTGGGTCCCTTGGTCTGGGTAAGCGTTTGTGCCCATTTCTCAGGTTGTTGCCTCTGGGTCTCGGCGAATCCATCCTACACCTTTTTCTGATAATCATATCATTACATCTGAGGGCTGTGCGTTTACATTTTTTCCGCTGTCAGTTTAAGGAAATAGCCACCAACCGGAAGCTCAATTACACCCGAAGCCTCGTCATTCACTTTATTAAGGACCTTGAATATGTTTTCATTTTCGCAGGAAATGAGGTCTGATCAAGCAGCACTAATACCACCGGCCTCGGGGCCGGGGGGCAGGGACTCTCAGGGACTGGCTGCGTCTCCCCGAGGCCAGGGCCGCGGGCGGGTGGTGCTCAAGCTTGGAGAAGGGGGGCACCTTGGGGCGGCGGCCACTCAATCCTTCTCTTCTTCCGATTTCTCCCGATTTTCCCTAGAACCCGGGATTCGTTCCGTCCGGGCCACCCACTGGGTAGGCCCACGCTCTCCCTCATCTCAGAGCGCTCCACCTGGAGTCCCCTCCACGCTGGCCCTGGTGGAACGGGGAGCGGAGCGGGGGCAGGCCTGGGGAGTTGAGGGGACGTTGCAGCCCAAAGGCAGAGCCAGCGTCCTTTCAAGTCCACTTACCCCCTTCCCAGGAGCTGGCAACCTCGGGGGACTCTGCTAAGGCCTCTGGAGTAGGCGGATAGGCCTGGACAGCGAAAAAGCACCCCCTCTCCGGGACCCTTCGCGTCCTCTTCGGTCTGACCGCAGATTTCCATCTCCCCTTCCACGAGAAGGCAACCTCTCCCCGCCACCCCCTATTTTAGAGGGGGAAGTCGGCGGGTCCGGTTCCTCAACAAGGAGCTCCTTGCCAGACCGTGCTGGCGCTTCGCGACTGAGGGCGGCTCCTAGCCCCCCCCCCGCATTCCCATCGGATCGCTATTTGCTAGAAGGCCGGGCTGGATTATCGCTGGCGCTGACAGCAGAGCGGACCATCGCTCTCTTCACGTCTTCTCTTCCCTCCTCTTGGACTCCCGATTGAACTCGGAGGTGAGGAGTAGGGGAGGAATGAGACCTCTGGGCCAAGTCTCAGGAGATCGGGATGGTCTGAAGAGAGGAACGCAAAATGTCTGGGACATCAGAGTCTGAATCATAAGAAGCCAAGCTGGAAAGATCAGTTCAGGAAAGGTCTGGGCAGAGAAGGGGTCCCAGAGGGTCAAACTCTGACTTGGGTAATAGGTCTGAGTCCGATGCGTTTAGAGCCCCCCCCCCAATTTCCTCCTGGGCCCTGAGGGGGTGGAGGGGGCAGTTCCTTGGGGCTGGGGCAGATTTCCTAGAGGCCAGGAGAAACCACCGAGGATATCCGAAGGAAGAGCAAAGGAAGGGAGGCCAAAGGTCAGGAGATCTGCTTCCTCCTTCTGTCCCCCGGCTTCCACCCCCCCCCCCCACCCTGTGTCACATCGAGTGGAGTCTGGACAGCCCAGAGCAAGAGGTGATACACCAACCCACAAATCCTGGGAGAAAGACAAACGGACAGATATGGGCACACTCTTGGATATTTTATTCTCAGGCCGAATTTGGATTCTAAGACCCCGGACTCTTCTCCCAGTGGCCTTAGAACAGGACCCATAAATCCGGAGAGGCAGGTGTGCCGAAGACAGGCAAAAACATGTAGGATCCCCCACCCCTTTCCAGCTCCTGGGGAAGGTCTGGGGAATCCATTCTCTATCCCACTCAAAGGGTACCGTGCCTTCGCTCCCTCTTCTCGACTCTTCCATGCTTCCTGGGAACAATGGCGGCCCCCACGTATCTAGGCAGTCCCTATTTCAGTGAGTGGGATCCTCGGACCGCAGCTGGCTCCTTCCTGCCGCCCTCGCTGTCTCCAAGCCAACCCCCTCCACTTGAACCGTTTTCAAAAGTCTGCGCTCCTCTGTGATGCGGACTTCGAGTGCCACGCGATAGTCACGGAGACGTGCAACAGCAGTCACCCCTTTCCCCAACTCCGCCTGGAATCCCAATACCTATCTCAACGCAGTCCTGCTAGCTGACCACAAAGCCCTTACGTGAGCGCACTTCACCTCCACTCCTTGGCACTGAGCCATTAGAAGACGGCCACTGCAAGGAAGAGCAGGGGAACAGCGGGGTGGGGGGGCTCCGCCTTGGCGCCCGCAGATTGGGTATGGGGTGGGGTTGAGAAAGGAGGCCACCCCATCTCTCTGCTGGTGAGGGGCTGAAAAGGAGTCCTCTTTAGGACACCTCAAGATGCCCTTTTCTGAGTGAGTGCCTAAAAGAGGTTGTGAGCCCACAGTTATCTCTGTTCCTACCCAGCAAGGCCCTTCTCTGCAGGCACCCGGACACTAGAAGCAAAGGATCAGAAACCTCCGGGCTTGCTAAGTTTGGGTGCTCGCAACCGCCTCCACGCGGGAAAGATTAGGCAAGAGCTCCCTCTGCTGTCCACAGTTTGGCACTGCTGCAGGCTGCCGCGCTGGAGGGCAGCAAAATCCAGGCGAGATAAGCAAGATATATTTCTCTGATCCTGATTTGATCTGCTGGTGGTCATCCTAGCCATCCTTCTGCCTTCAGGAAGGGTCCCTTTCCCAAACGGGCAGAAGAGGCTTCTCTGGTCTTCATGGGTTTGCACAGGGAAGGAAGACTCAGTGCTGCTGAGTCCCAACCCTACTGCTAGTTCTGTGCTAATCTTACTTTTCCTTTCTGCTGTTGGGCCAGCTGCCCACCTCCCCAACCCCCAACTAACATGGTGCTGAGAAAGTTAGAAATTTCTTCCTCTACAGTAGGATCGTCAAGCCTGACAGGGATGGGCTGTGTTCCCTAGCTAGCACTCTACAGATGCAAAGGTCAGGGGAAGAGTGAATGCCAACAGTCATAGGGTCAGTCCATTCAGAGATGATATAAAAAGTGGTGATAGTTGGTGATGGCACCAGATACTGCCTTGTGCTGACTCAGGCTGCCACCATCTCCTATTGACACTGAACCCACGGACCCTGGCACACCACACTCATCAGAGACCCACCCCTGAGATCTGTCCCACCTTATTGCAGGACATTCTCCAGCCCTGGGCAACTAGAAGAAGCAAGGGTCAGAGTGGGCAGGAACTCTGGGAAAGTATGGGAAGGTATGGAATGAGGTAGTCTGTGAAAGGCACTCTGGGTCTTTGCCCTCAATTTTGGTACTGTCCTTAGAGAAGTGAAAGAAAGGGCAGTGTGTGAGTGCATATGACAGAAGGAGGGGACAGGGCTTTGAAGGTCCCCTTGTGACATCAATCTCATTTGAGGTGATACCCTACATTGTGTAGAAGTCTCCCAGAGCTCTGATCCAGGCCCCGTCTGCCCACTTGCCATGTCCAAAGAATGGCACTCCCACCTGGATACAGATCATAGTAAGCCACACATATTGGGTATTTCCAGTTACCCTAAGTAGCCCAAGAAAATGAGAATCCTTAAACCTAGGCCTTAAGCGGGGAAAGAGATAAAGGGGGCGTCTTCTGTCCTTTTCCATTCTTTTCTCTCTTGGAGTCTTCAGTAGTTTCTCATAAAAGGGCATGATGCTTCCTCCTTTCTCCAGTGTGGACATCTTGGAGTCCTTGGAGTCACTGCACTTAGAGCCAGGACACCTCGTGTTCCCTTCCCCTCCCTCCAGGTCTAGGAGGAGAAGGCAGCAGGGGAGAGGTGGCTGATGTGCTTGGCTGCATGCTAATCTGACCTTGAGAAAAGAAAATGCAGATTTCAGGCCGCACTCCCTGGCCACTGAAATGGAATCTAGGGAGGGGGACCTAAGAATCTTCCCTTTAATGTAGCAGCTTGTGGCCAGGACCTGGGGTCAGGAAGATGTCTTGGCTACAGTAGACCATTTAATACATTCAGATCTTGTTTATTTCCTTCTGCTCTCTCTGGGTTCCAAGTAAAGGTCCGTAGACTTCTGCGCTGAGAGAAAAGATGTATTATTTTTTGTGCGCTCTAGCCTGAGTCCAAGAGCCAGGATACCTCATGTCCCCGCACAGGTTTTCCACCTGGGCGAGTCTGCACCCCGACCTGGGTGCAAAGGGCAGTTGTAGATGACCACCGATGGAACTGGGGACTTGAGAGCACAGGGACAAGGTGATGACACTGAACACTAGGAACTTTATTACACCCACTACCTTACCCTCTTGTCTGGCTGTGTCCTCCTTTTATCGCTAAACTGATAGGAGCCTGTAAACTTGGCCTTCTTAACCCAGTGCCCAGAATCCCCTGCAATTGGGGGCAGCGTTGTGTGTGTATGCTGAAGTGTGTTTTGCTGCATGGTTTTTGCTAAAGGGTCTATGACCCAACAGAAGTCAACAGCATTGATTTCCTTCTCTTTTCCTCCTATCTGCTATGCGGAAACCACCTTGATTGGATTTTGAAACTTCTGTGACTGTGTAAGTCATTGTGTGTTTGTGTTAAGTGAAGTTTGAAGATGAGCAGGCATTCCATAACCCCCCTTCAAGGACATCTGTCAGGATGTGGCTGAGGTTTGGGCCAGAGCCCTACCCGGCCAGAGAGAGGGGAGGTGAATGCCAGGGAGGAGGGACTTTGGGGGAGGTATGCCCTCGCCAGCAGGAAGCTCCCTGGAGAAAGAGAGGTAGCCCTCGGGCAGGCAGGCGCAGTTTTCCCTCCTTCACGGACCCCAGCAAGAGAGGAAGGTCAGAGTGAGGGACGCATAGATGATGGAGGAAGACAAACGGGACTTTTGCCTTGACAAGTGGCGCTAAGATCCAGCTGGCTTTTTGCTTCTCTTCAACTCTAACCTCTGTAAAGCCAGATTTCGGGAGATGGAAGATGCGCCAGTAAATTCTTTGGAAGCCCTTGGTGGGCTTTCGATTTATATCTGTTGACTGCCTGAATGACTGAATAAATAAAGCAAAATGGCTTCATGAGGGTACTGCCATGTTAATAAAAAAAACAAAAAACAAAAACAGAGAAACAGTCTTTGTAAGACCTCTGAAGCTCTTTTGGCAGAGGCCTCAGTCATTCAACAAGTTGTGCTATCTGCCGAGACCCTCACGTGCGATTACCTCATTCAATCCCAGAACGACCTTGAGACATGGGCACTGGGAGTTATGACCCTCACGTTCAGACTTGAGGGTCTGGGACCAAGGCACTTGCCCAATATGGCAGTGTGTAGGCGATCAGAACTGAATCTGCTTCCTGAGGCCGTAGAGCCCTCACTCTGCTCCTCTCCTGGGTCCACCTCAGCAAGGCTGCCTTCTACCCAGGCCCTGGCGAGGGTGGGAGTTGTGTTCTCAGGGTTGTAGCTTCCCTTTCAGCATCTTCTCCTCTTCCCAGGCGAATGCTGATGTCCAACTCTCCTGGCTTCTTGCAACTTTCAGTGTGGTCCTGGGCCCAAGAGCATCGCCTGGGAGCCAGTTAGAAAAGCCCCATCAAGACCTGCTGAGTCAGAATCTACATTTCAACAAGATTCCCTTGAGTGATTCCACATCGGATTTGGAGACTTTCAGCTCTCCACCTCTCTCTGCCATCAGCAGGTAAGGAAAACCCTTGCTAACCTGATTTATAGGAAGCCACTTCCTCAGGGCTGCTAGAGGCAGGGGCGGAGATTCCTGTTTCACCCAAGATCTGCAGCCTCTCTGGTCCTGCTTCAGACTTCCCAGGACTTCTCCCTCCCCAACTTTGCCTCCCCTTCCAACTGGAAAACCTGCTTCTCCTTCCCTCTCCTACATTCCTGCATTACCTTTTGTTAAAAAACAAACATTTAATTTCAGAATAGTTTTAAATGCATAGGAAACTTGCAAAGGTAGTATAGAGAGTCCCCACAGACCCAGTGTCCCCTCTTGATAACATCTTACATTACCACGGCACATTTGTCCAAACTAAGCGAACAACGTTGGTGTTTGTTTGTAGTGCACAGGGGATTCTGGGCACTGGTTAAGAATGCCAAGTCTACAGGCTCCTCCTATAAGTTTAATGATAAAAAGAACGCAGCCAGACAAGAGGGTAAGGTAGTGGGTATAATAAAGTTCCTACCCTTTTAGTTAGTACTTCTAACTAAAATCCGCTTCATTCGATTTCACCAGATTTTCTACCAAGGTCCTTTCTCTGTTCCAGGACTACCTCCAGAGTACCACATTACATTCAGTTGTCACTTCTTAGTCCCTTCTCATCTGTGATCCTTTCTCAGACTTTCCTTGTTATATGTTAATGCCCTTAACAGTTCAGAAGACTGCTGGTCAGGTATTTTGTAGACTGTCTCTTGATTTGGGTTTGTCTGGTGGTTCTCTCATGGTTAGACTGGTGATATGGGCTTTGGGAAGAAGACCACATTTCAACAGATTCCCTTGAGTGATTACCACATCACATCACATCGGAGCCTTGCAATCAACACGACTCATCACTAACGATGTCACCTTGATCACCTGGCCAGGTCCCGCCTTACCCAACCTTCCCTGCCTTCTTTCCCTTTGTCTCTATAGTTTCCTTCCTGGTAGCTTCGTCATTGCTTTAGTTGTGAATAAATACATTTGTACTGCCGCATCTCCCCCGCCTTCCTCCACCCACACATTCTTCCCTATGCCGCTTGGGTTTTCGCTCCGATGCTTTTATTACTGGCGAGGTGTGTTGTTGGAACACATCCTCTGCCAGCAGAAGCACTGATGCAGTCATGGTTCTCCTGCCAGCGTAAAGCCTAAAAGCTAAATAGAAGTTGCCCACTGGGGCCTGGAGGCAAACAGGAGGTTGGGCCTTGAACAAGCCAATAGGGCTCTGGATGACTTAACAAAGTGTGTTCTACTCACGTTGAAGGAGAAAATTAGAGTTAGAAAGTGATCAGGAACAGGGCAATGCTGGATATGTGAAGGAGGGGGGTATGCAACCATGTCTGAGTGTTTGCATTTCTGTTTTGTTTTGTTTTGTTTTGTATCTTGTTCTTTAGATTCCACATAGAAGTGAGAGCATTGTCTTTCTCTGTCTGACTTATTTCACTTAGCATAATGCCTTCCAGGTCTATCCATGTTGTTGTATTTCTTTATATTTTATTCTGAATTCTGAATTATCCCTGTCAATCATGTTAGGCAATAGTTATGTGCATTTGCTTTAACACATGCCAGTCACATTTTCATTTTAGAATAGCAGCACTGAACAGAAAACATCCTGCTGCTTCCGCATTTTGAGCCTTCAGTGTGCCTGTGCTGCATAAGACAGTCTCCATCCCCGCCCTAGACCCAGGGCTACCTCTTGGCAAGTAATCACAGAAGAAAGAGAAGTTAAAGACATCCTGCAGGGGCCCTGCCAAGCACTTGATGCTCAGGAGAGAAAACTGTCTTTAGAGTCCTCAGTAAAGGTGGAAGAGGTACCCAAGACTCATGTGACCTGACTCAGCCCCTGCAGCTTTACCTACCACCCCTGGGGAAATCCATAGACTCATGTTTAGCTTCCAGAATTCTCCACTAAGTACTACACCTGTATGGTTCCAGGATTGTTCAGAGATGATGAAATATTGGTATTTGTCCTTCCTAACAGGGCAAGTTATGATCAACAGCCAGGTAGGAGTCTGCCTATGGAATGGTCTGCAGATTCTTTGCTACCCTGCATAGGATGCATAATTAAATGTTTAGATAATGTCACTGGCCAGTTCTCCTTCAGTGGTGGTGGTGTATGGTGTGGGAGGAAGGGATAGTCAGCTGCCACCACCATGAATTCTGGTTGCTCACATTAGAGCCGTTGTGCAAGAACGTTCTCTGCACTCATTTAGGAAGAACCAGCCCTTTGATTCAGCTGGAGATGACCTTGATCCAACACACCTTCCCATAGGGAGAAGTGAAGGACAAACAGGCACCCCAAGGCTATTGACGGTGGTTTTAATCAGTTCTATATGATGGCAGTGAATGGAAACTCACCCAAAGCAGCTCGATATAACATAGCTATAGAGGACACTTCCTCTTTGACACTTCCTTGAAAGTAGGCTGCAGAAACTGGGGTACAATGTGACCCCCCCACTCCACTAGACATGGGTGATTGGAGCAGGGATAGGTACTAACCCAGACTGGGCCTGCCAGAGCTTTTCTCTTGATTTGGACAAGAGCTGAAAGGTAATCAGGACATCTCTGTGGCCACTTGAATGTGTATACTCTGGGCTATGAAACAACCAGGTTCAGCCTCATGCACATGGAGAATTGAAGGAAGTTGGTCTCAAGTAAAACTCTGGAGACCATGGGGCTTTAGGCCTGGAGGATTCCAGGTTGAACTGACTTCTCTGCCGTGGAGGGTCTTAAGAGTAGCCCTTCCAGGAGCAATTATAAGCTCCTCTCTGTGTTGATTTCTGTCATCCCCAAATCTTAAGCCAAGTTTTGTCAAATGCCAGCAATAATAGAAAGACATTAGAGGTCAGAAGCCTGCAGGCAAACACTGCCTTCAAATCGGAGACATGGGGAGACATCAGGATTACTTTACAACTCCGGTTGCCTCTCAGACAAGTCTGTTCAGACGTCTTCAAATAATGCATTTTAGCACTTCTCTCTGCCAGAGTGTTGACACTCCGGCTGTTCCCCAGGGCTGAGTGATGCCTCAGCGGGTCTGTGTAGCACCTTCCTGGGGCTTGGAGGTGCAGGCATTGCCAAGAGGCAGGAGAGTGAGCCAGAGGAGCATTCCTGCGTCTCAATCAGTGCCTTCTTTTCTGTTTGCAAATCCCTCGGCACAAACCACTTAATACATGTGGACAAATCTGTCCAGACTCTCAAAAGATACGAATCTAGGGAGCGAGGAAAGAGAAAGGACTGTCTTCCCCACGCCCTCGGCCATCGCTTCCTATTCCCCACCTCTCAGCTCTGGCCAGGAAGATTCTGAGAGTGGGTGCAAAGGCAGAAGCTCGGGGAAGTCAGTGAAGCGAGATGCCAGGTAAGGACCTTGGTCCTGGGTCTCACTGGAGGCTAGGGCTGCATTGCCTTTGAAACATTATCCTGCAGAGGTGTGAACTAGCTTCTATCAAGGTCTATGTTAGTGCCAGGCTGTATTAATTCAATAATCCCCTTTTAACAATCTTTTTATTTTGAAAAAATTTTAAACCTACAGAAAAGGTAAGAGTATAATAAACTTCCATATACTCTTTACCAAGATTCACTGGTAACTAATATTTTATTACATTTGTTTTATTCTTTCTTTCTCTTACATATACATACACAGATGTAATTATCTTAGTATTATTCTTTTGAACGATTTGAAGATAAGTTTCAGACATCATAACCCTTCATTCCTAAATACTTCAGGACGTATCTCTTAAGAACAAGAACATTTTCTTACCTATGCTTAGGATAATTACCAAATAAAGGAAATGTCATTCATACACACTATTACTAATATATGATCCATAGTCAAATTTTGCCCCTTGTCCCATATTATCCTTTATAGCATTTTTTTTTCTCATCCAGATCTGATCTAGAATTATCTATTGTGGTTAGTTGTCAATTGTCATGTCTCTCTAGTTTTTTTTAACCTGGAAAAGTTCTGCTCAATCTCTTTTGCCTTTCATCACACTGCCGTTTTGGAAGAGTTCGGGTGTCTGACAATTCTCTCATGATTAGATTTAATTTGTGCATTTTGGACAGCGATGCACCTCAGTAATGCTGTGTCTTCCTCAGGGTGTCAATCATTATTGGTGATGTTAACTTTGATCACTTGGTTAATGTAGTTCCTGCCAGATCCATATTAAAAGAGTAAAGGTTACTTTTTTTCTTTCGAAATTAATAAATGCTCTATGGGCAGATACTTTGTGACTATCCTTTCCTCAAGACACTCTTGTCTCCCATCGTTTTAGCATCCATTGATGATTCCTGAATCGATAATTACTATGACAGTGGCAAAATGGAGTTGCTTTTTTCAACATTTAGAATTAATTGCTATCTATTATCTCATTTTGCAAATTGAACCTTTGAGGATCTGAAGGTCAAGGAACTTGCCTAATGCCACACAGCACTGAGGTTCAGACTCAGGCCTGTCTGATTCCAGAGCCTGTGCTTTTGCTCTTCTACCCTGCTGCCACTCCGCCCCTCTGGCCATGAGATGTAGGAGGTGGTGAGATGTCCTCTCACCCCATCTCCCCCACACAGCACTTTCCCTTCTTGCTCCTCTCCTAAATGTGAGGCTGAGTCTCTGGTCACAGTTGGATGGAAAGAAATGGGCTGCAGGGTTATCTTTGCAAACCCTCCCCCTCGCCATCCCCCCAGCCCATTCCTCTTAGGCGCCTCATGAACCTTCCAAAAGTGATATCCAGAGTAGAAATCTCACAAAGAAGTCACCTCCATTATCCAGACCCTTTCCTGTCCCCACTTTCCCCCTTCCTCAGCCAAGAGCATCTCTCCTTTCCTGATCTTGGAGAATAAGGAGAGGCTTTGCAATGCGAATAAAGAAGTAGCTGTGAGAGCCAGAGGCAAAGCTACTGGGCATCTGAAGTGTTGCTCATGCGTGTGAGTGAGTGTATGTGTACAGTCGGGAGTGCTAAAAGGAAGAAAGGAGTGAGGAAGGGAATATGACTGGTGCTTAGAAGCACGGACTCTGGAGTTGGACTGCTGGATTTGAACCTGAGTCCACTATTAACCTGTGTAACTTTGGATAAGTTCCTCACCTTGCTAAGTCTCACTTTTTATCATCTGTAAAATTCACCTGTAAGATATAACAGTACCTACCTCACAAGATTGTTGTGAGGATTACATGAGTTAATCCATGGAAAGTGTTTTCCCCTGGTGAGTTATTGCTGCACGGATGATGGGGGTATGCTGAAGGGGAAGATAATGTGGGTGATGGTGGGTAGCAGAAAAGCCTTGAAAGTCCCCAGCTCCAGGACGGTGTTACATGAGAAGGGAGCCTGGCTTGGTGGATGAGACTGAGGCCGGAAGGATGTTCCTGTGGTGCAGGGTGGGGAGGGCCAGGATGACTCACTCACTTGTTTACACTTTCCCTCTCACCTGCTTCCAGAAAGGCTTTGAGTAGCTCATAATGAGAGCCTCGGTGCCTCAGCCTGCTGAGACGGAAAAGGCTCTGTCCCAGCTGGAGTGTGGCTTGGGTGAGGCTGGCATGGCTTGGCAGGTCCTGGACTCACCTGAAGGGGTGGAGAAGGGCTGACTTGCGTGGTGTGAGGGGTACAGGATGGCAGAGATGACAGGCCGAGGAAGGAAAGCCGGGCAGAGCCCCGAATGATCACAGGCCCGGATAGACAGAGGGACTGGAGGCTAGGGGTATACATTTTGGACAAAAGAATGTTGGAAGAGGAGTTAGGGGGACACTGAGAAGAGACATAAAGGTCTCGGAATCTAGCTGGGCCCATTTTTGTATTTGCTCAGTTGCTGTGTTTGGGCGTAGACCATCTGTTGGATATTCTTGTTGGCCAGTCCTGGGCCCTCCAGCTGCCCCAAGGCTCAGGCCCTCCCTACCAGGAACCCCAACTTCTCACCTCTACAGTCCAGGTCCAGGTGCCTCTGGCCTCAGGGGGAAACGCTTGTAGGAGGAAATCCTGGTTTCCCTCCACCTCCCTACCCTCACCCCCACTCCAGCATGAGTTGGACCCTACCCATCCCACCCTCATGCAAGGGTACATACTGATGGTCCCTGTGTCTTAGTCTGGCAGCAATGACAAGGCAGTTCCTGCCCTCACGCCTGGGAACTCTTCTTTCTCAGTCCTGCCCAGGGCCTGAGCTTTGCCTGCCCCTCCCACACCATTTCCTGCCTCTTACCTTAAATATCCCTACGAGTCCCAGCCTCAGCTCAGCTCAGGTTTCCTTAGGAGTGCATTGATAGCATCTCCACGTTGCACCAAGTTTTGGCAAGTCCCGCTCAACTCTGACAGACTTCCTGTCACACTTCCCTCCAGCAACTTAATCCAAACTTGACCAGGTAATGGAATATCTTCCATTCAGGGAGGTGAAGGGGTTCTCCCCCAGGTGGGATTAAACTTGATGACAGTTCCTAAGGGTAGGGGCTGGAATTCAGGCTAAAAACGTAAGGCGGCAAGACTGGGGGGACTGTTAGAAGTTCCAGAGGCAGTCCGGGTTGTGGGCAAAGGGAATGTGCAGCCTCTGCTCCAGGGTCTCTGCCAAAGGAAACCCCACTTCTGAGGTCAAACTAAGGGCAAGGAAAACAAGGTGAGAGGGAGCCAAATGAGAAGAGGAAGGAGGGTCAGGGCAGCAATGCACTGCCCTCCGATCTTGAGATGAGAGGACAGGCTTTCCTGCCGAGTTCAGGAGGGTGGGGTTGGGTGTGGGTGAGGCAGGAGGTGCCTGGGCAGACAACCATGGCCACCATCTGGAAAATAAAACCTTATAGGTTGAGATGCACCCCTGTGGGAAAAAAGTCCCTGTTAGAAAGAGGAATCTGGCTGCAAAGAGCAGAAACTGAATCAACTTGCTCAACCAAAACAGAATGTTTACTAGAAGGAAATAACAGTATGTCATGGACTTCGAGTTGCAGGGGTGAAGCTGAGCCCTCTAAGAGCCTCAATACTGGAACTCGAAAGGATAACAGGTTACTCTCTCTGTAAATCTCTCACAAACCTTCCCTGTTATACTCCCCTCTCATTCTGGATTGGTTTTATCTGCTTCTTTCTGCATGCATGTAGTAGACATCTATCATCTGGAGGCCACTCAGCATATATATCTTCTTCCTAATAGCACCCCTATTTCCTATAGAAGACTTTAAAATGTACCCTGGATTTTGTCTTTATTCAGGTATGATGAGTCCAACTGATTAGGAGATGAGTGTCATTGAAAGGATAATTTGTTATTCATAGTTCCCCAGAGGGGTGGGTGTGGCTACCACACGGGGCCACAGGGGGAAGCACCAGGGTTTGTCAGGAGGCTGAGGGGCAAAAGGAAAGCATGGGCACCAGCTTTTATTGTGGTTTCTGTGGGGAAGGCCAGGCAAGGAAGGGGAAGTAGATTTAGGATTGGGTAATTTGCATGATTTCAGTGGGTTCTGGGCTACAAGGTTCTCTCCGGTTGTCTGGCTCTGGGATGCTTAGAGCACAGGAATATTGTCTCCTGCAGTGTAAGAGCCAGAGAGAGGAAGCGCTTTGGAGTATAGGCTCTGGATTCATTAGTTTACATATGAAAGACACACTCCCTGTTTGCTGTCTCTAAGAATTTATTAACCCCATGATGAACAGTTTCTCCCCAGTCCGTGAGGCTCCAGCTGCCATGAGCATCAGGAATACAGAAAATAAGAAATTATAGTTAATCCAGGGACTTAGACCACTCACATTGAATATAACCTTGGTAGAATGGTAAATACCTTCTTCCTCCTCTACAGAAAAAGAGGGCAGGGAATGAAGTGAGAGCTGTGGGTATTCTTCCTGTGTCTCAGATTCATACTTTTCTTTTTTTTTAATTTCTTTTTTTTTTTTCAGATTAATTCTTTAGGAACTGAGAACTTAATCTTTCACAATGTTGGAAGGACCACCTTGTGTTCTACCTCCCACCCCAGCTCCTGTGACACAAATGCCCAGCACACCAGGGTTTGTAGGATATAACCCCTAGAGTCATCTCACCTACAAGCACAGGCAGTAACAGCCAGGTCATGGTGTCCTCTGGTGTTATGATTCCAAACCTGGCCCTGGTGCCCTATGTGAGGTACAGCAAAAAGTTCTGGGACCAAGTAGAGGCTTCCAGCCCTGACCTAAAGTTGTGGGGGATTGGCAAGATTATCAGTGGGATATAGTGAGAGCTCACTATTGAAGAGAAACCAGGATATTTAAACAAATATGAAGCAAAATGTATAGAGTAGGATGAACCTATGGGGGCCTATCATAATCCTCTCCCCCGCCCCCCGCCACATACCTTTTTTACACAAGTACTGCTCTAGAGAAAGGGAGAGACTGTCTCATGTGGAGAAAGGAGAAGCTTAACTGAGACTTTAGCCTGCCAAAGATCCAGATGATTATGATGATGGCTTTTAAATTAATTAACTAAATACAGTTTTTAAGAGCGTTTTAGGTTCACAGCAAAACTGAACAGAAAGTACAGAGAGTTCCCATATACCCCCGACCTCTGCATAGCCTTCCCACTATTACCATCACTGCCCCTCCACCAGAGTGGTAACATTATTATGATACATCATTATCACCCAAAGATCATAGTTTACATTAGAATTCACTCTTGGTATGAACTCCATTCCATGGGTTTTGACAAATATGTAATGTCATATATCTACCATTATAATATCATATTGAACAGTTTCACTACCCTAAAAATCCCACGTGCTCTGCCTATCCATCTCTCCCTCCCCACTAACCTCTGGCAACCACTAATCTTTTTACCAACTCCATAGTTTTGCCTTTTCCAGAACGTCACATAGTTGGAATTGTATAGTATACAGCCTTTTCAGATTGACTTCCTTCAGTTAGTAATCTGCATTTAAATTTCCCCATGTTTTTTTGTGGCTCATTACATTTTGGTGCTAAGGATATTTCACTGTCTGGATGTACACCTTTATTCATTCACCTCCTGAAGGGTATCTCGGTTGCTTCCAAGTTTTGGCAATTATGAATAAAGCCGCCATAGACATCCGTGTGCAGGATTTTATATGGACATAAATTTGCAACGCATTTGGAAACCGAGATTGAAATACAATGAGCTCATCCAAAGGCACACCCTCTTCTGCCTAAGCAAACGGCTTGGAGGTGGTGGCAAAATGAAAAACCCAGACAGTAGTAGTGTCCTCCCTAGGTACACACCACCAGTGAAGGGAAATACCTCAGGGGAACATGACATTTGCGAAGTACAATCCCTTTTCCAAAAGGAAATCCCAAAAATAAACAATCTGAGATGAAGCAGAATTAATGAGCTAGTGAGAACAAGAACTTAAACAATCATCATAAAGATCCTCTAAGAGATCATGGTGAATATTTCAATTTTTAAAAAGGGAATGAGAATGTATAAAGAAACTATCAAGTATGAAACACATAATAGCCGATCCTTACCTTATATCACATATACAAAGCAAAATTTAGATGTATCAGAATGTAAAAGGCAAAACTAAAATTTTTAGGAAAAGAATATAAGACTCTTTTTAAATATCTTGGGGGTAGGGCACAATTTCTTAAACAAGGAGTAAAAGCTCAAACTATTAATAGAAATACTGATATATTTGCTTACATTCAAATTTTAAAGTTGCACATAAAAATGACATGAACAATGTTGAAAGACAAGCCATAGACTGGGAGATGAAATTTGCTGTGCACATAACTGACAAAGGATCAAAACACAGACTGTATATAAGGAACTGATATAAGTGAAAAAGAAACAAATGGCCCAGCAGAAAAGGACAGATTCAATGGCCAATACACATGTAAAAATATGTCCGACCTAACTAGGAGCCAGGAAAACACAAATTTTAAAAAATGAGATACCAATTCAGATGGATTAGACTGGGAAATTGTTTAACATCTGACCACACCAAGTGTTGTCAAGGCAGTAGGGAACAAGGGACTCACACGTGGTGGCAATATAAATTCATATGTTAATTTATATGAAAGACATGCATGCTCACAACCCTGCATTTCACTTCTGGGGTGTACACTCTAGAGAAACTCTCGCATATGTTCATTATAAGACATGCACTAGAATGTTCACCACTAATTGCAACAAGTTTAAAATAGTTTAAATGTCCATCAACAGCAGAATGGAAGAACTATGGTACAGCCTCATGATGGAATACTACACAGCGGTAAAATGAACTGGAGCTACATCTATTGACATGGATTATAGCCGCAACATAATTTAGAGTCAAAGAAAAGTTATAAAATGATACATGTATCATATGTTATTTATATTGGGTTTAAATCCTGTAAAAAGGAGGTACCCTCTATCTGCCAGGCACTGAATGGGGCCCAGGTAGCTGAGGTCTTATTCCTAGCACTGGAAGAGACAGACAGTAACCCAGAAAATGACCCATGGAGTCCATTCATGTCTATGCTTCCTCCACCCAGAAATCCTTCCACTGTCCCTCGTCTGACCTTCTCAGGTCCTGTACTTGTCAGTCCTCAACCTCAGCCAGACCCCTCTTGGGAGACAGTTAAAAAGGGAGTGTGCTGACTTCCTGGCAGCCCCCACCTGAACCCATGTTTATCTCTTTGGCTTGAAGCCATCTGTCAGGAAACAGCCTCTTCTCATTTTCAGGAGTTACCTGTACGTCTGTCTCAGTGTGTGTTTAAAGCTCTTTCATGAGTGAGGGGAGAAAAAGGAATAAGGTAGCTTGTGAATATGCCTTTTTCCAGGGAGACCTGGTCCTTTCAACCAGCCCATAAAGCATGATCTTCTTTTTACCTCTATTTCATGGATGATGACCATTGAGGTGATGTGACTTGTCACTGGCAGAGTGAGGACTAGACAACAGATCTGTCTTACTCCAGGGCAGGCAGCCATCGAATCCTCTCCAGAAGCCGCCAGGGCAGAGCCCGTGGGGTTCAAAACTAAGAGAACATTCCTAACCCTGGAAGGAGATCTGAGGGAGAATACTTTTTCATCCCCTCTGGAGAAGGCCTGGCTGGGGCTTGACAGGCACAGAGAAACGGAGCTCTGGTGGACTACATGGGCCACAAGCGTCAGTGGCCCGTGTCTGGCTGCCATCGATGCTGCTCTAGAGTATGAGCCAGTGGGTGCTGCTGTGAGTAGAAATAACCAGGAAGGGTAAAAAGAGAATAATTTGGTGGCAATTTGGGGGAATTAGAGCTATTTTGAGATGGTGAGCGTTCAGAGGACAAATCCTGGACTTTAAGAGAAAAACTCGGACAAGGCTGTCGGGAGCCACTTAGGGTCTAGCACAGCATAGACTTAGCAGGGGCCCTGGGTGTCTGCAACACTTTGTAACAGCTTCCTAAGGTTTAAAAAACCAGCCCTAGTGGGGAGAACCACTGAATTGCAGCTAGAGAGACGGGGCCAGAACACACAATAACAGGGGATGAGCTCCCCCTTGTGGTATTTTGGGGCGATGGCAGCCCTGAACTCAGGCGGGGGTCTGGGGCAATTCCTTCCTGTACAGTCTGGAATTGATGGAGCAGTTACAGTGTATTGGACCCTGCACTAGCCATTTACATCCACTGCCTCACCTTCACAACAACTGGCAGAAAACTGATTCTCTTTATCAGGGCTTATTCTCCATCCTCAGGTTTGAGCTGAAGCTTCATTTCCTCCCCCAGGAGCCTGCTGACCCCTGCCCCTGGGTCCTATACCTCTGCTTGGTACTTCCAGAAAGCCTGGCTCTCTGACACTTGTCACACTTTACTATGATTAGTTTATCTAATTGTTTACCTTCACCAATGGACCATAACTTCCTCAGGCAGCTTACTCTCCATTACATCCTTGGCAGAGAGAAAGGACTGAATTAATTTTTGTCAAATGAATAAATGATGAATGGGAGCATATTCCTGGCATGCATAACTTGGACACAGGGTCAACATCACAGCCTGGAGTTATGCAGTGCCCCAAGCTGCCACTCACTTTAGGGAGAGTGTCTCTAAAGACAATTAACCTTGAAATCTGAAGCACATCCCCTTGCGAAATCCCAGATGACTACATGTTACGCTCCTTTGTATTTGCACCTTTCTCTCGCTGGTAAGATATAGGGAGAGAAAAATCAAGGGAGGAATTTTATGATGGAACCATCTGGTGTTGGGAGGGAGTCCCTGAGCACCGGTCCTGAGCATGGTCACTGCAGTGGGGGAAGACGGTCCATCAGAGAATGTCACGCAGCAGTTGAACCCCAACAGGATCTTTAAACTGGCTCTCTGAACTCGGGGCCAAGATCAGTGGGGTCAGGGATCACATCATTGATCTCTTACGGTGTTACTTTTTGTGAGATTTTAATAAGTGACCTTGGCCTCTCCTAGTCACAGGTTTCTCCCCATTCGTCATCTGTATGTAGTAGTGAAAATAGCAGCAGTGCCAGCAAAACTTTGGACTCCCCAAATGTGTCACAGAAACACCTGTGGAACACTCCCAGCGCACTGGGAAGACTTCCAGCAGTCTATTCTTACAGATGAATAAATTGAGACGCAAAGAATGATACAACTTGCTCATGATCATGCAGTTAGGAAGTAACAGAGCTGGGATGGCGAATGTAGTCTGTGGTTCCAAATGCGTGCTCTTAAAAGGTTTTGAAATAAATAACGTAATCATACAATACAAAATTCAAACTGTTCAAAGCAGTGGCAAGGCACATTCCTTCTCTCGGGCACTCTGTCGATCTCCCCAGAGAACCAGGGCTATAATTTTCTTAGGCGTCCTTCCTGAGCCTGGATATACATACGCAGGCCTCTGTATTCTCCATCGACACGTGCACACATGGAAGGCGGCCTAGCATGTGCCCTGTTCTGAATCTTGTTCTTTACAGTTAACAGTATATACGTTAGAGTTTGTTCCACGTCAGTGTACACCAAGTTATTTCATTCTTTTCATGGCTGCATATATTACACTGATGGGTATACAATTATTTATTCTCCCAGGCCTTTATTGATGGACTTTTGAGTTGTTTCCAATCTTCCGAGATTACAAATTATATTCCAGTGAACACATCTGTACACATGTCCTTTCACACACTTGCCCATATAATAGGACCCAAATCCTCTTAAATATTATAATTTGTTTTCTCGTTTGAGTCTTTAGTAGTTCATTCATCCAGGCCCTGAGTACACAGAGATGAATAGTACTCGGTCTCCTTCCGAGAGGAATATGTGGCTTGGGCGAAGATGGTGACCAGGGTATAGAAGGAGTGCCGGCCATTCTGTCTCTGGAAACCTGAAGCTGATGACTGGTCTGAGGACCAGTCTTCTCCAAGCTCCTGAATGGATGCTGGGAATCATGCAGACCACACTTGTCTTTACACCGCCCTGTCCCCTTCCGAAGCCTTTCTGTGAGTGGCAGCTTTCTGCCCTGTTTGTCAGTCTTCATGTGACAGCATTTTGAAAGACTCACTGGAGACTAGAAACAGGTGCAGCACAGAGAGCACCCTTGTGTGGACGCAGCATGGGAGGACCCAGGACTCCTTGCCTCTCGGTTTTCTGGCCCTGAGGAATGCAGTTGCAAGACTCATCCTTTGCCTCGGGTGCTAAAGGCAGAGGGGACAAATCCTTCCGAACCTGCCGCCCCTTTGAGAGAGTGGAGACTCAATTTTAGGGATAATCTGTGCCTTGAGCTTTAAGATGTGACATCAAGAGAAGAGATATGGGGTCCATAAAATGGGAGTGTGGAAACCAAAATGCAAAACTGAAAGAAGGATCAGAGATGGAAAAATGAGTCCACCACAATGGGCTGTGATCATCCCTAGAGGGAAACGACAAAGACTGTACCTTCTTCATTCCCAAGGTCACAAACCTCTGTGAGTTCCAAGACGCTCCCCCTCTCTGCAACGAGGGCCGGGATACTCAAACCAGCACCCAGGCACGCACGGCCTAAAGCCAGCCAAGCTGAGCATGGCCAGCTTGGGAAAGACTCTGAGTTAGACCTGTGGCTTGGTGTGGCCTTGCATATCTGATCAGTCCCAAGAGAGACAGTTCCTCCAGGCCCCAGTCTGGCCCCTGGTTCTTCTCCATATCCATCTTGTCTGCTAACCAATGACAATGGCTGTACCAAAAACACCTATCTGTTCCATGAGTTCCACGAGTCAGGGCACTGAGTTCTGGGCCCCTGTCTTCTGAAACCAGAGTACTTCTGAGGCTCTCCTGGATTCACTGGGAGAGGCAGCCTGGGCTGTGGGGAGGCTGTGGCTTGTATGGTCATGGTCATAGGGTAGAGAATGAGGGTACAGATGGAAGAGGAAGGTACCAGGGCTTTTCAGTGGGAGTGTGGTAGGCAGTCTCTGCAATGGTCCCCAGTGATCCCTGCTTCCCATGGAATCCCCCTTTTCTTGCAGGGGTTGACCTCCCCTTGAGTGTGAGCTATACCTAGAGACTTCTTTCTAATGAATTGAATATGGCAAAAGTGAGGGGATGTCACTTCTAGATTAGGTGACAAAAAGACTGACTTCTATCTTGCTTGCTCTCTCAGGCTCTCTTGCTTACTTGCTCTGATGAAGCCAGCTACTATGTTGTGAGTTACTTTTCAGAGAGGCTCATGTGGCAGGAGCTGAGGGAAGCTACATGCCAACAGCCAGAGAGAAATTGAGGTTTTCAGTCCTCAGTCCAATAAGCCACAAGGAACAGAATCCTGCCAACACCATGTAAATGAACTTGGAAATAGATCCTTCCCTAGTCAAACTTTCAGATGAGATTGCAGGCCCAGGTAACTCCTTGATTGCAAACTTGCAAGAAGAATGCACACTACAAGTACAGAATGGGCTACTTCACAGTATCCGCATCTTCCAACTGATGGTAGAACTCCATCTTTTTTCCCAGAAATCCCATGGACTCAATCTGGCTAGCCCATACCCACCATCCCTCTCCATCTTCCCTAGCCCCAACCTATTTCCAGAAGAAAGGACATTCTCTATCTCATCCACTGTAAAGATGTCTTCTCTGTTTGGTCAAATATGGCCCTGTCTTCCAGATAGAACCATTGTTCAGTAATTCACACTCTGCCTACCCTTGAAATGCCAAGGTCAGGCTGGTGGGTTTGGGGCCAGTGCTGCCCATATCTCCAACTATTCTTATCAAAATTTCTGCCCTTTTCCCACAGACCCTACTTGGGAGGAACCCGAAAAGCCCCAAGTGGAAGGGGATCTTGGCTCATTTTCACTCAGAACACCTCCCTTGATATCAACCAGCCTTGGAGGACCTCATCATTGGTCTTCTGAAAGTCTTGTCTCCTGGTATCCTACTAACTGAACGATATTAAAAGGCAGTGTTTCTGCATCTCTATTGTCCTAAGATGTCCTTGATCTCTATGGATGGGAGAAGGAGCCCGGTAACAACCATTTATGAAGCACCACTTCCGACTCAACCTTGAAGCCAGCACTGGGACAGAGTTGGTCACAACTCAGAGGGTGGCCTCCCAGAGCCCCATAGTCTAATGAGAGAAGACAAGTAAATGAGCACCCACAAAACTCTGTGGTGAGTGTGATGAAAGAAGAATATCGAGGGCATTTGGGGAACTGGGAAGAAGAGTAATTCTCTCCTAAGGGCATGGAAGACTTCGCAGAGGGTGAGTAAGAGTTTATTGGGCCTCATAAAAGAGAAGGCATTCCAGACAGAGGAAATGACATGTACATGGGCGCAGAGGTCTGAGCGAGTGCAGGGTACTTAGGGAACTGTGTGTTATTCGGTAGAGATGGCGCTCTGGTGAGAGGAGGAGACAGGAACCGCTAAAGTATTGTTTTTCACTGACATGGAAAGCTATCCAAGACAGGTTATCCAACGAATTAAGCAAGTCATGTGAGAGTGTGTGTGGTGTGATACCTTTGTATTGTGTGTTAATATATGTACCTGCTTGCATGTTAATGTCTGGAAACTTATTGGAAGGAAACACACGAAAGCCACAATTAATACTTTGAAGAGATGGACAGGAAAAGAAGAGAGAGAGGAAAAAGGAGAGTGCTCTTCCTTTTACTTCATACCACTTTGTGCTGTTTGTATTTGCATTATTTTACAATATTGATGTATTAAAATTATTTAATGAAAGAAGCGATATAACCATATTTGCCTTATCGAAAGAGTGCCTTCACAAGATGTGGGTAACAGTTTGAATGTGGAGTGGATATCAGATGCTATTAAAAATTATTGTTAATTTTAGTCACTTGTGAAAGGAACCTTATTTTTTTAGAGGTAAATATTAGGATATCTAACATAAAAGTGTTTCTAAGCCTTGGTGAGATTCAACAAAAGCTGGACTCCATGAATTTACCTGTCCAGCTGTGGGAGTCTGTCCAGCAGCACTCTGTGGCCTGGTGAAGGGAGTGATGTGAGGTGGTGATAAGGCTCCAGGCCAAGGTCTGTCAGTGGCTTCAGTTAGAGGAAAGGACAGGCTGAGCTGGAGAGCGGTTCTGGCTGTGTGGGCAGGAAAGGAAAACCGGGAGGTTCCCAACAACAGTGAACAGTTCTATGTGTGTATGTGTCTGGCTACTCCACATCTAAACACCCTCCAATTGGGAGGAGCCCCACTTCATTTGTGTTTGGAGGGACGTAGAATCTTATCTGCCACTAGAGAAGCTAAGAGGTAAAAGCTTTCTCTCTCCACCCCCACTACCAGCTGCCTGTGAGCACATGACCCAAGTTGAGCCAATTAATGCTCCTGCCCAGGATGACTCAAAAATATAGGGACTGATAAAAACTTATTCAAAGTAGGGACAATGGGGCTGGGAACGCAGCACCAGCAGCACTGAGCACTCATTGACAGAAACAGCAGTGGAGACTCCCAGCCAGAGTATTCTTGTGGTTTCATCTTGGTTGTATTTGCTGCCTCCCTGGTTTCTGCACACTGTTTTGTTGTGGTTATTTTTGTTTGTTTGTTTGTTTAATGTGGATTCTAGGTGCTTCCTGAAATCTTTCCCCCAAACTCTCTTTACTGTTATACTGTTAGGGTAGCCAAAGTTAACTTTTATGCTTGTTGCCACAAGAACCCTAACTTATACCTAAATTGGTACCAGGCAAATGATGGTAGGTAAAAGATTATCAGGGAAATGGAGGAAATGGGGATTGGTTATTTGACTTAGGGCTATAGGTCTATAGGGATTCAGGAGTGGGAATTTGGTAGCTTATGCCAGACAGTACAAACCAGCTAACTAAATTACTACCGTGCTCCCCTAGAATGAAATGTTCACTGAGGACAAGCATTAGGAGACTATACGAAATGGATTACCTGCTTCTAAAATCATAGAACAGCTTATAGAAATTGGGTAACAAGTTCAAACCCTAAATTCTCAATTTAAAGTAATGACTTAAACCCATGGACTTTCTATCATTACCAGAAAATATACCTTATCTCTTGCAGCAAAAGAGCTGACAAATGAAAATCAATTTTGGAATTTGATCCTAATGGTTCTTGAACTATAATGTCAGACAAATCACAGTCTTATAAAACAGGACATTGATTAGGAATAAATGGAACCCTGAGAATTGGAATAGGGCTATATAAGAAACACTCAGAGGAAGCCCCTAACTATCAGTGAGCTTCCCTTTCAGCTGAAGCTGCTTCTCCCCATTGTCTGGCAATGCTCCTCCATTATCTTGACTGATGATGCAGTAATTTTTTCTGTATGTACTTTGCAAGAGGACACCATTTATCCTTATGCTCCACCCCTTCTATCCACCATTTTCTTCAGATATGTAAAATCCAAGCATGCCAATTTTAGGAGGTAGTTCCGTTTGAAGGTGCAGATAGTTAACAGAAAACTGGACTCCCAGATGCTCAAACTAGAACTACTGCAGAATCTTTGCTAAGTGCTCACACATCATTAAATTCAGCCTGATCTAAAGTTACAATGTCAAAAATGGCGTAACCTCAAAGGAATCTGAAGATTTACGAAGATAAGAACAGTGTAGATTTATTGTGTGCAACTAAACCACCCATTCATTATCCCCTAGAAAGGACCCCAAGTTCTCAAAGAACTTGAAAAATACATTGCTAAAGGAAATAACAGAAGCACCACACAGCACTTTAGTAAGTTGTTCTCTGAAGACTAGGGATGCTATTGGGAGATGTTGTGTGACTCCATTTAAAAGAAAATGAACCCTATGTACTTTAGAACAAGTAGCAACACTTAGTAGTAGAGGCAGATGAACATGAATAACACGTTAGTTAGTGGAGCTGACAGGAACTCCATGGACAAAGGTCCCTGACCATTATAATTATTTTTGCTTCTTCTAATTAAGTGCCTCGAATCAAAATAGCTCACTAAGGTACCACTTAATCAGTACATTTTTTTAAATGGTAAAAACTAGGAACAGAGGCTTGAGTTGAGTTACTGTGGCAAAGACTACTAATTGTTTTCCAATATCTGTTTTCCCCTTCTCTCTCATAGAAACAGAACCTCTGGTTTTTAACTTAACACATGGCTATCCAGAATAGAGACTACTTATCCCAGTCTCCCTTGCAGCTAGATATAGCCATGTGACTAAGCTCTAACCAATAGGATGTGAGTAGAAGTAATATGTATATTTTCCAGGTATGTCTTTAAAGGTACGGGTTATCCTCTTCTTCCTCTCTTTTCTCTATCCTGCTGCTCAGAATATAGAAGTGATAATGAGGCATTCCGGAACATGGACAAAGGTAATACTCTAATGATGGTGAAAAAACAATTTAAAGAGGCACCTAGGTCCCTGGATGGCCCTGTGGAATAGAGATACATCACCCCTGGCCAACCAACATTTGGAACTGTCTCATAAGAGAAAAATGAACTTCTACTTTGTTTAAGTCACTGTTATTTCAGGTCTCTGTTTCTTACAGGTAAGTAAATAATGATGATAGGTAGTAAATCCCAATGATAATGAATGTAGGCACCTCCTCAGTTCCCAGAACTGTGTTATTTCATAAGTCCAAAGCCCCTTAAGTAAAATGGAGATTGAGCTTCCTCTGTGAGAAACTATAATAGCATCAAAAGAATCTTCTTTAATAATTATAACTATCATTTAATCAATTTTACTATGTGCCTTACAGTGGGCCCAGTGGGACTCCAAACCCATTCCATGGCTATCTTTCATTCTATCCTCAACAACGAGCAAAAAACACACACTGACAATCCAGTATTGGAAAGGCAAAATGGAAGCTCCTTGAGTTCTCACTTCCTGCCAGAATAGTAGACAAAAGCTATATCCTGGGGAAATTGCAAAGATTATACCATAAAAGAGATGGTAGAATGTGGATGAGACGTGGAGAAAGTTCAAAATTTCTATGGCACATCAAGGTGCTACGTGAAGCCTGTGGCATATCACAACAGAAGAACTACAGTGAAAGCACATCTCATGGCCCAGTAAAGAACCAAGAGTCACCCCTTTTTTTTCCTGAAAGAAAATAGCTATTTATAGAAGGGAGCCTGGGTTTGCTGTAAATCACTAAGTGTCCATGAGACACTGAAATGGACTGAGCTGGCTGCTCTCTAATTTATCTAGCCATATGTTGGCTGTACCCATTAGAGTCCATCACCAAGTGTAAGGAATCTATGTAATCAGGTCCATGTAGGTCCTGAAGGCATCAGTGTCCTGCGCAGGCCACTCACTAGGGCCTGGGCGAGGGTGAGGTAGGCAAGATGTCCAAGGTGTCAAATTTGAGGAGGCACTCACTCAGGTGCTGCACCCTGTGCTTGCATGACCCTGAGTGTGTTTCCTTATATTTTTCACATAGGCAGCCAAGCTGCCTTGTTGTCACCCTTCGCTTCACATCTATGATATCAAGGTCAAGCAGGATTTTTTCCCTATGCAATAATCAAAAAGAGGTATTCATGAAACCAAGGGGCTCTCTTGGGGTGTCTCCTGATGCTGTTACATCCAATGGTAAAAGTTAATAAAAGATCACTACAGTCCTTTATAGACATGACCATCCAGGGCTCAGATGCCTCAGGAATAAAGTTTTGTTTCTCCCTCAGGTAAAGAATACAAAGCAGGTCCTGGCTTTCTGTCATGTTAGATGTTTACATGTTTTAACTTATTTGTATTTTTTCCTGTTCTTATTCCCTTGCCATTGTATTATTATGTGTGGTGATGATTAACCACACTTTAGTCCACAGGTTGCAGAATATTGAGACAGGATTCCAACAGAACTAGAAGAGAATAGAATGAAGATCCTGAACTTGGAACTTATGAGGATTTGGGCTGTCTCTCTTGTGGGCAAGTGGAACACATTCTGTGTGAGTGACACTGGTGGGAGCATTTTGTGGGGAAAAGGGCAAATGTGGGTGTTGGGCAGCCAAAGGGGTAGACTGTGGTGGCATTCATTACTTTCCTTTTTTAAAAAACCTAGCATCTGAATGCTCTTCCTGATTGTGAAGACTTCTCTCAAACAAGGTAAAATATTGGAGTTTTACTTTTCTTACAGAAACTTAAGTTTGTTTAAGTTTGTTCTCTCTTTATCTGATAGCCAGTGCCTGGACATATGTTTTAGTTTTAGTCAATCAAATGATCCCACATGAACTTTGAATCTTGAAGGAGTAAAGGAAGAATAGGAGACTTGGAAAATTACACATAGTGATGTTTATGTCAAAAGTCTAGTGACAGGGCTACCAGCAGCAGCAGTGCCCTAACCAACTTTTCCTGTGGTGTGACTTCTCGATGTCTTCTGAAGCCAGTCTTCCTTAATTCTTCAGCCTTCCTGTTGATTCTGTACACAACCTTCAATTAAGGATTCAAGGAAGGGGAGTCTTCTCTGCAGTCTAGGTTCGAGAAGTATTTTCTGAACCTTCTGTAGATGAGAAGCCTCCTGTCCTGTCCGTGGAGAGGGATACTTTCCCACAAGTCCCTTCTGTGGACTCTGGTCACTAAGAAGACCCATTTGTCAGGACAGCTGGAGTGGCTCTTGCCAGGCCTGTGGCCCAGAGATCCAAAGAACCAAAAACAGCTCCCCGCTCCCCAATGGAGAGAAAGTGTAGCTCTCTGGGGAGGAGCAGTCCTCTTTTTCGTCCAATTCCTGGCCCTTCTAAGGAATGTGAAGAGAAGGTAGCAGCACTCACGGTGATGAGCCTCACAGCACAGCCAGGAGGAACTTCCCAGTGACACAGGAGTCTCAGGGCTTTCTCCTCAACAAGAAGTGACAGCACCTGAACTCCACCCGGTCTTGCCCTTGCCATGATCTGCCATGGATGGCGCAAGCTGGGTCATGTCCGGGAAGAACTCATTGGAGTGTGGCAGGGGTGGAAGTAAAGTTGGCTCACTCCATAGATGCCCCCTGGGGCTGTCTTCTCCGTATAGTGGAGTAATGCTCTCTCCGGATCCTCCCGGAGCTCCACAGGGCAGACGCACGCAGGCAGGACTAGAGAGGAGGCTCAGAGTGGTGCGTATTTGCACCTGGAAGCCACGGGAAAGTGTGTTTCTCTTTCCAGGTTCTCGCCTTGGAACCCTGTGCCCTCCGCCGCCTGGCTACAAGAGGAATCCTGACCTAAAAGATCCTGCCACTCCCATGCGTTTCCAAGCGCTTACCTTGCTGCTGCTGGGCGGGTCCGGATCCCTGAGGAGGCCCGGAGCCAGACCACTGCCGGCTGAGTCCTGCTCGCGGATCTCTGCTCCGAAACCCGCAGGAGTAAATCCGCGGCCAGAGCCTCCCCGGGTTAGAAGGGACAGGGCCCAGCGCCCCTGCGCCCTATGCAGTTGCCCGTTTCCCACAATTTCTGCACGCGAGGAGAATCCGAGAGCCAGCCCAAAAAGGAGGGGCGCGGCACACTTTCCGGCGTGGCCCGGATCTTGGGTCCCAGGAAGGGACGAAGCCTACAGGAGAGCCCGGTGGTAGATCTCGCCGAGGCCCAAGCGGCCTCGGGCTTGCTGGAGCGCAGGAATGAAAAGCGAGCCCTTCTACTACCAGGGCCGAGGGCGCTCTCAGACAGCCCCCCAAGGCCCAGGACAGCGCAGGATGGCCGAATTCCTTCGCGGCTTTGCGCGCTGCGGCCCACGATGCGGAGCGGAGGGACTCAGCGCCGCAGAAGGGGCCACGTTCGCCGAATTCTCCAGCCTCTGCGGCGTCAGTGCAGTCAGGACGCACCGTCCCAGGCCCGCGGAGCCTGTGTTCGAGATGGGTTTGCAGACTGGTAGGGTCCAAGCAGGCGGACGCAGGCGTGTTTACTCCTCGACCCCCGCCCCCTCGACATCCCAGAGAACCATATTTGGTGCAAGATGTCCCTTCTCTCCAAGAACCTGTTTATAGTGCTAATCCCAGATCCTGGCAGGACCAGGCTTCAAAATGAGAGCCCAGCTCTCACCCTTTTCACATTTCTGGCAAATTCCAACCTGGTATCCCCTGCCTCTGAGTGTCCCTTGCGGTGCAGCCCCAACAGTTTCGGTGGCTGCGGGGGAGGACAGGGAGGGGGCAATTCTGAGTCCTTCACTAACGGCGTCTACAGAGCTTTCCGCTGAACCCTCGACCTGGACAATTAGGCTTGAGGCCGCCTCACGCTCTGGGCTGTGTCCAGTGCACCGAGGGGCAGCTCCAGACTGTTTTTTTTTTTTTAAGAGCCGCGGTGGGGACGGGGGTGGGGGTGGGGGTCGCTGGAGTCCTGTAAACTCCTCTGAACTGGCAATGACGCCCCGTGGCAAGCGAGGAAGCTGGACTGTGGTGTGGAGAAGACAGTGAAACCACTCAAGGCAATAAGATCAGGGATTATATGGGGGCTCCCTTAAATGGAGGGTTCTGCTCAGTTGGTACAACCAAAGGCCCCAGGCCTCCCAATGATCTGCTGCTTCAGTTGATTCCCCAGGGAGAAACATCACGGCCCTCACCCACCACCGCCGCACTTCCTCTGCCCTGAAGCGTCTCCCACCGGGTCTAGACTGGCTGGTATGGCACTGGCGCTGTGGATGGGCTGCAAGGCGCCTTTGCATCCCAGCTCCCCTGCGGGCCAAGGAAGGCCAGCACCTCACTCCCCTGAGAAATAGATGAGGATGTAGGTCTGACTTGGGGCTGCTCTTGCCCACCTCCTTGAAGAATTCCCTTCTTCACAGTATGTATGCCACCTTTGCCCTGAAGCCCTCAATTCTAGGTTGAGACGGGTAAAGGAAAGAAGCCTGGGGATACGAAATGGGTTCAAGGGTACCACCGTGTGTCTGTGAGCTCATGGCCAGGCTCCTGAACAAACGTGCTAAAGCTTGTTCTTCCTTGAGAGCAAGTCAGCCGGTAAGAGGACGCCAGGGAAGGCCCCTAAGAGTTTTCCTATGAACCTGTGAGATCAGCTTCCGAACCTGTGTGCAGTCAGGCATGACCATGTGCCTATCTAGGAACAAGTGGGTGAATGAATAAGATCCTGCATGTCCCTAGACTAGAGGCAAACATGGAGGTGAGATCTGGGGACAGCAGCTGGCGTGTAACCAAGGGATATCGTGGGAAAGAGAGGGTACATATGTAGACATGCATCAGGACTGTCCCCTCGTGTGGACGCAGATGCTGGGGTCTGCCTGAGACCCAGCTGGGGAGTCTGAGAGAGACATAGTGACAGTATGTGCCTGTGAGCATGCGAGGAGGTGTGGGGTGTGTGTAGGTGTGGCTGTGGGTGTGGATGGTACTGAGGACACATTGCTTGGCAGCGGTCTCCCCCCCCCACATACCCCCCTCGACTGGCCCCTAAGGCCCTCTAGGGCTGGGTGGGTCTTCACTGAGGTTCCCTCTGTCGAGTCTCCACCCATCCCCACCAGGTCTCTGCCAGCTCTCACTCCCCGTCCCTTGCCCCATGGACAGTTGGGCGCCTGTGATCGCAGAGACCTGCTAATCCGCCCCTCGCTCCAAGGAGGGGCGGGAAAGCCACACCTAAATACACAATAAGCCCCCTTTGAAGTGTGTGGCGGGAAAGCTCCCAGAGAGGAGAGCATCCACTCGACTTTCCCTGGGAAATCAACGGTCTGGGGATGAGGTTGGGAGTGTGTGCATGTGTATGTGTGTGCGTGTGTATGTGTGTGTGGCGGGGGTTACAGTTCGTAGGATCTGCCCCCTACAGCCCCACCCTGCCTGGTTTGGAAAAAATCAGGTCAAGCCATCCTGGGGCGCCCCATGCCTTTCTTGGAGCACCTGTAGAGCCAAGCTCTTTTACCTGCTTTATCTCCTTAATTCGATCAGTAATCTGGGGAAGGATTGGCCTATAATTTGGGCAATGAAAATGTAGGTTCCTAAAATTTAATTAGCTTGCCTGAGGTTAGAAAGCATAGAGGCCAAGCTCAAAACTTAGGCTACTGTCCAAAGCCACCTCAGTGAAGAGGATTCTAGATAGGTGCAGAAAGAGAGGAAATGGGAGATTGGAGGGGTTCTGAAAATAAGAGGGAAGGAGCAGGACATAAGAGACCAGGGAGTGGTGAGGCCTGCAGCATGCTAGAAAGTGGGTTATCAGAGCCATATCAAAAGGAGTAGTGATTGTGTCTGTATTTTTCATTTCTGTAAATTAAATGGAAAGAATACCCCCAGGCAAGAATAAAAAAAGAAAAAAAAAAGACTTCAGGGCATATTTGACAGGCAAGTGTGAGAACCCAGGATTAGATTTCAGACACAGGGTAGTAGTTTAAGACCTTGATCCTCAGAATTAGCACCAACTGCACAGGAAGTTCGTTCTAAATCTAGAATCTCGGGCCCTACCCCAGACATAATGAATGAGAATTTGCATTTTAACAAGAACCACGCGTTAAAGTTAAAACATCTTCAGAGAATATTACATATAAATGAATATACTCTGGAGGTGTTAGGGAAGGCCTGAAGGCTGAGCTCTCTTTTCTTTTCATAATCTGACTAATTCTTACGCCTAAAAGGTTAACATGAACCAACTGCTAAACTCTTCAACCTGTAGGCTGCACCCTACTACCCACTCCAACCCGCCCCCCATTCTCCAGCCCAGAGCAGCCTCCCCAGCAACAGGCTTTGTACAGAGCAGATGGAAAAGTAAAAAGGAGAGATGGTCCTTCCTGGTTCTCCATCCCTTTGTCTAATAAAGTGTGATTCATTGCTTCTATTTTTAACACTCTGCTTGTTTGAGTCCTCCCATCCCACTAACCAAGAAGAGGAAGGAGGAGAGACGGAAGTGCGCAGAACCCCCTTCCATCCCAGAAGGAGCATGCCTAGGCTGGGAAGGCCCAGACGGTGGGTGTTGCACTGGTGTGGAGGAGGAGGTCTTCTAATCCTGGCAGAGCTTCAAGAATGGTCCTGGAAAGATGGGGTGGGGCTGGCGGTCAGAGCCAGAGGGGCCCAGTGGACTGAAGTGGCTTGGCAGCGTTTTTACCCAGAATCCTATGGTGCAAACTCCACGCAGACCTCTAAGCTAAGAGCTCCCTCAACAAAACAAGACATCCCTTGAGGAAGCTGGTAGGTTCTCACCTCCAGGCCTCCCCAAAGACACCACATCCCCTCCCAGAGACGCTGGTTCTAGGGTTACACTCTGAGGTGGAATGCTAGCCCCCTCTTTTCTCAGCCGCGTGTTTTTAAGCAAGTTGCTTAATGTCTCTAGATTTCAATTTTCCTTGTCAATAAAGTGGAATGGAGATGCCACCTACCTCATAGGGTGATTGTTAAGAAGATATTAATACTTTGAAAACCTAGTGCAGTGCCTGGAACACAGAAAGCGCTCAAGAATGCCTATTATGATATTATTATTGTTATTATTTTCCATCCGGGCTGGTAGCAGCCACTCCTGCTGTCCCAAGGGTTCCTCAGACTCCAAGCTCCGACGGCCGTGGCCAGAGGCGCCTCTCCCCGTGTGGCCCCTAGAGGGCGCCCGGAACTCACTTGTCCTGCGTTTTTGCGTTGAAGCCCCAAATCCGGCTTCTACTCTGGGTGGTTGCTGAGCCGCCGCCGCCGCCTGCAGCTTTCGGGTCTTGCGACGCCTACCGCATGACCGAAGATACATAAGCTCTGGGACCACAGGGCGGAAAATATGAGAGCACAGGGGCCGCTCCCACCAAAATCTCCCCCTTAGGGCTGCACGCAGCACTGGGGGGTTCGCATCCCCATGCCCTCCACCACCTTCTCGCACACACCAGGAGACCGGATTTTCGTAGGCTTCCAGGAGGCAGCGGCGGCCGCAGGACCTGCTGGGCTTTGTTAAGGTCTTTGGCCAGAATCTCGCCCGTGGCCCCCAAGCCCAGTCTCTGGCTCATGATTGTGTGGCTGGCAGCCCAAGTTGCAGGGCTGAAAAGCTAACTCTCCGGCCTAGGAAATTCCCACACCCAGGCCAACTGGCAGTTAGACCCTCCTCCCTCCGGGCTGGGGGAGGAGGGGAGAGGAAAGAAAGGAGGTGTATCCATGGTGGCCTGGCCTCTGGGAACTTAGTGGGGCCCTGAGGGGGCGAGCTTGTGAGAATAACTGAGAACGCCAGCAACAGAGATAGAGTGTGTGTGTGTGTGTGTGTGTGTGTGCGTGCGTGCGCGCGCACCTAGCACTGCACACCTGCGGTTCCCCTTGAAAAACATGGCACACCCCAGGAATAGCTGGAAGAGATATGTGAGGCTGTACACAGTGCAGGCTGTAAATGAAGCGGTGTGAGTTTGTACCTACCCCTCAACACAACAAGGATACTCATGCTTTCTCCACTCATCCCTATCCCTCCCCTATCCACCAAACACACCATCTTCGGAGTCTGCTCTGATCTCCTTGGAAATCCAAACTGGCAACGGCCCTCCTGCTTGCTCAGTCTATTCCTATTAGACTCCTTGGGATAAGGAATCTAGGCGAGTGGTGCCAGCGGGCTTTGTGGGACGACATTGGGCAGCTGATTCGTGCCATTCGGGAAAGCCTAGGCAGCTCCTGTTAGTTTCCTAGGCAGCGGGCCTGGCCGTGGGGCTCCAAACTTTGAGCTGATTAGGGAGCACTTAGGAAGGGGAGTTTCTGCTTAGGAGCAGGACTCTGGGGCTCTATGGGAGTGAGAAGTGTGTGAAGAGGGATGTGAGCAGGAGGGCAGAGCCTAAAGCAGGGGTTTTCTTCCCACATCTGGCCTGAAGGATCCTTAGAGCAGCCCCAGCGCCACAGCTCCCCCCTTTCCCCGTAGTATGGCTGTTGATTGCCAGCTGCTTCGGCTCTGCACAGCCAGGAGGGAGGTCCTTGCTTAGCTGTCTCATACACCTGAAACCTACTTCGCCCACCTGCAAGTCAGTCACACCACAAACGGGACACCCGTCTGAGTCCTGAGCCCAGGGCAAGCCCCCACACCTGTCACGCTGCAGGGGCGTCACAAGGCAGTGCTCAGGCCATGCCCACACAGCCCCCAAGCACAGATCCGGCCACACAAAGCCGCTATTATAGTTAACAGGTCGAGCCAGATTCCCTGTGTGCCACCTGAGGCACAGCACCGCCTCTAGGACCCCAGCCTTGCATGGGTTTCTGGGCCAGGCAGGCCACTACCCACCCATCCGCGCCCGTGGGTGCTCGGCTCACTCGTCAGGGAATTTGGTCAGTGCAGCCGGCTCATTCAAGCCAAGGAGCGAGGCAGGCCTTTCTGCCCAGGCAGGTTTGTTAATTCCTCTTCTTTCCCCTCACCAACTACACAAAATTATTCCGATAATTAGTTCCTTTTCTATTTTTGAACAGAGACGCGTCCATTTCTGGAAGGCGCGATAGCAGGCGGGGAGTTGCGAGCTTTCTGCTGCGGGTAGTTGGCCCTAACTGTGACCCTCGCAGCCTTCTCCTCTCTGGAGTCCGCTCCTCTCGGAACTGGGTGCGCGGGCCCCGCCGCTAGCCCGGCCTTTCCCAGCGGCCGCAGCCCTCGGCCGACGCGGGATTCGCGGAGATTCGTTCTCAACGAATTCTGGGCGGAGAGAGGGTAGTCTTGCGTGGTCCCTTAGCACTGAGAACCTCAGTGTCCTGGGGAGTCTGGCACCTGTGGGAGGCCTCGCCCGAAGGCTTGGGCGCATAGGAGGGGCCCCGGGAGAGCGCGCGACCCGGGCCACCAGCGAGCGCCGGGTGCAGGCGTGCGGGATTCGGATAGCTGGTTGGGATTCGGTAACCGGGTGGCCGTAGGGTAGCTGGGTGGCCGCCCGCAGTGGGCGCTGGAGTGGGGACCGCGCTCGAGATCTCCCTAAGCGGGGTGCTCACTTCCCCGCGAGTCCCGGACAAGCTGGACACGAGCTAAAAGCAGCCGGGCTGAGCAGGCATTCGCTCGCTCGGACGTGAGTGTGAGCCCTAGCTGTGAAGAGGAGGCAGTAGGAGGTATTTTGGTTAGGGGCTGCGTTTTGTCTAACTTTGCTTGCGTTTGTCTTGCAAGAGGGGTCGAGGGGGTGACGGTGAAGAGCCCAGACTTCAGAGCCTGTTTGGGGGGTTGTGTTTAAGCCGGGTAGCCGCTCCCCATTCCTGCCTCAGCTCTTCAGCTGGACAGTCAGCCGCCAGAAAATATCCAGGAGCCTCTAGGCACAGCAGCTTTTTGAGGGGTTTCCGGCGAGTGGGAGGTGGAAGGAAGTCCCCAGTCTCCCCCAAGGTCCTGAGACTATGGAATCGTGCAGCTGGGAGGCACTGAAGTTGCGTCCTAAAGACGCAAATAGAGGAGCGAGGCCTCACCAAAGGAAGAGTGAAAGCTGGGAGGCTTCGGTCCCAGCGGGAGGGGAGGAGACAGCCAGACCTGCCCAGGCAGAAGGAGACGAATTATGCGGATCCAAGAGGCCATTTCCGGATTTCGCTCAGCCCGGTACTGGGAGCTGCAGCTGCTGCAGGCTGGAGACCCACTGCAGACCTGGCACTGTGGCCAGAACCTCTCCCACCACCGCCAACACACAGCCTGTCGGGGCCTGACCTTAGTCACCCTGTAGGCCTACAGGTGGGGCAGGGGGCTGCCTATGACCTTTGGACCCAGAAGCCTCCTTTCTTACTGAGGTCTGGATGCAAGAGGGACACAAAGGAGGGATGAAGGAGCACTGTCCTGTTCTCACACAGTCAGATTTCCCCTTGGGTATTCCTTGGGTGGGAGGTTGTTGTGCTTTGTTCCCTTTTCATAGGAAAGGTCCAGGATGGCAGCCTGGGCAGGGATAAAGGAAAGTGGCTCTGATGGTTTCCATGGCTCCCCTCACCCCCAGTCTCATTGCACTCAGCTCTGCACACACACAAACAAGCCTCACACACCACTCGCTTCTAGTTTCTAGCTGAAAAGTTCTCTCACTTTCCCATCCCAAAGAGCCTTCTATATCCCCATTCTACTCCCCCAGGATGACATATTCTCCAGACCCTGTACTACCTAGCTTCTTCCACAAAAGCAAGCTCAAATCAGTTTTGTGTGCCTAAGATTGGTCTAGTTAGTATGTGTGTGGGGCAGGGGACTAGATGTTATGGGGAGTGTTGTGCACTGTGGCCACAGTCTTGGCCAGAGTGGTCTGGGGCTTCCCTGAAGGTCTCTGAGAAGTCACTTATTCAGATCTCACCTAGAGCAGGCTAGTGCTGGGAGCTGTGAAGTCCCACTTAGGGTAAGGAAGAGGATCCTGGCCCCCTTACTGACTCGGTGTGCCCCAGTCTCTGCAGCTTGCTGCGTATGGGTCTAGAATCTCAGAACTCTTAGCAGATGTTGGTATCCCTACAATGTTTCTGCACACCTCACATTTAACCAGGGGTCCCTGACCCCCAGGCTGCAGGCCAGTACCTGTCCCTGGCCTGTTAGGAGCTGGGCTGCACAGCAGGAGGTGAGCGGCAGCTAGCGTGAGCGAAGCTTCATCCGTATCTGCAGCTGCTCTCCAGCGCTGGCATCACTACCTTAGCTCCACCTCAGACCATCAGGCATTAGATTCTCAGAGGAGCATTGGTCCTTAGTGCCAGAAAGGTTAGGGACAAGTGCCTTAAACCCTACCACCATGTATACCACCAGTACACAATTATATTCACTCATACATTCTCAGCCTCAGCCCTGAGGACAGTCACCCACAATGATCCACACTCCCTACTAATTCACTCCCCAATTACATACTGTCATACACAAATATATACAGTAAAATACACATCTCACGCATGATTACATCTCACACACAATTACATTCATACAATTACAGATGATACACAATCACAAACATTCACACATTTAACAAAAAAATTCATGAGGAGAAACTATTATGTCCTCTCATAAACATTAACACATTATTCATACACAGTCACAAATATGGGTGGGTGATCATACAATTAATTACCCCCCCCAAATGCAGCCTCATTTACACGTGGCTACACACACACCACTACAAGTTAGAGTGTACAATGATAGTTTCGATTTGTAACTTAAGCAGAAACAAGCACTTACATACAATAATTACAAACACAATTACACACTTAAACACTAAGACAACCATTCACTATCAGCAACATTCTGATTGTCTACATTATCACAAACATACAACACACATACACAACTTTCACACCCTAAAGACATTATATCCTCTGGAGCAATAGCTATCCCAGGACAGCCTGGCTTTCCATCTTTTCCTCAGCTCTACCTTCTCTCTGTTTGTTCCTTTCCTTCATTTATCTATCTCTCCCGAGCCAGCTGGTCTTGGCCCCCACACGTCCCTCAAGCTCAGGCACCAGCAGCTGCCCCAGCAGCACCAGCTCACACCAAACTCAAGTAGCTGCAAGGTGCTGGGCTCAGCAAGGAGCAGGCAGCCCTGACTCCGGATCCGGAGGGTTTTATTTTTTTTTCCACATAAATTACACAAGCACTTTATAAAATGGTTACACCGAAAACACCTTTTAAGTGCATAACTTAACACTCTCCCCCCCCCCCATGAACAGGATCTGGAGAAACAGGCTACGTTTTTTTGTGAAAACCTGCCTGTGTGTGTGTACCTGGGTGTGGCTAGGATCTGTGATGGCGCCCCGGCAGACCAAGTGATCCTGTTGTGGCTGTTGTGTGTGGGATGATGTGTCACAATGTGGCCATGGCCTTGTGTTTGTGATAAGTGTCATTTTTCAGAATGAGTCTAGGTCACCCCTGGCCTATGCCTGATAGTGAGGGTCAGGGGGGAGAAGCCTATAGCTCTGGGTGTGCATGACACTCTGTCCTGTTTGTGACTCTGGGGTGACACCAAGAGGGACAGTAAAATCACCTCTGTGTGGGCCTATGGATGTCCGTGTGTGATTAACAGTGGGATACAGAGAAGGGGTTCAAATGACAGCCCATGCTATCCTCTGGGGACCCCAGAAGCTCTTCTTCCCCACTTCCTCTGCTTCCTTCGGTCTCACGTAAAAATCAGAATAAAATAAAATAGTCGCAAATTGAGAGGACTCTGAACAGTTCCCGCGGGCTCAGGACCGCATGGCTATCTGGAAGGAAGTCGCGGGTCTCTGCCACCTGCGTTCTTTTCTTCTTTTCCACCGAGGAGAGAACAGTTTCGGAGAGCACTCGGCCCCTGGGGAGGGGCGCGGCGTTCCCCTTTATTGTGCAGTCTGAGGCAGGAGGGGCAAAAGCGAGTCCTGCTCTCAGGCCTCGGCAACCCCTAGGCTGGGCCCCAGGGTCTCTTAGGGAGGAGTGGGCAGGCTCACTCGCAGGCGGACGCCACCGACGTGACGCTGGTGATCTTGGTGGAGTCATCAGACCAAGGCTGCAGGTTCTGCAGGGCGAAGAGTGACGAGTTGTGCACGCAGAGCGGGTCGGCGGGCAGCGGCTGTGCCAGGCTCTTCTGGAAGGCCTCTTGCTGCAGCTGCAAGAGGATGCGATTCGCCTGCTGCCTCTCGGCCTCACGCTCCTCCGCGGTCTGCCGCCTGCACCAGGGACAAGGCGTTACCCGCGCTTGGGGGGCGCTCCGGGAGACAGCCCAAGGGAGCACCGCTCCCTTTGGCAGCACCCAGCTCCAGCGTGGGCCCCTCTAATGCGTTCCCTTATCTTGAAGGTCCTTCAGCCGACAAAAGCTGGGAATCCCAAAAGTAGACGGAGGAGAGCTATCCCCGGGAAGCTGCGGGAAACTCCGCTAGGGCAAAGCAGCTGGGGCTCCCTGGCTGCCCCAAGCTCTCACACCCCCACCAGCCTTGGAGGGCACAGCCAAGGATGGGGTGGCAGCCCACCTCTCCCCAGACCTGAGGATGAACGAGAGCCTGTGTCCCAAGTCTGAGGGGCCTCACCCTCCTCACCATTCCAGGGCAAAGGCAAGGGCTGGTGGAGATGAGATGCCCCAGTGGACTTCTCTCTTCGCTCCCTTCTTCCTGCGAACCTCTCCCAGGGCTCCGACCTCCTGTGTGGAGCCCTGTCCCCTGCCGGGACTCACGCCTGACTAGTCGGCTTCCTCTGAGGAGGTCCAGGGAGGCGATGACTCACTTATTCCATTTAATGTCCCCCTCCACCCTGTCAACTGAGATCAAACGTCTGTCTCTAAGGTGGACAGACCTAATGGGAGTCCCCGGGGCCTCCAGAAGCAATTTGTAGGCGATCGATGAAGCCACGGGAAGCTGGTGAGGGCCTCTCGCAGCAACGGCCACCACCACCGGCCTCCTTCCTACCACCCCTTCTTGCTCTTTGGTTCTCTCAGGATTAAGGGAATTTGTTCGAAATGAAAATGGAGGATTTCGTCATCCATTGCGTTCCTTTATTATACAGAAGACTTTGTCAGGCTTCTGGGTTTCATTTTCTCCCCACGGTGGGGTATAGATCTTTGTCCCCCCCTTTGTGTTTCAATCTCTCTCTGCCTGCCACTCTATTTTTTCCCTGTCCCCCTTGGTGGGGGCGGAGGACAAAGATAGATACCCTTAGGCTGCGGCTCTGGGTGGGTATTGCTGGGCACAGCAGTGTCCCCCTACCCAAATATCCCTTGCTCCCTCTTTGACTAGCTTTCCAGAGGTCCGAGCCAGCCCCCCACCCCTTCCCCAGCAACAGGAATGTGGGTAGGAGAGTAGCCTACTCCAGGGGCAGTGGCTTCCTTTGTGGCCACGACGGCGGAATCCCGGGCAGACTCCTCGCCTTCGTTCAGAAGAAGAGGAAACTCCAATTCCTTCCTCCCGCCCCAGGCCCGCCCGGCCCGGCGCCGCAGCCTTCGCCCAGACTCTCTTGCGCTCCCCCCTGAGGCCTGAGCCGGTGAGAAACTCCTGACGGGCGTGAAACCGAGTACGTGGGCCAGATGTGCAGGAGGGTGCACGAGGGTGCAGGGGTGCAAGAGGGCTCAGTGGAGAAGGCACTGGTATATGCAGAAAATAAGGCTGCCTAGGAGTGAGTGGGGCACATTATATACCTAAGGGAGTGCGGGGGGGGGGAGAGAGAGAGAGAGAGAGAGAGAGAGAGAGAGAGAGAGAGAGAGAACGACAAAGGTTGAGGTATACGTATGTGGAGGAAAATTAGTGTACTTGTGGATGTGTGACAAGAGAAGGGAAAAATCTCTCGTACACAGACACACACATGGACACACAGACACACACACACGGACACACAGACACACACACACACACACGGACACACAGACACACACACACACACCCATCTGCTCCTAATTGATCCCGGGTTCAGTGGGACCCTTGAAACCCCGCTGCAACCAGTAAAGATTGATTTTCCCTTCCAGGATGAGGGACCCGCTACTTGAAGGCCTGGTATCAGGGGAGGAGGGAGTCAACAGAGCCCAGGCCGCGGTCTGGGACCCCAGATGCTCTGCCGGGATCCCGGCTGGGGCGCAGAAACAGGGCGCGTGACATCCTGTCTCCTCCAGTCGCTGGACAGAAGAAGCACTCTGTAAGCGCTAGTTTGCGCAAACGAAAAACCCCGCAGGATTCCAATGATCATGGAAGCTCCAGACTGCATAGACTGCTCCAACCGGCCATTTCCCCAAGCAGCGGGGAAGACCAGCCGCGTCTACACGGGTGCTGAGCGTGTGGGCCAGAAAGCCAGGAAGCTTCCAGTAAAACAGAGCCGGGGCTCTCCAACCCCATCCTGGTCTCGCTTGTCTTCCGCTCCCCGCGAGCCCAGCAGGAGCAGCCCGCTCCTCCGAGCCGATCGGACACCGGGAGCGGAGAGAGGAGTGTGAGTACCCCGAGAAGCCTGGAGCCCACAGCGGCCCAAGACTGCGCTGCTCGCGCCGCGCCCGCCCCGCGCGCTCACCTCCACTTCGTCCGCCGATTCTGGAACCAGGTTTTGACCTGTGCGTCAGTCATTTTGAGAGCTTTGGCCAGGGCGGCGCGCTCGGCCGAGGCCAGGTACTTCTGGCGGTGGAAGCGCTTCTCCAGCTCGCAGATCTGCAGGCGTGTGAAGGATGTGCGCGGCTTCTTCTTCTTGGGGGGCGTCCGGTTCTGATAGGGGTGACCTATACGGCGTGTTACAGTGAAGGGTGAGAGGGCCACTGGAGCGGGAGACAGACAGACGGCAGAAGCAAGCGGCAGAGCGTCAGGAGGCGTCCCAGGCCCGACACCCCGCGAATCAGCGAGCACAGCAACTAGACCCCAGGAGCAGAGCCTCGACCCTCCCATTAGCCCTCAGCTCCAAGTCCGGGCGGAAAACGGCCCCCTCCCGCCGGCAGGCCGCCGCCGCTGCCACCGTGGAGGCCTCCCTAGCCCTGGGCTTCCACGTGCCCACCTGACACCACCCACAGTCGCCTTCCCAGTATCCTTGAGAGGCATGTCTGAAGCGAGCTAAAGGTCGCAGCCCCCCACAGCTCCAGGCCTCCTGCCTAACAGTAAGAGAGCATGCTTAGTCAAGACCCTGGACCCTGGGTCCTGATCCGAGCCTCCATCACACAGCAACATACAGACATATCCTATACAACAGGGCAAATTATAAATCTATACACCCAAACAGGCCGGCAGACAGGCACACAGGACACAGGGAAACATAAGGCCGCACCAGGCAACAGCCATACACTTCCTCAGAATCTTCTTCAGGCCTGAAGCAAGATTAGAATGCGCTGTGGCTCTCCTGGGTATGCCCTACGTGGAGTACCTTTCACCAGAGACCTAGGACCAGGGGGCTCCATGCTGGGAGTTCCAGCAGTCCTTCAAGACTGGCCTGGCCTGAATTGGGAGAGTGGTATATTCACCAGGCATGACTCACCAGGTCCAAGAGGACTTGTGTTGGGGCAGTGGGGCTCCTTGAATACAGGGCCCATCCAAAATGGACAGGCTCTCTGTGCACCCCCCTCCCAAACTTTTGCCACAGACCCAGAGTCTGAGCCCAGGTTCCAAGACTGGAACAGGAGCAGGAGGCCTGGGGTACCTTAGAGTCGCCTAGCTTAGTGTAACCTGCCTACCCCCCTTTCACAGTTGGGCTCTGGAGCTGGAGCCCCACGGGAGGCCCACGTCGTGGTAGTGGTAGGCAGCGGCCTATGCCTGCTGCTTCCTTTCTCAAAGGCCCAGGAGAACCTAGACGCATCTCCTGGGTGCTTCTCAACCGGCACGGGGGCCTGGCCCGGCGAGAGAGGATCTTATTCTTTGATCCAGGGAACCTTAAGGGCAGCGGGAAGTGAGGTCGAGGAAAGGGGCCCGCGCGGTAGCGAGAGCTGAGTGTCGAGAGCGGAAGCGGGAGCGGAGGCGGGAGCGGAGGCAGCCGGGGCAAGCCGAGTGCATAATCGTCCCAGGAGTTGTCTTTAGGTGGCTAATCGATCTTGGGCCTGGCCAGTGCATTATTCACGCCGGAGGGCCGGGGTAGGGGCGGGGAGGAAGCCTAGCCCGGACAGAACGAAAATGAAGAGGGCGGCTCAGCCTCACGCTGCCACTGACCTGAACGAAGCCCGCAGTCGGAAAGAAGGGCCCAGCACCTCTGTTGCTTTACTCGGGTACGTGACCTCTGCCAGCCCCTCAGCGCAACCGACACTGAAGCTTGGGGCGCTGTGTGTGTGTGTGTGTGTGTGGTGTGTGTGTGTGTGTGTGTGTGTGTAGGGGACAGAAGGCGGAGAACCTGTTCTTTCCTTGCGTCTGATTCTGGGGCTCGCCGCCTCGGCCAGAGAACATGGGCCGGGACGAAAACACAGTTTGTTCACATCGCGCCCGTTTCTCCGAGATTGCCGAGCCCCAAAATGCCGGCGGAAAGCAGCCCCAAAGCTACATTCCCCTTCCCTCCGTCTGACCCAGCCTAGGGACTCCGAGAGGGGTTCAGGGAGCACTTCTCAGAGCAGGGGTCCTGCAGGAGAGACGCAGAGCGGCCCAAGCTAGGAGAACTCCTCCCGCACGGCGATCCGCAGCGTAGAAAGTGGCGGGCGGCTGAACTTGGGGAAAGCGCCAAGAGCAGCTGCGCGATCCGGCGCGAAAGGGGGTTTTGGGGAGCCGCTGTGCCGGGGAGGGTAGCGCAGAGCCCGGGCCGCGGCCAAGCGGAGCGCGCGGCGGCCGACTCACCTGTGAACCTGTCCTTTGTGTATCTGCGGTTACTCTCCATCCAGGGAAAGGTGAGGCCGGTGAGGTTGTTGACGCCTGGCACGCAGGCACCGAGGGCACGGTGGGCAAGCCGGTAGCCAGAGGCTGGGGGTGAGCCACCGCTCCAGCTAGCGGCCTGTGCGCGGGCACCCGGATCACCCCAGCGCTCAGCGCCCCTCCGCCGCCGCCGCCCGCGCCGCCGCCGCCCGGACTGGGGCCTCCTGCCAAGGCCATGTTCACGTTGTAGGAGCCAGCCAGCGGGCCCATGCTGCAGGGGCCGCCGCCGCCGCCGCCCGCTGGGCCACCAGGACCACTCGGGCCGCCAGCGCCATAGGCCCCCGCGCCCCCGGTCCCCGCCCCGGCCACGGGTCCCCCGCCGCCGTAAGCATAGGCGCCTCCGACCAAACAACCAAGGCCGTATTCTCCGTCCTGGAGGCGTGAGTTGGGCCCCATGCAGCCGCCCTGGTCTGGGCTGTTGAGGATCTGGTCGATGCCGAAGCTGATGGGCTCCGCGTGACCCGGGTGGAGATGGTGCGGACCCAGGTGCTCCATGCTGGCCCCCGGCCCCGGCCCCACGGGGGGGCCTGGGCGGCGGCGCTCGCTGTTCTTGGCTCTGGGGGCAGCGCACAGGGGCGCAAAGGCGGCAGCGGCTCCTGGCTACACAGAGACTTGCAGGCGAAGTGCGCAGAAGGGCTAAAGTGTGTGTGGGGGCGGGGTGGGGGGGATGGGACAGAGGGGGCGCCGTATTCTATCCCTCTCTGGCTGCTCCTTTCCTACTCCGGCTGCTCGCTCGCTGTTGACTCTGGGACATCAATCACCGGAGAAAAAGCCCGGTGCGAGCTAGCCTTGCCGTTTCGGCCGGGTCTCTCCATTGGCTGTGCGCGGAGAGGAGCGGGCTGAATGACAGCGCGGGGGAGGGGCGGAGGAGAAGAGCGGGAGGCCGGGAGTCGAGACAGATGCCGGGAGCCGGGAGCCGGAGACAGAAGGACGGAGACCGAGGCTCAGAGAAATAGTTCAGAAAGAGGGGAACCAGAGACTTAAAAGGAGAAAGAAAAAGTGCAGAAGGCGGCCATTCCGAGAGATGGATAGACAGACGGAGCCCAGGAGGTGGAGGTCACGGCTCTCTTTCCATCCAGGCAGGAGCTGCCCTCTCTCTTTGAGTTGGGCCACAGGAGTACAGCCCACTGACCTCTGGGGAAGAGGTGTCCCTACTGTACAGGAGAATCTCCCCAAGGGCTCAGCTGGGAAACACTGTCCATCAACCAGAGGATTTACACCAAACTTCAAGTCCAGCTTGTTAGAAAGTAGAAGACTGTCTACTCCCCAGGTATGGAGTCCAGTCCCCTGAGGCAGGAAGGTGAGTTCAGGCTTGTCCTTCTTTAGAACACGGGCCTGTGAACAACTGGGTAGGTGAAAAAAATCAACAACCACCCCAACCCCAACTCATCCTGTTTAGAGAAACTGAGGAAAGGAAGATGTCCTGAAAGGCAGGCACAAGAAAAAGGAGCTGACTTGGGGCTTGCTGCCAGGGTGCCCATGCCTCGAGATAACCCTTTCCTTTGAAACAAATGGATGTTTCAAGAAGTAGTTTTCACAGTATGTGAATGAATTCAGTGAGATTGCTTTCATCTAGCTACTAGCCCAGGGCTGGCTACTTCAGGCAAGAAACCTTTGGACTGTGGTGAGGGATAGGAGTTATTTGTTACTTTTGGAATCTTGAGAGAGAAGCCTAGGGGCTTAAAGCAGTGAAGGCTGGGACGTGGGACCAAGACGAGGGAAATACATCCAGGACAAATTTAGGCCTTTTCAAAGTTTTGACTCTGGCTGACTGGCTTCAAGCCCAGGAGAAAAGGAGGAAACTCCTATTTTCTGTTTCCTCTCTTTCCCTTCTCCAATAGGGAAAGGTCTGCTCCTTCTCAGGAGCCAAGCTCTGGAAAAAGCACAGGTTGGATCACTTGTAATCTATTTCTGGTCTATTCCAGATTCAACAGGCCTTCAGAGAGGGGCTGTCCCTTTCAGGCAAGATGCTAGAATGTGAAGGCGCACATCCTATTTATCAAGTCTTATTGCAATGTGGTATTTGCTTTGGCCTTGTCTGTTACTTCCATTTGAAGAGCTCTCTTTGGAGGCAGGAAATGGCTTACTCATCTCTGTTTTCCCCTGTGGAGTATAGCCTCAAGCCACAAAAATACTTATCTTGAGTGAATAATGAATGAATAAACCTCCTTATTTAACAATTTTTTTTAAGTACCTACTATGTGTCAGGCATGGTTCTTGGCATTGAGAAAACAGCAATGAACAAAACAAAAGTCTGCCCTTATGGAGTCTATATTCCACAGAAGGAGTCAGACAATAAACTAAGAAGCAAATACAAGCCAGATGGTAATAAGCGTTAGGGAGAACACTATAAACTCTACACCAACTCTTTGAGATGAGTATTACCCCTATTCTACAGATGCAACGAAACCAAATTCAGATAGAGTAAGCGACTTGATTAAAATGGAGGAGCTGGATTGGACTTGCTTTTCTGGGCTACCTGGAAACTTGGCTGCTGGTTGGAGGGACACCTCTATGGGGAAAACCTTGTCTGGGCTCCAGGCAGGTGGACAAAGGCCCACTCAAGACAAAGCCAGGTGTGGTGGTTGTTTGTAAACATGAAACAGAAACAAAAGAGAGAGCTCCATTCCCTTGCTAGTTCTGGCCACCCACCCAACCCAAGTACTACACCTCTACCCAGGCAGTTCCTAAACTTTCTATGGAAGTTGTTTGAACTTGAATATGTCTTTTTCCTGCCTATTATCTCAAGGGAACTAAAGTGGAGAAAGAGATAATGTTTTACTGAGAAACTACTACGTACCAGGCAGCACACCACACTGATCTCATTTAAGACTCACAACAACTCTGTAAAGTAAATAGAAACGTCCTCATTATTTAATAATTAAGAAAACAAATGAATATTAATAGCAATATTATTCATAATGACCAAAAAGTAGAAACAACTTAAATGTCTATCATCTGATGAATGGATAAATAAAATGTGCTATATTCGTACAATTGAATATTCATTCAGTCATAAAAGGAAGAAAAAGGGAGTCCTGGTTCATACTACAACATGGAAGAACCTAGAAAACATTATTCCAGGTGAAAGAAGCCAGGCACAAAGGGTCACATATATGAATCTATTTATATGAACCCTAGAGTAGGCAAATCCGTAAAAGCAGAAAGTAGATCAGTAATTGCCAGGAGCTGAAGACAGTGGGGCATGGCAAGTGGCTGCACAAGGTTACATTTCTATTTGGAGTGATGAAAATATTCTGGAATTATACAGTGGCGATGATTGCACAACTTTGTGAATATAAATTGTACAATTTAATGGCTGAAATTATAGTACATAAATTGCATCTCATTAAAACAAACAAAATAAAAACTGAGACTCGGTGATGAACAAAGTTGCCCAAAGTCCTGTGGACAGAAGAGATTGAGGTGGGATCCCAAAATCTGAACTGTTTTCCTGTAGAAAGTGAAAACTATGGGGAGGAACCCCTCATCATCCTTTGAGGCTGGGTCCCCATTGCCTTGTTCTGCCTTGCTCCTTTTAGTCAAGAAGTCACACTTGGTGTCTAACCACAAGTTATATCTGCTGCAGTTAAAACCCTATCTTTCTGGTTATCCTCAGAACAACTTCTCTTTGCCACTCTCTGGCCCATGCATGAAACCCTTGAATGTTCTTAACACTCTCCCTCTTTTCTTCCTTCTTCCCCCTCCAGATGCACCTTTCCAGCCCCTCTGGCTTCCCAACCTTGCCCGTTTCAACCCTTTGGCATCTGCCCCACTGGCCTCTTGAACTCCTCAGATCTGGCTCCAGTTGTCCAGAGTACCTGGGAGGAGACCTCACCCTTGCTGGCCCAGTCTAAGTTTGGTGGAGGTCACAACTGTCTAGGGGCCTGCTAAGAGATTGTCAGGGTGCTCTCAAACCCAACAACTCAGGGACATCCTGTTTTCCCCTGCCCTCACTGCTGCTTATCTGATCTCTTCTGGGCTTCCTACCCACCTCTCCTCTTTATCAGAAGCAATTTTTGTTTCAATCCATTTCTGAGCTGTTGGCTTACCCCCAGGTGGGGTTCTTTGAGTCCAGTTTGACCTCGGCCTTTATCTTCCAATGGGATAGTGGCCGAGGGTAGGGTTACCTTCTTACTCCCTTCTCTGCCTAGGAAGATGAGACAAAAAGGTCAGGATTCCTTGGGTTCTGGCCTCTGTCCCTCCTTTAAGCAGTGTTACTGAGCACCGGGCTACGGATTGGAAAGTTTTCTGAAATGGGGAGGAGACTCACATAGAGCTTATATTGGGTGCAGTTTCTGTGTTTCCACAGTGCTTTTCCATGCCTTGCAGAGTAGCCCTGTTAAAAGAGAGAAGGGGAGGAAAAGAAAGCAGGACTCACAAAGCACCGGATGTGTCCTGGGCACCGTCAGTCACTTCTGATTATCTCAGTTCATCCTCCAATCATCTTTTGATGTGGCTTCTGTTGTCTCCATTTTGCAGATGAGAAAACTAAGGCGCTAAAAGCTGGCAAGGGACAGAGACTGGATTCAAATGGTGCTTTTCTGACTTCATGCATTACAAGCGGCTTCCTTAACACCATACTTGGTAGATGTGGTCCTTGCCTTGCAGGAGAATCTTTGCACATGCCTAGGTGAGTTCCAGCCCTGAGGCCACCTGGTAACATCCCCCTCCCAGCCCTATTCACCCCACCCCCTTTGCCCACAGAATAAAGAAGTGCCTCCAATTAAAAGAGGAGCAGCTGGGGCTAAGGCTGGGACTGGGGGAGGAGAAAAGGGAGGGCTCAGCCACAGGGGGAGACCCTTTTGGATCCCACACAGCTCCCTCCCCGCTCTGGGAGAGACCTCTGGGCCAGGGGCTGTCCTTTAGCTTAGGGGTGTGTGTGATATCTTAATTACTTTGTGTTTGTGGGACTGTGTCCATGAGGGGAAAGCTGGATACGGCAGTATACATGACAGTGAGGGTTGCTGTGCAGATACACCAGGCTTGTCTTTAAGAAACAGTTTTTAAAATTTAACCAACTATGTTTTTACCCAAATATGTACTGAGTGTTTATTATGTATCAGTGTTAGGCTATTGTGGCACAATTGCAAACAAAATGCATGTTGGTAAGAGGGTTGGTGGAAGGGAAGGGAGTCTGGGTCATCTTTATGCCTGGATTTGTCTGTGTAAAGATGTGTGTGTCAGTGAGAATGTGTGTTTTCTGTACAGGATGAGTCTGTGTCTCTACAGCTGTTCCAACATATGTAATGGACACATATGATGGCATGAGGGTGTCCCTCAGCTACTGTGTAAATGTAATAATGATGTGCTGCTGACGGTGTGTATGTATCTGTTGAAGGGGGTGTATTATGTTCTAGTGTAGTTGTCAGGGAAATGGCCATATGTGGGCCTCCGGGTGTGGGAAGGGGAGATAGTAGGTGTTTAGCAGGTAAAGGGTGGAACAGGCTGAGAAATATGTAAGAGGATGTGTAATATGAAGCTGTTCATGGTAGGACCATTGAAGTCTGGATTCCCAACATCAAAGGTGCCTCTTCTGCTTTGCTCACCTGCTTCAGTAAAAGGAGCAGAAAATTTTACATTCCATGGAGGATGCAGGCACACAGCTGGTGACTTAAGCACTATAGACCCAGTAAAAGGCACTCCACCTTTCCAGAGCCCTGGGGTGGGGTGGAGTTGTCTCTAGGAGCCTAGATTGGGAAGGAGGAGTGAGCAGGTCAGGCTGTTTCTAGCCACACAACTCAATGATTCTTTAGGGCTGGGGAGGATAGTAGGGGTTATACAGGGACAGGTGCCCCCACTCAATCCTTACAGTAAGGGACCAAGGAACTCTCCAGGGCTTCCTTCCCCTCTAAGGCTTCCCCTCTCAATTTCTGACTGAAAGGAAGCTACTGGCCCCATCACCACTGGGCCCTGAGCTCAGGACTATCTCTGACTAACTCCCTCACAAGAGAGGGCCAGAGACCTCAAGCTCCACCATCCGCATTGGTGCCCTTGACCAGACATGCCTTATGCTAGGTCTCCTCTCAGGATGCCAGACAGAGGACAAGATAGGGAGGGCAGAAGGTGTGCAGCGAGAAGGTTCAGAGCAGGACAGACTCCCACAGGCTCACCATCCCCTGACTGCTTCCAGAGGGCTCCTCGGACACCGACCAGGAGGGCCAAGTTGGGCTTCCCACCAGTGGGCTCCAGTAGAGCAATTTGGCTTAGGACCATCCTTACCCTTTACCCGCAGTCCTGCATGGCTGCCAGGTAGGTCTATGCCTGTCGGAGGAATTGCTGGTGGAGAGGTAGCAGAGGGGACCCCATGGCCAGGCTCTGAGTGAGGAGTAGGGGAGAGAGAGAGAGCACTAGCTCACCACAGGCCAGGCCTCCGAGGGTCACCACTGTCTTCTAAGAACCATCCTACTGCCTGTCACTCGTGTGGGTGACCAACTCCCTTCCTGACTGGTGGCTGTGCGGGTTTCCCACTCTGCCTCCCAGTAAAGCAAGAATGGGCTGAGTTTCTAGTGGAGCCGACGCCTGCGGTGCCCATATCCACCCAGACTTCTCGCCTCAATTCCTCACTCCCAGGGAGCATAGATTTGGTTTTAGAGGAAGGGCATATGGAGACCTCCGAACCCCAAAACCCAGGCTCCCAGGGGGCCTCAATACAGGCTGTGGCAGGGAGGCCAAGTTGGACGTCTCTCAAGTGGTCACCCCTAGAAGCTCAAACCACCTTGACATGGTAATTTTGGTAACGTTGGGGGTGCGAGGAGCACAGAAGAAGCTGCCGGCCTCTGCTAAGCCGTTGCTGAGCTGTTCTGGGAATGGATAACCTGGCTGGCTGAGGCCCAGCAGCTGGATCAGAGTGCCTGGCTGCCCAGAGAGCCTGATGGATTGGGGAAGTGTCCTCCAAATAAATGAGTTGAACTGAGAGTTTGAAACGAACTCTCCAAGTTCCTCCTTCATCAGAAAAGCAAGGGGCAGGGTGAGGAGGGAACAGATTCAGCCCGAGAGACAGGTGCTGCAGGGCTGCTGCTGGTGGGGGTCGTGTGTTCCACATCCGCCCTCGCTGCACATAGACCCTGCTGATACACAAACGGTCGTATACAGACATACAGAACACCAGAGGCTTCCCAGGTAGAGTCAGAGCAGCTATAACACCCTCTCACACCAGCTCCCAGACCCACACTCACCCTTGCTCACAAAACACAGACGTTCCTGTGTGCAGTCCCCACGGATGCTCACAAAGCCTTCTTTACACACCACACACAGGTACCCACAGACACACCCAGCCACACTGGTACGCCTTCCACCCAGATGCAAAACAAGACAAAACCCTCTCCTTCAGGCACATCCCCTTCAGGTCACATGCACGCAGGTGCACACAGACACTATGAACCTACAGTCACACTCCTTTCCACACACTCCTCCTGCTCCCTCCCTTCACAGTCTGCCAGCCACATTGGGCTCACAAGCAGCCACACAGCTCCTCAACTTTTCTGGGGAGGCCAAGGTCGCCTTCTCTTGTTGGGGGTAGTGGCGAACAGAGCCGCAGGTGCCAGAAGTGTAGGGGGTGCCAAAGGGGAGAGACTGTATCCATATGCATGGGCTCCTCACACAAAGAGCAGCTGCCAGGAGCGCAGGCCCCCGTGGGCCCAGAGTTGCGCTGAGGCGGCCGTGGCCCAGCTAATTGAATTAGGCCGGCCAGGCCCTGCCACCCGCGCACCACCCGCAGTCCGCTCTGCTTCAAGTCCCGGGGCGACGCAGGCGCGCACTGGGTGCCGAGGGATGGATTGAGGGAAGGAGGCACGGCCGCCTGAGCCCCTGCCTGGGGCAGCCTCTCCCCCCGGGAAATAATCCCATTGTCCCGTGGGCGGCGTGTGGTACTGGGCGCCAGGGATCCCCAACTGGACTGCAATACTGTGATTAATGGGACAGCGACGAGGGAGCTGACACGGCCCTCCTCCGCCCACCCTTCTCCGTGGTTCTCAGCTGCCTCCTGTCCGGTGCCCCTTCTTCGCTGAGGAGAAGTGAGGGTGGGAGGAGGAGGGAGGCAAACTGGCCGCTGGAAATTAGACCGGTTCTAACCTTACTGAGGGCGGTGTGCATGGAGTGAGCGACACAGTGCAGCCTGTGTGTGAGAGTGGAGCAAATGAGTGGGTGCTAGTTTGTGGCTGACTTCATGAGTGTGCAAAAACAGAGCGGTAAACCCCTGTGCAGTGAGTGGGGTGGTGTGTGTGTGTGTGTGTGTGTGTGTGTGTGTGCGGTTTAAGTGTAGAGTGTGAGGCTGTGTGTGAGTGTGGTGTGAATTGGGTACATAAGAAGACCCAGCTCATGTCTCCTGGGGACCACACTAATCCCAAGGCAAAGGAGCTGGGTTGAGCCTCTGGCACTGTCCTAGGTCCTGCAGGAAGGGCTTGTCTGGGCACCTGCCTTCCTCTCAGCCTAGAATTCTACAGCAGCCTCATGGGAAACCCCACCTGAATCCCCACCACCTGCAATTGAACGCATGGTGATCAGGAGTAGTGAGCACATGGCCACGCCTCTGAGTCCCATGGGGCAAGTTCCTATCCTCCACCCAGAAGCAGGAGACCTGGGACTGGCCCAAAATGTGTGTGTGTGTAGGGGGGTGTCCTAGAGACTGAGCTGCGGGGATCCCAAGACCGGAAAAGAGAGCCACCACCCCGGGAACCTAGGGCTGTAGTGGGCTCTGGGGATCATCCAGTGGTCAGCATTGCTGCTGAGACCCTGCCCCAGCCAGGACTTCTGGTCTCAGACCTCCTGCCTGCTGCTGCTCCCGCTGCTGCTCTCGCTGCTGCCCACTGAGCTTCCCCAGACCACCTAGACTACACAGTGAAGATGAGGTCCCCTAGAAATCCAACTAGGGGTGGGAGTGATCCAAAGCTGGAGCTTCGCACCCTCCAGAAGGGCTCAATGCACTGGGCGGGGACCAGGACCTGATAGAGGAGTACTACCAAGGGGAGCAGTAGCTGCTGCCCCCGCCCCTTGTCCTGCTGCCTGAGGTTCCTGAGAAGGGATGGGGGTGAGGGCGGGTGGCAATAGTCTGGGGGTAAGCTGGGCCTGCCACCTAGAGAGTGCTAGGCACCAACAAACGACCCACTCTCGAAGGACGGAGCCCAGGCCTCCATGCCAGCACCATATTTCCCGGGACTTTTACTGCATCACCAAGATGAGCAGTGACATCCTCTTCTCCCCTTTCATAAATATTGCATCTTCCCAATGCAATTATAGGAGACAGAGCGGCATGAGCATTTACTAAATAAGATTATGGGGTAATGTTAATGCAGTTTATGTCTGCGCTCTGACACCAGACAAACTCCCTATTAATAACCTCTCAATGAGGCTCGAGGCTCGAAACGCAGGGTCTGGGGCTGCCCAGGCCACACACTCTGTAAGAATGGCCACAGCATGGCCACGCTGCGCTCCATTAGCCCGTGTCCTCTCCTAGGGCTTCCGGGGCCCCCTCCTCTCTGGGCCTCTTGGCTTGGGGCTTCCTTCTCCAGAGGCAGCCTCAACATCTGCCCTCAAGCGCGGGAGCCTCGCTGACACCTTCGCTTCTTCCACTTCTTTTGGGCAACAGCTTGGTCCCAGCTGGTGCTCCACCCTTCTCTTGGGAATTCACACTGCTGGAGGGATCCGGTTCTCCTCCCCTAAAGGATACAGGGCACATTCTTTCCTGGCTTAGAAACTGCTCACTGCTAGCTATAGAAAAATGGAAACCCTTTATTCTACCATTCGAGGCCCTCAACTTATTTTCTGCTTCATCTGTAGTACCCTCCTTTAATTGCTGGCTACCATTAGCCATTTTGTATCAGCTGAGATAAACATTCTCACACCTTCCCATTTGTAACTCTTGGGTACAATGCTCTGACAACACCCACCCACACCCCCCCACACACACCCCCCACCCTCCATCCCCGGAAATATTCTACTCTTACTTCAAAACCCAGCTCAAATTTCTGCCTCCCCAACATTCCCTAGGCATAATTCTTGAGTCTCTCAAGTGGCCAGTAGCACACAATTTTTAAAATTGCCTTTTTGTTTTTGTAGATTTGGAGTCACACAGACATGGGTTAGAGTCCCAGCCACATTGCTTTACAAATGTGTATACAAACAGATCAGTTAACTTCTTTGGCCCTTGCCTTTTTATTTATAAAATATGCACAGTGGACACTGCTTTCTATTTCATCAAGCTACTGTCAGAATCAACATAAAGATGAAACAATGTAAAAGTTTCCTAATTCGTTGGGTGTATCTCTGCTTTATTGTCTTTCTTATTATTGCATTAACATTTATGTAAAAATGTTTGTCATCCCTGCTGGTCTGAGAGTCCTTGAAACTGAATGTTGTCCAGCCCTTATCAGGTTCCCAGACCCAGTCGATGAGCTTCTCAGACATAGCAGATGTTCTTCTCCTACCCTCCCTAATGTCTCTCCTCTTGAGGGTCCCATTGAGTGGACAGGGTTAAGGTAGTAGAGACAAGTTCTAAAAAAATAGCATATTGCTGCAGCAGAAAAGAGCAGATAGAATTTCAAGGTCAAGAGAGCCAATCCCCTGCCTCAGGCCTCTCCCTAGTGCCTGTGGTCATTCACACAGTCTTGGGTTCTTCCTGGCCTTCAAATAAAAGACACTTCATGCCCAAGGCCCACACTAGTGAGGAACTAGGGAGGGGCTGGGTAGCCTGCAGACTCAGCAAAAGCTTCCCCACCTCAGAGGCCTCCCCTCCTTCCTCCCTTCTCCTCCATCCCTCTGAAGTCAGCGAAACCTTTTGGACAGTTTCTGGAAGGAGGTTCCTTTGCCTTTGGAGCAGGCAGAGGGGTGAGGGGCACTGGCACGTCCTCTTTATAAGCCTCTGGTGCCTCTCTCCTCTGCTTCCACCTCTCTACGAAGGCCAAATAGTCTTTACTTCAGAGAGGCCACAGAGTCTGTGGGAACAGGTTGGAGCTCAGGGCTTGGAAAATGGGGCTGGAGGAAGGCGATATATTACTATATTCTCTAGTCCCTTGTCCCTTTGAACTAGGGCTGTGCCTGCTCAGGCCAGCACGTACTTACCAACTCTGACCTGCCGTTCCTGCTCTGGGCTACAAGTGACTGCTGAATGCTGCAAACCTGTCTGAATCTGTCTGGGCATTTTGGACTCACTACCACATCCCTTTGCTTATTTACGAAGCCTTAGACTTGACTCTTTTTTCTCTTTTTTCTTTCTCTCTGCCCTACCTCTCCTATCCAGGCTCCCTCTTGAGTGCTCTTAGAAACTTCCTAACCAGCTATTTTACCCAACTTGTATAGTGTGTGCACATAAACACACACACTAACTCACTGGTACATGCAGACCCTTTCTCTCGAAAACACACGTACAAACTCCTGAGCATAGCACATCAGCCCGTCTTTGAAGTCACAGGGCCACCTACACAGACAAGCAGCTGGGCTCTCTCTCACTGAAGCATGCATGCAGAGAAGTTCACAACCACGCAGGTTGGCGTGTTCACACAGAAGGACACACAAACACAAATCCACAACCAATCAACATGCCAAGCATAGTTTCTGAAGTGGATGCTGCCATTGAATCTTCCAGAGCTTGTCAGGGGTCAGGGAAGTGCCTTCTTTTATCCTTGGTAGGAATTCTGTATACAGAGCATAATGTGTGCTCGGGGTGTTTGGGGCTTGTACAATTGTTTGACAGGATTGGGAAAAACCACTCCCCGGAAGGTACCTGAGCTCTGAATCATCCCAGACGACCTGGAGAAGTAGGAGGAACACAAATCTGAGCTGGGGGTGTGATCTGTTCATTGGAACCAGAGCCTGCCCATCATCTATACTCAGTAAATCAGTTTAAGATCCTAAGGCAGGAAGTAGGAAACAGCGGGCAGGCTTGAGAGGGGTGTGGACTTTTAAACAGGAAAAGAAGGAGCTATCTGGGCTTCTCTCAGGGAGCAGCTCTCAGTTCCAAAAAGAGTAAGTTAATGATGGCACTTTCCTTGGGGGTGGCTATTTAGGCCCTGGTGAAGCCAGGCCTGATAATGGCCAGAAAGAACAGTGGAGCTCCCCCAAAAAAGTTCGTTCTCATTTCAGTGTAGTTCAAGAAAATCAATCAGGGCAAAGAATAATAAAATAGGGTAAAAGGGGGAGCTTCAGGGGACCAGAGAGGAGCCAAGCATAATGGAAAGACCAAAGGCACTGATATTTGAACAATATTCAAATGTTCCCTCTGCCACTCTATTAGCTGTGTGATCTTGGACAACACACTTAACCTCTCTGATCCTTACTTTCCTTTTCTGTAAGATGAAGATATGCTACCTACTTTGTTTGTGGTGAATATCAAAAGAGATGAAAAGACATAAAAGTGCTTAGCCCAATGGCTAGCACATGGCAGGAGTCTAAAGATGGTGGCTGTATATGAGCAAGAAGTATCTAGAAGCCCTGATACCCAGGACAGAAAGATTTAGGGTCTTCTTTCCCTGCAGGGGATTGGGGCTACTGGGGGCAAAGCAGAACCCAGAAAAAGACAGGCAGCTACAAGCTAAAATGACTATTCTTAGTCAAGGAAGTAATGTACAATGGCTAATAATCTAATGCCAGACTGCCTGAATTCAAATCCTACCAGCTTGATAACCCATAGCAAGTTTCTCTATGACTCAGTTTCCTTATCTATAAAATGGGCATGATGATAATGGCTCATGAGCTTATTATGAAAAATAAATGAGATAACATGAGAATAGTACCTGACTCATAATAAATGTTATACAAACATATACTAAGTAAATAATAATAAGCCAGACTCACACGTTCATGGGGAATCTGGTTCCGAGAAGGACTCAGAGGCAACAGGGCAGCCGCAGGCCGGGGGCAGCCTACCTTAGGCCGCAGGATCAGCGCTCGTCAGAACCCTGCGTTCTCAAACTCCTCTTTTGCCCTCCAGTGGCTGCGGTTTGTTTAACTTAGAAACAAGTTACCTTTGAAATCTTCAGGCTGCTCCAGGGTTTGTTGAGGGAAAAGTAGATATGTCTTTATTTGTTGCTGGTGGTGCTATCAACTGGTCCCATTTTCTCTGGGCTAGATAACAAAAACTGTAACACTGTTCATATTCTTTCATCAGATAATCCCATTTTGCGGACTATATCCCAAGGAAATAGGAAAAACAATTTGTACAAAGATGTTCATAGCAACACTATTCTTAATAGCTCAACCTTGGAAGCAACTGAAGTACCAAACACTAGGGAAATAGTTAAGCCAGCCAGGGGACAGCCACACAAGGAATATTACACAGCCATTCAAATGCTAACAATGAGACAGACATAGACAGTCATATTCCTAGGGGAAGATGCCAAGCAGTGTAAAAATGTCAATATTACCTGAGAAATTTTACAGACTTAATGCCCTATTAAGCAAAGTCACACTAGAAATTTTCTTGGAACGCAGAAAAAAAAAATGATTCTAAGTTTTACATGAAGAAGTAAATAGGTAAACATATCAAATAATTTTCTGAAAAAGAACAAGTTTGACCAGATGTTAAAACATTTTGTTATAGGGCAACTAAATGAAGCCGGTGTGGTGTAAGCACAAAAATAGACATTTAAATCAGTGGGACATATGAGAGCCCAGAAAGAGACCCGGCTTCCTAAGAATTTGATATAGATGTTATAAAACAAGGAGAAGAGAACATAACTCAATAAATGGTGCTGAAAAAAGCTTTGTCAATTGAAAAATAAGTTATTTTTGATCATATAAAATTAAACACAAGATGGATTAAATATCAAAATAACTAAGAGGTCATGTAGATAGATGCAGGGAAATGTAGGTATAATACAATTTTATTTTCTTTCTTTTTAAAAAAATTTTAAATTTTATGTTTTTTTTATTAAAGTTATTGGGGTGACAACCACTCTGGATCTCAGTCTTCCCATCCGTAAAATGGAGATCATACTAGCACCTACTCATAGAATTTTTATGAGGATTAAATTATTTAAATTCATGTAAATCCACAAAACAGTGTGTGGCCTAGAGTAACTTCTCAGTAAAAGGTGATTATAATTGGATTGGGGTTGAGGAAACCCTGCAGGAGGAGGTGGAAAATAGTGTTTGATGTCCATGATGCCTACGTCTTGAAACTGAGTCCACCTTTTTCTCCCTCATCTCAGCTGACAAGGCAGGAGAAACTTGGCCAAGAGGGGGTCTTTGGTGCAGGCCAAGATCCCAGGGCTGATGCACAAGGCTCAGCTGCCTCAGATTCCTCCTCTCTCACTGGGGGTTCGGCCTTCTCCTCCCCCAAGAGACAAAGACCAAGCCAAGTCTCCATCAGGGATTTGGGAAAATAGGCTTTGTGTCTGGGAGATAAAGAGAGGCCAGGTTCTGAGCATTTGGCTGCAGGTCATGTCTTATTGGGCAGAAGACTGGCCCTAGGCACACTCTGTCCTGCGCAAAGCCTCCTTGTACTCAACTTCCTCCAGCTGTCACTCCCTCCAATTCAAGACAACTCCAGCCACCAGTCCTTAGGCTTACAGGAAAAGGGGGGTGCTTTTCTTGAACTGTCTTTCTCTAGTCTTCTTGCTAAGTCAGGCACAGATGGGGTGACAGGAGTGGGATGTGTAATGGTCTATTTCTTATTGTCTTTCCCTATAAGTCCTTCACATATAAAGCTGCGAATATCCTTAACTTTTGGTGAAAACTTTTGTGCTTGTTGCTATAGTTTATTGTTATTATCACTCTCATTATAATTAGCCAAGGAAAGACTTCCCAGGACCTAGTTAGTGATCACTTAGTGGCCCCCAGGGGGAGCAGAAGAAATGACCACTGAGTCTATGCAGGACAGAGAGACATACAGGGTATGGGTTTTTGAAAACCAGATTGCAAAGCGCTTTCTTCTCCTGGGGACTGGACCAGGTGAACCTTTAAGAGGCAAGGTGGCTACAGAATAAAGTGAATGTCATCCCTGGGGAGACTGGGCCCCAGAGGGTCATCTGCAGAGAAAAGAGAAGGAGGACGCCTGGAAAGGGCTGGGGAGACCTCCTGACTCCACAGGAAAGCCAACGCCACATATGTATCCAAAAAGTTTTAAAGCCAGAGTGAGGCAGGTTGACTACCAAGAAATCTTTCATTCATTCATCTGCCCATTGATTCATTTATTTACCCATGCAGCCAACTTTGTTGAGCTTTGCTCCAAACCCAAGACTATGCCTGCCGAATGCTGAGCTGAGCAAGCCTCCTGGGAAAGGGGCTCAGGAGGGGCCCATGATGGGCAGGTCCAGCAACACTCTCATTTCTCTCAAAGCCTGAACCAACCACTTCTCAACCTTTCTGGAATTCCTAGTGACTTTGTACTTTGCCTGTGTTTGTTATTTTTGCTAACCCCTGTTTGCCTGTAGTTCCTGGTGATTAGAAAAACAAGCAAACCAATCCTTAAACACAGAAGGGGATTTAGACTTGTTTCAGAGACCAGGAGCAGAAGAGACCCGTAGAGTGCTGAGAGAATGGGGGAGAGATAGAGAGGCAGAGAGAGAAGTACAGGGTAGGAGAGCCAGAAGTCAGAGCTCTGCTCCCTGTCCCCACCCCTCCTTCAAGATCCTCACCCTCTCCCCAATGTCCTCTGCCCCCTTCCTCATCCCCTACGCCTTTCTCCTCCCTTTCCTCTCTTTACATATCCCCTAGCATCATATAGGTTCTCAATAGGTTCTCAAGTCCCCGCCCCGGGAGTCTGGCCTTGAGCCTGGGGTGCTGGAGAACTTGGGATGGACCTGAACACCCTCCTCCCCAGTGAGCCCTGGGATGAGCCCTGGCCTCCAGGGGTCAAAGGTGGCAGCTTTATTTACTCACAGCCATGCTCTCTCTGTGCCGGTCCTTTCATCATTTTTTATAATGGAAACAGCCCAATGGCCACAGGCACCCTGGGAGACCACTCCACCACCTCCCTCTCCCCCAGCTTCTAGACACACAGCACACTTGTATCGCTCCAATAAAGGCTCCAGTTTCTCAACAAAGTAGAGCTTTGCTCTCCGGACAGTTTTCAGCTGTCGAATTGATCACATTCCTCTGTCAGTTTAGAGCCGGAGCCTGAGAGGCTGGGGGTTGGCCTGTGTGCGAGAGCGGGCGTGTGTGTGTTTGTGTGTGTGTGTGAAAGGGGCAACAGCCTGCAAGACTGATGGTGCATGGTGTTAAAGTGTGCATTTGAATGTGAAAACCAAGGTATGGTTAGTGTGTGTCTTGCAATTGTGTTTGTGTGTAACCTGCATGAGTGTGTACAAGCATGAGTTCATAGATGTGAGTATTTATATACACATATATATGCGTGCATGATAGTCACATATGTGAGTGTAATGAGAATGTGTGTAGGTGTATGTGAACCTGGGTGTGGACTTGTGACTGTGTGTGGGCAGTTTAAGTGTGCATACTTGTGGCAGAACTGTATGCACATGAGTCTGCCTGTGTGTGCACTCTTATAGGTGTGTGCATATCTCCAGGTATGAATATTGTTTTAGAATGTGTCTGCACAACAACATGGATAGATCTCAGAACTGTAATGTTAAGAGACAGAAGCTAGACCCGGAAGTTATACTCTATGTTTCCAATTATTTAGAGTACAAAAATTAATCTACTGTGTAAGAAGTCAGGATAGGATATTGTGCCTGAAAAGGGAGCATTAGGGGCTCCTGGGTACCAAAAACATTCTACTTTTTGATCTGGATGCTATTCACAGGGGTGTGTCTACTTTGTGGAAATTGATTGAGGAATATATCCATAAAATAATAAACTATAAAGTACATATATAATTTATGTACTGTCTGGATTTAGGCTATAATTTAACAAACATTTACCCCAACAAACATGAAGAATGTCCCTACATCTTCCCGCATGTCCTTCATACATGCCCACATTGCTCACCTTCTTCAACTGGCCTTGGACTCTCCTCCTCCTTTACCTCCTTATGCCACCTGAAGGTGAAGGTGTCTGGGTGTGTAAGAGGCATATGAATCTGGGTAGCAGAGTCTGGTGAAATGCCTGCCTGAATTGCTGCTCACCTTCAAGCTTCTCCCAGCCCCACAGTCCTCCTCTTGACCTCCACCTCACTTGTCTTGGCCTCCCCTTGGAACTTAGTGAACCCTTCTAAGGCGGTGTCCCTGGAGGCAGAGTTCAGATGGGGGAAGACTTGGCCCCACCCTCCAGGAGCCCCCAAGATGAGGTTCTGGTGTGGGTCAGACATCAGGTGTGCACACCAATGTGGCAATACTGGAAGTCCAACCACTCTATAAAGGGACAAAACACACATGGGAGGAAGTGGGTGGCTGGTGGGCATTAGCTGAGGGTGGCTCTTTAGGAGAAAATACCTTAAGAGCGTCTCTCTTTGGAGACTCCTAAAGGTGGACGGTGGCCATATCATCTAAGCCTCTCTGGATCTGGTTTTTTAATCTGTTAAGTGAGAGAAAGCACTCTGGGTGCCGGCACAGTTTCTTGATTGTCTGCCTGTATGTAGCTGTGTGGCATGATTGTGGGCGCATGCCCACGGGTGATGTGGCTTTGCATGTGCCTGTGCCCCTGTGATCAGATATGCAGATGAGGCCCTGGTGTGACTTCATGGCTCCCTGTGCTTCTGCTCCACAGAGGCAGTAGAGTAAGTTTATCCTGCTCCAAATTACTGTGCCCTGTGATTCCATAAACACTTGCCTGCCGTGTGTCCCAGTTTGGGCTTCAGAACCTCCGATTTCTGTGGGTCTCAGGGCATTGGGTCTATACTGGGAAAAGGGCTATACCTCTGAGAGAAGAAAATCAGCTTGGCTCAGCTCCCCCATCTTCCTCCAGGTGGGGGTCATTTGGTCCCCTTCGAAAACTGATGCCTGCGTCAGAACCCTGAGGAACCTGGCTCAGTCAGTTCCAGCCCAGGCCCAGGTCCCTCCCCCAGGTCAAGGCCCCTCCCACCACCTCCCAAACTTGCTCAACCTGCCTGGCAGCCCAGCATCTCCCAGAAGTGTCTCCAGTGTCTCTCTTCTGGGAAACAGCCATCCCAGCCAGCATCAGGAGAGGCAGCAAATACTGGGAGTGGGGTAAGTGGCAAGGCAGGCTGACCCCTTCAGAAGGGGTTGGGGAAATCAACCCCAGAAGCTGCCTCGATGCTTCTCTCTGACCTTAGCTTACAGTGCCCCTCCCTCCACTGCCCCTGGCCTCTCTTTCCTGCTGGTCTGAACTAAAGTGAGACTTCCTTCTCCCCACCTCCACCCTCAATGGCTCTGTCCTCTCTCCTGGCTTAGCTAATAGTTTATCTCAGTGACCCATGGTGCAACTGGGGCATGCCAATTGGAGTGTCCTAGAAGCATGGAAGGGATGAGAGCTAGATGTGAGTCACCTTTGTCCTCTCCAGGGCTCCCTTTGAGGATGGGGCCCTGGCTCTGGACTCTTAGAAAAAAGCAACCCCAGTCTCTTCAAACACCCTAAGTCCCCACGGTAGGTGTCTACAAACAGACCAAGAGGGCAGACAGAACCTCCCCCCCCAGCCACCCCACTTTCTTAATGGAAGATGGGCCAAGACAGCATTCCTCTTTTTAAGGGGATGAGAAAAATCAGTATGTGTACATAGATACACAAAATGGAAAACATTTTGTGCAAGGGGCTGTTCTAAGAGTTTTATGTGATTTAGCTCATGTTAACCTCCACAGCAATCCTATGCAGAAGGTACGTTCATTATCCCCATTTTAAGGATAGGAAGATTGGGCACAGAAAGATCAAGTAACTTGGTCAAGGTCGTATCTTCAGTAAATAGCGGGTTCAGGATTCAAACCTAGGAAACATGCCTACTGAGCCTGTGCTCTTAACACCATCTACAAAAAATGCGTAATTACCCTTAAGAATATGTATTATACACCTACTCATACTTAGGACAAGCCGTCTCACATACATAATTGTGCATAAAAATATATCATTACCAGATGTTAATCATACCTAACATTTATAAAGCAATCTATTTACAAATCACTTTCACACCCAGACATAGTGCCCGTAGAAGGAGGGATTGCTACCTGTTAACAGACAGCAATTAAGGCTGCCGTTCGCCAACTCAACTGAGGCTTAGCTATTTTACTGGAAATGGTTTGTCTTCTCTTCCCTTCCTTTCTTTAAGTAAAAGTAAAATATGCTTAGTAGTAAAATTTAAACAATATGAAAGAAAATAAAGTGAAAAGTGGAAGTCCCCTCCTCACTCTTGCTATTCCTATTTTCAGAGGTAACCACTGTTAGCTGTTTCTTTGTATACCCTTCTGGAAATTGTCAAAGCACACATAAGCAAATAGTATTACAGATTATAGGTGGCTTCTAATACTTGTAGCAAAATCCTTGTAAAGAAGCTCTGGTTCTCCTCCTTTTACAGATGAAAAAAAAAACTCTCAAAAGTGGGTAGCTCGCCAAGGTCACTCAGGTGAAATTCAGTTGCCAGTCCAAGTGGGGAAGCTTCATTGCCAATCCAAGTCTTCCTGACCTGTGTCCTCCACTCCCTCTGCCCCAGGGCCCAGTGCCTCCTCCGTCCCATGCTGGCTGGTCCAACTGAGGTGAGAGGCTCTATCACGCCCATGACCACATCAGGACTCTGCTACTTCTCGCTCTCAGGGCAGGACGAGGGGCTGTGCTGGAAAAGGACATCCTCTATGGCAACTCGATATAGGAGAGAACTCGCTGTGCTGAGCCCTGATAAAAGGGAGGGCAGGGACTGGGCCTGGAGACCTGACTGAGACTACCACAGGATACACACTGGCCAAGGGATGGGTCCCAGAATGGCCCTATTGAGTCCACATTAGGTTCCACTGAGGCCTTGAGGGTTACAGAGAGCTGCAGACAGACAGGCCTCAGTCTTCACAGTTCCTCCCAGCCAGGAACACCAGATGAGGGAGAAGGGGAATCTGGGGCTCCCAGAAAGAAGAAGGACCTTTAGATAAGTCTCTGTCTCTCAGAGAGGGGGCTGAGCAGGGCCAAGGAAAATACTATTTTTAGCTCCTGGGTTTGAGGGGAAGCTGTGGAAGCCCTCCCCCGAGTAAACTTTCTGAGATCTCTCCTGGATAAACTTTGAGAAGAACCTCTCAGACCTGTCCCGAACTCCTCTTTTACACAGAACCTGCAGGGTTGGGACCTTAGGAGACGTAACTTGCCAAAGCTCAGCCATAATCCTCAATGCTGAGGCTTTCCAAGTGGCTGGGCATAGTGGTTCCAGGGCATTCCAACCCAGTCAGCCTGGGCTGTCTCTGCTAGGTCCTATATGCCCCAAGCCTGCAACCCAGTTCTCACTTATCCCATCTTTATATAGAATCTGAAGAATGGGTCAGGAGCAGATTCAGACTGGGACCTACCCTCTCCTAGTCCTCAGGGGAAACTCTTTAGAATAGTATCCTCAGTGAGGTGCTCCCTTTCTATCTGACCGAGAGGGAGCTTGCTTCAGGGATGCCTGAGATCAGTGCTCAGAAGAGGAGAGAAAACCAAGGCGAGTCTGTGAGAGCCAGAGGAGGGACTGAAATGGGACCCATCTCTCTACAACTTCTCGGCCAAGTTGGCTCCATGGGACAGGTTTACTCTCTCCTTCCTTTGCACCCAGCAGAGACACCCCAAGGTCCCTGTCAACTCCAAGAACCTGTCCACATACCTTAATGTGGACTTATTCTTTTCGAAGCCCCACAGCTCTGTTCAGTACCGGCAGGTGTTTGTGGAAACCCCATTTCTATCTTTTGATAGCAATAGTGTTGGACTAGGAGTCTGAGGACAGGGGACAATTCCGAGCTTGGCTTTTAACTGATTGAAGGACCTTGGACAAGTCACTTTCCTACTCTGAGCCTCAGTTTGACCAACTGTAAAATATTAGAATTGGACTCAATTTGGAATCATGGGAATCTGGGAATGGCTGGGGTGAGTAGGTTTGGCTCTGGGTGTTCTGCTTATAGAATTGAGCAGGATCTTTCTCTAGGGGACTGGGAACACTGTGGAAAGTAGACTCCTAAAAGGATATTTTTGGTCAAGAAGAAAGAATGCATATGTTTGTTAAGAGTGTATATGTGATGTTGACATATGTACATGGGGGCATGAATACATATGTAGGTGTTGTGTGCGTGCGTGCGTGTTGTGTGTGTGTGCGCATAGCAGCTAATTGATCCCTCCCTCCCATTTGGGGTGGGGGAAGGGATCCAGAAGGCAGTCACTCATTAGGAGACAGCTAATGGGTCCAAATGGCCATGTCAGCAAAGGCTGAGCTCAGATAAGCTTCCTCCCAGAGGGGGAAAAAGAGAGATGTGAAATAGGAAGAGGAGGAGAAAAAGAGCAAAAAAGAGAGGAAGGAAGAGGAAGAAAGAAAGAAGCTTTCCCAGAAAAAAACCGTAAGGTATGCCATGTCCTGACTTTATCCCATTAATAAGATCTTCTACGTGTGAGGAAAAAAACTTCATAACCAGAGAAGTAGAGGATGGAGAAACTAGTGGAAGAGAGAAAGAAAGTACACATGTGTTCCTGTGCCCACAGACACATGTATGCCAGCCTGCACTCACGGGCCCATACCGTCAGAGACACAGGGACACACACTGCCCATCGCTCACTTTTCAACATGCATCCATGCATGGGGCAGGGAGGGGAGTGTGTGCTCACCTGGGGACATGCCCCTTGCACATGCCCCTCACACACAGAAGTGCATGCACATGCAAATGAGAATGCAGATGTGCATTCACCCAAGGAGGCCAGCTCTGTGTTAGGTGTAGAGGAGTCAAAATGAAGAGAACATAGTCCCTGCCGTGCAGGAGCTGATGTTTTAGTGGGGTGGTGCTAAGGAAATAGATATGGTATGAAACGTGCTGGACACCAGGTGCACACAGAGGTGTACCTTTTCGGATCCTCTAGGGATCACCTCCCGTTTTCGTACTGAGGAGTGGGAAAGGGGAAGCCAAGGCCAGCACCTGTCCCTATCTTCACTCAGCTGAGCCCTGTGAGGGGATCCTTTGTAACACACCCATATCCCCCTAAACCTTCCTTCACCACACCAGACACCCGCCATTGCTTACTAAGGCTCTCACTTCCAAATTGTGAAAACACTAACAGCATGCCTTGATATTAGCAAATCAGATCCATAGTCTAGATAGCTGATGATGGTGAAGGTGGTCTCCAAACTTCACGAAAAGATTATTTCTATCGTGCAGAATAGAAATAAAGTCCTGACTCTAAACATGTTAGAAGACAATATAAATTAAAATGAAATAATTTTGGATTAGAGAAGGCCCAATAAGACCCAAACTATAAAATCCATAAAGGAAAATATTGACAAATATACCACATCTAGATCTAAAACTGCTGTATGATAAAAGATTGAAAATGACAGAAAGACAAGCAACTAAAGTATACAAATATTAATATCCACAATAAAGAATTCTAACACATCAATAAGAAAAAGATTGTTAAAAGATGAGAAAAAGGGACAAAGTATGTGAACAGGCAATTTACACAAATAAAAATACAAAATGTCCAATAAACTTAGGAAAATATGCTCCACATTAGAGAAATGCAATCATAATTAGTAAAATACAAATATAAACAAGCATAAGATTTATTTTTGCTTAAACCATTAGATTAGCAAAAATTCCAAAGACTGCTAGTGCCCAATGTCAGAGAGAACATCTGGAAAGGGCTGTACAAACTCATAGATACAGAAACAAATTGGTGGTCACAAGATTGGGGGGTGGGTTGGGGGCCTGGGTGAAAAAGGTGAAGAGATTAAGAAGTACAAATTGGCAGTTATGAAAATAGTCATGGGGATGTAGTCAATAATATTGTAATAACTATATATGGAGCCGGATGGGTACTAGATTTATTGGAGTGGTCACTTTGAAAGTGATGTCTAATCACTATGTTGTGCAACTGAAACTAATATAATATTGTATGTCAATTGTAACTAAAATTTTTTTAATTAAAAAAAAAGAAAAGTGAGTTGTCACATCAGCAGTTGAAAGTACATAAATTGATCCAGTCTTTTTGGAAGATATCTTCGCAGTTTCTATTAAAATTAATAATGCCCATCTTTATCTAAGCAACTCTATTTCTAGATAACCTAACAAAATACTATCCTAACGAAATACTCACATCTGCCCACAGAACCACATACCAGGAGGTTCACTGAGCATTGTAAAACAGTGAAAAATTAGAAGCAACCTAACAGTCCAACGGCACCCCATGCAATGGATACTTAATATGTAGCAGTTAAAAATAATGAGCTAAATTTATATATATTCATTCAGGAGAAGCTCCAAGCCATGTTTTTCCAAGTCATATTTTTAATTAGAAATGCAAATTGCAGAAAATAACACTAGCGTGAAAAGATAAAAGTACATTCCCCAAACAGTATGTTTCCTTATGTATAATATATACATGTCTGTAAATGCATAGGAAATGCTCTAGAAAACTGACCAGTACACTGACCACAGCAGTGACCTCTGGAGAGGATTCTGGAATTGGAAAGAGTGCTTCATCTATATTTCTTACAGTGAAGATTCATTCATAGCTTACTTTTGAAATTCAAAATAAGTTTTAATAAAAGTGCACCGAATGAATTAATAAGGGCATCAACCATGAGACTTGATATACGCACGTGAGGCACCAAGAGCCTTACCGTTGAATGAAGAGAGGAGCCCCTCCTTGGCACTGCTTCTGCCTTGGCAAAGGTCACGGGGATTTGCCTTCCATTCTACCCCCTGGAATGTTAAAATCGAGGAGCCGTCTAGACTGACTAGAGACAGAAGATGGCCATGGCCCACGCCACACTGCCATAGAAAGATCACGAGAGGTTAATGGGAGGCAGAGCGTGGCAAGTTGACTGTATTTTTGCTTGACTTGTAGTCTGTCATTTTAGAGACAAGACCAGGCCCAGGAGGTCCCAGCTGTACCTACAGCCCCTGGATTCAGTCCCAGCAATTCATGACAAATATTGAGTAACAATTGGCGCTAACAGTCCCGTACATCAGGCAGCCCTCTGCAGTTGATAGCGTACCGCCTTGCACATTTCCTCTTTTGTTCCTCATTACCACTCTGAGAGGTGGCCTTTGCTGCTATCCCCATGTCACTCACATTTGGTCCTCGTGACGGCCCTGCGAGGGCTTTTCTACTCATTTGCAGGTATGACAACTTAAAGACGTAATGTCTCCAAAGCCACGCAGCTGGTCAAAGGCAGAGTGCAGAATGAACTCTGGATCTTCTGGAATTTTTCCTCTAGATACACAGACAGTAAGCAACTGCCTTTCCCACCCATGTTCGTGCTCTCACACCCAAGCACAGTCATTACATTCAGGAGCTCCCATACCCCACATGGTTACACTAGCACAGTTGCCCAGTCACACTTGCTCTTTCAAAGACCCACGTATCCACACTCTCACACTGGTGCACACACTTGGCCTGTGGGTACACACCTACATGTAATCACAGACACACTCATTCTGTCTCCAGCACACATCTTCATTCAAATAGGCACAACCCTCATAAGCCCCTGGTGGCTTTCCCTCCTTCCTAGTGGCCAGGTCTCTAATCTTGACCTTGACCTCACTGAAAGTGTTTTTTGGGGGTGAGTCTGGGCCTCTGAGGAGTAGCTGGGAAGCAGATTCCTGACCCCAACAGCCCAACTTCCCCTCCACCTGCCACACTGGGAGAGGCTACCTGTGTTTGGGCAGCAGCCAGGTTAAATGAGTAAGAGAGGCCAGAACAGAGATCAGAATAGAAACCAGTTATCCAGACCCTCCTCAGGCCATCCTGAGCTTAGTGCAAAAACCTTGGGCTCAGAAGTCAGGCCTATTGGGTTTGAATCCAGTCCTAGCACTTCCTAGTGGAGCAATTAGGACAATTTACTTTACCTCTCCAAATCAATGCTTCCTCACCTGCAAAGCCGGGCTGCTATAACTGCCTGCCTTGCAGGACTAATATGAAGATCGAATTACAGAAGCCTCTGGTGTAACACATGGAAGTATTCAATAAATGGGGGCTTTTGTTACCCTTGCTATTATCACTGTTACTTAAAATGTTCCTAGGGTGGCTCATCACAGAGAAGGGCCAGTGGCAGATGAGCCAAGGTAGCCTTTCCAGGGCAGAGCAAAGGGCAATGTGAGGCTAAGGCAGGTACTGGGGTGAAACACCAGAGAGGCAGCAGTGAGTGAGGGGGCTCCTTCCAGAGCAGGGTAGACACAGCTGGAGGTGGGTGCTGAGCATGACCTATGCCGGGTCCCCTGGTTCTAAGGACAGATGGGAACTGGGGCCTAGTCTTGAATGCCTGGCATCCCGTCCCTCTGAAGCTCTAGATAGAAATCAGGGCCCACCCATCAGCACCACCCCCCTTTTTTCCTCCTTACCCCTGTTACCAGTGTGTCAAACAGGTACCACGTCCTGCTTACCATTGCTCCCTGAGAAACCACTGCATTCTCCAGGCACCCCAAGGAGTCTCAGAAGGTTGGAGTTTTGCTGCCTTACAACCAGTCAGACTGGGAAGGATTTTCTGCTAATTGCCCTTAAAATGGAATATTGAGGCATGGAACCCCAATCCAAGTCACGGGGAGAGTTCAGCAGAGCTGGGGCTAGGATCTCTAACTTTTACTTCCAATCCCAGACACTGAGCACCAGGTCTGAGAAGGGGGAAAAGGTCCCTGTGGCCTGGGTTGAGGAGTCAAGAGCTGCATTTTCTAGAGGTGAGGACAGACTTAGCCAGTGTCTGGAAAGAAGCAAGGCTTTTCCAAGGCACCCCCAGGCCCCTGTTAGGTGAGACCACAGGGAAGCGGGAGACAGGGGGACACTGAGGCCAAAACTACTCTTTCTGTGGCCTGGGCTTAGCTGAAGAGGCCAATTACCCACGAGCCTCTTCTCCCCAGGGCCCCATCCCTAGGAGCAGTTCTCATCACCTCCAAGCCCAATCGGATCCCCTTTTATCAAAAGCCCCCTGGCACCAGCCTGTCTGAGCCTCCCCCACCGCTGACGCCCAGGACATTTGTTTTGGTATCTGTGGTGACTGTGGCCAGAGCATAATTGGGGTTGAAACACCCACTCGGACCCCCTGAAGGATAAACAAGCTGGGCTGGGGCAGTCCTGGAACCAGTGTGAAGACAGACATGAAGACAGCGGGTCCGGGGAAGCCAGGCAAGCTGGTTGTGGAGGAGCTGGTAGGGAAGGGAGGGGGACCAGGTGGAAAGAGAGTGGGGAGGCCAATGGTATGCCTGCTTCCAGAACAGCTGCTGCTGGGAAGTCGGCACCCTGATGCCAACTAGGAAAGCCTTTCCATCCACCCGCCCTGGTCTGCAGCTGCCCTCAGGAAGCTTCGGGTCTGATAGGAGATTCCCCTGGCTCTGAGGAAGTCCCTTCTAAAGTGCAGACTTCAGGAAGCTTATTAACACTTCCAGTCCCTGGACCCCATCTCCATAGCCTGCAGCTCAGTAGGCCTTTAGGCCCAGGTATCACTTGGTTGATAGGGAGGTCTTGACCTTGCCTTCAAGGAGTCTGAGAGCAGAAATAGGGCTCTGCCTGGGGCTGGGAGTTCCCATCAGGTCACACAGGTTGTGGAGCCAGGAGGGACACTTCAGGATCTCGGCTAATTAATACATGCAGAGGAGAGCCGTGGGAGGGATTTACAGTAAGGACACCTAGGCAGGAACTGCCAAGGAGTTGTTTTCCTAGGACTCCAAATGAGGCAGCTAGGACTAAAGGAGGCTTGGCTATCCTTCAGAGCCTGGTTCTGCCAGCTCAACCCTCAGGACTCATGGTATTTAAAGGGCCAGAGCCTTGCATCTAAGGTGGAAGCAGCTTGTTGGCCTGGTGGCAACTCAATGCCGCTCGGTGTCGTGTCCAGCCCCCGTAGATGGCATAAGACCATAGTCTCAAGGTGTATTTGGGGAATGAGAGGCTTAGAGAAGGGTCTGGCTGGGGGTGTCTGATAAGACAGGTGTTGAAGCCACAGGTCTCCTGAATCTTAGGACACATTTGTGTCTCTAGGCAGCTTTGTCCACTGAGGAGATAGAGATCCTTGAGTGGAACGGGTTCGAGCAACTCACAGGCCTGCGTGTTTGAGTGATCAGGCTGCAGGATCAGTGAGTGCTCCAGATGCTGAGAGTTGGGCTTTGTTGGACCCCCACTGACCATAGCAGGCCAATAGCTCCTGTCTTGGCTGCTTCTCAGGAGGGTTTCTCAGAGAAGTGGTGGACTTGTGCCTGGGAAGGAGAGCCTTGACAGGCTGGCTGCATCTCAGAGGAATTGAGCCAGGGCCAGTGAAGTTGGGACTGACTGCATCTTCCCCTGCCAGGGTCCCATTTCCCATACATACTTTCTGGGACCCCAGCTCTCCTCCCGAGATGATCCCATCTGGGGATGGCACCACATGTGGTTTGATGTGTGAGACGGGTCCTGTGTTTTGTCCGCACTGAGGCTAAGGGCCCTTTCCTCAGCAAGACTCCCCACCTCCACTTAGTCTCCATCATTCTCCTTTCCAGAGGCATTCCCTCACCCAAATGCAGTCTCCCACCTCCTGGAGCTACCGGGCTGGGTTTTAGGTCTGCCATCTGGTGGACATTGCCATAACTACTGCCACCAACTTCGGAGGCTGTATCCTTAATCAGAGGCGTGGCCCGAGAGAGCAGCGCAGACCCCAGGGTAGGACAGGGCACTGGGGAAGCAGGTCTCTGATTCCCGTGGACACACCTACATCCTGCTTCCTGGGACTCGGAACTCCCTGGGACTCGGAACTCCCTGGAGCTGGGCTTGCCTGGTGGCCCAAGCTCTCAGGAATTGGGCAAGAACCTTCAGGTAAAGGCTCCCTTTGCTCCACCCCTATCCCTAGTCTTAGGAAGCCCAAGGGCCACCCAAGAGCCCCATGCTGTCCCATTTCTTTTCTCCGGCCTGGAGGAGCATCCAAGGCCATAGTCCTGTTTCATGGAGCTGAAAAGTTCCTGCATGTGTTCCTGGGTGGAAAAGATGCTCATGAGTGAGGGCCCTCTCCCTACCACCCCCTCCATCCCCTTGCCTGGGGTTCCATGCCTGGACCAACCAGTGAACAGCCACAATCCAGCAGAGATCCAGAGGTCTGAGGATCCACCTCGGAGATGGAAGGATGGCATCCCTCATTACAGGGTTCTTCCATGCACACGCAATGGTGAAAATTTATGTACAAGGCAGAGAAGACAATAAATCAGCAGCAATGATTAACATGAGCTGTTTTATGTGTGAGAAAGATCTATGGCAGGAGGCTGCCAGGTTGCTGGTGATTAATGCTGCTGTTTGTACTGCCTTCTGGGCCTTTATATTCAATTATGGGCCTGGAGTATGTGGGGGGTCCTGGGATGGCATAGGGGGACGGGGATCCCAGGAAAGGAATAGTTGATGCTCAGGATCAAGGCTGAGGTAACAACAGGTGGAAGGTTAGCCCTGTGGGGCACCTTTACTAATGAAAAGTTTAAGTTAGTGGGATGGAGTCGTGGCTATTCTGTAATAGGAGTCACTTTGCCTCTAAGGTCACCTCTAAATACTAGTCAAGGAGGTGTCCTGGGAAGAGGGCACAGATAGAAGGAGGCATCCTTGGGAAACTGACTCTTCCAGAGTCAAATTTTGGGTTTCTCTCTCTCTCTCTCTCTCTCTCTCTCTCACTCACACACACACACACACACACACACACACACACACACACACACACACACACACACACCGCCCCTGTGCTGCCACCACTATGCCAGGAGTGGAGTAACATTAGCCAGCCCGCTTGGGCTGTGGGATGGTGCTTAATGCTGGGAAAGTTCCTTGTCGGCAACAAAGCCAGGGAGCCAGGTCCCATCTCCAATCAGGGATGGTGGCAGGGGGCAGGCTGGGGGAGAATGCTCCGGGTGCTCTTCTCCTAGCTGAACTAGGAAGCCCTGGGAGGCCACCTCCCTAGATTCCCACACTTGGGCCTCTTGTCCTCAGCTGGCTCCAGCTGGCCCCCATCAGTGCCGGGGTTTCCAAAGACCAGTGGCGGCATCAGGGTTAAGCGATTTCCCCTGCCCAGCCCCTCCCAGACCTGGCTCCTATTAGCTCCTTCCTCCTCCTCCTCTACAGTGACCTTTGTGCAGTGTGGCCTGCCTTTCCTCAGGACCCTGAGGCACAGGGAGGTGTGGGGGTTCTTCTGGGAGCTGGGCTGATGGCTGGGTGCGGAGACTCTCTGGGGAACTGGGTTGTGGGGAAAGTGCTGCCCTCCCTTCCCTCCCCCAGCCTGCTGGGAGCCTGCCCTACGTCATTCTACCCACAGGCCAAGGCTTCGGAATTCCAGTCCTGGGTGGGAGGAGGTGCTGAAAAAAAGAAGAAGGGAAACATCATCCCCTTGGTGGAGTGGGATGGGCACCAGAGGAGGCTGGCAGGGCAGGCCAGAGTTTCTGGGCTGGAGAGTCTCTGGCTCATCTCCCCAACCCTTCACCCTGTGCACAACTTTATGGGAAGGAGTTCTAATCACAATGCAACGTTCCCTGTGTGTGAGCCTGTATGGGTGTGAAGTTCTGTGTCTGCCTCCACGAGTCTCGGGTGAGTGTCTGGGTCCATAGTTGGTGTGCCTGTGTGTCTGAGCACCTGCTAGTCTTTGATATGCCTGTGTGGTGAGCGTGTGTCACACACTTGAAGCTGCCTCACTCGCAGCCCTGTCTAACCCATCATTCCCCGACAGCAGGCTTCCTCAGCCCCTAATCCCCTGTTTGCCTGCTCATCCCCTGACTCCTTGGGACTCCATTAAATGAGCTCTGGCTGCCCCAAGACAAGCTCCAGAATTAACCCCACTGCTGACCCTGACATGGACACCTGTAATTAGGCCAGGAGTGTCTGAGGCAGAGAAGGCCCTGGGGCTCAGTGGGGCGATGGCAAGGCTAGGCTGGGACAGGGCGCCTAATGCCCAGGAATGCTCTAAAAGCTGTGCCTGGCTCCAGGGCCCCACGCCCGGCTCTCCTCTAATACCTCTCAAAGCCTCCCAGACGGGGCTCCGGGGGGATTACCTCGTGGAGGGGCCCTGACACGGTGCAGGGCTGTTCAGCAGGCCCACCCTGCTGGCTCTGGGTTGGAGAGGCTTTGTGGAAGGGGAAAGCTGCCCCCATGGCCTCAGAGCCCAGCAGCCAGCCATGAGCGCCTTAGCAGCCCAGAACCCATGCCCATGACAGCGGCTGCCCAGGGAAAAGCCAAGTCCAGGCTGGCTGGTATCCCCACCAGGGCCAGCCCCTCTCCCCCCAGCTTGTTTTGTTTGCTCTGTGCAGCATGTCCGGTAGCTCCATCTGCATTAACCCCTGACCCTGACTGTAACTCTTCCTCCTTGCTGACAACTCTGTTTACCCAATGGTTTCTCAGGCGCAAAGTGGAGGGTTCACTCTTGCCCCATCTGCCTGGGCTCTCCAGGGAAAGCTGCATTTTGCTTGGGATTCAGATCCCAGGAGCTGCCAGAACCCATGATTGTGCCAGGTGCAACTGATGTGGCTGCAGCTAAGGGCCTGGGAGGAGGCTCCTATCCTGGTTTAGGAGTAGGGGACATTGGTACCATCATCTCAATGTGCAATCTGGCAAGACCTATCAAAATTTATCAATGAACATATAACATTTGACTTAGAAATTTCACTTCCAAGAATTTGTCTATGCATGGCCTGCAATTGTATCAGGAGTATTTATTGTAGCATTGTAAGAGCTAAAGAAATATTGTAGATGTTCACTTAGAGACTAGCTAAATAATAAGGCAATAGCCATACAATGGAATACTATGCAGCCATTCAAAAAAAAAAAACGATCTGCATGTTTCCCATCAAGAATAATTTTCAAGGTACAAGGACAGCAAGGCGCAGATAAAAAGTGAGGTGTGGAACAGTGTAGAATATGTCACCATTTGGGTGGGGGAGAAGGGAAATATGCAAACACACATTTACATATCTTTGAAATTATCTTTTAAAAAAATCTTCAAGAAATAAACATGGTGGCCTATGGGAAAAAGAACTGAGGGCAAGAGTGGGAGGGAGACAAATTTCTGTTATACTCTTTATGAACTTTTTGGACTTTCTACATATTTTACCTTTCGAAAATAAACAAAATTATTATATATATAAAACTAAATAAAATGAATGTGTCCTGGGGCCCAACTATTCGAGTTCCAGAACTCTAGCTTATGGAAATACACAAGTACACAAAAATTATACAAGGACAGTCTATTGTTTAAATGTCATATGCTGTAAACAACTTAAATGGTCTTTGATAGCTAATTGTTTAAGTAAATGACAGTGTATCCAAGCTATAGAATACTGAATGACAAAAATGAAGTCAGTCTGCATGTAACTGGCATGGAAACACTACAAAGAAAAATGTAAGAGAAAAAGGCAAATCGCCAAAACAGTACAAAAATATTCTATACATGAATAAAAGAAAAACTATATGTTTCTCTATGTGCATATATATTACATAAATGTATCCCCAAAACACTAAATTAACAACAGGAAGAAATTGGTTGGGGAGGTTAACTCCACATGCTTCTGTATATACAACAAGACTTTGAGCATTTTTTTTTTGTATAATTACAAAATAAAATAAATAAAAGCTTGTAAAAAGAACAATAGCACCATAGTCACTCATCTACTTTCCTTCCAACACATTAGCTTCTGGAACCCACATGACCATACTATTATTATCCTCATGTTACGGAAGGGGACACCGAGGCCGAGAGAGGTTAAGCAACTTCCTCAAGGTCGTACAGCAAATCCAAGCCAGAGTCAGGCCCCATAACTCATTGTTCGTGCCATCTCTCTTCGCAGGGGCCATTTCTTTTGGAGGTGTTCTGAGCCTCTTCAAAAGTGCAGACATCTGGACTGGGGTTAATAATCCCCCAGCCCCCTACATAGTGAATCCCCTTCCCTTCCGGTCCACCTTGTCCTCTACAGTCCCCAGAGGATCTGCTGGCGAACTCAAGCAGGGGTGGGCTCAAGAAACTGGTGCAGCTCCCGGCCTTGGCATGACTGCCAGCTTCCTCATCACCTGCTCTTGTTCTGGCTCCTTCTACCAGTGAAAACTCAGTACCCATTCCCCACCAACACCCACCCCTGGCCACAGAGCACCCCCTTAATTACACTTAATGGCAAAGACCATAAGAGCTTTATTAACTTTATTATGGACCCAATTAGCAGCTAATGCCCCATGACTACTGTCCCCCCACCAATAATCCCATTAAACATAATGAAGCAGCCATCCCCACTCCCCTGCTGGGTGGGGGCTGAGAGGACAGGGAAATCTATCTTTCTGGGCCTAATTCTGCCCCCTCAGGCCCGTTGGACACCAGCTCAAGCCCAGAGTTTCCCTGGGACCAGTGCTGGGTATGCGAAGACAGAGATTGATCAGCAAGTTTTTGATGCCAGCCATTGAGTCTACACACACACACACACACACACACACACACACACACACACAAGCACAGACACACACACTCACATATACACACAGCCTGGCTGATGGCCAAATACTCCTTTCTCAAAACAAGGTTGTGGAAACACACAGCCCTCAAACACAACCAACCCAGTCCAGCATGCAGGCACTCTCTCAGCCTTGTCCAAGAGCTCCTCAGAGTGGGGATGTCTAAGTCGAGGGCCTCTGCTTTAGCTGATGGTTTCAAATATTTATTCAGCATCCGCAATATGCCAGGCACAGTAAGAAACCCTCTCTGCCAACCACTTAAACATCGCTATGAAGTAGGCATTATTTCTCCCATTTTACAGATGAAGAAACTGAGGCACAGAGAGACTGTCAGTTTTTGAAACAAGTGCTCTACATGATTTGCCTTTGAAGATCTCTCCTCTCTCCTTCCCCAGAAACGCACCTTTCCTCATCCGAAGGCAGAAGAAACAGAGATCATGAATATAACTTTCTGTTGCCTACCAATGGAGAATGAGGGCATAAAGATGGTTTAATGGACTATCGTGGTGATCACGATAAGACAGCTCTTGGGGGTGCAATTCTTTGTCAACCTTGATGGGGATGAAAGGACTAGAAGTCAGAGAGCATCCCCATCCCTACTGCCACAAGGAGCCCCTGAATTACTAGATACCGGTCCCCTGGTCCAGGATCTGGCATGAATGAGAAGACTGATGGGAAGGGATAAAGGGCGTGCAAGAGCAGCCACACTGCGCTAAATCCCCAGCTGCCCTAGTGATAAGATCTAAAGGGTCTGGTCCCTGAGGGTCTGTGGTAGGGGTCTTCGTCCATCTCCATTCCAAGAAGAAGAACTTCCTCAAGGTGGAGTGGGGATTGACACATAAAGTCTCCAGGGACTTAAGTCCCTCCACTGAGCCTTGGCCCCAGATAAGGAGTAAGGAGTAAATGCGAGACTGACAGGATGAAATCAGTGGCTGCCCTGAGCAAGAGGGCGGGGGTTCAGGAAGAGAGACCCTTGAACCTTTGCTTGGAAACAGGCTCCCTGTTCCCGTCCCCTCCCCCGGGCTGGCCCAGCCTGGAAGCAGCCACTTGAAATGGGTCCCAGGGAGCCTGGGAGAGGGGCTGGCCTGGCTCCAGCCTCCAACTCCTGACTCCCCAGCCGGGCCCACTTCTCCAACCCCCCTTGGCCCAGCCCCAGCTGGGGCCAGGAGATGAGAGGGAGAGCTTTCTCTCTAGACCCATCCAAGCCAGGATCCCTCCTCCTCAACACGCACCCAGTATGGCAGCCCTCCAATTGTTCCATCCCTGGGGAGGGCAGGGGATGTGGACAAGTCAGCACCCTCTCCTTTCCCAAGAAGCCATGGGGCCGGGAGGGGGCAAATCCTACTCCCTAGGGTTATTCCAGGGCATGGCACTAGGGAGGCTCCTTGGTGGGGCCCTATTCTTCCCTTTGCCCTGGGTGAGTGTTCTCTGACACCACCTCCCCACACACACCTACTCTCTGAACAAACAGCACCACCCTCTCATCCCTCCTCACACCCAGAGGGACCTGGTGCCAGGTAACCTCAGCTGGAGATATCCAGAGTCAGCCAACAGGGATCACTGGGGAACCTCAATGGGGTTAGGTAAGGGTGAAAGGCAAATATAATTTGGGGTCCTTGTGGGAAAGTTAGCCTGTGCTGGATTCCGGGTAGGTTGGCTGTGCAAACTTTAGCAAGTCTCCCAACCTCTCTGAACCTCAATTTTTCATTTGTAAAATGGGCCTGAAAATAGAATCTACTACATAGGGCTTTTGTGAATATTAAAGTTGTAACATATATGAAATGCTTAGGAAGTATCTGGAGATACTTAGAACACAATAAATGTGAGTTGTGTTGTCAGCAGGATTGGGATAGTCCCTAGATTGATAATAATAATAATAATAATAATAATAATAATAATAATAGATAACATTTTTAGAGCATTATAAGGACCATAGCCTCCTCAACTAACCTTGTGCCTTGTTCTTACTGAGAAAGGAGGAGTGGACTCATGTCTCCTTACCTTGGCCCTGCAAGGTTTCCACTTCTTATAGCCCGCTCTGACATGATGACTCCGCAGGCCTGACTCAGTCCTCACTCCCAGTAAAGGCACCACCCCGCCCCCGTCACCTCTGCTTATTTGTCCCCCTCCCCCACCCCCACACAATGTTCCTTTTTCCACTTTTCTTTCCCTGGAGCAAGGAGGAAGAAAGAGATATCAGAGTTTGAAGAATGTGAAAATTATCTGGAGCTGAGAGAGGTGTGAACGTCAAGGCTCTGCCCCCATCCCCACCCCTTCTCTGCCCAAGGGATGGTCTTTCCACATGTCTCTGCAGGGAGATCCCACCCCTAGGTGCTGACTGACACTGTCAGATGAGGAGGAGGGTGAGCAGGAGAGGAGGTGAATTGTCAGGAAGAGCAGGGGGCCTGCTGGGGTTGGGGCCCCACCCAACTCACCCAGGGTTCAGATTCATGGCCAGGTGGGAAGAAGCCAGGGGAGGGGTCAGTCTGACCTGGATCCCAGCTTCCTTGGCCAGAGCTGAAAGTGTTAAGGGTTGAGCCAGCTGGTTGGGAATCAACTCTTTTCCCAAGAGGCCAGAGGAATCCAGGACTTTGACTTTCATTTCCAAGTACCTTCTCAGCCCTCAGCTCTGTCTGAAGATCTTGTTAGACTCCCTGCCTCAATTTCCCCACCTCTCAAAGAAGACCAAGCAAATGTTATTACTTGCTCTGTTCTCCAGGAGTGGTCACACTGAGCAATGGGTGGGAACTCTGGGAGAGAAGGCCCTGGCAGAGTAGCCAGTCCCCTCATCCTGTCTCTGTCATCGTTAACAGCCACAATTATTATTACTTGGAGAGATGGGCTAGAGGTGGTCAGGTTGGGGTGAATGAAATGAAAAAGTCCTCGGTATGTGCCGTCTCGCCAGGTTAATACTCCTGCCTGTCGGCCTGACAGCTGCAAGATTGATTACCCAGGCCTCCCGCTCTTTATAACTCGATCAGTCGAATTAATCTCTGGCTGTCGGCCCATCTGATGCCTGAATCACAAATTTAATTTGGAGGTGCACGGCTCCTCCCCCATCCCGTCTCCTCCTTCTCCCAGTTCTCCTTCTTCCTTTTCTTCCCACTTTTCGCCCCTTTCTCCCCATTTCTCTTGCTCCCTGATTTCTGTTCCTCCTGCTCCTGCTTCCCGCTCTGCCGCTCCGGTTCTTCAAAGGGCAGTGGGTGGGGTGGTGGGAGAGAGGAGTGGGTGGCCCTGAGTCAGCGGCCCTTCTGCCCAGGCCAGGGGAGGGGTCGTGGTCACCCCCCACTGGGCAGGGCGCCCACTCTACTATGCTCCACCCCAAACGGAGGAAGAGGCTTAACTGACACTAAGTAAGACATATTAATGTACTAAAGACTTAATGAAGTTGGGGGGGTGGAGGGGTGGAAAGTGCTTGCTTTATTAGTTTATGGCCGATTAATGGGGACGCCATTACTGTGATGGAGATGGATTGCTGCTGTCAGCAGCCTGGGCTGAGGGCCGGCGGCCGCTCCTTTCCTCGAGTGGTGGGTGCCCCAAACGGAGTCAGAGAGAACTTCATTAGGAGAGCCTATAAGATCCCATATGGGGAGGCCCTGAGGCCAGGCCAGAGGAGTGGGGCAGGGGCTCAACTCTGAGCTTTGGGAGGGAATTCCAAGGGGTCAGGGCCTGGGTGCACATATCAGTTGAGAACAACCCCAAAGGCATCATGGCAGGGTGTGGCCCAGCTCTGGACCTGAATGTAGCAGGGTCTTGATAATGTCACCTGGGGGTAAGGGAGGGAGGAAGGTAATAGGACAGAACAGCCAGACCAAGGATCTACCTGAGACCTTTCCAGGAAAGGGAGTGAAGAGAAAGGAAAGCCAGCCCCATCCCTTCCATCCTTTCTGAGAGTGGGACGGTGCCCAGAGACCCCAGGCCCACTAGCCCAACAACTGGACCACCCAGCACCAGGCAGCTTTCTCCCCTAATGAGCCAGACACCTCCCCCTACAGTCTCCAGGTGGAATAGAGGAAAAAAGCCACATGCCTCAACTACCTGCCAGGCAGCCAGTGGGAAGTAATGAAATGGAGAACAGGCAGGTGGACCTCGGGTGAGCAATGGGAGATGGGAGAAAACACTACCCAACCTCTAGGCTTTCTTAGGTCTTGGGAACAGGAGGGGCCCCAGTCACTGGACACGCTGACGCTGATGCAGGCACACCCTCAGTGGCTTCAGCTTCCCCTTCTGCCCCCAACCCAGAGTCACCTGGCTTTCCATGAAGAGGGAGAACTAAAATTTGGATCTCACACAGCTCTGCTCCAAGAGGCTGCTTTCTATTTGGAAAATTCCAGACCCAGGGTCTTCTTTGAATTCACATCTCTTAGGAGTGTATGACATTTTAACATGGCTGTTTTGGTGTGGGGACATTAAACTTTCAAATTTTTTTATTATTAGCAAGTGGTGTTTACAAGGACTCCCCAGCCCCTCCCTAGACCCACTCTGTCCTGAGCCCCCTGCTCTCAACCCCAACCAGTCCCTAAGAGGAATCAGAGGTGAAAGGAGATTCTGGGATGAGCTCAGAATCAGTTTGTTGACCAAAGTACACGGTACTAAAAATACATCTTTGGATTTTGATACGTTAGGCCAAACAACTGTGGCAAAATGACTGAGCCAAAATGCCCTATTTGGTCCCTTTGCTCTACTTCCTGCCATGTATGTGATTCTATGTTGATATATGTGCCTAGCTCCATGGGCTACCATGTGTCCAAGTGCCAGCCCTGGGTCTGAGTGTACCACGTGTCCATGTGTTTCCTCAAGGCCCGCATTTGTGTGTGCTGGGTGTCTGCATCACAATACAGACACTCCTTCCTGGCACCGAGGTTGTCACTCCATGCTGCTCAGGGGTCACCACCCAGGCTCACTCCCCCAGGTAGGAGCTACCTGCTCAGCCTAACTGGGAAATAAATACCCTGTTTCTGAGAGTAATTTAATTATTGCCTCCTGTGGACTAGTGGGTAATTAAATTCCGTAGCTCCCAAAGTAATTAATTGCTATGCAAATAGTACTGCCCTCTGCTTTGGAGAGGAGGATCTCGGCCTGGGTTTGCCCTGCAATTAGAAGCTAATAATTACCCTGTCAGTTCCCAGCTTCTGTCGGGTAATTACCTGCTGAAGCCCCACTGGTCACTGAGGGCCTTCCCATCACCTGCTGCTGTGGCTCTGGCCCTGGTGGTCCCAACAGCCAAGCAGGGCATCCCTGGAGCTCTGGTTGATCTCGAGGTCCTCCGCATCCTGCACTGTATCCACAAACCCCAGGAGCCCATAGAGACTCCCTCACTTCTGACCGTGGATATTCCCTAGCCTCGCTTTGCTAAGGGAAACAGCCTCAGCTCCTCAGTGTGTCAATTCCTGTTAGACAGGCTCAACTAACCTCCACTGAGAGATTCCTAGCTGGTGGGAACTTCCCCAAAGAATATCTAACAGTTAATCATAGAAATCACTTTCACCGTATGATTTTTTTTTTGATGTGTCAACTAGGCTAACCTGTGAGAATAAAAGAAAGGGCAGCAGCTACCTTGTAACAAACACATACCTTCTTCCAGTCATTCAAGCAAACACTAAGCTAGGTCCTACTATAAAGAGATTTTGAAGATGTAAAGTTCCTAATCAGTTGCCTTTAAACTAGGGAGATCATTCTCTGTGAGCCTGATCTAATCAGGTGGGCCCTTTAAATGGCCTGAGCTATTCTTGATGATGGAGACTACAAACAGCAGCTGGGTCTACAATTGCCCTCGCCTCGCAATATCTTCCCTTCCTGACTGCCTGTGGGCAACAGTTTCGCTAGTGCCCAGGGGTCCAGGTTGGTCCTGATCTTTCATTCCTGATGATCTGACCTACAGATTTTGGACTTGTTTAGCCAATTACCCCCATAATTGCATAAGCCAATTCCTTACAATCAGCTTCTGTCCTGGATTCTCTGCCTGACTGATACACCCCTTTTTTAGAGATGAGGAAACTGGAATCAGGCACAAAACAGTGGCTGACCAAAGAATCCATAGCTAGTAAGTGGGAAAACAAGGTTTGGAGCCAGGCCCCTAATTACCACTTTCTATTCAACAGCAGGACATGGCTCCAGGTCCCAGGTACAGTAGGTCACACCTATGCCTAAGTGAAAAAGCATTTATGAATCCTCACACCCCATAATCCCCAAGTATCATTGTGGTTCAGCTGCTTTCTCATTTCTCACCTGGATCTTGACCCCTCCGTCAGCTCCCTGTCTTAATGTCCTGGGATCTGGGTACTCTCTCGGATTCCTGCCCCAGAACATGGGGCTGGGAGTGCCAGCCCCTATGTGCCTTCTGGGCGCTGGTCACTCCTTTTGAGGAATATCCAGACCCCACCTTCTGGATCCTCCTCCTCTAAGTCTGAAGTCTTTCAGTTGAATCTCTGGGAAATAGTGCCTGGCATAGTCAGAGTTGGGGGTCCCTAGGGAAGCTGGATGCTGGGTCAAGGAGGAAGAGACTGGACTGAAGGGCACTGAGCCAAGAATGTGTCTGGAAAAGGAGAGGTGTAAGGGGCAGGAGGGGTCAAAAGAGTGACGCCCCTCGCCCTCCCCACACTTAGGCATCTCCCCCTTACCCTTCGTGTCCCAGCTTCTGTATACTTCTCCAGGAAGCTCTCTCCTACCCCTAGACAAAGGTAGGTCATATGCTCCATGTCTCTCTCTCTCTCTCTCTCTCTCTCTCCCATACTTTTGTCCCGGGCCAGGTGAGCGGAAGGCAGAGGGGGCCCAGGCAGAGGAGATAGGTTTTGTAGGTAACTATTGCTTCTCAGCCCACAAGACCAAGTCTAGGGTATAAGGTAGAAGGAAGTGCCACAGGCTTTAAGGTCAAATCCTAGTCCTGTGAACGCCTTGCCCTTGGGTCACACACACTCTGGGATGAGCATGTGCAAGACCACCACCTCTACTACCAAGGCAGATGAGGTAAAGGTGGCAAGCAGAGAGTGGCATCGGGAGAACCAGATTTGATAAACAAACAAGTTTTCCAGATTTCATATGGGGAGGTGGGCAGGAACTGCAGGGAAATGTTCAAAATTCTCAATACCAGGAGGTAAAGGTCACTTGATATCAGTGAAGGTCTCATCTATATGGGAGATGCCAACCTTGGACAAGTCCCTTGCCCCCTCTCCCTGGCTTTACCTGGCCCAGCCCTCCCACAGTAGAAGAAAACTAATGGTATCCCTTCGTCTGGAGCCTGTACCATGCCCTGGTCGTCCCACTTATGCTTCTGATTTGCTGCAGAAACTGGTAGGAGTCATGTTCCTGCCTGTGCCTTCGTGAGGAGGCAATTTCTTGCCTCTTGCTAGAGATTCTAGGACAAAGATGTCTGATCATTTAAAAGTTAGCACTCTTTAGAGAGCAGTATATAGAGTGGGAGCTATGTCACCCTCATCAGACAGGGGGTTCCCTAAAAGTAGGGGGCCAGGTATCTCCCCGTTAAATTGGGACTCCCAAAGGCAGTTGATAGTCCCCTTCTACCTTCCCCCCCACCCCAGTGCATGGCTCCAAGATCTGTAAAAATGATTCTTAAAAAAAAATAGTACCTATGAAGTGTGTTGGTAAGACCAGGGGTCTCAGAGCATGGCCAGGGGCTGCCAGGCACCCTCCACACAATCTGGCTTCCTGTCTTGACTGGTGCAGTTACTTCTCCACTGACAGCTCTTTAGAATCCATTCAGAGTTTTGGCCCCACTGTAATCTCTGGGTGATGAATATTTCCCCTAATGAACTGATGGGAATTGGATTAGACTGGAATGCCGTGTGCTTGGATTCTAGCTGATTAAACCCCCATCTGTCCAAAGCTTCCCTGTGAACAGCTCATACATATAATTTTTTGAAGGAAGGAAAAAACGATATTGGTGTTCAGGTTTTGCAAAGAAGCAAGAGAGAAAGTGGAAGCAAAATATCTGTTCAGACTTTTGTCAAGGTCTAGTTGCTTTAAATCTGATGAGGCCAGCAATCCTCACCCTAGGACACCTCCACTTTCTCTAACTCAGGTGGAGGATACCCCAGGCTCAGATGCCTGTACCCTTACCCAGGAGCTCTATGCAGGGTTCTCTGAGCCCACACCTGTCTGTCTGCTGCAAGGAGCATTGACTGGACAGGGAGTTGCTTTGGGGAAAGGCAAGAGGTGAATGGGGTAATCGTGAGAGAAGTCAGACCTGTGGATTCAGTTCTCACCATATTAGGCTCCAGCTCTTTTTTTAATTCTAGAATCATCCAGTCTCCTTCAAAGGAAATTACAGGGAGTTTGGAGCCTCATCCAAGACAGGGACTCAGGGCTATTCCTGGGCCCTGTGTCAGTCAGGACCAAGGATAGCACCTTTGCCATTGCAAGAATCTCCAACTTCCAGCTCTCTCCACGGAACTCTTTCTTTCCTGCCAGACATATTTATTTCTCCATTCTTTAACACTCTTTTTCCTTTTCCTTCTCCTACCCCTTCTCTTATCCCTCCCTCTCTTCTTCCTCTTCCTTCTCTTCTCACTACTTCTTCTCAATCCCACAGACAGAACTTGGCAATGGTTCTTCACTACCAAGTACTTCACAGCAGGAATCCTTCCAGCAGAGTTATTTAAGCATCTCAAGAAGCCTATCCCACCTCACCTCTGTTAAAGATCTTATTTCCATGACTGACTCCCATTCACACCATCCAAGAACATGCACACACTGAACTCTGGTGTCTAGCAGGAAGGATGGTCAAAGTGATTGCATTTGAAAGGCTGGCCAACTCTCTCCCTCTCCTGGAGCCAGGGTTCAACCCACCCAACTTAAATACCCTCAGGCTGACTGTGGCTCTAACTGCACAGCCTTCCCCCCATCTCCTCTCCTTTCACTCCCTCTCCCTACCCTTTTGCTCCTCTCTTCTGTGTCTATGAAAAGTGGCAGCAGCTGCAGGCGAAGGCATACCCTTCAATGAACATCAGCAATTGTAGTGACTGAGTGTCCCAGCCTTCTTTCCCAGTTAATCTAACTTGGGGAGCGTTGAGGTGCGCTCTGGCTCTGCTGCCCATGAAAGGCAGCGAACAAATAACAAGCCAGAGGCATAAACAGATGTGCAGATACATACAGCTGGTGCTTTCCTGCCAAATTACCATGGACAGAATGCTGGCAGAGGGCCAGGATGCCTCCCCCTCTGTTTGGAGTTTGGCCACCAGGACCCATCCAAGCTCACCATTCGTTTGGCAACATCTGAGTGAGGTGAGGGGATGCCAGGGAATGGAGTGGAGAGGATGCAGGTGCCCTTAGGTTTGGTGAAGAGCTCCAGAGGTTTATTCTAAAGACTCAGGTGTGTGTGTGTGTGTGTGTGTGTGTGTGTGTGTGTGTGTGTGTGTGTGTCTGTCGTGGGGGGCAAGTGAGGTAACATAATGCGGGAGGAATAGAAAGTTCTGACCAGGCACACCCTGAAGATTCTTTAGAATAGTAGCCCCAGGGTGTGGCTTGAAATAGCCTGAGGGTCAACTCTAACGACATCACTTACATACATAATGAGCTCTAAGTTGCCACCCTCCCTCTCACTCAAGGACACATTTCTGGGCTCTTTGATCTTTGATGCTGCTCAAGTTGGCATGGAGTGAAGCAGGCAGGGAGCAGCTGGATGAGAGCCAGTTAGAAACCGCCAAACATGAAAAGATGTCCCTGAAGACTCCAGCCCGGGAACAAGAGATGGGGGGAAACTGATTAGAGTTTTTGTGGCACCAGAGCACCAAGGAACAAAGCAGGAAAAGAAAGTATGAGTAGGATGGAGTGCTGTCCAAGGGGACCTCTCTCTGTGGATGCCCCCACATCTGAATTCAAAGAGACACTAGGCCATCTTCCAGGCTTCATTCAGGTCATACAGTCTTGTCTCTTCATCAGTTATTATCTTGTCTTTCTCATGCCAGGCCAACTAATGCAGATTTAGGGGTATGGGACAATGTTTCCAGTGCCTGATGCCTGTCCCTTCTCTAGATAAGATGATACAGATTCCTGACCTCTGGGAATGGTGGGTATGTGCTCTGGTAAACGGTGGCATTCTGACAGATCTGTAAAAGTAGCGACCTAAAAAGACAAGACTGACTGTGGAGGGGAAGAGTGGGTTGAAGGAAGGAGAGATGCAGAGCAGGGAGACTAGTTAGAGGCCTATTGCCATCAAACCTGATGATGGGTTCCAGGACCATGCAATGGGAAAGGAACGGAGGAGAGAATAAAGGGAGAGCTGGTGGGCCGGGTGGTGGACTGACAGGAATTAGCGATGAAGAGGGATAGTTTGGCCATCTAATTTATTGTGCAATCCAGAACAGTTCTGAGCATGAAAGGAGCACGAGCAATCATTTCACTGGGATACTAGACATACACTGGACAATCCCGGGCAAATCCGGACACAGACACCTTGGTAAGGACGACTCAAGGTGTGGTGCTTGGGCGATATTATAGGGTGATGCTGACCAAACTGAAGAGGCTGGGAGGCAAAGTGGAAGGATGACAGGGGTGAAGGGGTGAGAGGGACAATGAGCTTGGCATTAAACTCGTGAGTTTGAAATGTTTGGAGACATTCACCTGGGAAAAAACCCAGCAAGCCACCCTCTTCCAAGCATCTGTGAGTGACTGCTTGGAATGTGAATTTTAAGTTTGAAAAAGAAGTCAGAATTAGATATGAAGTGTACATCTTTAGACCCAGTAATGTCACTTCTGGAAATCTGAAACTCAGAAATACTCATTCCTGTTCAAAATGACTTATGTTTAAGGAGGCTTACTGTAGCCTGGTTTAAAAGAGCAAAAACTTAAAAACAACATAAAGTCCCACCAATAAGAAATTGGTTAATCTGTTATGGAGGGTCATGTGAAATGCATTGAGGTATATCCTTATATACTGACCTGGAAAATATCTCTGATATTTTTTAAGTGAAAACAGCAAAAAATAATACAGTGGTATGATATGATAAATCTATAAAATAATGGCGTTTAAATTGTGTGTGTGTGTGTGTGAGTGTGTGTGTGGGTGGGTGTGTGGCTGTGGCTGTGGATGCAGAATGCATCTGTGTATGTGTGATGACTGTCTAAAAGACCCAGAAGAATACACACCAAATAGTTAACAGCAGTAAGTAATAGAGGAGTGAGTAAGATTAGCGGGAAGAAGGAAAGAGGGGCATTCACTTCTTACTCTACACATTTCTGGATTGTTTAAACTATGTGAAATTTTTATAAGCACATATTAATGTACTGTATTTTTCATGTATGATATTTTTAAAGTACAGAACAAGAAAAATAATTCTTTAAAATAGACTCAGAAGTTATCTTGTTATCTTGCGAAGGTGATGGGTGAAGCTCTAGAAGTAAGCAAAAGCCAGAATTGGGGCTAGCACTTGAGACCTATTCCCACAGAAGGGGGAGCAAGAAAAAAGGAGGCAGGACCTCCCAGAGTGTGCCCAAAGAGAGTGGAACTCATTTCTGACCTCTAAGGCTAAGAGAGAGACTCCCCACTCCACACATGAGGCTGCCCTAACCGTCTCCTCCGAACTCTGAGCCTCCCCTTCAGCAGGACTGAGTCTAAACACGCAAGCTCAGCTTTGTTCCAGGGCCCATGATGCGTCCTAGACCATGGACTGCTGTTCCAGACTCCATGCTGTTAAGGAAAGCCCACTTCCTTTTTAAGTGTCACACTTGCCTAGAAGACCAGCTCAATCCTAGGTACCACATTGCTCTGGATGACCCAGTGCCATCCTAGGTGGCCTCAGCCCAGGCAGTCCTGACTTCTTCCTCTTCTCTCTTCTCCTGTGATGCTGACAAAATGCCCAGCATTTCTCAGGTGAAGAAAATCATAGCCAGAAATTAATTCCCTTTTCTGGAGCAGGGCTGTGTCTTGAGGCAGGGTGGGGGTTGGAATCAAGGGACAGACAGCAGCTATGACTCGCAGAGGCTCCTCCCCTGGGGAGATGGAACTTGGCAGATCAGGGTGTGGGTCTCTTTGAGGTGATTTCCTGACAGGGCTGTCAGCACATTTCATTCCTCACTCTCGGCATGAGTCCCCCCAGCATGAGTCCCACCGCTGAGCTGAGGCTTTTCCTGCTTTCTCTCTCTTCACCTCTCTAGGGCTCTCTTCCAGTCCCCAATGCTCCCTCTCCCCATCTGGTAAGCCTTTTCCAGGCTAACTTTCTGCCTCGGTGCTCCACGCTCCAGTTCTGCTAGGCTTTTTTCTTTTTCTTTCCACAGAAATACATAGAGTCAGCTTTTCTGTTGGGGTGCCCTGACCCCGGGCTCCTTCCCAACCACAGCAAATTTTGTAGATGATTGGGAGTCCAGGGATGCACAGTACATCCCTGTGCAAGGAGGTTGTGTATGTGTGCATGTGTGTGTGTGTGTGTGTGTATGTGCGCGCGCGTATCTGGAGGGGGGGGGAGAGAGAGAGAGAGAGAGAGAGAGAGAGAGAGAGAGAGAGAGAGAAAGGGAGGGAGGGGGAGAGAGAGACAGAGGTTGAGAGAGAATTTTCTGGGCTGTGTATATGCTGCTCAGGGGGCAGGAGGGGTTCAGAGAGTGTGTAAGGGAAGGTGGGGGCAGAGCTGATCCTGCTAAGTTTCCTCAGGTATTAAAAGATTATAGGACATCAGTATCAGCAATGTCTATAGTTTGTCTCATCAGTCCCTATCCCCCCACCCCCACTATTTTATAAAAGAGAAAGCTGAGGTCCAGAGAGGTTAAATGACTTCTCTTCCTTCACACAGCTAGCTAGTGGCAGAACCAGGATGAGAACCAGAGATCTTGACTTGTGGATAGTGTGGTGTCAGACACCACAGATGACAGATTTGACTAACAACTTCTCAAAGAGATGGAGGAAGTTAGAATCTCCTGACCTTCAGGCTGCCCAGGGGACGGGCAGGGCCCTGTCTCTCTGTGCCTCCAGCAGCTGTGACAGCAACACCTCTTCTTACCATCACAACCGCTCCTCTCCTCCTTCCGGGGCACACCCCAGCATATAGCGGTCTGGCTTGGAATAGTCTATCCCCAAATTAGCCTCCTTGGCTACAGATAATTCTTGCCTGACCTTGAGTCCCGCCTGCTTCATCCACGGACCTAGCCCAAGACAAATTTGTCTTCTTATCCCAGCTCTGATTGTAGCCACGCGCCCCCCGGGGACTTCCTTTACTTTTTAGACATGTCCTCTGTCTCCCACCCCAGACTTGGAGTCCTTTTGATCCACAGTCCCCTTGCACTGAAGTCACTCACTTTTCTCCAAGAATATCACATAACACAAGATACACCACCCTCCTTCATTGACTGGAAGAAATATTAATCCTTAACACAAGCTCTAGTCATTTGCCGTAAAAGTGAAAAGCAGTCACAGTGCCCCACCCCCCTACACACACCAGCCAACACATTTTCCTGGACCTACATGTCCCTGTGCAAAGCTCACCACGCTGTTCCCCCAAATGTGCCCCCAGGCCTTCAAGAGGGGCCAAACTCCCTGCATGTGAGAGGGCCGTGAGGAGCTTGTGAGCATTCCTCTAATCACCTCTCCCAGCTCCCGGCCCTTCCCCAAGAAGAGAGAGTGGAAAGAAGGGTGCGGAAGAGAGGTTGGCGGGACAATAAAAATGTCAGGGCCTTTCCTCTGTGCTTCCTTCTCCCGCTTTCTCCCGTCGCCCCTCTCCCCACTCTGCTCCTCCCCCTCCCTCCATCTTTCTCCTCTCCCGCAGACCCTGCTGCAATGGCGGCTGAGGCAGTGGCATTTGGGGGATGAGGCGGGAGAGGTTAATTATTGCTCCCCCACCCCGCACGCCCCCCCATAAGATGTATCTGACTGTCAGAAGGGGTGACAGATGAAGACAAAGTACAGGTATGGCTCCTTCGAACCAGCCCTCCATGTACCAGCCAGGGGTGGGAGTGGAGGGGGGCGAGCTACTCAAGTTTTAACCCCTCCGATGCCAGTCCGCACAGCAGGGGGAGGGGTGGGGAAGTTGGGGAAGCCATGGTAAGAACCTAGGTCCTGGCAAGAGTGAGCTGAGCCCAAGACGCCTGTTGGCCTTCTCTGTCCAGCTCCAGCAATTTGGGGAGGGGTTGGGGGTGGGAGGGAGGCAAGGCGCTTCACTGTCCCAGAGGCTGCAGAATCAAGGTCATAGGCAATCATTCCAGGAACGTTATAGGTACTGAGAAAGGGGCTCATGGAGTAGCCTAGGGGGTAGGTAAATTTGGGGGCCCAGGAATCCCAGTGAGAGGAGAGTTCTACCACTCTTCCACGTTCTCTGTGACTATGTCCCCCCCTCACCCAAATCTGTCCCCAGGCATCCTTGTCAGAGAATGTTTGTGTGTTTGAGAATGAGAGTTGTGTGTATTGAATCTGTGTGCATTTCTGATATAACTCAATAGGCTCCGGAGGAGCGGAATATGTTAAGTGTGTGTGTGCATGCGTGTGTGTGCGTGTGTGCACGCGCGCACCCACAGTGCTTGGAAGGGGTGTCTGAGGGTGCCTGTACTGTGAGCACAATGTGTTGTGTTTGTGCATGAGAGAGAGCTTTTACCTGTAGGTATGGCTGTGGCGAAGTACTGGGTCTTCAGGAGAATGCGGATATGCGCCTGCAGGTACTGAGGTGTCTACATTCAGAAAGATGTGCACAAGGCGTGTCTTTCTGTGGGGATACGACGTGTGCCAGTGTGAGGGGGCATTTTGGACATTGGTGGTGGTATTAGTGCAAAGGTGATTGTGTGTGCTGTCAGTCTCTTCTCTCACGGACCTCCCTCCCTCCCTTTCCTGATTCTTTCTCCATAAGCAAACAAGGTGAAATAATTACTTTTCCATTTAAATGCCCAATGTTCAAGCCAGAATGAAAACAAAGGGATTTAATAAAATTGTCTTTAAAAGGGAAAAGAGGAAAATAAACGCCTGCTCTGCGCCTCTCCCTGGCGTTCAGGGAGGCCCCAAGCCCTTCAAAGTTAATTAAAACAGGAATTAAAACCGAAGAAGCGCTTACCAACCTTTTTCCCATCTCTGCCATGAAGGTATGGCATTCCCACAAGCCCTGCCTCTGGCTTGGACCTTGGGATCCACTGTTGTCAGGCTCAACCTCTCCCTGGGACCAACCCTCATCCCTGGCAGGCACCCTAGCCTTCCTCCAGCCACATCTGGGGGATGAAGCTCTGCCCTTTCCCTCCTCCCAAAGAGTCATTAAAGACTTTGTCTAGCCATTTGAAGTCCTTGATGGACACCGGTCCCCATCAGAAGCTTCCGGCCCTCACCTCCTCCCAGGACATAGCCTGCCCTCAGCCCCTGCTGCCCCTCCCCCGGGGTCCCCTGAGTCTCCAGCTGCTCTGAGCTTTATCTGTCTTCACTGACCCCCTGGCCTGGTCCTTAGCTCCAGCTCAACACAGTTTCGGCTGCTTCCGCTTGGGCTGTATCTGTTCCCCATCAGAGGCCCCATTGGAGCTCCAGCCCTTCAGCAGCCCTGATAAAAGAGATGGATGAAGGTGGGTTTAGGGGGTGCCCCTCCCTGCAAACCAAGAGCTAGAGCCCTGAGTTCTGACACGGGCTCCCTGAGGAGAGCTGAGGGTGAGGGTGAGGACTGCCAAGCTCTCTGGAAGCCTAGTTCCTACCCATCCCCACCTTGCCTTCGCCCTTCCCCTCTTTGTAAGGCCCAATTCCTGAGGCCTCCTCCAGGCAGGCGCCAAGACTGCAATCACTGAACCTCCAACACACACACTTCGGCAGGAAGCTCTGCACTAGGAACCCTGCTTCCATTTTCATGCAGCTCACCTGCCCAGAAATGGTAATAGCAAAATTGACCATTTGTTGAATACCTATTGTGTTCCAGAAACATTACTTATAAGATCCCCAATCTCATCAGAACCCCTAAAGAGTAAGTTTTATCATGTTTTGTAGAGGATAACAGAAGAAGGGAAGTCAAGAAACTTGCCCAAAGTATGCATTTAAAAAGCTGAACTGAGATTCAAATCTGTGCTGCAAAACCTCACCTTGACTTGAGCTCCAGTTCTGCTCCCGAAGACCCATCATTACTCTTCAGAGCCCACTGTCCCTGGGGACCCCCACTGTTGCCCTCAGAATATAACCCCTTTTGAAACCCATTCACACAGTGTGGGGAGGGGCAAGGAGATGAGGAAGTTGGAGTTAGAACCTCGGTTCCTACCAAGGTCCAGCTGACTCCAGGAGACTTGTGGGGTCCTCTCCAGCTCCAGTGATCTATAGTGGGGGCAGGTGGGAGGCAGAAATAATTGTCCCTAAAGTCCTCAACTCTCTTCCTGGGATACCCAATCACTTCTCATAGAGGACCTGTCTTTTCTCCCAAGAAACTCCATCCTACATCAGTGCCCTCAAGTCCATCCTGCCTCCCAAGATGCTATCAACCAAGGGACTTGTTGAGGGATAATATTGGTCACCAAAACTGACTTTCATAACTGTTCATCCTGTTCAGAGAGCTTAAGTTATCCCGATGACAGAGAAAATGTCAAAAATAAATCCAGTCCAGGAAACTGCCTGTGTCTTCAGCCACTCTCCCATTCCCCAACCAGTGGGACACAGCCCAGGAATCCAAAGTCTCAACCTTGGGAAGAAAAGAGGACTAAAGGAAGGGAGGAGAGGCAATGAAAGGACAGAAACCATAATTTTAGGAGTCCAGCACGGGAGGTTAAGAAGAAAGGCAACAGGCATGATGTGTTACCGCAGACCAAGTGTGATGATGGCACCGAGAGATTTCTGGCTTTGACTGCATCTGGAAAACATCTATGAAACATGGGGATGAAGGAAGAAATGATTCAGAAGCAACTTTCCCAGTTCAGTCACAGGGTGTGTGTGTTTGCTGGGAGGTTGTTCTATGACCTTTTCCAGGTCCAGGCCCTACCCTTGTTTGAACCCCCTGGGCCCAAACTGGAAGCTGGTAATGGCAGCTGGGTGGACAATGACCCAGGTGGCTGGGACAAGGCTCCATGGGACAGTGGTTTTGTAAGCCCTTCTTCAGCTTGCCAGCCAGTGAGTAACCTAAGCCCAGGCAAGTACTGGAGCCTAAGCTCTTCTCCTCTATCCCAGTGTGAACAGAGAGAGGACTACAGAACATTAGGGGCCCCAGTCTGGAGAAGGGAGGGGTGAGAGAAAGGGAGGGATGACTTCATCTGAGCTGGCCTCTAAATTCCACCCTAAGACTAGTGCATACCTGACACCATAGCCTCTATCTCTGCTCCCCCAACTCTATTTCTGATCCTGACCTCTTATTCCCCTCAGGCCCCATCTCTACCCACCAGCCCATCCCTCCCCCAAGAGTTCTCAAACCATCCCCATTATCTGCGCCTGCCTCCCAGAGCTCCCACCCTTACCTCCCAGACCCAATCCCTCCCAGTCTCCAAATGCCCTCATCACTGTCTTCTGAAAACCTATTCCTATCCCCAGCCTCCCAGATCCCATTCCTACCCATCCTAGACCATCATTCTTACTCCTAAGGTGCTGTGCATTGAACGAAGAGGTGAGACTTGATCTTTATTCACATTTCCTTACTCTAAGTGGACTTACATAGCTGTTCCCCATTTTAGAGAAAATCTAGTCATTCAGAGGGTTGAGGAAATAGCCAGAATACATCCTAGAAGGTAATGAGCCTGTCTCCAGCCTCTTTCCCTCTGCCTTTAGCTGTCTGCACACTTAGAATTGTCCTAGGTAACAGGACCTGAGATTTTGAGCAAAAACAAAAATATCCAAAATCACAAGAGTCTTTAAGCCTGCCTACCCTTTACACATATGCACATTAGCAGAGTTTCACATGTATGCACATATAATCCTGTAAACACATATGTATATAATTAATTTACATGCATATTTTAGAATAGACTATAAGCTTCATGAGGGCAGGAACAACGTGTTTTTCTGTGTGTATCTCCAGCCCTATCCAACAGTGCTGGCACATAAATATTTGTTGATAGAAAGGCACATAAGAGAATGTGTACTTGCAAATAAATGTATACATACAGCTATATACACATATAATAATACATCCATATATTTAATGCTCATGTAAACACATACGTATACGCACCTACATGGTTATCCATAGATATATATACATTTAAATGATCCACATGATACAGTGCACATAGACACATATATACACATATAACTACTAAGAACATGATATATATTACATATAAATATTATACACAGATATAACATATGTAACACACATACATGTGCACCTTCACTTACATAAATTAATACAAATCAAAGCATTTTTTACTCAAATTTTTCTGGTCTATTTAACTGTCTTAAGGCTCCTGGCCTAGATCTAGCGGCCATAACGCGAAATATCCACCAGATGGCACTCTTTCGCCATTTCCTGTACTCCCAACTGTTGCCAGGGGTGTCGCCAGAGAAGTTGCCGAGGCACAAAACTTACGGACCCCATGTACCCCAAGAGCTTCCCCTCCCTCCCTTATCCACCAGCGCAGTGGGTCTCCAAAGGCTGCAGTCTCAGCCCTCTCCGAAATCGAGCTCATCCTCTTGGGCTTCCAGGCTTCTGTGGAAGGGGCGGACTCCCGCTTGGGGCTCCAGTTCTGCTCAGCCTGAGCTCAAATTCTCTGTTCACCAACGAGCCAGAAAGTGGGCTTCACTAGGACTCCCTCGGTTCAGACCAGGCCCAAGGACCCTAGCTCCCGCCTTCGTATAACGAGCAGCCAGACTCAGTGGCCCCATTCCCCACGACGCCCCGAGAAAGGGGCCAGGGTCATTTGCATACACAGGGCACCCACACACCCGTACACACAGCCCCCTCAGCGGACTCCTTACACCCTAACCTGGCCGCCCAGCCCAGGGTCAGCCAAAACCTGGGAAGAAAATGACCAGGCCCTGAGACGTGGGACCGGTTAAATCTTTCTGCCTGGGTCTGGTCCTGACTCTAGATCTCTGGTTCGGTGCCAGAAGTAAGCGCATTCACTCATCTTAAGCAAACTTAAACCCCCAGAGGTGGGGAAAGTGAGATGCGACAGAGAGCCTCTCCTGCCTCCATGCTTGGGCTACTCGAGTCAACTTTCCTGGAACCTCACATGTCGGGTGTGAACAGCCTAGGACGAAAAATGCGAAGGCTTGGAAATCCGTAGGGAGGCGAAGCCGGGAGTTCTGGCAGCAGCTCAGCTTCCCCCTCCTCCTTCCCTCTCCTCCTCCGGGAGCGGCGGGAAATTATTTATTAAAACGCCGCCCGCGCTCTCATTTATTTGCGGTGAATAATCCTCGGCATCGCAGCGCGTTTATTAAACCTTTCCCGTCCTCGCATTACTTTAATAATAAATCGCGTGTCACTTTCCAGCGACGTTATTAAAGCCCGTCGGCTGGAGCAGAGGCGGGGGAGGGTGAGGGGAGGGGGAGGGGTGGAAGGCGCAGCAGGGGTTCCTCCTATTCCAAGCTGTGAGGCCTGAATCAGCAGGGCCGCGGAGAGGGAAACTGAGGATATAAGGAGGCTGAACTCAAACAACCTACAAAGCCTGCAAAAGCGATCAAGGAGTACGGGGTTCCTGGGGGCGTATGTGACCAAGGGTAGGGTGGAGCCTCTGCTTTGCAGGTGGGCGCGGTAGAATCAACGGGCCCGCCAGGGGGCGCCTTCGGGACCCGTCGGGTAGAGTACCACCTCCTGCAAAGAACGAGGTAGGGGCGTATTCTCAGGCTGCTGCAGGACCCAGATCCACGTGCCCTCTTTCAGCGCGGAGACTTCCTTCTGGTCTGGACACCGAACAGCACGACCCCCCTATCCTCGTCACACCGCTCACATCCCTACTCCTGCTTCTGCAGTGGCCTTGGAATTCACCCCCAAATGTGTCCAGCACAACTTCTGAAGTCGCGGGACTCCAGCCAGGACCCGGCAATGAGAACTGTCCTCTGGCTTAGCTTCTGGAGGAGACTTGTTGTTCCGCGAGAGGCGCAGCCGAGCCCTCGGGTTGGGGTTCTGGACCACACCCTTCTCAAGAGACTGGGATCCTTGGTTGGGCCCCAGAGGACAAGCTCAGACACCGAACCAACTGTGATGGCTTCTGCGGTGGCGCCAAGCTCCGGGCGGAGCCCAGGCGCACAGGAGGCCGTCTCCATCCTACGTGGCCTCGAGAACTTAAATCATCTTCTCCTATCAGTCAATAAACAATGTGCCTCACCAGTGTCCCTGGGCTAGGTAAGAAGAGTGTGGAAGAGATTGGGGAGCGAAAGAGTTCGGCTCGGTGAGGGACCCCTACTCAGATAGGTCACAGTTGGGGCAATTGAGGGAACAAGCTTACCATGACTTGTCTGGATTCAGCTGGGAAATGGGTGGATACTGAGGGGATACCTAGGGTGCAGCCCATACACATGGTAGAACGTCTCCCCTCTTCCATCTAGTTTATGCTTTCCTCTGGGTCCTACTCATATTGACCTGGTTCTCCACTCTGCCTGGGGAAGGGACCGAGAGGCAGGCAATCTATCTCTAGACCAGTCCCCATGGAGTGCAGACTGCAAAGATACCCTCCCTCCACCCAGATGGCTTCGGCCTTCCTCCCGAGAGGGCAAAGTAGGCCTTAGCTCAGTGTCCTTTCTGTACATCTGGTAGACATATGCTTAGAGAGCAGGACCTCCAGTCTCTGGAAGCCAGAAGTCCTACTACTGTAAAATGCAGTCTTCATATGCACATCTGCATGAATCATCTGTGCATCTGTGTGTCTCTGTTTGTTCATAAATCTTTATTGTGTGACTACTGTGCCTAGTCTTGTGCTAGGCATCGTCAGTACAAAGTGACAGAAAATATGGTCCTGGCCTAGCAGGGTTGCTAGAATGACAAGAGAAATTAAACATGACAAATTCTCATCTTACTGCAATGAACTAAACCAGGCTCCATTGTGCTCTCTGGACAGCAGATGCTGAAGAGCAAAGCGGACTGCAGTTAGTAAGTGCAATTGGGACTTAGAGAGAGGGAACGTTTCTAGAAGGGAGGCTAGGTGAAGATCCAGGACTAGAAAAATAACAGGAGGAGCTATGAGGTAAAGGGCAGTTAGAAAGATTGGCTGAGCAGGGCTGGAGGGAGGACTGCTGAAAAGCAGGGGAGGAGCCTGGTGTCTGCACCTCCTTGTGTCTACGCCACTCCCCCACCCCCCACCCAGCCTAGAGAACAGGAGGCAGCTGTTGTCTTCCACCTGGTTGGTCCATGCATCTCCTGCATGGGCTCCTTTGTATCCCATCTCCCCAACCCCTAGTCTCTGCCTCTCTCCTTACCCTCCTCCAATTTTTGTCTCCCACCATCACTATTGCCTCCTTGTCTCCCCTACTAATGGCATTAAAGCAATCTATGAAGGGGCCTTGCTCCCCCTTTCCAGATCTTTTCAAGAGCAGGGATGAACATTATCCCCACACTCACCCACCCCCATGGGCCAGGGCTCTGGACCTAATAGTAATCATCACCCTCTTCACTCTCAGCTTCCTCCTCAGGAACCAGGTGCAGGGATGGCAGATGCGGGATGCCTGTGGAGTTCAGCTGGTCTGCAAACACATGTGGGCAAAGGAGAGAGGACAGGAAAGAGGGGCTGTCAGTGCTGATGTATCCCAGTCTGTGGGAAAGCCATGCTTCCTTGTGTAGCCACATGTATATACAAACATGGACACACCAAAGGGCCCAATCCACCGCCACCACCCCTACTCCAAGGCTCAGGGCTTCCCCTTACCCGGTGTGAGGACAGTCAGGCTAGCTGGGGCCTCCACCTGGCCCAAGGCATTGCGGGCCAAGCAGCGGTAGGTGCCCTCATCGCTGGGACGCACAGCCTGAATCTGTAGCCAACCTGTCACCTCAAACCTCTGGGGTCCACCCCTAAACTGGAGCCAGAGAAGAAGTCAGCAGGGTTATCTAGGTGGGCCCTGGGCTGCCCTGGGGAGGCTCTGCTCCCTGCCCCTACCTGCACAGAGATGTGGGGGTCATCCCCTGGCAGCTGAATGTCCAAGCCATCCTTCCTCCACTCAATGGAGGCCATGGGTAGGCAAACACCTCACAGCCAAAGATCACGTCCTGTCCTGTCACATTCCAAATGTCGTATGGGTGCGACACGATCTGGGGCTCTAGGGGTGAAGGTGGGAGGCCTGAGAATAGGATAGCACATCCAGGGAAGCAAGGACCCTGTATGCAAACTATTGTGAATATTTGGGAAAACACAAGACATGCTGAGTAAATACACCTCCATGAACACACAACATGACACATTTACCGATGTAGATGCAGGAACACACAAGGGTGCAAATTCAGAGATGGAAAGTACATGCAGACAAGGTGCACAAACAAGCACAGAGACCCACACTTCAGCTTGGCTCTGTCCCTGATTGCTCCCCTGTCCTCATTCCACCCTCTATTCCCTCATCCCTGTACTTGTAACCAACACCACCCTCTCCCTTTTCTAACTAGGTCCGGTTGCCAAAGGCCCTGGTGGGGGTGGGAGGGGACAGTGTCCGAAGTGGAAAAGGCAGAGAACCTGAAACCGAGCTGGCAGCAGGCAGAAAGCCTGGAGTTGAGGGAGAAAGTGTTGGGACCCCCGCGGGGTGTTTGTTTTCCTGGCAGCCCCAGCCAAGCAGACGCGTCAAAGAGCTCAGGAAGTGAAAGTTACTAAGGCCGGCAAAGAAAACTTAATGCTTGAATGGCCCTGAGCCCCCTGGTATGGAGGGAGGAGGGGCTAGAAGAGCCCCCTCCCTCAGTAATCCCTACGCGCAAAAGGGGCCAGGAGAAGCGATAAACTGGGTTAACAGCTTGCTGTAAGAAGCCGCCCAAATGAAACCTGACTGCATCTCAAGGAACCTAAGTCTTCTGCCTGGGCTCCAGCGATCTGGGCAAAGTCTGGGAGTCTTCACTTTCTCGCTTTTTGAGGCCAACAATTGGCCACGTATCCCCATTCTCAGCGGGTTGTCCCTGCCAGTTAGGTCTGGAGCTTTCACGCAAAGCTCCGTACCCTCACCTTCGGACAGCGGCCTCTGTGAACCAGCAGCGAGAATGGGCTCTTATAATGAACTCGAGGCCTCATCTTTTTCGTTCTGCTGGCAAGAGACCAATGCCACTGGGGGTCGTGGAGTAATGCCTCGAGGAACCCTAAGCGCTGGGGGAAGGGCCCGGGCCATGCATACCCGATTCGCAGGGCCCTGGGTGCGCCACGGTGAGGTTGGCGTCCGGCTGAGCGCGGGCCGCTTCTTGTAGGCGGCAGATCTGCGCGTAGGTGCGGCGGTCGGAACCGCAGAGCGGGCGCTGCGAGAGGCAGGCACACAGAGGCTCTGGCACCTCTCCGCGGCTCAGGTCACCGCCTACGTCCAACCGGCACTCAAGCTGCTCGCCACAGCTCCCGTAAAAGTGGGCGCTGGGGTCCAGGTCGCAGAGCTGGCCCTCGAGGTTGGCGCATTCCCAGCAGCAACCGCACGCGTCGCGCACCCTGCCGGCCAGGCAGCTCTGCGGCGCAGCGCACTCCTCTGGCCGGCAGGGAGCGCAGCCCTCGCCTTCTGCCAGCAGCCGCAGCCAGCCGCGCCGCAGGTAATCAGGGCCTGTGGGCGGCCGCGCATCAGTCGGGAGCGGCGCCTGCACCACCAGCAGTAGCAGTAGCAGTAGCAGCGGCAGCTCCAAGGCAGCTGCTGGTGGCTGTAGCATGGTTAGCTGGAAGCCTTGAGAGCACTCAGGGCATCTGCGCGTTCGTAGCACCCTGCCAGGGAAGGAAGCCAGGTTGGGAGATCAAAAGCAACCTCTCTGTTCCTCATACCAAAGTTTGACCCTAGCACTGCCCCCTCCCCTGCTACTTTGGAGCCAAGTAGATCCGCAACACAGAGGTCTAGAGACCCTCTAGGGGTCATTTTGTTCTACTGGATGGTAACTGATTGAGCTGTTCTTGGGAGGTTGTGGAGACATGAGAGGAAGGAATGATAAAGCGCTCTCGCTCTCTCTCTCTCTTCCTCTCTCTCTCTCTCTCTCTCTCTCTCTCTCTCTCTCTCTCTCACACACACACACACACACACACACACACACACACACACCACCGCAACCCCTGCCACCGCCACCAGCAGCACCATCACTATACACCATTCAACTCTGAAGCTTCCTGCCCTAGGGGTGGATGATAACAGATAGCCCGCAAGAGAAGTAAGGAGTTGTTAATAGGGGTGGGAAGGGAGAGAGTGATGCCCTGGGGTCCAGAGCGCTCACCTAGTGTCCGGGGCTATGTCCTTCAGAGCAGCCTGACTCCAGTCCGAAAAAGCAGGCAGTAGAAAGGGGGAACAATCGGCTCGGCCTCCCAGCCACCTCTGCTCCAGCTTGAGGATCTCCGAGAGTCCACGAACTTGGATTCAGAGAGCAGCTCCTCCGCCCCTCTCCCCGCCCCTCGACGTCGCACCCCCACCCCTTCCAGTTCTGAAGCTGCCAATTTTATATGGCCACAAGGGACCCTCCTGGGCCACTTCCCCCCAGCCCGAGACAGTGTCACAGTGAGAACAGAAAAGCGGTAACCAGACACCGAAGCTGGGAGAAGACCAGAGACGGGGTGGGATGGGGGTTAGTATAGGGAGTAGGTGGGAAGCTATAAGAATTGGCTGACCGGCTGGGCCCTGTTCCATCTGACTTTACAGTCCCTGAGGTCTGCTAGAGTTAACTGCATAATGGGGAGGTAGCAGGAGCTCTGGTGTCAAGTCCTGGAGGGCAAGGCCACCCGACGTTGTCTCCCTGAAGCCTGGGGCCGGCTTCCCAGGGGCAATTGTAGGCTTGTCTACACAGCTTCCCAACAAGGCGCCGACCAGAGACTGGGCGCTTACATCTGCTCCCCACATCTGGCCTCCTCCTCCTCCCTCCCCACATCCGGCAGGTGCTTCAACCGCGGATGAACTGGATGATTAAAGGTCAGAGAGGACCAGCGGCTGCGGGGAGAGGTGGGCGGGGCCCCTACTGGGTCGGGATTACAGGTTTTGGTTGCGAGGCTGGCAGCGCCGGAGGCATTCAGCCTCGCGGCCGCCACCAACGCCACCGTGGCACTTTGGGTTGGGGGCGGGGAGGAGAACTTTTCTGGAGGCCCGCCCGTTCTACGGGGGTCTGCCAGGCCCCGCCCAGCCAGCAGCAAGCGGTTTACAGAAGCTGCGATGCAGTTTTTTCTAAGCGGGAAGAAACAGAGCTTTGTAGCGGGAAGGGGAAGGTATTTAGTCAGGCTCCGCCCAGAAAGACCTGGCGGGGGGGCTGTGTGGCTCGGACAAGTGCCTCCGAACCAACCAGGAAGTTGAGGGCGGGGCCGCGGCCTCCAGACTGCCGAGCGGGATCGGCTCCGCATGCGCACTGCGGGGGTCTGGACAGTCCCGTACCCGGAGGCGGCTCGGGACTCTACCTCCGGACCTGAACTCGTCCAAGCCCTTTCACTTAGGGTTCCCTAGAAGCGTCCACGCCGCTCCTGGCCAGAAGGGTTCTGATGAGGTGCGTGAAGGCAAGTACACTGTCACCTGGTCTCAAACTCAAAAGAGGGACAGGAATTGAACTTCACGCGTTGTCTCTCAACTGTCGCGAGATTCAAACAGGAAGTCTAGGAATTCAGAACAGGAAAAACCCGCGGGTTTTAAACCGGAATAAGAATGGGCGGAGCCAGTTAAACCTAATAGTTATGGGTGATCCCTTATCTTTGGTCTCGGGGCAACTGAAATGTCAACCTAGGGTAGAAGTGAACTGTAAGAGAGCTGCAGGCAGCCTGGGGAGGGGGGAAAGGGAAGAGGAGAGACTTAAAATTGCGGAGGCGACTCATGGAGCCACTGAGTAGAGGCCTCTGGCTCTGACACGTATGCCTTGAGCGCGGAGGTCGCGGCCGGGACTTGGAGCAGAAGCAGTCCGTGATTTCTTAATGAATTGTTACCGATTTCTGAGGTTTGACGCCAGTATTTAAACAAACTTCGCAGACCGAGAAACTATTCGTTTACTCCACTTTATTATAGCCAGTTTACTTTGTCTTTGCTATGCTCCAAGCGTCTGCATTAGGAATCGTGTCTAACTACCACTGTATCTTGCGAACCTAGCCCCACATCTGGCAGCACAGCAAATTCTTGGTAAATATTTGTGGATTAAATGCGAAGTCAAATTTAACCTTGATTTTCTGTGTCGCTCGCTGATGGAGAAGGCTGGATAGCCAGAGAACCAGCGCCCTCTGGTGGGTTTACGATTGGTGACGAGAACATTATCGTGCATACAGTAAGCGCTAAAGATGCCGACTATACAGGAAATCTTTTATTAAGTAGAGATATTTTTCCCAGGAAAACACCACATATTGTGAAAATACTTTTAGGAGGAAATTGCCTAAGACACAGTTTGGAAGTCTAGATACGGTCCCAGATCCACATCATCTGACACTTTATCCATTAAGGCTCCAAAATACATTCAGTAACATCTGTTTGCATCATAAATAGTAAAGAAATAGCTAAATATTTTGCATATTCATACTTTAAAAATATTGACTTGGTTTGACTGGGTCATGCAAAATTGTTGGGCCACAGGGAAAGGATTCTCTAAATGATGTGAGTCTTGGGAGGAGAGAAGCCAGATGACAGTATCCTCTGCATGTCTACATGAAGGAGACTAGATTCAGATGCCAGGGTGAAGTTAAAATTAGTTGAAGAACAGATAGTCCTTTCTCTTTCCCCTCCTCACCTTTCCTTTGATTCTTGTACTAAGGAGGAATGAGGTATAGAGTGTAGTTTGCTTTCCATCATGAGTCATAGCCTGGAGTTCACAGGTTAGCATACTTTCACTTTCAGCCACAGACTCATGGAATAACAAATATAATGGCAGAATGAAATGGGCTCTATACACATGAACAATGTAAGATGAAACAAGGCATAAAGGACCAGCATGTAAATTAACTTGGTAAGAAATTACTTGAAAGGGTGCACATATTCTATGCTGTCACTTCATGAGCCCTGATTTGATACAACTGGAGAAAATAGTGGGATTACAACTCTGAGGAAGAAGTGGAAGTAAAACACTCTAGTGACCTGTTAAAGGTGGATATAAAGGAATTGTGTTTCCTCTGAACATTAGAATCAGTTAAGTCAAAAAGGCTCAACGTAGATAATTAAGGTGGAATACTTGTAGTTACCTACTGTGACAAATAGGTGAACTCAGAGTGAAAAATATGTAGGAAAATAAGGTTAGGTGAAAAGGAGAAATATATGAATAGTGATCACAACTGTAAATATTTATTATATATATTATCAATAAACACCCTAAGAGAATTTGGAATGAGCCAAATGAGTATAATGCTCACTATTTTTTTTATTTTGTAAAATTATTTTCAAAATAAAGTAAAAGCTATTTTTATAGGTAAATTAGAATGTTGAGATAAATGTAGGAAGTTGGGACAGCTAGGTGGTAAATAAGCATTATAATTCAGCTATATGTTACCAAATGAAAGCTGGAATACCCAAGAGACTAGCTCTTTGGAATACCTAGGCATTAAGACAAGTTGAATGAGCTTTAAGACATGCAGAAAGAAATCAGGTGAAAGATTTCTTCAATTACTCCTCTTATATCCCAGGAAACAACTCCCACCCCCTCCACCTTCAGTTTCCCATCCACCTTTGAGACTGAGATTGTAGCTACGTCAGACCTGATGACTTGGCCACATTTTGTAATGATAAACTTAGAAAGGAAGTTTAAGTCAGTTAGACTCTCTACGTTTCTTGTTCTCTTTTGTTTTGAAGTGTAACAGACAAGCAGAAGAGTGCACAAAATACTTTTATAACTCAATTAATCTTTACAAATGAACACTTGTGATCTCATCCAGGTCAATAAAACATTGCTAACATCTCCAGAAACTCCCATCATGCCCCCTTTAAATCATTGATCCTTTCCTTTTTTAATTAATCCACTCTAACAATAATTTTAGCTGTTTTGACTTTTATATATTGAGATACACCTAGGAATGGAATTACTGCTTCATGTAATATGCATACATTCAACATTAGTAATTACAAAACCAGTTTTCCAAAGTGACTATCAATTTACACAGTCACAAGCAATTTATGAGCGTGCCCATTGTGCCACATCCTTGCCAACACTTGGTATTGTCAGTCTTTTTAATTTTAGATGTTAAGTAAGTATTTTAGAACCTAAGATTTTAAGATGGCAAATTCCACAAGGATTTCCTTCCCCAGATTTTTAAAAACTTTTATTTTGAAAAAGTTTTAGACTTTAATAGAAGTTGCAAAAATAGCACAGAAAGTTCCCATGTACCCATTTACCCACCTTGCCTCATTGATAACATTTTATAAATATTAGTATGATTATCAAAACCAGGATATTGATATTGCTACAGTACTATTAACTGAACTATGGACCTTATTTAGATTTCACCGATTTTTACATGAATTCGTGCATGCACTATGTATCACATGTATAGGTTTGTGTAACCATGCGGTGAGTAAATGGGTCTTCTAGGGCAGGGGTTCCTAACCTCTAGGCCACGGCGACTGGTACTGGTCTCTGGCCTGTGAGGAACGGCCACACAGCAGGAGGTGAGCAGCGGACCGACTGGTACTGGTCTCTGGCCTGTGAGGAACTGGCCACACCGCAGGAGGTGAGCAGCGGGCTAGCGAGTGAGGCTTTATCTGTATTTGCAGCTGCGGGCCATCGAGTGAAGCTTTATCTGTATTTGCAGCCGCTCCCCAGTGCTCCTAGCATCAGTGCCTCAGCTCCACTTCAGGTCATCAGACATTAGATTCTCGTAGGAACACTGGTCCCTGGTACCAAAAAGGTTGGGGACCACTGTTCTAGGGTATAAGAGGCTAACTGCTTTGTTTATGACAAGGGAAACACTAGTAGACTCTGTAATACTAGACAAAATGTCATTTAATATATAAATTGCTTTAAAAATTATTGTCAAAAGCCAGTGAAGGAAAAGGAGACTAGTTGTCATAGCTAAATACTCTCACACATTTTCATACTCTATATCTATATATTGAGGCGGCTGTGGGCATGGGTAGAGTCCCAGGGTCACTGATTAAAGTCTACTTTTCATTATTCAGAAAGAAAGACTTGGTGATAGCGAGTGGTGTTCTCCAAAGCAGCAGGCTCTTCAGTCCTACCTTTACATCTATTTTTTACTTGAAGACAATTTGCATTTGGTGAGGCCAATGAGATAACTTTCTGCTGACCTCTCTAAAGTGATTCTTCATTCCTCCCACTGTTATTTTATATAATGTCCAGATGATTCCCAAATTTTTACTTCTGGCCCAGACCTCTCTCCTGAACATCATACCAATACATCCAGACTGTTGAATCCACTTCTAATATTTTCTTCCAAGCAGCCAGGGAAGATGGCCTTAAACAGCTTAGCCTGCATCATATTTAAGGATCCCAAAGAAAGCATCAGTATGTCAAATTGCAGGGAAATATTTAATTGACTCCACTTGGGTGACATGCTCAACAAAAATTAATTACATGATCTATGGCCATGCTACCCTGAACAAGCCCGATCCTGTCTGATCTCAGCAGCTAAGCAGGATTGGGCCTGGTTAGTACTTGGATGGGAGACCACCTAGGAAGACCAAGTGCTTTAGGCATAAAAAATTTAAAAATAAAAAGTAAGGGATTGTAAGCTGACAGGGTCCTTGCAATCTGTGAGGTCAACCAAGGGTTACCTCGCCTAAAAAAAAAATCACATGGCCAAAGCCTGGCCAGCCTGGAACCTTGGTCTCCCCAGGTAGCAGATGCAGGCGATGCCCTACCCACTTATCTTTGACCAACCAAAGGTTACCTGCAGACAGTTTCTGTACAACCTCATATGTCTTTCTGCCTGAGGGAGTTCTCCAGTCCCTAGAGTGAGCTCAACTAGCAGGGCAGGCTAAAAATGCCACAGAGTTAACTTAGGAGCAAACCATATCCAATGAGGGTCAGTAACCCTGCTTTCTTTCCTTTCAGTGGAATAACGCTTAAGTGTATTCTGTCCATTCTTACAAAAGGGCTCCAATGGGACTGGGCCCTTGTTACCCCTCAGAACACCCTTTATTTGCTTTTCTTCCCTTCTCTCACTTCCTTTCTCCCTCACTGTGTTTTCTGGAATAATCTCCCAAACAATTCTTATCTCAAGATATGCTTTCTGGGGAACCAGAACTAAGATAACTTTTGTAAAGAGAGAAGGCCATCTGTCTGAGAGCCCATCAAGACCATATGGACCACAAAAAGATTTAGACTCCAAAACACATTTGCTGGTGATGATGTTCTTGCTCACTCCCACTTTCAACTTTTGCTCTTAAGATATGAGTTTAATGTTGGCTTCTGTTGGGGGTTAGGTGATAGGTTAACATCCAAGATCCCCCTGAGCTGGCTGTTGCCCTGAAAGCAAGGAAGAATATGGAAAACAAATGCTCAGAACTCCAAGGAAGAAATGGTGGGATGCTTTCTCAAGGGCTGATGGAAAATAAGAGAACTTAGCCAGAACTACTTGGATTTTAGGCATCCAAACCACATAGAGAATCCTGGGCCCCAGGAGAGCATCAGAATGTGTTAAGTGTAACGCTGAGCTGAGAACAACTGCCATCTCTGTTTAGTGTGGGCAACTTAGAACTAAGAGTATGAACATATTAGAAAAAAACATGGTGTAGAAAGAACAAATCTGAGGCTCAGCATGAATCTCTAAGTATGTTCAAAGTCCATAAATCTTATATGTCGATATGCTCAGCTCGCAAAAGCCGGATGCCTTTGTGAGTTTTCTACCATTTTTTCCCCAAGGGTAAGTTACAGGAAGAGAAGTAACAAAGGTGGCAGTCAGGAGAACCCTGCCTAGCAAACCTCCTGCTGGCTCTTTCTCCTGATTAGGGGAAACCTAGCTGGGAAAAAAGTTGAAAACAATCACACTGAAGTTGAACTCATGTAGAAAATGGGGCTTTAAATTAGGGGTTGAATATCCAAGGTCCTGAGACTTGACTTGCTGTCACACTGCCCTCTACAACATTTCAAAAGAATTTGGATTCATCACAAGCGAAGCCTGCCATGATCCGGGCCTTGTGCTTTGGGAGCTGCCCAGTGCTAACACCCGCCCAGCCACCAGGTGCTGTCGGCAAAGCCAAGAACATCTGCAGTGGGAGGCAGCTAAAGAGGCCATGATCTAGGAAGGGGTTCCTAGGAGAAGTTCTCATTTTAACTTAGAATCCAGGCTTCCAGTCAGTTTTGCCAGCAGCCATAACCCATCTGCATCTCCCTTTCTTCTGAGAAACATGTTGTATTTGGCAGTGTTTTAAAAGTTTTACTTAATTGCCAATATTTAAATTGTGTGAAATTTTATATAAAAATCCAGAATTTGGGGGCCAGAGTTGTCAGTCCAAGATGTTCAGAGAGGCACTGGGGAAAACGCCCAGCTGCTCCTAGTGCTGAGATGGGGGTGTGGGAGGTAAGAAAAGTCAGAGCTAACATCTAAGCTGCTGGTGCTGCCAAATTTTCTTGGAAAAAAAAAAAAAAGAAAAACACCGGGGAATCTAGTCTTCCCAGCAACATCTGAAGATATGCTGGCTGCTGTTTTAGGTGGGACTGGTCCTCTCCACCTCACCACAGTCCTGATCTGGCCCACTTCCCTCACTTAGGATTCCAGCTTGCTTCTGTAGCCTTTGAGTTTAGGATTCCTCCAGCTCTAACATGCAATAATAACAACAAAATAGCTACTACTTATCTAATGGTTTCAGTGGGCTAGGTAGGCACTGTGACAAGCAATTTATATATATCAGTTTATTTCAGATTTATAAAGGTAAGATGGTGAACTTTTTTTTTAAATGACAAAACTAAGGTTTAGACCTGTAGATATATTTGACCCATGTCACACTGACCAGTAAGCAACAGAGCCAAGACTTGAAACTAGGGCTACCTAGGTCCAAGGCTCAATTCTAACCATCACATTATCCTGACACGACCGGTGTATCTTTGTCGGTTTAACTTTAATGCAGCTGGAGCCAGAACTTCAGTTGGTGTTTTATAAATTTAAATACCCCTGATTCAGGAGCCAGGCTGTAGAAATGCAGGTGAGTGTGTGCCTCGATGGCAGAAGACCAAGAGATGGGGAGGAGATGGGAACATTGTTAGCCACAGCATCTGGCCACCTGAGGCCAAAGTGCTTCGGGGTTGGCATCAAGAGGAGAGATGCTCTGTGGCTGTGGGGCTGGCAGTGAGGGGAGATAGGTCAGTCCTCTGTGAGGCTAGAACGTTTGAGAGGTCCTGGGAAGAACCTCCAGCTACTAGTGCTGAGACAGGAAGGTGGGAGGTGAAAGCAGTTATGGCTAACATCAGCTGTTGGTGTTGGCGGGAACTTTTCTGGCTTTGGGTGGTTGAGGTGAGGGGCGTGGTGAGTGGAAATCAGGTGGCTCTCTAAGCTGAGGTGCAGTGCAAGCCTCTGAGCAATGGGACTAAGGTGTCCCACTCCAGTCTTCCTCATTCTTGCCCCTCTCCTCTCCTTGCCTGAGGTCTATGGTGACTAAGTTCCTTTGCAGGAGACAGCCCAGCTACCTCACAGGGAAAAATATGATTGGAGCCCTCAGGTTCAGAAACACTGCAGTTTACCTAAGGCCTCGATGCCACCGCCCTGTGCAGTGCATAGAGATGAAAAGGGAAACAAGGAAATGGATTGTCCAGGGGCTCAGATGCGATTTGCCTGGCCCGGTGGATAACAGGGAGGATGAGACGCTGTTAGGAGGCGGGGGCGCCGCGCAGTTCCGCGGCCCAGTCTGGTGGATGACTCCAGCCCAGAATCCAGAGCCTTGGCTGGGATCCCGTATCCAAAGCCTGGAGCGCCCCCTGCGAGAACGCTGTGGGCAAGTGGCAGCGCGTGGCAGGAAGGCGGGCGGAGGGAGGCCCAGCCGCGCCCCAGAGCATGGTGAGCCTCCATCCCACCTGCGCGAGGGCACCCCGCCCGACGAGAAAGGGCGGGAGTCCGAGGCGGGTCGGATTCCCAGCCAGCTCTCTTCACAGGAGGCGGCCCATTATCCGGCGTCGTTAAACAGCAATTAGATGGAAATTAAGCCGAGAACAAGTATTGATTATCTCATTAAGACCGGGGGAGCCCGCTCTGTCAGTGAGAGTTTACCGCCGCTCACCCCATTATCTGCAAGGTGAAAGCCTGCGGTCATCAAAACCCCGTGATGTATCGATTTTACCCCATCCCCAAACCCAGTCCGGCTGCCTCCCCCTCCCATCCCCCCCCCAGAGTAAGTGGGTCTAGAGAGGTGACACCAGGAGTGTGATGAGATGGAGGAAGAGCTCAAGTCCCCATTCTCTCCGTCCTAGCACTTCCTCTGTAGTTTCCCTCATTTTCTGCTCCCAAATAATTATTTTTCCCTGATGCTACTGAGGAGCATGGGGGTAGGTGGTGGGTGGTGGAGAAATCAGAGACAGTTCGCATCCTTGCAGAGCTGGGGAGGTGAGGCTCTCCTAGTTTTACATGCAAGGAAGAGAAACTAGAGACTTAATAAAAAGAACTTACCCCAATTGACACAGTATAGGGAGCCCCTGGGCCCCAAACTCCTGTAGGGAGATGAAAGGCTTACTTTTTGGTGACTACCATCACCAAAGGAAGAGATACCTGGGGCCACCCCACATACTCCCCAAGGGTCGGAAACCTCAGAATTCAAAAGGGGCTTCCTCAGGGTCCCAGATGATGTGACCTTTGGAGAAAAAATCTCTGTGTTGGAAAGAAAAGTTGTTTTCATTCTGGCTTTGCTTCTAGCTGGCTGTGTGACCTCAGATAAGTCATTTTGCCTCTTTAGGCTATGGAATCCTCAAAAGAATGAGTGTTGAAGATATCAAAGGCTCCTGAGCCTTCACACATTATAATCGCATGGACTAAGTGCTGAGCTTCCAGGTGGCAGGCGGGATGCAGCTGTGTGCCCAGCCCTCCTTACCCACCCACTTAAAGGGGGAGAAGATACTGAACTGATAATCACAGAAATAATGAATTTCTGGCTTCAAGGGGGAGAAGACACTGAACTGATAATCACAGAAATAATGAATAAGTTTCAATTATGATATGAATACAGGTGCTATGAGGGTGTTTAAGAAAGGAATGGGGAGCTAGCACAGGAAGCAGATGTTTAAAAAAACAAAACAGGAAACAAGCCTGTTGCCCACTCATTCAATCCACAATTACTGAAGGTGCTGCAGAGCCCATGCTGAGCAAAACCATGGTTCCTTCCCTCTGGAACCCACAGTCCAGTAGGGGAGACATCAATGTCACAATCACACAAATAAAGGTAAAAGCAGCATACGATACATATACTGAAAAATATGACAGGAAACAATGAGTGAGAATAAGCAGAGGACTGACTTGGAGGAGAAGGGATTAAGGATGTCTCTCCGAGAAAGCAATGGTCAGTCCCTCTTAAGATCAGAAGTCTTTCAATCAGGCCCGCGGTAAGCTGGGAGGGTACCCTAGAGAGGGCTCACCTTCCTCCCCACTCGTCTTGCCTCCGAACACGCCCGGGGCTGATACTCAGCAGAAAATATGGTTCCAGTCTCTGACATTCCCAACACCACTGTGGGGCTCACCTGAGAACCTCAGGTGTGCCCGGAGGCCAGAAAAGGAGGCGAAGGGAGGCGTGGCGGAAGCAGGTGGTGCACCAGCCCGGCACCACGTTGGTCTGCGCAGAGAGAGCGGCTCTGCTGTGGTATCTGGGCTCATCTCCCTGCCCCGGAGCCGGGCAACTATTAATCTTGGTTGACGGTTTCTAATGTCCTAATGGGGAGGTGGGGGGAGCAGCCCAGTCCGCCCTAAAGGTAGAAGCGGCTAATGGGCCTCTTCATCACCGCCAGGAGCAGGTCCCTGGCGGGGGCGCGAGGGGCGCTGCAGCAGGTGAGACGCTGCGCAGGCGGCAGCCCTTAATGAAGCTGTCGGCTGGGGCAGACCGAGAGGCGAGCTCGCGGGGAGAGAGGCGGTTCCAGGGACGAGGGGACGGTTTGCCCATCTCTGGTCCAACAGCCCAGCCTGGGGCTCACCTGGGTGCCCTTTACCAGAGAAAGCCTCCTGGCAGCGTAGTGCCGGGATGGTGAATGTTGGATTAGACCTGCATCAGTATAGATATTTTCAGAGGTGACAAGAGTTGGGCAGTACACGGGGAGAGGGGGAATTTCTGAGAGCCCCGGTAGCCCTGCAATAAGCGAGGGCTCAAAGTGGGCGCCCCAGTGTGTGTGGTTACAAGGCCTGTGCCCGACGTGTGCAGTGGGGACGTGCTGGGCGCCAATGTGACTTCGTGGGCCTCTGGAATCTCAATGACTCCAGAGCGCCTTGTTGTCTCTTTGTAGCCGGTATTTTTCCTCTCTATGACTCAGTTTTCCTTCCTGGAGCGGGTTTGTGAGCCCCCCGACTTCCAACTCTCAAGCCCGTCTCCTCCTCCAGTATATATGCTAGCGGGACCTGTCGCTAACCCATTTCTCCCAAGTGCATCCCCTGTTTCCTTCCATCCTCACCCAAACTGCCGGAGGCGGGGGAGAGGGGACTGCTGGGCCCACAGCTGGGTCGGCGCCGCACCTCTGCCCTCCCCTGGGATCCGCAGCGTTCTGGAGCCCCCGCTTCTCTTTGAGCTTCTCAGTCTCTCGCTTGCAGTCAGCCTCCCTCCCGCCCCTCCCCCTTCCAGCCGCATCAGAGATATATTGTATTCTCACCTAATCCTGTTCAATTACAGCATAATAAAACACATAATAAAAACCTAATTCATTTTTCTTTTGCGTCCCCCATCTCCCGGCATCTTCTTGCTCGGAATTAAAAATTTGTCTTCATGTTTGTGGCACCGCAGTCCGGGCGTCTCCGCATCTTTAATGTATGAGCCTGGGAGCTAGGGACCCGCGAGTTCAGCCGTCTTAGCGCCGGGAAGGCGCCCGCCAGTCACCGGAGGATGCGGGTGGGGAAGATGGGAGAAGCATAGATTTGTGTGGGGACCACAGTGGCAGCCACCCACCCCTTCCATGGGACGGAGGGTTCAAAGGCTCCCGGTTTCCAGTGGCGTTAGTCACATCCAACAAACCCATTTTGTCCTCCAGGAGGCGTACTGTGGGGCCGTTCTGGGTTTGGAGTTTACTAAGGAGACACAGCTACTGAGCAGCCCCGCGGGAGACGCAGAGCAGAGCAGAGCCTAGAGGCAGGGAGGGACCCTACTGTCCTCAGCCTCTATTCTCTCCTTTTCTTCTGATCTTCTGAGCTGGACCGGCCAACTTAGCTCTGGCTTCCAGTCACCACCGCCACCACCACCATCCCCAATCCCTAGGGACTCTCTACCACCCTCTGATCAGTGAAAAACCTGGGTCACTGAAACAAGGTTAGAACTTCCCAGATGGAATTATCAAGAATTTTAAAAAGAGAAATTTTCCTGCAATGGCATGGCACCTGGTGTATTTGGTGTGAGACCCAAATACAATCCAGTACTATTCCTTCATTTTTTAATTTCTTCATACATTTATGGCAGGATATCCCAAACTTTCTACATTCATGGAAGCCTTAGTTTTTCAGTAATTTTGTCACAGAATCCTAGGTCAAAATAAATATCTAACAGTTCCCTTTAAGTACTTAGGTCCAGATAACTTAATAAGTATTTATGTCCTAACTCCTTTGTAGCTCTTTGAAAAACTAATACACATCAACTGGAAGGAAAAAAAGGATGTTTTATATCATTCTTAACCTCGGTTACTTACTAACAGGATGTGTGTGCCTGTTGGGCTCTGCATAACTTTTCAAAACTTTGGTTCAGCCTGGATACCTCTACCTTCACTTCCTGTTTCACACTGACTTCTGTGTAGTTCTTGCTTTTCTGTCACAACAACCATGTCACAACTCAGTTTTGCAAAGACATGGAAAGTAATCTACTACAATCTAATTTTGAAACTGAGTTTGAGCTCGCAGTTTGTGCAGTGTCCAACAGATGTCAAGCACTGCTGGGGTGGGTTTCCCTCAAAAACTTAAAATGTCTTGTGATTTCATTGTGGCCATCTGGGGTGCCTCAGTACACATTTTGGAAGCAGCCAATTTAGGAAGTCTGCCTGTTTTCCTTTTGCAACAAACCTCTTTAGTGGTTTTGGAATGTTTGGGACAATTGAATAGAGGTCATCTGATTTGGCCAATGGAAAATAACTTGTATTTTATCCACAACTCAGGGATAAGATGTAAGCAAGGGAGTCCAACAGCCTGGGGGGTCAGGTGTTGGAAGCCAGCTTGCAGAAATGGGGCCCTGAAGGAAAATCACTAGCAGTAATGAGCAAGTCCAGCAAGATGAACCAGACTCAGAAGGTTTGTGTATCATAAAAAGCAATGCTTCCAGGTATATTGTAGGGTGATGCTTAATTTTACATCACCACTACCCAGCACCCTCACTGTGCCTTGGTGCCCTGGAAAGGAAATCATACAAATAAAACTATATCACCGGAGGCCCAAGCAACTCCACTATGGGACCGTTCAATAAGAACTGGACAAGAATAAGGTGAAAGGGTGAAGGTATCTCCCTTTCAGCATGCCTTAAATGATGGCAGGTCAGTGCTAGCCTCAGAAGCTGAAGAGATGGAGAGTAGATAAGCATCACAGGGAACTAACTGCCAAAGAGAAAAGGCATTGACAAGTGCAGAGAAGTAGGCAGACAACAGGGTTGGAGACAGTGGCTCTGATTACATGTAAGACACTCTCTCCTCTCCCTCACTCCCTTGCATTTGGGACTCCTAGGGAGACACAGAATAGAAAGGGCTAAGCTTCTCTTGCTGGCCATCCTATGTAGGAACATATCTGGGGACAAGTTTCACTTTGCCTGGGGGACTTTTTAAATCATACTACCCCAAGATTTTGATATGCCCCTGAGAGGACATGCTCTCCCATCCTCCAGGCTGAAAATCACTAAAACTGTCAGCCATTGCTTCCGTTATGAATATGTCACAATTTTTAAAGGTTTCTTGAGGGGTAAAACAAATCAAGAGCCGCTATGTTAGTGACCTTACCTAGGACAACGAGAGTGGGGTTTAGGGCACTTTCGGATTCTACATTCATTTATTCAGCAAGCATGTATTGAGTGAGTACCTACTTTGGATCAGACACTATTATAGGTGCTGTGGGCACATAAAAGTGAAGATATGAGTTGTCTAATAGGTATAAAGTTTCAGATGTGCAAGATGAAAAAGTTATGGAGATCCGTTTCACAAGTTTATGAATATACTTAATACCACTGAACTGCACACTTAAATATGGTTACGATGATAAATTTTATGTTATGTGGTTTTTTTATCACAATTAGAAAAAAAGTGAAGATATGGTGCCTGCCCTCAGGGAGGTTTTTATTTAAACCGGAGAGAATCAACTGTATAGGAAAAGTAATAATACATATTGTCATAAATACCAATCAGGGTGATTTTCAGCTCACAACAACTGCTCTACTTTAAGAACAGGCCCAGCCACAGAGGTGGACCTGAAAGTAATGATGTCCAGTATTCTTGCAACTTGACACTGATCTCTGGCCACCTCCTAGGGGTAGACAACTGATCGAAACTGTACCAGTTTTGAAACTTGAATGGAGAGATTGGAGGCTGGGGCTGGTTGAAGCTGTAGCTTAATGGCAGTGCCCATAAACTCCAGTTATTGAAGTCCCCAGAGTTTCCCAGTTTCCTGCACTTTCCAAGGCCAAGTTAGTTAGCTCCATGTTTGGTTCTCAGAGCGAGTGATAAATCCTTCCAATACATCCCTCTATTTACTGAAGCTAGTCACAATTATTCTCTGCTGTCTTCTACAAAATAACTTCAATTAAAACCAGACATTCTCCTTCTGGGAAATAAAAGCTGTCAATTTTCACAAAGCAAGTTTAACAGAGTATGTTAGGAAATAATATGATTGTTTTCATAATTATGCATAAGTAAATAAAATTAAGGTGGTCGATTGAGGACTTGCTGATGATGGGGGAGTCTTCAGTCATAAAATAAACGCAGGTGATTAATTGGTTAATTTCTACATAAACATGTCATACTCTTGCTCTATAAACAAACACTTCGCCCTGAAGGAGCTTCTCGTTGCTTGTTCCAGGCACGGGTTATTTTCCTACTGGATATGTTGCGGGGTGAAGAGGAAAGGGTTGTGTGTGTGGCCCAAACTATACAGGGTTCCTCCCACAGTCTCCTGGCCGTTATTCAGTTGCAAAACTTCGCTGGTCTGAGAAAACTGAGAAGCTGGAGGAGCTGTGGCCCCAAGCTGAGTGTGCCATTGTCCCTCTGACAGGCTCTGCTGAGATGACCAGTGAGGAAAAAGATATGTGTATATTGAAAGAAAGAAGGGAGAAGCCCAGGAAGCTCCCTCTTGGGGAATGATTCAATCGGGTCAAGATTCTGCTATAATTTCTTAGCAAAGTCTGCCGCCACATGAGGACCCGAGATCACGGCAACGGGAGGAGACTTCGACAAAGAGGGGACTTGGAGGGGCGCCTTAATGACTGCAGGGCACAGGCTGTGATCTGTGGGAAGGGTCTCTGTCCACCCAACAGGCCATTTCCACCCAGCGCCCGGTACAGAGCTTCCCTTAGCAGAGTTCAGTAAACGTTTCCAGAACAGAGGATGCGAGGGCGGAGAGAGGGCGAGGGGCGGGCCGTGCAAAAGGCAGGACCAATGGCTCCGGAAGCCGCTGAAACAATCCGGCCTTGAGACCCAGGAGAGTCCTCGCGTGACTCCTCGAAACTTCGCGGATATCCGGGCAGGAAGTCCAAGGGCGGGCCCTGAGGCGGTCGTCGGCTTCGAAACTGGAGAAAAGTAAGAGGACTCGGCGGATTTAGCGGCCCAGGACCAAGGTCACCCAGGAAGTGGATCTGAGACGTAGGCTTCGGGCTCAGGTAGAAAAGATGAATTGTCTTCAGGCCTGTGGCGCTGAAGCCGTTGCCTAGGAGACGAGGAGGTGGAACGAGCCTAACTGACAGAGACCATGCTCCTGACAGGTTAAGTCCAGAGGGGCGTGACTTACCTGCGATTGACAGACCCCGGGGCGGGGCTGGCTTCAGCGGACAAGCTTTACCCGGAAGAAATGGCGGGGCTTGGCTTTAACCCTTGGGGTACCGATCCGGCGGAACTAGGCTAGCCCACAGAGCCGGAGCTGAAGCTGGCCCTAACCACTGGGGACTAACCTGGCCCTGCGATGCCAGCCTCATTAGTTCCAGTGACCGGGGAAAAGAGGATACTTGGCCCCCTTCCTGTGGTCAGGCTAAGCCAGGGCTCTAGACCCAAGCCATTTCCTCCTTCGACCAACCGTATGTTGGGAGAGAGGGACGGTTGTGGTTTTTCTTAATAGGGCAGGGTGGGGGCTCTGAAGCAGATGAGGCCAGACGAGTGGCAGGCAGAGAAGGGGCGCCAAGGACACGGATGCAGGCTTCCAGAGAAGTTTCCTCTAGTCTGAACACTAGGAGGGTGAGAGGAGGCCCAAGAATGGGGCAGATTACTTCGCAGTGAGAAGTGATACCCTGTGCTCAAATGCTGAGTTCCAAGGAAAAATCTAAGTATGTGGAGGCGTTTTGGAAAATGTACCTAACTAGGATTTGCCTCTAGAGAGCCTGTGAAATTAGCCTAAAGCTAATTTTTTGCTTTGAGAAGCAGGTATGGAAATAAGAACGAAAGATGGCAGGAAAACATTAATTACCTAACTGGCCCACTGGTGTGCCCTGGCCAGTCTTCTCTCTGATAAAGTTTAGTGTTATCTGCAAAGCACACATAATTCTGTTATAAAATGTTCTTAAATTTTTTTTTTTCAGAGAATGCTGCCCCTCACCCCAATTGGGTTTATCTTACAGAGATTTTCCAGTAAAAGTGCCAAAGGCCAAAGCTGTTACTGCAGCAGAAGGTTTTAAGAGTTGATCCAGGGCCCCAGTGGGCTTGGTGGGAGGCACTGATCCAGATCGGCAGAACAGGACAGAATGGAAATCTTTGCTTATACTCCTTCAGCTATAACACCCTCATGCTTCGACAGTCTTCAGTGGCTTTAGTAGAAAGGTCTGTGTACACTTGGGGCCTGTCAGTTTTGCTGGCCTGGAATGTCACAGGGACTAGGAACATGACTTCAAGTTTGGCTGGCAGCTGGCAGGTGAGAAAGAAGCACAGCACAGTGGCTTCAGAAATACAGAGACGACTTGAATCCTGGCTCTACCACCTCTTAGTTGTGTAGCTGTGGGTAACTTTCCTAATCATCTTTAACCTGTGTCTTTGCTAAGAATGGACATAACATGTCTGGCCTCGCAGGAGTGGTTGTGAAAATCAAAAGAGATAATGGACTTAAAGCACTTTACTTTATTAAGTCTGGAACCACACAGTAGGATTCAATGAACAGTAGCTGGTGTCACACCCACTACCCATACAAGTAAACTTCTACTTCCCAAGAGGAGGGAAGACGCCCTGGCCAAAGTAGCAGTTCACTTCAGGCTGCTATGGGACCATTCAGCCCTAAAGATTTCTCCCCACTACGTAGTGTGAGAACTTTGGGTTGAACAAAGGGAGATGTAAGGTATTTCCTGCAGGGAGTAAGGAATGGATTTTGTTATAGATTCATTTATATTTATACTTTTGAAGCTTCCAAAGCCAAGGCTTAGGGTGTGAGAGGCAACTATAAACTTTAGTAGTGGATGTCACCAGCATGAACTTTTGGCCTAATTTTTGCCAGAAAACAAAAGGGGAAGGTCGTTTAGATAAGCAGAGAAGTGGAGGGCTTTGGGGGTGGGGGAAAGGGGTATTAAGCAGCAAATGGTCCCTGCCAGACCTTTTCCCACGTGGTATCAGTGGGGGCATAGAGGGGTTTGGAGGGTGTGTTGGTGCCTAACAACTTCCCTCTCATGAAGCTGGGCAGTACTTAGCTCTTGAGCCTTCCTCTATGCAGAAGCTTCCCTGGGCACCAGAGGCCACCACTCCATGCCAGATGTCTGAAGGGAACCAAGAAGCTCAGGCCTGAGTAGGTATGTAGGTGTGTGATCATCTCCCCACGCCCCACCTCGTGAAGAAGGAAATGAAGCCAGGGCTCCATTTGCTGAGTGAATAGAAGGTGGAGGCATCCATCTACATCCCTTTTACATCCCCTAAACTTGAGTACTCAAGGTGCTGATGGAGGACTGATTTTCTCATTCAGAGCGCCCTCTGCTGAAAGCTGAGGCTCCCTACAGGAGGGAGGGAAGAGATAGACCTGGATCTGTGAGAGAGAACGGAAGGCCACACTGGCAGGAGGCTCTTCCTGAGCACTCACAATATAGAATCAAATGAAGATCAAGAAGTAGACAGGTTTCCAGTTTATTGAGAAACAATGGCATCATAGCTTTTACTGCTGGTGGCGGTTGGTTGGGGGAGCAGGAAGGTGCTCTTAGAAGAAAGACCCCTTTGGTACCTTCAACTCTAATTCAGCCAGAGGTCATGGGAGTTGGAGTCAAGTTCCAACTCACTCTCTGTGAGTTTACTAGCACGTGCTCCATCCCCTAGACCACCTCCCCTTTGAACCAGCTGTGGATGCCTGGGCCCCTCTTCCTTTGGGGGTGGTGATGGGGGTAAGTGCAGGGCCAAGCCTCAAGAAAAAGAAGGAGCTAAGGTGGGGGTTCTGCTGAATGCCTAACAAGGGCCAATGGAACACAAAATTCCCTGTCTCAAGGCTGTATATGTGGGGCCTAGTTGCCTTGAGGGTGTACTAGTTACTCCCGCTCAGATACCTGTGGAATTTAAGCACTGTTCTGTAGCTGTGTCCCCTCTATAAGAGGCTGTGGTGGGAGCTCTTAAAGGGGAATGCTTCTCTGCCTTAGTGGTTTTTTGGTCGAGGGAGAAGGTTGGGATTATAGGTTTAGATTTGATATTATGATGTCAGAGAGGACCAAGAACTCCTAGGATGGTGCCTGAAGATGCCCACATTATAATGGGGCAACTGGGGAGGGAAGATGGCAAGAGCAGTATAGGATACAGACGCCCCTTAGCTCTGGCAGAGAAGAGGAGAGGAAATTATCTATTCCGGGATGTGGGGGATGTATAAGCCCTCTTCCTCTCTTAGACTGACATGTCTTCCTCTGCCATCCCAGTCCTTGAGTCAGCTTTGGGGGCCAGTTAGCAGAAATCTGAAGGATTCAGTTCAGTTTGGTCTGCTAGTGTCCCTCAGTCTGTCCTGAGATCCTGGGGCTCCTTCTATGTCCAGAAGGGGTGAAGTGCTGTCAGAAGTGACTTGGCCAGTAGCACTGTTTAGGCAAGGATGTTCTAGTCTGGCTGGCTGGAAGGTGGCAGGAGGCCAAGTGGAAAAGCCAGATATCAGGACATCCCAGGACAGAATGTCTGCTCCTAGCTTCCAGGACAGCATGTACACACACATATCACATATGTATATACACAGACACGCTAGCACAGGAGAAAGGGATTACGTGATGCTGCTCTTTGAAATCAGAGAGGAGAGAAAAAGGCTTATGAGGGTACCTTCCCCAGCCTAATGGATTGCTGGTCTCAATAGCTATTTCCCACTAAGCCCCTGCCCAGTACCAGGCAAAAGAGAAAGTGGAAGGATGACAAGGCTCCAAAAACACAGCGGCTCAAGGAGGTGAGGGAGGGGCCAGGGTGACCCTCCCTCACAGTCCCTTGTTGTAGTAAACCACTTCAATGCTGGGGTTTTGCTGATGGATCTGGGCTCTCAGTTCTGGCTCCAGCCTGCTCACGTGTATGGAGCTACAAAAGAATAGCACAGGCAGGCTGAGTGTCCCCTGAACCCAACACCCCTCAGGCTAAGGGATCACCATCCCTCCTCCCAAGCTGAAGAAACTTCTCTTTAAAGGCCAGAAGGTCCAGATCGCTGTCATTCCCCCACCCCAAGAATAAGCTGAGTGCCTACCAGGCCTCTTCTAGGAGCACACTGAAGGACCCTAAAGTCAGCTGGTTCCAGCGATGAGGAGACCTGTTCAGAGCCAGTCCAAGGGCAACACTTACCTTCTCTGGGGAAACAGGGCACAGCACAGCGGGGTGGCAAATACCAGGCTGGGAAGAAGAATGTTGGAAAGGTCTGTGAAGCTTTGGCCTAAGGGTGTTCCCTCCCTGCACACCACCCTGTTTCTGGAGACTGCCCCTAGGGGTGGAGACTAATAAAAGCCAACACTGACATTAGGTTCTGGCTGAGGAAAGAACCTCCAGAACATCACAGCCGGTGAGAGAGAGAATCAGGAATTCAGTGTGCATGAAACTCTTGGATGGTACCAAAAGGCACATTTTCATGGTTTCCTCCTGTAGATGAAGACTGGAAGCCCTCCAACTAGGCCTGACCTTCAAGGACAGGGATTACCTGGTAACTAACACACACAGTGTGCCCTAGGGGTGTCTAAGACCCCAGATGCTCAATGTATAAATTAACGATGCATATAAACATCTTAAAAGCAATAAATACCTGCCTGTGTCCACTATGAAAAGGGCACTCCCACATACCCTTGCTAACTCCCTGCACACTTACCAGAAGCCCACCAGTCCCACTTGCAGGGGTGCCCCCAGCCAGGGGCGGCGCTGTGGGGAGAGAGAGAGAGAGACAATGGAATGGCAAGTGTCCCTGCCCCCTGCCCTCATTCCATTTCACCCACCACACTTCTATCCCCTCAGCCGTGCCTCTGACCCTGTGATTTGGGACCTTTTTCTTTCTCCCAAGCCTATAACACGTTGGGGCCTCCAGAGAACCACCTTCCACTCCACCGAGCCTGTTTGCTGACACTCTCCCCAGTGTCCCATGTCTCTCAGATTGGTTCCCTTGGCACTCCCTGCCCCTCTTTCTCTTCTCTCATTTCCTCCAGGAGCTGTTTTTTCAGCAAGCTTCCTCTGACCCTCCGTGCATTTCCCCCCATCCCAGTGTCATGAATTTGTCCTTTTCCACATATATTTCCTGCTCTACATACCTTTCTTCGATTTGCTCTAGCCATAGGGACCACCATTCTGTTCCTCCAATGCATATAGTTGGTGTTCAATAAAACTTTGTGAATAAATGGTCAATGAATGAGCCAGAGCTTGTGCTGCTGGACCTTGCTTTCTTGTCCTGTTTGTGCATGTGTGTGTGTCTCACTGTTGTTAACAAGTGACAGCATAAGTATGATAGCAAGTGTGATTGTGATAGTACATCCCTGGTGTGTGTCAGAGGCCTCTGGAGTGACACCAATTTCCTTTAGGATAGAAACCATTTCATTCCTTCCCTTATCTTCTCTTCCTATTCTCTCAATGTTCCTTTACCCCAGGCCAATTCATTCTTGGTGAATGAATGAAGGTGGAGGGGGAAGCATAGGAATGGGGCAAAAAGGTGGCAAATCTTAGACTCAGGTCAGGCTGGAGAGGGACTTGGGGACTCACTTCTGTTCCCAGGAACCACTGCTTCCAAGATAGGAGAGGTGAGAGTGACCTACCTTCAGGAAGTCTTTCTTCTCTAAAGTGTCCATGATCACAGGGGGAATGGCTGAGGGAAGAGCAGGGCAGGGAGGGATGGAGTTAGTGGTGTGAAAGTTGGGTTTCTAAGGGAGGGGACTCCCCCTTCACAGTTCCTCCCAAGCCCCTCTGGAGGCTTATGGCCCCAGAGTCCTCAAAACCCCTGAAGAACTGCACCCATGTTCTCTGAGAGCCTCCCATGCCCCATCCAGCCACCCCTGCCTCACCCATGGCAGGAATTGCCATGCAGATTCTCGATATCACCACCTGGAAGATTCCCTGCTTGGCCGCAGTCACCGAGTGGCCAAGCCTCTGCCCTGCCTCATCAGTCACTGGGATGCCCACCTGTAGCTCCCTGAGAAGAAAAGGGGCTGAGGGTCAGATCGCAAGCCCCAAATCCTGCCTTAAATGCCCTCATGGGCAGCTATTCCCTGGGGTCCCCTCAGACATCCTAGATTCAAAAGCTGGTTCTCCTACCCCAGATCTCAGGGTCAGACTGAGACGGCCCAGCAGCTCATGCTCAGAGTAGGAGAGGATAGTCCCCACTCTGGTTGGTCCCCATGGCTGGATGGTATGCCCACCCACATGGACACTGGGCATGCATAGACCAGGAGTTGGGGCCACTCACCTCTGTCTCATCAGAGGGATGTTGATGCAGTTTGCAGCTGCTACAGCTGCAAAGGGCACAAATCTGCCAACTAGTGGGGGCAGGTGCTGGGGGAGGAAAGATGTCATTTAGTGGTTCTGAGGGCCACCAGGTGATGAGGAACTCTGGGAGCGTTAGGGGGGCCTGTATGTCAGGGTGGAGGAATGACAGGGAAGGAGGTGGTAAAGGGTGACTGGGGACCAGTAGAATGGAGGGACACTTTACCTTGGTGAGGGACTTGAGTCCCAGGGCTGTGGCCACAGCCCCGGTGGTGGCACTCACATAAGCCGTTCCTAGCTGCCTGTGGATGGAAAAACCAGGACACAAGGGGGAGGTGAACTGTTTAGCATGTGGCTCTTTCCTTCAGGGACATGCCAAATCCTTAACAAGGAGGCGTGGGAGGGTGGCCTCATTGCAGAGAAACGCCTCCTGTGCTTGAGTGTAGACTCGTCTGGAAGCCCTAGCCCCTCCCCTTGAAGAAGAATGGGACCCCCAAAGCATACACAGGAGGGCCCCATCCCCCCAGGCCAGGAAAGTGGGGAGGCAGGCTGAGAAGGGGGCACAGAGCCACTTGCTACACAAGCTGTTGGGGAACAGGAGAAACAGTGGTGAGCAGGAGAAGAGTCTTTGGGGATGAGCTCTCACCCCACAGTGATGGGAGCATCGCCACTGCGGTTGGAGTAGTTAACGACGGCATTGAAGGACTGATTCACCCACTGCCAGAACACCACGGTTGGGGTCTTCCTAAGGGAACAAAGACACTTACTTCTGCCCCCTCTACAGTGTCCCTCATCCTTGGACCCTGATAATGAAACCCCAAAGGTTATTCCCAAACCTTCAAGAGGAACCCAAATGATGACCCTATATCCTGCTCTGGTGACCTCTGCATGACCCTCCCATTTACATAAACACACTGTCTCTGGGATCTCCAGGGCTGAGTTCTGAGGAATGGAAGGGATTCTAACACAAGACTGTCACTCATCCACTATTTTCTGCCCACACTGGCCCAGAGAGGAAGCAGCTGATCATCAAGCTATGCTCTAGTTTGGACAGAGTGCTAGGGAGAGGACACACACACAGGTCAGGACCTGCCTGTAGAAGGTGAGCATGCAGCCAGTGATGGTCATGTTCATCGGCACCTGGGCTGACATGCGGCCAATCAGGACCACCTTCTCCCCTGTGTCTGGATGGAAGGCAGAGTCGTACACATACTTGGCCCTCCACAGCTGGTCTTCAGTGAGCCCTGGTGTCACCACGCCAGCCCTGCAGAGGTTAGCAGGGAGCAGACAGGCAATTCTAGGGGCAGATTGACCACCCAAGCCCTGCCCACCTGACTCAGGGGAAGTCTGGGCAGGACCAATCATTTTGGTCCCCAATCTCAGAATAGAGGCGCTCCTTGTCTCTGTGAGAGAATCAAATCTTCCCAAAAGCGGGGAAGTGCTTCTATTTCTATTTCTCTCTAGTCACACAAAGAGGGGTGCCCCTGAATTTCTGCCCAAATACTGAATCATGAGTAATAGTGGTTTCCAATGGGTCAAGAATGGCTAGGGGTATTGCAAGGGTTTTTCCTCCTGGAGACAAGGGGGATGCCTTCCTACCTCCTTATCAACTGTGAGCCCCTCTGTCCTTGCAGATGGTGGCCCAGCAGCGGAGTGGGTCCCTGTACAGGGCTTGTGAGGTATGGAGCAGACCCCTACCCACAAATATCAGTGCTACCTCCTAAACCCAAACACCCTAAAATCTTTCAGATTAAAGCTCTGTGCCATTGTTTTCTGTGATCCCAACAGGTAGGGCTAGGGAGTGAGGGGTGGGACAGGGCCACTCCCAAGCTTGGAGAGACAAGTGCAAAAGGTATTGTATTAATGGCAGGGAATAAGATCCTGGGTTACAGGGTCAAGATGAGGAAGGGGGTCACCTGTAGTTCTGCACAATGTTCCGTGAAGCTTCCAGCTGTGCCCCAGACAACAGGAGATTTCGGGGGTCAGTAACAGTGAAGAAGTGTCGGGCTCTGCCCAGGAAAGTGCTTTGGTCCCAGCGAGGTTCCTGGATGTTGATATCTAAAGGCAACTCACCCATTTTCTGTAGGGCAGGGACCACAGTCAGAGGACTTCAAAGAGTAGATCCAAGGGCTCTACCTGGGAGAGTCTTTGGAAGCCTTGCCCTGATCCCAGGGCCTGTCACCAATCCCTTCTAGAGATCAAGGTGACTCCAGATAGGTAAGCGACAGTGGGGAAGGAGCTATTTTCTAGGCAATGTCCTGGCCCAGGGACCTGCTACCATTGGAGGAACCAGGGAATGGGTGGGTAGGGGAGGAATCAGAACTGGGAAAACATATCTTACACTCTGGCTTGCTGCAGATTTTCACGAGTGAGGATTTACAAGTGCGTGGTTGATGCATGAGCAGCAACTAATCCCATGTGGCTACTCTTGTGCTCTGTATGCACAAAAATGCATATTATATGCATTCTACATCCATGTTCATGTCAATTTTAGGCACCAGCTGCCCTGAGACCTTGTATGCAAACTCCCAAGGCTGTTTGGAAACATGGCATAAGCCATCCTACATCCTAGCCTCTGATTGGAGGAGAACAGGAGCTCATGGGCCACCCCAGAGTTTATCTATTCTAGATCTCAAACGGGCACTCTGATGCCAGCTCTGTGTGTGCTTCTGTTTTTTCAACCCACACTGAATGTCCGGAGGCTTTCCTTTGTTCCCCAGCTGGGCAAGACTGGCACAGACAACTTTCCACTTCTAGCGCCAGTCCTTACCCTGAGCCACCTACCTCCAGAAAAGAGGCAGGATTCTCTAAGTGCCCTCTCCACCGAGCATGGAGAGGAAAGCCTGAAACAGCCATCTGGCTGCGTTGGGCAAAATCCTACAGAATGACTAATCCTCTTCAACTGCACTTCCTCACTCACAGGCAGACACACCCTCCCCTTTCTTGCACATTCACATACCCACACATGAAGACACCATCATACCCTACACAGACATACACACAGAATGGACACGCCCTGCACACACTGGCCCACAAAGACTGTTACTTGCACGCTCGCGCGCACACGCGCGCACACACACACACACACACACACACACCACTCAGCCTATAACCATCAGTTACAGACACTTGAATGTGACCACAGAGCTCCACCCTGGCATTCTTCCCCCAACCAACATCTCCTCTTGCTGCATGGACCTTCCCACAGACAAGTATTCTGAATCAGGACAGGACAGAGAAGGCAGGTCTCCCTCTGTGACACCCAGCCCTCAACCCCCAACTCGCCAGACCAAGAACCCCACCCAAGCACTCACGTTCCTGGGCTCCTGGCTCCTGGGCTCTGCAGCTCTCAGACCCGCCTTCCTCTCCGCACGTCGCCACCGCCCTCCCACCCATCACGTGTAACGTCACTTGTGACGCTAACCAGGAGGGGCGGGGGCTTCCCCGCCCACCCCCCGCCCCAGCGCGTCCGCCTGGCGTGTCCAGGGATTGGCAGAATCTGGAGGTGGTGGGTGTCATTTGTAATGACGCCCCCATCTCGGGCCACGCGGATCCAGCCCCAGCCAGAGGGGGGGAGGGCGGCGAAGAGCCTCGAGTGTTGCATCTTTTGCTTGCAGTCTCCTGGCTGGCCTCCGCGGACACCCGGCCTCCGCAACAAGGGATCTAGGTGTCCAGCACCCAGGACGCAGGCGGGCGGCGTGGAGGGTCTATCCTGTGATGGTGCCCTCGGAGTGACTCTGGTTACCGCCCGGCTTGTTTACTTGATGGCTGCCTTGGCAGTGGCTTCTGCCTACTTGGCCTCCTGGGCTCCTACCCCACTTCCCACCAGCTCCTTCCTCTCGCAGTACCTCTATTTACGCCCCTCCATAGCCCCTTGCCTCTCATGCCTGTGCCCCTTCGATATCCTCAGCCTCCTTCTTATTCCCCGCCCCGTAACCCTTAGTTTCACTGGGTCCCCAGTTTCCTTATGCTCCCAAGCCCTACCTCTGCACACAGACCTTTAGCCCCAGTCCCTGCCCTCGGATGTGAAGGAGCAGAAGGCTCAAGGTAGCTCTTTCGCATCAAGCAAGTGGATCAAAAAGATTCTTCCTCTGCCTAGTGTCTTGGGACCAGCTGCTGCTCTCTGCGACCTTTCCATAACTGTGGCCAGAGAGAGGCTGTCTGACATAGAAGAAGGATGCCTATGAAGAAGGCGGCACTCAGCCAACTCACACACAACTCACCCAATCACAGTACAGAGCACGCCTGCCGCACACCCAGGTGTCAGTCCACTCCTGTGCCCCGCAGGCTCACGTCCTGCTCTGCCCAGGTGACATTCCCTCACTGAGGCATCGGGGGGGCTGAGGGGTGGCACTTTCATGCGCTCTGGTAGCTGGCTTGGCCTGGAGAAGACGCTGTTCTGGGTTCCCCTGCGCTGAACCGGTAGTGGGGGGCGTCAAGCCAAGATCTGCGCCCCCAAGTTCGCAGTTGGGGTGGGGCACCAGCACTAGAATCGGAGCGGTTAGAATCCAGCGGCCCAGCCCAGGTGACAAATGGCTGTTCTGGAGGCCAAGGGAAGTGGCGGGAGGGAGTGACTGGCGGCCCTCTCAACCAATGGGAGCGCGGGGCTGCGCAGGCCTGCCGGGTTCCTGCCACCTCGGTGAGGCGTGGGCGGGGTTTCCTCACTGCTGCAGTCGCTCGCGCCCACCAGCGGGCGAGGTCTGCGGCTGCCGCACACAAGAGCAGGTGAGGGGGCTGGGAGCCGAGCTCGAGAGACGGGAGGCCAGGAGGTCCAAGTGGGGACTAGGGTGCTGTGTTCTGGGACCCAGAGCTGCTTCGGGGGATTTGGCCCCAGGTTTGCGCGGGATTTGTGGGGCTCTTGCCAGGAGGTCCTCCCACCAAGCCTGGGAGAGGTTCACGCAACCTCTCTAGATGGGCGTGGGGGGCGGGCGGGAGACGGAGAGGACAGCAGTCTGGGGACTGGGGATCTCTGGGAGCTGGGGAAATCTCTGGGGTGTTTGGCTGCAGCTGTCCCAGGTCCTGAAGCCCTGCCCTCCAGGCCTGAGCACCAGGGGCTGGCCCCCTACCCACCCACACAGGAGAGGTGTGCAGCAAACTCTCCTGGTCCCAATTTCTTTTACATCGCTTGAAACCCCAGGGTGCGCCCTAATCCTATCTCTACTCTCTCAACCTTTACTGAGGACTGGGAACTGAATAGATGACTCAGCCGAGAGCAGAAATGAGGGATGCAAGAGAGGTTCCCACTCGCCTTGTGTGAATGGCTCCGGAAGTCCACGATGATGTCTGGACTGGGCAGTTCTCTGGCCAGGGGTGGGAGAGGTTAGGGGGCTAAGCCATGGATGCTCAAACCAGAGAGAGGGGTGGAAATTCTAAAGGCAGCATTCAAACTCCTCTCTCAACCCCAAACTCCCTCCCCCACTCTTCCTGCGCAGGCCTGGAGCTCACACTCTGGAGAGCAGCGGAGGTGGGAGATCCTGGTCACTGTGACTGCAGTCCTGTTCAGAAGGCTCATGGAGCCCCAAGCTCGCGGAGCCCTCCTCCTGAGGGCAGCAGGTTCCTTCTAAACCTGTAGTCTAGCTGCCATGGCACGTGGTTTCTCAGTGGGCTTGGACCCACTGGGCCTCAGAGACCTAAGCTCAGGCTCTCTGAGCTCCCTCTCCTCCCGAGGCCATCTGGGCAGCGATTCCGGCTCCGCAACGCGATACCTGCTGAGAAAGCAACAGCGGCTGCTGAATGGGCCCCCCGCGGAATCCGAGCCTCGTCGCCCATGGGCCGAGTCATCCTCATCAACTCCCCCATCGAAGGTGCAGGCAGGGCTCAGCCACCAGCTGGGAGTGCGGGGTGGGGGAAGGGGACATATGGCACTAGGCGGAAGAAAGTAGAGGCAATATGGGCAGGGGAACTCAAGAGATGGGCAGGGCTCTCTGGGAACCCTACACTCTTCCTCATCTATCTTTTTCTCTCCTTTAGGCCAATCTTTTAAGGGTTCCAGGATTGTAGAGAGGTCAGAGGTGGGATAGGAGCATGGCAGCAAGGAAAATTGTGTGTGTGGGGGCATGCTAGCCCCCAAATGAACTAGGTAGGGTATTGAATTGGCTTTTTCATCCCACAGACTCTACCTTTCTCCAAACCCATTTGTGTAAGCCTTTGGGGGTGGGCAGGATGGAGGACATCCTCCATCAACCAGCCTATTGAGTGACCAGCTCTGTGCTAAGCTGTGAGGAGTCAGTGCCCAGTTGGGCAGACAAAATGAAAGATTTCACCTGAAGGAGAAAGGTAATAAAGGTATAGCAAATATTTAGAAAAGGTGGGAGAAGAGGAGGATGGAGGGTATGGGAGGGAGCCCACGGCTCCTGAAGGAGGGGGAGACTGAAGCTTATTTAGATGCTTAATGCTGTTTCATTGCACACCGATTCTGTACCAGCCCTGGTTAGGTCCTGCAGGGGTCCTAGAGAGAAATAAAGCTCAATCTTGACCTTCAAAAATTTACGATGTAGCGGGGCTTAGAGATAGCATTAAGAGAAGCTGGTGGAGGTATCACAGACAAAGGATGGAAGTGGAGAGCATGGGATACGAGGGGGCAGGCACTTAGGAGACAGCCTGGCTGCAGTGACAGATGTGAGGCGACAAAGAGTAAGTGAGTAAAGCAGGACCTTGAATGGTGGTGGGAAAGTGGGGGCCCCCAGGGCCTGAGCTTTCTGTGGGCAGGATCAGATAAATATCTCTAGCTCCGCTCTTGTCTCTCAGCAGCAGAGTTCCCTTGGCCAAATCCCAGACTGGGCTTTTCAGACCCTGCTTCTTCCCTCTAACTCAGTTGGGCATCTCTACACCTCTGCCTAGGCCTCTAGGTAGGGGGGTGGAGCATGTTGCTCAGGGAGTAGGCTTTTCTTCACCAGTGGTCCAGCATACTCACCCCGCCCCCCCCCCATCCTCCACACACTCAGCCTCACCCTCAGGTAAGCAGCAGGGCACTGCTGAGAGTTACCACTGTCACGTGGTCATGGAACAGAAGTCCTCAGAGGAGCAGTGAGACATGGAGGGGACGGGGGGGGGGGAACTGCAGCACTGTCCTTGTAAGTGATATTGTGCTATACCTCCCTCACACACAACATACACGCCCTCACATACCAGACATACTATGCCCAAGGGGCATTGCTCTGACCAGCTGGCCCCCAGCCTGTCTGGTCTGGAAGCCTCTGAGATCAGAATCCTCCCCCTGCCTGAGCACAAGTATCTTCCAACTCACCACAGCCTGGAACCCCTCACCTGTGTTATTATTTAGATCACTCAGGGGCCTAGAGTAACGATAAGGGAGACACAGTGGGAAGGGGAACACTGCCACCACATCACTCCCATGAGGTCCCACCAGCCTCTCAAACCCCGCCAACTCCAGAGAAAATGCATTATCTTTAATCCAAACCAGCCCTTTCTTTTTATTCTCCTAGCACATTCGGTTATTCATTCACTCATCCTTTTATGCTTTCATTTATTCAAGAATTACTTAGCAATACCAAGCAATGAGCAACATATTTGGGGAAAAAATGGTGGAAAGAATTACAAAGTCTCTACCATGGTTGAGTTTACAACCTAGTGAAAGGAGACAGATAAAAAATAATATACAAATAAACAAATAATGAGAAAGGATGGTAAGATTCTGAAGGTACTAAATCAGATATTATGCTGGAGTAGTGTTTCTTAAACTTTAGTATGCATCAGAATTGCCTGGGGTGGGGGGCGGGGTCTTGTTAAGATTGCTGGGTCCTACACCCAGAGCTTCTGATTCAGTGAGTCTGAAGTAAAGCCTAATAATTCGCATTTCTAATACGATCCCAGGTGCTACTGATGCTGCTGGTCTGGGAAGCATGCTTTGAGAACCACTCTTAACAGAGACTACCTGGGAGGAGAGAAGGGACTTTCTTAGGTAGGGTAGTTCATCAAGGCTTCTCTGATTAAGTGGTATCTGAGCCAGGAAAGCCTGAGGAATAGGAGCTGGCTTTATGAAAGTCTGGGCAAGAGTATCACAGGCAGAGGAAACACTAAAAGCATTGACCCATAAGAAGAACAGGTAGGAGGTCAGGGAGAGCAGAGAGGGAAGAAAGGTGGGCAGAAAAAAGCCCGTGGAGTACCTTACTGGGCATGGGAGGAGTGTGGCATTCTTTTAGAAGCAGGGGCAGGCATTGAAGTTTTTAATCAGGGGAAAGGCGTGATCTATTACAAAAGCTAACTCTGACCACTGTATAGAGAATAGATTAAAGAAGGCAAGAGCAAAAGTGGGGAGAGAGTGAGGAGGCTGTGTAGTGCCTGGAGGGAGAGATCGGTAGCCTGGGCTAGGGCTAGGGCAATGCAGGTAGAAAATGTTCCAGCCTTAGATGCCCCAAGCTCTTAGGCTCAAAACCCCAGATTTGGCATTCCCTTGGCTCCAGGGATGGACTGAGGAGAAAGGGTTGGGGATGGGAGAGCAAAAAGCTCCTTGGCTGGGCTGAAAAGGTCCAAAAACCTGTGCAGATAGAATTAGCTAGGATACCCCAGGATCTCCATGTCTCTGTTCTGTACCATCCCTGCCCACAGGCTGCCTTTAGGGATTTCTTCCTGAGCTTCCCTGTAACCTGATTTCTCTTAGTCAAATAGGAGAGAGAGAGGGGGAGAGAGAGAGAGAGAGAGAGAGAGAGAGAGAGAGAGAGAGAGAGAGAGAGAGAGAGATTTCTTCTGGAGTAAGCCTTGCCCAAGAAGAAATCTCACCTTCTCACCTGGGAACCAACTTACCTCTCCAGTCTTCTCACCTTTCTCCAACTAAAAGGACTTGTCAAGCATCCGCCTGAGCTTTTACTCACTCCATTCCTTCATCAGTGTCCTCCCTTTCCCCTCCACCCATCCAAATGCTACCCATCTTAATCCTCCAAGAAATCTCTCCTGACAGCTCCCCTAAGGGCCTCCCTCCTCTTTATTTTCCCCAGCACTGATGGAGAGGACCACTCTGGGCTCTGGGCACATACTGCAACATGGTGTTGATTTGCGTTTCTCTCTTCATATAGTCAGGTAGCCCTTACCTTCCGAATCACAGAGTCTAAGAGATAGAAGGCGCCTCAGGGATTCTTCCACAACATCCTAAATGGGGATTTACCAAGTGTCAGCTTGTGTGCCTCCAAAGATGAGGAACTCACTCTCCCTCCTGGAAAACTCACTCTATTGTCTGACAGCTAAAGGTTTTAGAAAGTTTCCCCTTGCTTAGTTGGCTTCCATCTAACTCCACGATGTGGGCACGGTTCTGCCCTCTGGGTTGCACAGTCAAAAATATCTAATACCTTTCACAGAATAGCTCTTCAACTATTTGAAGATAGAGCTAACATACTCACTTCCTTTGCAAGCTGAAGAGCCAAAACTCCCTCAACCACACCCCATAGAATGGGGTCTTGAACCTCTTTTCTATCCATCTGTCCCTCAGAGTACCAGGATTTTTAGGTACTTGGCCTATCCCGGGAATGGGAAGCTTAGTAAACATTAGACACACACACACACACACACACAAACATCTATATTATGAGGATGAAGAACAGTGTCCTCTGGCATGAAGTCCTGTCCCGACTGCTTTCACACCCTTCCTGGCCCATAGTCTCAAAATCATCCAGAGGGAACTCAAAGAACGAGCTGGCCCCCTTGTTTAGGTCCCTGGGTGCCTGTGTCCAGCAACTCAGCCTTTTCAGACCCCAAGTGGAGAAACTTAAGGATCCACTGTGCCCAGAATGGGCATGGGAGTCATGCTTGTGTCCCTATTTCTTCAGCCAACAGTGATGAGAGTGACATTATCCATGCAGTCCAGGTGGAGAAGAGCCCAGCGGGGAGGCTGGGTTTCAGTGTGCGAGGCGGCTCTGAGCACGGCCTGGGCATCTTCGTCAGCAAGGTGGAGGAGGGGAGCAGTGCAGGTGAGCAGGGTCCCCAGGGATGAGGTCCTGGGGGATGTATGTGACCCCCTACCTCAGTGGAGTACGAAGATGCTGTTGTCAGGATGGGAAAAAGGGCCTTCAGCTTTGGAGGGCCTGATCTGATGGGGAGATGGTGCCCACTCCCAGGGCAGAGTGGGCTACTAGTCTAATAGGGGACACTCAGACCCTACCTGGGGATCCCCAATCTCAGGGAAGAAGTTTTACCACAGGGAGCCTGGCCTGATGGGGGCTCAGCCTCAGGCTGAGGAACTTCTCCCAAGGGGCCGATGCCAGCCACTGCTCTCCCCTGATGCAGAGCGGGCTGGCCTGTGTGTGGGGGACAAGATCACGGAGGTGAATGGGCTGAGCCTGGAGAGCACCACAATGGGCAGTGCCGTGAAGGTCCTGACAGGCAGCAGCCGCCTGCACATGATGGTGAGGCGCATGGGCCGTGTGCCAGGCATCAAATTCTCCAAGGAGAAGACCACATGGTGAGGGGACCTGCCCTGCCCGCCCCGTAGCAGGAGAAGCTGAGGGCATGTGGCTCTGTATGGGCCTGGCTAGTGTGACTTCTGTTCCTCCCAACTCCTGGGGTGGGAAACAAGGGATCTTAAGACCTGACCTTGAAATGAGAAAAGGCCACGTCTGTCTCCCAGCCCTCCTCCCCACAGCTCTGCTGTCCCAGACCCGAGTGGCCCTGCCCTCTACACTCCTGCTGCTGTTGCTCTGAGTCTGGGACAGTAACAGCACCTCCCCCTTTAGAGCCTGTGAGGATTCGAGATGGGCCTGGCAAATTGTAGCTGCTCAATAAAAAGAGGAGATTAGGATGGTTTCCCAGATTTGACTAATTTATGTCCCACTGAAGATTTCATGCCCGGGAAGTCCCCAAAGTCCCCCACTGTTCCCATGCAGTGGTGGGGGCTGCTGGGAAGAGGGGGTGGATAGCAGCACCCAGGCTGAGGGCCTCTTGTCCCTGCCCCAGGGTGGACGTGGTCAATCGGAGGCTGGTGGTGGAGAAGTGCACTTCGACGCCGTCCGACAGCAGCTCAGAGGACAGCGTTCGGCGCATCGTTCACCTCTACACAACCTCTGACGACTTCTGCCTGGGCTTCAACATCCGCGGGGGCAAGGAGTTTGGCCTGGGCATCTATGTGTCCAAGTGAGGGCTGGGCAGGGAATGAAATGGGCAGGGAATGGAGCTTGGAGGGGCCCGGGACCTGGGGTTGGGTCAGCAAGTGAGGCCTGGCCAACTACATGTACAAATGAGGGCCTAGGTCAGGGGTGGGATCGATAGAGGGCGGTGGGGGTCACCAGGAAGGAGGGGCAAGGAGTTTGACGGGCATTCCTGTATCTAAGTGAAGAGAATCTGGAATGAGATGAGGGAGGGCAGGCCAGGAGGCCTATCAAGACTCCTGCCTGTCTTATCCCAGAGTAGACCATGGTGGGTTGGCCGAAGAGAACGGCATCAAGGTGGGAGACCAGGTCCTGGCGGCCAACGGTGTCAGGTTCGATGACATCAGCCACAGCCAGGCCGTGGAGGTGCTGAAGGGCCAAACGCACATCATGTTGACCATCAAGGTGGGCAGGACCTTGGGAGTCAGGGGGAGGCCAGACTGACGGCCGCTAGAGCACTTTAGTTCTTAATTATGCCCATCGCTCTGCAGTTTATGACTTTTCCACAGCCACGTGAGAGACAAGGCAAGCATTGTTCTCATCCCTATTTTGCAGAAGAAACTGAGGCTCAGAGACAAAATAACTGAGGAACTACAGTTAATTACTGAGCTGGTCAGTAGCAGGGCAGAGTTCCAGGCCTGCTCCCAAGACATCTAGGGCAATATCCATTCATATGAGTGGCAGAGGCCTAGGATTAGGAAAAACGTTCCTCCCAGAAGGTTGGGGCAGTAGCTTCTAGGCAGGACCTAGAAGGTGGACATCCTCAGAGTACAGGGCAAGAAGGGCTGGGCTGGGGCCAGAGATTGGGTTTCAGGGGAGGTGACTGGATCCATTATTCATATGGGTCTCACACTTGCCCGTGGATCAGGTCCTTTTCACTCTGGCTCCTGGAAGAGGTAATCCCTCACTCTCCCTAGTGCTTCATCCTGGCCCCTGCTCCACCCTCTCCAAGCCTTCACCATTGCGCCATTCAGTGCCTCACCCACCTTTGCCCCACCACACACGCTGCCTCGATTTCCCACTCTCCCAATCCCATGTTTCCCGTTCCTTCTTCTCAAATTATCCAAAGTGCTCCTCCGTACTCCGACTTTGCACCTCATATCATTCATTCAGTTCATCATCATTTCATTCAACTTTTCTAGGTACTTAACTATATTAACTAATGTGATTATGCCAGGTACTGAGGCTGCAACAGCAAACAGGACAAAGGCCTCTGCATAGGCTAGATACATGCAGATTGCGAAAAATGCTACAAGGAAATTAACAGAGAAACAGGATAGGGTGATTTAGGAAGGGCCTTTCAGCCAGGGGGTGTGGTCAGAGCAGGCCTCTCTGAGGAGTTGGCACCTGAAGAGGGAGAGGGAGCTAGCACAAGGTGAGCTGAAGGGAGAGAATCCAATCCACAGGAACAGCAGATGCAAAGGCCCCGAGGTATAGAGGAACGTTGCATGTTCAGAAATAAAGTGGCTCGTGTAGCTAGAGGATGATGAACTCAGAGGAGAGTGATAAGGTTGAAAGTTTACTCCTGTCCTATCACTCCCCATTCTTACCCTCCCTTCTCACCCATTCCCCTATGCCCTCCTTTGCCCACCATGCCCTCCCCAGGAGACAGGCCGTTACCCTGCTACAAGGAGATGGTTTCTGAGTACTGTTGGCTGGACCGATGTAAGTGGCTCAGGCCCCCCAGGTTGGAGAGAAAGGGCTGAGGCCCGAGGGTGGGGCCAGGATCTCTGAAGAATAAATGGGCAGGAGCAGGATCTTACTGGGACTTTCACACTGCCCAGAGTCATTTCTGGACGCCCCTCTGAGAAGCTGCAAGTTTCTTGCAGGCTCTCCTACGGTCTGGAGTCTCAGGATGTGGGTGGAGCAACTTGCCCAAGGTCTCTTAGCAAGGGTCAGTAGCTGGATTCTGAGCAGCTGAGTCCCCAGACCTTGGCTAGTGCTACACTCTCCCCAAACCCCCAAGCCCAGGGGATGTCTGCAAGCCTGGTAGGGCTCTGAAGCAACCCTGTCAGACCCCCGAGATAACCCTGCCTTCCCCGCTCCCCGCAGTGAGCAGCGGGGTGCTGCAGCAGCTGTCCCAGGCCTCTGAGAGCAGCTCCAGCATCTCCTCGTACCCCTCCAGTGCCCCCTACAGCTCTGCCGAGGGCTCCGGCTCCCTGCCCTCTGACCACATGGACGTCTGCCTGGGGCCTGAGGAGCCCAGGCTCGGCCCAGGCAGGGGGCGGGCAGACATGGCCATGCAGACGGAGCCCGACATGGGGGGCTGCATGAAGACCTGGTGCAGTGTGCGGCCCACGGTCATCCTCAGGACACGGCCATCCGCTCCGATGGACCCTTGCCTGCCCGCCACCTTGACTCTGCACTCTCAGAGTCCCCCAAGACTGCTCTGCTGCTGGCCCTCAGCCGACCTCGGCCCCCCATCACACGCTCCCAGAGTCACTTGACATTGTGGGGTACGTAGGGGGCTGCTGCTTTCTCCATAGCTCCTGGTCCAAAACCTCCCTCACACCCTGTCCTATGCCCCAAATCTCCCTTTGCCCCAACCCGAGTCCCAACCTCAGCCCCAGAATACACTCAGACCCTGCTCTGGGTCCCGTTTTAAATTAATCCTGGGCCCCAAACCCACCGTCAGTCCCAGCACCAGTTCCAGTCAGTTCTGAGCCCCAAACCAGCCCTAACCAAGCCCCCCCATCCTGGACTTCCCAGGCCTGTCTACATACACAGACCCCAGCCCTCATGGATTCTTCACATAGCTGTAGCCGTGGGATGGGGAGGGATGGACCGTAGGAGGAGAACCCCCACTCCCATCCCCATTCCCACCTCCTCACACAGCTGCAGATCCTGTCTGCCCCCTACTCTCCCTTCTCTCTGCCCCTCCCCGACCCCTGCCCCTTGTCCTTCCCTTCTGCCCACCCCTCCAGCACCCCCGGTGCTCCTCCGTGTCTGCAGAGGAGAAGAAGCAGCGGAAGAAGGAGAAGTCGGGGTTCCCTGGGGAGAAGGGGGCCCTGCAACGCTCCAAGACGCTGATGAACCTCTTCTTCAAGGGAGGGCGGCAGGGGCGGCTGGCAGGGGACTGGCACAGAGAGGCTTGGACGCTGGAGAGGGAGCCCAGCCAAGGCCCGCCCTCGCCTGGACCTGGAGAAAGGTAAGTACCGGGTGGGTCAGACAGGGAGGATGGAGGAAAGATGCACTGTGGCATCCAGCAGGTACGACTTTAAATCCCACCCTGCCTCTTATTAGCTGTGAGTCACCACTCCACCCTGTGAGCCTGTTTCCTCGTGAGTTAAATGGGAATAATAATACCTGTATCTTTAAGAATAGTGAAGAATAAGTGGATTCGTATATTTTCATCACGCTGGACACACAGAAGGTGCTCAGAAAATGTAGTGGCCATTGTTGTACTATCTCATCTCCCCATTTTACAGAAGGGAAAGCTGATAGAGTCATAGCATAGAAAGTAGTGGAAGAGCTTAGGTCTGATCCCCATACTTTTGGTGCTGAGAGGGAAGGATATTTCTTTCCTAGAGCATTTGGCTTCCCCTCTCAACAGGCCCTACCCTAGTTCTAACTGCCCTTGAGCAAGGCCATTTCTCGATCAGGTCCAGGCAGAAGGGCCCAGGCAGGTTTCATTCATTTGAAGGATTTCCTAAGGACCCTCGCTGAAGGCCCCTCATCTCCCAAATGAGGTTCAGAGAGGAGACCAAGGTGGAAGACACTTGGGGTTGCCTGTGACAGAAACCCAACCCAAACTAGCCTTAAAAAGCACACCTTGGTTCAGCTACTGATTTCACTTGGATCTAAATGTTTAAACAATCTCATCAGATATCTGCCCCATCATGCTTGGTTCCCTTTCTCCTGGATTAGCTTCATTATCATGCAGGCTTTGCCCACCCAGGCTAAGAAGCCCACTGTCACTTAGCAAAGCAGGGAAAAGAGAGCTTCTCCTTAAACAGTCCCAGCTGAAGTCCCAGACTCTCACTGGCCCAGCTGGGATCCCATGTCCAAATCACTGCGACACGGGAGAGAGAGGGTACTTTCATCAGCCATCCTGAGTCATGTGCCCGCCCTGGAGTACATGCACTGAGAACAGGCATCCGCAGTTAAAAGCAGGGTGCCATTCCTAAAAAGGAGAGTGGATGTTGGGTAGGCAAAAACGACCAGAGGGTGAGGAGCTGCTCTGCCCCTCCCTGGTGTCTCAAGGTAACAATCCCATGGGAGGGACCATCCCTTCAAATCAGAAGAAGCCAGCCCCTGTCCCTCAGCCCACCTTACTTTCCACAGACCCGGGAGCCCTGCTCCCTCCCGGTTCTCCTCCTGCCTCTCTGGCCACCCCTCTCTCCTTCAAAGACTCCATTTTTCCTCTTTGTTCTTTGAAGGTAGGTGCTCCCCCAAACTGTCCTTGGGGTTCTTGCTTCCATACATTTGCTTCCAAATGAACCTCTATAGGCAGAGCTCGACTGCATACTCTCAAACCAAAACCTTCAGTGACTCCCCATTGCCTATGAACAAAGTCCTTGGCCTGAGCATGGCCTTCAAGAACGCATGCCTGGCCTCTTGCCCCACCCCATCCTTCCTCTTTCCATCCTGAACTCTCCTAGCCAGTGATCTAGCGAGTCTGATCTCCCCAACCCCCATTTTCAGATGGGGGGCCAGGGCCTGCTGCTGACCCTTTTCTTCTTCTTAGCAGGGGGAGTAGGGCCTGTGCAGAAGTTTGTCACCTGGAGACTGAGACGTGGTAATTCATGCATCTCTTTACCAAGGCCTGGTTTACAGCAGAGCTGCCGATGGGGTGCATGTTGGAGGCAGCTGAGGGGTTTGGGCTAAACTAAGTTGGGGTCAAGAATGGGGGATCAGAAAGATAGGGAGATGCATATTAGGGCAGGTAAAAAAGAACTGGACTAATTCTACTAAGAAAAATAGGGTTGCAGGTAAATATTGGGGTGCATTTTTAAATACTGGGAGCTTTAGTTGGAACACCCAAAGACAGATTTGAGAGACAAAAAGGAACTTGTGCTAGAACTCTAATGGGGACCAGACTAACATGACAGTGCATGTTCAGAGGGCCTGGGGGGCACTGGGCCAGGACTTCATTAAGGAACGGATGGGTGTAGGGGTTGTGTGTTTTCGGGGCTGAGGGGCCTGGGGAGGAGCTCCATTGGTGGCTAGGCCACCATGTGAGACCATGGGGAGCATCTGGGCTAGGCCGGAACACCATCAGGGGCACTCGGGCCTCTTAGCCAGCCTGTCCTGGGGTCTGGCCCCCACTGAGGGAAGCCCTGCCTCCTCCCCTGGTGGCTCCTGGCTCCTTCATCATACCCCTCTGTTCCTGCCCTGCAGACCGGGAGAGGGGGCGAGCCCTGCTCGCTGCCAGGTCTGGGAGTCCCTCCAGCAGCTGCCCAATGTGGATGAGCGAGTGCAGGCCTGGGAGAGCCGACGGCCCCTTATTCAGGACCTGGCCCGGCGGCTACTGACTGATGACGAGGTTCTGGCCATCACTCGCCACTGTTCCAGGGTGAGTCTCTAGCCTTCCCCCAGACCCAGCATGTGGTCACTCAGTCACCCAGCTCCTCATTTGTTCAGGTCACTGCTGACTAGTATTTGGGCTTGATGCTGTGAGGCCAGTCATCCTTAAAAGCAGAAATTGCCACTGTCATGTACACACACACACACACACACACACATGCTGAGCTCACAGCCAGGATGGGGGGACATATAATAACTAGAACCTAAATATCCATAGTGACAAATCATGTGAAGTACTGTGACGGAAAAGAACATGAGAAAATAACCCAAGAAATACAAATTAGATGTAGTCTGGGAGGGCTTCCTTGAGGAGGTGATATTGAAGCTGAAGAGAGAAGTCAGACAATGATGAGTTGGGGGACATGAATTCCTGCCGTCACCTGCCCCCGTTTTCCTCTAAACTCCAGCCTCCTCCTCCATGCCTTCCTGGGTCAGCTAATAGGCCTGGCCTTGTGCCAGACCCCTACCCCTATTTCCCAAGTAAGTAACCTTTTGTGCCCTCACACAGCCCAAGCCTCCCCTAATACCTACACTTATTCTCTTTTCTCTTGCATGTCAAACAGACCAGAGGGCCCAGGGTGGGGTATAGGTTAGGTTTGAGGGAGCCTTTGTAGCCTGAATGTTGGGGAGGCTGCGGGAGGCCCAGGTCATCCCCTCAAGGAGGATTGGATGGTCCTTTTCTAGTCCACTATCTCAAGAACCCTCAGGTTTCTGTGATGGCTTCCCTGTGATGAGTCTGCATCCGTGCACACATGACCCTGTGTGCAAGGGCAAGCTGAGGAGTTTCAGGAAATCGCTGTGGATCCCCCCACTTCCTCACCTTGGTCAGAGTAGGCTGAGATGTATGTCTGTGTGATGTGTGCCTTTGTCATTCTGTGGGCTATCTAGGTTTGTGTTGACTTAACAGTACAATTGTATCTGTGCTTGAGTGTGCGTGTATCTAGCTAAGGCACGTGTGTGTCACCTGGAGACTGAGACATGGTAATTCATGCATCCCTTTACCAAAGCCTAGTTTACAGCAGAGCTGCAGATAGGGTGCCTGTTGGGAGCAGCTAAGGGCCTTTGGGCTTAACTCAGTAAGTATAAGTGTGCTCAGCTCTCAGCACTCAATGGGGCTGTGTTTACCAGCCTCTGTGAGCCTGCAACTCTGGAGTGTGGCCACTAGGTGGGGCTCTGTGTCTGTTTCTTTGTTCAACTTTTTCTCCCTCTTCCCTCATTTCCTCCCAACCCAGCCCAAGGTAGGTGGTCTCTCACTGTCCCCACAACACCTGGGGAACTTGGCATACCACCCAAACCTGACCCAAGCCCTACCCACATCAAGAGAGCACACCCTCTGGAGCGGAATCCTGCCCGAAAGATTAGTAAAGCTCCCCTAGTGATTCTAATGTGTAGCGCTGAACTCCCAGGGCTCCCTTCTCTCTCTCCATCAGCCACCTCTCCACAGCCACCAAGCCAGGCATTATAAACCACCTCTATGATCACGTTACACTCCCCAAGACTCCTCGTAACCTCTTGGGCAGAACATAATGCAGGTTCCTTTTCTTCATTTTCAAGGCCCTCCCTGATTTGACTCCCCAACCCACAGATCTCAGCTTTCCCATAGTCGCCAGGTTATCACCTTCCCCTGGTCACCACAGTTTCAAGGCAAGTTAAACTTCTATCTACCCATTATTCCACCTCAGCCTGGAGCACTTTCTTCCCAGCGTTCATGCTGATCCCTGCATTTGTCCTTTAAGAGTCAGCATAAATGCCACCGCTTCCACGAAGCCTACTCTGATCTGCCCACACTCCTATGAGACTCCTTCTGGTCCCATTGCCAGGGATTTGCGATTCACTGGGGCATGTGGCTCATTCTGCTCCTTGTTCCCACTACACTGAGTTCCTGAAGATCTGGAACAGGGTCTTCATTGTTGTGCACCCAGTGCCCAGTGCACCGCCTGGCACTGTGTGGGTGCTGAATGCAGGTGTGTGGACTCGAAGTGTGTGCACATATTTAACTATTTCTGTACAATTACGTGTCTCTCTCTCCAGACAAAAGGGGGTGTATTGTTGATATGTATATGCGTGAGTGCCTGTACCTTTGTGTGTGGGTTAGGGCCACACACATAGTTTATCTTTTATTTCCAGATATTTATGAATGTCTCATTCTGACCACCAGGGCATGCTGTTTCTCTGTTTGTGCCCATGCAGGATGCTCTGTTTGTGACCCTGAACCAGCACATGTCTCCCTCTCACCACCAGGGGGCGGTGTGCTGCCTCAATAGTGCGGTTCCCAGTGTTCATTTGCCAGTTTGCGTAGGTGGGGTGTGGCTGGTGGCATCCGGGCAGTGCCAAGCAGAAGGGCTTCCACCCCTTGAGTACGACTGGGGCAGCTTTCTGTAGGGCCACCCCTTCCCAAGGTCCCCATTCCATCCTGAACAAAGCATAATTGTAGGTCTGTGTGCAGACAAGGGGTGGGCAAGCCAGGCTCATAGCCTAGTGTTTGGCTCAAATTCCTGCCTTCTGCTTGGAGGTGGGGTGGGGAGGAGAGTCCACTCCCTGCACATCCTTTTCCGGCACCAGAGCAGGCAAGAGCCAGACTTCTCAGGTTGCAGTCCCTCTTCATACTTCCTTATCGTGTGGCCTTGGCAAAGTCCTCTTCTCTGAGCCTCAGTGTCCTCGTCTGTAAAACAGGAATAACTAATGTCATCGCTCAGGCTGGTTGCTAAACGAGAGATTATATGTAAAGGGTTAGAAAAGTGCCTGTCCCAAAGCTGTCATTGCTGTTGTTCTTTGTCGTTCATTGATATATTAAAGTCTGTTGTTATCATCACAGGCTTCTAGCTAGTCGCCAAGATAAGACATCCTGCGGACAGCCTGGGGATGGAGAGAGCCTTTTCTAAACGTGGGGGGGGGGTCCCTCCATGCCCAGGCATTTCCCCCTCACCCAGCTCTGGAAGTCCCTGCTGTTTTGTGACCTGTAATACCTCTCTCTGCAGTATGTGCATGAGGGTGGTGTGGAGGACCTGGTAAGGCCGCTGCTGGCCATCTTGGACAGGCCTGCCAAGCTGCTGCTGCTGCGGGACATCAGGTGGGGAGGGGTGTGTGCGGAGCGCTTGAGGGCAGGAAGGGGCCCCCTGATTCCAGCCTCTCCCGGCACCTCCAGAACTGAGCCCCAGCCCACCCCCATCCCTTGTCCTCCCCCAGGAGTGTGGTGGCTCTCACGGACCTGGGCCGCTTCGACAGCATGGTGATGCCTGTGGAACTGGAAGCTTTTGAGGCCCTCAAGAGCCGGACGGGTCAGCAGCTGGGGGGCAGGACTTGTGTATCTTGTGCCCCAGGTGGGGACAGGGCTGGTATCTCCCTGAAGAGGGGGCAGAGATTGCCAGAGCCTCTTGAACTATGTCCCTCAGGGAGCCTGGCGGTGGGGCCCTGCCTCTGACCTGTTCTCCTCTCTAACCAGTGCGGCCTACTGCTTTGCGACCATCCCGGCAGGACACACCACCCAAGCGTCACCTCATCACACCTGTGCCTGGTCAGTAGAGTCTCAGGGCCCAGGGCAGGGGCGTACTTCTGGGGCACTGGGAAAGGGAGGATAGGCTTTCCGTCCCTGCCCCATGTGGGGGACTGCAGTTTCAGAGGTATTTATGGTTCCCTAAAGGGAAGCCCTCTCGTCCACCGGAACCATTTCTGTCACATCCACTCGCCACTATTATCTACCTAATAACTGGTTTTAAACTCACTCACTTTTTAAATCTAGTCTCATTCGATGCTGTCATCTCTGAGCAATCACCAGTTTGGTGTGCGAGTCATATTTTTCTGTCAAACACATTGTAGTGTAACTATGGTGATAGAAAGTATTGAAATGGTTATAATGGAACCTAGGCAATGTCCTTCGCTGCAGGGGATGCTGCTGTAGCTGCAGGGGACGCTGCTGTAGGGCCTGAGCAAACCCAGGCCTGGGTCTACTGGGCTCATGAAGAACTGGAGGCTCGCAAGGTGGTCTGGGCTGGTGTGGAGCGGGCAGCCTGACCTTGGCCCTCTTCCCCAGATAGCCGTGGAGGCTTCTACCTGCTGCCTGCGAATGGCTTCTCAGAGGAGGAAGGCGATGGGGAGCTGAGGGAGCGGCTGGGGGACCTCCAGGTCTCCCTGGGTGCCTCTGCCCCCCGTCACCCTCATAAAGGAATCCCCCTCTGCAAGACGTGCCCGTGGATGCCTTCGCCCCACGCCGAAGCGCCTGCACGCCCCCTCCCCAACCACCCCCTGTCGCTCCTCGGCCCCCAAGGCCCAACTGGCTGCTGACAGAACCCCAGACACGGGAGGACCCTCACCAGAGCCAGAGCCAGAGCCAGGGCTCAGCCCAGAGCCGTAGCCGCAGCCGGAGCCGCAGCCGCAGCCGCAGCCAGGGCCGAGGCAAGTCCCCTGGACGCAGGCGTTCCCCATCGCCAGCACCTATCCCCACCCCCAGCATGACCAACGGACGCTACCACAAGCCTCGGAAGGCCAGGCCCCCTCTGCCGCGACCTCTGGATGGGCAGTCAGCCAAGGCAGGGGCAGTCAAGGGACCTCTGAGAACAGAACTGGCAGGACAGCCAAGGAGGCAGCTACGAAGACCCCTAGTTGGGAGCTGAGGACAGTCACACTGTCCAAGATGAAGCAGTCGTTGGGTAAGTCCAGGTGGGAATGGGCCTGGCAAGGGGGCTCTTGGGTTTGGGTAAGGTTGGTGGGTTTGGTTGTTTGTTTTTGGGGTGTGACTCTAGGGCCTGGGCCTAGGAAAGGACTGGGTATTGGGGTATAGTTGCGGGGTCTAGATTTGGGGTTTGGGGATCTGGAAGATTTTGGAGCTGAGGACTGAGTAGTAACAGAATTAGGGTTTGGAAGAAGTTGGGGCCCTGGATTTGGGGATGGGACCCTGGGTCTGTCCTGGGAGCTCTAGGTTTTAGGGGGTATGGTGCACCTGACCCCGTGTCTCTCTCACTAGGCATCAGCATTTCAGGAGGCATTGAGTCCAGGGTGCAGCCCATGGTGAAGATAGAAAAGATCTTCCCTGGGGGGGCTGCCTTCCTCTGTGGGGCCCTGCAGGTGGGTGACGTGCACCCAGGCCCGCTTTTTCGGCCCGGAGCTGATTCTGGCCAGGGGCGGGCTAGTACGGGCTCATCTGCCAGCCAGGCATGTTCAGACCAGGTCATGGGAGGAGCGGGGTCAGGCCTGCAGGATGCGCATGCCAAAGGAAAAATCTGTCCCCTCATGCCAGCCCAGGCCTGAGGATGGCCCATCCTGTTCCACCCCTAGCCCCAAGGGACAAAGGGCCATTGTCTGCGCCCCACCCAGCCCCCAACGGCTCCAGGCACAAAAGTCCCTTTGTCCAGCCTCTCTACCCACATGGGGAGGAGTATCCTAGCTGGTCGAGGTGAGAGGTTGGATGCTGTGGTGGGGGTGACCCAAGGGAGTGGGACCGATTCTCCCACTCTCACCCCAGGCCGGCTTTGAGCTTGTGGCAGTGGATGGAGAGACCCTGGAGCAGGTGACTCACCAGCGGGCAGTGGACACTATCCGCCGGGCTTATCGAAACAAGGCTCGGGAGCCCATGGAGCTTGTGGTCAAGGTCCCCGTTCCCGGCCCACTACCCTTACCTTCCGACTCGTCAGACCTCACGGATCGACCACCTCCTGCTGACCATTCCCCCTCCCACTGACCCCAGCCTAGTCCCCTCTCCAACCCTCCACTCTTGATACTTAACCTGGATTCTCCCCACCTAACCCATCTCTTCTGACCTTGGATCCTCCCACTGACCTCAAATTCTCCTGCTCTCTCCCAGACGTCTATTAACTTCGTCTGGAGCCAGGAACCTCCCACTCCTGCGTGCCTTGCTGACTCCCAAAGCTCCACACTGGTGGCTGAGATCTCCCTTTCTTTTCCCAGTTCACTAAGGCTCTGCCCTTTCCAAACTCGGTGTCAAGGACAAGGTGCTCCTGAGCAGCCTGTGTCACCCACTCACTGCTCTCAGCTTCCCAAGATAGGAAGGGGATCAAGAAACTTAAGGTCTGGTGCTTGGGATTGGTGAGCACTAATGATGCTCCCTGTGATTCTCCTAAGCACTGAGGGACATGGATTCTCAAGACACAGCCCTCAGGTCAATGCATCCATCCCCCGGTCCTGAGCAGCATTTTGTGCAAGGGACAGGATAGAAGGCTTTTCTAGTTTCTCAAACCCTGAGGGACCATTTCATGTGGTCCACTAAGACCTCAGACTTTCTATGGAATCTGTCCTTCCCCCTTTACCCTTCACCCTTTCTCCCCCCGCCAAGACCTATCTGAGGAAATAGCAAATAACGAGGGGTGGGGTAAAACAAGTTCCATAATTTTATCCAGCACACTCACCTTTTTTTAAAAAAAAAAAAAATTTTTTAATTTTTTCTTTGGGTTTGTACAAGAAATTTACAGAGTGAAAAATATACAAGTGAAAACGAGGCCATACATCTGGGTGTGGGGAGGGGCCCCTTGGTCACAAACACACATAAACAAGACATTTCTGAGTTTTTCCTTTGGTCTGACTACAGTCCCCTCACCTCGGGAAAGGGGCTGCAGAGCTGGAAGATGGGGATCAGAACCCAGTCCCAGTCCTGTCCCCCAACAAGGGCAGGGTGAAGGCAGGCACATCTGGAGCAGCTGGCACTGTCTGGCTCTCTCTGGCTTTGGGGTGGGAAGAATGTGGAGATGAGGGAACCCCTTTCTCTCCCCAGTCCTCTGGCTGAGTGAAGTGGTGAGCATCTGGAGTAAATGGTGTTGACAGAGTGGCAGCAGGTGGGCAGTGAAATAGTGATTAGGAGCCTCTGGGTGACAATGAACACGAGGACCTCCAAGGAGTCTAATCTTGCTCATCCAAGTTACGGGACAGCCCCGAGTTCTTGGTAGAGGCCCAGAGGCCTGGATCTCAGGGGACCAGTGGCTCTCGGGTCCTCAGTGGACCTGAGGCTACTGTCTCCGCCTTTCAGTAGAGCTCCCTATATATAGACCTGGGACGCCGAGGGCCCTAAATTTCGGTGGCAGTGATCTCCTCCAGGCAGATGCAGGGTGCCGGCTCGGCCAGGCCCAGGTCAGCGAGCTCCCGGGCCTCCAGCTCCAAGCTGAGCTGCTGCAGCTCCTGCTCCAGCTGCCGGTTCCGCCGGTACATCTGGATATAGTTGTGCTGCAGTTGCTTCTGGTAGCGGATCACCTGCTCCTTCTCTGCCTGCCAGGCCAGCCGTTCCCCCTCAAAGCTGTCCCTCTGCTCCTCGCCCCTTCGCCGCTCCCGCTGGAGCTCCACCCGCAGCCGCTCCACCTGGGCCCGCAGGCTGCCCCCAACCCCGGCTGCCACCCGCTGTGCCTTGGCCTCATCACTCTCTGCCAGGAGGAATGGGTCAGCAGTGGCAGGTGGCACAGGGGGTTCCCGGAGTCCAGCTGCCTCTGTATCCAACTGCCCAGCTTTCTCCCGCAGCCGCTCGGCCTCCTGGCGATGCCGCTGCAGCTCTTGGGAACAGGTCTCCAGCTCCAGTTCTCGCGCTCGGGCCGCCTCCTGGAGGCCCCGTGCCCGGCCCTCACTGACCCGCAGCGCAGCCCGGGCCTCCCGAAGTGCCACCCGAAGGGCCACCAGCTCACTGCCCTTCTGCACCAGCTCCGCCTGAGACTCCTTCAGTTGCTGCTTCAGCAGGGAGATCTCGCCTGATTTCTGGCACACCTGGAGGTGGGAGGGAGTTGAGAAGGATGATGAGGAGCGTTCTCCAGGAGGGTCAGGCCCTGACATCATGCTATACATTTGGTGGAAAGGAGGTTTGACCATTGTAATATCCATTTTACAAATGGAGACACCAAGAGGAACCTAGTGACGTGCCCCAGGTCACACATCATGTCACTGGCTAAACTTACCACAGACCCAGATGTTTCTCCTTCAACGTGGGTGTCTTTGCACCATCACAAGGCACGGCAGGGCCCTGGGGTCTAGGTGGTGTCAGAGAGTGCAGGAGTGGGGGCAACTGAGGGCGGTGCCCGTATTTCCCGTGGAGAGGCCCTACAGTGTTTTGGTTAAAAGTGTAGACCAAGGAGCAAGACTGCCTGGGTTCAAATCTCAGCTCTGCCACAGACTGGGTGTGATGCTGGCCTCTAGCCTTTCTGGCCTCAGTTTCTACATTTCTAAAATGGGGATATTAACAGTACCCACCCAACAACATGGCTGTTATGAGAATTAGATGACATACAGTCTAAGTAACATCCTTAGAATGGCGTCTGGCACACAGCAAGCCCTACATTCTTACTGCTGGCCGGAAGGCAGTGGGTAGCCATGCCACTGGCTCTGGGCCCTAGGCCAGACCCAGAAGACCACACACGCATGTGTAAGGAGGCCCCCACCCAGAAAGGGAGGTCAGAGGGGGATCCTCATCTTGGAGAGATGAGGAAGGGGGGGCCCTCTGGGGGTTGCCCCTCCTTCCAGGGCCTGTCCCTGCCCGTCCTGATCTGCCCCACCTCCCACTTGGTCTCCTCCAGCCGGGGCCCGAGCTCCCGCTGCTCCCGCTCGAAGGAGGCACAGCGCCGCTCCAGCTGCTCGCGCTCCTGCAGGAGCTGCCCGAAGTCGTCCTGCAGCTGCCGCTTCTCCTGCTGCAGCTGGAACACCTGCAGCTGCAGCAGCTGTTGGGCCCGCTGGGCCCGCTGCGCCTGCGCCGCACCGTCCTCGCGCAGGGCCTCCCGCTCCCGCTGCCAGGGCCGCTGCCGGTCCTCGTACACCTGCGGGCAAGAAGGCAGACCTGGCTCCTGGAAGCTCCCCCAAACCTCGAGCCCTGGCTGCTCCCAGTCACTGATGCGCCGGGGCCCCCTGGCCTGGGCTCAGGAAGGCTAGATTCCACGAGACGATAATGATTATGGTAACAACGACTTGTATGATACTGGAAGCACCAGCAGCAACAACAAAGCAGCGGCAATAAATAATGGCCGTGGGGGCATTAGTCTAAGCACTTTACATCCTTTGTCTTCTTAATCCTCCTAACTCTTAAGAGGCCAGGAATAGCCCCATCCATAGACAAGGAAACTGAGGCTCAGTTTGAATAAGTAACTTGCTCAAGTCTGAAAAACAGTAAATGGTGGTGCTGGGTTTGAATCCTCACCATGCTACAGTGAAGCCAGACAGCTGGGGTGGGAATGGGGTCACAAGTACAACTGCCCACCACTTTCTCCCCTGTCCCAGAACAAACAGAGATGCTCCTTGGCATCCCAGCACCTTTGGAGGTCCTACCAGGCCACCCCCATTATAGCCACTGACCACTCCTGGCACATGGTTACCTCGCGTCATCCAGACTGTCTCGCAGCTGCTGTAGCTCTGCCTCTCGGTCTCGGAGCTTCCCTTCCAGGACACAGTGCAGCAGGGCCTCATCCGAAGGGGGGGTGGGGGTGGGGGTGGGGGTGGGGAGCGCTCCCCGCAGGAGCTGCTGTCAGGGGAAGCCCGTGGACCATTGCCCAAGAACCCCCAGCCACGCGGCCCCCATGGAGCCTGTGCTCTTGCTGGAGGAAGACCGGCCACTGTCGGAGTGGGAGGGCCCAGCAGGGGCCCCTCGGGCTGGCCCTGGCAGTGGTCCCCGCCCAGGGCCATGGGAGGGCAGGTGCCCACCTGGGGAGTTGGTGGCTGGCTCAGCACCCCCGGTGCTGTAAGTAGGCAGGCTAGACAGTGAGTTTCGGCCAGAGTCAGACAGTGTCCCTGACGGGCAGCCACTGGCCCAGCCACTCAGTGCCAGGGGTTTGTCAGCAGCTGAGGAAGAGGAGGAAGAGGAGGAGGAAGCAGGGCCCCCAAACAGCTGTGTTAGGCTGCCCTGGCTCCCAGAGAGTCCGGCAGCCCGAGGACCCAGGAAGCTGGGGAGAGATGGCGCCCCTCGAGGTTTGGGCAGCACTGGCTTGAAGGCTGTTGGGCGAATCAGGATTTTCTCCATGTTCTGAAATGAAATAACCACGTGACTTTGGGGATGAGCTGCCCAATCTTTCAAAGCCCTTATCACACTCTGTCCTCCCATCCAGAGTGCCCCATCCCCATATGTTAGTAACAACTGCTGCCACTGGCTCAGGACCTCCTAAACGTCAGCTTTATATCACGTAATTTAAAAGGTTTATCTTTAATCATTACTATAGCCAGATGAGCAAAATATTATCACTGTCCCCATACTACAGATGAGGAAATGGAGGCTCAGCAGTTAACGACCTTGCTCAAAGTCACCACTGTTGTATAACAGTATTACCAAGGAGGTAATGTTTATTGAATACATAGTATGTGTCAGGCACTAACTAGGCTAAATACTTTACATATATTATTTGATTTAATTCTCACAACAGTCTTAGGAGAGCTGATCTATTACCTCCACTTCACAGATATAGTAACAGGCTCAGAAAGGTTAAGATACTTCCCTGAGGTCATACAGCCAGAATGAGGCAGAGCTGGGATTAGAACCCAGGTTTGGTGAATCTGGAGCCCACGCTCTTTCCTCTAAACAGGCCCCCAAATTCCTGCAGCTTCTCCAGGGGACTTTTGTTCTACCCAGGCCCCAAAAAGGAAGCTGGTCCTCACCTTCTCCAGTTTTCCGGAGACAGGAATGAGCTTTGGAGGGGGGCCACGAAGATGGGCATTGCGTGCCCGCTGCTCTCGGGCATCCTCAATGTCACTGCTTGGGCTGGGGGGTGACTCTGTCCGGAAGTCCTCATTGATGTATGTGAAGGTGGTGCCAGGAGCAGTCTTCCTGGGGGGCACAGCTGGGCAAAGTGGTTCCTGTGCCTCATAGCCACCCCGCAGCAGCCCATCCTGCTGCCGGAAGAAGGTGGGCCCAGGGGGGCCCTGGTGGCGGGTAGGAGCTGGCCCCCCGGGGCAGGGTCGGCCTGAGATGAGGCTGCTCACACTGCCCATGGCTGGAGCTTGTGGGGCAGTGGCGGCCTCAGGAGTGGGCTCCAATGGCACTGGCAGAGTCTGTACAATGGCCATGGCAAAAAGGCTCAGGCCTGGCCGAAGGCCTCCAGGGGAACCTGTGAGTAGGGCAGTGGTGTTAGACTCACTCCACCTTGAGGCCCCTCTCTATACAGGGCCCCAAGTCCCTCTCCTGAAAATAGCCTCCTGATGTCAGTAACAATCCCTGATGCCCCAGAGGCTCCCCTTCAAGCACTGGCAAGAACCTTGGTTCTCCCTGAGCCCTAGAGCACTGTCCAGCTCAGGTCTGAACATGGCTGAGGACTGAGTCTACCTAGCGAGATGATAAGAGGAGGGGACACCTGCTAGTTATGCAGGACCCATGGCAGGAGAGGCCCAGGCCTCAGCTCAAACCTGCATCCCTACAGATGCAAGGATTCAAGTTAGGGAGGGAGCCTTCTCTACCAGCTCCCAGCACAGGTCCCTGGTCCCCTGGGACAGATGGCCTCATTAGAGGGCAGTTTGGGCAGAGGGAAGCAACCACAGGGATGCAGTCAGCAACTCAGATGGTAATTAGGGAACAAAGAGAGCCAAGGCCAGGCAGTGCCCAGCCTCCCCCAGCTGGGCCTCAGTTTCTCCCAGACAGAGAGGCGGCAAGGGTGAAGCTGGCCAAACAAGAAACCCAGAGCTCTTCTGGAGCCCACGGGTGCCCTCTGGGGTCTCCTTTTTCTCAATGGTAGATGCAGGCTCATGCTTATTGCCATGACAACACCCAGCCTCACCACACCCAACTGGTTAGGCCTAAAGGAGCATACACAGGACCACTGCCAACATCTATGGAACCTTCCATAGCTTAAATGTCCCCAGAGTGACCCAGAGGGGGTGAGGTTGGAAGCCCCACCATCACCTCTGGCAGCTGACCCTAGATCTCCCTTCCCTGGAACCCAGGGAAGAGGGCTCCACCTTCCCAGCTCTGCTTCTTCCTGGAAGGGGACAGTAAGTCTCCACCGGCAACTCCCCCCTCCTCCTCCTCCATCCTGAGGCTAAAGACCAGGACTCAGGCATCTGCTGAAGTCATCATACAGAGCAGGGGCCAAGATGTGGCCAGAGAATCGCGTAGGAGCAGGAGTGTGTGTACTTATTTGTGTGTGTGACTGTGCACACAGGCGCATGAAAATAAGCAGGGTGTATATAAAAATGCGTGTGAAAATATGAATGTGAGTAGAAACGTATGGACACATTCATATATATATATGTGTGAATTCAAATGTCCATATCTTACAAGAGTATGTGCGTACACAAGGTGTCTCTTAGAAAGTACTGAAAGTTACAAATGCATACATAAGTGAATTTGTGATATGCGATTAACACTGGATGAATATGTGGATAGATGTCCCTTATATATCCGAGTTTATGTGTAAACTCACAGGTATCTTACCCGAGTGTGTGAACAGAAAAGTGAATGTCCACAAGTGTATATCAAGGAGTGTGTGAACAGGAGCATGTGTGAGAGAGGCTGGGAGTGGGTGGCATGCAGGGCCAACTAGGTGAGTGGGAGCTTGGTTGTTGTCGCTCACTGGAGTGTGGGAGAGGAAAGACATCTGATTCCTTTGCCTGATCGATCTGTTCCCCTTTCTTGTGTTCCATTAAGTTTCCTACCCCGCCCTCAGGTCAAAAGATCCTGAGACCCAGGGAGATGTCCAGGCTGAGGAAGGAAGAGCTGGGAGCTAGGGGTGCGCAGTAGCCACCCCACAAGTGCAAGCCCCGAGCGAAGCAGGTGGAACACCTACTCCTCTACCTTCTCCCAGGCCACTCCAGGACGAGGAGAAAACAGTGGGGAAGTGGCTTCTTAGAGAGCAGTAGGGTCTCACACCTCTGCATTTCTCCACTTCAGTGAGCACAGAGAAAGTGAAAACTGAGGGGAGGAGACAAACTCAGAGAGACAGGGACCCAAAAGACAGGAGACAAAGACGCAGAGGCCTCAGGGTCAGGCAGACAAGGAGACAGGCAGGCTCAGTGAGGAGGGAGAACCCTGAATCTCACGGATCCAGGGGCCCCTAAACCCAGAAACAACAACATAAAGCTGGGCCCTGTGACCCAGACACCCAGGGAGCCAGAGCCAGGCATCTGGAAAGCGAGGGCCAGCCGGCCCAGCTCCCGCTCTTGAAGCCCGAGAGAGAAGGAGGGGCAAGTGGAGGCTCCATTTTGAGAAATGCGTCTGTGGCTGTGGGAAGGGGAACCCCTGCTCTCCCCAGCACTCCTTGAGTGACCCCTCTAGCACAAAACACCCAACTTGAGGGGTTGGGGGAAGCCAAGGACCCGAGAAGGGTCTGGCTAAGGCCCGAGGGCCCGCACACCTATTTTAGGGGTTTAGAGTTGGGGAAAGTCTCCCCTCACCAGATCCAAGGACCAGTCATGAGGAATCGAGTCTTGGAACATGAGTTCCCAATTCTGCAACAGGAATCCAGGACCACCCCCCTCCTCCCAGAGATATCCCCACCCCGCCGCTTCCATAAAGTGGGGCCGCTGTGGAATGCCACCTCCCCACTAGCCCTCCGCCTTGCAGAAGTTGGGGGCGGCCCCAAGGTCGCCTCCCCGCCCGGCGCCCCTCACCTCCGCCGCGCGGCTCCATGCTCAGCCCTGGGAAGCCCCCGTGCGCCACCGGCGAGCCGCCTGGCTCCAACCCGCGCGCGGCCTGGCGCGACCCGGCCCCGCCTCCGCGGCGCCCCCCGCAGGGCAGACCCCGCCCGGCCGAGTGGGCGGTGCAGTGCGGGGGAGGGGTCCCAGGGGCGTCCCCGCCCCCGGGGCGCGGCCACGCGCAAGCACCCCACGTCACGCGTGTCACGCGTGTCCCGAGGGGCGCACGCGGGGGCGGCACAGCTGGATTTAGGATCCCTCCCTCCCAGACCGGTGGCTGTGTATCTGGGGGTTCGATCGGCTCAGGACTCCGCGGCGGCAGCGGGTCACCCTTTATTCCAACCCGGGCTCCGGGGTTAGCCGCGGCTGGTCATTGTTGGAGCACAAAAGGCCTGGCGCCTCGGCGGCCGCCCTCCCCTCCCCCCCCTCCGCCCCCCTGCTCCTCTAGTCGAAACCTCCCTCCCAGGCACACTCTCCGGCTTCGGAGTCCAGAGGGGGAGGCAGAGGGTCAGTTGCCACCCACTCTACCCGGCTGCCGGGACCGATGCCCCAGCACAAGGGGCAGAAGCTTGGTCCGTGCCTGCCCCACCCCCAGCGGCATGGAGGCGGCACGCTTGGATTTACGGAGGCGGCGCCACCTGGCGGCTTATTTGAAGAACACACTCAGTCAGACACACACAGACACACACACACACACCCCCACACACCCATCTCGGCGGGGGCCGTACCGGACTCCCCAGCACTGTACCCTTCCCTTTGCGAGCCTGCGAGTGCTTCCCAACCTTCTCTCAGAGTCATTTGCTAGGACAGAGGTCATTGCTTGGAGAGGCAGCCAGCCCCTGGCTCCTCAACATCACAGGGGTGAGCCTGTCCAAACCTGCAGTCCAAACCTCCACCGGCCTCACAGCAGACAACATTCCACTGTCTTCTCAGGGTCACGAATATTCTCACCCTCTGGCAAACAACACAACCTTAACACCCACGACCTTTCCCACATTCAGTCTCACATATCTCGTCTGTCACGTGGTTCCCCGTTCCTTCTTTCCATAATCTTTCCAACTCACACAGGCACACTCAATGTCACACGCCTAGTTGTGCCCAAGATCTCACAACTTGCAGTCCTTTAGACCCAGCCACAATCTTAAACACATAGACTCCTCAGCATCTTTCACACATTGACAAGCTTATTCACAGCCATACAACTTTCTACATATACACACATTTATCAAACATTGTACCACACAGACTTTCCCGTAGGGGTCTCTGTGACCTGGTCAAGTCAATTGATGCTGGCACCCCTGGGCAAGGACAGCCTCCCTCCCCTTAACCCCTGCAACAGGGCCAGGCCTGAAAGAACTCCTCTGCTCCAGGAAGGAGCATCTCCCCCCCTTCCAGGCCACAGCCCTGGCTGGCTCTCAGCTCTATTTTTAGCTCTATGGAAAGGGTTGTTTTTTCTTTTTCCCTGGAAAGGGAAACATAGCCCAGCCACCCTCAGGCTCACCCCTAGCCTCACAAGAACAGACGGAGCCCCTCTCTCCAGCAGAGACCCCCTCCTCTGGCCTTGCCCTGATCCAGCCTCCTGGGGTAGCAGAAGCCTCCTCCCCTTTCTGGCAGCCTGCCCAGAAGCTCAGGCAGCAGCTGGGCTCAGCGTGTGTGTAGGGTTGGGGGGTGGGGCGGGGAGAGGCCGAGGGCTGCTGCCCACTCTCTCATTAAGGGGGTGAGGTGGAGGAGGGGGTTCTCCTCTCTACACCAGTGGGATAGGCCTGGTACTGACGGGAGGTTTATGTTCCTGCATTTTCTGGGCGAGGGGAACTCCCAGTCTTGGCTGAGTGGGTTTCTTGCTCCTACCTAGGGGGAGGAGCTCCCAGTTTGCAAGAAGGGTAGTAGCAGGAAGGGGACCGACGGAAGCTCGGGCAGCTGCTCCCTAGGCCGGTGGTATGGGGCAGGGGCTGCCGTCCACTGTCATCAAGAATAGCGCCTCTCTCTAACACTTGTGAGACTGGAGATACCATGAATGTGTTCTGGAGAAGAAAGGCTAGGAGCCCAGGTAACCCCACCCCAGCCCAACAGTCTCCGGTCCTCCTGTGCTAACCCAGCTCCAGGGGGCGTTGTACTCCCATTTCTAGGGGAGGCTTATCACTTATCCATGCGGAGGATGGAATAGAGCCCCGCGTGGAACCTCGCCCTGTGCCGGGGTGGGGAAGCACCAGCCCACCTGTCTGCGAAACGATCACGTGCCCGGAGCCTGTTTACATCTTAGTCATCACCTGCGGGCGGCAGGGAAGCTGGAACAGCTGGAGATGTCCCACCCGGCCCGCCCCCATCGGCCCTTTCCTCCCACCACCGTCATGTACGCGACCGTAGAGAGCCCTGCCCGCTAGGGGTCCGCGCGGGCCAGGGGCTGCAAAAGTAAACCACTGGGTGCGTCCTTTCCTGAGTGCACATGTGTTTCGTGTGTCCCAAGTGCCACGCGCGTGTGGGCCCGTCGGTGTTTCCGTGTCGGTTCTCTGTTCAGACACTTCGCCTGCGTCCCGCAGTGGAGACCCCTCTCTTCATCCCAACCCCCAGCTTCGCCAGACGGCAAAGTTTACTCCGGAGCAGAGATGAGCGAGAGGCTGGAGTTCCTACACCTCTGCGCCCCTACCACTCACCCAGCGCCACCTGCGCCGCTACTCCAGCTCTTGCCTGGCTCCTCCAGCTCCAGCGCGGACACCTCCTCGCCGTAGATCCGCCGGCTCCTAAGCCCGCTCCGGGTTCCAGATTCCGGGCGCCCGCCTGGCCAGGCCTGGTAGAGCGGGGCGGGGCCGCTGAAGGCCGCGCCCCCGACCCAGGGAAGGGAGTGGTCTGTCCAGCAACCCCCCCCCCCAACAGCCGACCCAGTACCCTACCCAGCAGGAGCTCCCCCGTGGCCGGAGGCTACCTTCTGGTATCTGATTTAACAGCTTACTGGATTTGGCTTTAGACCTGAGGAAGGGGCGAGCTGCACGTGACCGAGAGCTAAGCTACCTACCTGGCTGCACTAAACAAGCTGGCTAGGGCTTTTTCTGCCACCGCCCCTGCTTTGGAGGGAGCCAAACCTGGTCCACTCTCGGCCCATTCCCCAGACACAGGGAAAACCCCTGGGAAGCAAAGAAGGCTCGGGTTTCACCGAAACAGACCCGATCCCCCTTGCCTTCCCCCAGACCTAGGTTTGGAGTTGCCCAAGAATCAGCAGCACCTTGCTCTGGAGTAGTGTCTGCCCAGGTGAGCAGACCTGCCCGTTCTGCGCTCCCCCCCTCCCCGAGCATGACTTGATCTCTCTTAGATTTCATAAAGTTCCACCCACAGGCACAAACAGGAAGTTGGCTGGTATTGTAGGGAGGCACCTAAGGTTTCCTCGCTCCATGGCACCCAAGGCAGCTTGTGATGTCTACAGGTGTCTGAGCTATATTTACAGCCTGAGCACTTGAGCAGCAGAAGTCCGGTGAGTTTTGACCCTTCTCAAACCCATCCACAGTAAAGAAGCTCCCTCACTGCCAAGTGTGACTGACAATGAATCTGAGGACAGGGCTGCAGATTTAGCTGGACCTTGCTTGGCCAGGCCCTTCCTGAACTCTGAAGAGATTTCTTAACATCCAACTGGATATAGGCAGAGAACTTTGCCTCAATCCACTCTTTGGCTGGGTACAGGGACAGTGGCTGCCAGAGCCCTTACATAGGACCCAAGGATCCATCATTGCTTTTTAGGCTCCAGGGACTCCTGAAAACATTTTGGGCTCATCTTGATGTGAGGAGTTTAAGACAGGTGTGGAATGGAATGTGTTTCTGTAGGGTGTGGGTCTGGGAAAGCTTTAGCTTCCCTTCCCCCCATCATTCTGGTTTGTGCTGTGTGGGGTCTGCTAGGAGGATGGGGCAAAACAGACAAGTGTGTTTCTATCCCTCTATCCCAGATTCACACAGAGACCTCAAAAAGTTCCCTTGATGGAAACCCCTAAAAGATTTCCTGAGAACATACCAGGCATTCTGGGGAGAACAGAATGTGGAACCCAAGTCTTTATAGGTAGGACTGACCTAGTGGTGTGCATCTGGAAGGCATGGCTGATTTTGTGTTTCAGACCCTGGATGAGGCTGAGACCAGCCTGCGGCTGGGAATGATTACTGTGGGATTAGGAGGCCTGGCTCCAGCCAGTCTAGGAGAGACCCCCAAGAAGGGAGGCCCTGGAGGAGCTATACCTCCCCCACTCCCACCCCCAGAGAACAGCTTTACTCCAGGTCCGTTTCAGGAGACAATTGTAGCCAGTTTTCACATAAAAAAGACCAGAGACCTCAGACCTTTCTATAGGGTCCTAGAAGCCCCCTCTCCGATTGACAGGGAGACCTTGATAAGACAGCCCTACTTCCAAGGAGCAGGGAACCAACCCCGACCCTTATGAAAAGTCTTCTCAGCAGGCCCCCCACCACCAAAAAAAATAATCCTGCATTCTCACCACTCTTGCAGGCAAATCCAAAGGGCAAATGGGACTTCAGGATATCAGAGGAAGAGATGAGAAATGTAACCATTAGGAATATTTCTGACAGGATCTCTAGGTAACTTTTCCCATCTCCTTCAGGGCTTGTTAAAAATGAGGAATCCTATACCTCTTCTCAAACCTTCAGAATTAGAAATTTCTGTTTGTGTGTAAGAATTGGGGTGAGCTGGGCCTAGGTTCTGCTTTTTTAAACAGGAGTCCTCGGAGATAACACACACTAACGTAAGAGAACGCTGCGAAGGTACAAGGAGGAAGGAAATGGACAGGGACCAAATAAGAATATGCTGAGCCCGAGTCCACATTGAGAGATGTCGGAGAGTGGCTCATATCACAGAGGGACAGCTGGTCAGGCAGAGCCTAGGCATGTGGCCCGGTGACCCACACCTCTGCCAATGATCCCATGGAGATCCTCACGGAAAATAGGGATAAAGAGGCACCATCCTGTCCTCCCCAGGCCAAGAAGCAGTGTAAGGGTGTGTCTGTGGGAAGGCCCTTTAATGCTCCTGCTTCCTTGAAAAGGTATGGGGTGGGGGAGGGGACCTATCTACTCTTCATTCAAAATGAGAAAAAAATCCAGTTATAGACTGCAGAGACACCTGGTGGACAAATCAGAAAAAGCACAGAAACAAAGACAATGGAAAATTTTTTTCAATAAAACTAGAAAAGGTTCTACAAAAGTCGACTGCATCCACTCCAGTGGTCTGAGGCAGCATACTATACAAAGTGTCCAGGTGGCAAGCACACTTCCTTCCTGGCCAAGCTTCCACCTTTTGGACTCTTGATATTACAGGGCCAAGCACCTAGGATCCAATGGTAGTAAATGCCACCACATAGCAGGCTCCAGGGCAGGGAGCAGAGGAGCTTGATACTCTGTCAGCCTTTGGCTCTGAAAGCCTCGGTTGGAATTTTGGCAAGAAGTCCCCCCATTCCTCTCCAGGTTCAGGGGGCCTAACCCTACTGCTCTGAACTCAACTCACTCATTCCCAGCGTAGGGCCTTTGTATTTATGTTTCCTTCTACCGGGATCCCTGTTTCTCCAAATGTTCACATGCCTAAATACTAGGTCTTTAGGTCCCAGCTCGAATGTCCTCTACTCAGAGCCACCATTTCAGACCTTAATCTAAACTAGCCTGTAAGCACTATCGTATTACTGTTTCATATTTAAAATAGCATTTTTCATGATCTAAAATTATGTTTTGTGTTTATTTGTTCATTAGCTTATCTATCCCTCCAGATTGCATGTTCCGTGGAAGCAGGGACCTCATATGTCTTGTCAGTGCTGTATTCCCAGGTCCTAGAATGAAGCCTGGCTCATAGTAGGTTCTCACATATGTGTTAAATTCTCTCACTACGGGATCCTGCCTAGGCCCCTCAGACTGAGAAGTGTCCACAGCTCAAGACCAGACCGCAGGAAAGGGGCAGCCTAGCAGATGGCTGAGAAAAGAGTCTATGCCCCAGCCTGTCCTGTCAAGGCTCATTTCAGTGTCTAGCTCTGCACTGCCTTCACCCTGAAGGCTTAGAGGCATCTGGCTGAAAGCAAGTCTCAGGGTTCTGAGGCACAGCTCCCTTTTTACCAGAAGATGGTTTTTTGACCACTAGTCCATTGTCATCCTTGATCTTCTTGAGCCGGGCCTTGCTCTTTGGTGGTATGGAGAAGGTGAGAGAGCTCTTGTTGAACTCAAGTGGGAAGACACCTACGTCTCCATCAAAGCGGTTCTTGGACACCTGTAGATACCGTTTCCCTGGCCCAGTTACCAGCTTCCTGTCCTGCAGGATCAGAACATTGTCTGCTTCCTGGCTGGCCTGAAGACAGGGGGCAGAGGACGAAGGAACAGTGAGTAGACATATGAGAGAAGCAGAAAAGAAGGTTGAGGGTACAAGGAGGAGTGGCAAGAATGAGGAAAGGAAAAAGTACTTCCACAATTCATCAAAGCTCTTTGAACTATTGACCACAATGCTGCAACCCACTTGAGTTTTCCAGTTCCTTGACAACCTTGCTGCTGTCCCAGATTTTATACCCACTATTCCCTCTGCTTGTAACATTTCTCCACAGCTCGCCATCCCACTCAACCCCAGCTTTTCATTAGGCCTTGGTCTAAATGTCACGCTGCATCTGACAGGCCATTTTTGATCCCCATAAATATAGAAAGCAACACCATCTTTCCATTTCAGTGTTATTCTCTTCCCTGGCTCCATGTTTGTTCCACTGTGGCACAGTTTTTGCTCCTTGCCCTGTATTCCGTCCCCAGTCCAGGCCTAGCATGTATAGGCACTCAGTGTACCACTGGAAGCTCCATGATTAGGCTGCTCCTGCTGCCCAGAAGGCCCTCCCATTTATTTATTTAACACTTAATGTTGGCCAAACTCAAACCAACCTTTGCTGATACTTCCTTTAGGAAGTCTCCCCAGATGTCCCAGGCTGACTCAGATGTCTTTTCTCTTTGTTTCCTAAATATCTGTGCTGCCTATCATAGCTTTTATCATACCAAGTTGTAATCACTGTTTTCCCCATGAGAGGATGTGAGCTCCTAGAAGGTCAGGAGGGCAAAGAACCAACTATTATCAGCCTCTGTATTCCTTATGTTATGGCCTGAGCTGCCTCTTCCTGATGGACAATCAAGATGATTTAAAGCTGACTGAGGGCTATCTTGGGTCACTGCCCCCACCCCTTTCCAAAGCTTGGAATCCTCTAAAGGCCACTTACTTTGGCTGAGCCAAAAATGGATGCTGTCTGTAGTTCCTTATCATCATCCTCCTTTCGGGGATGAATGACCAAAGTCACATGGCAACTACTATCTGTTGCAAACTTCCGAAAGGCCCCAACGATGTAGTCTTGAGCTGCAATCCTGCCCCAACCCCAACAAAGCAAAGAAGTTATCAGACACAAACAAAAGGACAAGAATATACACATACTCTTGATTCATTCACAACTCCACAAAGCATACAACCTCATTCTACTTCCCTCTACCCAAGGACTCACACTTAAGTCCCTGTCCATACTTCCAGCTGCCACATCCCACACATCTATAAAGAAAGAAATACACATGGGGTGGGATGTACATACATACCCATGTGTCATAAAACAAGAGAGTACAGTATATATGCCTAGAGGCCAGCTGCCTGAGAAGACATATGTGTGTTCAAGTAGGTTCCTGCTAGACAAGAGGATGTCACCTGTCTGTGGACAGCTGCTCTTGACCCATCATGAACTGCAGATTGTCGATGACCACATGACAAATGTCATAGACGTAGACTGCATGTTGCATTGTGTCTATCACAGTCCTGGGAAGAGAAAGAGGCAATGAATTCAAGAGTTAATCAGAAGTAGTCTCCAGACTATCCCAGGCAGAGAGCCAGCATCCTGAAAAGTCAGCCTCAGTCAGGGGCCTATTCTCCTGCCCTCCCATTCTTTGAAAACCCCAGGCCTGGGAATATCACCTGATGCTCTGTTGCCCATGGAAAGTCATGAAATAGAGGGGCAGGTCCTCAAAACGGTCGGCCCACTCATCGTATTTGTCCAGTTGCTCTTCCAGCCGTCCCATAGCGAACTGTGTCAGCATGATCCGGGCTAGTCTCACATTGCTGATCTCAAAGCTACCCCATAGCGTGTTCACCCCCTGGGTACATAAATCCAGGGCATACTCACTGATGAATGTCGTTTTTCCACTGCCTGTCGGCCCTGCAGGGGAGTTGAACATAGACCTGGGTAAGGGAAAAAATTCCTACTCTTGAAACCAAGACATGGAGCAGGGCCTCAGAGTTGGGAGGGAAGGCCTCCTTTTCAAAATTTACAGTGGCCGAAACCCACGTGCTTCTATCACCTGATCCTCTGCCCCCACCCTGAGCAGTGATTTCCCAAAGGGTCACCTGTAAAGACTGTCAACTCGCCCTTCCGATGTCCCTTCAACAGACGATTGAGGTCTGGGAAGCGGCTCCAGCGGACGCCAGCTACCTGCTCCACATTTGACAGTTCTCCTAGTACCTCCTCCCGAAGCTGCCGGAAAGACACAATAGACTTGTGCCAGGCAGGCAGGGCAGAACGTAGAATTCGAGAAAGATTTAGTCCTCGATTCAGGGCCTCCAAGGGAAGGGGCTGCTGGTCCCCGGGCCGTACCAAGGAGCACCGCTTGGGGTTCAGTTTTCGGGCAAACAACTTGGCAGCTTCCCAGGACCGGAGGTCATCCCCCAGCCAGAGCACAATACGTCGGAACTGTTCGAGGTAGGGGAGCAAGGCAGGGGGCAAGCAGGTTGTTCTTCGGGGAAGGGCAAGGGTGGGCAGCCCTGTGGATTGGTGCAATGCCAGGCTGTCCAGCTCACGACTTGTTAGTACCACCTCAACATCTCGACGATTGATCAGTGGTAATCCGAATAGATTATGGTAGGCACCAGGCCGGGGAATGGTGGTCTCCACGTAGTGCACTCCATCCCCTTGGCCTTCAGCCCCTAGGAGCTTCAGGCCTCGTAATCTCAAACTTCCAGGGAAGAACCAAGGGAAGACAAGGCTGCGAGCAGGCCGCAGATACCGCACACTGAAACGCCTGAGTGTGTCATCTGTCACTTTGGTAAGGCCAAACATCACACGAGCCAGCTGGGCCTCCTCCAGCTCAGGCAGCTCCCACAGAGGTATTGCTCGGTCCCAGATCCTCCGAACCTCCTCATTGTCCTCAGCTTCTGGGACTTCACTAAGCAGAACTCCCTCTCTGTCCCCATCCCCACGCCCCTCCACGCTGGCCTGGAAGTCTTCCCAACTGCCCTCTGCTAGGCTGGTCATGCAGAGAAAGCGGCCTGTGGTCTTGTTAATGAAGAGGCTAAAGGAAGTGGTAGCACTAGTCTGGTCCTTGAGCTGTGAGGCCCCCACAAAGGGGCTTGGTGCCCGGAGGCAGCTGTGGCCATCCTGGAATGGGATCCCATGAGTCCGCAAATACTGGCGGATTTCAGTTGCAGTTACAGGCAACACTGGGACCTCCATGGCTGGGAGAGCCTCCTTCCTGTACCGCCTGCGAGGTGGGCCTGGGGCCAGGCTCCGGGGCAGGCCCCTCCGACCCATCCACTCCCACACAGGGACAACAAGATACGGAGGGGGTACCCACTTCGGAGGAAGACCCACATTCCTAGTCAAACGTTGGAAGTCCCTACTTGAAATGCCTTAGGTGCCTGGTTCCAGTGCCTTCACTAGGTCAGGAATCCTCCACACTGCATTCTAAGAGCTCACTCTAGGTGGCTTCTCTCTCCAAACTTCTCCTTCATACACATCTCTCTGAATCCTCTCTCCAAACTTCTCCAAACTTCTTCATACACATCTCTCTGAAATCTCTTCTGCCCCTCTACGTGGCTGCCCCTCAAACCAAGCCCATCTATAAGACCCTTTCACGTCTCTACCATCTATCGGGCTCCCTACCTTTCTGGTCCTGTTTTACAGCTTCTCCCTTAGCCGACCCACACCGATAAGGTTTCTCAAGATCATCTCTCCACCACTACTGCCCTCCAGGGAGTCTCTTTGTCGTCTTCACCTCTACAGCCTTCTGCGTCCTTTCAGTAGTCCCTCTGCTCTAGGTCACCAACTAGTGGCCCTCTTCGCTGCTCCTTCCTTCAAAGGGGACTCGACACGACCAGAGCGCCACTGTGCGGCTCCCGCCCCTCTCCGCGCCACCTCTCCACCGGCCCGCGTGTCTCTCCCCGCCCCACTGCCAAGAGCTCCGCCGTTCCGACCCTGGCCACGTGCCACCACTCTTGTCTCACGCCTTTCGCTCGCAACGTGGGTCGTCGCTCGCACGCGCCACTCTCCAAGACCTCGGAATCAAAACTTCCCCTAGCTCGGTGTCCCCGGAAGCGGAAACCTGGGTTAGTCCCGCCTCCTCGCCTCGGGGCTGGGCTCCGCGGCGGAGGAGTTGGAGTCATGACGGCGCGGGGGACTCCGAGCCGCTTCCTGACCAGTGTCCTCCACAACGGGCTAGGTCGCTACGTACAGCAGCTGCAGCGGCTCAGCTTCAGCCTCAGCCGGGACGCGCCCTCATCCCGCGGCGCCAGGTGAGCCGGGGGAAAGGTGCGGGGGTGTGACTCCGGGCAGAGGTCGCCCTGGGTCCGGAGTCACCGTGCTCACTCTTTTCGGGTCCCTCAGGGAATTCGTGGAACAGGAGGTGGCCAACTTCGCCCGACGGAACCCAGGGGTCGTAATATACGTGAATCCGCGGCCGTGCTGTGTGCCCAGAGTCGTGGCCGAATACCGTGAGTAGGGCTGGGCGGGGGCTGGAGCGTGGCCTCGGGGGTGGCCCGGCCCACTTCCTTCCCCTAGTCTGACACCTGACCGGCCCGCTTCCTCTTATTCCCACCTTCCTTCGTCCAGTGAACGGGGCTGTGCGTGAGGAGAGCATCCACTGCAAGTCGGTCGAGGAGATCACGACATTGGTGCAGAAGCTGGCGAACCAGTCGGGCTTGGACGTAATCCGCATCCGCAAGCCCTTCCACACAGACAGCCCTAGCATCCAGGGCCAGTGGCACCCCTTCACCAACAAACCAACAACGTGGGGCGGGCTGCGCCCCCGAGAGGCCCAGGATCCTGCCCCAGCCCGGGTGCAAGCGCAGTGAGGAGTTGCTCCAACTCCAGTTCCAGTGGAGGTGGTTCTTCCTCTTTTAGTTCAGGGGATTCCACGCCCAGGCAAACGAATGGAGCCCACGAAAGGGGAATTTGGTACCGAAGCTTTTGCTTGGGATAAAGAATCAATGCCTGTTTCTTTTTTGTGCCCACTGTGAGGGTCAGTGATTTTTGTGTCTCCTAATTTTATCCAGTTGACCTTATTGAAATCCGAGAGTGTTGCAAGATTTTACAAGGGTCTTCATTTCTGAAATCCAAATTGATAGCAGTGATCTCAGATCACAGTGAGGGATTTCGAAGCCAGTTTCTGAAAAATCCTATTGTCTTTGATGTCCTATTTCTGCAACCATTGAGCTAGAGAGAGCTAGCACTTTATTCTCTGCTGTGAGCCTGGCATTGGGCTAGACACTTTATATCTGTGTAAATGTTTGTGTGCACATTAGAAAACTGAGGTTAATAAACTTGCCCATGGACACACTTGAGGTCTTACTTCAAAATATGTGCATTTTAAAACATAACCCCATTTTTCATTATAAAACCAGAAGCAGAACATACAGTAACCCTTCAGGATGGTTAATATCAAAGGCCATATGATTTAGTCTAGGCCTGACCCTTGGAGAGAGTGAATTGGGCAGCATCTTCTAGGGATGGGGGGGATGGTGAGGAAAAGAGAAAGTAAAAACCTAGAAACCATTGTATGAATTCTTGAATTGTAGTGTTCTTATCCCCACGATCAGTGAATAGTGAGAGCCTTAATAAAGGCCTGTATACCCTTTATTATTGCCCAGGGCAGCCCATATAGAAGCTGAAGATCCCAATTTCCTCTACAAATGGTTTATATGGGGAGCAGAGCCAACCCTGTGGCACCTTTACCATAGGCACAGAAGCCTGTCCCCTCCTGGTAGTTGGGAGGGCCAGTTGGGAGACCAACAGACTGTACTCAGCTGTGGGGAAAAGAGGGTATTTATTAACCAACAGGGGGTGGGGGAGCTGAGCCCAGGCTCCCCACTCTGTCACATGCCTATTCCGCCCACCTGAGTGGCGAGTGGAGGCATTCCTAAAGAAATGTAGCTGTTCTCACAATAAATACATTCATTGTGGGGTGGAGGTGGGAGAGGATGGGTAAAGGGCAGTAAAAATCTGAGATTCCACGTTCTCAGCTACAAAAATAACAGTCATCCTCACCCAAGGGGAATGGGGGAGCTCAGTCAGGATTTGATTGTCCCATATGGGCCTGGAGACTTCAGAGGCCCCTGGACCCTGAAAGTGCCCCGGTGAGGTAGGACAGGGGTGGGAGCCAAGCATCCAAACTCCCAGCCTCTGCCCTTTGCATAGTTCCAAGAACGGGCTTCATGTGCCAGGTGAGACATCAGATCTCTCCTTCCCCTGCTCTGGTCTAAGGGTAGCAAATGCTTGGTCCCTAAAAGGAAAGCTGGCTCATTGAGTGCAGTGTCGGTCACCCATTCTAGGGAAGTGTCTTCAAGGATAGCTTAATGGAAGAGGGCTCTCCTGAAATGTCAAAAGACCAAACTCAACAGACAAGGGAGGCCCAGAAGGTGCATGTGAGTGGAAATGTAAGCACATGTGTGTGAGGAAGGGACATGCCTGGAACTCTGTCACTCTTGAGAGTGACCAAGGTAGGGCGAGGGAGCTGACTCAAGCACATTAAGGGAGAAGAGGGGAATGAAGGTCTTACCTCTTTAGGCTCTTGCCAATGAGGTCACCACACACATGGGGCTAGGACTAGGACTAGGGAAGAGGACTAGATAGGATGAGATGTGGCAATTGGGAGGGTACCCAAAGTCCAGAAGAAGGGATGAAAAGCAATGTACCAGAAGGTAAGGGTGGGGGCCCTGCAGCCCAGCTGATAGACATTCTTCCATGTGCACATCTGAATGTACGCAGGGCTCAGGATGCTCTGGTAGCTGACAGAGGTCTTGTCTGGTATCAGTACCATCTAGCACATAGGGCCATGCAGAGGATCGTGACATTGAGGCCCTCTGGACCTGCAGAGCCCTGCCTGAGAGAAAGAAGAACGGTGTGAGCAGATGAATGCAGCATGAGGATGGAGTCCTCTCTTCCCGGGTGCTTAGGTTAAGGCCACAAGAACGGGCTGCAGAACCTGAGGGAGCACCTACCTCTGAGGAGCACCGGTTGGCCTGGGCTGCTCACAGATGGATCTGTGGAGACGAGGAGTGGGCTTTGGCTGGGCCTAACTCTGGCCAGCTGTACAGGGACATCAAAAAGTTGGGAGAAGGGCCTGGAGTTGGGGGCAGTGAAGGTAAGGTGACTGTATCGGGGAGGCAGCAGCCCAGCCTGGGGCAAGACAGGCTGGCTTGGAAGAGCGTTCGTCCTGGGAGGCTGGGCTCAGACAGAGCTCTCATCCAGGTGCTCTACGAGCTGCGTGTGCTTCCTCTTCTCCAGGATGCGGCTGAGCTCCTCGGCGAAGGAGCAGGGCCCTGCCGGCACTCCATTGTTGCTCTGCCTCAGGAGCACATAGCTGTTGCCATTCATCCGGCGCAGCCGGCTGGGCAGTGCCACAAGCCCATTGGTCAGCTCAGCTGGTGGCAGGGGGGTGGTGGAGGTGGTGGGGCTGGGGCTCCTTCCCCAGGGATGATCTGGAGACAGCCACCCTCCAGGCCTCCTGCCCCTTCCCCATCGTCACCCTCATCTTCCTCTCCAGGGCACTGGCCTGAGACTGTCTGTAGCTGCACAGCAGAGCCCCCTGCCCTGCTGGCCCGACCCAGCGAGTATTTCCGTCGGTGTCCTCGTCTGCCTCCCTGAAGACAGGCCACGTAGAGGAGGGAAGAAGCCAAGATGAGGCAGAGACCACCAAGGACGGCAATGGCTAGCACATAGAGCAGCCTCACATCAGGTGCCAGTTGTGCTCCCGGCATAGCAGGGGCTTGTGGAGCCGGGGCAGGAGTGGCTGGCCGCACCGTGAGGCTGTAGGAGGCCAGCAGGGTGCGGAGGCCATTCTCCTCAGCATAGCAGCCATAGTTGCCACTGTGCTCGGGCTGTGTGTCTGTCACCAGCAGCCCATCTATACCCACACGGTAGCCCTCCTGCCCATCACTCAGGCCCATGCTTCCATTGAGCAGCCACAATGCCCGAGCCAGGTTGGATGGCTGGTCACAGGGCAGGAGGACATCGTCACCCCGGAGCACAGAGCGGGTCTTTGTTGGTGGTGGTGGCCCTGGAGGGAGTGGAAGATAGGAACAGTCAATGCCTGCCTATCCCAGGAAGGGCACTAGAGGTGGCAAGCCAGATGGTTCACTGTTATGTCTCTAGCACCAAGCACAGAATCTGGAATCATGGAGATACCCAGCCCAGCTCTCTGTACTTATGCTTGCACAGGAGGTTCACGTTGGCCCTTCCCTGTGGTTTCAATTCCTGATGTCTGCCAGGGATGCCTAACCTCTACCTCCAGCACAGTGTTCTCTCCTGAACGTCAGAACTGAATATCTTCTACATGCTGGACATCAATATGTGGTCTCTTGGACATGTCACAGGAACTATGGCCAAAGCTCCCTCCCAAACTTCACCAGGTCTTGTCTTTGAATTGTCATCACCGTGAATGGTGCCACCAGCTACTCAGTTGCTTAAGTCAGAAACCTGGGAGTCTCCCTTGCCTCTCTCTCCCCCTCACCTTTGTATCTAACCCTCTTGGGCCAACCAAGATTATGCTTCTGGAACCTATCTCAGACCTGTTCGCTTCTCCCCTCCAGCTGCTGACCCACTCTGGTCCCCATCTAATCCATTCTCCATGCAGCAGTGGGGTAACCTTTTAAAAACACTCAGCTGATCATGCCACTCCCCTACAGTAGCACTGTCCCCGCCCACTTCTCCAGCCTCTTGTTGCTCAAACACGCCAAGCTTGCTCTGCCTGCTGTTCCCTCCTCTGCTTGGGTGTCATCCTTCTCCCCATGTCTCCTACTTTCCCAGTTAACTTGCAGGGAGAGAACGTAGCAGTGATCAAAAGCACAAACTCCAGTCCAACTGCTTGGAAGCACATCTGAATTCTGACCCTGCTGCTAACAGCTGATTGAATTTGGGCAATTTACTTATTCGACCTGTGCCTCAGAGAGGCTGCCCCTTACGGGGATGATGGTAATGGCACCTCTCTCATAGGAATGCTGTGAGAATAAATGAGAGTGCATGTGAGTGTTTGATCAGAGTCTGGCACATAGAAAGTACTCAGTACATATCAGCTATGATTGTGAACTTTTGTTTTTCCCTCAGATATCAGTGCAGTCATCTGTTCTTCCTTGGGGTAGCACTCATTATCCTTCAAACTACTGTCATAGTTATGATGATTCTTTTTGCAACAAAAACCGGTAGAAATTATACTTAATTGTGATCATGTGATTGCCAGTGCTGCCCCCTGGCACACACATTTGGCTTTAAGCCCCAGAAGTGACAAGAAATTTCACATCTTAAACCTGTTTCCTCATTTATAATTCTTTTGGGAAACAAATGTTTGCTGAACACGTACTCTATGCCAGACTCTGAAAGTGCACAGACATAGCCGTTTAGATACATACATATGTATACAAATTCGGCCAGGCCCACACACACATGAATGTCACTTACTTGTGTCCCTGTTGCTCTCACAGCCTCTATTTCCTCTCTCTATGTCCTGTATCAGTGCTGTCCTGGAGAAAGAAGAACAGAACTTATGAACAAGAGAAAATGGGCTTCAGTTTCCCTAGTGGAATTGTCAACAAGGCTGTTACCAACAAATGGCTGTCACTCCCCCTATAGCTGGGTAGGCCACCCTCCTCCCCTCAGGCCCTGATGCCCTGGGCACATGGGACCCTCATACCCCTTACCACCTCCCACTTGCTACCCTGGGACCTGTTTGGCTCTGGTGGTCTCCATGCAGGCATGGGTGCTGGGGTCCCAGCCACAGTAGGGGTCCCGGGCCAGGATGCAATCATAGCAGGAACGGTAGCGGGAGCAGCTGGACAGTGGTAGCTGGATGACTCCACTAGAGGCCCCTATGTAGAGGCTATGCTGGGAGCCAGAGAGGACAGTGATCAGCAATACCCTCATTCCCACTTATAGACACACATACAGCCACTTCCCAGCCTCCTCACTCCCCCGCCCAGCACCATTCCCAAAGGCCTTATTGAAGGTCATGAGTTAGGGGCTACCTGCATAGGAGAGATAACCAGATTCTCCACAGACTGGGGCTCCTTGAACACTTGTGTCTCTTCAATAATGTGCATCCCAGAGCCCAGGACCACAGCCTTGTGGATCCAGCCATCAGCTGGTATGGAAGAGGCAGAGGGTCAGACCCCAGCAATGAAAACTGCTTTTGGCCCCCTGCAATAGTCTAATGAGACCAGCTTGGGAGTCATAAGGTCAGGGACAGGATTCAGCCAGTACCAGTGGGCCCTTGGGACATCGGGAACTTTGGGCTTATCATGGCAGGAATTATTGGGTTCGAAAGCATTGTGACTGAGGTCAAATGTTACTAGTTGGTGACAGGAGTCAGCAGTCACCGAGAACCAGTAGTCACCAGTGTTTTGTGATCAAGGGTCATCCAGGGGCTAGAGGTCAACAGGGATCAAGGACAGGTCAGCAGTCACCAGAGGGCTTAGGTTAGGGGTCAGAAGCACCTGTGCCCAGAAAGAGCAGGTCATAGGTGGGTCCAGCAGGTGTGGTGACAGGTGTCCCTGTAAGGTGTGTATAGCGCACGCTACGCTTGAGCAGCAGGGGTCTTCCACGCGTGGGTACCACGGGCCGAGCCATCAGTGGGTGCAACTTCACAAAGTCCAGGACCAGCGATGGCAAGTCCTGGGATGAATTGTAGCCTTGGCTGCGCAACAAATCTGTGATGCACTGGGGTGGGAGACAGGTGTGGTGAACCTCAGGACTCCCCACAAGAGTCCTACTATCCATCCCAAGGTTTCTGTCTTCCTGCCTGTCCTCCCTATAAGGCCAGACCCTCCTGCTCCTTCCAGGGGTTCTGCCTACTCAGCACTGGCCCCATGCCTGGGTACTCACTGAGCCAGGTCGGGGCTCTGGCACCCTGCCCTCATAGCGGCCCCAGCGCCGAGCACCATCCTGGTATTCCATGTAGGGGCCTGCAAAGACAGCCTGCACCTCGGTCAGGTCATAGCGGCAGATGGCTGAGGCCTCCAGGGTCTTCCTAGAGATAAGACATAGGAAAGAGGGCTGAGTTACACTGACTGGAACCTGCCTCCCTGCCACTTTCCCAGCCTTGAGCCCACTGTTGCCCTGGTCAATGCCAGCTCCAGGCCCACGGGGTCTTCTGAAGGTCAATAGGCCACTGTGGCCTCTGGTCCCAGCTAGCTGGATGTGCCTGAAATCCTCTCTGCAGCCAGCCCTCCCAACAATGGATCCTATCTCATCCTGGACGACCTCTGCTACAGCTCCTATGCTATCCCTAGTTCCTTGCCTCCCCAGTATCCCTGCACTGACCACTGTGTGGTCAGCGTGAAGGCCGCATAGAAATGCGTGCGGGCTGATGTGTCAGCGTCCAGGCTGCAGACACCACGTAGTGTCTCATATTGTGGAATGTGGCAGATGAGACGCGCCTTTAAAAAGGAGGTCCACTTCTTCTGCAGGATCTTCCTCCCTCCTAGGTCACCCTAGGGAGGTAGGGGCATGGGGTCAGAGGCCAGGGTCAGAAGTTCAGCCTCCATACCCTTGCCCCAACCTCAGTCCTATTCACCTTGCACACACGGGCCACACGGGCCACACGGTGGCTGCTGCGGCTCTGAGCAAAGCTGCCAGAGCCCTCCTCAGTGGCGCGCTCCGTGAAGAAGTAGTAAACCTTGTCATCATCACCCACTGCACTGGCCTTGCTCTCCCGTACCAGGATGGAGAATACAAACTCGGCATCTGCAGGTGAGGCAGTTCAGGTGGCTTCTGAGACAGGTCGGGGTCTCTCTCCCAATCCCCCACCCCTCACTCACTGATACAAAGGAATAGGCAGGCTCACCTGGGGATTTGGGGATAGGATGGTCAACTGCCCAAGGGAATAAAGATGAAGAAATAGTCCCCTGCCCCCCACCATTCTGTGCCTCATCCTCCTAACCATTGAGCCAGTGCATGGGTGCCTCTTCAGTCCTCAGGGAATGAGGATGGTGACTTCGGCGGATGTCAGGAATGCTCCGGAATTCATATCGCGTTGCTGTGTAGAGGCCTCCATCTGGGGCAGGGATACGCCAGGCATGAGACATGCCATATACAACAAGGCACATAACACACATAGGGGGCAAGTCCTAGCCAGCATGCTTGTGGATGAGAGACTGGGGTGGGGAGAAGGGCACACTCACCAATAATGAGTCCTGTGAAGCCACGGGCTGGGTCGTAAGGACACTTCTCCTTCCCCTCCTCAAAGCTGGTTGGCAAGGTGAAGGCCTCAGCATCCTGGGGGAATGAGAGTCCAGAAGTCAGTGGTTCCAAGGACAGGCAGGGGTAAAGGCCCCAGGTCAGACCAGTTTGGAGTCAGGGACCAGAGATTAGGGCTGAGGCAGGCATACTCACAATAGCTGCACAGAGGGGCTGGAAAGCATGAGTCCCGCATGTATAGAGGTGAGTGGCGATTGAGCCGCTGCAGGAATCGCACATGGTTGAAGCACTCAGTCTGTGGGATAGGTGGGGGAGGGTTATGGGTCCCAGGTCTCCTTGAGAAGCCTCTTTCAGTAGTCTAGCTTTGTAGTCTGGCTCTTATCCCCACCCACAGGACACAGTTCTTTCCAAGATCCCAGTGGGCCTTCTTACTGCCCAGAACACAGAATATTCCCTGGGATTTACTGTCCTTTAACTCCTCTGTCTCTTGGATTACCTGATATACTCTGCCAGCTTCTCCTGTATCTTCTGTACCCCCATTTCAGGGGCTCCCAGGTTCTCACCATACTAAGATGCTTCTCTCTCACATCTCCTTAGCAATGTTCACCGATCTTGGAGCTTCTATACCCCCTTTGGAGTGATACTACCTAATCCATCCCCAGGTTCCAGCCCTCTCTCTACCTGATATCCCACAGACACATCAAACTCATCCTGTCAGAAAGCAAGTTCATCCCCTCCTCCCTAACTGCATCTTCCCTCCCAAACCTGTTCATCTAGTCTTTCCCATCTCTCTTCATTCGTGTTTCCTATTACTCAGTCTAGAAACCAGGAGTCATCCTTGCTGCTTCCCATTTCTTCACCCCCCTCATTCAGTCCTGCTCCCTAATGAAGTCTTTGTCCTAAATGTCTCTTGACTTGGCCTACTTCCCCTCCGCTGCCCCCACTTGAGTCCAAATTACCACCTGACAGCCCTCCCAATCCTCTGCCACGCTTTCTAAAAATGACTTATTTACTCAACGAATGAGGATACGTGCACACAATGTAAAATTCAAAAGGTACAACGGTATATGTTGTAAACAGAGTCTCCTTTTATCCCTGTTGTCTTCAAAGGAGACTGCTGTTACCATTGTCTGAAGTTTCCTTCCAGAGAGATCCTACCAAATGGCACAGACTTGCAACCCACTTTCCAAGGCATATTTTTAAAAATGTAAACCAGATCATGCCACTGCTGTATTTAAAACCCCTTCAGTGGTTCACTGGAGTCCTGAACATGGAGTTCCACATAATGCCTTGCCCCTTCCTCTGGCCTCATTCGCCCTACTCCAGACACACTGGCCTTCTCTACCCATCAAATGCCTTGAGCTGTCACCCTTTTGACTTCTTTGCCTTGTTAATGATTCCTCCTCCTGCCTGTCACCCAGGATTTGGATCCATGCAGGCCTCTTTGTTGCATCTTGCTCCCTTGCTGGGTGCAGTCCTTTGTCATCCATCCATCCTCTCCACCAGCCCGCTCAGGCCTCCCTCCTTTGACCCACACAATCCCCAACCTCCCCATTGCCTTTCCTGCCTCCATTTTAATCCATCTAGTGCCTGGAGCTGAATAAATATTCCTATAGTAGTGTTTTCTCAAGATGTTTACATTTAATAATGGGGAAAGGAGAAAGGAAATCTGTGGCGAAATAAGTTGGAAACCATGGGTAAAACCTACCTTTACTGAGGACTTCTCAGAGCCTTAAGGGATTGCTGTGCATCGTGGGTTGGAGCGTGCAGCACTTCCCAAACTCATCTGATCATTAAACCCTTTTTACTGAAAATTAATGTTCCTCAGAACAAGCTTTGGGAAATGTTCTCTCTACCCAAAGTGAGGCCCAGGGACCAGCAGTGTCAGCTTAACCTGGGAGCTTGTTAGAATTGCAGAATCTTGGGCCCTTCCCAGACTTACTAATTAGCATCTGCATTTATAATATACCCTGTGGTTCATGTGCACATTGAAGTTTGAGAGTCTCCAAAGTAGAGGTTCTCAATGGTGAGGATGCCCACTGTCACAGAATAAAATCCAACCCCCCTGCTGGGCATTTACAGCCCTCCATGACCTGGGCTCCCCCTACCTTACCAGTCCCATTTTGCTACCCGTGCTACACCAAGAAGCAGCCTTTGATAGAAGCTCCTAGAGGCATCTCTTTAAATACAGCTGTCCCAGCACCACTCCTGACTCACGGAATCAGAATCCTTGGGCTGGTGGACCTTGAGAATATATATTTTTAAAAAGCTGTCCGGACGGCTCTGTTACACAGCCAGACATGGGACCCCTGGAGACACTTGTTCTTTAGCTAGCAAGGGCTTCACCAATACCCCTCCACGGGATACTGGGTTCTTGAGCTAGTCCTTGACCAAAGCTTCATTTTTTCTCATCTCTAAAATGGAGGATAATACCATTTCATAGGGTTGTTTTAGAATTAGGTGATAATAGCTAAGTCAACACTTACTAGAGATTACTTATTGTTATCATGATTATTATTGGGGAGCCCAGAAGAGATTAAGATGCATCGCAGACCAATTTATTAGGCCGCCAGATGTTTGGATTAGAAGTGCTGCACCCGGGGCTTGCCACACCAACAGTACTTACGATGTTTATTGTGATTGCTACAATTGATTTGCTGATAATTAACTGTCCATTGGTGTTCCCATCAACCCTGACATCTCCAATTGAGGAAGAGGAAAGGAGCTGGGGACAGGGCAGACCACATACCTGATTGTTTTTCCCTTTTTGATGACATTTGCTTTGCATCTCTGGGGAGGCCTCCCAGTGGATCTGGAGAAGGGGAAATGGTAGAAAGGCTGATGCACTGACCCCGAAACCCTCGCCTTTCCTCATTATCTGTGTGACCAAGTGATAGGGCCCCAGGGGAGTGGGGAAATTGGGTTAGGGGTAAGTTTCAGGAGGAGCTTTGAGAGTAAGGGAGACCTGGGTTGGGAAGGGCAGCATTGTCTGACCAGGGGGCTCTGGAAGGCTGGCAGCATTTCTAGAAAGTTGAGGTCCCAGGGAGCTGGATGAAGCTGGAGAACCTCTGAGTGGTCCAAGTGCCAGGGGCTGACCTCTTTGTGAGCCCCATCTCCTATGTCGTGAGCATTGAGAGAGAACAGGGCACCTCGGGCTCCCACCAGCAGCCTTGCTGAGGCCTCCTCCAGCAGCAGTGTTGAGTAGTTCTGGGCTGGGCCCTTGAAGTGCCGGGTCCCAGAGAGCTCTGGGGAGAGTGGAAGCTGTGAGCCCAGCTCGGGGCTGCCTCCCAACCCCCTGCCCTGGCTCCTGCTGCCTTTTGAGGTTGGTGAGGACATCTAACCTTCATAGGGGATGGTCATCCGTGGGGTGGCATCTAGTTCTCTGGATGGTCTCCGCAGTGATGGTCCAGGGACCGCAGTTGCTGTGAGGAAGCTCATGAGGAGGGGCCAGAGCCTCCCCCACATCTTCCTGGGGAGGCCCAGACCAACAATACTCTCAAGGGGAGCCAGGTCCAGAGTCAAGGAGATGATGGGAAGAATAGTCACAGGGGTCAAGGTCCTGGGGGGTCACTTGGAAAGTCAGGCGTCATGGGGCCAGGGAGGGTCCTGGAATTGGGGAGGCATGGAATCACAGGATTGTGTGGCCATGGAATCCTAGGTAAAAGGTCAGAGGACTGGATGGATCACACGCTGTCTGTCTGCATCAAATACAAACTCCATGGTGAGAGGGAGTTGGGGGGTCATAGAGGGGTTGTAAGTCACTGACGGGGTCACCCTGCTCCAACAACAGGGCTCGTCCTGGTTCTCTGAGGTCCAGTTTCTGAAGAAAAAACAGGAAAAAAAGCCCTTTGATCTATGTGTGGGTGGAAGGTAGATGACATTTCTCCTAGACTTCAGGGGGTACTGAAGGGAGGAGGCCCAGCATTCACAGAACTCCCACGTCGGGATCGACTCACAGTCATTCTGATGCAGGAAGTTGCGTGGTGGAATTTGCCCTCTTTACAGGTCCTAGACTTCCCCCAACCTAAACCCTAGGTAATAGCCCTCCTCTGACCAAGTCAGAAGTTTAGCTACGCCTCTATCTTGGTGGAGCTCAGGTTCTCAGGGAGACTGCCTTCAGACCCAAAATGTGCAACAGCTGGCCTTGCTGCCTGCAGGGGTGCCTTATGCAGGAAGGCCTGAGCAGAGATGTTTAATGGGCCTTTGTTTATTTTATCCAGTTTTCCCTTTGTTTTTTCTTTTTCCTGGCCTGAGAGCTCTCTCTGGAATTTCTCTTTAATTAGACACTTCTTGGCATTCCTATCTGAGGGGGTGCACATCTCCACCCTGCCCATTCGAGTCTGTACTGCATCCTCTGGCTAGGCATCTGCACATGCCCCTACCTGCAAACAAGCATTCACAGGCATTGGCGGGGGGGCGGGGGGGGGGCGGTCTAGATCCCCTGGCTGCATGGGTGTAATGTTTGTGCAGGAGGCTATATGTGCAAACTCAGTTAATTGAGACATGAACAACATGGAAAAGGTGAATGATGGGATCCCTGTGCTCTTGGTCACCTCTCCTGGCATATATTGGAGACTATTCCCACACCTGGCCCTCCCTCAAGCCAACTCAGAATGTGGTACATGGCACAAAGATCGGGGTTACACTGAGCCCGTAATAGGCCTGATATCTGAGGTGGCCCCTGAAGGTTTCCTGAACTGGGCTAGGTGTGAAGGAAGCCTGACCCACCCAATCTCATTTAGATGCCCACAGACGGGGCCAGGGGTGTCACTGGCCTCTCCCCTCCCTTCTAGGTCAAATATTAACTATGTAGCCTTGAAGAGAGGGGAGGGACTAGGAAGTTGGCCAGAGGGAGAACAAGAATTTGGAGTGTTTATTTAAGAGGTAAAGGTCATTGTAGTGGGCAGAGCCCAGAGTGGGAGAATGGAGTATGAGTAGAGAGAAAAGGGTCCCTAGACCACAGAAAGGGCATCAGCTACTGGTTTAGAGGCTGGGGTAGTAGGAGGCCCCAGGCAAACTGCCCACACTCCACCCCTCACTGTGGAGGCACACCTGTTTACCTTTTGGGCCTCCTATTTGCTTAGTGCAGAAGGGTTGAGGAGACAGATAGCTATGAGAGATCGGTTCTTCGGATTGGGCAGGGGGAACACACCCCAGGTCAGAGGAACCACTCAGAGTATGGTACATGGCACACTTACACAGGTTTACACAAGAGTCACATGTGTCCACGGGAGGGTGATACGTATGCATACACGTACACATATATTCACAAGACACTGTGACATGTACTCACAAGAGAGTCATGCACATGCACATTCACAGGGAGGTTTGTGCACACATGTCTGCAACATGTGTTCATATATATTTCACCTGTAAGGTTGTATTCACACGTCCATTCATTCATCAGGTCACACAGCCTCAGAGGGTTAGAAACCCATACATGTGCATATGAAAGATTGTACATCTATTCACAGGAGGGTCCCGCATATACACACGTCTGTGGAGGAACATGGACACTAACTCATTGATACAGTGGGTCAGCTATCATCATGTTCACAGAGGGGCCAAGTACATGTGTTCACATAGTCCTCAAACACACAATTACATCTACGTAGCAACAAGCATATGTACATGCTGGGGGCCAGCTCTCACTGCGAGCTCGGAGGCTGCCAGTGTCTACTGAGGGTGAGAGGCAGAGCAGAGCACTACCTCCCTTCTTAAATGTCCCAATTCTAAGGCCAGATACCAAGTGTATGTCTTTGTGTGTGTGAGATGGAGGGAGGTTTCTGACCTCATATGTTCAAATGGGATGGGCGTATAGGCCAAGCCTGCTCTGCAAGGGAAGGAGAGGTACCTAACAGAGGGGAGGATGCCCCTGGCTTTAACAAAAGAAAGATGAATGGAGCACCTAACTTAGCACTCTTCTACACTCAAGTATATTTCAGTTCTGGATAGGAGAGTCGAGCAAGAGTTCTCAGCCCCTATTTAACCTGTTGGGAGAGGGCGGGGCTAAACGGAGGGGCGGAGCCCCCCTCCCCGCCCCGCCACACACACACCAGTTCCAACAAGGCTTCAAGGTCTCCAGTCCACACCTCACACTCCACCCCCAGTCCCACAGTTTGGGTTCCTCCCCAGGGCCAGCCCCTTGAACTCTGATCCCTTCCCACTAGGCAGATCCCAGGGCAGGGGGAACTGAGGAGGGGAGGACCCCTCCCCCCAAACAAGATCAACGCAGGATCAGCAGGCTCTCGACCTTCATCCCAGATGTCCACCTGCTTAGCGTAGGCGGTATCTCCTTCTGCCTAATAGAATGGTGGTCTCTCCGGAGAGCCCCTCCCCCGCTACCTCCTTTCTCCACCATCTTTCCAGTTCAATCCTTGCCTTAGGTCTAACCTCAAGTCTCTACTGCTGCAGCTTGAGGACAAGCTCTCCTTCGATCCCGCCAGACACCAGCAGACATGACCCAGATCCCGGGGTACAGTGTTTGTCACGCGCGCCCCGTTCCGCTCGGGTCCCCGACTCCGTGCTGGCGGGTCTGCGCCTAGTGCGGCCCGAGGCCTGGCCTGCGCCCCTCTAGAGCCTTTATGCGGGACTGGGGCACTTAGCAATGAGAAAGGCCTGGCCCAGCTCGGAGGGTGGAATGGACAGGTGGACGGCCTGGCCTGGTCCCTGCCCCCTGGCGCGGGTGCCGCCGCCGCCCGCACTCCCTGCCTCTCACCTTTGCGCTCGGATCCTTGGCCATAGAGACAGCGACGCACAGCTCAGCAGCCCCAAAAGCACCAGCTGCGCGAAGGGGCCGCGGCCGGAGGTGGGGCGGGGTGGAGGCGGGGCCGGAGGTGGGGCGGGGGCTCGGAAGGCGGGACCAGGAGGCGGGCGCGACAGGGTGGGGTGGACGGAAGGGCACAGTTCTTATTTCGCGCCCCCTACTCTACAATAGAGACATTTAAGGCCAAGGATCACACATAACCGTCCGGCAACTGGGGTACCCTGTTCCCAACGGCCGCGGCCCCAGGATCGTGTCTTGGTGTTGGCCTCACGCCTCCGAGTTCCCTCTGCGGCTTACAGCCCACCTTCTCTCCCTCTAGCCCTGATGCATCTGACTTTCCTACTGCTAGGATCGTGCAAGCTTGTCCTCTGGGGGCTTAAAACTCTCCGAGGGCCCGTCCTCATTTCTTGCCCTCTGGCTACCTCTCTTCCACTGACTAGGATATGGCTGGGGCAGGCGGCGGGGAACAGTGCGTGGAGACCAGGCGTTGGGGCAGCTTTGGACACAGAACAAGGTCTTGATTCGGAGGTAAAGGGCCTCCTTCCTATGGTCCTTCAGCCTGAGGTGTGGGTGGGTGGAGGGAATCAGGTTTAGAGGGATGATATTACAGTTTTACCAGAAGTGCACACAGAAAATGGTTTTTCTGGATAAATAGCCAAAACCATTTGCACCTGGTCCACTCAAAACGTAGATGTGACCCTCTTCAAAGACTGGGTCACTCGGACATCTGCCTTCCTTCCAGCTCACCTTGGACATCAATGTTACTCCAGAGCCTTCAGTGCACTCCTCCCAGTCAACAGAATATCCTGTCCTTCCTAGGCTCAATCCTATTATCCACAATCTAGGAAGCACCACCAGAATCAACCTCCCAACTAGGCTGGTCTTCTCACGCCATCTTTGGACCTCTAGTTTCACCTCAACTCAGGCTATGTCTCCTTCCTATCCCTTATTAAAGACCCCTCTAGGGTTTGACCCAAACCCCAGCTCTACCCATGACCTGGCCTAATCCCTTATCTATGACAGTATTGCTATGGGCCCAAGAGCAGGATCAAAATGATAAGGGCCACAGGGACATAGGTGACTCTTGCATGTGCCTAGGAGTCTGTGCTCTGGAGGGACAGATAGTAGGGGAACAAGCGAATGAGCACTGGCCTGGGAGAGTTTGAACAAGATTCAAGTGGCTCTATCATTACTTAACTGAAGATGACTTGGGAAAGACAGATCATTCTTTTCTGAATTCCTCAAAGCTCAGTTTGGCACTTCATCATATACAATCTCGTAGTTTGGGCTGCTGTGTGTGACAGCAGACTGCTAGACAGCAGGGCCCACATCACACTTCTACCTCCCCCAGCACTCTGCAAATAGGATGTGTATGTGGAGGGGAGGTAGCTGGGGAGAAATGCTTAAAGTGTACATACACATTTGCAGAATGCTCAGCTTCATTTTTTAAAATTGTATCCTCATTCTATCCTGAGGCACTAACGGCCTCATTTTATAGATGGGTAAACAGGCTCTAAGAGGTTAAATAATTTGCCTTGAAATTTTCTTGTGTTTACAGAGAAGACAATCAGGACTAGAAAAGCCTGAGAAGAGGCAAGCAGGGTAAGCCTGAAGGGGCGTTAGCAGAGCAAAGGCGAAAATGTACAGGTTTGTGTTGGGAGAGTAGACAGAGGGAAAGGGCATGAGAAAGATGAATTTGATTTGATGAGATGAAACAGATCCTAGTGGGAAACAGAAAAGTTAGTAAGTGGTTTGGAAAAGATCACACAAGAAAATACTGAAAGCTGATGAATTGGTAAGGAAGTCCAATCTGGGAAGACTGGGAGAGGCATGGTTAAAAAAAATTAATGTGCAGTCCTTGTGGCAAAGTGGGTTGGGGGTGACAGTGAGGATGGGCAGGAAGACTGTTAGATCTCAAGTATCAGACAGGAGAGAAGTTAAATTGCAGGGGGCCCAGTGGGCAAAGGGACAGAGTTTTTCATGTTCTCACAGAACTCACAGTGCTGACTTTGGGTACCTCTGGAGGTGGCAAATAGGCCAAAGTGATTTGGCCTATTTGGTAGGTTCAGCATCCCACTCACCTATACTCTACGAAGCAAGCCTTTCTTTTCTAAGGTACTCCAATGGCAGACTCAGAAGTCATACATTTTCGAATGAATAAAATATGTAACTCACAATGCTGAGTTCCAGTATGGCACTTGCTAAACTGTAGTGGGCAGTTACTTCAGTACCTGATAATGTAGATTCTGACCATATTTCACTACTATTCTCCCACTTCAATCTGTACCTAATAAAATGATCAGATGTGATGGCAATTAATGGAACTTTCTATATGAAACCCCTTCGATTGGTATTTTTGGTAAATCAAGCTGATAAAATAGGAAAAAAATATACTGACAGTGGAAGGGACTTGAAATCAAACTAAGAAATTAATCCTTAGCCATGCATTTGTGTCCTGGGACATAGGCAGGTCCTTCTTTGAGGTTGTTACTCATCCTTAAAGTCACTACCTTGGCTGCTTCACAGGGTTGGTGTGAGAGGATCCCATTTGAAAACCTTCTGGTGTACTTCACAAACAGAACACAAATGGAGGTTTTGTTTTTGCCAGGCTATTCTCCCCAAATGTTGTAGCAAAGTGGCTGAGGGCAATGCTGGTTGTCCTCAGCCATCTACACACCAGTGTTTGGCTCCAGGCTTTGCACAGAGCAGTTACCTACTGTAGCAGGGATCCTAGGTGGAGGGGGTAGGCATGAACTCCTGAAACTTGAGCAGAGGTTCCCTGAGGCAAAAGAACTCTGGTCTAGTCAAGTTGTCCTGCTTCCTGTTCACTGAGGCATTTCTGTTCCTGCTTTGCCATCTCCACCTCTGGTTTGCCCAGCACTCTCCCTTTAGGTCGTATCATCTTTATTTTGGCCACATTACAGCTGAAGTGCTTCTTCAGTAGGGACTGTCACCAGTGCAACAATGCTGTAGTCTCACTGTTCCACTGTGCCTCAGAAGCCTGTTTTGCCTGTTAAGTTTTCCTCCCAGCCAGTCGTCTTGGAGTCAGACCCAAAGCTGGGCCTTCTGGTTTGCCCTCTCTTGACTGCAGCCTGGGGAATGGTTAGCAAGGAAAAGGGTGTGTTAGGATATGTCCACAAATGTTGGAAACCACCACCCACCACCCCTTTCTCAGCTTTAGCATGCTGGGTTTTTTTTTTTTGTTTGTTTTTAAAGCCACCAACTTATTTTACCAGCAAAGAGATGGACAGAGAAGCCTCTGGTGCTATGTCAGAATACGGCACACATACACTACAATTTTAGGAAACAGTTTGCTCAGATATCAGTGAACTCCAAATGTCTTAAGATCAATTTTGTCATCTGAGAAGAGCCTCAAATTAGAGCTAAATAACAGCTAGCGTTCAGAGTTCTACATGCCAGGCACTTGCTAAGCATTTTTCATGCATTAGCTCATTTAGTCCTCACAAACTCAGGTAGACAACATTATTATTCCTTTTAACACAAAGAAACTAAGGCTCAGTAACTTGCCCAAATCAAATGGCTGGTGTGGTGAATCTGAGATCTGAGGTCAGGACTAAGGGTAAAGTCAAGGACCTTAACTTGTACAAGGCTATGCTGCCTGTTTCCCGGTAAGTTATTAGGCAATGTCTCTGCTTCTGCCTGGGCTGTCATTCCCCCACTTGTCAGAGTAAAATGCTCATAGACGGTCTTCTCCCAACTAGTATACTGGCATGGTTATGGAATTTGCAGGTTCTGGTAACCATGCCTAGGCCCTTCTATGAGCTAAGAATTGCTCCTGTGAGAAGGTGTCAACCTATATGTCTCCCCCAGCTGGCATATCTAAAGCTGTAACTGCCTGGCAGATTGGTGACCCTAGGCCCTGCTTCTGCAGTCTGGCTTCTCCTTTCTTTGCCCTGGGCTCTAGAACAAGGGGGCCAGGCCAAGGATATTCTTTTCCAGTCCTTTGCCCAATAAAAGAAAGTATTTTCACCGGAATACCAGAAGGTTAAGATTCATGACAGCTGCTTGTGTTGTTCACCACTGAATCCTCACTCAATCCTAAAAAAGAATGCCTAGCAATAGTAGGTACTCAATAGTTGCTGAATGAACAAAGTGAATGAGGTAATGTAAGAATGAGATAACTGAATTCCTGACTGCAAAGTATATATTAACTGTGTTATATAAAAGTGAACTATGTATCACTACAGCTTTATGTATTCCAGAAACAGGAGACATCAAGCTAAAAAACTAATTGGAGAATCTAAAGCAAGAGGAAGAAAGGAAAACATCTGTTTAAAAATCAGGGGATGGTGCAGGGGAAGAAACAAGACATTCCAGATACTTTACCATCCCCACTCCCAAACAAATATTACCAAACACATGTTCAAACTGAGAAAAAGCCATTTTAATAACACACATACATTCATAGGACTTTAAACAAGATGTAGTACAAAATCGTAAAAAAAAAAAAAAAAAAAAAAAAGGAAAAAAAAGGAAATCTGCATTTACTTGTAAACTGCCTAAGAGCTGGTGGATTATCTGGCTGACAAGACTGCCCAGGGAAAACAAATGCACAGATAATGAGGTGCACCAACGTTGTTAATGCATAAGAAATAACAACCACAGATCACGCTCTACATGCCTAGCCACCTGTACCCTAATCTTGCGTCCTTAGAGACAAATCAGGACAGTCCCTTCCTAATTCTCCAACTCAGTCATTTGTTAATGGGTCACCTCTTAAATTTTTACTTTTTATAAATTTAAAAATTATTCTTGGTTTAAAGACTCCACACATTATTACTGGCCAGTCCCCACCAACTACACTTATTTTGACAGACATAAAACGCAAATGCTCCAAATGAGCCTGGATGACAACACTCCATTTCCTATCTTTTACATCTGGGGAGATTTTTGTGAAGTCAAAAGCAAGCTACTACTTGTACCTGAAAACAAAAACAAAATGCCAACCTTCCAAAAGGTGACAAAGGCACTACTGCCATCAGGAGATAGACAGAAAATGTACAAATGCTGTTACTTTACTGCTACATAGATGCATTTTGTGCATGGAGAGTCTCTTCACTTAACATGGTATAACTAATAGAATTATATTTTCAGATAACAAGAAAAGCAGTTTAGAAAAGGCAAACAGTTACACACAAAAGCATAAATACGAGTACCTTAATTTTCAGCTTGCAATAAGGGTAATAAGTTTGACATATATATCCAGAAAATAAGACAAGGTGATTTTTGGCACAGTAACATTGCCAAACACACCACCACTCAGTGCAAGCTTTGTATGCCAAGTCCAAAAAGGGGCCTGACATTCTCTGTGCAATGAAGATTTCTCCCCCACTACCATCCCATTCACTGGGTGGGCAACAACAGCAAGAGGGAGACAAAGCATGGGGACTCAAGAGGGAGGATAATACTTGATCTGGGAGAAAAACCATGGAATACTTGCACCAAAAGAGAATCACAAAATTTTTATGAGAACCCAAATGCAAATTTTGACTGGAATATGATGACCCAGAGATCGAAGACATCTACCAGAGTCATAAATACAAGGGCCCAAATGGATGTTTGGCCATTTATTTTAAAGGGATAGATGAAGTATTTTTCTCTAATGGAGAAAGATAATTAAAAATAGAGACTTTCCTTACTGGAACTGTTAAATAAAAATGTTATCAAAGTGGTTTTAAAGTTGATGGGCAGTTATCTGTTGAAACCGCAATACAAAAAGGTCACTTAAAAAAAATCCTGAATAACCCACTTGTCCCCCCATCAATGTACACGATTAGAAAATATTTACACACTGTAATTACAAGCAATATAAGCAGTATTTTATACTTTGATTTTGTACACTTTACACAATGCAAAATGAGAAAAATATGAACACTTATAAAATTACGCACAAATAATGTATCTACAAAGCATTAAATTACAGAGCATGAAAGCCCCCATTGTTGGGCAGATAGATGCCAGAGTTTCAAGCTTCTGTCAAATATAACTCTTTGTATCTATCTCATTAACCATAAGTGGCATTTTCTAACAATACCCTTGAGAGGTAGTATCAAGATAATAATACTCTTACCAGTAAACTCAACACAGAATAAAACTTTTGTTGGTCTGACTCTTACAGCCTCATTCAGCCAGGGTTCTTAGGAACTAGATTTACTTAATTTTTCCTATAAAATCTCTAACTGCTCAATGCTTGACATGGGCTCAAAAGTTACTGATGCTATTTTAAATGATAAATTTAGTATTAAATGGTTTTTACTCCTAAGCCTCAATTTAGAGGTAGAAAACTATTTTTCAAAATTTATTTTCTCCCCTCTCAAACTACAAACATCAAGTTTGATTCCTTTCTCCTCCATTATCTTTCTCCAGACAACTTAGAGTTCTGAGGACAGCAATGTCATCCAAGTCAATATTAAAAGACAGAAAAAAAGTTGGTATCCTCTTAAGAAACACACCCTCCTAAAAGAGACATTCAGTCAACAAAAGAAATCTTCAGTTAGTTAGTAAGAGTCTATTACTATCAAAGGCTTCAAAGGGCCCTTGGGCTAAGACCAGCATGTGCACTTCTACTAACCTTCCACCACTTAAATCAAAGGGTGGCTTTCCAGTGTTTAAGAATTTAGAGCAGCTGTGGTTTTCAAGTGCAACAACTTTAAAATATAAGCACACACACATACACATGCGTGCAGTGTCCTAAAGAACAAACACCATCCAGGTCTCTGCCAAGGTTATTGGAAACTTGTCCAGATCTTTAAGCTTTTATAATACAGGCTTCTGTAATATGGCTATCAAGGGGCCAGAATTCTAAGATTTAGCCAAGATTCTAATATTTAACCAGTATTAAAAAAAAACAAACTGTATATTAATATTTTGGCATAAAACAGAGCCACTATTTTATAGCTTAAACTCTTCTCCTTAAGGGGATCTGACAATATACCAAACTTGTTTCTCAACTGTTTAAATGTATTTTTAAAACCTAACAGATTTATAACCTTGAACTGTGAAAGAAAATGTAGGGATTGAAACCTCTCTGTGGTTTATAGGAGTTACAGAAGAAATTTTTCCCTTTTTGTTACTGAACTCAGTTATAAGCTTTCCCTTTGAGTCTTACAATAACCAAAAGGGAAAAGTAAACCCAAATGGAACTTGGTCTTAGTTTCCATGTCCAACTCAGGTTGGTACAAACCCTTTCTTACATATTTCCTGTGATTATCCAAGTGCCACAAATACAAAAACAGAAACAAAACAAAACCCCAAAATGGAACCCCCACCCCCCAAACTGCACACACACACAAACCAAAAAACCAACTGGCTTAAAATTTAACAGAGGAGTTAACAGGGGCAGGTTAGCCATGCAACTATTAGCTGCTTCTACTCCTCCCCCTATTATAGGATTTTGTTCTTTTAAAAGGCCAATTGCCTTAATTAAGCAGATCATGTTTCATATCTGCTTCAGAAATGGCAATTTCTTCATTACCAGCTTCATACTAGATACTTAAGTGGCACATTTGCTGCACATTTTCTTAGCACTCCACTGGGTTTTGTAGTATTCCTTTCAATTCCTCTAGAAAAGGCTCTTATTAAATTTCTCTTGGTTCATATTTTTGCTGCTGCAACTCCTGTTAAGAATCTGGTACCCAGAAGTCATGAAGCTGCCCCTAGAAAAGGGAAGGGGGGAAAAAGAGGATAAAGGAAAAGCAGATTATGAAATAACTTTTATAAAACTTCTAATTATTTTTCTAAGAAAATAAGCTTTGACAACTAAGTAATAAAATCTTTATATTGTGTATTTCTTTGAAATTTTATGTAACAGATTCAAGTTTCACATTTTGTGGTCTCACGATTAAAAGTATAAAATAATTACAAGACAATTTCTCCTCACCAACACACACAAGTAGAAGGTTATATTTAAGAAAATTAAAAATAAGCTGATTAAGTTTTGGTTTTAAATTAATTTTGTTTTAATGTTTTACATCAGCAACGATGGCCAGCCTAAAATGAAGTCTACTGAGGTTACAAACAACAAAATAACAGTAGCTTAAGATTTCTTAAAGACGTCTTGAAAAGAGTATGCACATCTTAGGAAGGACACCAACGGCAAGATCAAAATGTCTTAAAATAGTGAGATTGCTTTTCCTAATTAATCTTCAGTGTCCCTGTTACTCTGATAAAAAATATAAGCAATTTCTATGCCCTATCTACTGAAAGTGTGGCTCCTGGACCAGCAGCACTGGCATTATTCTGAGAACCTGGTAGAAATGCAGAATATCTCAGGTCTCACTCCATTTACTGAATAAGAATCTATGTTCCAACAAATTATTAGTTGATGCTTATGCACATTAAAATCTGAGAAGCATCATTTTAGGTAATTCTTTATCAGTCCATTTGTCAACAAGCAAGATACCAGACTTAACAGTAGGTATTTAAGCAATGCCCCTCTTAAGCAAAGTTTCCTTGGATATGACACCACAAGCCTAGGTGGACTTAATCACGATTGAAAACTTGTTCTACATATGAAGCCATCAAGACAATAAAAAGACAACACACAGAATGGGAACAATATTTGCAAATTATATACCTAATAAGGGACTTGTATTTAAAACATACAGAGAATTATTACAATACAATAATAAAAATACAAACTCAATTAAAAAATGGGCAAAGGATCATTTCTCTAAAGAAACTATGTGAATGGCTGGTAAGTACAAGAAAAATGCTTATTAGTCATTTGGAAAATGCAATATAAATTAATACAACATCATCAATAGTTATTAGGGAAATGCAAATTGAAACCACAGTGAGATTCCACTTCCAATTCCTTACTATAGCTTTACTTAAAAAGACAGATAACAAGTGTTGGCAAGAATGTAGAGAAATTAGAAACCTCATACATTCTGGTAGGAATATAAAACAGTGCAGCCACTTCAGCAGTCTGGGAGTTCCTCAAAACATTTGACATAGTTACCATATGACCAGCAATTCTACTCCCAGGTATATGCTCAACATGTTTTCATTTGAAAACATAGTTCATACAAAAACCTGTACACAAATGTTTATGGAAGCATTATTTATAACAGCCAGGAAATAGAAACAACTCAAATGTCCACCTAATAAGTGGAAAATAAAATGTGACATAGCCATACAATGGAATGTTATTTTCCAATAGAAAGGATACATGTGCCACAATATGGATTCACTTAACACACTGTTATGTGAAAGGGCCAGTCATAAGAGACCACATAGTATATGAATTCATCTACATGAAAATGTAAAGAATAGGCAAATCTATACAGACAAAAAGTCTTTAGTTGCTGAAAACTTGGGGAGCGGGGATGGGAATGCAAGAGCTTGGGTAATGGAGAGTGACTACTAATACTAATGGGATTTTTTTTTTTTTGGAGTGACAAAAAGGTTAAAACCGTTGTACACTTTAAGTGGGTGAAATGTATGATATGTGATTTTTATCTCAACTAAGCTGTTAAGAAAAATGCTCCTCATGAGATAACCTCTATTTGATGCAATTTAACATTTAAAAATGGGCTCCACCACTTCTTGAAATAAATTAATGAATATAAAGCAAACAAAAACTAAAAAAAAAAAAAAACTATTGTAATGGAGTTTTCAGTTTATCTTAAGATACCTAGAAACAAGTCCTCTGTTATATTGTTTTCATAGTATTAAGAAATACCATTTAGCAAAACTATAAGAATAAATAAAACTGTTTAATAAAATGACACCTGAGTAGGACGACAGTTCTGAATTATTTCTTGCCATTTTCCATGTATCCTGGCAACCAAGTCCTTTACCTTAAAAATATCAAAAAGGGGAAAAAGGATCAGATCAAAACATCCTCACCTTTAAAATCAATTTAATGCTTGATACAAAAGATGTGACAACTGTGACAGGTCCATACCCAACAACTCAATTTGATTTTTGTCAAGAAAAAAGAAAATAAACTCAAACTCATCTTCTGGAGGGGCTTTAAAATCAGTGATTAGTAAGATTTTTTCTTCATCACCATGATCTGAAATACTGAATGCTTAGGACTCAATTTTCCCATTAGTTACTAAAGATCACCCAGAAAATATTTCCTGCCTTCCAAGACACCTATATTTTCAACTTGCTAGCTTTTGATCAGATCACCCTAACAGAGAAGCAAAAAGGCACAGCCTGGCTTAGGTTGCTCCCTGCTGTCCCAGCTTCTATTCGAAAGGCTCAAGGCCACAAAGAATGGTTGCCATTTGTTCCAGAACATCTGTAATTCCCTCTTACACCTCTCTAGATTTTTCCAAAGTAGTATGAATCTTCTTTAAATACTTGGTATCTTCTCACATTTGGAGGTTTAACAAGCCTTTGTACGAAACGCAAACTTTCCTACCACTCTAGAGATTATCAATTAGCTCTCAAATGCAACTGTGTGACAAAAATGTCTTAAGCCAGTCAGGAATTTTATAGCTACTCTAAGTTTATACAGTAAATTGCAAGGTCTGCTTTTTTCTCCATTGAGAGTTCAGCAGATTCAGTTTCTCCAAAACAATCACCACCTTTTTATTTTTCACTAGGGGCTTATGAAGGGGAATGCAACTCATCTATTTCATCTATTTCTGCAGGACCATCCCCCGAAGCAATTTCCATAGACCTTTATGTCACTCTCCACTCTAAGTAAGAGCAGCCCTGGCACCAATCTATGCCCTACCCTTGGCTTTAGGAAACAAAAACCTTGGGTGGTCCCCTTTTAGCACGTCTGTCAGCAGTAGCCACTACCACCAAGTTCTATGGACCAGTAACTCTAGTGAGTGTTCAAAAGAATGTGCTTTTGAAACTATGGTTTCCCTTCTGAGGTAAAGAGCTAGCTGCTACATGTATCTGAAAATCTGCAATCTGATACAACTTCATTAGTTGCTCATTTTTGTATTTAACTTAAATCTACTAAAATTCAGATACTAAGTACAAATAGGCATTGTTGAAATGACTTGACCTTTATAGCTAATTAATGTAAGATAAAGTTACAAAGTTGAAACTTCACATTCAATGACTATCCAAACACAAGGGCAAAAAGAATCAGCTTTACATTACAAAAGCTAAAATATGATTTGGAATAAAAAAATCCTTAGAAGAAACTTTTAAAAAGTGTTGTTTAACTTAGTGTTTCAGGAAAAAATGCCAAGTCATTTTATTAATACTAAAGGTCCTTTCTTAACTCTATACTCATATACTCAGATTTTCTGCTGTCTTTGCATATACTAAACCTTTAAGAAAAAAACTTAGCAAGCTTACTGCTGAAATCACTTCCACCCTAGAGCTGACTGGGTGATGCAAAACTCAAGAGATTTGAGGAGTCCTTTCTTTAACAAACTCTCTAAGAGAATATTCAAATAACACCTAGCCTATTTCTTTATGAACAAAACAACTTTTCAACTATCACAAAATTTTATAACCACTATTTTAAAACTTAAATATCTATTTAAACGATGTTTTAATCCTTGAAGCTAACTTAAGCATAAAGGTCTTAATTTGTATATAAGTTTCATTCATAGGGAAAGAATTTTCTTCCTTAGGTGTCAGGAGTTTTAGAATAGAAAGTATAGTAAAATTAAAACATGTATTTGCTTTGAATTTTTTTTTTTCACTTTCGATCTAGCTAAAAGTGCTTAGTAGAAGCTGATTTTTTTTTATAGAAACTCATATTTCTAATCTTTGTTTTTTTAAAGAGATGCTTATATGCTTCTCTTCCTCAAATATTAACGTTACCAAGGTTAAACAAAAGAATCAACAATATGTAAGAAAAATGCATACTTACCTTAGTTCTATAAAACAGTCTTGCATCTTCCCTAATGTCACACTTAACATGCTTTTCCAAAGCCCCACAGAGGTGCACGAAATGTTTCTATTCAAAACAAATACAAGGGATGAAAACAACTCTAAAGCATTACAAATTACCAGAACTACTAACAATTGTTCAAAAATCTACCATTCTCCAGTTAGCAATTTCTGATGTTAACTATCTAACATAACAGCAGTCGTATCAGTAAAAGCAGTAACTGCCACAATAATAAGACTTATGGTTTATTGCTAATGTAAAAATTACACACAAAAGTAAAAGTTGTTTTTTGCTATGTATGGAAGGAAGTACATTCAAGAAAAGTAACCCTAGGGCTCAGATTGTGATGTAATGCCCAGAAATTTAAATTCATTTCTTTTAACACATTCTCTCAAGAAATATTCAAGTAACAACGTATTTTTTCTTTGTGAACAAAACAAGCTTTAATAGTAGTTCCTTGAAAAATTGTCTTTTTAAGTTTTAGAAGTGTATAGTCCAAAACAGTAACTCTCATACATATACCAAAATTGAGACTGTAAGATAAGTATGTAAATGGACATTTTCAGGAAAATGTGACAGCTATTTTTAAATAATTAAAGTTTGAAAAATTTATAAACTTTCATATAGCAATTCTACTTCTAGGAAGTTACCCTATAGAAATGCTTGCATAGATTGGCAGAGATATATGAATAAGCATATTCATGTTAGCACTGTGTGTAATTACAAAAATGTAACATTTATCAATAAGTGTTTTGAAATACTATGATTTTAGACAGAAGTGCTAATACCTTAAAGTGAAAAAAAGACAAGTTGCAAATAAAATGAATAGTCTGACTCCATTTTTGCTAAAATTATGTTGGTATACGCATAAATTATGGAGAAATTTACAGGAGGGCACTGGATTATAGGAGTCTTTCTACTTTAGGTGATTTTATAATTGAATTTTAAAACAATACTCATTGATTTTTTATAAAAAATTTTAAATATAAAGACTACAGAAAAACATTACAGATAAATGATTACATTAGGTTCCAATCAAGAGATGAATAGTTCTATGTCCAATAGTGTTCATAAAAACACATGAATCGGTCATGTCCTCTTCATCATGCCTAAGGAGATTCTAAGTTTTAAAACGGGTTGGATTACCTAAGGTGTGAAACATGAGTAATTAAACAAAAACTAAACCAGGAGTACAGATCATGGTAGTATGAGAAGAACAAAATGACTGAAAATGAGAATCTTAACATTGGGAGATAATTTAGAAATACGTATCTGAAGTAGCCTGACTTATTATTAACTTTATTTTTAAGGCAAATATTATTTCTAAAGGAAAAAAAGTAGAATGGAAAAAGAGATGGGAAAAAAGAGATGTTTGTGACTTCAATATATCTTATTAATATGTTACATTGTTGCCAAGTTATGATAGTTCAGTTCCACTCCAACAAACAGAACTAACATTTGCGGACAATTCTTGTCAGAGATGTGGTTGCAAGGTTATTATTACTTCCCTCTTTCCAGTGTAAACTGAGATTTCTATAGTAGTCCTCCCTTATCTGTGGTTTTGCTTTTCTGTAGTTTCAGTTATCTGTGGTCAACCATGGTCTGAAAATATTAAATGGAAATTTCTAGAAATAAATAATTCCTAAGTTTAAAATTTTGCACCATTCTGAGTAACATGATAAAATCTCATGCCATCCTGCTCTATTCCTCCTGGGGAATCATTCCTTTGCGAATCCACACTGTATATGCTATCCACCTATTAGTGACTTAGTAGCCATTTCAGTTATCACAGTGCTTGTGTTAAATAACCCTTATTTACTTAATAATGAACCCAAAGCATAAGAGCAGTGATGTTGGCAGTTTGGGTGTTTCACAGAGAAGTTGTAAAGTGCTTCCTTTAAGTAAAAAGGTATGTATGTATAGGAAAAAAAATAGTATATACAGGGTTCAGTACTATCTACAATTTCGATGTCTATTGTGGGTCTTGCAACATATGTCCTGTGGACCATGGGGAAATACTGTATAGAAAATCTGAAGTTAGTTTTTATTATGTTTTCTTCTAGACAAAGACTGTTAATAAACAGGTATAGTCACTATGAAAAACAGTATGGAGGTTCCTCAGAAACTTAAGAATAGAGCACCATATGACCTAAAATGGTATCTAACCCCCAAATTTGAAAACATTTATTTGTAAAAACATATATACCCCTATGTTTACTGCAGCATTAATAACAGTGGCCAAGACATAGAAACAACCTAAGAGTCCTTTGATGAATGACTAGATAAAGAAGATGTGGTGCATATATATAATGGAATACTACTCGGCCATAAGAACAGATGAAAAACTGCCATTTGCTACAACATGGTTGGATCTTGAGTGCATCATATTAAGCAAAATAAGTCAGAGGGAAAAAGACAAGGACCATATGATTTAACTCATATGTGGAATATAAAACAGAAAGCAACAAATGAACAAACAAAACAAACAACTCATTGACACAGACAATAGTATGGTGGTTACCAGAGGGGAAGAGGTAGGGGGAAGGATGTACATGAAGGTAAAGGGAGTCAAATATATGGTGAAATGAGACTTGACTTTGGGTGGTGAACACGCAATACGATAGACAGATGATGTATTACAGAATTTTACACTTGAAATTCATATAATCTTATTAACCAATGTCACCCCAGTAAGTTTAATAAAATTAAAAAGTTTATTCATTCCATCAACAGTTGACATTTATTAAAAACAAAAGCCACTAAAAACTACATACCCGTTGTCCAGAAGAAAAAGAATGAGAGCAACTAACTTCACCAACTAAATGAAGAAGAATGTAGGTCAGGTAATATGCCTATTAGAGAAATGAATAAAACGAACACCCATGAATTAGTTAGCATAGATGTCATCCTAGTTTACACATTAGGAAAGCTGCTTGGGAAGGATAAAGGATTTGCTAGTTAACCAGGCTAGTAATAGGGAAAAGCTATGCATTTAACCTAGGCTTTCTAATTTCTAACTCAAGTGCATTCCTTTAACTTCATGACTGCATAAGTAAAGGGCTACAAAAACCACTTCCAGTATTCAACTACCAACAACCATCCTTTTACCCTAATTCTCAACTCTCGAGTTTACTGAAGATTATAGGACAGCAATAAAAAATATCATTCACTTTAAAATTGTGTATCTGGTCTCTAAATCCAGCATTATTCATGGTGGCCAAGACATAGAAACAACCTAAGAGTCAGACTTACATCAGTCTATAGTTTGTAAGCTGGTATCAGTTATGCTCATTTATACCCTTTTAAGATGATCTAGTCTGATACCTGCTTTTCAAGTTCCAAATGAAGACTGTCATCAATGGTGCCATTTGGTTGTTCAGCCCTTCTCTTCAAGACCATTTTCTTCAACAAATCAGAAGGCTTCATTTGTACAAGATAACGAAGTAGGACTGATATCTATCAAAATAAAGAGAAGACAGTGAGCAATATTAAGCAATACAGTTGTTCTCTTAGGCTGCTTTTTTTCAGTGTGTCCTCTGTTCATTTTGCCTTCTCTAATTTTGCCCCTTTATATTTCTTTATAGTCTGTGATACCCGTTTCTCCTTAGAAGTCCTCAATTGCTTGAAAGGGGTTTTAAATGAAAGATTTAGTACTTGTAATTGAGGATAAAAGCTTAAGGAGGAGACCAAATGGTATTACAATTAGAGGTCAAAGACAGTACTTTCTCTGTGAAATTATTTGAAAGTCAGCAAAACTGAATCTCCCTGTGAGTCGAAGTCATTGAATTCTGAAAAGAATTCTCTCTTGATGGCAGTAAATACCACTGAAAGGATTGAGAGATATTTGATAATGACCCTGGTGACTCAGGAGCGGTACCTATATATCTGGAATGAAATCTACCTCAACTCCAGTAATGCAGAAATCAGTGCTCTTTCAATTTCTGTCCCTCAGCACCTTGTGAATATTTCTATTACTGTTCTCACTACACTGTATATCAATGATTGGTTTATTTTGTTCCAACCATTAGATTATGTTTTCAAGGGCAGAGTCTTTAATTCATTTTTTAATCCCTAGTAGAGTATCTTGTACTGAACTGCAATTCAAACAAGAACACTACATCTAGATCAGCTTCTATGTTGAGTTTTCAAATCCAACTATGAGTAGCCCCATTAGTGCTAATAATGTTTGTAAAGTTTTCAGGACTTCTAAGAGTAGAACTCCACAAGACATGTTTATACACACTCACATATTTATGATATATTCACTACTGAATAAGTACCAAAGGGCAACTGCATTTATGCTCTGCAATTTAAAGACTAATATATTAAAACAGGTACAAGATAAAAGTAATGTACAATAGTTTTGCAATTTCTAATCTTGAGATAAAATTGCTAACCTTGATAAGGCAAACTAACTTAATAAATAATGTCATATTTAGCACATTATGATTTTCCCAGTAGTTTTTATACATTAATTCATCTAAATGTCCACAACAATCATATAGAGATGGTAGAGGGTGTGATACCATCTCCATTTCACAGATGAAGAAATTAGATCTCATTAGTTAAGTACCATTCTAAACAGTATATGAATATTATTATGTCTGAGAGTTGAGATCTAACCCTAGTACTTTTTTGTTCTGGCTTTATTGAAATATAATAGACAAGTAGTTGCTCGTATTTATGTTCAATTAAATGAGTTTTTTTTTTCAATTATAGTTGGCATACAATAATATATTAGTTTCAGTTGTATAGCATAGTGATTAGAGATCTATATAACTCACAAAGTGAGTAACCCACTAAATCTAGCACCCCTCTTCCTCTCTACATATTCACACATTATTAACTATTTGACCTGTGCTACACTTTATACCTCCATGTCTATTTTGTAACCATCCATTTGTACTTTTGAGTCAGGATCCATCAATTCTCCCCTACACCTCACTACCTCTTCCATTTATTAAAAGAAAACAAAAATATTATTTATACCTGAAGATTATTCGTATTAGGGATATCTTCATGTTTCTCATCCAAAAGCTTTGAAATAATCACTAAGCTGAGGCACTGTCTCAGTTGCCTGGAATTAGAATTTAAAAGTATTTAGAAAGTATTTTAATCAACAATGCTTGAGAAGTGAATGAGCCATAAGGAGTTCTTCTAATCCTAATTGAAAACATAGCTAATGTTTCAAGAGAAGGCTGTATAAGAAGAAATGAGCTTTAATAGAATAGTAAAATTTTCACGTAAAAAATTTATTCATAAAGTTAGAGTTGCCTGAGGCTCAGGCAAATTAGTAAAGCCTTTATCTCTGACCCTACTGATTTACTGATAGAAAATCTATTTTACTGCTGGAATTTCTTTTTACTAAAGCAAAAAAAAATATGCTAATTCATTTACATTCATGGTATGTGCCATTTATATTATCGGATAAGCTAAAATTAAAAATCAAGAATATTAAAAATGATCTGAGTTAAGTATGAGAATCAGGCTGGCAATGCCTTTGCCCACTGCTGAATATGAAATAAAAGACTCTGATCTAACATTCAAGGAATGATGAAGAAAATAAAGGACCTAGAAGCATTTTATTAATATAAACATTATACATTTTTTTCAATGTTTAATTCTCACTTTTCAATACCTTCCACGTGATGTCCAGTTAGGGACCAGCTGTACCAACCACAGAAGGTTGTGGGGATGACTGGAGAGTTCATTTATGGCCAGACAGAGTTCAGGCATCTGAAAACAAAGAACAACAAATAAGATTTTTCAAATAGGTTGGTAGAATCAAGTGTCCAACAGATTATCTGTATCCTTCTTGCCAAGATGAAAGCATTATTACCAAAAGATCATTTTAAAAAATAGCGTGGAGTCTAGTACCTGCAAAAACACATACAGTACAAGATTCAGTATATCGTAAATTCTAGAACAGACTGAACAGTGATCAGAATTTCACCTGGCTTTCATGTTTTGTGCTACATCGTATCTATATGCATTTAGACAGGACTTCTTGGAAGAATAAAGTGATCTAAATACAAATACCAGTTTCCAAAGGTCTATTATGATTGTTGCACGAGAGCATATATCTTCCTGATCTGAGATTTCTTGCATTTTAATGATCCTCAACTATTCCAGTATTTAAATCAAACAATCCCTGACTAGGAGAAAGAAGCATGGGATGATGGTAATAGAGGACACAAAATTATATCTTTATTATTAAAGCAGAGTGATGGGTACTTAGGGGTTCAAATGTATTCCTCCTTCTACTTTTGCACTTGTTTGGAGTTTTCCACCAGAAAGGTTGAAATGTGTAATTTAAAAAAAACTAACAAAAATTACACATATTTAGTCAATGTGGCTGCAGAAATTCAACTCAAATTCTGTTTTATATGTGACTCGCTCTATCATTCCTTTCAGGTCTCTGCTCAAAGGCCGCCTTAAAAAGGGCTTCCTTGACTGCCTCAACTGAATGTGCAGACATCTCTGCCTTGCTACTCTCTATATCCATGTACTACTTTATCTTTATTTATAGCCCTTAATATAACTTGACATAATATTATAATCTACATTGACTTTATTTATTATCTAACCCTCTGACTAGGATAAAACTACCACGAGGGCAAGGACTTTGTCTTTTTCACAGCTCTATCTCCAGGGTCCCACAGTAAATCCCCAATAAATACCATTCATTAGTGAAATGAATACCTGTAGTTTTAGAGAAGATTCAGTTATCATGAACTTAAATGATATGGTCCCAGCAAAGACAAGTTCCTTTCTCAGTTTATTTTTCATCTGCTGAAGATCTTAACAGGGGTTAGACACTGTTCTGCATGCACAATGAAAAGTCGAATTGTGATGTCATACAAAAAACCAGCACTAAACTTTTAAGTAATGTTACCTTTGTGTTCCAATCTCTGATGTTTTTCATTAGGTTTATAAGGAGGCTTTGAAAGTCCACTAGAGGAATCTGCTTCAGCTGTTTTTCCAAACTCATTTTAAACAACATTAGAATCAGCAAAATTATTTCGTGGTCCTGGTAACCTTCTGGATGTATAGATGTACATAAGCCTAGAAACTTTGACATAAATGCAGACAAAATAACTTGAGGTATATTTTACTTGAAGAGCTCAAAATAAAAAGTTTTAAACAAAAAATGCAAAAGAGAATGTATAGAAAATGAAACATCAGTCTAGAAGCAGCAAGATATACTCATATTAGTAGCTGAATTAGGCGATAGGATAAGTACTTTCTTCTGCATTTTTCATTTTTAAGATTTTCTTAACAGTTCAATATCATTGATTTGATCCAGCTACTAAAAATGTTTTAACATTGTTATTAATTCTCGATCACTATGTTATATTGTGAGTTGTATTTTTTCTTCACATACCTTAATTCTAAAAAAATTAGTTTAAAAAATACTAATTTCAAAAAGCTTTTTGGTAAAGGTATTCCTAGAGCTATTTTAAATACATAACTTTGATCCAGAGATCTCTTTCTCTCCCAATATTAAAACAAAAACAACAAAAACAACCTTTAATACAAAGATTATTGCTAAGAAATTTCAGAGACTGGGAATCACCAGTTTTGTCTTGTTTTAAAACTATTAACCACAAAACTAAATGGTTCTAGCTCTGTACTAAAGACATACAAAGGAGTTTTTTCCTACCTTAACCACATTTAAAATGTTAGTTTCAGGAAGAGTTGAAAAAATTGGCTTAGATGAATCTTCACTTCCTTTTCCCCCCAATGTCATCTGTGTTTTAGAACTATTGAAAAGTGAATAAAGCAACATGAAATTAGGAACAATATAACTATTTTAAAAAACACTGAACAAAAAAGTTTTACTGAGGTATAATTTACATACAATAAAAGGAATATACCCATCTTTAGTTTTGATAAATAAACTAGTGTAACCACCATCCAAATCAAGAAATAGAATATTTGTTACTCCCAAAAGTCATTTCATGTCAGATGCAAGCCAATCTGCCATCTCCCACTCCAGTTAAAAACGAATTTGATTTCCATCTCTACGCATTAGTTTTTCTTTGAACAGCTACTTTTTACAAGGCACTATCCTCACTGTTCTCGGTGTCAGAGAGCTATGTGGAAGGTGGCTCTGACTACAAAGAACTCGTAATATTTAAAGGTTTCATGAGTGGCCGAAAGAAAATATAAAGAAACAAAATATAAAGAAACAGTAATATAAAGAAGCAATTCTAAACACCTCAATTTTGGTTGAGGTAATCAGTGAAGGTCCATGGAAGAGATGACACATGAACTTGGCCTTCAAAAGGTAGATAACATTTTCCTGTTTAATTTCTTGAATAAATAATATCTTCTATAGTTAAAAAGTCAAGTGATACCACAGCACCGTATACTATGAAGAATTGTCCTCCCATTCTAGACCTTCAGCACCCACTTCCCCTCCCCACAATCACTACTAGTTTTAGTCTTTTCTTCCACAGGCATTTTATGAATGCACAAATACATGTGAATATTTGCTCCTCTACCTTTAACACAAATGGTACTCTGTTGTGCACTTTTCTTTTTTCATTTAATATATAACTTAGAGATACTTTCATATGAAAAGAACTTTATTTTTTAAATATCTGCTTGGTAGTCCTGTGTTCCTTTCTAGCTGTACAACCTTTGGCAAATTACTTAATACCTGTCTGTGCCTGATTTACCAGTAAAACTGGAATGGAAATACTAATAGTTGTAGTGACTATTAAGTAAAGTACTATATATTAAGCCCGTAGAACCATGCCTGGCACATAGTAAGCAATATGTGTTAGTAGTTGTGATGATGATTATTAATATACCATGATCTATCCCCTAAAGATGGACTGTCTTTTGCTCTTATAGTGCTTCAAAAAATGAGACAGGTAATATTTTGGAGAGTAGACACTAAGGATGGAGGAAGAGCCAACGTAACAATAGCTAATGTGGGGGAACAGCAAGCAGATCAATTTGGTTAGAACAAGAGGAGAGCTAAAAGTAGAAAATAGGTCAAAGTTTTGAATTTTGAATTAGTTTTGAATTTTCAGAAAATGTTTCTATTTTTTCACTACTAAACATGATTTTTAGATTAAGACATGTTAAGAATGTATCTAATTCAAGATCCATTTCAACTTTGAGACTTTAAAAATCAAGAATGGATATTAAACTTAACAAATGAATATTAACTATTCTTATATAAAATTTGTTTAAAAGAATGTTTTGGGCATTAATTATGAAAAGAAAACTTACACTAGATTGTCTTCATTGAAGTCTGGCTGAAGATTCTCCAGAGGAAACAAAAATCTAAAATCAATTCCCATATTGAAAAACACAGCTGCTATATCAGACAATGATGGTATCCAGGGCCAAACTGGTGAATCACTGAAGGTATCTAGTTAACAGAAGAAAATATTTTATCCCAAATCCTGGATCCACAAACCCACAGTTGCAAGGTGATAGTCTGCATGTGAAACATGGATTATTACGGTGATTTTATAGAAATGACAGCTGATATGTTAACAATACAGTTATTTAAAATGATCATATAGGAATTAGAAATTTTCAAGAATATCTGAAGGAAATATTTATGAACAAAATATCTGAGATGAATCAAAGGATGTAATTCAGGAGGAAGTAACACATTTTGAAAAGACTGGAAATAACAGTGGTAAAATACCAACTATTGTTAACACAGGAAGATTTTACCATCTTCAGTGCCTATTTGTCCCAATCCTCAAAACAAGTGATACAGGTAAATCATAATGCTTGTTTCATTTTAAGGGATCTCAAAAGTGAGAAGGCAACTATCACACTTTTGCAGTGAACACTTTCAATCTCCTCAGTGCATAATCAGTACAACACTCTTGCTCACCAAGAGTCAATTAAAGTTAATTGACTAAATAAATAAAATAGCAACTATTTCTACCCAGCACAGTAAGCTATGACTCAGTAAAGACTAGGTAAGGGCTGTCACTTGCAAGATCTTATACCCCTTTTCTCAATGTAACTAGAAAAATGCAGATACTCATTTTTGACTGGAGTTGCATTTTATTATCAAAGACTTCAATTACAAAAATAAATTTTTATTCTATATTCCTAAATATCCTAACATTTAGCAATACAAAAGAGACCATGTATAAACCAATAATTCACATCATTAATCAGTGAATTTATATACTCACCATTTCTAATTGTTATTTCCATCAATGTACTTAAAATCTGCATGGACACAATACAGTCTGTGTGAACTGACATCATCTGTCATAAGTAGATAAATGAGAGTATAAAGAAAGAAAATATGAGAATTTACTATTTGCCAGGCACGTATAAAGGTTTTAATATGCCTTTAATACTTATAATAACTTTATGAAATGGTCATATATCATACATATGAGCAAACAGGCTCAGAGAGATTAAAATAGTCTACCCAACGCCATACATGAGGAGTTGAAATATAAGTCCAGGTCTGACTCCAAAGTCAGGGCCTCTTCCATTCTAACATGCTGCTTGTTTTTACAGCTTTCACTTATAATTAGACAAATATAAATATAGACAAATGTCAAATATAATTAGACATTTAACACTCTATATATAAAAAGAGAACTTTCTGGTTCATTTGTGTCATGAAACCCACAACCATAAAGGAAAAAGGCTGCTAGCTTGATCACTTCACCAGCAAAAGTCAAACCACAAACTAGTTAAAATATCTGAAAAGATACAAACATGCAAATTAACATACCAATATACTCTAAAAAAGATGTTCACTATTACCAGCAATCAAAAAAGACAAAGAAAAATGAGGAGATATCATTAGTTGACTTCAAGATTGGTAAAGATTGAGATTACTAATAATACCCAGTTTTCACAGTTGTACTAGAAAAGAGGAGGTATGCCCAGTGTGAAAGTAATTTGGGAAAATTTAAAAAATAATTTGGAATAAAAAAATAAAAAATAATTTGGTAATATTTATGCAAAGTTATCATCCTTATACTTTGATCTAGTCAGCTTTTGACAAAGCACTTTTTATGCAGAGGTACATAATTAATTTTACGCGATAATTCTTTGGAAACAAAAGCTCAAATTTAAAAATGTTTTTAAAAATATCACACTGAAAGTAATTTTGAATTGGTTTTTAGAGAAAGCTATATTGTATTTCCATTTCTTTTGCTTTGGAGCCATGAATAATTATAATAAATTTAAATCTAAAATGTAAGAGGGAATAACTCAAACTCAATCAGGCATAGAGCCTGTGCCATTTTAAAATCATCCTATATGAATAAATGTCTTTGCTACATTTGTGTTGTTAATTTCTTCTACTAAGGGACAGCACATTCAAAAGCATATTAAACAAAGGACGAGTTTTAGATAACTATCTTGTGGGGGTGATGAATTCTAAGGTTGGCAACACAGCACTTGAGATAATTACATTAAGTGTGTAAAGAAGTGTATACTATAATCTAATGTCTATCAATCAAGACTGAGTTAAATAAATCATGGTACAGTATTACAAAGGAACAGTATAAGGTCATTAAAAAGGATAACATCTAGATGGCGATAAAAATATTTGATAATTTATTGTTGTCTGAAATAAATGAGTTATAAAGGAGTACATATTTTGTTTATGTTGTTATACTGCAATCTGTGTACACAGAGAACATTCCAGACAACACTAAATTTAATAGCCCTTGGAAACCGGGAGTTCAGCTTTTTAAAAATTTTACTCTTCCCATTTTACTTAAATGTCTCACAAGGAAATGTGAATTCTCTCTGAAAATGTTAAAAAAAATAAACTTTTTCTGGTCTACTACATTTAGACACTTGTGATAAGGTGACAAAGATGCCAACATTTTACTTACATTTCAACAATTAAATTTACAAAATATTAATTAGGACTATAGCATTAAAATGAATTGACATATTTTGTAAAAAAATACTTATAAATTGGTAGTCTCTCCATCACAAAAAGGACTTGGAATTGAAAAGGAGAAATGAGACAAAGTATCTTACACACAAAAAAATGCTTAATGAATGATTTATGAGGAGCGTAAAAAACTACTTAAAGATATGCCTGTATGTCATCAATAGGGTTTTAAAGGCTATAATGATGGGCCCACATCAATAAGATGAAAATTAACACAAATAAATGCAAAATGTTACATAGAGAATAATGAAGCCCTGGTGTGAAAGCAAACAAAATTTTGAACTATAAGAAACAGAAATATGTGAGTAGGGTAGATAGGTACGAGTCTTGCTGAATATGGCTGGGAAGAAAGACCTTATCTGGAAAATAGGTTCATTTATGGGGGAGTGACACTGACAAGCAAAGGGTCTTTCAGAAAGATGATCAGTAAAGGGAAATTAAGTGACTGCAAATGTTTAATGTGGGGAGGGATGACAGCCATGAGGGTGTCAAAATAACTGAAGGACTGACTGTTAAGACAGCTGAGGCATATTCAGAGAAGCTATAGGAAAGATAATTAGTACCACTAGATAAAAACTGTAGGGAGGCAACTTTTTATTTAATTAGGACTGTTTAAAAAAATTACTGGGGTCCAAGAAGTTATCTCCTAACCATTGGAAGCAAATGCTCCTGCCTCATAGTCTGCACCACCTGTATTTCTCTTTGCCTAGAATGCTCTTTGCCTACGGTGGCAAGGCTAATTCTAACACTTTCTTCAGTTCTTTACTCAGAGATCACCTTATCAGTAAGGCCTTCATCAACTACTATAATGTATATATTAAAAGGCAAATTTCCTTTCCTACCCTGATATTCTCTATATCTACCTTACCCTACTTTTTCTTCATAACACTTACCATCTGACACAATATACCAGTAAATGTGCATACACACATTTGTGTTTCTTCTATATTAGAATGTGGGTTTCATGATATCAGCAACACTGATTTTCTTTTCATTGCTGTTCTCTCCAGTGCCTGGCATAGTCTGCACTCGAAAATGCCAGCTATATGAAAAAATGAATGAAAGGCTGCACTGGAATATCTAGTTCTTGGCCAAATATGAGATTCTCTGAAATTCTGTTTTAAAGTCCAGAAAAGAAACTCATGTTTGTTCACTTTTCACTTCATATATGTTATAGTTCTCTGATACCACTGATATTTATAAAGTTCCCATGTAGATAATACAAAAATTAAGATAATTATTTAAGTGGACTTAAGAGTTAAATATGAATGGATAAGAAAACCACCTGGATTTGCATAACAAAAAAATACATATATATGAATGGGGAAATATTAGTAGTATACAAGTCAAATCTTAAAAATGTATGTAGGCACCTCCATGAAAATAGGTAAAAAGTGGGTGAAAAAATCCCTCAGGTACATAAGCATTAGAAGACCTCTTCTGAAACTAACTATAATAGTGATTTGCCAATGTGATGAAATGTCTTAAGTACAACCAATATTACTAACATAATTGACAAATAACATTACCCTGCATACCACCTGCGTTAGCATTTTCTTTATAATCTCTTTACGATGACTTTTTTGCTTCATTCTAATTCACTGAAATCATGTGTTTGATGTGCTAAAAATTATTTTCTCTAGTAATGCGTAAACAAAATTATATTTAAAAGTTTGTAACAGGGAAATGTAGTAGGAGGCAACTATACCCCCAAACACTTCTCTTACCCGAAACAGCCACTTTAACACAGGTACAGGACACTGGACATAGTGATAAGCAGAGGTAAGGAAGCCTTGTGTTGTCAAAAAAATCTGATCGGTTTTTCCTGATCTGAAAAAACACAGTAAAATCAATATGACTGTTACTTTCATGGCAAGGAACTTCTACCATTACGTCTGACATAATCAGGAAAACAAGCAAGTAAATCATTCTTAAGTCCATGGAGGTGGATTCTACCCCAATATGAATGGGTTACTCATAAAAGAAATTGAATTGATGGCCTAAAGTTGATCCAATCTGTTGGCTTGTCACTAGATTTATCTGGTGGACAAATCGTTAGTTGGTAGTGTTGAGAAGGAGACTATCAAGACTCAGGATCTGCTTTTGCCAGCTTGTGTTTATACTTCATAAAACTCAGCACCAGAATTAGTGAGATCTCTCTAGATTTGAGATATCATGTACCATATCAAGAGAAATTAGCTTTGTGGCAATTTGAAGAAAAGCACTGTGGAAGAGACTACTAGATGCCTATCCCAACATTTATCATTGTCTTTCTTCTTGATAACTGAACCCTGAGTTTAGTTGGGCACACTGGCTGCCAAAAATAAAAATCACTTCCCAGCCTTCTTTGCAGGGTGTGGCCATGCTAAATTCTATCCAACTAACCATAAGTACAAATGTGTGGGATTTCTGGGAATTTGAATGTAAAGGCTGGAAATCCAATAGCACATGAAGCAAGCAAGTGCTAAGGATGGTGGCAAAGAAAGATTACGTATGGAAACTCCAGCCCTGGACTTTCTACCTCTAAATTTTTTCACATAAGATACATACCTCTTATTTAAGCCCCTGTTATTTTGACAGGCACTGTTACCATATACTAACCTTAATCCCAATTAATAAAGACGTGATGTGCCAAACGACTATCTTACATTGCTCCCTATAATTAAACTGAAACACACACACACACACACACACACACACACACACCACACACACACAGGGCAATAGTAATAAGAGTATTAAGAAACTGGATAGGTCATAATAGAAATTAATGTTTAGATTACATCAGTCAGAATCTTGGAGTAATTTTTATATAAAGGTAAAATTTCTATTTTTCTACTTACTTAAGAATAAGCTTTTCTACAGCACTTTGTCCAATAAAACCAGAATCTCTTAAATCCAAGGTATACTGATTGAAAATTTTTCCGGAATTGAGGAAATTAAATATTTCTTCACCTGGATGATGATCAGGAATAGCATCAATTGTAATTGAAAATTTCTTTAGAAATTCCCTGAAATAAAAAAAAAAAGGTACTAAATACCAAACAGTTATACTGTACATAATTTTGTATTTAAAAGATGGGTGCAAAGCCAGAGAACATGTGTTTTGCTCCTTATACTTTTTGCTAGTTGTTAGTCCAAAACCACTAAATATGTGTGTGAAAAGAAACAATAACCAGGAGAAAAGACAAATGATGTAACATAGCCTTATCATTTGCCTTTCAAATCCATCATAGATTATCTACTAAGTAAATAACCATCAATGGCTCATCAGTTTATAAAAACAAAAATCAAAAATATATAAACTTAATATGGTAAACATAGTGAAAAATGCTATACCTGTGCTCTTCTAAGAGACCATCCTCATCATCTGTACTGTCTTGATCTCCAACTCTTATTGGGGATTTAATGCCTCGGCCCTGCCTTATATCTTCCTGTAGTTGCTTCTGTAGTTCATCTAGCCTGAGAATTGAAAGAATGTTATAATAAACGGTTTGCCCTAAAAAATATACTACCAACACTGCACAAAATTAAAAAAATCTTTATGTCTAAAAGCAGCACCAAGGAAAACTCTTATTCAAATACCTTGTTATAAGACAGACTTTGTTTACACTATAGGTCAAATCCTGTTTCCCAAATACATGATGATGATACAGTATATACTATTTCCACCAAACACAGAAAATCTATTTAGGTCTTAGGATTTTATCCATCTACTGGTATGGTATGAGAATAGTGTTCCATTGCATTAAAAAAAGACTTGAATATTTTCTTATAGGGAGGACTTCAAGAATAATGCCGAAATTACTTAAAGAAAGGTAAGGAAAAATGGCAAAGGCTCAACATGACTAATTTGATTATTCCTGCTAATCTTTAATGCTCATTTGACTTCTAGTAGATAATAACCTGATATGGTAACTAAGCTTTCTAGTAGCAGCAGTCATTATCATTGTCATCATTATCATCAATACCTAACCCTTACTGAGCACTTACTATGACAGCCACTCTATTAAAAGTGTGGTAGTTTATGGTTACCCATTTTATGCATGAGGAAATAGACATTAAAAAGCTAAGGTGCTCAAGTTCACAAGGTGAGGAGCTGGGATTTAAAGCCAGAGTCTAGCTTTAAAATTTTTGCTTATAGTGCTTACCAAGATTAAGTTATTTTAACTGAGGTCCTTATTCCCAGCTTCAGCTCCATAGTAGATGAGTATAACATAACAGTAAATGGCCAGTAGATAAAATGTACTGCTCTATCACTACAGATTAAAGTAGCATCTCTGCCTTCGATCTGTGCAAGTTCAATTGTAAATAAGCAACTTCAGATCTGACATCACAAATCACATGAATTTATAAAATATTTAATGAATTTTATAATAGGGACAATTTCTTTAATTACATTCAGAAAGGGAACACTTCTGACCTACTAAGTATCTGCAATTCCTATAGTGAGTTACTTAGTCATCAAATTTGAGACACATACACACTAACTTCAAGCCACCTGAGCTTTTAGTGAAGTTCTCTGGGCTAGTTTCAAGGACATTCCTTTAACTCATAAGAAAGATATTTCCCCCCTCACATTAGTAAAGTAGTTGCAACCAATCATATAAATTTAATTAGGGTCATTATGATCCTCAAACTTTTTGCTTTCTCTGTAAGTGCATGTAGGAGGCTATCAGTCATAATTCTAAACATCTTCCTCAAAAGAGTAGCTTGATGTAGAAATAACATGTCTGATTATGCAAGTTTCAAAAATTGGACTAGAAAGATACAAAAACATTTAAAAAGTTTTTACCCATGTAAACAACAACAAAAAACATCTCGATTAAAAATTGAGCAAAGGATCTGAACAGACATTTCTCCAAAGAGGCTATACAATAAGGACATGAAAAGATGTTCAACATCATTTTTCATTAGGGAAATGCAAATCAAAACCATAATGAGGTACCACTTCATACTCATTAGGATGACTACTATAAGAAAAAACAAAAACAAACAAACAAAAATCCCAGCCAATACCAAGGCTTGGTAAAAATGTGGAGGAACTGGAAGCCTTGTGCACTACTGGTGGAAATATAAAATGGAGCAGCCACTATAGAAAACATTACGGCAATTCTGCAAAAAATTATGCATAGAATTATTATATGATCCAGCAATTCCACTTCTGGGCATATACCCAAAAGAATTCAAAGTGGGTACTTGAGAAATATTTGTACACCCATGTTCACAGCAGCAATATTTACAAAAGTCAAAAAATAGAAGAAACCCAAGTGTCCACCAATAGATGAACAAAATGTAGTATAACGGAATATTATTCAGCCTTAAAAAGGAAATTCTGACATGCTACAATATGTATGAACCCCGAAGATATGCTAAGTGAAATAAGCCAGTCATAAAAGGCCATATGCTTCCAATACCATTTACGTGAGGTACTTAGAGTGGCTCATTCCATAGACATAAAGTACAACAGTAGCTGTGCCAGGGGATGGGGGAGGAGGGGACAATGGGGAGTTATTGTGTAATGGGCATGGAATTTTAGTTACGGAAGGAAGATAAAAGAAAAAAGTTCTGGAGATGTATGGTAGTGATGGTTGCACAGCAATGTAAATGTACTTAATGCCAGTGAACTGTACATTAACAAATGATTAAAATGGTAAAATTTGTTATATACATTTTATCATAATAAAAAATTCAACTAATGCTTTTGATAAAAAATTTCAGCTATCACTTATGATACTAGTTGTGGTAAGCAGAAATAATTTATATTAATGCAGTATGCCATAATAACCTGGAGCTTCTGATGCAACATATGAACAATATCTTATTTCTAAAATAGCTGACAGTAAAACTGTTGTAACTGTGCTAGCACAAAACTCATGCTAATTTATTATGATTTTTGTTTAGGGAGATATATACCGTTTTAATAAAACCCCCATGCACAATTAAACTTAATTAAAAACCTAGAGAATGCTAAAAGTAATAATGACTAGAGGAGGCAACAAGAGCAGAGAGTACAGGGGAGCCCTTCCTTGTAGTCAGTTCATGATTTTTTAAGGTAAATTAAAAGCCAGCCACACAAATAAGCAGTATGTTAAATTGAGCAAGGTAGTCATGATGCTAACCTTTGTGTATCTTCCATTTCCTTCACTAGACGCTCTAGAGTATTTGTGTAAGTTCCACTATGAACAGGTTCCTAAAACAAGAAGAAAATTTAGGAATACTTTATAACATATCTTAGTGAAAAACTGGGATGTTTTAAGTTACTTGGAGTACTATAGAATATTTTCTATTTCAATAACCTGGGCAGGAGGATACCTTTCTTAAAAAAGAATTTTCACCATCATGCTTTAAATCTATTATTTTGTACTGCAGGCAACTTGATTTCACCATCTACTAGAAAAGGTACTACTAAAACCCTATTAGCCCTAGGAACTGACTGCAAACACCCAACGGCTCCATGACTAACCTGTCTTTATTTTTAAATTCTATTTTAGTGGAATTAAACTACTAGTTTTTAGGTGTTACTATGGAACATTAACACCTTCCCCACCAAATTTCACAGACATTAGAATTTAGCTTATTCCCAAGATAGAATGAAGCACTTAAAAATAAAATTGCACACCACAATTAACAACATTTCTACACTCTACCTTCATTTACAGCAGTGGTCTCCAAAGCAGGGGGTGTGCAAGGTGATCCATTGGGGTGCAGGAAGAAAATAATAGAACTTCTATTTATATGGAACGTCTATAGAAACTCCAGTAGAACTTAGTCTATAGTAACTTCTACATAACTTCTATAGGAAAATACTTTCTTCTTCCTTTAAAATCTGTTTTTGCATATGCTTTATAAAGTACATAGTGATACATGTATTAATCTATAAGTATACATATATATTGGGGTGCATGCACATGTATTAATCTATTAGTCTACATATATATTGGGGTGCATGCTCAAAAAATTTTTTACTAAGTGTGTGTGATCAGAAAAGTTTGGAGACCACTGATTTACAGTAATAACACTAAAGGTATTGAAAACCCATTAACTAATCAAATACTACACCAGTTTTTAGACCAATTATGAACCATAACAAATACGGAATTTTAAAATAAGTTCTAATTTTCTTCCCCTTTTCACTAATCAATCCATCTTTCCTTCTTCAAGTAAAGATAAATGCTATAGAATTACTTACTGTATAGTCTGATGACTGAGATCTAAGCCCCTTGGAAGGAGCAGGAGACTTTCCTGTAGATGCAGGAGTCTGACTGAAGTTCAGAGCCATTATTTCTTCCAGTGATTTTAATGTTTCCTCTTCCTCATCACTGTCTAGGTTGTAACCTAAACTTTCTTCATCACTATCAAAATCACCCCTTAGTTTTCTTTTCAGTGCATTGCTACCTGCATTGGAATTTCCTGAACTCTCTTTATCTGAAGGGGCTTTAGCTGAAGGTGCTGTAGGGCTTGGGATACATGGCACAACTTCCAAAGCAGCGGGGGGAGACTTTGTAGGAGTGCCATATTCCGAACGCAAAGATCCCCCAGAAATTTTCCCTGAAGATACATTAGAATCAGCCTTATTAGTCTTTGCTTTGTGTTCCTTGTGTTTGGAGGACTCTGTAGAATGCCCAGAACATTCTTTAGATGAGGAACGCTCTTTATCTTTTTTAAGAACTGGAAGAGTGCAATTTTTAGTATTTAATGGTACCCGAGAGGAACCAGCATTTGGAACATGGGAAAGTAAAGGTAGAAGTTTTGTCTCCTTTGATGCCACAGAGCTAGCAGTTTTATTTTTCTGAAGGTTGCTAGCTTTTTTAGCTGCAGACTTTTCCTGAGGTAAAGATAAGTGGGGTTTCTGCATCTTAGTCTCTTTGGTACTTGCCACACGGATTTGGTCACTATTCCTGGAAGAATGGTGGCCAGAATTTGAAGGTGCCAAGCCTGCAGAGGAGCGATCGGCTTCTTCATTCGGTTCCTTGGATATATCTTCCAAGCGCAATACACCACCAGGTGTCTTCAATGCAATATGTTTAATAAATTTCTCTCTCTGATGTGGTCCATCAGGACGCTTCTCAAGAAAGGACTCTCTTGCTTTTGGCATTATAGATTCTCTTGTGCTTTTCAGATCTGAGTCCACAGAGTTCCTTTTTCTTTTGTCAGGGAATTTATTCTGCTTAGAGCCTGCTAAAATTTAATTTTTGCTAGATTAGTGAAAAGTATACTTTCTTCTCTTAGTAAAGTTTATTCAATGAGTGTCTAGAACACCATGACAAAATGTTTAAATTCTAAAAGTTCAGGTGGAGTTTATTCACCACATATAGAATGAGGAAAAAGAGTTAATAATATCACTTATTAACTGATAAATACTGGTCAGCCCAAGATAACGACAAATGCTCATCTTCATTCCAAAACAATTAAAAGTTTACTACCTAAATATAATTGAAAGTGTCACTCTTCCACACATAAAAAACTGCATATTTGTATCAGGGAAAGGATTCCAAAGGTATCTTCTCTCAAAATGCATATACTATTTCTTAGACCAAGGACTACCTGGTTCTAGAAATGTAACACTTCTATATTTAAATTTATAGTACCTTAAAACACAAATACGGTAACAAGTTGAAGTCAAATTTTAATTTCTCAATTAAAAAAACAATTCATCTAATCTTTCTCACTGCTATTTGTTTATCCTTTCCCATGTCTCTCTCTAGTCTTCAGCTGTGTTATGGGTTAAATTGTGGCTCCCAAAATGATATGTTAAAATCCTAACTACCAGAACCTTGGAATGTGACCTTAATTAGAAATGGGATCTTTTAGAAGGGGTAATCAAATTAAAATGAGTCATTAGGGTGGGTTTTAATCCAATATGACTGGTGTCCTTATCAAAAGGGAAATATGGACAGGGAGACAGACATGCAGAAGGAAGATGATGTGCTATATGACTGGAGTGATACATCTACAAGTCAAGGAATGCCAAGGATTGTAAGCAAAGAGCAGAATCTGGAAGAGGCACGGAAGGCTCCTTCCTTAGAGAGTATGGCCCTGCTCATAACCTTAAGTTTGGATTTCTAGCTTCCAGAGTAGTGAGGTAATAAATTTCTGGTGTTTTAAGCCACCTAATTTTGGTACTTTGTTATGGTAGCCCTAGAAAACTAATACAATCGTTGTGTTAGAAGCTCTAATCAGAAGTACTTTAATAACCAGTTTTTAAATTTTTCTTATTGTGTTTAAAAATGTGGTCTCATTAATTCATTCTTAAAATTCATCATTTATTAAAAATTCACTATTTATATAACGAGTATAAATCAAATTTCCCTAAATCAAGTTTCCTTCTTCACATGGACAGATCCTCCATGTCCCCAAAACCAAAACAAAACAAAAACCTCAAGAGTTAAGCAATTATTTGAATATCTTGGTCAATACATAAACTAGAAAATTCAATCTATAAAATGAAAAATCAACAAAAAAGCAAACACTCCTATCTCCATTCTTCTACAGATATCTTTTATTACCTGAAGAAATTATTCATGCCCACTCAGTTTTCTGGGGGTTAAATGTCTTATAAAAACAGACAGGGATCCCTTAGAGTGCTGAATGAGAAATCAAAGAACTAGAAAAAAGAGAAGACTTGGGGCAGACTTATACTGATTATCTTAAGTTTGAGGGTTATTAAAAAGAGAGCTATAGAGCTTGTCAGTTTGAGTTTTATTCTATTTTCCTCAAGAAGTCAGATAATTTATATACAGCTAGTAATAAGGAAAAATTCCTTTGTTCAGGAATTGAAGACTTACTCAAGATACAAAAACTATCTGTGGCAGAGTTTAGGAAAAATCATCTTATTAAGAGCTTTTTAACATTTAGAATCAGAGGAGGGTGAATTGGTACTACAGGTAGGCTCCCTTTTTGCAAGGTCTCCTGGGTAGTGGATTAACTGCAAGTTTCATGATTCTTTCTGCACCTCTTATACAACCTGTAGCCTCAATGTTTTACAACATTTCAAATATCTGGTAGTATATAAAATACTCAGATAAGATAGATTGATTTTGTAAAAATAAAAAAGAGGAAAAATCCAAATCCTCATTAATAGGGGACTGCCTGTTAACAAATTATGAAATAAACTAGAGATGAGTTAAGTTGGACCTCAGATTTCAGCCAAATGGGGACAAATGCCTATGCCACCAACATTTTTGAAATCCCTGAACTTGTGTGAGATTAATGGATGTGACTTATGTATAGCACCATCACAACTTATAATTGTGATAGCATTAAGATGAACAAGACGTAACATTTAATTATTAATATCTATTTACTATCGGATTAAGATAAGCATTCTTTATGCTATCTAGTGAAAGAGAAAGCCCCTTATGTCCTTTATATTCTGTTGACAGTCAAGTATAATGTATATTTATTAAGAGTAAAATACAACAATTATGATAAATTTATAAAATATTTGAAATAAAAATGTGAAGGCAACCATCTTAAGTTGGCCTCTGAAAATATGTAGGAAACATCTTTTTCAAGCAGTGTTCAAAATCTTCAGTATGTGGGATTACATAAATCAAACTACTTCAGTCGTCACTGATGAAATCTGCAAACCCATGAACTAAACATAATTTTTACCTTACTCATTTCATTATTAGAAGAAAAAAAAGTTGAATAGCTTGGTGGCAACACTACCACCAGCAGCCCTTTATACTGCCAGAGTATAACTCTAAAAGTATTTTGTTCTTCATTCAGTGCAAAGTGATCACTTACTTAGTTTTACAAATGTGCAATACACTGAGGGTGGGAGCAATCACATGGCTGAAAAAATTACTGTTTTGTACTATAATGTCAAAATTCACTAAAATTGGATCACCAAAACAAACATTATCAAAGTTAAATAAAATTTTAAGAACACATAAAACTTCAAATTTATTCCCGTATCCTGGAAGGTCCTTCTATGATGGTAAAGTAAGATTTTAGCCTTGGCTAAAGGCTGATTTTAACACTTGAGATCACTTGGTCAAAATGCAGCGCACCTCTAGAAAATATAAAAAATAGAGTTTTACATGAAACCTGAAAATGATGTTAGAACTGTTTCTCTGTGCCTGTTTTTTTGGTCTCTAATCAAAGTAACCACCTTATATGGATGTGAGGCTCAAATGAATTAAAAGGACACAGAACAGGGCACAGTAAGTACTCAATAAATGATGCTATTATCATTATGTCCAATGTATCTTACTGAGGGTGTACATTTGTAAAGTTCATTTTTTAAAGTTTGCAGTTATAGCAGGGGAAAAAACCCTCTGATACACCAAACTATAAATAGTTGTTATGTCTGGGGGCCTTTCATTTTCTGTGTTATAAATTTCAGTAGTGTTTGAATTTTATATTGTTCTACTTTCTAGTTAAAAAAAGATAAAGATTAAGAATTATTGAATTAACAGTAACTGTTATTACGTATTTTCTCAACCAGTAGATACTAAAAGTACAAACTAATATCATACAGGTGTCCTTGAATTTGATATTAAAAAGAAATCTCTGTATTTGAAATATAGGCAACATTGTTTTGGTTCATGATAACAGTTTCAACCATACAGAAAGCATCTTTTAATAGAAAGATCTCAGATAGTCCATAATTTTAAGGATACAAGATTATACTTCTTAATTATAGCCAAGGATTCAAAAGTAGAACAATGATTATCATGTGAAAAACACATATTAGGTTCTCTTGAAGAAGGCAGAAGAAAGTCAAGACAAACTACAGGTTATACATACTAAATTCAAAGACTATTCCTTTCGAATATAATTTTACCAAACCTAATCTGAGATACTCAATTCACTTTTAGAAGAAAACTGCATATTTAAACAAATTTGCTTTAAAAAACAGTGCCATGAAGATGCAAATTTAAAAATTCATAAATTTAATTTTTATTCTACCTGAAGCAGGTTCCCATGAGTCAGAAGATGATCTTTTTCTTGAAAGATGTCCATTTTCCTATTAGCAAAATTAGAAAAAACTAATTAGGAGTCAAAGGAAGCAAAGAATGTGAATTTTTCTTTGTAACATTTAAACATAGATTTTTAGACTGATTAAAGCAAGCACCTATATTTGGAGGTAAATTCAAACTTATAATAAAATATCTTAAATTCTTAAGTTTCATCATAGAAACAAAGGGTATTTATATCATAAAAATATAAAAATGTCAGTTTTCCTAATGCAAATTTAGAAATAATTCAAGATCAATATTTTATTAGAGTAGTAGTGTACTATTATTTTGATAAATAGTAAGCTTAACACTTGCCAATCAAATGGCTATAACTCACTCTTCAATACTTCTGTTTAAGTACTGAAGCAACACCAAATACTGAAACCTTATAATAATGGACCAAATATTACTAACCTCTACTGATCATTAGCAAATCTCACTTGTTAAGGCACCAAATCCCTGCAGACCCTAGAGTTTCCAAATATATTTTCCAGCAACATACAAAGCAATAATCTCCATTCATCCTAGAATGCTATAGTTTGTATTTGGATAGTTTTCTAAGACCCATACTCAATTAAGATTTATATGTAATCTAAACTAGTGATTCTCAAACTTTAAAGTGCAGAATCATCTGGAAGGCTTGTTAATCACAGATGGCTGGACTCTACCTCCAGTTTCTAGCTCAGTAGGTCTGGGGAGAAGCCCAAGATTTGTTTTTCTAACAAGTTCCCAGGTGATGCTGATGTTGCTAGTTCAGGGACCACATTTTGAGAACCTCTGTTCTAAACCATTTTCTGCTTTTTTGATTTTCCATTCCTCAAGTATTTCCCTTCAGCATAGCCTACGTTAACAATGACTATATTTGACTTAAAAAAGAATGCTTTACTGATTAAGAAAGATCTGTGTTCCTGGTCTGAAAAAATTAAGGGCAAGAAACACTGCTTTACTGAGTCTGATAGACAACTGGAGAAAAATCTAATAAAACTAGCTTCTGCACAAACTGTGTATCAGCATTTCTTTACCAAAAGATACCAAGATGAACTTAACAATCATTAAATGCTTTTATTTAGTATCTAAATATAAAGCAGTAGCCAAGCTAATCAGTGATTATTGCACTTACCAGGTTTGAAAGATTACTCTTTCCAGGTGTGACATCATTTTGTTTACTTTGTTCCTGCCTCGGTTGACAACTCCTTCCTATACTTGAGGATTTCAAGGAAAGGTTGCTTGCTTCTGAGAAAGAATTTTCTGAGTTGATTCTCTGCTCCATTTGTTCCCTTCTCAACTTTTTTAGTTCCCTCTCTCTACAGTAAGAAGCTAGTGACAACTGGAACCTAGCTCCCAGTGGGCTTTCTCCTGGGTGGTGCCTGGATAGGCTGCTCCTGCTGCTAAGACTTCTGGAGGTATTCTTGAAGATGTCAGTTTCTGTCACCGTGGCCTGCTTTCTGGAATCTGCATTGGTCTTGCCTTGATCTCTATCGTTCTTCTCCCTATTTTCATGAATGAACTGTGACTTTCTTCTCTCTGGAGATCTATGTTTTTTCTTTAATGTCTTCATCTCTTTTGACAAGTGAAATGAAGGAGGAAGACAGACTTTTGTAACTGTCTTTGGACATTTTGTGGTTAGTGACACACAAGGCTGACATGACTCAGGTACACCACGATCTTTAGGGTGCTCTTTAACACCTTTATTGAAAGCCTCTAAAATAGGGCTCTTTTCTGATGACTCCCTTTTGGGTTTAGATTTTTTTGGTGAGGATAGTTTCCTTTCAAACTGCTCTGTCCCAGTGATGGACAAACCACGTCCTCCATATTTGATGTTTGATTTTTGTGGAGAATCCAACATATGTCTGTCTAAATAGCCTATTAAAACATATATAAATTATATGTTATTAAAAATATACAAATTATTATTTTGTGCATTTAAATTAATATTTAAAATACTAATCCACCATAAAAATTTTCAATTTATTTAGATATGATACATATTTTATTGGGGGAGAAGATTAAGACATGGGTAATAGCTGTACTTTCATTAGGCTCCCTTCTGCTGTATCACATAAGCTCCCTATGGCTCTATTTATGAAACAAGTTACTGTATTAGAGAATCAAAACAGTATGCATTATGAAAATTACCACAGGAATTTTAAAGGTAATAAAGTATAACAGCAAAAGCTTCTTGACGATGTTTAGAACTTATATTTGTAAAAAACATTGCATTTTCATATTTCAACTTTAAACATTATGTTTAATGAGTTTAGAGTAGCTTTAAAAATTAAATCCATCTCCCTCCCTCCGAAAATGCATTTAATAGTATACATACCTTGTTTTGAAGCTGGTTTGAAGAAATCTATTATTGACTGCTTCCTGAAAATAAAAGCATAACTAATATGGTATCAAATAAGCAAATATTAAAACCTCAATAATTCAGGTTAAATGGAGAACACTAGTAGATTTATAGTATATAGGCTGGATTTACTATCTAGTTTAATCAAATTCTGACAATGGCAATAATGCTTTGCTGATGACAAAAAATTGAAAATACAATCCACTACTTCCTATAGGAGTAAATTTATAAAAAAATATAACTGAGGTTTATACAGCCTACAGTACTAAAGTGTAAGATTGAAGTGTGGATCCAGAGACATGGTAGAGTGCTTCCTGGGACTGAAAAGTTTGCCGTTACACGGCAGAATAAAAGATCTTAAAGGGATCTGATCTTCCTTTATATATCCACTGACTGGTACAAAATAATGCTTAATAGATGTTTGCTGAATGAATAATGGAGATTGTAAAAACTGAGTAATATCTTAAGACTCATTAACAAGAATAGATGGTAGAATGTTAATATAAGTGATTTGGCCAGTCTTGGGAGGTAGATGGAAGTGTGGTAGGCAAAAGACAGAAAGGATCAAGTATTAACTTTATACTTTATATACTACCTTCTTTATACATTAATAAGTAGTGTTTAAAAATCTTAATTTTTAATCTAAAGATTCTTAAATTAGGAAAATAATGCACTGTCTGGGAATAACACAAAACAAAGAGAACAGGAAGAATAAATAACAAAAAACAATTCTTTTTAAGGATTTCTGCAACATACAGTGGACATGAAGTGAAACAGAACCATATTATCAGAATTTGTATTGATTTGTTCACGTATTTAGTTGTCAGCTGCATAGAGGTACATCATTATGTGGGAGCAAAAAATTAACTTTCTGGCAAGTTTTGCTAAACAGTATTCATTTTACTGAGAATAAGTGGTAGTCTGACTTTATCTAAACGTTTATCCACTATGAGTTTGGAATGCTCAGAGAAAACTTGAATAATCCAAGTGCCTTACAGGTTAAGTTTCTTTTATATCTTGTAAACTTTACTGGTTACATTAAAAGAGCAAGGCTCATCTTTAATGGTTCACCAAGAGTCTACAATGTTTGAGATATTGGTAGAAAACCTAAGCAGTTATGAACATGAGTGATGAAAGGAAGAATTTATGCATTTGGTTGCAAGAAATAAATATCATGTAAACTAACTCCATGAGAGTAAAGAAAGAAATGCTGGAGGTTCTGTTAAGTGGAGAAGGATGATGCCTTCAGATATTGGTTGAGGAAAGAGAGACAAGACAGGATTAAAAAGAGGTTAATTCAAAACAATATAATACTAAATATGTTTTTACATTAATAACTAAAAGTAATACTATATCTCTTCCCTAAAAATATTAGATTCCTGGCTTCTAATCAATTAATACACCAGAAAGAAAAATGGTTTGGGTAAAACATGTAGGAAATTTGTAAAATAACTATGAATGTAACTTTCAAAAGGAACAGTTCCCTAAGTCCATATGCACAAAAATGTTTATTATTTATAACTAGCTAAAAAATTGTAACAGCTCACAAACCCTTATTTGAAACTTTTGGGGCCAAATGTATTTTAGAATTCTGAATGTACTGAATTTTAGAAAGAGGGTAACTTGGACGCAGTAAAGCCCCCCAGTGGGGTCTTACACTGCACCCTGACACGTTAATATTTCTCCAGCAAACTTATGAATACTTACACTTAATGGAATAAAGACCATATACAACTTTCCCTTAGTTCTAGTCAGGTTTGGCTGCCAAGTAAGATGTAGTGCCAAACTTACTGAAAACTTTGAGTTTTCATAGCTTTCTGACTTTCAGAAATAAGGGATTGTGGACCTGTACCACAGTATTGCAAGACAAATTTATTGTTAAACTTATGTTACAAACTTTTACACTTAAAATAAAAAAGACAGTACCAAGTGTGTAGAGAATTTAAACACGTTTTATTGTCAGAGGATGTCATTCGAAGAAACTCCCCATCTCATTACATAGCTCTCACAAAACCTTTACATAACTGGCCTCTTGGAGAGAAGTAAAGTTACTGGAGAAAGCATATCACACTCCAAATCTGCATGTTCTTTTACCTATGAATTATCGTGTACACGTAACTATAAAGTAATTCGTGGAAGGGTTTTCCTCATCACATTTTACATAATTTCACCCACAATATAAAAATGTTTATACTATTAAACCGCTAGGATCGGTAGAACTGGCCAAGTATAGAAACCACCTAAATATGCATTAACTAGTTAGGGCCCCGGGTCCACCTATCGAAAAAACAAAGATCACCTTCTACCTAAGGCGGGATCTCCGTAGCCACCCAGACTGTGGTCACTAGACCCAGGACAGCGTCCCAACTATAGAAGAGGAAACTCGAACTCCCAGAAAAAAAGGCCCCTGCACGGAGGCGGGGCGGGGGTTTGCCAGGCCCTGGAACGCGGAGGCCTGAGCTCGCGGAGGATGGCGGGAACTAGAAGAGCGGCCGTCCGTAGTCCTCCCTCATACCCTTGCCCCCGCGACCCGGCCCCTTCTCAAGCCCTCTGCACGGTACCTGTCCCCAGGACTCTCTGTTCTCTTTCCCGCTGCAGCAGGGGCGGTACTACCGGGTCTCAGATGGCAGCGCGGGGGCGACGACCCCGGGGCTGGGGATGAGGGGAAACCTGGCCTAGCGAGCATGCAGCGCCTTGTCATGTCGGCGCCGCTGGCGACGGCGGCATGAGCTGTGGCTGGAGAAGTTGGGTGCGTGGTTGCCGTTTTGCTGCTGGGACTCTGGGAGGCTGTCGGAGCAGAGGTGGGCGGCACCCCCTTCTCTCTTCATGGCGGTTCTCTCTTCGGAAGTGACTCCTGTGTGAGCGGGAAGGAACCTGAGGACCATCAGGGGGCGGGTCTTACTTGAAGAGTCGCATTCTGATTGGGTGGCACGGCGGTCATTTCGGTAGTGGCGCAATAGAAATCCGCAGCCTCTCAGAAGAAGGAGGGGTTTCGGGAAGGGGGAGGGGAGAAGGAAAACTGCCCCGCCATCACGTGCGCGGGTGTGGGGGGGCGGAGGTGGCGCGCGCTGCCGAGCCCCGGCCGCGTCATCTGTGGCCCGCGCGTGGAGCGGGAAGGTGCGGGCCGCCGTGGGCGCTGCGGCTCCTGCGGGCACTAGCCTGGTCGAGAGCGAGGAGCGAGGTTTGCAGAAGCACACGCAAGCCGGGCAGCCGCCTTCAGTGAGGATGGCTTGCAGTTGAGTTTCTTGTGCCACACAATCGTGCCTCAGAAATTCACAGCTATTCATTATATTGTTTCTTTGGCATTTTAGGCCAAAGTGCTCTAATGTCCTCTGTAGTCTGCAGAGCCCGATCTGAAAACTTGTCCATTCTGAGGGTTCTTGAGTGCTGTGGTTGATTTTTTTTTTTTTTTCTTTTTAGGAAGGAAAGAGACTCCGATGGAATAGACTCCCCCCACACACAGAAGCGTTTTGTTTCTCAGCTGCTGAAAGGAGTTGTCCATAAAGTCTCTGCAGCCAGATTCTTTGGAGATTTTTGAAAGGAACATAGGTTTCAATTACCCATGTTAAGTGTAGACAGCATAGATTAGTGCAAGCCGCCAGCAGTTTCCAATCCTTTGTAAGTAGCCTGTACTATAGAGCAGAGATCCCTAACCCGTGAGCAATGGTGGGGTACTGGTCTGTGGCCTGTTAGGAAACTGGCTGCAGAGCAGGAGGTGAGCGGTGGCAGAGCGAAGCTTCATCTGTATTTGCAGCCACGCCCTAGCCACCAGCATCACCTCAGCTCCACCTCACTCAGATCATCAGATTAGATTCTCTCTCATAGGAGCATTGATTCCTTGGTGCCAAAAAGGTTGGGGACTGCTGCTTTAGAGGCTGTTAGCCAGGGTTTTCTTTATAAACTGAGAGACTGATCAGAGTATCTGAGCCTCAGTTTCTGTATCTGTAAAATGGGCATTCTACTTTTCTGGGTAATTAAATCATAAAAGCATTGTAAACTGCAAAGTTCAGAGTATCTCAGGTAATAAGTACTGAGCAAATTAGAGTTCCTTTGTTCTTTAGACCAACTCTTACACTTTAACTTACTATCAAAATCTTCCAGAGACAGGTCAGATACTGTATAATAACTATTAACTAAAATATCAATCACAAGGATGTCCAGGCTTAATTAGTAGGACTGGTCAATTGATTGGACAGAGCAAAATCTTAAATGACAGGTCTTTAAAGTTTATTGTACTGAGATTTAACTGCTTCAGCGTGCCTGACTGACCTGAAATTCACCTTTTCTTCCGGGTTAGCCCTCAGGAGGAAGAATTAATGAGGAATAAAGTGGCAAACAAGGTGGAGGGTGGAAGGTAAACAGTGAATGTACAGGGCTCACGAGCATCCAGAACATATATACACAGCTATCTGTGTACTAGGTAGTAGTGATGCAAGAAAGGAAACACTAAAAAAGGGGGCACTTTTCTGCTGCTAATAACTGAGAAATTACTATATCTAGCATTGTTCCTTACTTTAAAAAGAACATAGGATGTACTTAAAATATGTTGTATGTATAATGACATATGGTTTTTATTAAGGGCTTTTTACATGTATTATTTCCTATCTCTCTGCTTTTTGTTGGATGTTTCTACACGAGTAAGTTCCTGCTTCTATACTAGCACATCTACAAAACATTTAATCTGATTCGTTTCATTGCATGCTCAGTCCATAAAAAAAGAGTAGTGCATAAAAACACGTTCTGCATGATCAATTCGTTGCTTTTCTTGGATTATAGTATTTGAATCATCCAGCCTTCAAGGTATCACTCTAAAGTCTGTACTCATGCTATCAAACAATAGTTTTCACATTTTCTTAATCTGAGCAACAGATTATGGAGTTAAGTGAGGCAAGAAATCCCTTGATCAATAAATGGAGATGGAGTCATAATGAAAACACAATTTAAAAAAAAATCTCTTCTTAACAGGGTGGTAGTTATCTAAATCTTCAATAAGCATCAAGGCTCTTCTTTGTTTAAACTATGTTTGAAAATAAAACAAATTTGGGTTGCGAGTGAAATATGCTCAACATACTAATCAGAACTCCTAGGAATTTCTAAGGCCCTTTTTATTCCCCTAAATAGCGTTGGGCAGTTTATTTTGTGTTTATATGCTTTCTCCTGCTTTGTGTATATTTTCACTGTGTGTGTGTACACACACAGTTAACATAAGGGCTTTTTACACAATTGTAGCAGGCTAGAAATAGATGGCCAGGAAGCTGTACACTAAGTGAAAGATGTTAAAGAGTTCAGGTGTTTGTCCTGGAGATGGGTAGAGAAAAACTTGGGTGGGGCTGGGGGGAGAGGATGAATAAAGTAGATATTCATAAAGACTGAATTAGAGATTTAAGGCAAAACTTCAGTGAGGATTGGAAAAATAATTTGGAGAAATTAAGGCCAGATGATCTTAAAAAGCTAGTTTGAGTAAAGATTTTTCGTCATGGGGATGAGGAAGCCACAGGAACAGAGTGCTTCTGTGTATGAAGCTTCTTTGGGGTACATACAGTTCAGCTCAGTTTAACACTCCGAGTTGTTAAAGACAATGAAAGACCTCTGACTCTGGCCTTGATGGGAAAGAATGGGGACAGCAGCAGAAACAATGTTGCATGAACAACAGATTAAATTTGCTGGGAGAGTCAAAACCCAAAGTGGGAGTCCTAAGAGGAGTGGCAGTATAACTCATGCCAGAGATCCCAAGCAGTCACAAAGAAAACAGCTTGCACAGATTGGCTCACACAGAACAAAAGGTTAGCAAGTTACAGAGAATGAAGACCTTTACTCAAATGCAGGAAACTCTAAAAGTAACTTCTGATTTTACGTAATGACGTTCTTTTGCTCAGAGATTGCTACACTCTGGAATGAACTCCAAGGCTCTTGTGGGGTAGGGCAGGTGGAGAGGCAAAGATGGATTTGCTGCATAGCCTACTGCCAGTGGCCAGGAGAATGTATGGACGGGAGGATAGAGGTCACCTGGGAAGGGGGATAAGGAATGGACTCAGAGAAACAGGAAATAATTGACTCAAAAGCCTAACAGAGAAAGAAGGACCATATGACGATCTGGAGAAGGGAAGGCAGCTCTAGCATCTCAAGACCTGCACAAATTACTTAGCAAATGGATGCTGAACTCAAAACTGCCCAACAAGTGCTCGGAAAAAGCACTAGCTTGGTTTTAAGGGGATGCAGGGGAGAAGTCAAATGTAATATGTCATATCATGTTACTTAAACTTCCTGGGAGTAATTAGTATAACTGCAAAAGCAGATTTGATGTTTAGGAAAGTAGATTTCTTGTTTCACTGTAGAATGGTGCAAGACAGTTTCTCACACTTTAGAATATGAGTACATATTTGAGATTTTTGACATAGCCTATTTCCTATACTATTATTTATGTAATATATTTTTCTTTAAATCAGTTTTTAAAGTTAAATACATTTGTCTTAAAAGAAAACACAATCATTTCTATAAGTGGAAAATCAATATCACTTAGAAAGTGATAACTATCCAAATGGAATCTAACTGTAAAAACTAATAAATAACTAAATAACAAATAGAAAATATATATCTCCATGTTTCTTCTAGAGCCAACTTATTTATTAGTGGTGGTAGGCATAGATGTTATTCATATATCTGAAATATAAGAGACTCTTTGGGACGTAGTGGTTTTATGGACTCCAGCCTGTAATCAGGCATTTTCTAGACTTGGTCAGCAACCCATTAGAGGGTTTTGAAATTGATGTAATGGGTCACAGATCACATTGAAAAAAAGAACCAAGTAGAGAATGTTGGTGCATTGCACATAGTATTTGGGTATGTATTGTTTTGTAAAACTTACTTCTTCAGTTTATATATATATATAAAATATGGCAGTGATATAAAAGAATTTCTTTAGCCCCAGTTGTGGGCGGATGTGGATGGAAACATTTGAAAGTCGCCTAATCTGTATTCACATTTCACGCTTCTGTGTATTGGTGGCACTGAACAACAGCAGTTGCTTGGAGGAGAAATGATGGGTATCCTTAGGCCACTCCTGCTGGTGAGGGGTGGGGTTGAGACATACTAGGGCTCTCTTTGTGCCCTTTTAAGGCCATACCTTCCAAGAGTGCGTCTATGGGGGGACTTACAGAGGGAGGCAGATGCCTCCACAGAGATTGCCTATATCCCTTTTGTGCTATAATAGCTTCAAGATGGGGAGGAGTGGTTGAGGTGGCCCTTTCAGGTCCCACCTTGTCCTCAGTAATCTAGGGATATGGGTGAGAAATGGGAGAGAAGAGAAAATGGTACAAAAGAGGCAGAAAGATCTATTTCTTGTCCAACCTGCCCGGACACCATTCTGGAACTGGAGACCATCTATAGGGAATAATACATTTGATCTCACACCTTGCAATGCTTTTACCAGAATTCAACACACCTATCATGACCCATAGGGCTTTTCTTTATCTGCTCTTCAGAGTCATTCCCTATCACCACTTTCTTTAAGCTGTAAGCTTCCACAACACCAAAATACTGAGCCCCCTATGCCAGGCATAAGATGGCCTCCTGAAGGTGTTCTTTTAGCTCCTGATGAGTTTTTTTTTTTTTTAAAGATATGGGGCAACATTTTAAAATCAAGAGATTTCACACAAACGTCTAGATTTCTGTCTTATGCCTACAAGGGCTAGGTAGATAATATAAGTACATGAATCAGGTCCATTTTCCTAACTTACGGAGAGTTGGGATCAGAGAAATATTTCTTAACAGCATAGATGACAATGATGGCAAACACCTATTGGGGCTTACTATGGATCTGGCTCTGTTCTAAGCACTTTATTTCTGCTGACCCATTTAATCTTCACCACATCCTACAACTTAGGAAATAGTGGCATTTGCCCAGTATTTGCACAAGCGTGATGATATATGGCACCTGGAACTCAGCCTCAGTAAATAGAGAGGTGGGACTGGGAAAACTGGAGGGCACGTTCCACACTAAATGGGGACAGCCTCTTCAGGCCACAATTTCCATGTGAGAATGTAGGCCCAATGTTACTTCTTCTCTTAGCGTTAAACCCTGAGAGTGCTGGGTGAGACGTAACATAGACCTGCAGTAAAAGCCTGTAGCTCCCTATTTGAACTGCCCTAAACATCTTGGTATATACCCTAACATTTGTTTGTAGCAACAGGGGACTAGTTAAACAAATGATGGCACAAACATGCTTTAGAGTACTATGCTGCAATTAAGAATTCTGGGTTAGATACACAGTATGTGTTGTGGTTAAATGTGCAGGCCCTAGGGTTTGAGTGCCTCGGTTTCAAATCCCAGCTCCGCCACTTAGCAGAGCTGTGACCTTGGGTGCGTTATCTAACCTCTCTGTGCTATTGCCCTCATCTACAAGAGGGAATGATGATAGTACCTACCTCACAAATTTTTGTGAGTTTTAAATAAGTTAATACAAATAAAACAGTTAGAACAGTGCTTGGCATATTATAGGAACTATAAGGTTTAGCTATTGTTAGTTATTGTTGTGACTATTAAATTAACATTTGTTAAGTAGAGCCCTGGGATGTCAGGTGGTGAGTTCATGGTCAATAAAAGATCCAAGAGAAAATGCAGTAGAGAAGTTTATTACTCACAGATCCTGGAGAAAGTATATGGCATACCTTGAGGGGCCAAGTAGGGAGGTCAAGACAAGAGAGAGCAGCGGGACCTGGGGCACATGCCTCCATTAGGGTCTGTAGTGGAGTGCTGTGGGGTTCTTTGGTCAACTCAGACCTAAAATAGCTGGGTTTTGAAGGAGAAATGATGGGTATCCTTTGGCCACTCCTGCTGGTGAGGGGTGGGGTGAGACATAACTAGGGCTCTCCTTGTGCCCTTTTAAGGCCATACCTTCCAAGAATGTGTCTGTTGGGGGAACTTATAGAGGGAGGCAGATGTCTCCCTCTAGGGGTCTAATTAAGGGGCACACAAGGGAAAGGCCTTGGGAGATGGAAGACTATTTATCACAAGGGCTGTTGGGGAGTCACATCAAGAACTTACATTTACTTGAGACTCTGCCGGCTGTTATCTAGGCATGCGTGTGGGAGGGCTAGTGTCACTTCAAGGCTCCTGCAGTCTCCTTGCCCACACAAAACGGATGCAGCAATATTACGTAGTGGTTTTGCAGAACTCTCAACACTTGTAAATAATATAGAATGGTAAGAAATAATCTCTAAGATATATTAAGTGAAAAAATTTTAAGTTGTAGAACAGTGTATGCTACTATGTTATTGCTTGCGTAAGTAAAAGGGATTATTTGCATGTTTATGCCAAGATTATCTCTGGAAGGATGTTGTGCTTTCCAAGTGACTTCCTGACTGCAGCATGGTATTCTACTGTATTTATGCACCATAATTTATTTAACTAGTCCCTGACTGCTAGACTAGTTAGTTCTCTTTCAGCCTTATATTACTGATAATACTGCAACTAATACCTTTATACGTTCACCTTTGTGAACACAGAAGTATATCTCTAAGATACATTGGGAGGGAAATTGCTGGGTTAAAGGACATGTACATTTTATATTTTTGATAAACATTAGTTATTGGTCCTTTTAACTGTCCAACTGGATCATAGGTAAAGAAGCACATAACAGCGGTTACCTCTGGAGAGAGGTTTTCTCCTATTTGTGAAATTTATATTTACCAGGTGTTTATATTATTTTTCCAAAGAAACACATTTCTTTCTTCAGTCCCCTGCTCTCTCTTTTTTTCTTCCTCTTTTCCCTCTTTTTATCTTTCTACCACAAAATAAAAGGACCAGTGCTTTTAGATGAAAATTTATACTGTTACATTAATTGTTTTCAATAAAGACCTTGGTAGATAGCTGTTACTATTCCTATTAGCCTTTACTCGTTTCTCCTTCATCTGCCTTCTCTAGATCCTTAATACTGACACCCCTACTCCTCCTACCTGCTCCTTGTGGGCAATGTGGAGGCCATTAAGTTATGTTGCCTGACGGGGATTTGGTAGCACAAACATTGGTTGCTAGGTTCTCAAACTCTTTGTGTCTTAAACATAACTTTATTTTCTCTCCCTAACCTCCAAATTTGATGCACTCTCTTCCTGTATTTCTTATCTCAATGAAACCTCCCCTCACCTATCACCCAAGCCAGAAACCTGGGAGTCCTACTCCCCACTTCCCTCTGTCACCCTCAGCCCCCACCTGTTATCTGTTACCAAGTCTTGGTGATTTTGTGCCCTAAATTTCACTTGTATCTTCTCTTTTTTTCTTAAAACCACACGCACACACACACATCGATATTTGATTCTTTTTAAAAATGTAAAAGATATAGACAATATACAAAGAGTGATATTATAAACATATATTCACCACTCTAAACACACAACTGTAACATTTTGTCCAGTTCTCTTTTCTGGTCTTTTCATTTTTATAATAAAACGTTACAGAAGTAGGTGATTCCTTTTTAATTGACACCCCAACTTAATTTGCCTCCCTCTACTATGTGGTTTTCAAATTCACAAGTTCTCCATGCCTCAGATTCCTTATTTTTTTTATATACATATATTTTGCCATAAAAAAAAATATATAGGATTATTTTAATTTTTTATATATTGTTTTTAAAATGTTTTATGATACATTGTATATTTTTTATGTATGCAGTTCACATGCCACATTTTATTTATCCATTACAAACAGCGCTGTCAGAACATCTCTACATGTTTTTTGTGCCCATGTACAAAAATTTCTATGGGTTATATAATCAGAAGGGAAATTGCTAGGTCATAGGGTATTTGCATTATCAAGTTTATTGTATGCTGCCAAATTGCTTTCCATGAGTAGCTGAATTAATTTTCAGTTCTATTCCAGTATTTGATATCATCATCCTTTTTTATTTTTGTTAATATGAATGGCAAAAATTTTTCATTGTTTTATTTTAGTGTTCCCTTAATTATTAGGTTGAATATCACTTCATAATTTTTTGGGAGGTCCATTTAGTTTCTTCTTTTGTTAATTGCATATTGGTATATTTCACCCATTTTCTAAACTATTTGTATTTTTCTTATAGGTTTGCAGAATTAAAAAATACATATTTTTGTCTATTCAAGTATCCTTTCCATCCCTCCTGCTGTATCTTAATACAGGTCCTCATCATCCTTTGCAAAGTTTCTTGCAACAGCTTCCAAACTGCTCTCTCTGCTTTCAGTGTGCCCTTCTTTACTCCATCTTCCACACTGCAGCCTGAGCTATCTTTCTAGTAAGCAAATCTGAGCATGCAATTCCCAAATTCTCTACTGACAGGGAAACAAAACAAAAACATCATCATCAACAACAAAATCCCCAAACAAATTTTAAAGCCCTAAATCTACAACTAAACTCCTGGGCATGCCATATCAGGTACTCCATGATCTGATCACTTTCTACCTGAGTGAAGCCATCCCACTTGTTTCTCCCTGTGCATCTTACACCCAGCCATTCAGAACAAAGAATGGTACTGGCCATTCTTTGAACACATCAGCCTCGCTCATGCTTCTGGGCTTTTGTGCACCCATTGTACTGCTATCTTGCCCTCCTAATAAAAGTTTCCTTGATGTCCCTGAAGAGACCTGGTTGCTCCTTGCTCAACCTATGTATACATTATGACTCCATTATAATATTTATGACCTTGTATTGAAATGATTTATTGTATATATGTCTTATCTATGCATTGAAGGCTTCAGCTGGCCAGGGTTCTTGTCTGTTCATCTCAAGAAGCAGTATAGTCGAGTGGTTAGGAGTGTGGGCTCTGAAGCCAGACTGCCTGGGTTTGAATCAGCGCTGTTTCTGTTTGGGCAGTTGCATGGCTTCTCCATGCCTCAGATTTCTCATTTATAAAGTGGGAATAATAATAGTACCTATCTCATTGGCTTGTATTAAATCAATTAATACATATAGTAAAGTGCTTAGCATATAATAGTGTTTAGCATATAATAGGTGCTCAATAAGGGTTAATTCTGATTATCTCTGTTTATTAACCGATTATTAGTATTATTATTTATTCATGGTAGGCACTTGGTATATTTGTACAAATAAATGCTTTTTCCACCTGTCCTGGATGTCTTAATGCTTTTTCAGAATTAGTACCAAAGAAGTGATACACACACACACACACACACAATGGAATATTACTCAGCTATAAAAAGAATGAAATCTTGCCACTTGTGAAAACATGAATGGACCTAAAGGGTATTATGCCAAGTGAAAAAAGCCAGACAGAGAAGGACAAATGATTTCACTCATATGTGGAATCTAAAAAAACAAAACAGAAAAAGATCCATAATATAGAGAAAAAGCTTATGATTGCCAAAGGGGAGGAAGGTGAAATAAATAAATAATAAAATTAAAAATAACTAAAGCCAATCTCCTTCAAACACGACCAAACAAAACCAAACCAGGAGAGAGATAAGAGAAGATAGATGTGGACAAGGTTATAACAGTGTTTATAACCTTGTCCTTGGGGTGTTTCCCCAAGCTTGCTCATAGCAGCATTGTTGTAAAACATCCGTCTCCTGCCTAGTCCTGACTTCCTCTGATTTCCTGACACCAAGGCCCATTCCTCAAAAGAATATCCTTGGAGCAGTGGTAGCCTAGGTGATACCTGGACATTCCCAACCAAAATTTCAGGAGTAATCCCCACTGTTTATTTAGTCCTGGCTTGCATCTTGGTCAGCAGTGTCCCGCTCTTCCTCCCTTCTTTCCCATCGCCTCTATCCCAGGCACTTTGCTACCATACCAAAAAAACCTGGAAGCATGAGAAAAAGGCATCGCATTAAACAAGTCTGAGAACATTCTTCGCATTTAAAAAATCTCAGATAGCCACTCTGCGTTACTTCCACCTCAGGCCTCTTCAAGTCACTCACCGAGTCCGCCTTTTCCTTCTTCTCTTCACCTTTGAAGCAGCCTTCAGTCTGAGGTCTCAACATGCGATAAAACCAAACCATCTGTTCCAGGATTCCCCCAGAATCCAGTTTCCCATGTTGGGACGTCAGATGGTCTTTACTATAATGTTCCTTTTGAACTTCTCCAAGCACAAAATTCTCACTTTGTGTTCTTATGACCAGAGCAGAAACAAAGCTTTCCTGGATAGTTAGCAGAAGGAAAATATGCTTTGTTTTTGTTCTGTAGAGCAGAGCCTAGAAATGCCATGCCTGATTTTCTAGAGGCCCTTATAGCACTGCTGGCTTAGATCACGAATGAAAAATTCAGATGTGGACAGGTGTGAAAGTCAAGGGATCAGTCTGGGGGATTTTGGGTGTCTCCAATTTAGCAGAACAAATGGCAAAACAACAGGTGTTCACAGATGTACCAACCCATGAGGCACTCATACCCAAAGCTCACTTCGGAGTTGAATTCTCTTGTGAAATCTGCCCCGCTCTTTGTACTGTCTCTGTCACCCAATCTCTGTAGGGCTTGGAAAATTATGCATTCTTCTGGCCTTATGTTATAGGTACCAGGAGGTTGTGTGTGACTCACAAAGGATTAGCTGGCTTTAGCACTCAAAGTTCTGACATGTTAAGGCTATTCAATAGTCATAGAACGTTGTGGCCTACCTTGATGTTGCATAATAATTAAAAATTATGGTTGAAGCAAATGTTTAGGGGTGACCACAACCGACAGGACAGAGACCTGTTGAATTGGAAACCCAGTCAGGGTCCTCAGAACTGTAAAGTGTACTCCTGAAATAAGAAGATATTTTCAGGCAGGGAAAGAAGGAATATTATGGAGAAGAGAATCTATATGACTTTCTCTAATTTGGGGATTAGAAATGAAGTTGGTAAACTTTGGAAATTAGACATTCCATAGATAGACCCCAGAGCCAGAGACTACCAAAGAAAAAACTTGTAAGCTTTGTATCGCACCACATTTGCTCTTATTGTTATTCCCTGCTTGCTTCTTGAAATGATGGCAGAAACCACTTAAAACCAAAAAGGCCTGTGTGTTGGTCATTAGGAGCACTAGCAAAACAGAGGACTTGGGGAACAACCTGCTGCACCTTAGCCAGCATGGGTGGTAGTGTGACAGCCTTCGAGGAGAGGGAAGCAGGTTGAATACCTAGGTCTGCAGCAAAGAAGGATGAGGAGAGTACACAGTGGGAGAGAGCAGTTGGTTTTGAGAAAGGACTGAGCTGAGCAGCAGCAATATCTTATATGAATGAGCTTGCTCATAGCAGCATCGTCTGTAATAAAAAATTGGAAACCACCCAGCTGTTCATCATTAGGGGATTGCTAAATAAAGTATGGAACAGCTTTGCTATGGAATACCATACAGCCATTAAAAAGAATGGAGAGAATGTAAATGTGCCAATTTGAAAAGATACCTAAAATGTGTTAAGTGAAAAAAGCCAAGCGCATGTAACAGTATGCATATAGTAAAATCCTATTGCTATATGGTGTTTCCTTTTAAGGCTAGGCAGATAGTGAGTATGTACATATGTATGTACATAGACAATCCCTGGAAGGAAATACATAAAACTGTTAACAGTGCCCCACCTCTGTTCTCTAGGATTGGGAGTTAGGGGAGTTATCAGGGTATTATTGCCTTGCCTTCGACTTTATAATCTTTATTTTGTTTGAAAGTTTTTAAAAACCACTTGAAATTTTAAAAAATTCTTTTTTTGTAAAGCTTTTAAGGATTTCAGTCAGGCAAATTTCAGGATTTATGATATTTGAAAGTCTGTCCCTCAGTGCTAATTTCAAATAGGAATATGGACTTTAATTTTCTGATTTCTTCCTTCACCCAGGGTGGTAGACAAAATTGCAGTATTAATGTTCTTTTCATGCCCATGCAGACAATGACCATGTCTAAGTGACAGCAGAATTCAATGAGATACCAAAGAACTGATAGCATATAAATAACATTCTCTGTATAAAGTGTAATAAAATTAGAAATCAGTAATAAAAGTATTATATTTAAGTAATAATTAAATAACCAATTCAAGACAGTTCAATTCTAAATTCTAACAGTGATAACACAAAGAAAAAACTTACATCAATGAATTCTCTCTGATTTTTACCTTCGCCCTTAATTATGATGAAGATATTCACTGCTCCAGAGTTGAACTAGCTGTGAATAAATGAACAAGTCAATTTGTTTATTTATACCTCATTTCTTTCCAGAAAAGTTTGAAAGCAGTTCAGTTGCTTGTGAACTTAATTCTGAATCTGGAGGAACCTTCCTTGTCAGTGTTTGTAAAGCTAATGTGTTAAAGCCATGAAATTCCTCCAAGATCCTAACTCTTGCCAACAGGTACCAACATTTGAAGGATCTTATTTTTCTCTGGAGAGGAGTCCGCACCTGCTGATCACAATAATGTTTAGATACTGACATGGACAGATGCCCAAGATGTCTCATGTGGAAAAAAACAAGTTGCAAGATAATATGTATTGTACATAGTTTTAGATGACCTAATTTACAAATCAGGCATATTCTTAGGCGAGGTAGGGAGGACACTATAACCAGTTCCAGGCTTAGGGTTGCTTAAGTTCTAAGTCTGGCCGTGATTTTACGATTCTAATTTTATAAAACTTTACATATATGTGTGTTGTATTAAATGTTTATATCTATGGAGAAAGCAATCTGGATAAATAAACTTCAACTTAACAGTGATTATCTCTGAAGGATAGAATTTTAATTTCTACCTTAAATATTTCTGTAACTTTGGATATTTTTACAGTGAGTATGAGTTACTTTTATAATCAGCAAAGCAATGAAAATTAGAAACAAAACAAACTTATCTTAGGCAGTGGGTGGCTGAGCCCTGTGTGGGAACATCACTCATTGATAGTGTGGTTGTGTGGTCTTACCACTTGTTTTCACCTACTGAGTTGTTGCTGCCAACCTCAGGAATGAAAGCTTTCCCACAAGCCCACCCCCAAATCTAACCCTTTATTCATCACAGTTTCCTATGATTTCATTGTGTCCTTCTGCTACCACTGACCCCTGGCCACGCTCTACCTGTCCCCTTGTCCAGCTGGACTCAGTGGACATTCATCAGACTATTGAGAATCCCAATTCTGTTTTTCTCTTTTCTAGCTTGACTTGACCCCCACAGACCTAATAAAATTCTGCCTCTTTTTCCTATGTAAACAGGCCTTCTGGCCATTTTCTTGCATGATTCAGAACTCTATGTAAATATTCTGGCAAGCTGTATGAATATAAAATGTGGACACAATCAATTAAAGATATTGAGCACAGTAAGTTCTTAAAGCTGTGTTTGAATGGGAGGTGACAATGACACCAGGTAGAGATGCTCACCAGTTTCCTGAGAGTCTAGGGTTGAAGGCTAAACCATTGGAACAGAGGAGCAAGATAAAAAGGTAGCTAGTTGACAGCAAAGAGACTAAAGATTTGGGAAGATGGGGCGTTAGGAAGTGATGAGGGGCTTTAACAAACTGAGAGACTTCTCTGGGTGGAGAATTTATCAGGGTCTGGAGCTTCCTGAAGATAAAGGCTGTTGAGGCCAACTGGGATTTACTGGGTTTTAGCTAATCCTGGACTTGGAGACGCACAGATTACCTGTCTGGCCTGTTTGTTGGAGTGTTACCCAGAGAACAAAACCCAGTAAGAGAGAGGCCTGGGAGCGCAGCGTACCTTCGAGGTGGAAGGACCCAGACCCAAGGTAAAGCTGATGGAAACTCAGCAGGTCTTTCCTGATGAATAGTTGGCTGCCCAAGGAGAGAGAGGCTCTGAGAGAGAGAGAGAGACTGGGAGACAGAATGCAAGGGGAGGGAGGCAGTCCAGTGAGCACTTGCAGTTACCGCAATAGAAAGGAGTCAAGAGCCAGGCCCAGAAACTCAACCTTGAGGCACCTGTATGATTCTTAATTGTGTATGGCTTCCTCAATTGTGTTGTTTCTGTTTTTCCATGTTTGTTTCCATGGTGATTAGCAGTAAAGCAGCAAAAGCTTTGAAAAAAAAAAAGTGTTTATCTTTAGTGGCAGCAAGGAAGAGGGAGCTAGGAATGCTGGCCAAGACACCTCCCCAAGGAGACAAAAGCAGCCTGGTCCCCAGGGCCCACTGTGAGAAGGTGAAGAAGATCTAGACCTGGCAGCAAGCTTGGGCCAAGGAGGGCCTTGGGGACTTAGCTAAAAAAAAAAAAAAAAAAAAAAAGGAGAGGTCCTGTGGGATCTTCTCAGTCCCACTCTCATTTTACTTATTCCTCTATCATGGCACTTATTTCGCCCCTAGTGGGAGATAATACATTGCCCTGTGACTACTTGCTTTTGTAGTTCCATCTATATGTTAGAATGAAACCATGTCTTGCATGTTCCTATATTCCCAAAAGCCTGAAATAGAACTGATCATGAATCAGAGGCTCAATATATCTTTATTTTTTTAATTAAAAAGAATTTCACTTTTATACACACTTATGTAATACATAAATGTTCCCTTTTTGCTCACTCTTTTTCTTTGTCGTCTCCTCTCCCCCTTCTCATATTCATATAATCGTATACAAATAGAATGCATACACATATATAGTTTTTGTCAATGTTTTGCAAAAATATAATTGTCATCTTAAACATTTTCTGCCTCTTGCTTTTTTTGCTCAAAACTACCTCTCCGAAATCTACCGAGTAAAGTTCTATAGGACATTCAGATTCTTTCTAATAGCTGCATAATACTCCAAGATATGGTTATGCTATAATTTATGCAAGATGTGGTTGTGCTGGGGACCCTGGCTTTCTAGTGCTGATTGTTCATATCTCCTGCCAGCCTGGTATTCAGCGACACCTGGCTGGTAACTTGAAGTTGGGCATGGTGAGACTATGTACACCATAGGAATATGCAAAGGCTACAATCCAGGGCTTTTTCTGTTTTAACTAGCACACTACTGGTCCCTATTCATGGGTTTGGATTTGTTTCTAGTTTTTTTTTTTCTATGGTGGGATGAAGGTGAGGGAGAGAATGGCCAGTATTCTCTCCCTGCCCCCCCCCACATACATCTATAAATGTGTAGATATGTATATTTATCTCCTTATGTACTGGTGTTTTCATTTCTGTGGGAAATAAGAGTGGGATTGATGGGTCAAAGGGGATACATATTTTCAATTTCAAAAAATGTTGTCTGATTATAAAAGGTTGCAGAAATTTATATTTCTACTAGCAATGTAAAAACTATTTTCCGTGAATCCCTGCCAGCAATGGAAATTACCCTCATTTAAATTTTTGCTAGTTTACAAGGTATAAAATAATATCTCATTGTACTTTAATTTGCATCTCTAAATACTAAAAATTTTGATCTTCTTTTCCTATGCATGTTGGCCATTTAGCTCTTTTGCGAGGTGCCTCCTAGCTTTTGCTCATTTTTTTGTTGGGTTATTTGTCTCCCTCTTATCCATTTATAAAACCTTTTTGTTTATTGTTGTTTTTAATTATCCTTCTGTCCTGAACATTTATGACTATTTCTTACAATCTATTGTTTGCCTCTTGACTTTATTTCATTGATTGCCATGCAAAAGTTTTTCTTTTTTTTATTGTCATAAGGCAAAATATGTCTATATATTTTTTATAGCTTCAGGATTTTAGTCTTGGTTTATAAAGCCCCCACTACCCCCATATTGAACATGTAGCCTCCTAAATTTTCAAGATTGTTATTGTCTTACTTTTTACATTTGTCTTTAATCTATATGGAGTTTATATTTGTATGTGGTACAAAATAGAAGTCCAGTTTTATTTTCTTTCAGATGGAGGTTGTCTTGGCACCATTTATTAAATAATCCATCCTTTTTCATGGAATTGAAATACCAGCTATGTCATATAGTAAATTCTCATATATATACTTGGTCTATTTCTGAGTTCTCTATTTTATTCCACTGATATATTTATCTATTCCCATGCCAGTACCAAACTGATTTAATCACAGTGATTTTATAGTACATTCCGATATCTGGTAAAATGAGCCTCACCCCTTATTTTTCTTTTTCACATTTTTATTTGCCATTCGAAAGCATTTATTCTTCTATATAACTTCATTTAATTTAATTATCCCACGAAAACTTTCTTGTTATCTAATTAGAATTGTATCAAATGTGTACACTAATTTTGGAAAAATTAACATTTTTAACAATATTCTTTCCAAAGATGTTTACGGGGTACCTACTTTGTGACAAGCTCTGGGGGTATAACAGTGAAGAAGACAGCCATTGTCTCTGCCCTCTTTGAATCCAGATTCACTTTTTTAAAAATAAATAAATGGCTCAGCAGTTCCACTCTTGGGTAATACTCATCAGAAATGAGTGCTAACATCCACCAAAAGAATACTCATAACAACTTTATACGTGATAGACAAAAACTGGAAGTAACACAAATGTCTTTACAGTAGAATGGACAAATAAATGGTGGTATAGTTATACAATGAATGTTTGACAGCAATGAAAAAGAATGAACTGTTGACACCCACAATAATATAGATGAATTGCACAGATATTATGTTGAGCATAAGAAGGTTGATAAAATGGAAGTTCCAAAACAGGCAAAACTCATCTAGAGACAGGGTAGAATAGCGGCTAATTTGGGGGGATGGATGTATATTGACTGTGAGAGGACACAAGGAAAACTTCTGGGATGGTGGTCACGCTCTAGATGTGATCTGGCTAGTGATGACACAAGTATATACATATACATATGTATTTTCATCAAACCACACATTATGAACCATCCACTTTACTCTTGGTAAGTGATACTTCGGTTAAAACAAAAAAGGATACAAGGAAGTTCATCCTCACTGAACTGTCCTCCTGCCCTTCAGGGTGCCTAGGATGAGCAGCCATCTGCCCACCTCTGTCTTCTGCCTTCTCCATCTCTGAAAAACTGATGTTTCTAGTGTTTTCTAGGCTAGGCTATTGCACTCTTGAAGTGCCTGCAGCTGCTGTTCATGTCATGATTTTCCAGCTCCCTCCCTCTTTTAAAAAAATATATTTAAAAAAATCTCTTGATGGAATACAGTACAGTATTGTGGAAAAGCAGCAGACCTGGACCAGCCAGCTCAAACTCCCTCTCCCCCACTGGTCAATAAGAAACCCTGGGTTTTTATGCCTTACCCCCAAAAGAGTTATAAAGTTCTGTAAGTGCCTGGAAAGCAAGCAAGACTCTGCGATGCAATCTGGATCGCCCATTACCAATTTGCTTTGCTCACCCACCGTAGTGGCTGGGCCTTATGCTTCCTAGGGGAAAATGAGCAGTTTGAATGCCTGCCCCCTCCTTCTCCCCTCTCCCATCTCACCCACTCTCCTCCCATTGTTCTCTATAAGTGGTTCTTTAATGTAGGGGTGCCTGTATTTGTGGCTCTTTGGGGAGAAAAGTTTGAGCCGCACTTGGGGTTTCACATGTCACCCCAAGATTATAAGCACTGGATGCAGCCTGCAGCAGTTACAAAAGGCAGATTACCATGCAGCGCTGCTGAGTTGCACTTTCGTGCCATTTTGTATTTCCGCCCTCTAGGGCAGTGACTCACTGCTTTCCAGTTCAATGTGAGGACATGTCCCACAGTGTTGACTGCCTGATGCTCCTGGAGGACATTCCTAACCCACCACTCACCAAGTTATTAGAAATCTAACTCTGAAATCACTAATCCCCAAATAGCCTCTATTCTCTCAACTGCTGGCTTCCTTGCTTTGATTTTATGCACAGTAGTTCTAAACTCAAGGCCAAAAATTCTACCCCATGTTGAGCCACTTTCAAAGGAGAACCAGTATGCTAAGACTAGAGGGGGATTTGAATAGCGGCTAATTGTCAGTTTGTCTAGTGAAAAGAGCTTCCTCTCTCCCCTGAGCGGGCTGGTTATTTGTTAAAGTTTGCTGGGGTTTTGGAGCACCTCACTGTTAGGGGCAGCTTAGACTCAGCAGTTTTAATTATTAATCAGGTCAAAGGCTGATGACAATTTTTCTTCTCTTCAGGGGATGGTCTTGAAAGTTCAGAGGAGGGAATGTCCAACCCCTTGTTCTGTGATGGGTGGGAAGGAGGGAAGCAATTCAAGCCAGGCCAGTCTCGAGTTCTTAATGGTCTCTTGCCCTAGACAGACTGGGTTGGAAAGTTGCTTAATCTGCCTCTGGATTGATTTTAAGTGAATATAGGTCTTTATCTTTTCTGGGGGTTGTGGCTTTCTAAGTTGAGCAAATTCCAGACTTGACGGCACATTTGAAAGCATAGCCTGTTTGTAACCCTTGCAAATAGAGGGCAGAACAGGTGGGGTACTCTTCAAATTTGTCCACTTTGGGGCATCCGCCACCGGAGGTTGGGGTGGCTGGCGGTTGGGGAGTGAGGGTTCTCGCTGCTTCAGCATACTTTGGGAAAGGCATGAGGCTTTTTCCAGTTTCAGTTTGTAACGTTTCCAAATAGGCTGACTCTATTCTTTTCCTGCCTCCCATGCTTCCTCCTGGTCTCTATAGGTCTGCTTCTCTTTTTGGCCTGAGACCTCAGTTTCATGAGATCCGGAAAGTCTCCTTTCTGTCTGCAATTCTGTCAGCCATTCTACAGGATTCCAGCAGGCCCCGCCTCCCGCCCCTGTTGCTAGGCAGATTCCCCTGTTGCTAGGCCACCACTGCCTCTTCCCTGCCTCGAAATGAGGCACAAATTCCTGGTGACCCACTCAACCGTCCACCTACTCACCCACCCACAGACAAAACAAATCGGTCCTAAATGCCTACCATATGGGAACCCCTGTGCCCAGCGTAGAGCATTCCAAACGGGAGAAGAGGCAGCCAAGCCAGGGGTGTCAGAAATGGAGGTGACTGGTTTCTCTGGGGTGGTGAGCAGGCTGTCTCCTGGGAGGTTTCTCAGGGGACAGCCATTAACTTGGAGATTTTCCTCTAGTCCAATGTCTGACCCTCAGCTTTACAGGCTCAGAAAACTCATTTGTGTGCAACCAGAAACAGGTCCTTGTCCTCGTAGCAAAAGCATATTAATCAGGTGATGCTTAAAGTCAGGATGTGAATTTATTAATTTGTAATGAGAAGTCTGTCACATGGCTCTAGGGTACTCCAGCAGGCATCACTGTCTCTGAGGAGGCAGACTTTTCTGGAAATGATGACAACACTGTAGAATATTGGAAAGCTGATATGGAGTACCAGTTTACATTGGAAAGGGAGAATATCTATAGCTCTGTAGTTATATCTATTTTAACATGCCTACTATATGCTAAGCAAAATGCAAGATGTTTTACAGATGTCATTTTGTTAATGCTAATTGCTCACATCAGCCATGAGAGGGAGCTACAAATATTCATCCCCCTTTCATAGAAAGGAAGCAGTTCAGATTAAATAACTTAACCTAGTGAGGTCATCCACATCCAGCTAACAGGTGACAGAACCAGGGTTTGAACCCAAAAACCATGGTTGGACTAATAGATCCCAGCTACCTGGCAATGAGGAGATGACAAGTTCGGTTGGCGATGAGTTGGTGGTGAATGCTGAGGTGCTGATGGATCGGCCAGATGGAAATTTTCTGTAAGCAATGGAACATGAAGAAGGGAGAACGCTGCTGAGTCCAGATCTAGGCTGGAAAGGAGAGGTATCATCCAGCATATGCCTGAGCTCTGAGAGAACAGCTTCTAACTTCGTATGGATAGTAGATAAATATTTAATCTTCTATCTCCCTTGCAGTGATAGAGTGCAGCAGGTCACTTGGACTGGGTAGGCATGTGAATGGAGTAGGACAGGGTACCTCAGGGAATTGCCATGGTTAGGAACTCAGAGGAAGAGGGCTCCTGGCTTCACTACTATCTTGCCAGTCAGCTATCCACCCCAGGCCCAACACCTAACCAGACCAAGAGACCGAGATCTTAACTTTAAGGAAAGGTCGAAACAGCCTCGGGGAGAAGGTGGCTTTCTTTGAGCTCTTTGGAAGAGGCAGACTGGAGCCTGTGTAAGAAAGAGACAGAGGCGTGCCTTCCTGGTCTAGGGAAAGGGCAGAGCAGACATGCAGCATAGTCCAGATCTGGGGGCCAGATCAAGACAGGGGTCTGGGTGGCAGTTTCTGAAAGCAACGAAGAGCTCAATTAGGCATGGTGATGGTGTTAACCTCTGTCTCTGGCTAAAGTGTGAGCATCTTTGTTCTGTATCCAAGCCTTGAAGATTTGAGAAAGAATAAGGAGCAAGGAGGTGTGGGTGTCCAACGAGCTGTAGCTTTTCTTCCCTCCCTTCCTCTTCCCCTCCCATTTTCCGTCTTCCTCTCCCTTGCTTCTTTTTCACTTATTCTTGCAACACATTTTCCTGAGACTGTACTTGAGGCGTTCTGGGAGAAGGAATCTGTGCTCTATAAGTTGTCTGTTTCTCTGCTTTTGTAATTTACTTTTTTGGCTTTCCCCCCAGTTTCCTAGTGAAGTGCTTTTTGAACAATCTCAGCCTTGTCTGGACGCCTGAGATTCGCCCACATTTGGGCCAAGAGAATCAAGGGGTTCCAGGGCCCCTGGAAATTTAGCATGGTGGGCCAGCAGCTGTCTCAGCTGGATTTGCAGGAAACAGCTGGTGGAGCCAGGGCAGAGAGAGGTGAAACCTCGAGAGAGGAAGAGATTGAGAAAGGGAGAGAGAGATGGGAGCAGCTGCAGTCGCTAAGCTCTTCCTGTCTGGGCTCCTTCCATCTCGGGAGCCTGCACGGCTGCTCCTCCCCCTGGCTTTGCTCAAAAAGGAACAAGTTAAAGTGATGCCCTGGAGACTATAAACAGGGGCAAGGATTGTATCTCACAGGGAATCAGACCTAGGGCTCTTACCTGAGAGCACAGGGTGTGTTCACCTGCAAGCTTAACAGCCCCTGGGATGTGATTCAGCTAGAGCGGGTAATGCCTCAGATACTAGACCATGACTATTTGGGATGAGATTCAATCAGAGTACCTGGCTGGCATTCAATTGAAATAGCAGAGTATTGGAGGAATTTGGGCCTCTTCTGTTAGTTTAGTAAACCGAGAGTCTTTGAGAGATTTGTTCAGAGTTCTGGCCTGTGACTGGAGGCCCTCCCCGACTCCCATCTCCCTTACTCAGATGAACCATGATTTTTTTTTTTTTTTTTTTTCTTAAAGACTCATAATTATGTCAACCAGGGAAAGACGATCATTTCTTCAACGTATTGCTAGCTAGCCTTTTGGAAGAAGTTGGGAAGATGTCAGAGTCATTCAAAGGTTTTGGGGTGCCTTCCCCTAACCTACTGCTATTGTGCAGACTCAGGCTTGGTTCCTGGGCAGCAGTGGTTAAATTGAAATCTTGATTCTCTTGGTAATTTGATGGCTTAGTTTAGGCCTCAGGTTGCTGTTCCATGAACTGCCTTGAAATTTAATCACCCAAATTTATTTCCTAGAGTGTTTTTCACCATCTCCTCCTCTAGGCCCATTAGTCACCATCCTGTGACCTGACAGAGTGATTATCAAAGACCCTGTGGTTCCCTTTCACTAGATTTAGGGGTGTTGGTGACTCTGGAGGCAAGTTCCAACTTGAGTCACAGTTGGTTGGGTTTTCCCTCAATTGGTTGTGAATCTTCCCTCAGGGCACTCTCTTGCGCCTGGGAGAATAACACTGTGGACATCCTGTTCCTTCTTCAAAACTAGAGAAATGGTTACTGGATCTTCTAGGGCTGGTGTTCTCTGGCTGAGGGTTATATTATCCCTTGCCTGTGGGCACACCACTGACATCTCCCAGCTCCAATTTCCCTGTTGGTGAAATGGGGATAATGCCAAGTCTGGCGCTTTAGGTGCATAACACATATTAGCCCCTTTTTGTCCAGCTGGGACAAGACCCAGGGATCTTGGAAGAGAAATTTTATCAGTCTGAATAGGAAGCAGTCTGACAAAATTTTATTTCAAGAGTAGTTCCATGTACAAAATGTTTAGCTGTCTCCTTTTCCAACTTAGTCCTCTGAAGTAGGGATTGCAGACCTACGATGACAGATGCCAGGCAGGTAAATACATAGCAAGATGGTTGCGTACTAGGGGGACAGATGGGCACCTGGCCTGTGAAAAGAAGACACTGTCATCTGGATTTACTTGTTTCCAGGTGAGAGTGAGGCCCAGTATGATCTCCCCATTTTTTAAGAGAAGTAAGATATCAGCATATTTCAGTGGAGAATCTCAAATTTTAAGTGCTTTCAATAAACTAAAAATATTTAAATGTGGGGTGAATGAAACGCAGCATGGCACCTGCTGGTTCTGGTTAGATTCACAACCTGTGCTCTTGGCAGGTTCTGGCAGGGGTGTTCTTATTTTTGTGGCCACCCTCTCGTCCCCCTAGGGCTGGACACCCCTACTCTCTGCTTGGTTGACTTCTAGAGGCATCGACACAAGCCTGCTCCTCTCCTACAGACATGTTGGGCCAGTTAAAGTTTATTCTGTAGAAACCTCAACCAACAAGTCAAAAGATGAGTTTCCTGCTCTTAATAGATAATTTTTATTGGTTTTGCAATAAACGTATGAAATAGAAACAATAGCAATAAACCAGCTCAACAAGAAATCGAAAGACACAGGCCCCCAAAGCCCTTCCCGCCTCTTCTTAATGAGTCTCTAATTTATAGACCGACTAGCAGAACCACTTTTCTTTTTCAGAGCTTTGCAAACTTTTCCATCTTGGAGGCTTGTGTTCTCTGGGGGCTTGTGTGCCGGTTTCCGCATAGTTGCTGTAATGGAAGCCCTGCTCAGCAGGGCCCGGCAGGAGGCACTGCCTCGGGGCCCTGTTTGCTCTGTCTTTGAGGGTCTGCTCCCTTTCAGTTTCATGTTTATCAATGGAGGGCAGAAAAAGAGAGTGACCAGGATGAAATAAATGGCTAAAGGCTGCAGTTTCACTTTTGGAGAGCAGAGTGATGGGGTTGGGTATGAAAAACATCCAGAGGCTGGGCGGAGGGTGTTTTCACCTTGTAAACCTCTGACCTTTATCTTCTGGAATGTGCAGAATATTTTTAGTCCATGGTGCTAAGCTTTCCCAAGGACCCCAATCTACATGTCCCCTGCCTGCTAAGTGGCACAAGGGGTGGTGATCGTGGTTGCTTGGTGACACCGATGAGACCTCCTTGCTGCTGTTCTCAGTGGCAACTCAAGCGAGCTGGAGGGCCTGGGCCCCTGCCAGCAGGAATTTGCTTGCAGGGTTACTGGCAGTGTCAGATGAGTGATAGCTGGAGTCAGAAGGGCTCAGTGTCCATCTGAACATTTTCTCCTGAGGCCTGAAGCCCAAAGAACAGGTTATCTGTGTTCCTGATCATGCCTCAGAGAAAGTGCAGGCCTCCTCAGGGCTCAGGCCTCCACAGTGAAAGGAGAAAAACAGGATCTAGTGGGTTTTCCATACCCACCCCTTCAGGGGTTGGATGACCCCGGGTCTGCATGGTGGCAAAGTCCCTGGCAGCCCATGGAAAGGGGGCACACAAGGCTGTCACTTGGGATGTCTACTCAATCACCCCCACAGCCAGCTCGGTACTCCAACACCGTCCTGCCTTGGGAGTGTGTGCGTGTGTGTGTGCGCGCGTGTGTGTGCACCTCGCCCAGGAATTCACAGTTCACAGGGAGGGAAAGGGTGGCCTGAGTGCCACATCTCTCTGCCTCTCTCCTCCTGCTCCCCCCACTCCTCCCTCCTCAGCGGGCTTGGGGGGAAGACCGCTGACTTTGCAACCCGTAGCCCCTGAAAGTCTCCATCTATGGCTGCTGTTATGTTTCGAGGACACAGGACTGTGAACTTGAAATTGTCTCGGCTTTGTCACCTCCTGGCAGGTCTTTAGAGCTCGGAGAAACAGCCGAGCGGTACAAATCGCAGCCCGCGTGGAACCCCCCCTCCCCTCGGTCCTGATGGGCTGCCTGACTCATATCCGTTTCCCTGGCAAAAAATAAGTTTTTGTTATTGCTGGCTTGGCAGAAGCACGGAAGAGTGCGCGAGGATCTACTGCCCCATGCATCACTGGCCAAATTGCCTGAGAAATCCCAGCTCTAGAACTTTTCATCGTTGGCTGTGATGTACGGAGCAGAACCGCAGCTCCATTTCCCCAGCGTGGGGCTCAGCGATGCTGGCACCTAGCAGGCCGGCTTTGCTTGCAACTCCCAGCAAAATGTGGCCTCTCCTTCCCTGCCCCTCCTTTTGGCCCCTGATCCACCCACCCCCTCCCTTATCTTTCCCATTCCCCGGTCTGCTCATCAACCCCTCCTTGCCTCCATCCAGCAGAGCCATAGCTGGAGAATCAGGAGGAGGCCGGGAGTGTCATTTCCCCATCACTCTGCAGACGATTCCACACTAATGTTCTTTTAATGCTGTGATGCTGCACTAATTAATAAGCATCCTGCACAGAGGCCTCTGCTCTCCTCTCCTCTCCTCTTCTCCCCTCCCCACCCCGCCCTGCCCACCAGCCCTGGAGAAGGCCTCCTCACATCCTGGCATCTGGCAGCAGAGAAAAAATTTCACTTCTCTACCTGGGCTCCCTGATATTGCTATGAGAGATAACTGTATACGAACCAATAATCTAGCCTGACAATCCAATTTACTGACCAATAGCGCACAATCCACCATGTCATCGGCTGTGGGGAGGCCCATAAATTAGTTCCTAGTAATTTATTCTGATCAATAGAATGGGCAAAGTCACTTGTCTCTTTAATCAAAGGCCCTCTCAGAGATGTCAGGACAGGCGGCTGCATGGGAGGGAGCAAGGCTCCACGAACAACTGGGCAGTGGGTGCTTGGCACTACACTCAGAGCCCTGGCTTCTAAAATCTAGCAGAAGACTCCTTGAATCAGGGCTGGTGTGTGTGTGTGTGTGTGTGTGTGTGTGTGTGTGTGTGTGTGTGTGTGTGTGTGTGTTGGGCAGGGGGGACCATGGTGCAGACTACTTATGCTTCTTTTGGCCACTCCAGCCATAAAACATTAGCCTTCAAATAAGCAAACGCAGAGGTGGCCAAGAGGGTGGTTAACTAGAGATTTGAGGAGACACTGTACTGGACCTTAACAATGTCTTTTCCTTCTGTTCAGAGTCTTCCTTCCTTCCCCAGGTCAGCTCTTGTGCTGGGGCTTCTGTAAAGGGAAGGTACATACCCGGTGGACAAGACTGATTTGCCTGGTGATGTTGTCACTTCCTAGGTATGAGGCCTTAGGCAAGCTGTTTACCTCTGTGACTTAGCTTCCTCTTCTGTAAAGTGGAACTAATAGTAGTAGCTGCCTCAGAAGGTTATTAAGGAAATTCAACAAATTAAATATGATGTGTATTAAGTTAATATAAAATTAGATAAATTTATTTATATGTAAAGTGCTTAGAACAGTGCTTAATGTGCAGTGCTATATTGAATGTTTGTTAAAATAAACAAATACAAAGAGCAAGGAAAACTGTTGTGATCCTCTCTGAAGATGTGCCAAGTCCCTGAGATGCTCTGCTTCCTGAAAACTTTTGCACTTTCCCACCTACCTTCCTCTCTTATCCTCCTTGTCCAAAACAATCAAAGGAAGAGTCAATTGATGCTATCTTTTTGAAATGACAGAGAAACTCCGAAGGCCTCCATGCAAGGTTCTTCTCCTTAGAGCCAATGCATTGGCCTTGAGGCAAGACACTGATTCTGCTTTAGAGAAAAGAACCTGTTATTAGAGAATTGAGAAGGAAAGGAAGACATATGTTACTTCTTTTGGCTGTGGGGACTAACACATAAGGTGGAGCTCTCTGACATGAACAGAATAAACAAAGGAAGATGCAGAGCAATGATACAAGGGTCTGTCACCTTGGATTCCAGTCCCAGCTCTGCCACTCACTAGCTGTGGGACTTTGGCCAAGTCTTTTTACGTCTTTGACCCTTATTCTATATCTAAGACATGAAAAGGTTGGACAGAGTGATCTCAGAAGCCCCTCCTGGCTCTGACACTCTGGAATTCTGTATGGTCAGTGAAAGAGGCTGTTGTTGGCTTCTCTCTGACTCCTCTTAACCATTCACTCCCCACAATAATCATCTGAAAAGCTCTGAAACCAAGCGCTAGAAACATGAGAAATCCATATCTCAGGAATATTATAGTCATTAAATGAAACTGACATCACCAGCAGAACACAGATGGGGCTGAAAGCCAAGTCATAGAGGAGAGAGGTTCCTGGGCCCCTGACTTCAATTGTGACTAGGTTCCTGAATGCGCAAGAGTCAGGGACCTCTGTTCTGTCATCAAGGTCAAAACCAGGACTTCTGATTCTAGGGAACATCTGGTGCTTCCTCTGTTCTATCCACCAGCCCTTAAGGCTACCTCAGGTTAGGGAATTCATGCTAAGGGCACAGCCTTGCTGAGGCACAGAGAGGAAACTGAGCCAAATCCCACTTGAAATTCCAGGCTCTAGTAAGCATCCCGAATCCTCATCCTGGACTCCCAACTCCCATAACAGAGCCCAGATATGTGCCCAGCTTAAATCTGGTATGTCCATCAGAGGTGAGCTGGAGGGCTGAGGTACAGTAGTCATTGGGGTGGTGGGACCAGGTTGGAGGCCTGAGGCCAGCCCAAGGTGGCTGCATGGCAGGTGGACACAGTTTCTGGTGAGCAGGAATCTGGCACCCTCTGCTGACCCTGAGGCAGGAGACAGCTGGTCAACCAGGCTGGGGCTGCAGCCATGGGGAGGGGGTGGGGTGGGGTCCAGGACAAAGCAGCAGCTTACCAGTCAAAAGAGCAGCTCCCCTCTCTGAATAGATCATTTTTATTGGTTTTGCAATAAGCTTATGAGACAGGAACAATCGCAATAAACAAACCGAACAAGAAATCGAAAAGATGGGCCCTGAAAGCTGTTACTGAGCCCTTCTCACCTCTACTTAATGAGTCTCTAATTTATAACAAACTTATCAGCCTAGCACTTTCAGGGTTCCCCGGTTCCAGACTGGGAACCCATGGCCCCTGCCTTGTGTGTATGTAATCTGTCATCTCCAGGTGCCCAAAACCTGGCTCCCGAAGTGGCAGGAGGCTCTAACAGGAGAAGTCCTAGGACAAGCCTGGGACTTCAGTCATGGCTACCTCTGGAAGGACCTAGAAAGGTGTGGTCTTCCTCCACCCCTTACCAGATCTCTTCAGAATAAATGAGGCTGGCTCTGGAGAGCCCACCTCCCCTAAACTTCTTTCCCAGCCCTCTTTCCAATCCTAGGCTGCTGATGAAGACATAGAAATTATGCTCCTTTCTGAATTCCAGACTAGGGTTTGGCATGGGAGGCTGAGATACTGGGAACTTCCAAACCCCCACATTGCCTGTTTTCCAGATGGGATTGGCTCCTGGATGGGGATTAGAATTTTTCCCTCTTTAAGATTAGAGGTTCCCTTAGGGCAGAGCCATGTTTACTGTCTCCTCCCCCACCCCCACACCTCCAGGGCTTAGGCTCTCTGAGATGGAGCCGAGAATGCTCGCGCTCAGATTGCTTCCATGAAGCCAGGGCTGAATCTTTCGCTTCAGGCAGGGAACCCCTGGGGAAAGGTTTCATCTCCTCCCTCAAGACTATAGCCCCCTGGTCAGGACTATGGTATTTCCTCACCTCTGACTGGAGCTGCAGAAAGACAGGGCTAAATCTCTAACATAGACTGGATCTCCTTTAAGCAATTCTTTTTCTCCAGTCCCTTTTGTTACTAAGCAGTCCTGAAACCTTTCCCAAAGCAGCCTCCTTTTCTTCCACCTGTTCCTGTTCAAGGTACATGCCATACCCCTGTGTCTTTCCTGGCTGCTGAGCATGGAACAGGATACCTAGGATCAGGCCCACTTTTCCTCCCAGGATCCACAGGACTATAGGTAGGGCAGAGTGGTTTTCTGCGTGGGACCACGTGCCTCCTTGCAATGCCTGCAATTCTAGGGATGGCCACAAGATGTCAGTGTGAGGCCGTAGAAATGACTCTTGTCCTGATGCTGATTCCTTCGAAAAGAAGGAATCAGCAGCCAGCAAGGGGTGTGTATGGGTGTGTCTTGTCAGTTAGTCTTGTGCGTCTCTCTGTCTCCTCTGCAAGTATCAACCCCGGCCCTCCCACTCCACCTTCTCCCTCAATCTCACAGCAATGCTCCTTCTCTCTTCTCTGACCTGAATTCTTTGCTCCCAGAAAAGTGAGTTCTGAAGCTCCCTGACATACAGCTCTGGGAAGGATGAGAGCTGCTGTCCCTCTTGCAGGCACCTTTGTTGGGAAGAGTAGCGTGTGCATGTGTGGTCCTGCATGTCAGCGTGAGTGTGGCTTCAGGCCACTAGGTGCTCAAAGGCTGGATGTGTTTGCTTCGGGCTCTGTGTGTGTGTGTGTGTGTGTGTGTGTGTGTGTAACTGTGCAAAGATTTTTATTTGCCATAGATGAGGAAATTTAGACTTGGAAAGGGAGCTTAGAAATCTCCCTGTCCAACCTCTTGTTTTATAGATGAGGAAATAGAGGCTCAGAGAGAGCAAGTATCTTGCCCGAGGCCATGCAGCAAGTCTGTGGCTGAGCTGTCTCTGGAACCCAGTCTCCTGCCCTCCAGCCCAGCCTGTGTCTGGGTTCCTGTCTTGGCCTGTCTCCAGGGCTGCGCATCTGGTACACTTCTGTCTTAGTGATTTACTTCCAACAGGTCCTGGGAAGCGCCCCAACTGATCATCAGCCATCAAGGTTCTGAACAGAATCAGAAGGCAACAGATAGAAGGGCTGGGACGGACAGGAAGAAAGGAAAGGCAGGGATTTGTGTATGGGGGTGGCTGTGTGTATCTTTATGCTTTACTGTGACAATATGTGGATGCTGGTGGGTAGGTGTGTTTGCATCTTGATATGTCAGCATGAGTGCCTGTGTCAGAGTCCCTGATTCTGGTGTGTGGGTTTGAGCTTGTGTGCCTGTGTGTGCATGTGCCTACTAGGACCTGTGCGAGTGGCCGCTCGGAGTCAAGGCCTCTTGAGGAGGTGCTGGTGCTGTGGGCTGGATAGTGTGGGAGTGAGGGTGTGTGCCAGCCAATGGTGTGCGTGGCGGTGACTCTGGAGTGTGCATCGGTCAGTGGCTGCATGAGCAACTGTGGGTGTCAGTAAAGACACGAGTGTATGTGTGACAGAGAGGCTGCTCCCTCTTCCCTACCTCCTTGCCCTGCAGCAGACTGTCCCCTGTGGCCCCTAGGGTTTCTGTGTCCCCACCCCAGCAGCTGAAATCCTTTATCAGTTGAAGCAGCCCCCGTGTCGGGATTTCAAGGTTCCTGTCGGTTCCATCCATCTTCCGGGGCCTCCTGGTATTAGCATTGATCTACAGGGGAAATGGAGAGCGCGGCTGGGTTATTACGCACCCGCCCGCCTTCCCTGGGCCGTGATTGAGTGCACACAGAGAATTTTTGAAACATGGCCACCCTAACTTATTCTGTCTTCCTGCCAATAGCGTGGCGTGGGTCCAAATTACAGGTCGATACCAGCTGATCTTTTTATGTTAAACTGTGATGAAGTTGCTTCTATGTGGAGATGGGATTAGACCCTGGGCTGCTTTTAACGGATAAATTTTGGGGTATGGGGATAATGGAGGTGGGGAGCCGAGCACAGGGCATGCTTGCAGGGCAGTCTCAGAGTTGATTGCACTGGCCCCTGGCCTCCCTGTTCCTGACTGGTTTCTCTCTTGTGACCCTTGCTGCACTGGGACCTCAGGGCCCCCTATCAGGCTTTCTATGGTCAGCCAGTCTGGCCTGGTGAGGCCCCTCCCTGTTCCGAAGGATAGAATTCCATTACCCCCCAGCCCCCATCACTCTCCCCCACCCCCCCTCCACACACCTGCACCATCAAACGGGTTTGTTTTTAACCTCCAAACAGGGAACTTTAATTAAAGAGACAGTGACCCCTTTTATGAGTTTGGTCGAGTTGGGTTTCAGGGACCTTGTCACTAGCGGCTCACATAACGCTAACAAAAGCTTGCCGGCCCCAAGAGGAGTCGGTCTCCTTGGTAGACATTGCAAGCAAGGGCATAGGGCGGGGATGGGGGCGCAGCACAGAGAAAGAGAGACATCCCCAGTGAAGAACCCAGTGACAGTGTTGGTGAGGTGGTCACTTGATTGGGGTTGGGGTGGAAGCCCTGACTCTACATTACCTTTGGGGCATCAGGACCCAGTGTAGCAGTCGCTCCTTGTGTGAATGGTTAGGCTTCCAACAAGGATTCATGCACCCTTCTGGGGCTCCCTTCCTGTTTGCCTGCTGGCTTGTATTATAAAGCTGGAAGTGATTTCCAAGAGGAATAGATTGGAGAGAGCTTACTCTAAGAACAGGTGAATTTCTTTTCTTACATATTTAAAGGAAAAGTGATTTTGATAAAACATAATTGTCAATAACTGTCATAACACCAATCAACATATGGCATGAAACACAAATTCTTTCCTGAATCTGAAGGTGCAAACAGAGAGCTGTCCTTCCATGGACAGGATCTAAAAACAGGTCTCCTTGTGTCTCCTCCTGCCCTCCCCTCCCCCAACTCCATTTCCCTTAAAGACCCCAAATGTGGACAACTATTGGATTAGCGTTAGTAGTTTGAAGGGCCCTTATCTTACATCTAATCACCTCTTAACTGTTGATTTTTAACTAAGGCCTTCTCTAGGTCCTGTAAAAGATGTTTGCTTGCCCTTTGATCTAGTTCTTTGATATCCTTTGTGAATTCTTCAAGCTGGAGAGGGCTGCCCAAACTGCCACACTTATTCATTTAACAAATATCAGGGGCTATTAAAAGGAACCTGTGCGTAATTGATAATTTTTGAAAGGGTGGGTTTTTCCTAAGTAGGGTACACTCCCATTAACCAGAGGCTGATAAATCGTCAATTATCTGCATGAGAAATTAACCACAAAAATGGCAATCCAGGGTTGCCTCTGACAGGAAACTAAGATTAAGTCCCAACTAGCAAATTTGTGGAGGTGGGACTTAAAGGCCTAAATTGAACGAAGAGGATCCTCAGCATCCCCTTCATTTCTGTTGCTACCCATGGGCCCCTGACTCCTCCTGGTGATACATGTGCTGGCCACAAGGCGACATTAAAATGGGATGTGAGAACATCTGTGAGAAGTCAGATGACTCTCACACAAGGGGGAGAGTTCACAGACCAACACGTGAAACGTCATCACATCGGCGCTCTGCTGCTGCTCCTGTGCATGCACCTACCCATGCGAGCGGCCTCTGTGTGCGCGGAGTGCATGCGCCCACCGGCCCACCGGCCCACCGAGAGAGGTCGCAGACCCTTCCCTCCTTGGGTTGGGGGGAGGGCTCTGGGGGCCAGAGGGGTTGGGGAGTAATTGGTTTTGGCGTTTCCTACCTCCGCTGCCCGGGAAGCTTTCTCTGTTTCATCTCCAGCCTGATCAATCCCCAGTCATGTGCCTTTCCACATGGGTGCCCCTGACCCCCAACTCACCACACTCTTGGAAACTTCGTTAGTGCCATTAAATCTGCTGACCCAGGCAAATCACCCCTCTTCCTGCAATTCAGCCTCTCGGCTCACCCCCAAGACCACCCTTAGGATCTGCTAAGCCCCCCATCAGCTGCGACACCAGCACCCCCAGAACAAAAGGGTCAGATGTGCCCACAACCTGGTAGTGGAAGGTATGGGGCCAGGCTCTGGCTGTGAGAACCCTATAAGAAACTATTCTGAGGGCTTACTGTGTGCCAGGCACTGTGCTAGATACTTTTACACAGTTAAATAATTTAATACACACAATCCAAGAGGCAGCACGATATCTCCCATTTTAAAGATGAGGGAAAGTGAGGCTTGAAAAATTAATTACTTGTTAATGAGTAGCTGAGGCAAGATTTGGACCCAGATCTGTCTGACTCTATAAACCATGTTCTTTTGGTTATATAGAAGGGGAGAGGACCCCATCCTCCAGCTAGCTTCCAGGTGATTTCCTCAGAAACTTCCGTGGGAAGGACACTCTGACATGAGGTTTGTCCCTCATGTTTCCTCTGCTAGCGCTAGGTCGTGAGATTGGGGCGAATGTGGTGTATGTGTGTATGTGTGTGTCTTCTCAGCCCAGAAGGGCCCCTCGTGCCCAGGCCCCTGTCTGGGGCCCCAGGCTGCACCCTGCGTGCCAGGGTGTGTCCCTTTCAGCTGGCTTCAGGCTTGCAGAAGAAGGCTCTGCTCCTTCCACGGCTGATGCTCTGGGCCCATTGTCCAGGCAGGAACAAAGACTGCGGATTTAAGCTGAGTGACCAGGCGGCTCTGCCAAGCAGAAAAGACCGCCCCCCTGGAAGCTGGGCCCAGCCGGGGCAGGAGGGGGACCCGAGAGAAAGGGGACAGGGAACCTTTGAAAGTAACTAATTAAAGGGCCTTTGCCTGCCCCCTCCCCCTGGGCGCCTAATCTCTCTGGGGCAGCAGCCAGACAATGTGCCCCTCCACCCTGCCCCCCTCACCCGAGTTTTAAAACAAGAGACAACTTGAAGTTAATGAGCGCCACCTGACGGGGTCCCCTAATGAGAAGGGGCCACTGGGCGGCTCACACATTCTCTGGTTCCATGAATAGCTCCCCCCACCCCTGGAGTTTTATTCATCTTGGGCCAGGGGCAGGGGGCAGAAAGGAAGGGGGCCCTGCTCAGCTTGGAGCACGTGGATTATGGTGCAATGCGGGAGGGGACCCACAGCCCCCCCCCATGGCCATGCCCAGCTCTGAGCCTGAGCCTCACCAACTTTGGCCTGAGACCCGGGAGGCCCAAGGCCTGGCCTGCTGACTCAAGTCAGCTTTTTCTGTAGGCCCTAGATCACCTCACTGCTGTTGGCTGTTTGCTATTCCCAACAGGGCACCAAGGCAGGGGAGGGCTGCATTGGGGTTATTGTACATGGTGGCAGGAGCCAGGGCCAGGAGTCACTGGAAGTGGGATAGAAAGCCTCTCTTGACTGATTAGGCAGTCTCTCCCATCGCCGCCGTATCCATGTAACTTTCCAGTCCTGGCCTGATCTCTGATTCCTCCATCTCTGATTCCTGTCTGGATGCCACCCCTGAAGCTCATCTCTGATACTCTCATCTCCTGCTTCCCCACATCTGACCCCCATTTCTGATCTTTCCTTGACACCAAATGGCTCTTCTCTCCAGACTGTTCTTGGCATCTTCTGTTCCCAGAATGGGTGGGCAGCTTGTCAGCCTCGGGAGACAGGAGTATGCACATGAGTTGTGCCTCTGTGAGTATGTAACAGCACAATGGATGTGTAAGAGCAAATGGGTGTGAGCCTGAGGCGTAGGCAAGTGTGGAAACACTTTTGGGAGACTTGGGGAAATGGAAAATGACCCCACTTTGCCCCACCATGACTATTTCCCAAATAAATTTCCTTAAACCCAATGCCCATCCTGGAATCCAACCCTCACCTGCGCTGGAACCCATGGTGAGGCTTAAAGATTCTGAGCTCAGATGAGGAGTCTAGGGAATAGGGACCTAGGCTGGCCTGGTCTTTGCTCTTAGACCCAGAAATGACCAGCACAGGCTGCTCAGAATGCCATGGAATTTACCCACTAACCCCAGACAAGGTGGGAACTGAGGGGTTAACATTTGGAGAGCCCAGGATGGTCTGAGGAGGAGGGGAGGGAGGGACAAGACAGAATGGGGGTCTCCAGCCAGCAGAGAGCCACGGACAGAGGTGACTAATTTCCCAACTACTCATGGTGAAAATATCACATTTCATGCTTTGTTGCCGATTCATAGAAAAATCCTATTAAAATCGGGTGGATTATTTATACAGTTTAAACAAATGATGAGCAAAGATTTTACACGTTTCGAAAAGAATCCAGTGTTATGCAGCCCTGCTGGGGGTTATCCAGAGATGGTGGCTAAGTGCAAGGTGTATGATATCGGGCAGAGTGGGCTAGGGGTATAGTTAGGAGCAGGCTTGGTAGCCTGGCCTGGAGGCGGGTAGTACAGCTGTTCTGTCCAGCAGGGGGCGCCCTCCATCCAGTGTTTATACCCCTCCCTCCACCTCATCAGAGCCTCACTGATAAGCTATAATTTCACGTTCCTTTCTGTTTGTCCGTAGACCTGTCTCAGACTCCCCTGAAAGTGCAATCGTGAGGCATTTGTGTCTGTGAGACTGTGATTGTGTGTGACTGTGCACGCCAGTCTAGCATCGATGTATGGGCTTGCATGGGCTAGAGTGTGCAGTGTGCCTCCCCTGGGGTCCTCTGTTATTTACCTTCCTCTTGTCCCGTGCTGAAGGTCTTGCCATCCTACAAGCTTGGCTCGTTCCTCTTGCACACACATTGGTATGTGCACACAGATACACATCTGTGCAGAGGGCCACTTTTTGAGGGGTCGATCCCAATGGCTTAGCTGAGGGTGGTGGTCAGTGGTAGGTAAGGCCCGTTTTTAGCAGACTTTGGGGGCCCCAGCCTGAGAGGCAGTTACCTCAGGCAATGGTTCCTCCACCCCATCTAAAGGACTCAAAGGAACCCCCAGAATCTGCCCAATCCCAGCTCCCTTGGGGGTGTAACCCCACCATGGGCCCTCACCCTCAGGAAGGGCACACTAAGTGCTCAAGATCCTGGTAGGAGTCCAGCCTGGAGACCTGTGGTGAGAACTTGGAGCCTGGTTCAGCCTGGGAAGTTGGGGGAGAGGTCGGCGGGAGGGGTGGATGGTGCCTGCGGCAGGGACAGAACAGCCCTGCATCCCGTGCCCATGCCACCTGTCCCTGCCCACCAGGCCGTCCTGCCTCAGCAGTTTTATTACCCAGGGGGAGATAACACCCTGGGGGAGGCAGCTTGTTCTGAAGGGGAATGTATCCTCCCCACACTCTCCCAATTCAGCCCAGGGGCCAGGCCAGGGCCTAACTGCATTTCTGGTCTGATGGATCCCGAGGGAGCTAAGCTAGGGTTCCCCCGGAGAGGCCATGGACTGTCCTGGGGTTCCCCACACAGAAAAGGGTGGAGGGGAAAGGGGAGCTTTCTTTGACCAGAGGGAGGAGGCCATTTTAGTGGGACAGTGTTGGAAAAAAGCAGGCGATGGGGGGCATCTGCCCCCATTGAGGTCCTGCCCCGGGGGCTGCGGAAAGTAGGAATGAGGGCATCTGGCCTAGAGTGAGTGCTCAGTACTGCTGGTGGGTCTGGGGGTCATGAAATTTCTTCAACGCTTGGTTTGTTTATGTATTTATTTTTCCTTCCTTGAAGTCGGTTTTAGCAGTGATGTGGTGCCCAGGGCCTGTGCAGCTAGCTAAGGAGCAAGACCTGGCCTAGGGGTATTTAATCATCTCATCATGGAGACCCTGAGCTGTTTGTTTTCCTTTTTGACTCTTTTTTTCTTTCTTTCCTTTTTTTTTTTTTTTTTTTAAAGAAAGAAAACATGCCACGTTGGGAAGCCTGCAACAGTAGTGAGTAGAACAATCACTTGTGACTGGAGCATCCATCACAGGCCGAGGTCCTACAGCAGCCCGGCCCAGAGGAGCTGCCACCATCACGGCTGCCTTCACTACGGCCTGCACTTTATTAGAATTTATATGTTGCCCCAATTGAGGGGAAAAATAATTAACACCCCTACAAATATATCATAAACAAAATATTTATTAGAAATAAATAACTCATTTATTTTACATATTTCATTTCAACAATAACATTACCCAATTTATCATTTAACATTTTTGCAAGACAACTTAACGACTACTTATTAGCATTTCCATTTTTCACCCGCGCACCATAAAGCACGGGCGCTCCCCAAATGGCCTGGCACAGGCCGAGCCAGGCGCTCAGAAGACCCCAGGGAGGGCTGTGGGCCCCTGGATCTCCTTCTGTCTTATACACTTGAACATACACAGGACAAACATCCCTTAACAAGTACATGGAGTTGCCCTCAAACACAGATACCTTCTTCTCACATGAACACACTGAGTTGCTCCCCCAGAGCAGACACCCCTGGAAAAGATACACACAGGCACACACAAATGAATGCTTTGCTGATACAGACCCCAACACCCGTGTACACACACGTCCTTAGGCTCCCATAGTCCATGCTCAATTGCATACGGACACAGTTACTGGCCATGTGCTTAGGCCAACCTCAGATCTCACATTGTGCGTGATGGAGAAAACTCACCACCTCTTCCCTGTTCCTTCATCAGGGGTGGATGGAGCATGAGATAAGAGAGGCCCCTCTGGCTCCCACTGGGGGCTTCTGGCCTCCCTCTGTGCCCCTTTTCAGTTTCCCCCTGCTTGGTGAGGATTTCCTGGGATCAAGTACTCATTTTCACTCCAAATGTCTGCTTTCAGAAGGGTTATTCTGAAGAGCTCAGCCTGGATCTCTTCACACCCCAACCCCAAATGCATTCTCTGAGAAGGACATGTGTGAGGACCAAGGCCTTGGCTGCTCGAATTCTGTGCTGTGGGTTCAAGGCTGGGGCTCTGAGTGACAAAGGAAGAGTTTGGATCTGGGTGAAGTTAAACTCTGTACTGATGATCAGGGCAGTTGAGAGTCACCTCTCCCGCGGGGGGAAAAGCCAAGCCTAGCTCCCTCTGCCCCCTTCCTTCCACTGGCCAACACTCCCCCTTTCTCACAGGAGGAGAGAAGGGAGCAGAAAGCCAATATCTGATCTGAACTAGGAGACATTTCCCCACCCTCACACCCCCTAGCTGTGACGGGTACCTGGTGGAGGTGGAGGATGTCCCTAATTGCTAATGAAATCAAAATGTAGCCCCCTACCCCCTCTCAATCCCTAAACAGTACATATTTCTAGAGTGTCTGTGTGGGCCTGTGTGCAGACGAACGGAGGGAACAGATGGGTGCACACCCCTTGAGGACACACACGGGTGCACATACATGCGTACCCGTGTGCCACTCTGCATGAATTCTGCTCAAGCTGACTCATGACCCCACCGCCTGGCACCAGTCACAACATCAGGGAGATTAGGGTCTGTTTGGGTGCTGAGGGCCAAGGGCCTCTCTGCCCTCTCTCTGGGAGGTGAAGGGAAGGCTGGGGCTTGGGGGCCTGGGGCCCAGGAGACAGGCAAGAGGGCCCTTTAGAGTCAGCCTAGCCAGGGGCTGGGGGCAGGGCCCTGGGGGAGCACACACAATGACTGGAGGTTGGAGGGTCTGAAACTGGAGACTTTAATAAAAGCCACTGACAGCAAATAAAGCTGCCAGGGGAGTCCCATTACCCACAACAAGGACCCTTTGTGAGCTAAGCAGGGCTGAACTGACCCTTCTCCACCAGCTTGGCCCCATACCCACCCGGCCTGGGCCCCACCTCCCTGCTTGCAGGCTCCATAGCCCCCTTGTCAGCCCAGCACAACCAGTTCCGGGGCTCTCCAATGCTGAGGGAACCCAGGGTGCTGTTCCCACAGACTGAAAGTCCTTTTCTATGTCTATCCCTAATTTCTCTAATTTCTGATGCCACTAGATTTTGATTGTTTTGTCCTCTTAACAGCCTTCAGTAACCCCACTGCAGAAGCACCTCGTATTAAAGGATGGGGAAACTGAGCCATGGTGTGGGCTCCACCCACCCGGGTGCATGGTTCGGGAGGGGGTGGTCCGTGGCTCTCCTAATCCTGATACAGACCCTGGCCTGGTCCTTAACCCTGAGACTGCCCCGTTTGCCTTTGGCCCAGAGTGCTGATCCAGCAGTGCAGCACGCCAGAAGGACTGCTGCCCTGGGAGCCCGGAAGGCCTGGGTGGAGTTCTGGAGCTGCCACTGAGCGGATATTTGACCGTGGGCGAATCATTTCTATTCGCTGAGCCTCAGTTTCCTCGTCTGTAAACCGAGGCTGATTTAAAAGAGTTCCTATGAGGATTAGTGACCTAACAGCCATAGCATTTGTAAACTTCAAAGCACCCCAAGAGTGTGGGCCATCATTGCCACTAACTTCAGCCTCAGTTTGAAACCAAATTGTGTCTTTCACACTGATTTTCATGCGGATTCTGAGTCCTGCTATGTTTCCCACCCTGGCAACAATATTGTTAAGGATGAGGGAAGCTCAATGAATGGCTGTTAAATGATAAATTGAAGACCAGGGATGAAACATTTTCTAATGCCTGACTTCGCTAAGAAGCCCATTGATTGGTGGAGGGTTTTGGGGAGCCCATGGACAAGAAAGTTGGAGATCGAGCACTGGCCTGGAGTTTGGGGACACTTTGGGGAATGGGGAAAAGTGGGTCCAGGCAGTTGGGGGGACTGTGAGGCAGAGTTGTGCTGCTCAGAGGGAGTTTCTGATGTTGGGTGCTGAGGCAAAGTGTGGAAAGGGGGCAGCCCATGGGATTTGGGGTTACCACTTTAAGGGGGAGGTGGGGCCTGAGCTGGGGGTTGGAAGCAGGGGGTCCGGCCATCACAAGTCCCTCCCAGTCCAGCAGGAGGGGATTCTGGTGCAGGGCGGGGAGGGAGATTAGGAGGCGCTCTCAATTGCCTTAATGGGCTCTAAGAGGCGGGATCCTATTACAGCTCGGGGTGCCCCGGGGTGCCTTGCTGGGAAGACAAGCTAATCTGCCATGCAAATTAAATCCTGCCTCAAGACGCAAGGCCTGCTTAATGTGATCCATTACACAGTTTACTTGTTTATATCTAATATTGGAACAGGCAGCCCGGGCGGGCGGCAGCGGCAGGCGGAGCGGCCCAAAAGCAGGAGAGTAAATTACCAGCAAAATGAGCTTTTCCATCCTCAGCCGCCGCCGCCCGCGCCTTCCCGGCCTTCGCGTCCTGGGCGCCCCCTCCTGCCGCCCGCCTGCAGCGTCACCTCGCCCTCCTGGCTGTGCCGCTCTCCCTACGGGTCTTCAGGTCTCTTTCGTCTCTGTCTTTCTCTTTCTAGATGTGTCCTTTGACCGGGGTCTCTGTCTCTCTCTGTGTCATCTCCTTCTCTCTCAGTTTCTGACTGCTTCAGACTCAGTCTCCTTTTAAGTCTCCCTGGCTGTTTCTTTCTCCAGCACTCTGCTTCTTCTGGCTCCCTTTGGCCCTCTGTATTCTGCAGCCGGAACAGAAACCTGGAGCGAGTCAGGGAGGCTGAGTGACGCTGTGTGGGGCAGTGGAGGTGAGCCCAGGCTTGGGGTACCCCTTGTGCACACATGCCTGGGGGAGCCTGGAAAGAGGCTGGACACTAGGACACCTGGCTTGGGCTCAGTGAGCCACAGAGTGGCTGTTAGCTCGCTAACAACACTGTCTCTGATTGTGAGGGTATGTGTGAGGGTGACCTTGTGGTATTTATATGGGAATCACTGTGACCCTGTGTGTGTGTTTGACCATGTGTGTCTGTGTGAGGGGGTGTGGATGTGACCTGCCTCTGTGTGTGAGTGTGTTTTGGGAGTAGTGTTTTAATAAACCATGGGAGAGGTTCCCCACCTCTGCCCAGTGTACCCATCAGCAGGGCTTCCTCCTTATACCTCTGGGTTAGCCTCGCAGCTGGCCATGAGGCTTCCCTTACTTTCTGCATACTTCATGACCCATGGGCCACGCTTCTTCGAGCTTCTTGAATAGCCCCAAGGCTTTTAATGCCCCACGATCACCCAACTGTCCACCATTGGAGTCCCTGGGGTCTAATGTTTTGCCCTGCTCTGTCTCTGTTCAGCTGCTTACCCCACTCGGGCCTGCACCCTCTCTGGAGCCACCACCCTCTGGTTGGATATCCCCGAGGCCCAAGCCTGCATCTCCTGGGGAGTCAGAGACCAAAGCAGCCAGAGGCAGAGAAAAGAGACTGAGAGATGAGAGAGACAAAAACTAGTCCAAAAGTGAGCGAGGCACCATGGCAGAAGCAAGATTCAGGCAGAGGTGGTGGACAAGGATGGGACAGGGAGAGAGACCACAGTCATAGACACAGGTCAAAGGTCAGGCAGCAGAGGCTAAGAGGAGGTAGGGGGGCTGAGCATCTGAGACTGGGAGCTCATTCTTAAACTCACAGAGGCCACAGGCCTAGTGTCGAGGGGCCTTCATGACCCATGGGCCACGCTGAAGCTATTTGGGGCCTGAGGGACCTGAGGAGCGAGGCTCCACAGCCTCTGGGCTTGATGGGGCGTCCGCCCTGTAGCCTCATCATGCTGGGGAGGAAACATGAGTAACTACAGCCTAAGCCTCTGGACTGCTGGTCCGTGCCTGTGGTCCCAAAAGGAGCCAGCCCTCCTTACAAGGCTTCGAGAGCCTCGGTACCCCTGGGCAGACAGGAGGCCAGAGAGAGAGAAAGCTCCCACAGACACTGATGTGCACAGCTGCCGCTCGTATGCCTGCCCCTGTACACACACGTGCCACGTGCCAGGCTGGAGACTTGCCAATGAGTCTCCCTTGGACTTGGTCCACGGCTCCTATACTCCTTATGCCCAGGACTCCTGACTCCCGAAACTCATGCTTTCCAAGGGCCTTGCCCCCTCCCAGGCCACTTAGCAATCCTTACCGCTACTCCCCCATCCCTCAGCCCTCTGGGGCCCCTGTCCCCAATTCATTCCGGTCTCTAAGAACCATGGAGCCTCTAGTTCTCTAACTTCTAGGCACATGTCTTCCCGTCCCTGACCCTTGGTCTGGTTGGGTGGGGGGATCCTGACATGGGGGTGGGTAGGAGGGAAGGTGTGAGTCTGTATGTCTATGTGGAACGGGGGCTGTTTAGATAAACAGATGGCAACAAATGGCATAAAATTATATACCCATAATGTCAGTTCATAACATTTTGTTCGACATACTTGATTTAATCGCTTAGCTGACGATTTGGCTTTTGGGCCCATATGGTGGGGAATGAAGCTGCGTGGCACCCGCTCCAATCTGGCTCTTTTATCACCGAGGCTGGGGTGGGGGCAGGGATGGTGGGTAAGAGGGGGGAGGAGAAGGGATGCAGATGGAAAGAGAATGAGCTGACAGGAGGGGGGCCAGGAAGGGGCTGACTACAGCGACTGAGGGAGACTGGACACTGGCAGGGTGCAGGAGGGTATCTAGAGATGGTGCGGGTGGGGTCCAAGTCAACTGGATGGACAGAACTATCCCCAAGAGACCCGGTCCCTGTGGCTGACCTCACTGGACTTTCTAGGGCCATAGATCTGCCTCCATGAGCCAGTAGACTGGCTGTCTTCTTCTCTCTTTAAATCTAAGACCTAGACACCCAGCTCCTAACTTCTGGGGTTCTCCCAACTTTTGCCAAACTGCGTAATCTGTGTGTGTGCATGTATGTCCGTGTGTGCGTGCCTGTCTGCTTCTACGTACGTGTGGGGTGTCTGAGAGATGGTGCAATCCCTTCTGTGATGAACTACGTCTGTATGGATTGCCTGACTTTCACTGAGCAATTAAGAGAGGAGTGAACGAGTGTTGGTGGCCGTTTGTGACTATGAGTGGGGTGTATTAACATTTACATCTGGCTGAAACTTATCGCTTGTGGAAGTGTGACTGGGCAAAAGTTTGTGTGGCTGGCTATGCGGGTGTGTGGGTGTGATGGCAGGTGACTGGGAGATGACTGTGGGGGGGGCTGTGAGGTTGAGTTGTGTGGGGTGTGACTGAGCGTGTGAATGGTTCAGACATGCTGTCGCACATAGTAGGTGCCCAAACAATGCTGGTGAGTGTGTCTATCCAGTTGCCTCACAGTAGTTTGTTTTGGGTGAGGTTGCTGGGTTGTGTGTGTGCATGAGTGTGTGCACACACACATGTACCCTGGGCTGTTTCAGGTAGCTCCCAACACGCACACCAACTCCCTGCTCAGCGGTGACTATCCCTTCAGGGGGCCTGCCCTGCACTCTCTCTGCAAACAGAAGTCAAGCCCTGCACTGAATGCCCCTCTCAAGTCTTCTGGCTGCTGTCCTGAGTCATTGGTCCCTTGAACTCCACTGGGCGTTCAGAGAAAAGAACCAGAGACATACCCCGCCCTCCTCCCAATGGCCAGTCTGGCTGCCTTTGCCAAGTCCACTCCTCCTCCTGGTCTCGGAGCTGAGCCCATATTGGAGCCCATCACTCATGTCACAGCCTCATCTGCCCCCTGATGAGTGCTGCCCACAGGCTCCAGAATGGGGCAGGGAGCCAACCAGGGATGGGGGTGGTTGGTACCTGGAGGGAGTGGGAACCCATTTCCCTCTCTTCCACATCCCTGAGACACTGTCCCCCAACCCAAGCCTTGGTGGAGGCTCCTGGGCTGTGCTTGAAATCTTGCTGCCTTTCTGCCTTTCCTGTGTCCTGTGTCTCTGCCACTGTCTCTCTTTCTCTGTCTCTCCCTCCATGTCTTCATGAGGACCACTTTGCCTCTGCCACTCTCCCTGTCTCTACCTTTCTTCCACATTTTTGCTCCTCTCTGCCCACTGCTTTTCTCTCCTTGTGCTTCTGGCTATACCTTTGAGGTTCTCTGAAGGTAGAGATCTGGTCTGGGCTGGAGCTGAGGCCTAGATCCCTAGGGTGATCCTCTCCATTCGAGAAGTTCTATTACCATCTTTCCTCTTCACGACAAGAGACAGGGGTTCTGGATGGTGGTAGTGTAGGGTGATTGGGTCTGTGACAGGGCTCTAAGACAGGGGTGGGCTTGCTGGGCTGCTTTTCACACTTCCCAGATCAAGTGCCCCAATACCTTACTCCCCACAGAATGCTGTGTGCTTGGACCAAAACTTCAGCTCCTTTTCAGGCCATTTGTTATTCATTCATTCATTCATCAATCACGGGGCATATTTGATCTGCCAAGCACCATGCTAACCAATATGAGCAAGATGCTCGTAGACCCTGCCCTCAAGGGAGACATGTGTGCAAACAGATAGGGATGCTGGTATTCCAGGGGGTTGGAGAGAAGGCCTAGTGAGGCTCAAAGGAAGCTGAATTCTCTGGATAGGGTGCAGAAGCTCAGGGAGAAGCTTTATAGAGAAGGGGATTCTCAGCTGCATGTAAAACATCTTCCTTTTCTACTTACAAAATTAATACTTGCTCAACGCAGAATTCTGAGAATGCATCAAAAAAAGCTCAAAGGACAACCAGAACAAAATAGAGTCTCAAAAAAATTGCAGAGAGTCTTGAGAAGTGAGAACAGTTTTACTAAGTGAATGGTGTGGTGGTGATAAGGAAGGTGAGGTGGGGAGGGAGTTTGGAGGGACATTCCAGCCAGGGGTGAGGGCATGAGTCAAGGCACTGACATGAATTTGGGATGTTTGGTAGCTGTAAGAAGTCTGCTGTGGCTGAAGCCTAGGGATTCTTAGGCTGGTTGAGGGGTTCAGCCCTTGTTCTGTAGGCAGTGAGGAACCACCCAGGAAGGCAATAAACAATGAATGGTGTGATCTTATTTTCCATTTAATAACAATTTTTCTGGAGAATGGATGGGAAGTGGTTGAGACCTGAAGCAGGGAGGACATTTAGGAAATCAGTGAAGCAATCCCAGTGACAGTGAGAGGCGACGATTGGAGTATTACCATAGAAGAGCAAAGAGGGAAACCATAGAAAGGCATAATAAATAGAATTGGAGACTGTTCAATGTCAGGATAGGGGTGGCAGAGAGGGTGAAGCCAGTAATGAAGCCCAGGCCTCTGGCTTGGTCACTAGTGTGGCTGGTGGTACCATTCACCAAGATGAGAAACTCAGACGAGGAACAGGATTGGGGTGCGTGTGGAGAAGGGCTGACTTTGGGGTTGGACACGTAGAGTGTGAGATGGAAATATCCAATCAGAAAGATTCAGTTAACAGTGGAAAATAAAGGCCTAGAGCTTGGGGGCATAAATTTGGAAGTCATTTGTTCATTTCTGTGTATTAGTCAATAAATATTTATTGAGCATCGGTGATGGATTGGGCTGGAGATGTAATGGTGAATGAGACAGTTTGCATCCTTCTCTTGTGTTACTCACAGCCCTCAATGGAGAGGTGGTATCTGAAGTCATGAGTGAATGAACTTCCCAGAGAGAGAGAAAGGTGCTAGAGTGCCAGCATCACTGGGCTGGAAGAGGGGTAGCCATACAACTAGGGCTTCTCTCAAATCATGGAAGGTCATTCAGTATATTTGCTTTGTTACCTTCTTTGATAAGCTTTGACTAGATGTCCCTCTGGTCCCCATTCTCCGGCCTGCTCCCTGCCAATGTAACCACAGATATTCATACATGTGTGAGGCAGTGAGGTTTCCTTGGGTAGGAAACCTCAGTGCCTAATATAGTTCTAGACACATATTAAGTGCTCAAAATTATAAGCTGTACATTGGAAGTATGTTGGTGTTGAGATAGGGCTGAAGCTGGAGGTAGGGCTGGGTGTGGGAGTAGGGCTGGTAGGTAGGTGGGGTTGGATGTAGGGGTAGAGCTGGTTGGGGGTAGGACTGAGTACTGGAAGTGGGGCTGATGTTGGGGTAAGGCTGATATTAGAGATAGATTTGAGATTGAGGAGGGCTGATGTGCAGCTAAGACGAAGTGCTGAGGCCGGGCTGGGTGTTAGAGGTGGAATGGGGGTGTGCTGGAGATGGAGTGGTTGTCGAAGCAGGCTGGGTGTGGGGGTAGAGCTGGTATTGGAGATGGGGCTAGGTGTTGCAGGTTGGGATGGTGTTGGCATAGTGCTGGGTGTTTGAGGTAGGGGTGGATGTTAGAAATGCAATGTTGAGAGGTAAGCAAGCAACTGGATGTAGGAGAAAGGGGGCTGGTGTTGAGGGCAGGCAGGTCAATGGAGAAGGGATGAGGAAGGGAGCTGGATTTGGGAGCATAGGAAGGAGTCCCCAGAGACTTCTCCAGAGTTCTGACTTTGAATGCTGCTGATCCAGCTCTTCCTCAGCCACCAGCTTCTCCCCAGAAGGAGAAAAGGAGAGGAGACCTGGGGAGAAGAGCCTAAAAGGGTGAAGAAGGATTTTCATTATGAAGTTAATTAGCTTCAGAGCCGCTGCACCTTTCAGGACGAGGAATTAGAGGGATTTAATTGCTTTATCAGCCTTCCCTTTGATTTTCAGCAATCAGGCCGATTCCATTTAATTTAACTGCCACAGACGAGGAGAAAATTGATGCGCTCACCTGCCTCCGAGCAGAAAGAGAGAGAGTGGGGAAGTGGGAGAGGGGGAGCCAGAGAGACTGGTAAACACAAAGTCTGCAGATTAATGAAAACCAACAGCATTTGCTCACAATTGGAGATGAAGTGTGCCCTCAAGGTGTTTGAAGCTGTGTGTGTGTGTGTGAATCTGTGTGCATGACCTTTGTGACTATATGTATTTGTGTGGGTGTGACTGTGAGTGACTTGGTTGATGTGGAGGTGGGTTTGTGGGTGAATTTTGGCATTTGGCTGTAGGTAAGTGACAGTTGAGGTGTGTGATTGACTGTTGAAGACTCCTATACATGGAAACAACAGTGTGAATGAGGATGACTGTGTCTGCTCGTGTAACACACTACGTGTGTGTGTCATTATGTAGGTAAGAATTTGGCTATGAGTGGAACTGTACATCTATTAGTTTTTTTTTTCAGCAAGCACTGAATGGACTCCTGCTAAGAACCAGACATGGTGCTTTGGGGAAAAGATGACTAAGATAGGGTCCCTGCCCTCAAGGATTCATAGTCTAATAAAGGAGACAGTCTGGTAAATAAATGTCATAGAACTGTGCTGCACAGATTGCTCTGGGAACATTGGTCTGGAAGGCCTCCCAGAAGAGGTGGCTAGAAAGAAAAGAAGTTTCCAAGTAGAGAAAGGGATTATTGGGGTTGTGGTATAGGAAGGGCACTACAGCCAGAGGGAATAGTATATGGAGTGAGCATAAGGGAAGCTGAGCTACCAAGAAGGGCAGGCCTAGAGCAGGAAGGTCTTCAGATCATGGCGAAGAAATATAAACTTTTCCTCTTGGGTACTGAGTGGGAAGTAACCCTGCCAGGTTTGTGTATTAGAAAGACCTCTCTGACTGCTATGTGGATTGGAGATGGCAAGACCAGGGTTAAGGAAACCAGTTACAACTATTGCAAAATCCAGGGGAGAGATTGTGAAGACCCAAGGGAAAAGGAAAGAGAGAATGGATTAGGTAGAGTGGGAAGACTTTGGGGAGGTGGAATAAAGCAGAAGGTACTGAAGCTTTATGAACATGTAGTTAGGTGATTCTATAAAGAGAAATATTGAAGGAAGAGCAAGTTGGAGGATGAGGGCCTTGAACATGTAGAGTTTAAGTTGCGATAGGATACTCAGGTTGAAGAATCCAGCAGGCAACTGGGTGTTAGTCTGGAGCCCAGCAGAGAAGTCTGGCTTGGAGATAAAAAAAAAAAAATCACCAGCATGTGTAGTAGTAACTAATGCCAAAGGAATGAATGAGACTACCCAGGGGAAGTGTTGGTATCAAAAAAAGAAGAGGGTCAAGCGTCAAAGCTTAGAGATCACTCATATACATGAGACTAGGGGAAGAAAAAACATTAGGGAAAGATGATAAAGAATCAGACAAAAACAGAAGGAAATTATAAGTTAGGAAAGAGAACAGTAATGAGAAGTCGAGTTCAGATTTGGACATATTGAGTTTGAAGTTTTCTAGGAGACATTCATGAAATGGTGTCCAAAGACCAGGATCTAGAACTCAGATCTCTCAGCATGAGTGAAGGTTTGGGATGTGAAAGTTCATGGTGGAATCTGGGATGGCTGGTGTATAGGATGAATGGATGGAGGTAGAAGGTGGGGAAGTGAGTTGGAGAATATAGGGCTTTAAATATCAACTTACAAGTTAGTACTTTCATCTGAGGGTAAGAGTTATTGACTGTCTTTAATAAGGAAGATGACTTGATCAGACTTTCATTTTGGAGCTATCAGTCTGTGTCTTAGTTTGATTGTCCCTCAAATCAGAACTTGAGACAAGGACTTGAGTGAAGGCAGTTTATTTGGGAGGTGATCCCAGGGAGCAGTAGTGAGGGAGTGGAGAGAGAGCTGTTGCCACTGTGGGAAACTGGTGTTTAATCCTTAGAAACCCTCTTAGGGATCATGTAGAATGTATCTCAGAATCATCTCTCTAAAGGACAGGAAGCTGGGCACTTATCTACTGACTGAAGTCCCCCATTGTTTGAAGGTTGCCTCCAGGGTCATTATATCCATTTTCTTAGGCTAGCTGCACTGAAATCATAAGTTGTCTGAAAGGACGAGATGCTGGGTACAATAAAAACATCTGCTACATTTGGCAGTCACTTGGGAGACAGATAGGAGGCGGAGAGGTTGGAGGTAGAGATACCATTTGAAAGATGATTACAACATCCAGATAATCCAAGGTAAAGAATGTAGGAACTGACAGGAGGAAAGGTCATCTTGGAGGCATAGAATCAATAGGACTTGAAGATCAGTAGGGCATTTGGAGTTTGTGGAAGGTAGAATAATGGCCTCAATGTCCATATCCTAATCCCAAGAACCTGTGGGTATGTTGTTGTATGGCAAAGGGAAATTAAGGTTGTAGATGGAGTTGAGGGTTGCTAAGCAGGTCCAGGATTTTATCCTGGATTATCTGGGTATGGCCAATGTTCTCAAAAGGGCCTTTATATGTGAAAGAAGAGGAAGGAGGGTCAGAGTCAGAGAGAGATTTGAAGATGCTATGCTGCTGATTTTGAAGTTGGAGAAAGGGACCATGACCAAGGAGTACAGGCAGCCTCCAGAAGCTGGAAAAGGCAAGGAAACAGATTCTTCCCTAAGCCTTCCAAATGAACGTAGCCCTGCCAACATTCTGATTTGAGCTAGTGAGACTCATTTTAGGCTTCTGACCTCCATAACTGAAAGATAACAAATCTGTGTTGTTTTAAGCCACTAAATCTGTGGTAATTTGTTATAGCAGCAATGGAAGACTAATAAAGGGCCCAAGAAAGACAGCTCTCAGGTGGCTTCCAAGAATTCTATATTGTGTCAGAGATGGAGGAAATCATTGAGAAAAAGAGGAGAAGTAAATTTGGGAGAGAAGCTTCTGAGCTACTTCAGCCATGTTCTTTGTGTGGCTATAGGGACTTCATGTGGAGTTACTCATGTGGAATAGGAAGATTTGGGGGAAGGGGTTCTTCATTGGTGTGTTAATATGTGAAGCTGTGGAAGCAGATGAGGTTATCTAGCAGTGGGTGAGGACTGAAACTTGGGGAGATGCCAGCATGTCAGGAGCTCATGGGGTTGTCGTTGGCAGTGGAGGCTGAGTCTGTCGATCTGTTTTCTCTTAACGAACTCTTTGAGTTCCAGTGTGGGCTCTGTGACCTCTACTCTCCCTCTTCCACTGTCCTCCAACATCTCTTGGCCCTCGTTTCTCGGAGGGTATCCTGTAGGGCCACTCTGTACTGTCGTGCAGGTTGTACATTGCATAGCTCTAATGGCATTACATGGACTATAATAGGAACATGTGCTGTCCTAGAGTTGTCAGTGTGCAACCTTGCCCACAGTCCATGATGGTGTGGTCGACCTATTTAGAGAGATAAGAAATGACTCTGCCTTGCCCCTAACTACATACCTAGAGCCTCTGGCCTGGCTTGAATCCAGGATACAATAGAGGTCCAAGGAGCGAGGCCTAGACAGGGTGGAAAAACACCTGGAAGGGACAGAGCCTTGTAGGCCAGGCTGTCGAGTGTCCAGGACTGGGCCTACTGTCAACCCCCATTCCTTGAGAGGACAGCTCTTCCTTCTTCTCCTGGCACCCCACTCCTGTTGACTGCCTTTTGATTAGAATGTGGATTCTAACTTGGAATTAAACCTGATTAATGTAATGAAGCAGGGCCGGCTCAGCACCCGGTGATGAGGGGAGATGGAATTGGGAGCGAAGGCGCTCGGATGGAGGCGCGCCGTAATTGCTGCGTTTACTGCTACCTGCCTTGCTGACCCTGCTGTTAGCCCATTAATGATGATGCACAAGCCTCACTTTCCAGAGATAATGACAGAGAATCTCGGGGAGGGTTCAGGAGGAGGGAAAAGGGAACTGGGGGTTTAGGGTCTGAGGGACATAGGTCTGAGGATTGGGGCCCTGGTGAAGGTGAGAGGATGAGGGGCCAGGGGCACAAAAGCATATGGGGAGACAGAGGGTGCAGAAGTACAAGGTGGGGGCTTTCTCTAGACTCATGCCCCTTAGGGTAATTTAGAATAACTGCCTTGAGCAGGGGCTGCTGCAGCTGATAGGGCTCTTTGACTGGGTGAGAGCCGAGCGCACTGCTTCCCTAGTTTGGGATGGGAGGTGTTCCTGGAGGAGAGGCCTTGGGAAGAGCAAAGAAAATCCAGGGATTCGGATAGTGGAAAACTAGGGAGTTGAACGAGCATTAACGTGGGGCAGGGAGGAAAGAATGTGGGAGGTCATAACAGAACCTTTAGGGGTATGACTTGGGCATTCATATATGTACTCACGCACTCAGCACAAAGAATCGGTGCATAAATCAATGGGGAGACATCACTTTGGTTAATTCCTCTTCGATGACTCGAAGAAGATGAAGTGAATGGTCTTAATCTTATATGCTGCCCCTCCATGTACTTTATCCTCATCCATGTACATCATTCATTCACTTGTTCATTTATCCATTCATTCACAATAGTTAAGAGTTGTCTTAGGTCTGCTTCGAACTTGCTGACTCCATTGGGCAAACCCTTCTGCTCTCTGAACCTCAGTTGTCTACTCTGCAAATGAGGGAGATGGAGCAGAGTGATGATGCAGAGATGCGATACTTTAAGGAATGGCTCTGAGCATGTATCTCTAAAGTCAAGGGAGATACAGTGTGACTGCCTAGGAAAGTCTCTAATGAGGTCATATTAATAAGGCCTTGCACAAACCATGGGAAAGAGAAAAAGTGACCAGGGAGAGGTACACCAGATTGGCAACATGCTTTGAGAAGCATCTGAAAGGTTAGAGCTTCAAAAGGGTGAAGGCTGTGAAAACTGCCAGGCAGGGCAATGGTGCAATAAACCCATGCACTTCTACCCTGTAGAGGACTCAGCAATGATCCCAGAGTGGGGCACTGCCAGGTACCCACACAGGTGGCTCTCCAACACATATTATGAAATGAGAAAACCAAGTTACAGAATAAAACCTTTGTCATTTGTATGTATATGGGGGTCTTACCTCTTTATTTTTTCAAAAATAAATAAATAAATAAATAAAAGTTTAATAAGGTAAAAACAAGATTCCCCTCAAGTTTCTTCTTTGTAGAATTCAATGTAAATAAGAATCTCAGTGCTGAAAAGAGTGCTTTTTAAAAAAATACATAGAACCTTTCTTTTTTGAATGTGGTAAACATAAATTTTGCCACTTTAACCATATTAAATTGGATGATTCCATGACATCAATTATGTTCACAGTGTTGTGTGGCCATCCCCAGTCTTTCTAAAATTTTCTCATCATCCCAAACAGAAACTCTATATTTATTAATAAATATGTCCCATTTCCCCCTTCCATAAACTCCTGGTAACCAATAATCTACTTTCTTTACTAAGTTTACTATAAACTTGCCTATAAGATATTTCATATAGATGGAATCACACAATATTTGTCTTTTTGTGTCTGGCTTCTTTCACTTAGCAGACTGCTTTCAAGATTCCTCCATAGTGTAGCATGTATCAGAACTTTATTCCTTTTTATGACTGAATAATATTTCATGGTATATATATGCCACATTTTGTTTATTCCTTCAACTGTTGATGGACCGGCATTTTCTCTCTTCATGTCAGAAAACTGTTTTCTCAAATCAAATGTTCTGTGTGAAAACACTAACTGGGAGCCTGTTTTCCATTATTCTAAGTGGGACAAATGGTAATAGGTTATGTGTCAACTGAAATCCCTCCACAGATTTTCTAAAATATAACTAAATCCAGTAAAATGCCTATATATAAACTAAAAATTATTATGTAAGGATGTAAAATGCTCAAAACATTGCTTCTTGGTTGCCAAAAAAATGTGTGTTTGTAATAAATGGTTGCTTCGTTAGCGATAATAAGGCCTCTCAGCGTCAGCCACACTCCGGACTCACACTTCCTTTGGTGACATTTTTCAAAATGTCTGTATGTGATTCTGACACCCTACCAATTTTGTCTGTCCTGTAACTTGGAATTTTTCCTGCACGTCATTATGTTTAAATGCGATATTGAATTTAAGGGATGCAAATACTGTATATACTTTCCTTATACAAACAACGCTAAAATAAATTGTGAGATACATGTGTTCTCCAAATTTGGGTACTATAAACCTAAAGCTCTTCTGCCAGAAGAAATATGATCTATAGGATATGCTGACATATTTAAACAGAAAACCAAAGCATATGTTTTTATGTACACATAGATTATAAATGCATAGAAAAATGTGCTTCAAGTTAGTAACAATAAAGAATGGACTAGAATTAGAAGGACTAGTCAATGAGAGCTTTAGCTTTTTCCATGATATTTACATTTTAATGAGTATGTATTACTTGTATGATTTAACATAAATAAATAAATGGGTGCTAAGTGAATTAATGAATAAACAAACAACCAAAATATGCTTAATACCTAGGACAACCTTTGGGGTAGAAGGTCATGTCTTGTTAACCAAAGGCAGAGAGAAGATTTACCACCTTTATTTTCCTTTCTTTCCAGAGTGTTGAAGAGAATGACTTCAAATCAGAAACTGTAGGCAAAAATCATGATAAAAAAGTCTAGGTTCAGTTAGGTGTTAAGATTATATGTGATCAGGAATCTGCTTTCAATGACCTTTGAAGGATTGTGGAGGTGGGGGGAGTGCGATGGGAGGGAATTGACCAGCACTGCATGTACTCAACAAGGAGTAGACAATGGATTTAGAAATTAGAGATTGTCAGGGTTAACTTGGATTCTTGGCAAAATTCTAGAAATGATTATTATATATGGGGTCTGGCAATGCTTAGAAAGGAGAATGTGTCTGCCTTTGGTGGAAGCCAGCATGAGTTCTCTAAGAACACATACCAAAACGGAGAATATCATGCTTTTTTTGTTGGTGAGGGTAGCAGAATGTCGAAAATACTGTTTGTTAGTTTGTTTGTTTTCGACAGGGCATTAAGTAGTTTGTCATATTATGCTGTGGAAAAATGTGGGCTGCATGATAATCCTATTTGGAGGATTCATAACTGGTGACTCACTGCACCCAAAGTGGTGTGATGATTATAGGTTTATGTCTTGCTAGTGAGAGTTCTTTGAGCCTATGACTCAGCTCTGGCATGCGATGTTTCTATCAGTGGCTCAGATGAAGATGTAGGTGTCCAGCTTATCACACGTCCAGATGATGTAAAGAGGAACAGGATCATTAATAGGCTGGATGACAGAATTGAGATTCAAAATGATCTTGACAGGCTGGAACTATGATCCTACATGAACAAATGACATCTGGAGGAAGGTGGGTGTGGAGTTCTGCAGGCAGGTTAAAAAGACCAAAGGTGCAAATATGGGGCTGGAGCCTTGGTTTAAGAAGAAATCACTTGAAAAAGACCGAGTTCATTTGACAGCTAATTCACTGTGAATTAATTATGTGGCACTGCCAGGAGTATGATGACTCCCAGGCTCCCAAGCTACCTTAGTAGATGCAGAGAGCTTGGAATAAGAAAGGTCAATGGTCCCGCGAGTTTCCATATTTTGCTAGGTTCAGGGTTGTGGACCCTTCTTAAGAGTGATGTCCAGCAAAGGCAACCTCCAGGGTAAAGGATCTAAACACCAAGTCCTATGAGTAGAATGACCATATAATTTATAAGAAATTTCTTTCACATTTGAGAGTGGAAAAAAAGTGTTATTAAAACTGCAATGTATAATAATTCTACCTTTGACGCCTCATTGGAAGAACTGGGATTTTTTTTATATATATACCAGGGAAGAAAAGAATTCAAATAACCAAATTGTTGTCATATGAGAAGGGAAATTTCTATGGCCCATTATTTCATTTATTTATTCGTTTAATTTTTCAGATTTTTATTTAAAATTTGTTGTAATGGGATCTGCACAAAAGGAGAGGGTAAAGTGGGGAACATGCAGGGGATGCGGGAACATTATGACATGGCCAGGGCCACGACTTCTGTCTTATAGGAGAGGGATGAAAAGATAAGGCCAGGCTGGAACTAAGGTAGATGAGGGAAGGGGGAGACACTTTGGCTGTATTCCCATCACCCCTAGGAAGGACCTCTACTTTCTAAATTCCCCATTTACCCTGTCTATTTCTTGTCCTGCTTCTGGCCCTAGTGGCTCTTTCTTCTGCTTCTCTTGACTTGTTTTCCCCGGACAGATTCTCAAGTAGGATGATGCTTAGGGCCTAACCCCAAACAACCCTACCTTACGAAGGTGCAACTTTTGACTTCTCTGCTTCTGTCCTTCTCAGATCTCACCTTTTCCCCTTTTTGATTCTCCTCGTTCCTCTCCTCCCACCCCTGGTGGCGGGGGTGGGGGGACACCAATTCCCTAGGGAGAACCAGCAGACGGTAGTGGGGAACTGGGAGGAGAGAAAGAATGACCATTAAGGGAGAGGACTCACAAATCTCTGGAAGGGCAGAGCAAGGGATTACAAAGAGGAGAGGTGGTGAGGTCAGTGGTTGTTCCTGTCCTCTGCTACCCCTGTCCACTGCCCAGGGGGTTCGATACAACCAAGCGAGCAGGTGTGTATGGGGTCAGGTCTGATAGGAGGAAGAGACGAGCAGGAGAAACAAATCATTAAAACTAGTGAATTCCCCTAAGAAAACATTTCTTTCAGGAAGCTGCTTGGGTGGTAGGGGAAGCAGTAAGGAGTTGGTGGGAAGAGAAAGGGGAAAAGGAGATGATACCAAGGGACTTTCCTCCATTCTATCCCTTCCCCCTCATCAACTTGGAGGTCACCAGGGCTGGGGGGAAGTGGCTGAGAGCTCACGGGCATCTCCTTGGCCCAGAGAGGGAACGCACAACTGCAGGAGGGGCTGCCACTGATGCCGCTGCTGCTGCTGCTGCTGCCATTGGACAGGGCTCACCAGCACCTTTGTTGAGCAGCTCACAGGCATGATGAGGGCCCTGGCTGTGCACCTTCATGTGGTCTGAATTATAACCCGAGCTGAGTATCTTGCCACATACGTGACGTGACACCTTCTCATGTTGTACTGTGTGTGTCCACACCGATCCTTAGTAGCAAAAGCTTATGGCTCATTATTTTTTTAAATTATTATTTTAAAAGGAACACCTACTCGCTGAAAATCTTCAGTGACAGCCAATTCTCTTCTGTCAAGTGGGTATGATACTAGTATCCACTTTGAATTATGAGGAGAGTTAAATAAATGGAAAGTGTTTAGAATAGGGCACAGTTTACAAATTTGCAAGATAGAAATAAAAATAAAACTGTTTAAAAGAAAAAGAAGTTCTCTCTTTCTCCACTCCCTCTTATCTTCTGTATCAGCCACGTGTCTCAGAGGTAACCATATAATTAATTTGTTGTATTTCTAAATATTTTTTATTAAAAATTGAATTAATATGCTCATATGAAGCAAATGTAGCAAAATCTTGATAAGGGCTAACTGAGTGATTAGACTATGGAAGTCCATTGTACTAGTCTATTTTTAATGTATCTTTGAATTTTTCATTAAAATAGCTATTTACATAGCTCAAAAAGCAAACAAATACAAGATTATAGCTATCCCTTATTAGCTCCTCATAGGAAACTGTTTTTAAATTGTTTAGCTCTGTCTTCTGATATTTATTTTCCTATTTCTATTGAAATATGTTTGTATAGCTATTTTTATCTTTTCATTTTTTAGATATTATCTATTAACTATCTATTGTGGAAGATGAAGATTGGGTTCTCTCACACCACCACCTATATTTACAAATTACAAAGTATATTTACTTTATCATTGTTCATTCTCTCAATATGCTTATATACACTCAATATACTTACTATTTGGAGTAAAATCAATATTTTGTGTTTAAGTATATAAATGTGTATTTTTCTTTATAGCAGAGTCATTTTGTGACTTTCATCACATTTTATTCCTTGTATATTTTTGTCTTTCCTGGAGTCAATAAATACCTCAGTTTTTTTTTTATTTGTTAAGCTTCTAGTTCCTTATTACTAATTCATATCTAAATTTGCAACAGAGATATGCTCCATTTAATTTTTGTCAAGCATATTTTATTTATATAATAACATTTGTATAAATTATATAATATTTATAATCTATTGTTACCATATTTTTATGGGTGACATCTTTTTTAAAACCTACACTTTTTCAGTCAGGGCCATCACTAATTCAAATGGCCTTCTGAGTAAATTTTTAAAAAAGGGCATCCCCTCGGGACAGATAGATTATTGAAAAAAGCTTTCTGGATGACAAATTACAAAATAGTGCTCTCTTTGGGAAGACCAGTTATTAAGAGTGTCTTCTTTCTCTAGGTTTAATGCAACCCTTCATCAGGAATGTGGCTTGGCAAGCAGAGGGCAAGATGAATTTCAGCTCTCATTTATGGCCCCAAAGCCATACACCTTTGGTTGGAAAACAACGTCCACAACTCCACATGTTGTACCTGTTCCTTTTCCTATCTGTACTGGTTGCTCTATGGATATGTTGTATGACTGTCATTATGAAAATTTCCTTTTCCATCATTTTGGGAATTCCCCTCATCCCTCTCCTGTGTTAGATCTTTTGCTTATTGGGTCAGTCCCAAGTATTTCTTTTTCTTGGTTCATTCATTCATTTTTGATGGAGAACATTCTCAGTAATTTTTAAATAAAGTATGCATGGAAATTTGAAGAAACTTTGGAAGCATGAAAAAGACTATTTTAGTCTCAGACTTGTTTGATATTTTAGCTGGGTATAGAATTCTAGACTCGAAATAATTTTCCTAAGAATTTTGTAAGTATTGTTCCATTATCTGATAGATTCTACTGTAGCTGTTGAAAGGTTTGCTGACTTTCTTATTTTCAAACTAATGTAGTTAACCCCTTTTCCACCTCTTTCTTTTATTCTGAAAGCTTCTCTTTATCCTTTGGTGTTCTATAATTTTATAATAACATGCTTTGGTGCAGGAATTTGTAAATTCATTGTGTTGGGTATTTGGTAGGGACTTTCAATCTAGAAATTCATGTCCTTCATTTTGGGGAAATTTATGAAATTATTTTTGGTACTTTTTTCACCTCCATTTTCTTAGTCTTCTTTTCCTGAGACTTCTATCAGTCAGATGTTTATACTTTCTGTATTTGGCTTCTAGTTTTCTTAAAATTTTTCTTTCCTAGTTTCATTCTGTGGCTATTCATTCTACTTTTTTTTGGATATTAACTTTGCCTTGAAAACCTTCTACTGCATATTTTTATTTCTGATATTACATACATGCATATACATATATGCACGTATATACACATGCACATATACAATATATTCATTTCCAGGAGTTTGAAAAATTATTATTATTATCCAAGTACTTAAAAAATAAACCCTGTTTTTGTTTCATGAGCGCATTTCTTTTATCTGAGGCTATTAATTATAGACAGTTTTTGTTTTGTTTTTAGTTTTCTCTTTCCCTGAATTGTCTTTGATTCTTTTAAGTTCTTTTTCTTGTGGTAGTTAATTCTGGTCTCTATCTCTCATGTTAGAGGCTTATTTTAAACTACTAATATCCTTTTTTGTCCATGAATACACAAAAGTAAGGCAGTAAAATATTGCTTGTAAACTCTGTGTGCAGGTTTGTGCTCTGTTGATTAGTAGACATCACTGAACAGTAATAAGGTGGAGATTCAGATTTTTTTGTGGGAGATCTCAATTGCCAAAATCTGGAGGTATTTTCTTTTGAGTTGATCAGTTTCTTCAGAATCTCCATCTTAGATAGTTGATGAATTGAAGACATTTGTCAGCTTTCTGGAAGTCAAGATGGGATAGATGTTTATCCCCAAATTTAACTAGTTTGTTTTATTGTTGAAAGTTTTATTATTGAAAGTTTTTATTTTTTATTATTGAAAGTTCCAAACATATATAAAAATATAGAGAATAGTATAATGAACCCAGCTCCAAGAATAATCAATTTAATTAGCAATAATTGTGCCTTGGATAAACCTCATTGGTTACAATACTGCCATTGTGTAAAGCTCAAGAATTATCAATTTATAGCCAGTCTTGTTCGATGTAGCTCTCAACCACTCCACTCTCCATATTATTTTATAGCAATTCCCAGACATTATATCATTTAATCTGTAAATATTTCAATTTCAATTTCTAAGATAAAAGGACTTTAAAAAATGACCATAATCTCACTAGCATATCTAAAAAACTTCATAATGTGCAATTAGGACAGTGTTTACTTGTCCCTGATTACCTGGCAACTTCTCCTGCTGCTCTTCCTCTTCTTCCTCTTCCTGCCCTCCTCCTCTATTTAACTACTTGCAAAATTCAAACATATTGCAATTAGTGGATATATCTCTTAAGTATCCTTTAGTCTACCCATTCCCCCTGGCTCTTTGCAATTTCTTCAGGTTATTTTTCCTACAGTTTCTCACCATCTGGGGAAAGTATACAAGCAAGATCCCAAATCAGATTGCGTCCTTGTGGTTTCTCTGTTCATGGTATTGTCTGTAAAATGATAGTTACATCTAGGGGCTTGATCAGAATCAGGTTTGATTTTTTGGAAATATTACCTAATAGAGTTTTTTGTTTATTTCTGTGTGTGTGTATGTTTTGTATTTTCGTCAAGAGACACATAATGTTCTGTTTTTCTCTTTTTGTGAAATTAACAGCCATCGATGATTATTGTCTAGATCTATTATTCCACTGGGGGTTGCAAAATGTTGATATCCTAATTCTATCTATTTCTTCTTCATTTATTAGCTGTGAGATTTCTATAAAGAGAAACTTCTCTTCACCTACTGTTTGGTTTTCTTAGACTATAGTTCATATAAGAAAGGAAACAGAAATTCTTGATTCTTTCTCTTTATTTATCAATTTCCCAAATAATGAGATAGTTTCTTAGCATTCTCCAAAGGAGATCAATAAGATATTTCTTTTAAGTATAATTATGTGTTCATGGATTTAAATACATTTGATGAGTTTCAATCAGTTGTAGTTATTCTCACTGATGCTCAATTTTCTCATTGTTGGTCAGTGTGAGTCTCTAACTTGGACTTAAGTCCTTTTGCAATGACCCTAGTAGTCTTTAATAGCTTCCTTGTTTTCTGTTATGATAAGATTTCCAGATCACCTTGTACATTCCAGTTTCAGATTTGGTATCTTCCATTTCCCCAGAGAGTCCTAGTTCCTTTTACTGCAATACCCCATATTGTTATTGTGGTATTTAAAGACTACAATCTGGGGACTAGAGGTGCTTATTGCTACTGAGTTGATCAGCTTTTTGTCCTTTTCGGTGGACAGAGCCAGAAAATACAGTTTTGAAAAAGCAAACTGCAAATAAGTTAATACTAATGTGTCCAGTTGAAATCCAGGATTACAAGGATTTTACTTATCTTCATTGTTCCCTTTGTTTTTCCCATGCCAAAAACTCCAGGAACATCAATATCATTACTGATTTGCTCTTTTACTGTATGTCCCACTAGGAAATGTGTCTACAGTCAATTAATAGGTTTTAAATTTTTTGAAATAATTTCTCCCTATGTGGTTGTGGTTATGATTCCAACTTGATAGATAGGTTTATTTGTTTCATTTTGTTTTTGCCTTTTTGGGGATTGCTTATTTATTTACTTAATTTTATTGTGTTATTGTGTAAAATATGTACATGGTTCTAAAGTCAAATTTATAAAATTAGATATAATCAGTGATGTCTACCTTTTACCCAGTCCTCTCCATTTTGTGTCTCTCTTCTTCCATAGATGAACATTAAAAAAAAAAACTCTCTGGTTTATCTTTCCAGTTTGTAAAATGTAAGCAAATAAGTATATATATTCATTTTCTCCTTTCTTTTTTAGACAAATGGTTGCCTGTTATACATATTTTTATTCATCTTAACATTGGTATTTTACTAAAATTTAGTTTAAGAATATGTTACTTACCTATGTCATAGCTCAATCTGCTGCCTGGTTTGCCTCTTACCTAGGGACACACTCTTCTTAAAGGAGGCATGCAATAACAAGGGCGTGGATGTGTTTTAAAGGGAAATAGCAATGGGTTTAAATTCCAGCTTTATTCCTTACTTGCTGTGTGACTTTGGGCAAACAAGTTGATCTGCCTGGGTCTCGTTATCCTTATCTGTAAAATAGAAATAATAAAACTGTCTTAGCAGGGTTATTGTGGATAATGCCCGAAGAACCCTGAGCGCAGTGCCTAGCACACACTAAATGTTGAGTTGTTTTTGGTGGTGTTATTGTTAGCTTCGGGTGTTTCTTTTATATTCTTGTCAATTTGATGATTCCAAGAATCTTATAAGTACCAAATGTAGTTTAGCATCCCTTTTGGCTCCTGAAGGAGCAGACATTTCTTGGGTCCATTGAGAATGCTGCACTGAATGCTATCAGGTACTACTCATCAGCCAGGGGCTGCCTCCTTCTTGCCTCAGCCAAGGCCCCTTCATTCTGGCCAGCCCCATAGAGCTGGGTCCTGCTCTGCAAAGTCACCACCATTTCTCGCCTTTCCAACTTCTCTTCTTGACTCAGCTCTTCCCTGTTCCAGGCTGTATCATCTCTCTAGAAACTGCTTCCAGACCTCTGCTGCATCATGAGGAAGCTTCTTTTCAAACTTCAGAAGGACTCTCTTACTCTATTCTCAGGGCTCTGGGCTCAGGGTAAGAGTTCTAGCCTCTTCCCTTCCACTGTCCTTGAAGCTTTATTATTGTGTGACATCATCACCATTCTTTGCATCATTATGTCAGTATATCATTACTGCGTTAACATGATTATAGTGTCAGGTTATCCTTTGGTTGCTGAGTTGTGTGCCTCATTACAGTCATTTCAGCACTACAGTGTCACTGATTACATGGTTACTTCATTACTACAATACAGCCCCATATTGTTAGCTAGTGCATTGAGCCATCATTTTCCGGTTGATTTTAACAAATTGTCACATGGTTATCCTTTTTCTGGATTACATCATTACAGCCCTATCCTATCACTTGTACCTGGTGATACAACTTTATTGCATTATATTATTGTAGGATCACTTTATTTCAGTATTATACTATCACTTTGTCACAAAATTACATTGGCCCATTCTAACTAAATGCAAATTTAGAGGATAGGAGAGTGGGGACAGAAAGGTATATCTCCCAATTCTACATCCCAAGGCTAATTCACCCCCTGATATCATGCTCAGGCATGTCAAACTCAGGTGTACTCAGTATACAAAGTCATGCTCCTTGTTTCTACCCTCAAGTCAGCCTCTCTTCTGATCTCTGCTGATGGCTCCACTGACCACCCTGCCTCTTGGAACACAAACCTTGAAGGCAATCATCTTTGCCCTATCTCTCTACCTCACTTTTAGGTCCAATTGGCAGCCACGTCCAGATATGTCATCTCAGTGAGGCTGCCATCAGGCCTTTTGGGCTTCTTGTAAATGGAGCCCACTCAGCTCACCTCATCCTCCTTCTACAGGTCAATCTCAATCTCTCTCTCTCTCATTCTCACTCTAAATCCCTTTCTCATAATTGCACCAGTCTTCTAATGATCTCCCTGCTTCAACTTTACCCTTAAACCACCCTGTCTAGCAGCCAGAATTAATTCTGCAAATAAAACTTTGTATCTGGCCATCTTTAGAAGCAGTCAATGACCACCCCACCCCACCCCCCTCGCTCACCATCAAGGGCAGGAAAAAGGGCAAACCCAGCCTGGCATTCATTACCCTTTAAAACTGGCCTCCCTCTCCCTTATCCCTTTCATCCAAACAGTATCCAAGTCTGGTTAGTTCAATTTCTGGTAAATATATCAAAATCAGTTTTGGAAAGTTCTCTTTCCAGCTATTTATCTCCCATCTCCTCTGATCATCTCATGCTTCAGCCAACCCACATATCTGTGCAGAGCATGCTTCTTTCAGACCATGGGCTTTGCTCTTCTAGGAAGTCCCCCAAACCATTCTCTCTATCATTCTAACCTCTAGCTCTCAGCAGTTCTTTCTCATTGGAACCCACTTAGCACAGCTGGTTTGGGTCAGTCTGATGGGCGTACAAGTTGAGTGTTTCCTGAGGGTTTCTCATCTCTCCAGTCACCCCCAGCAGCCTATCTTGGCTGTTAGGAGAGGTCTGACTCTGGGAATCTTGGCTCCAGAGTCAGGGCACAGACAGAGCCTGGAAAAGGTTGGGTCTTTACTCATTTATTTATTTCTTCAACAAATACTTTCTGGTATCCATTAAGTGCCAGGCTCTAAGGATAAAGATATGGATTCCATTCTTGTGCAACTTAACATTTTGGTGGAAAGATAGACAATGCACAAATAGGGTGACATGTTGATGAATGGGGAAGTTTGAGAGCTATAAAAGCTCATCAAGTGTTTACTGAAGGCTTCCTGGAGAGAGTGACATTTAATCTGAGATTTCGAGGATAAATAGGAGTTAGTCAGGTGAATGGTGGGGGCTGCAGAGTAGAAAATATTTTTCAGGTTGAGAGAAGAACAGCTGTGCAAAGGCCAGAAGGGAAGGTCAATGGGCTGGAGCAAAGAGAGCAGGGAAAGCATGCCAGAGGTGAGGCTGGGCTGGTGGCAGAGACTGGGGTTTTGTGCCTTCCTAGTCAAGTTAAAAATTTGGACTGAATCACCTGAAGACCCACGGTAGTCCACCAAGGAGTGTTACACTGGAATTTGTGTATAGGAGAGGGATTGGGGGGCAAAGCAGGATATTATTTGCATTTTTAAAGATAACTTTAATTGCAAGCAAAAATCTAAATCAAGAGAGCAGGCAGAGCTGCTGGTGGCCCAGCCTTGGGGTAATAGGGGAAAGCTAGAAGCAAGTGGTCCAGACTTGATATGTTTACAGGAGGTTGAGAGGGATGAGGGAGAGGGAGGATCAAGAAAAACTGGTGGGATTCTGGCTTGAACGTTTGAGAGGAAGATAATGCCATTACCTCAGATTAGGATCCATGGGTGAGACGATATGTTCTGAGCTCTATACAAAAAGTCACCGAAAATGGTTGAGGGTAATGATGGAGAAGTATAGTAAGTTATGGGGCCTAACCCAGTCAAGGGGTCAAAGAAAGCGTCCTGGTTGGGGTAGCTAATGGCAAGGCCATGACTAAATATGGCTGAGGGTCGAAGATATGAAGTTGGGTCTAAGATTGGGATCTGGGGGAACCCGGAAGCTGAGGGAGCAGGAGGCCCGGAGACTTGGAAGTGGACTCAGGGTGGCCCAAGTCCTGGGTGACTCTAGCTTCGCTTGGTGACAGACGGCTTGGCTGGGCTGGGCTGCCCTCACCTCCTCCGATAATTAATCCCGTGCGGGGGCCGCGGGCGATGACAGGGCTGTCTAGCGTGCACTTAAGCATTAAATGACCAATTTCTGTCAGACTAACTTCCCCAGCCTCCCTGTCCCCTCCTCTGCCGCCCACCCCCCGCCGCACCCCCTCCTTCCGCTCCCTGCACTCTGAGTTTTTCAGCAACTGATGGCTCCTGGTTCATTTCTGTGGAATTAATTGGTCCCTGAATGAATTCTGTTGACAGGGCAATTTATCATGTGTTTGGGCTGACAGTGCGGGTGTCGGGGGGTAGGGAGGTTGGGAGATGAATGGGGGCCTGAGATGAAGGGGGATGGGTTTGGGTTGGGGTGAATACTGACCATAGGTGCGGTCCTGAGAGGCACCAACCCAAGGGCTTAAGGGGACATACAGCGCCCCCAATCATGGCTTCGTCCTTTGCTACGTATCCTTGAGCCTGCAAGTTTGAGAGAAAACCCCAAATTGGAGATGACCCACCAAACTTTGGCCTCTCCTCCACTCTTCAATCATACCAAATGGAGGTGTCTTCATTGGGGAATTCAGCACCACCCTATATTAACTCTCTGAAGACTGGAATGGGGCCTGGAACTCTGGGAAAGAATAAGGCAATGTGTGTGTGTGTGTGTGTGTGTGTGTGTGCATGTGCGCACGTGAAGGGCTGCAACTTGAAGAGCGAAGGGCTGATTAGTCCGGGGGGTAAGGGGGTTGGTCTCTAGGGAGTTGGGCGCTCAGCCGGCCTGGCTAACAGGGGCCTAAGGGACTGGCTAATTAGGGTATTGGGATGGTTTGGGCAGTTGGGGGTGTCAGGGGAGGCAGAAAATGTAGTTGGCCCCAAATAGCTGCTTCCTTTGTCTCCCCTCCCTAGTCTCCCACCCTGTACCCTCAATGGTCCCCACCATTCTCCTTTATCAATGCTTTCAGCCCCTACCTCTAGAAATCTCTGGGCAGACACTGGGAAGAAAGAAAAGGCAGTACTAACTCCATAACTCCCAGATGGGAAAGATGACAATAAATAACTAAAACCATACCTCTTCCTTCTCTCGCTTAAAATGCCCCTATCCCTTTCCCTCTGAATGTACCCACCCCACTTTCAGAGAACTTTCTTGAACTTCTCCTGGCTACAGAAATTGCCTGAGTACCCACAGAATACAGCTATAGAAGCCTAGAACATCAAAGTGGGAAGGAGTCCTAGAGGCCATCTGGTTTTACACATGAGGTAACTGATGCACAGAGAGAGAGAGGGGGAAGGGGGTGCTTGTTGACGGTTACACAGTAACCTTGTGGTCCAACTTCCGGGTTCCTCTGCTATTGGCTTGGAGATGACTCCATACCTATATGTGTTCCGTTCTACCTCGAGGTTGCATATGGGGGCTAGGAGTTCTATAGGCCTCTCCTACAAGGCAGCTGAGGCCGCACCTGGGGACTTGGGGATGGACAGCCTCGAAGATCAGACCATGAGAATGGGCCCAAGGTGCTGCTGGGGTTCATCAAGTAAGGTGGTCACATAGAGGAGAGAGCCGTGGATGAGGTGGGAGAGAGGAGAGCAGTGTAATCTTGCGGGGCAGGATATCATGTTCTGAGAGATGGATCTAGCCAGGGCAAGAGGAGCCAAGGATGTTCCACCCATGCGTGCTCTTCCTGCTGCTGCCTGGCAACATGCTCCTGCTCTCACAGACTTCCTTTTGAATCCTCAAGAAAATATTTTCCAAAACTATCCTCCTCAAGGCTGGACTCAGCCCTGTCACACCCTCCTCAGCAGACAGCAATCATGTCTCCTGAAATCTCTCTGAGCAACCTTAGCAGTCCCCATTCCCTCATGACCTTCTCCCAGCAGAATTCTCTGGTTCCTCCCCACCCCTGACCCCTATACCTTCACCCTATCATCTCAGGCCTCCTTCCATAAGCCTCTAATGTCCATCTCTGAACAGCCTCTCTTCAACCCCTCTGCCTCCCACCCTTGCCTCAGCCAGCAGGTTTGTCCACAGCACTTAGCAAGAAAGAATCTCCCCTTGAGCTCACTGACCACATCATCTTCTGGCCCTTCTCATGTTGCCCTCTTTTCCGAACCTCTCAAAATAATTATTTACACTCTGCCTCCTATTTCCTCAGATTGTAGTCACCCCTCCCCTCCCACTCCCACTGGCCCTCCCTCCACTTTTAGAAAGCTTTCAGGGCACCAGATATTCCCCTATTCACCAAATCTAATGGCCTTTCCCTCAGCCATACAACAACAAAAAATAAAAATTTGTAGTATTCATTAAATAATTATGCTTATATGTGTCAAGGACTTGGTTGTCTCTCTTTTTTTAATTTTAATTTTAATTTTTAATAAATTCAAAATTACATTAGAAATATACCCATAGAAATCTCAGTCTTACCTGGTCTCCATCCACACTGTTCCCTGCTCAGAGGTGACCATTCTCACTAGATTATTGTTTATCTTTCCAATGTTTATGTAAATATAAGCAACTGGGAAAAAAATTCTTATTTCCCTTCTTTCATATACAATGTGTCCACTGTTCTGCACTTTTCTTTTTCACTTAAGAATACAATCTTGTCATGCCTCCATGTCATTGTCCTTCCTGAGCTACTCCACAGTGTGGACACCATCATCTATTGCCTGGATCCCTATAGTGGCCTCAAACAGGTCTCCCCAGACCTACTGTCTCTCCTTGTACCCCTCCTCACATCATAGACAGAGAGCTCCTCCAAAACTTTCTGTGGCTGTCATGCCTATAGAAAAAAAATTCGAAGTCCTTAACAGAGCATTTATGTCCACCAGAACTGTTTAAGTCAGAAACTTTTTGGTTACAATTGACAGACATTTGATACATTGGTTTGAGTGAAAAGAAGAACATATTGAATAATTGACAGATATTCAACACATTGGTTTGAGTGAAAAGAAGAACATATTGACCCTGGAAGTCCAAAAGTTGTCTTGCTTCAGGCCTAGTTGGCTCCAGAGGTTCGAATGATACTACCAAAGCTCTTTCTCTCCTTTTCTCTACATGTCCCTGCCTGACTCCAGCATGACTGCACTCTCCACATGGGAAGGGTGAGTGTTTAGGGGCCCAGAGCCCTCATGATTGCAGTTCATGGACAAAAAGAAGAGGAGACCCTCTCTCTTCCTGTACCCAATAACAAGCCTTCTGCGAAGACTCTGATTGTTACTAATTTGAGGTCTATGTGCTTTGGAGGGAACATGAGGTCCCCATTGGCCAGATGTGGGTCTCAGGCCCACATCTATGGTCAGGAGCTGATGGTTTCTCTGATTGACATAGCACTCTGATTGATAGTCCCACAAGAACTGCACAGGATGGTGGATGGACGATTTCCCAGTGGTAGGAGGGTACACCCTTAATGTCTCCATTGGGGACTATGATAGGCGCTTTGGGGTATAAGGAAGGGTATAAGTCGCCCCAGGTAATGGTGGGAATTATCCAAGGAGTTATGTGCTCATGAGTATCTAACCCCTGGGCTGCAGGAGAAGTGCATCTACCTTCTTTCTCCCTGTTAGTAACTCAGCTACTCTCTGAGGGTCAGGCCCTCCTTCCCCGTGACTGCAGGTTCCTACCACTTCTCTCCTTCTCCACTGTGTTTCTTGGCGCTGCCTCGGCCTCCTGCTTACTCGTCATTTCTTCTTCCTCATCACTCCATTTATTTCTTTGTCCACCATATATTTATTGAACATCTCCTGTGTGCCAGCCACTGACCCAGGCGATGGGGACATAGTAGCAAAAAAGAACTGACAAGAATCTGTCCTTATGGAGCTCACATTCTAATGGGAGAGGATAGGACATAACCCCCCCCCCCCGCCAAATGTAATCTATCAGGTGGTAGTAAAGAGTGTAGATAAGCAAGGAAATAAAACAGAGAGTGATGGCAGGATGTGTGCTATTTTATTTAAGGCCTTGTTCATAAGGTAAAATTGGAGCAGAGACTTTAAGTAGGGAGCCAGTCACAGGGCTGTGTAGGGGGAAAAGCACATGAAGTGCCAATGTCTTGGGAAGGCTTATGCCTGGTGTAATTGAAGCACATAGGCGGGCTAGGAAACAGTGACTGGGGGAAGTGATGGGAGGTGAGTTAAGAGTTCTGGTGGGGAGCAAGGAAGGTGGGGGTGGGAGGGCAGACAGCCAAAACATGTGGGGCCACGTAGACCAGTTTTAGGATTCTGACTTCCAGTGAGGTGAGCCACTAGAAGGCCCTGAGCAGAGGAGGGACATTATCTGCTTTACGTGTTGGAGGGTCACCCTGCTGCTGGGGAGAGAATTAACCGGGGTGGGTGAGGCAAAGATGAAAATAGGAAGACCAATTAGAACTTTGATTTGCAAATCTAAGTGAAGGATTATAGTGGCTTGGACTGGGGTGGTACGGTGCAGATTGTCAGAAGCGGTCAAATCCTGAATCTCTTTTAAAAGGTAGAGGTATCTAGTTTTGCTGGTGCATTAGATGTGGGACAGGAAAGACAGGAGGAATAAGAGAAGATTTGGAGTTTTGGCTCCAGCGACTGGTAGAATGGAGCTGTCCTTGATTGAGATAAGGAAGACTGGGGAAACCCCTCACAATCTCTGTTAGGCTTTGCCTCTCATGGTTAACGGTCTTATTCTCTCCATACTGCTTAGTCCTGTGTTCTAAGAGAGGGAAACTGACTGGCTCAGATTGGCATCATTGGCACAAATATGGTGGTTACATGGGCAGAAGGGGCTATGAGTGAGGCAGCTTCTGTAAAGAAGCTGCAAAATGATGAATATCATTTTGACATTTTCAGCACAGTGTCCTGGCTTTCAACTACTTTTGAGCTTCCTCTCCGGCTACCTGCCCCCAACCCCTCTGTCTGTCCCCAGGCACCTGATGCCCCAGCCACATTCCATGTGGTGTATCTCCATGCTATCAAGTTTTTTCTCCTGCTGTTACCTCAGCCCAGGATACCTTTCTTCATCTGTTTCTGTCAAACTTGGTGTACCTCAGCTGTGGGGAAAAGGTGGGGGCTGGACTAGCAGAGCCAGAATTAGGTGAGTTCTGGAGAACACTGAATCTGGAGAACAGGCCCAATTTGTGTTTGGGGTATGTATTCAGGCCTGCAGTTAGAACAGGCAACTGGTCGAGACTATAGAACATGTTTTGGACCCCTTAAGGCTGATTTCAAGCAGAAACCAGCACCTCACAAAGGACATAGCATGAAAGCTTCTGGACAGAGATGGTCACTGTCAACAGTAGGACTCTTGCTGTCCAAATCTATAAGAAGGAGAGCAGAAATAAGATAGAAGGTAAGGAGTTCTAGTGAGACTCAGGTAAGAGGCCCTGGCTCCTCATTTGATATATCGAGCAGAGCCGTGTTCTCAGTCTAGGGGGACCTAGAGGCAAAGCCAGGTACTGGGGGCAGGTATCCTGCTTTATATGATGAGGGCAGCATTGACTAGGACAAGCCAGTGCTCTGACAACTTCCAGGAACTTACCTACTGGGCATCAGGCAATAGTCAAGAGTTCTGCCATGCTGGGTTTTGATGGATTCTGAGCAGGGTCTCCAAAGTGGGTTGTACATCTTCTGTGTGTGTGTGTGTGTGTGCGTGTGTGTGTGTGCAAGATAATTCCTTTAGGGGTAGGATGAGAACATTAGAACTTTTATGTCTATATACTCCAGTCTCATCCTTTTTCTACTATGTCTTATAAAATTCATAATATATTAGTCCAGTAGCACATTTAATGAATTTATAAATAAGGATTTAAATATCAAATATATAAATATATATATATATGGGAGTAAACATTAAGAATTTTTTTACTAATAGGGTATATAATCAAAGAAGTTCGAGGGCTATCTTTCTAGGAAACTGATGGTCAAGATGGGCAGCACCATGCGGGGTGAAATGCTGAGATGGTGAATAGGTAGGGGCCATGGGTGGGGAGGAAGGAGGAAAGATATAGACTTAATTAGGGGCTGGCTGATTCATTGGGAATTTTGTGTATCTTCCTGAAGTGACATGAAGGGGGTGAAGCTGGGCAAATAGACTTGGGGAAAGAAAGGCCTCAGGGATCCTGGTTGGAAGGAGGCATCTGGGACACACTGACCCCAGTCAAGAGGGAAAGCCACTCCTTAGTCTGCCTCCAGGTCCTGCTAGCAGCTCCCCCAGCCAACCCTGACAACTCAGAGCATCAAGAGCCTTCCACATGGGAGGAGGCAGAGCTGAGAGCTGAGCTGAAAAAGTTTCCCAGGGGCAGAGAAGGAAAGCCTCCAAGGTTGGAGACCAAGTAGAGGGTGCAGCCTTTGTGGAAAGGCTGGAATTGGGATGGCTGAAGGGGTAGAGAGGGGACTCCCTTCCAAGCATCTCCGATGCCACTTGGACAATCCTGGACAATCACTTCATCCCACCTCTAAACTGGAACAGAGACACAGGACACACACAAATCCTTCATTGAACACTGAAGCACAAGAACAGTAAGAGTGTCTGAAAAAGCAAACAGTTCTTCCACTTCCCCACCCCCAGGACATGTAGACCCACGCAGAAGAATGGAAGAAGAAGAACTGACAGACCGAAAGACAGGTTCCTGTGCTCCTTCTCGGGGACACACCCAGACCACACCAATTCTAGCTGCTGTCCGCCGGGGTCTGGGACTCCCGAAGACACTGGGAGCATGCGAGGTCCCTGGAGCCGGTAGGTTCTCCTCGGGTCTAAGCGGGGCTGGGCACTGTGTCGCACCAGAACCAACGGTGCGGCGAAGGAACTTGTGACACGCATCTGCTGTCTCTGCGGTCTATGTGCTGACTCTGGGGATAAAATTACGGCTGCTCCAAGGATCAGAGGAGCAGAGGAAGGAGTCAGGATAGCAGAGAACCCCCTACCCACCGAGAGAGGGACTCCAAAGTTGCATTCTGAGAGCCTGAATCTTCAATCTGGGTGCAGGTGGAGAGGCAGGGCTACCGCACAGGCCTGGTATGGATGCATAACTCGAAGTTATTCTGAAGTTTTGGAAATCTCCTTGTCCTAAGGACAGGGCGGGTGGGGGAGGGTGGCTACCGAGGGGCCCCCTCATCTGGGTCTATACTTGCTTTCAGCTGTCTCCAAGAGGGTCTGGGCAACGGGATGGAAACCGTGGTAGCAGTTGGGAGTGTAGTCGGGAAGATCATTAAAGGGTTATTTGGGATTGACCAGTGTGAGGGGAGGCCTGTCCCAGAGACAAGGAGAGACAAACCTGGAGCCATGGAGAGTGACATACAAAATTTTATTATTATTATTATTATTAATTATTATTTATTATTTATTTATCATGTGCACAAAAAAAAAAAAAAAGAATCAAAACGATCCGACGCACTGAGAGTAGCCGAAGAGACCAGAGCTGTCCAAGGGGCTCTCGAGAGGGTTCCCTGGGTCCTGGCTCTGGGCCCCTGGCAGGCCAGCCCCGCAAGGCCTGGGATGGGCAGGGCCTCGAAGTTCGAACCTCAGCGCCCTGCCACCGGGCTCCGGGCACGGGAGCCTGGCTGAGCGCCGGAAATTCCCTTCAACTATTCTCTTTTCTTGCTTTCCTTTTCAAATAAAAAGGCTCGAAGGGGAGAGACGTCTGGGCGAGGATTCCAAGCCTTTTCGCATTTGTTTAAGGATTTGTATTTATTTATTTATTTATTTGTATTTTCACTTTTATTGACTTTGTTTCTGTTATTTCGAGTCGTCACGATCCACGGGTGAGGAGACATGCAGGGCGCATTGCCGCTACGAAGAGAGCAACTACGGGGCGGGGCGGGGCGGCCCGGCTGCCGGCGGCTCAGGGCTGGCGGGTCACGGCGGCGAGGGGACAAGCTGCCACCTCTGATCTAGCCTACGAGGGCGAGGCTGCCGGGGCAGGGCTGGGAAGAGAGAGGAGGAGACAAAGAGACCAAGACTGAGAAAGAGAGAGAGAGAGAGAGAGACAGAGAGACAGAGGGAGACAGAGACAGAGGGGGAGAGAGCGATGGCGAGAAGGGAGAGGTGTGCAGGAGAGAGATGCGGAGGAGAGCGCGAAAACACAGAATTACAGAGAAACAGCCAGCGAAAGAGAGAGGAGTCCACAGGACCATGTTCGTCATTTTGCATAGAGTTTTCTTTCGTAATTTTTTTAGTAACATAAAAAACGCCCCCCTCCCCCAGGACGTGCTGTGCTTTTGAGGGTGTGTAGCGGTGTTCCCCCCTCCCCCCAGCGAGCGGTGACTCTCACAGCACAGACAGCGGGGCGTATCTACAGGCGGGGCAGGCGGGCGGGCAGCTGGGACTCTACCGGGGCGGGGCGGACCGGCGGGATTATATACACAGGGGTTCGCCTTCACACGACACACACCATCTTTCTACAAAGCAGCAGCCTGTTGGTTTTTTTTTTCTTTTTGCAAAGACCATCATATTAAATACATGTAGACTTTTTGTGGTTCTGTTCCGTTCCTGTGGGACGAAGAGGCTGGGGGTGGAGTGGGCGGCCCCCTACTTCTACCCCGCCGCAGCTCAGACGCCAACTCAGAACCTGCTCCTATCATGGGCAGACGGAGAGTCTGCGTCCAGGGAGGGACATCAAGTAACTGATGGGGAAGACCAGTGCCCATGACTTATGGAAACTGGTCCTGAGTTTCTGATGGGGCGGCGAGTTAGGGAGGAGAGATGCAGAACGATGGGAAAAGGACGGAAGTGAGGGGACACGGGGAGGTCAGCAGAGGGCTGAGACGCTGAGGTAGGGGCAAGGTGGGGCTGAGAGTCTGGTCACTAGTTGGAGGCGCTGGGCAGTTCAGGTGGAGTAGGGAGGGAAGAGCCAAGAGTCGGGGCTCGGTGGGTGCAGGCTGCTGGGGCCTGCGTGCCTTGGTCCCAACCTTGGAAAGACCTGACAACCCCCACCTTTTTGTTTCTAGACCCCAGCCCTCACGCCCCCATTCCATTCCACCTTCTGGGGCAGGGCACACTCCGAAGGTAGGGGCAGTCCGGCTGGCTCAGGAATAACGACTTTTCCCCGAGGGTCAGGCAGGAGGCTCTTCTTCCTTCTGCAGAAAATCGTTTCGTTCTTATTTTCCTTTGCCCAGTCCCTCCAGCGAGTCCTCCCGGCGCCTGAGCGCCGAGGCGGGCTGCTCCGGGGTTGGGCCGCGCTGCAGTCCGCGCTGATTGTGTGTCACAAAAACGTGTCCCCGCGTGCAGCGGCGGGTCGGGCCAGAGTTCGGCGTTGTGTGGCTGGTCCGCTCCGGGGCCGGCTTCGGCGAGGCCAGGGTGAGCTGGATGGAGCTGGGTCGGGCCCTCCTCACTGCGCCACGCAGTCCAGGCAGGAGGAGGAGGGGTGGCGGGCGGGGTTGGGGGCAGTGAGCCTGGGCCTGAGGGTCCTGCCTGCGGCTCCGATCGTAGAGTCCGGCCTTCGAAGGGGTGACGTGAAGAGCTGCAGGCGTCCTGGGGTGGGGGTGGGGCTGGGGCTGTGACCCGGAGGCTTCGAGTCGCGTCGGTCCTCCCTCCCTCCGGGGTGGGCGGTCAGACGGGGACGATGTGGAGGCCGAAGCTGTCGGCCTGAAGCTTGATGTGGTCCCCGCGGTAACTAGTGGCGGTCATAGGCAGCGGCAGCAGCGGCAGGGGCGGAGCCCCGGGGGGCGGCACTATAATAATAAGGGGAACCTGGAAGTTAACACAGGAGAAGAATGGGCTGGGTGAGAGGACAAACAGGACGAAAAAAGGAAAGAAAAGCAAAGGAAAGACTTTCTGGGGCTGGGGGCTGGCGGGACCCCGGGCAGGGGGGCCTTGGCTGGGCTGCGAGGCAGGTTGTCTTTAGGAGCGCTGCCGTTCACCTGGTGGGAGAGGGACCCAATCGGCGACCCCGGCCGCCCGACTGTGGGACTTCCAGTGGGGTCGAGGGTGGGGGCGGCAGGGCCATCCGCAAGCGTGGAGGGAGGAGAAGGGAAGGAAGAGCCAGAGGCGCGGGCGTCCTCAAGGGATCCCGCGCTCGGGGCTGCACTAACGGGCTTGACGGGCCAGCACCCTGAGGTCGGGTGGCTCGGAGTCGGACGCATCCAGAGCAGCCCGGCTGAGCGGGCCGGCAGGCGGACGCGCTGAGCCGCCGGCCAGCCAGGTGGCGTACTCACTTAGTAAGGCGGGGTTGCTGAATCTCCAAGCCTCGTTGTAGGCCGTGTACTGGGGGTGGCTGTACGGGTTACCGGAGAACTCGCTCCCTGCGAGAGGGTGGGGGAGTGGGGATCAGATACGAGCCACGCCGGGGCGGACCCAACGCGCCAGGCCGGTGGCCTCCCTCGGGTCGGAGGTGCAGGTGCGGCGGGCAGCGCAATGCTGGCTGTGAGCGTGCGGGCCCGGCGGAGGCAGTAATCCACAGATTCCGCGTGGGGAGAACCCATGGGTGTGTGGGGGCTGCAGAAGCACCAAAGCGTCTCACACGCGGGTGTGGAGGGCCTGAGCGGCCGTGCCCCCGCGGAGACGCCCTGGGCCACCCAGTAAGAGTTTATTTCAGGTCCAGGCACCCTACCTCGCTGCACTGGGGGCCTTCTTAGTGGAGGCTCTGGTTCTTCCACGGAGTGGAAGAGGGAGAGGGTGGCGGAAGAAAAGCCCTCAGGACACTTTGTCCCAGAAAGTCCTAAGAATAGCATCTCAGCACGGTGCCAAAGCAAGGGGTGGGGGCACCCCCCCAACTCCCGCCCTTTCCCCCCTCCCCCCTCGCCCCGTCCCTCAAGAGATTCAATGCGTGGGCCACACAGCAACGGAAGGAGACAGCCGGGAGCAGGTGGACTGCCCACTGGTCCGCTAGCGGTGAGCCCGGGGCCCACCTGGGCTGGGAACCGTCGGAAGCTGCTTCACTCCCTACGCGGGAGAAAGGCCAGGCCTCCAGGTTTCCCCCTCGCCCTTTCTCCTGTGTGATGACCCCAGACTGTTTACAGTGATCCCTAACCGCGGGTTAAGTAGAGGAGAAGGGGCCCCTCTCTGAGAGGGAGCTGGGGTGGGGGTGGGGATGCAGCCACTGGAAAGCCTGTTTATTGACGAGGAGGGAAAGCATGCGTGCAGCAGGATAATGAGCTTCTGAGCTCAACTGTGACCAAGAGGAACTGAGCTATCTCCTTCCCCATCGCTAATGAAACAAGTGTAATTTCCTCATCAGCACTAGATTCTGTTTAACGACTCCCCCCTTGCCACCATGAGCTCTCTGCGGCTCCCCTCATCCCCACCTCCTTGCAGACTCTTCCTCCCTCACCCCCACTGCTCTAAGACCTTCTTCAGTCCCCACCTGCTCACTGCTGGGGTTTTCCTGGAGAATCTCCTTGCCCCCAAACACTTCCACTCCCCCCCCCACATCTAACTCTCTCCAGCCCCTGTTCTACCACACTCTGCAGCAGTGTCCTTTTGCCATGCTCCCTACCTCTGCCGACCCTGCGCCGTCCCTGGATGGACAGTCCAGGATTGGGGCCAGTCACCCTCTTCTCCTATCCACCCCCTGCCATGAGTTGAGCTTTAGGGTAGAGGCACACAAAAATGCAGCCAGCAGGAGTGGGTGCAGGCCCAGTGAGTCTCATTCTCTTTAAGGCAAGAGGGGTTTTTTTTTTTTTTTGGTGTTTATGCAAATAGGAGCTTTAACTTTCTTTGGCTGCAAGCAGTGGCTCCCAATCTGGGGTGAGGGGTTGGGAAGAGTGCAAGCTCCAGCTGCCATCACCATAGCCTAAATGTGGTCTCTGCCTCTGATTTGCACAGTCCAATCCAGCTGCCCTCAGACAGGGGCCGGGTCTGAGCTCTGAGGAGCAAGGAGAGGGTCAGATGCCTCTGAGGAGATGTGGGGGTGCTCTAGTTTATCTCTCTGAAGGTAGCCTCTCTGGTTCCTTCCATAATCTCCTCTGTTCCTCTTTCCTTAGGGACTAGCTCTCTCCATTCTCTGGGGTGGGTGGGTTCTCAACACTAGTCTGTGGGTTGGTGTGGACCAGGCTTTGTCTGAGTGACTGACATGCCCCTGGAAATGGTTCTTGGCTCCAAGTTTCCATGGAAACCAGGGCAGGCTCTTCCAAGCAGTGTCAGCTGGCTGGGGGTGGGCTGGGGCACTGAGGGCGGAGGTGAGGCTGAGTGCTCCCTGGGCACAGGCTTGGGAGGGTGGAGGGGCCATGACATACAGTGGGGTGCACACAAGGGGCACTTCTGAAAACCCCCTCCTTCGATTTCTTATGAAGGAGGATGAGGGACCAAATGCAGCCTCTAGGGAGAGACTAGAATAGCAGTGGTCTGAGGGGAGGGAATATTGGGTTTCCTCTCACCCCTAGCCTCAGACTATAGACCTCTCGGCAGCTCACCCACAATTTAGTTATCGCCACCTAAATTAGGCAGCTGCAGCATTGTCACCTACCAGGCACCATTCCTGCCAGGGTGGAGGTGGGATAGCTTCCCTGGCCAGTGGGGGGCACGTGAGGGGGGTAACCAGGCAGAGTGGTGCTCGCCATGTCACGACCTGGAAAAACACAAAGGGGAAGGGGTGAGGCCCGGAAGAGAAGGGTACTGTTCATACCAGGGTACTCTATGGAGAGAGGACCCTTGGAGAGGAAAAAACTGCAGACACATGGAGATGCATGTGATGCGCAGGTCCAGGTGTGCCTTTCCAAGTGTCTAAGTTCGTTACCTAAATAAATTGTCTCGTAATGTTAGTTGTATGTTTGCACTTCTGCTCTGTGTAGCTCTCTGTGCAGGTGTGTGTATATGTGTTCGCCTTTGCTTGTGTCTCTTTGTAGACCAAACCCAAAGGGGGATGACCGTGTTTTATTCCTTCCCAGCAAGACATTTGGCTGTGGTCTCTCTAGTAGCCAAATGGACTTCTATTATCTTGCTCACCTCTCTCCTCCCTAACACCCCATCTTTCCTTTAGGCTTAGAAGACACCCCCCACCACCCACATGGGCTGATTGGGTCTTTCTTGTTCTCTCCAAGTGGTGTTGCAGGTGCTGGGCCTGGCAGGTGTGGAGAGCAGGGGCCAGCCAGTGGGCTATTTTGCTGTTAGTGTTTATGGTATTTAAATGAATAGAAAGCCATCTCTGAAGCAAATCAGGAGCTTTTGAGCCAACAGTGCATCAAATCAAGTTCCAATGAACAAAATCTGCTCCCCCCACCACTGCAGGACTTCTGTCCTGGGAGGCCTCTGTTAGCTAGAGCTGGAGGGTGGGAGGCAGGGCTTTCCTTAGTGTCCTGGAATGAAGGCAAAGTGAGTCAATGTTAGGGAAATACTCATGGTCCACAGACACTTCCTCTGGATTGCACCTGAGTGGCCTCCCTTCCTTGCCTGTCCCCTCCATCACCATGAAAAGGTCACCACCTCCCTTTGCACTTGAGCATGCTCCAATCACTAATGACAAGAATTTGCCCTCTTTCCTCTTCCACACTTCCCTGCCCTGAGGACTACTTTATGCTCTCCTGGGTCCCATTCATCTTCTCCAGATTCCTCTTATCTTCCACTTCAGCCAGTGCCACTCTCCCACTCTAGTGCCTCTGTCCAAACTTGGGAAGGCAAAGTATGGCTGGAGGAAGTCAAAGAACTATGTGTAATTCGCCCAGGTCACTTTCTTTTCATCAATTGCATCAATCCTCAACCTCCTGATAGCTACTTCAAAGTCTCCACACCCCACTCTCTCTCCCCCTCCCCCTCCCTTTTCCTCTCTCCCTTATTCTTTCCCTTGCCCCCTTTCTCTCCTTGCCAGTCTCCCCTTGAAAATGACCTTGCCTCTACTTTTCTGAGATGTGTTTCCTCACCCCCACCTTAACACGTCTGAGTGATTCATCCTTCCTTCCCTCAGTATACAGAGATACAGCTCTGATTTTTGTATTTCCAGCTGCCTGCTGAACATTTTCATTAGCTGTCTCACTGTCACTTCAAACTTGACAGGAATAAGAGCTGATTCATCTTCCCCACAATCAGCTCTACCAATGACCACACTTGAAGACCATGAGACCACAATTATTGGAGTCCTTCTTGACATAACCACTCCACCCCCCCCCTCCCCACCATATGAAGTAAGCCACCAAGTGTGGTCAATTTCTCTTAGCAATGTCTGCCACAGCTGTCCCTTCTCATTTTCTACCATCCATAGCTCGGCTCCTAAGACCTGCTCTTGGTTTGCCACAACAGTTTGCTTTTATTCCCCTGTCTTCACATTCTTTCCCTCCAGTCTCTCCCAAATGTGGCTGCTTGGGTAGTCCTCATGAAACATTGCTCTCATCATATCACTTTCCTTGTAAAAAACCATCATTGATTCTCCTCTGCAGGCTACAGTTTGAATCTAAACACTGCCAAGCTTTCACAGCCTCGCAGATACTCTTCCCCCTACCTTTCTGATTTGTACCTCTCCTGGCTTCGTTTGACTGTTTTCACTGGCTTGTGAAACCTCTGTGCTTGTGCCATATCATGTTCTCACGGTTTCCGCCTCCTTCCAGCTTAAGCCTTATTACCCCTACTAGTCTACCCATCAGAGAAGTTTCTCTCTTCTAAACTTCTATAGTGTCTCTGCTCCATGGGTTACCATATCATTATATTTCATAATGCATCGGCCCTGTTGTTTCATATAATGGCTTGCTTCCACAAATGGATCATAATCAAACCAAAGGTAGGGCCATGTTCTGCACTATTTACACAGTTAAGAACATGGTAGATGCTCAATAAATACTTGCTGATTATTTTTCTGTCATTATTGTATTTATAGCCAACTCCAGGTGAGTTACGTCATCTTTTTGTGTCCTATGTGTTGGTCTCCCTTACAGGTAAAGGCTGGGACAAATGTAAACGTTTGAATCTGCTTTTTCTCTAAAAATAGTTTGAACAATGGATTATGAATTTTTTTAGATTGATGAAAGATTACAGTGAGGGACTCATATAGTATGACTTATCTTTATCATGCAATAGAATGATTTTTCCTCTATATCTGTCTGATAGAGCTAATATCTTACATTTTAAAACTCAAACATAAATGAGAGTAGACCTGTCAAAAAGAGATCACTTTGGATTCCCAGAGATGTAGAAGAAAGGACTCAGTGTTTGCTTTGTTGTGAGTTTTCTTTCATTGACTTCTATTATTATTATTAATAAAAGGTACACTCTTTCTGACCACCTCTTAGCAGAGTGGACATGAAGTGAATAAGAGAGCAATGTCTATCAATTCCTAGACATAGCAATAATATGGCACTTCTTGGTCCAAAAAGGCCCAAGACAAAGGAAGTTAGGGAGGATGTAAAGGTTTTGAAATTAGATATACAAACCCAATTCCTCTTGGTCCTGTGATCTAACTATCTACGAAGCAGCTGGAAAAGAAATATGCTTCTTTCTTAATAAACAGGAATTTAAATGCATTTGAATTTTGATTTTCAGCTGCATGGTTTCCACAACCTGTCACACATGAATTCCTTGTAATCTAAGGTTTTGTCACTCAATCCCCTACCTAGCTTCAGGGGAGAGAAAGAAAGGCTAGGTGACTGGAAAGGTGTTTCCAACTAACCTGGAGTTACCCCTACTGTAATGTTTATTTTCACTGGCTTTTTCCTTACGAAATGATAAGGCCAACTTCCAGCATATAGAAACTTTTGTGTGCTGAAAGTCATCCACAGAACTGTTGATTGAAAGACACATTTCCAAATTTTACACAAAAAACTAGGAAGTGCTATTCAGACATATTTTTAGTCAAAGATGTCAGTCTATTTTTTCCACCAATTTTTTTTTATTGAGGTAACATTGGTTTATAGCATTATATAAGTTTCAGATGTAAGACATTATAATTTGATTATCTGTATTTATCCCAAGAATATGAAAACACTAATTCAAAAAGATATATGCACATCTATGTTCATTACAGCATTATTTACAATAGCCAAGATATGGAAATAACCTAAATGTTCATTGACCAATAAATAAAGATGTGTTTTATATATATATATATATATATATATATATATATATATATATATATATATATATATAATGTAATACTATGAAATACTGCCATTTGTGACAATGCAGATGGACCTTGAGGATATTATGCTAAGGAAATAAGTCAGAGAAAGACAAACATTGTATGATTTCACTCCTGTGGACTATTAAGAAAGAAAAGAAACAAATGAACAAGCAAAACAAAACAAAACAAAAAACTCATAGAGACAGACAACAGATTGTTGGTTACCAGACATTTCCAAAATGTGAGAGAAGAGACCCATGATGAAGAAAAAGCGTGCAGGCTTCCCGGCTTTGAGTGTGCAGCTGTGCTTCTGCAGATTCTGGAACATCAGTATCACCACAAAGAGATGCCCGTTCAGGACCCCTAAGCCAACGAAGGTGCTCACCACTGCATACAAAGCACTCTCAGTGGCTTCATTAGTACCCAGGTGACACCTGATGAGCAGGAAAAAATTTACCAAATTCTTGCCAGAGCCTTATATTCTTCTGGAACACCATTGTCAATAATGGAAAACACATACTGCAGGAAGTTTTCAAATTACTAAGACCATCATACCATTTCCTCAGCAGCATTCTTTGAGCAAGCCTCTCTGAGTGAGAGAATATGAATTGGTAATGGAATCTGTGCAAGGAAAAATCAACAGAGCACTGGGCCTCGAGTTACTACAGATGGATGGACAAATGGGTGGGGTGACAAGCTCTAAAACTGTAAGACAGCATGGCCATGTCCTCAAACAAGCAAAAGCATAGAAAGAGAAGAAAACAGCTACATAGCAGAACATAGCAGTTATAAATATGTGCTATCCAACAGATAGGAAGCAGTAAAGTATTTGCTTTGCTCTGTCACATGCCACATGTCAGTAACATGAAAATAGCACCAATAATCACTAATGGATAAAACCCCACATATTACAAGAGGATGGGCATTTCATATTGGATACTTGCTTCCTAAGATTACAGAGTTTTAAGATAAAAGAGGCTTTGGGATGATCAGTCTAACTTGCTTGATTTAAAGTTGAGCAAATGGAGGCACAGAGAGACATAATGACCTTCCAATGGCTACAGAACTAGTAAATGACAGAGCCAAAGTTTGAAGCTATGTCTGTACCATACTGCCTTTTAATGATAATGTGAACCCAGATACTTGTCCAAAGAGCTAAAGAAAGGGAAAGAAGTAATCTGACAAGCAAAACCTCTTATTATCACTGCTATCATTAAGAGGAGACAAGACAAACAGGACACAAGGAATAAAATTCTGACACCAAAAGTCTGCAGCAGAACTCCATTGGATGGTTTATTCATCTCCTTTGAGTTTTCTGAAAAACAAAGAGGCTCTTCAAGAAACAGTAGTAGCTGAGAATCTTAAAGTACCCAGAAGTGTTAGAATCACTGTACTTGATGAGGATATCTTCTCAGTTCAACTACAGAAGTCCCTGAAGATTCTAAAGCCAATTTCTACAGCAATCACTACATCGGAATCAGACAGTGCACTTTTGTCAGACATTTCTTACCAAATGGGCCAGATCGAATCAACTGTTTTGGAGACTCTAAGTGCAGTTCTTCTTACGAGTACAGAGAAAAGCAAAGTGAAAGACTATTAAGAGATTGGAAGATTTCAGTCACCAGATAATTCATGCTCTTTTGTCAGGACTAAGATTCAAGGACCAGGTTGTGTTTCTACTTGTATGTAGACTACCGTACGGTAGGCACTGACCTAAATACTTTCTATTATTTCATTTAAGCCTCACCTCAATCTATGATGCTGGTCTGTTTTTAATCACCATTTTATAGATGAGAAAATGAAACTCAGAGGGGCAAAATATTATGCCCAAGATTTCACAGCTAGTAGATGTCAGAACCTGGACTACAGAACAAACAATATACTCAATATACCTGAGTAATTCTAGAACGACATTCTCAAGTACTATAGACCCAAAAATAGGTATTTGGTCTAGGAAAGTAACCTGGGATTATGTTAAGCGAATTTCCTGTAACAGAACATCTTGTCTCTTCTTGTTCCTTGCATGTTTCACGTCCTTCCATTTTCTACAGCAAGGGTTTTTTAATTGGGGTTCCCTGATCCTGTAAGACCCCATAGATATGCTTCAGGGAGTCTGTATAAAGCCATACATAAGATGTTATAGATATACATAGAGAACATCTAGATGATTTTCATCATATTCTCAGAAGTATTCATGACCCAAAGATTAATTATTGAATTGTACCAATAAAGAAGATCATACAAAGAATAGCAAAATATCATGTGAAGGAAGAGAGAGGCTTATCTCAAGTGAGGAAAATGTCAGCATTCAGAAGACTAAGGGAATAATAAAAAGGAAGCCACCAAACAGCAGAGATGCTTTGGCTCAGTGACGGTTCAGACAACAAGACTTATTAGACATAGATTTATACAGCAAAAGTTATATTCAATGAGTTTAGAGATGCTTTTCCTCAGCATCTTTCTCTGAAAATGAGCACTTTCACTATCCGCTTGACACTGTGGAGGACCCTAAGGCCACAAAACATAACTCTTGTTTTACTATCCTATCCTCAAGTTTGTCTGCTTCTCATAAGGTAGCAAAAATGAAGACATTAGATTGCTTCAAGGTTGGCAGTCTGTGGCTGCATTTGACACAAGCATTTATACTACTTCCAAGAATCCACAGTTATTAAATTTGTAATTACTGCCTAAATATACCGTACATTTACATTTACTATACCAATTATGATCACTTTATGACTGATCCAAGTTATATAACACACTAAAGTAACAAACTAAATCTGTAAAAGATGCTTTGAAAGGAGAGGGAGTTTTCTTTTTACGTATTTCATTTTGTTTCCTATTTCCCAGTTTTCCAAATCCTAAAAGTTTCTCTTCTAAGGCAGAGATGCCTGTGTGAGGGCCCCCAGCCCCAGGCTCTGTCTTGGCCCCACATCTCCCCATCCTGAGGCTTGCCTTCTCTGGGTTCCAGCAGAGGGTATTGTGCCGGCAGCTCAGGGTGGGTGGCTGCTCCGCCAGCTAATTTTGCTTCCCACTGACAGCTGGACCTTTAATTTAGCCCCTGCTATGTCCTAGGCAGGGTTGCTGCCTAGATCTGTGTGAACTCAGTGAGGTCTGCACCAACACAGCTAACCAGCTGGATGCAACCAGTCATGCTGTTTACACCCTTTCTCCTCATAGCACATAGCCTTCATCTGGGCCATGGGAGTCTGCTGATCTAGGGGCCCACAGGAGAAGACTTCCTTCTACTGTAGCTGGGCCATGGATGGAGCTGCAGCCTCAAGATCCTGGATAAGGCTAGTATTGGGGAGAATCACATTTTCAGAAGGCTGATAGGGAACTTGGTTGTCTTCTAGTCTAACTCCCTCATTTTCCAGAGGAGGAAACAGACTCAGACAAAGAGGAAGACCTTCCAGTCCTCTCCTTTTTTTACTTCCCACGCTGCCTTCTCTCTGGCTCCATTAGCAAATTGCAAATGAAGATTGGAGTTGGGCAGGTGCTGGCACTCCTGAGGCCGGGCTCAGGCTCATTGATGAGCTCGGAGTAAGAGAAACCCTCGCGCTGGGTGGGCAGAGGTTAAGCCTGTTTGCTCAGTCTCCCGGTACTCCAGCTCTCCCAGTTCCTCTCTGGCTTTATTTTGTTCTCGGAGAGCACCGAATTGTCAGCTCTAATCCTTCCGAAAGCGCAGCGTTTTTCAGGCGCTCTGTGTAAGTGAAACCCTAATCCCAAGGAAAACGGGCCACTTAAGCTGCTGGAGCATTAGGCTGCTCTCAGAGCCTGCCCAGGATTTCCTCCACCCCACCTGCCAGCCCAGCCGCCACCAGGGAGGAGAAGGGAGGATTCCAGGATGCAAGAGAGCAAAGCCCTCTCAGAAGTGACAATAGTGGTAAGGCTTGCCTCCCAAAGCTCAGGGTTGAAAAAGTGCTGGCATGTTTGTCCTGAGGCTACAGCTAATGTAGGTGAAAGAAGGATTCTGATCACCCTGGGGAGGAAGTGGCAGGGTCTTCCTGTTACCTTGTGCGGAACAGGCTTTCAGGTCTTGCCTAGGTGGCTTTGAGGCCACGTGGACATTTTCTGAGTCTTTGGTCTCAATAGATACTTGTAACATTCATTGAGACACCACTAATTATAATTTCTGGTTATGCAGAAAAGGTTGGGTTGACTGACTTTACTTTAACCTAGCCAACCGTTTTTTTGTTTTGTTTTGTTTTGTTTTGTTTTTGTAGAAAGATAATAGAGTAAACAAAGTTAGTACTGGGGGATCCGCCCTTTGGAGAACTCTCCTTCGGGACAACCCCAAGCATCTCTAAACATTTACAGCAGTTGAAAGGATGCCTGTATCCTAGCTTATCATGAAAGTAGCCTGAGTTGGCTACGATATGAGCTTAAAATAAAGATCATTGATTTCTTGAAAATATTTTCACTCCTCTTCAAACTGGCCTCTCTCCCTGATCTCTAAATGAATTGGTGAGACTGTGCTGTGGAGGACCAAACGGTCCATTTGGCATGCTCGGCCTTTGAATCTCATAGATGGAAGGAAGAAAGGCCCAAGGTAATGGGCCGATTTTTTTTTTTAATGCCTACAGCACCTGTCTTCCTAGGTGGTCTCCCATCCAAATACGGACCAGGCCTGACCCTGCTTAGCTTCCGAGATCAGATATTGGGCTTGTTCAGGGTGGCATGGCCAAAGACCATGGACTGTGGCTCCACAGGGGCATGAACCCAGGGCCTTCTGTGTGTAAAGCAAACGTGTTAACCACTACACTATGGAACCACATCTAATGGGCCAAATTTGAACTCAGCTTAGAAGACTACAGAATTACATCTTTGCTAAAATGCCTGGGAACGTTTCATCCCTTCTTTATCTTCCCCATGACTCTCCTCTCTACAGCTCCAATAGCAGCCCAAGGCACCCTGCTGGGGAGAACTGCTGGGCACAGGCATGGGTGTGGGATTGGGGCTGGAGATTGGGGTGGTACAGATTTTATCCTACTCTTTTATTTGACTGGGAAGTCCTAGAGTAGATTAATGCCTCATCTTTTCAATATCCTTTTTCTATAGAGCCGGATGAGATAAAGGAGCAAGGGAAAGAGCCTTGATCCAATGACTCCCTAGGCTGTAGGCCCAGGGCACCCACATTATCTATCAATGTCTCATTGCTATGGAAATGCCCCCGTAATTAAATCAGAGCTGAGGTCTAGTGGCTGGAGGTCCTTGGGGATGTGGCTAGAGGCCTCAGGGATGTGGGGAGGAAGCTAGCCTCTTTCCAGGGGGCTTTCTCAGCTTCAATAAATGGTCTAGGGCCTGGGGGTGCTGAGGAGAAGCCCTGTGGCTGAGTTCGTCCTCCACAGTAAAGGGCTCTCTGACTTGCTGCATGGTGATGTTGCCCTATTCCTTTCCTTTCAAGATTGGAGAGGAACTCTGATGTCTGTGTCCTAAATTCTTCTAGCTAATCAGGGACTTTGAGCCCGACAGACAAGGCTAGGAGACTCCCAGCCTCCTTCAGAAACATTTCTCAGCCTTTATTGCCCTCTCCTCCCCCAGTGGCTGGCCAAGGGCTAAGCTGTTTGTTTTATAGAGGGGAATGATGTTGGATTGGAAGGGGGTTGTTAACTACAGGAAAGAGGCAGTTCCTGGAGGTCCTCAGGACTCCCTGAGTAGGGGGAGGAGGGTTTCTCAGGGCCCACACCTCTATCTGCTAAAAGGCCACTTCGTTGACCATCCCAGATGTGGGCAAGGAATCTGAGCTTCTAAGGGTTTGCAACCCTTTCTCAGAAGATGAGCCTATACTGCTCTCCCAGGCGTCCAGGAAAGGTTCATGTCTTTCCATGGCCCTTGCTTTTCTTTGAACTTTGCCTTACTGCCCACCCCCACCCCACTCCCGCTCTAATTTGCCAGCTTCCAGGAAACCAGCATCTTCTGCTCCCTCTTCCTGCCTTAGGTATACCCCTCTTGGGCAGCACCCACATCTCCTCCTGGTTCTTAGCTATGAATTCCTTCAGAGCTACAGACTCTAAGCATTAAGAGAAATTGCTTCCAAGCTCTTGAATAAAACCACCTTCTCTCTACTAGAATGGTGAAGCTAAGAAGATTTTTTTTTCACACCATCCCCTCCAACACACACACATACACATACACACACACTGTCCTTTTCACGGTTCTCCAATGTTCAGACATTTTCCAAAGTAAAGAGAAGATTTTCTGCTGAGATTTAGCCGTCTGAGAGTTTGGATAAGCAGGAATCAGGCTCTACTTTCAGGGCTACCTGAGGCTCATCTCTTTTTCATGGCTCAAGCACCCCAAAACAATAAACTATAGATGTGGTCTTCATTCTTTACTCTTAATTATCTCCATTATCTCACAATTTTCTGAGCAGTGGTGGGTAAGGAGTATGTGGTATCCAGATCTGTGATAAACCACAAAACTATACTTCTTTATCTTTTTTTTTTTTAAGCATATTAAACATGCTTATTTTATAGTCGCTTTTGGATTGTTTTATGATCTCCAGTTCTTGGGGGTGTTAATTGTCCTATTTATTGCTTCTGCCAACTCTCCCTCATGATAGTTTGTGTTCATATGAGGTATGTAATTTTTTATAGTGAGCTCATCTTTAGTGGTGATTTTTTTTTTTTGTGTGGGAGTTCCAGGTACCTGGATTGTGGAATGTCTCTGCAGAGAAGGTTTGCCCTTGTTCTTGTTGGGATTTCTGAATGGATTACTACGCTGCACAAATTTTTCTGTAAGTTCTTGGCTGGTGGGTCCTGCCACATACTCATAGTATAATTTGGACTCTGATCAAGGGTCAGGCTTGGGGTCTCCATCTCTCATGGAGATTTTTCTCCCCTCACAAGCTTCCCTGGGCCATTGGGATGAATTTGTGTGTTTCTCTTGCATAAATAGTGTTGTCGCTCTGTTCTGGGCTTTATGCAGGGTAATACTCTGTTCTAGCTTCCTGTTTCTCTTGGACCCAAGGTCATGTCTCCCGTCTCGTATGTTAAAACCCCAGCTTCCCCTAGCTAGGGTTTACCTCCAGTGTAATACCAGCAGTCTCTCATATACTGCTCTGGATTTGAGTTTCCCTCTATTTCTGGCACCAGAGAGTGAAGTTTGGTTGTGTATTAACAATTCTTGTTGTTATACTTTACCCAGCTGTGTTTGGCGAGTTTCACCTGCCTTGTTTCTAGACCTCGATCTCATTCCTCCATTACTTCTCTGGGACTAAAGTGAAGGTGGGGAGAGCTACACTTCACAACGCTCTCGCAACGTCTGGCAGTGATTCCCACTAGAGGCCCGTGACGCCCGCACAGTGGCGCGGCTCCGGGACCGGTGTATTGCTCGGCTTCTAGATGGAGCATGAAGAGCCTCTGCACAATCTCTGACTTCCTCCAGCACCATCCTGCTCCATTCAGGCTCCAGGGTAGGGAACCTCCTCTCACTTTCATGGTGGACTTTCATCAGGTCAAGGGACTCTCTCAATGCTCAGAAGCATCTCCAAGAGACTTTGGGAATCCCAAAACTAGTAGTCATCTTCTCCTCCCAGCTCAACATTGATGCCAGTGTCCCCTCATGTTCCTCTATGGCTGCAGACCTGGCCAGGCACAGGAAAGGAGGGGTCGAGGTGAGAAGGTAATGGGGAAGAGAGGCTCTTTTCTACCAGGGATGGGAGACTTGAAGGAATGGAGGCACCGACTCACAGTCAGAGCCAGAGTCCTCACTGAAGAGGCCTGACCCAGAGGTCCCTGGGACTACTAGGGGCTTAATAGCAGCCCTCTGTGGGGTCCTTTGAAGGGTACCAGACATAGCCAGCTAACCTGAGGAAGCCTGAGGCCACAGTGCCCCTAGCCCATTCTCTCATTTAGCTGGTCCCTTTTTCCTTATCACTTAGGAGCAACTGGGCTCCGTTCCAGACCAGCAGCCTAGAGCAGTGGGCTGGAGAGAGGGATGTCGCGTGAGCTAGAGCAGCCCAGTGGTGGAAGGGAAAGTGGGTGATAAATTTAAATAACCAGCTTGACTTGGCAGCTTGCTGAGTTGTGATGCAGTGAAATTAAAATCTCGGCAGAACTTGCAAACACTACCCAGAGAAATCGGTCTCTCTCCTTGATTTTGTGATGGCAGGTGCGGAGGGGAGGCTATCAGGCTGAGCCCCAGCCTTTGGCAGCCACCCTTGCTTGCAATGTGATTAGCTGTGTCCTGGCCCACTGGGCCCCACACTCCTCTCCACACAATAGTCCAAGCTCCTCTCTCCTCTCAGTCCTGACCTTGTGGAACAGTTGTATCAAGTGGCTGGTGAAGTTTGAAATCAGCCTCCAGTGCCGGGAGGTGGCAGGAATATCAATAAGGTCAGCTCTTAAAGTTGGGCTAGGACATTTCTGGACCAGTTTCCTCAGGACTCATCCTGGAGGTTTGCAGCCTCAGCTGCCTGTCCTCTGGGAAGAAGATGAGCTGGGTGCCTGAGACACGGGGGATGAAGAAGGCTCCTTGAACACCTGGGTACACCCAAGCCAGGCTGTGGGCACTGGATGACCCCTCCCCACAGCCCTCTCATTTGAGCACATATCTGGCCAGAATCACCTGCCTGAAAGGGCCTCCCCTTTTCTTTCTCCACCAAAGAAAGCCCTTCATATTTTCCAACAAAATCAGCTTTTTAAGAATCTTTGAGGAGAATTTCTACAAATATACCAAAAGACTCTCCCACACCCCAGCCATGCTTGGAGACTGGTTCTCTCAGATGCCCATATTTTTCTAGAAGAACACTTGTATATCTGCTCTCTTTACATCACTGCTCAGTGCTCCCCACAAAGTCGGGGCCTGGAAGCCAACATGCTGGACCCGCTCCTGAGATGGCCCATGAAGTCTCTAGGCACTGCCCCGTTTCTCACCTTGACAGTACCTCCAGCAACTTCTGTTTGTCCCCATAATAAACACATCATGAATCATTCATCTTTAATAGATTATGCAAATTAGGAGGACATAAAATCAACAAAGATCAATAACTGCAGCCGTTTAATTGCCAGCAAAAACATTTTAAGAATGAGCAGCCCTTTCTCGGGTAATGGCACCATTCATCCAAACGTTGGATCTTGGCCTAAGTGTAGGAAAATCATTCCCTGCCCCCAGCCCCTTCCACCTCCCCTCCCCCACCTCTCCACACATTTCTCTCTTTTTGGTAATTTCCAGTTTCTGAGCGAGTTTCCCCGTCATTACCACTGGTGAACAGCTCCGAATGTTAATGGTTCTGCTTTTGTTACTCCTCGCTTGATTGAAATGTCGCATACAGATTGAGATGTTAGTGCTAACTTGCCACCTGGGAATGTCAAGCTGGGTCTGAAATGAACTTTTCTCACACTTGGATCCAGATGGATCAGCCGGAGATGTTCCCAGGCTGAGCTGGGACCGTTCCAGGGCCATAGCAGGGAGGCGGGTGGGGGACGCTCAAGGTGGAAGGACTTTTCTGTACCAGCCCAAGTTCTCCTGCAGCAGGAGCCCTGCCCCAAAGTCCCATCTCTCCACCCCAGAAAGTTCCATCTCTCTACCTCCGAAAGCTCCTGCCTTCTGGACCATGGCCCTGGGCCCAGGGGAGCACAGCTGGGATTAGAGGAAAGTCTACTGGGCTCCCTTTTACCTTTGGGAAGTGATCACTGTCACTCTCAGCAGATTAGGAGAAAAGTGGCCTGGCCTGAGCCATCTCTCTGCCTTGGGTCAGAATACCCAGCAGCTCAGAGAGCTTCTGAGTTGGCTTAAGGAGGGCTCATGTCAAGAGCCAGTTGATAATAGGCTGTGTCTTTATCCAGTTAAGGTTGTCACTCCCCAAAGCCCATCCATCCAGTTCTCTGACACTTCCAGGACTCAGTCTCTCCTTGTTTAGCCAAATAGCTCAACTCTGTCTGGCTGGAAACAGCTGTACCAGGACACCCCTTAAGGAGAACCTGGGAGAAGCTAACAGGGCTCTCCCAAGCCCCGCCAGGTGGAAGCTAAGTGACCACTTGCAGCCCACCTCAGGCCTCAGCTGTACTCAGATTAGCTGCACGTCAGAACCGGGGCCCTGTCCTACAGCAGGGCTAGGCCTGCTCCCTGTCTTTGCCACCAACTGTGATGCTAGCTGCTTGCAGTCCTGCTGCCAGGTCCCGAGGCCGCCTCCGCTCGCCTTGCTCGGCAGGTAACGCCTCAGTGTCTCCCAATCCCCACCGAGACCCTTCTCAATCATTCTGTCTCCCAAGGAACAAACGGCACATTGGCTTTAGTGTCTCCAGAATAATTAGGTGAATTTTAATAACACCTCAATGTGTGTCTCTCCCACTTGGGCACTTCCCTGGCCTGGAAACCCTTCTGCAATGCCAGGCGCCTTCCACAGCTGGCAGCTCTGAGGCCTAGAGCTTCATCAGCTGGGCCCCTCACTGCGTCACACTTCGGCCTCCTTCCACTACAGCTGCTTCTGCTGCTCCTAATCAATGGGAGCCCCTGGATTTGGTGGCCCTTACCCCTGTGGGACAGGCCTGACCCTGCCCGCCTTGAAATCAAGCCTTAGTCTCTGCAATTTCTCTAGGAAGCAGGAGAAGGGCTGAGATAATTGTGCTTATCTATAACCACAGAGCTGGATGCCATGTCCTGAAGCCCAAAGCCACAGTGATCCAGGCTGCCCAGAGGGAGAGGCAAGCAGGTTCCCAGCAGCCTTGGGGAAACAAGGGCATGGAGGCTGGACACTGGGCTCTCATGCTCTCTTCTTGCCTTCCTGGCCTATTTACCCTCTGCTTTCTCCTGCACCAGTCCTAGCAAGAGACTTATAATTCTGGGTACCTTGGTGGAGGCAAGGAATGAAAGGCAAGGAGAGAGGCAAGAGGATGGGCAGAAAGAGCCACCGACAGCCCCCTTTTCAGGCTGAAGCACGCAGAGACCCTGATCACACTTTTCCCTCTTCACATCTATACACATCTATTCAGGAAGCACCCTGGTTTTCGGAGGCTCGCTCTCTCTACAGATATCATGGCAGGGGGCCCGCTTGTCACACTAGGCCCCAGATGGCATGGGCTGAGGCGCCTCCACCAAAAGCTGTGTCCCCGCCCTCCTGGAAGCCCCCTTACCAGTCACAACGGGGTATGTCTGCGTGCCTGACACGTTGCTGCCCAGCTCGGGGTTGGTGGATGCAGATAGACTCGATTTGACTTCATCAAGCCCAGGGGTCAGGGCTGGGAGGGAGTACTCGTTCCCCTGGGAGGAGAGAGAAAAGCGACAGCTCTATTGATGCGCACACCCGGAGAAAGGGCTCGGTGTGCAGATGGGGAGGAGGACCGAGGAGCGCTCCCAGACGGGGTGGAAGGAGATGGCCTGGCAGAGGGAGGGCAGAGTGGGAGGGGTGGGCTCAACGAATGATGGAGAGTGTCGTGTGGGTGGGGGCAGACCTGACTTGTGAAGCGGAGGTGCCGCCCATACATTATCGGTGGTTATCCCAGTACCCTGCACATTTCTGTGGCAGTTCCTGCCTCAGAAGCCCCAAAGGTGAAGTGTAGCAGCCAGGATCCCCCTGCTGAGAGGCAAGGGGTGTTTTAAAGGAACCCTGGGGTCAAGAGCCTTGGGGAAGAAGGATAGACCATGACACGATGGCAGAAGCCGTAGCTGGGGGAAGGGCCTAGGGGGGCCTCTAGCCTGGCACTGCTGGGCTGGCTGAAAGGGTGCTGGCGCCCCTTTTTTAAAAACAAACAAAGACAGCCCCATGGGCCCCTCGCTCTCTGCCTGTGCACTGGGGTATGAAATTGGGGAGGGGGAGAGTCCACATGGCTAACAGAAGGGTGGGAGGGGGCCAGTCGTTGACTCTGAAAGGGTGTCCTGCCCGAAACACTCTGGTAATTGCCTTTTTATTGCAGCCACCGCCAAGCCAGACCCCAGAGCTGGGCAGGCCAGGAGCCTGCACAAAGCAGGAAAAGTTGCTCTGATTAATATTACGTTAAATTAAAACTGATTTTCTGCTCTTTCGGGTTCGTTTTTTTCCCTTCCGCTTCCTGGCCCCCCAGAGGACCCCCTCCCCTCCCTGGCTGGACGGGATTGCCTCGTCATTTCCAATTCCTTCTCGTATTGATCTTCCTGTAGAAATCAGTTTTGTAATTAGCTGCAAATTAGGCCTTCTACTGGGGGTGAAGCTGCCCCCTGATTTATCACCAGAGTAATTCGCTGTGATCGGAGAGAAATTAAAATGAACTCAATTAGGCTTCGGATTTGCTTTATGGGCCCTGCTCCGAGTTTCAGGGGGAAAAATGACTGTGCTGGTGTTTAATAGTCTAATGAAAGTAAATAAAGGTTATTCATTGTAATACAGCCGGGGACTCAGGGAGGGTGCACCAAGCCGCCCGCCTCGGCCGGCTCCTCCTTTGTTGGTTTATGGCTCAGGGCACCTTAAAAAGACTTTTGATTTTTGTTTTATGAAGACAAACAGCTTATAGGATAAAAGGACGGGCGGAGAAAAAGGCGAGTGCGTGGCCCTGAGCTGTTGAGTCCTAAGCGTGGAACTGTGCTGTGTGGAGCCAGCGGGGCTGTGCGGTGCGGGTGTGCGGGTGTGTGCGTGTGTGTGTGCACGCACCCATGCACGTGTGCTAGCGAAGCGTGCGGTGGTTGTGGCTGTGGGCCTGGCTCGGGGCATATGTGTAGGAGAAATGGGCGTGTGCTCTCACGTTTGCGCAGTTGCACCGCGGGCTGCACTGAGGTGTGGGTGGGCGCGTGCTGGAGGGTGCGGGGCTGGTGGTCTGGGGGAAATGCCGTGAGTATGGGCTGGGGCAGGGGGAGCGGCTGGGTGGTGGTGGCTTGTAAACATGCGCGTGCGGTACTGTGAGGAGTTAGGAAATACGTTTCTGTGTGGTGTATTGTGCAAGTGTGCTGTGGGCTGTGTGTGTCCCATGCTGTGTGTCTGCACTATTCTGCATCTGTAGGGTATGAGGTGTAGGCTGTCCACCTGCCTGGGGTCACACCGGACAGCTAGATAAGGGAGCAAGAGGCAGACACAGCTGGGCAAGAAGAGTGCCACAGGCTTACACAGACTTTCTGTTGGACCCTGGGGCATTTAGGCAAGGGAAACAGCAAGGGACATTTCTGAGTACTCTACACTGGAATCGGGGAATGGCAGGGCCAGAAGGGACCTGTTAGATCACATATTTAAGTGCTTCATTCTAGAAATGGGGAAACTGAGGCTCTGAAAGGGATAAGATTTACCAAGGCCATTCTTGCTCCAAGAACTCACCATTTCTAACTACCATACACTAGAGTGATGTGTGCGAACTCTACTGTAATGTCCTGTGTGAGCCTGTTTGCACGGCCCACGCACAGTGCACCCATGTGTAGCATATGTAGTGCTAGGTGGGCACATGGCTGATCCCTGTGCACATCCTCCAGAGGCCAGTTCTGCTCAGTTCCTTTCTACTTCTGCACACAGAAAGCGCCTTCCTCACCTGTTCTGATTTGATGTGCTCTGATGCCTGGAAGACGTCAGGGTAGGAAGGACGCTCAAAGACCCGATCCAAAGCTTCCAGCTGCTGCTGGGTGAAGGTATCAGCTCGCAAGTGCTTCCGCAAACTGTCCACGCCACTCTGGGAGTCTCCATTGGGGACTGAGCCCTCGGACACATCTGGAGGACACATGGACACTCAGGGCATCAGCAGAGGCACAGAGGAGTGCAGTGGGCAAAGGGGAGGTGCCTGGCTTGATCTCTAGGGCTTTGTACCTGTACTGGGACCCCTTACTCTCAACTTTGAGGCTGGAGGGGATGGCCCAGAGTCTGACCATGCCCCAGAGATCTGGCTGAGGAAGCCAGAGCCTCTGAAGGACCTAGGGAAACACAAGCAATTTGTCACAGCATGGGGGGCTGGAAGGACTAACAGGGGTGGAGCCAGAGGGCCTCCCAGGGAGCAACTCTCCTGAACCTCCTCCTGTTCCCTGGCCTGGGTCAGCCTGGAGAAGGAGCTGGGTGTCTCCGACCAGCATCACCCAGCCTGTGGAGAATTGAACTTGGCTGTGAGATGAATTTCAGCTCTACCAACTCCTAGGGTGGAAAATCATCAAATCTCTGAGGCTGAGTGTAACATGGAAACTGGGTAAAGTAATTAACTTCACCACCAAGGGGGAGGGACCTGAAGCCAAGCTGAGATATTCTGTTTGCTTTGGGCCAGGACTGAGACTAGAGCAGCAGGACAGCAGGTGGCAGGCAGGTGATCAGTGAAACACTAACGGCTGAAGACAGGGTCTTTGTGGATGCTGTTGTGCCCAGGCCACCCTGCTCAGCTTCTGTCCCTGACATAGACTCTCACTAGGCCTCTACCAGAAGCTAGTTCCTTGGCTGCCTAGTTCCTTCTGCAGGTGTCCACAGGAACTGAGACTTGCTCCATGAAGGAAAGGTCACGGTGGTGCCACACTAATGCCCACTCCCTGAGGCTGCAGGCCAACCCTGTCCACATCCTGCCCAACCCAGGCTTTCTCACCATTCTGTTCCCCCCGCCCCACCACCCCAGCCCTGCCCTCCTGTCGTGACCACTGGAGTTTTCATAACATCTAGTAGGCCGAGTGCTTGCTCTGCTACTTCTCCCTGAACCCCCACCCTGCAACTCCCCTGGACCAAACTGGGTCCTCCCCAGCCACAGCTTGGCCACCAAGACCAGATGGGGAGCCTTGGGCCTGGGACCAGCTCATGCTGTAGGCCCCAAGGTCTGTCTCTGGGACTGTTATATATATCAGTTTATAGGTGATTATGTGATATGATATAATCAATATTGCATTATATACAGTAACACCGTACAGTATCATCCGGGAGACCATAGAAAATATTACATATTGATTAACCTCAACCTGCAGCTATCCTCTCTTGCTCTCTTGCTGGCTTCCCGGACAGAGCACGGGGGTCTGTTTTTCTAATGGGACCTCTTGTCTTTCCTCCACTCTATTCCAGAGGGGGTGGGAGAGCAAAGAAAGTGTGTGTGTGTGTGAGAGAGAGAGAGAGAGAGAGAGAGATGAAAACCAGGATCAAGTCTGAGGACAGAGACACACAGAGACAGCCTTGACAGTATTTCTACGTTCCCTCTGTTCCTATGGACACTAAACTGGTGGTTCTGTTTTTTTCCTGCGTAAGCCTCTGCAGTGATTTTCTGTCTAAGAGGATGTATGCATCTCTCTATAAGAGTCAGGGTGTGGCATATTTATTTTTCCCTTTTGCGTGACTGTTTCCTCTGAAGATGCATTTCTACACATATAAACACCCAGATAAATAAGTGTCTGGGTATGTGTAAGTGACAGAGTGAGAACTTTTTTGGAAAGATACGTGCGTGTCCACGTGTGACTGCATGGGAAGCGCGAGCCCACGTCCCCCATGTGCCCGCTTCCCTTCCAAGGAGGTGTCATCATTCTGATTCCATTCCTCATAGCTTTTTGCATGTTTCACTGTGTCTAATTCTCCCTTGCTGGAGTCCTCCTACCTTTCCGGGAGCCCTGCTGTCAGGACCGAGGGAGGCAGCGAGTGTCTTTGTGTATGGTTATTGCGGTGTCACCAGTGGGTCCTCGGGAGTAAAGCGTGCCCTTGCCTAGGTAAGTGTGCTCACGCATATGTGCACAGGTGTGTGCATATGGGTGGTGAGACTCATGCCATGCGTCTGTGTAGGTCTGTGTATATGTCGGTGTGCGGCTTGGCTCAGCCTGTGTGTGAGTATGAGTGTGTGTGTGTGTGTGTGTGTGTGTGTGTGTGTGTGTGTGTGTAGGGGCTGAACTGAAGCTTTGTCCTCAGGTCACTGGCTGGAGGAGTCTCTTTTCCTTCATTTATTCAGGGGCCCTTCAGATCTTGACAAATCTGTCACTCTAAATTTGCGAGAGATTATGGTGCTCTCTCCCCAGCCCGCAGAGAGGTGATATATGATATCTGCTGCCCCTATTGATTGCCTGATCTGGTGGCAGAGGCCGGCGAAATGAACTTGAAATGAACATCATGCCTCAACTCATTGTGCGTATAATACACTACTTAATCCCACATTTTTCAGCCGCTATGGAATTCAATTGATCAATCATGTTCCACTGATAGTACTGTTTTAGGGGTTATTGCTGCTCCCTCCACGCACTGACCTTTTTATTTATTTATTTTTTTGTATACGCAGCAGGCCCTGGTGATAAGACGGGTTACGGAGGCAGCAATGGAGAGAAAGGGGGAGGGAGGAAGGGAAGGCAAAAGGAAGGCTGCTACTGGAAGAGGTGGCAGTGGGAGGCGGGGAAAGGGAAGAAGAGGAGAATGAAGGGGGTGGGAGAGAAGAAGAGAAAGAAGGTGCTAGAGGGGCAGCAAAGCAAACCCATGTGATGAAAGCATGCTGAGAACCCCCAAGAGAGACTGCAGGAGGCTTAAGGAAACTCCCGAAGGAGAAGGAAGGCGATGAGGAGGTGGGAAAGGCAGCGGTTATGATGAATGGTGAAGGAGCACAAAGAAAGTTCTGGAGGAAAAGGGAGGAGAACCCCAGGGGCAGGGAGAGGACAGTGGCATGATTGGTGGGGGGCAGGGAGGCAGCCCTCCCAAATCAGCCAGAGGACCCCTAGGCTATCCCATACTCTCTCCGGAGGATGGGGTGGGGGGAACCCTTCCCTCAGGTAGAGAATGAAGCAAGGAATGAAGGTAAGGAGAAAGAGCGAGAAAGGAGTGAGGAAAAGAAGTTGGGAGATACCTGAGGAAGGGCAGAAGGAGAGAGGAATAAAGGGAAGAGTCCCATACTAGGAGCCTAGGGCAATGCTGCCTGCCATGAGGGCACTTGCCACAGGAATTAAACAAGCTGGCTCTGCTTCCTGGGAAGTCTGGGTACCCAGTTAAGGAGGGCAGCCCAGAGCCTGGATGGGAGTGGTTTTGAAGGGTAGTGGGTGGAGGAGGATAAGGAGAAGAGATTAGACGAAGACCAGAAAAAGACAAGAGACCATGGAAGAAAAGAACAGAAAACAGAAGATGAAGAGGTTATCAGTGCTGACCACTTGGAGGGACCTCCTCAGGACAATGGGGAGAAGGGAGAGAGGGAGGGAGGGAGAGAGAGAGAGAGAGAGAGAGAGAGAGAGAGAGAGAGAGAGAGAGAGATTGAGTGCGCATGCAGAGTGGCATTTCCCACTTCTAGATACTGAAGAGCTTTTTGGCAGAGCTGGGCTAACACAGAGGAGGAGGTAGAAGCAGGACGTAATCTAGGCTTCAGAGAAAGCAGGGAAGGAAAGTGTGTGAGTAATTAGATGGCATCCCCTTGTGAGCTCCTTGTGGGCAGGGACCATGACCGATGCATCTCTGGAGCTCTAGTGCCAGGCATGGAGCTGGGCACACAGTTGGTACTCAATGAATGATTGAATGAAAGAATGAGGCTCTCCTGGGAGCATTCAAAGCCAGACCCCTGGCAGGAGGTCTCTGGGCTGGCCACTTGACTGACTTGGTACCCCAGGACACCCAGTCACTTGTCAGGCAAGTCCCACGCATCCCTAGCTATCTGAGGATGTGAAAAGACCCAGCAGGCCCCTGGGTAGAATTATGCTCCTCTTCGCTCATGCCCATTGCTTGTTAGCTTCTGGAAGCATCAACTCTGGTCCACTGGAGGCCCTTCCTGCTCTCATCAACACCAGCCTGTCCACCCACAGTGCCTCTACCCAAGGACAGAGAACATCATGTTCCCAGTTAAGAGCAGAACTTAACCTTGGAGCTGCGGAACTGCCATCCAAAGCAGATGGGACAGGTGGCTTGAGAACGGGGCCCAGACGGCTTCTGCATCATATTCCCTACGCTCCGGTGACAGAGAGCAGGGTTGGGATAAAATGGGTCTATTTGTTCATGGTGGGAGCTGGTTCCAGGGAAGACCTTTCCTAAATTATAGGAGGAGACTCTTGGCCTTTACCTTGATGTGATAAGAAGCTCACCCCTTGTCAAGTTCCAAGAAGAAGGCTGGAGTATGGAGGCCCTATGTCCTGGGCTTTCTGGGAAAATTCTGATTTCCAATATCTTTTCTCACTCTAGGCCATATTTTTAGACTGAGGTTGGAAAGTGTGGTTGCCGTAGTTTTAGTAAGACTCCACAGAGCAAGGAAGGAACCGTGTGCTACTCGGTCTCCATATATTGAAGATTCAGCCCTGTTCTCCTGTTGTCCCCTGCCCAAGCCACATCCATTAGCAGTTCATAGTACTGAGAGCTTATTACATGCCATTGCCGTACTTTATACAGCTCTTTAATGCCACCCCAACAGCTCTGGGAGGTAAATACTGTGATACCTATTTTAAAGATAAGGAAACTGAGGCCAAGAGAGATTAAGTAGCTTATCCAAGACCACGCAGCTGGTAAATGACAGTCAGATTTGAATTCAGGTCTGTATGGTTCCAGAGCCTGCCCTCTGCATCGTCTCACTCTGGCATCTGGGTGCCAAACCAGGGGCCCACTGAGAGGCCCAGTTGGCCCCATTCAGGACGTGGTCTCCCTCCCAGCATCCCCACTTCTCTGACTTGCAGCCTCCCTACACTGAGGCTGCAGCCCCTGAACTGACTGTGCCCAGATCCAACACCTGGTCCAAAGGCCGCGTTTTGCAGTAATGAAAACTAGTGAGGTGGGAGGTGGAGGAGAAGTAACAAGTTCAAGGTCATACAACTAGGCAGTGGACTCTAAGGACTAGAGCCCATTCTAGACTCTTTGTCCACTGCAATGTGGAACGAGGCAGGTATAAATAATTTAAACAAACTGCTGAGTTAAAACTTTGATGTATATTATTCTTTCAAGGAGAACAAAGGCTCCTATTGTCTTCTCTAATTGCTTGATATTTGTTTAGCAGTTAACAAAAAACTTTCAAAGGCCTTGGGTTATTTGGGTGGGGATTATCATCCCCTTTTTACTGATGAGGAAACTGAGGCTTGGAGTAAATGAGCTACAGAGTAAGTAGCTAGTTCAATGGCGTATCCACCAGTGAGCCTGACACAGGAAAGGTAATCTGTAATCAGCTATGGACTGAATCAATGAGCAGAAGCAGCTGCCTGCCCAGCCAAAGTCCTGAGCATGGGCTCTGGCAGTGGGGCCCCAATCTCCATGCAAACAAAGAGAGCTGCAAAACCAAAGACCATTGGGGTGGCAGGAGAGCCACCCCAATGATGACAGTGGTTACTTCCTGATCATGAGCCAAGTATTTTCCTCTCATCTAAGTTTTTCCATATCACCCAGGCTTTGTACAAAAACAAAACAAACAAATGAAAAAAAAAAAACATGTACCCCTTCTAGAATCATTAATAAAAAATGTCTCTTACTCCTTAACAAAAAGATCTGATCTCCTCATTCACTTAGCCTTGTCACTCCCCATCTATTCCTGGGCTTCTCTGCTCTTTGTGCCCTCTCTCTGACTCCAGACCAGAACCCTCTCCCTGGCCAGTCATGAATAAGGTTGTCCAGTGAAGTCGGCAGCTTGAAAAGGAGAGAAAGTCACCGAATACCATGTCTCAGGGATGAGGGCTAAGGACAGGAAACAAAATAGAAGTGTTCTGTCCTCCTCGTGTGTGGACTTTCTACCCCAATTCCCAAAGTAGTCACTGCAGGGGACGAGAGAAATTCTCGTGCACTGACCAAAAGATAGGTAGGAGTGATGGTAACAGACAGAAAGAAACAATGCCATTGCCATGGTCAGAAAGTGCCAAGGTTATCAAAGTCTACGAAATCAAGATGGGATGAACCTGCCACCAAGATGAGAGCCTGCCACCAAATCCCAGAAAGTAGGAATCAGGCATTTGAGGGGACTTCTTAAAAGTATAGTAAAAAAACTGTACTAACTACAGTTTTCTAATCCCAAACACAAATATCTACCTGTCTATGGGGAAACTGACAGTATAAGGGCTTTTGTATGCCCTCATTAAATACATTCAACTTTACAAGGTAATTATCATTATTACCATTCTCATTTTTCAGATGAGAGGCAACATTATTTGTTCAATATCATCTAACTGGTAAGTAGGAAAGGCTAAATATTTCAACTCAGGGATGTCTGACTCCAAAGCAGTCTCTATCAAATTTGCCTTCATTATCAAATATTGTCATCATCATCATTTACTGAGCACTAACTAGGTACTAGGCAGGCTCAAGGTGCTTTAGGCACAATTTCTCCGATCCTTGCAGAACACAAGCAAAAGGGATAACATTCGTTTGATTTGACAAAAAAAAGAACAAGCTCAGGAGGAGTTACAAGTATGTGCAAGATCACACAGCTGGCAGGAAGTCAGTCTCATTTCATCCACAGACAGCAAAATGACCTGAAAAAGGGATACTAGAAGAAAAAAGAAAAGTGTGGGGGAAGCAGGGACAGTAGGTGATGGGGCCTCAGGCCTCAGGGGCCCGGGGGGAGCAGGAGGGGTCCGCTGTGGTTGGGACTGGGGGCTCTGTGCAAACCTTTGCTCCATACCATTCTGACCTACGGCCTCTGCCCCCCCTCCCTGCCGTAGCTCCTCCAACACCACTTCCCGGCTCTGAGGGTCACACCCCAGGCCGCCCCCCAGTTTCCCCAGCTGCCAGTTGTTGCAGCTTCAAACTCAATTGTTCTCCTTGGTACTGAGGCAAATGGAGTCATTAATTACCTTCTATCGGCTGGGCTGAGTTCAGCATGCGATCAATATCGCCGCTTGTCATTCAGGGCAGCCCGCCTGTGCAGCCCCAGCCCCACCCCCACGGCAGGACAGAGGAGGCCTGGGCTGCCACTCCGGCCCTCCCATTTGATTGAGAACAGGGGATGAGGTGTGGGACCAGGAATGGGGCTGCTTCCTAGACTCGGAGGAGAGTCAGGATTCATGGGATGGGGAGGGGAGAGGGAGAGGCGGAGAGGGAAGGAGAAAAGAAAGGGAAGGGGTGCGAGGACAGGAGGAGAGAAGGGCAGGAGACAGGAAAAGGGTGGTGGAGGAAAGAGTGAGGAAGAGAGGATGAGGGGAAGCATGGCGGAAAGGAGAAATAGGTAGGAAATGGAGGAGAGAGGAGAAAAGTAAGTGCAGCAATGTGCTGGGAAAGGGCTGGGCTGGAGACCACGCTGCTTTGTCCAAGGCGCTGAGGTGACATTCCCCATTGCCTCCCACCCTTAAACTGGACAATCTGTGAGACTGCCCTGGCCAGCAACCCTAAGCAATCAATGAGTTCATGATAAGGTGAAAACTGGAGGTGCGGGGTGGTGGCATGAAATGTCCTGCTGTGCCTCTGTGGGCACTAACTGAACTGCTAGTAACATCTCCGAGGTTGAAATCCTAGTTTTGTTGTTCATGTGCTGTATGACCTTGGCTAAGTCTCTTGAGCTTTTCTGGATTGAGTTTCCTTAGATGGCCACCAGAAGGTTGCTAGCTCTTCCCTCAGCAGTATTAATTTCTCCTTTCTCTGTGTTCCAAACCTCTATCGTAGAAATAATAATAATAATAACAAAAATCGATCCAGTTCCTATTATGATCCCTGATACTCTGCTTAACGTTGTAATCTGCTGATTTAATCCTTACAATAACAGCAGCTAATTTTAAGTTCTTACTATATATTAGGCACCCATCTAAGAATTTTACATATATTAACTCATTTAATTTTCACCAGAACTTAAGTACAGAGCTTCAATTATTATCCCCATTTTGAAGGCAGGGAACCATTTTTTCACTTTAATAAGCCTAGCATTGGGCCTGACATTTAGCAGGTGCTAAAAAATGTTGGCCGGTTTGTCGAACAGAATTCCAAAAGCAAAGGATGATTAATTCTTAACTTGCCTTGCTCAACATTTTTCCTTTTAGAAGGAAAAAGAAGCAACGTTGGAAAATTGCTACTCTGGATTCAGTGTCATCACATTTTACAGCTGGAAAGTATCGAGAGCATTTAATTCCATTCCCTCTTAGAGATTAAAAAAACAGAGGTTCAGAAAGGTTAAGTCATTTTCCCATATCACACAGCTAGTCATCGTTAGGATGGGAACCAAGGTTCTCAGCCCAGAGCCCTTTCCATTATTCCAAGTGGGTTAATTTTGACCAAGAAAGAAAAACTGATAAAAGGGAAGTAATGGGAATCTAGGGAAGAAGCAACCATATATAGAGATGACAGTAGCAAAGGATGGGGGCATTGGACAGAATCTGACTTGAAGAAAGCAAACTGCTATGTGTGGAGGGAAAGAATGGTCGTGTGATCCCATGGCAAGAGATTCTATCTAGACGGGAACATAAGCCCATAAAGATAGGATGCTCTAACAATGAAATTCTGCCTCTGCAAGCTCAAAGAATCAACCTGACAAAGTAAAGGGAGGGAGGAGGGGTGAAAAGAGAAAGGACATTTAAGGAAAATCATTGTTGTTGCACACGGATAAGCTTTAAAATATGATGAGCCTAGATTTTTAAAAGGACATGTACACCGAACAGTGGAAGATTATGCAGCCATTAAAAAATCATGTTTTCAAAGAATATTTAATGATATGTGAAAATGGACCTATATAAGGTTAAGCGAAAATAGCAAGACAAGCTGTATATACAATATCATTTTATATACATGCACAGAAAAAAAAAAAGACTAAAAGAATATACCAAATTCCGACAGTGGTTCCCTTTTGGTGATGAAATTATGGGCGATTTTAAAAAATTGTTTGCTGTATCTTTTAAATATTTAACAATGAAAATGTACTGTACTTATTATCAGACCAAAGTTATTATTTTTTTCTGTTGTAAAGGACACACAGCGGATGGAAGGAGGGGCCCACAACCAAGGATGGGTATGAGAGTATAGCATGAGCCTGTCAGGAAGACAAAAGCTCAGAACAAGCTGAGACAACAAAAAAGAGAGTCTTGGTAGCTATGTGTGGAGAAAGAACAAAAGCAAAGGCAGGTTTAGTCTCTGTGCTGGGGAAGAGGACGTAATGCTGAGAGAAAAGAGAGAAGGCAGAACTTCTCTACCTCCGGCTTGCCTCTGTCTTCTCCGCCCAAGAAAAGAACAGTCAAAATGGGATCTGCAGGAGTTGCCCAGGTCAGGGAGCGGCCAGGCAGATACTCTTAACTATTTTGATTTGAGTTAACTTTCCCAGGTTCAGATCATTCATATAGCAGAACCCTGGGAGCGAAGGTATAGAGGATCCTGAAGTTTTGTTGATAACCCTTAAGCAGTCACAATGAAAAGATGAGGTAATGACAGATGACGTAATGACAAAGCTCAATGCCATCCTGCCTTGCAAAAAAAAAAAAAAAAGGGAGGGGGGAAAGGTAAGCTTATGCAAATAACACTTAATATTAGGGTCTGGACATCTTTGGAAGGCATTGTTAGAGTTAATTTGTGAGCACTAGAAAACGGTGATCGCCTGGAGCCTGTGTTCACTCACCAAGGATAAGTTGTGGCACACTAATTAGATACCAGTGCTTAGGTCAAGTGCCATCCCCACTAAGGTGCCCTCAAGTGCCCTGGTTGGAAGCAAGTGCCTCCCTCTTTTTTTAAACATTTATCATAGCCCTTCAAACCTGATCAGCGCGCCTATCACATTCTGCTTGTATAATGGTGTGCACCTCTATCTCCCTAGATAGAGTAGAAGCTTCTTGAGGTCAAGGGTTATTGTCCTATTTACCTTTGTAAATCGGTCCTGCTGTGCTTCATACATAGCGGGCACTCAATCTGCACATCAACTTAAATTGGATTTTTACTGATTGATTAATGAAGTGCTGTGAATGTGATGAATGTTAATATTTCACAAAGAATCTCCTTCCTAACTTTATGGACAAGATGAAGAAAAGTGAAATGGTTATGGCTGCTGGATTCAGTAATTCTTAAAGCATTCACCTATCGCAAACAGGAGGGAGGTCTCCACTGGTGAGCCATGTGGCTCGCCTTTATTTTAAAGAAAAATAACTTTAAAAACTACTAGGATGATGATAGAAGACATCCTGTGTTCTTAATTGGGTGGAATGAAGAGCCCAGGCAAACAAAATGAAATTCAACAGGGATAAATTGAATGCCCTATGTTTAGGTTCAGAAATATCAATTAATTACACAGGTACAGAATGGGGTAGACCTGGCTTGATAGCAAGTGATGTGAAAAAGATCTCAAAGTTTTAGTTGACCATGAACTCAGATGAGCTTGAGTCTGGCATTGGCTGCTAAAAAAATCAAACATAATTTGAGGCTGCATTATGGATGTAGATGAAAAGCGGCAATGGTTCTACGGTACTTGGCATGGGCTAGACTGTCTCTGGAGTGTAGTGTTTATTTAAGAGGGACCTGAACTGCCAAGAATGAATTCAAAGATGGGTGACCAGGATGGGGAGAAGCCTCCCTCAAGTGCAGGGACCACATCGTGCGAGAACCTGAAAGCCACCCAGGGCTCAGCCGTGTTTTTTCACAGGCACTCAGAAATCAGTCAGAATGAATGAGGGAGAGAGGGAGAGAGGAGACGGTGTCCAGTGGAGATCTTTACACCACCTGTGTGGTTAATGTTGTTATTTTTAAGATGCGGAATTGAGATTCAGGGAGATTATGTAATTAGCCAAACGTCCCATAACAAGTAAGGAGTGGAGATGGATCCCATATCCAGAAATTGGGATCCTAACAGTGACAACTGTGTCTGTGTCCTGTGTCTAGGCAGGGGCTACGGCCTGCCAGGTGGAACTGCTGGAGGGGATAGTTCTACGTGAGGGCCAGATGAGACCGGATGACCTTTAAGAATCTGAGACTCTGCCTTGACACCACTCTCAGCCCAGCCAATGGCCTCCCTCCACATGGAAGGTGTCCCTGGACATAGTCTCCCTGACTCTTGGCCACCCCCACGCTCAAGTCCCCTTTCTTTCCTGCTCTTCTGGCTACTTCCCTGGATTCCTAGAAAACACTGTGACACGGTTCAGCATTTAGCTAACAGCTTATCATCTGGGGGGCTGCCCCCCATAGACTTCAAGTTCCTTGAGATCCATGTCTTGGTTCTTAGCTCCTCTCATACTTCCCAACACAGTGGACACTGGGGCCCATATTGATCCAAAGATTCCCCAGAGAGGTCAGTGTGAGTTTTCTTAATACTTCACCCATTTACATGCCAGACCAAGATCACAGACTCTCAGCAATCTGAAATGGGTTATAGGAAATCTGCCTGAGGACAGAGGGATGGCTTGAATGATTATTTCGGGCTCTCATATTTCCTAACCAACCAGTAGAGAAGAGGGAGAGATGGAAGAGCCCTAGAACCCCGGACAATGATACCAGTACAGTTACTTTGCCCATTTCGAATGTTAACACCCCCCGCCTGCTGCTGCAAACCCCTAGGTTACCTATAGGAAAGAAGGGCGTGGGCACCCACTGCCAACACAGCCAGCCTGGGTGTGTGCGACTCATACTGGAAGGAGTATGAGGAGGATGAGCAAGTACGGAGGGGGTGGGGAGGGGAGGCCAGAGGCCACACAACCGGAAGGGAGCAAACAGGAAAGAAAACAGATGCACGGAGAAAGGGGAGGAATGAGTTTGGGTGGGTTTGGGCGAATTCCCCAGAGTGTTGACTTTCCTGTCCACAAGCATGCGCTATTGCCTTCCCGCAGGCCTGCTGGCAGAGGCTGGGGTCCAGGCTCCCTGGCCGCTAGTGGGGACGGAGGGCTGGCTGAGCGTCTGTCTTTCTGTGTGGGACCTGAGTCCTCCTTCGGCTCTCTCTGGGCTCTCGGTGAGGGGCTGGGACCTTCTGCCTGGTGCTGGACTCCAGCTGGGGCCAGAACCAGTTAGAAACCACTCTGGAGCCAGAAGAGAAGGGGGCTTTGTTAGCTCAGAGGACACAAGCAAGGCGGAAAAATTACATACCAGGCCGCTCTAAGTATGCTTGTTTAGAGAAACTGCTTGCATTTATGAAGTCTTTGGTGCGGAAAGCAGGGTTGCAAATGACTGCATCAGAGCGACAGTAAAGGCCATTAATTTCCTGTTATGTTTTCCTGTGTTGGGGGCTTTATTAATTTAATTTTACACTGTCGAACAACAGCGAGCGCTGACACTGCCGTGCCGCCAAGGCTGGGGTTCTCTTTTTGTGTGTGTAGCAAGGCTTTGCCTGACATGCAAATCCACGCGATCGCCAGAACCAATAAAGATGTGCAGAGGGACGAGGGGAGGGACAAGGAGGGGGAGGGCGGGAGGGGAAGGGAGAGAGAAGAGGAGAAAAAGGGCGGAAGCCATCCTGGGGCAGTGTCTGCTGCTCTCCATGCCTAGCATCTCCTGGTCCCCCAGAGTCGCCTGTGCAGTTGGCAATACTGCCATTCCTTCCCTTTCTCTTCTATGCTCTTCTGCCCTCTACTCTCTGCCTTCGGATGACTCCACCTCTGTTGTCCTCCTCTGACCCAGCTCCCGGCAGAACTTGAAGAGGGACAAGAAGTTCCCAGGACGAGGTGGGAGATAGAATTCTCCCACCGCCCGTTCCCAGCAGAGACGTGTCTCAGAAACACCGAGAGAAGCGCAGAGGCAGGAGACCAGATGTTGCCAACCCAGCAGGCTGGAGCAAAGGCCTTTGCCACATGCCACTGCCCTTTCTGGTCATTCCTGTCCTCCACACATTCTTGTCCTTCCCCTAAAGTCAAGGATCCTGGCCCACTCATGTATTATTAAGACACACACATGAATCCATGTGCTTGCGCACATGAAGCGTACGTAAGGACAGATACTCCAGCTCGTTTTAACGTCCCTCTAAGAGTTCTCAGATCCTAACCTTGTCAACCATTTATTCCTTTTGAATTTCCAGAAAAGAAAATCCTATCTTTCATCGTTTCTCCTTAAGAGACTCCGGCAGCCATCTTCACTAGCTCTAAGGTGCCTACTTGGTTTAGACCAAGGTGCCAGAGGAAAATGGACCCTAGCATCAGAAAAGGGCAGGTTCCTGGCAGACCTCATTCTGATCCCTTTTACCACCCAGACCTCATACCTACCACCCCAAGGCCACCCCACTACCCCTCACCTAGAGCAGCTTCCACAGGCTAGTTGTCCTGGTGGTCCACACTGTCCCTGGCCCAGCTTACCATGCCAATAGTCCACCCAGGTGTCCACACTGCCCATGGGTCTGGGTTGGCACACTGCCAAAGAGATGGAGGCAGGGTTGGGAGGGAAGAGGGAAGGAAAGGGAAGCTTCTGGAGACACTCCTAACAAACACACTGTTTGTACCCCTCCATCATCCTAGTCTTCAAAGTCTGCGGGGGCCTAGGGAGATCTGGATAAGCCAGTGAGGAAGGGGGGAATGAGTGTGCATGTGTGTGCGCGTGTGCATCTCTCCTCTGTCACTGGCCTGCCCATGCTCCTGCCTGCACTTTCTGCTGCAGGAGCCGTTTGGCAGGCTCTGGGAGGCTGTTGGATGGAATCCAGCTCTCCCTGGGAGGAAAGCATAAACTTCATAAACTACATTTACTTTAATGCAGGTTCCTGGGCAGCTTTCCTCAGGCTTTTCTTCCCTCCCCTCGTCCACTCTGTCTCGATCACATTTCATTTCATCCTGGCCCCTGTGTATACTTAGGACACACACACACGCATGCACACACTCTATAGCCGGTACTCCTAAAAAAGGTGAAGCCTGGGGCAGAAGAACGGGCAAGGTGCACAGCTCTATTTAAAGGAGAAAGCCTCAGCCCAGCCCTGGAAAGACCCCTGTGAGATGCCCACGCACTGGCCTCTGGTGGAGATGAGCACAAAGGGTGCTTTGAGGCAGACGGGCAGGCACCTCGGGGAGGGAGGGTTGCTGACATTTCATGGGGATGGCCAAATTAGGAGACACCTGAAGGCTGAGCCACAGGGCTCCAAGGAAGGAACCAGAAAAGGCCAGGCCTCCACAAAGGTTGAGGTTTGTGAGGCCTCCCTTGTCTGGTGCTGTCAAGGTCAGCAGGTTCGAGTTCACTGAAGGGTCAGGATGGTTTGAATTACTGGCTCTGCTGCAACTCAGCTCTGAGACTCGTGATGTCTCCCAGCCCTCTCCCAACCCTCCCCCAACCTCCTTGCCTTTTCGCCCCCATGGGGCAGAGTGGGGCGGGTCCTGGAAAGCCCTCCAGCTACCATGGCCCTGAGGAAGCAGGCAGAGGAGGGGGTCCAGGGCTCTTCGTGCAGCCACAGTGGTCAGGGAGGCTGATGGGACCCATTCTTCTGGCAGGTGGCAATAATCCTGGGTCTCCCCAGGCTGTCCTCTTTCCAAACCCTTTTCCTGAGGGTCCCCCATGGCCCTGCCCTCCTCAGCGGTCTGTGGGCCCATAGAAGAGGAGGTACCCAGGGAGGTAAGCCCACAAGCAGCAGGGCCTAGGGGACTGGGGGACAGCCTCCGCGCCTGGCTCCTCCCTCCTGTCCAGAGCTTGTGCTTGGCGGAGAAGGGCAGCGCTGAGGCAGCGGATTTCTCACTTGGTGCCCTTGCTGGGTGGGGGAAGGAGAACGATGCCTACCTGCAGGGCTGGACGGTAGTTTCCAAGTGAAAGACTAGGATCTGGAGACATAGCCTGACCAGATGGGTGAACATACAGGCACACAGGAAAGCCCTCCAGCTACCATGGCCCTGAGGAAGGGCGAGGAGCAGGGTGAGGAGCACGACCTAAGGCCTTTGCCAAGAAAGTCGCAATACTCTGCTACACCTCTCCCCACTTCCGGTGGTGGAGGGACATATACAGCCCACTACTCTACTGTCTGTATGTTCTCTCCTGGGGCATGGGGTCGACCTAGCTATTCTAACTTTTTGGCACTTTATGAAAAAAATACTCTTTTGCTAAATCACAATATATTTCCTCAAACAAGCAATTGCAACTCTATCCAAAACGGCATGAACTGGCTGAGAAACTCAGGTGGTTAATGATTTAGCCATAGTCTCTGGTATAACCCAGGGACTTATGTATAAATTCATGCACCCAGTCAGCTACACGCTGCCATGACTAAACCCTGGTCCTTCCCCACAGAAAAAAGTAAGTTCAGGGGGCGATTTACCTGGGGTAAAGTTCTTCATAAAACATTGACGTAACCTACACCTGCCTCTATAAAATGACACGATCAGTGTTCAACAGGCTCATGGCCAACATTGGCCAGAGTTTGGCTAAACCATATAATCCAATTAAGATAGAAAAATTCTCCCCTCAGTATGAATGGTCTGACTTCCCGGTTACTGGGAAGAATAATCATAACAATGAATGTGTGTTCATAAGTGGATTTTTTTGGTGTCTTGGCAAATGCTGACCTTTGCACCATAGCTGTTCTTGGACGGAAGTGGACATTAGCCAGGTTTGAATATTCGTTGGTAACTGAACCCACGTTGAGCTTTGTTAATGCAGTTAAACCTGGGCACTTGTCTAGATGGATGATTACCTTCCCGTAGATTTGGTTTCTGGACTTTCATAGAACCTGCTTCATGAGGGGCAGTCTGTAACCGCACCTGTGCCAGGTAGTATAGTGCGTGTGGAAACACATAATTCCAGCAATAATCCACAGAGCATCTCTCCTTAGAGAAATTCAAACTCTGCTTGGCTTTCCTGCCAATTCGCCTTCTTACAGAGCCTGGCCAGGGCCCAGAGGAAAGCGAAAGCAGAAAGAGGCTCTGTGATTCCCTGCTCATGACATAAGCTCACTTCGGAGATCCAAGGGCATACCACCCCAGGTCCACACTCCTGGTGGCGATTCTCTCTAAAAAGGGAATCTAACGGCTGTGTGTGTGTGTGTGTGTGTGTGTGTGAGGTGGTGAACAGACATAACTGTGCCCAAGTGCTAGAATCAGTGCCACCTCATTTTGTTTACTCAACATAGTGCAACCTCACTGTGTCTTCTGGCCCTGCCAGTGCCCCTCCCAGCTCTTTCAAGCTGAACTCTGTCCCACTAAAATGATGTGTACTCAGCGAAATTTCCCGAAGCTCTTCTCATGCAGGGAGTGCTCAGATCCCTCTCTGTTTCTGCCAGCCCCCTGCATCTGGACCAAAAGGCCACAGAGGACAGATGCTGTGGACCTGAGAGAATCAGGCCCTGGTCCTGTCTGCCTCTGTCTGCCCCACGCAACCCTACCAGGGAGCCCTCACCTGCAGACTTCCTCCATCAGCCTCCTCCAAAGTCCCAGGGCCAGGCAGCCAGACAGTGGCAGCCTCTCCTCTCCCCCTGGGTCCTCCTTGTCTGCCTTTTCTGAAACCAGCACTTCTGCTGGTACCTCTCCAGGAGGAGAGCCGGAAGAGAGACTGGTGACCAGGGCATGCCTGGTTTGCATTAATGAGATACACCAAGTGTAATCCAGCCACAGAGGCAGCCTACAAAAGGAGGCGATCCCGGGCGGCCAGGAGCAGAGCTGCTCAGGTAATTGGTTTATCTATCTGGAAGCAGGGGGAGCAATCTCAGCACAGACAGACTAGCAGTAAAGTCTCTTCCTTAAGGCTATTTCCTTTGTCTTTTCAATTGCCTGCACATCCATGTGAGAGAGGGAGAGAGAGTTAAAGAGAGAGGGAGAGGGAGAAATGTTAATTTGTGAATTAATGGCTTTTCTCAGCGGAATTGTAAATTCAAATGTCACCTCACACGGTGACACCACGGCTGGTCTGCTGAAGAAGCAATGATAAGATCCCCCACCTCCCTCGGTGCCCCTCCCTCCCCAAAGATAGCTGTGGAGTGGAACATGCTACTTTTAATTTGCAATAACAACACAACAGAGGTATGCAGTAATGACTGCCTTCTTTCACCCTCCTCCTGGCTTCCTTCCCCCCAGTCCAGTTGGCTCCCCATTTCCTCCCTCCCCACCCCTTTGCTCTTCTGAAACAACACCTCGCCCCACCCTGGCCGCCCCCACTGTACCCCAGCCAGAGCCTGATCACATGGGGGGTGCCTTTGGAATTGACGATGCTGCAACCCTCTCTTCTCCTTCAATAATCAGGGAATTAATGACCCTGAAGTTAAAGTGAGGCTGATACTGAGGCCCTGCCCAGCGTTGAGAAAAAGCCTTCATTGTTTTCAAGCAGGAGGCGGGCAGCAGTGAGGGAGATTCATGGATGGAGATTGAATATGCAATTTTCTTTCACCTTGCCAAGAGCTGCCCCTGGGCTGTGCCTGGCCTAAATTTTTCCTTTTACCATCTCTGCCTTATCCGGCCCTCCCACCTCCCTTCCATTCTTTCCAGAAAATTACCTTCAAAATTGATTTCCACTTTTACAAACAAATATAATGGGAACACAGGAAAAAACTTGGGCCGTGATGAATTAGGGCTGTCAGGTGCTTCCAGGTCTCCTTTGCTTTTGTTTTACTACCCGATCTGCTCTTTGTTTTTCCAAGGGCTGGAAAAAGTGCCCCCCAACCACTGAGTGCCTGACCCTCCAGGCCACCAGGGCCTCAGCCCCTAAACCCAGCAGTGGCCCGTGGAGGAAGTGATCCAAGCCGTGAGACTCTGTTAGCCTCTTGGTTTCCCAGTGAAAGCCTGAGCCACCTCCTCCTTGTCTGCTTATTAGCCCTTGGGACCCCACTCTCTGAGTAGTCTCTAACCGCCACCCCCCAGCTATTTCCCCTGACCCCCACACCAGGTTCCCTCTGGCCCCATACCTCTTAAAGTCCAGACCAGATGCAAACCTCCACCTCCTCTAATGTGGGCAGGATCAGTGTATACCTCGACTAGAGCAAATGAGAGACAGACAGACACTGAGAGATCCCGAAAGACAGGTGGGGTAGATGACGGGGGCAAGATCCCAAGATTGGGAGGCCAGGCTCCTCTTCAAGGGGCCTGTGAGGGTTCTGAGCCGCAACTCCCACACAGCCTGAGGATGTAAGGACTCCCGGCCTCAGTCCCCTCGCCTTGGGCCCCAGGCCACCCCTGGAGATAGGTTCAGTATAACCCCTCCATTTGCCAACAGAATGCATGGTGATGCCTATGGGGCCCTTTGGGCAACAGTCTATATTCACACCTGTGCCTCAAGACCATGGACTCTGACACAGTCAGGCCTAGTTTGAGTTCTCCCTGCACTGGTGGACATGCACCTGCTCACATTTGATCATCTCTTCAAGTACACACACTACCCAGGAGACAGCATGCTTGCCCAGTGCATGGCATTCCACACCCCCTTTCACCCAAAGATTGCAGACTGGGGGAAAACACACATACCAACATTTTCATGAACCATGTAAAAAATTACATATGTGTCTATAAACAAACATACAAAAATAAACTCGTGCATGGGAGCAGAAATGCACAGCAGTGGACAGAGAGATGCCGCCGTGTTAGGGAAGAAGGGGGTCTCATATTTACATACAAACTAAACTGCCTGCGGATGCTAAGAGAGACATGTGGCCCAACGGGATAACAGCAGAGCAAATGAGTAAGCGGAGATGGACAAAGGTCCTCCCAGTCACATGAGAGGTTGCCATCTGTCCCCTACCGTCCTGAGCCACCCAGGTTAGCTTATCCCAGCATTAGCTTCCTTAGGCTGCCCTACATAAAAGGGGCCATACCAAGGCGAGGGAGCCTGTGCCCAAATAAGTTGCTTTCCAACACAACTTCATTTCTCCTCAAAACATGAACTTGCTAGTTAGGACTTCCTCCTTAGACACACAGCGACCCACCAGCCAAGACAGGGTTGGCTCAGCACCCAGTACCCATGATCTTGCATAGTCCTCTCCACAGCCTCCTCCAAGTGAGTGCTGGTATCATCTCCACTGTACAGATGAGAAGACTGAGCCGATGAAGGGTAAGTGCCTTGCCCCAGGCGCTAGGGTTCAAAGCCAGCTATTTCTGGCTCCGGAGCCCATGCTCTTCCCCAGTGGGCCACCCAGTCCATCCGTGCCATGCTCCAGGGACTGCCTGCTGGCCCTAACCCAAATCCTCCTTCCTGGTGGCGGTCTGCAGCCTTCTCTTGCCTGAAGTCGGGGCTCCTAGCCTGGGCAGGTGTTGCTCATTTCCATAACCTCATCCCCTCATTGGCTCCAAGTCTAACCTGAGCAGCACACTTGGGGATCTCTAGGAGGGAAACTAACTCAGGAAATACACTGCTTCTTCCAGTTCCTCTCATCTAAAGCAGAAGGGAGCTATTAAAGGCAGGGACAGGATTCGGCCGTTTGCAGCCACGCCACCCGCCCTGCCTGCAAACGCACAACTGCACTGCGTTGGCACCACTCAACTGCACAACTCATTGTGCACCTAATTAATGGAATGCAAAATCACAGCCCCCTGCAATCCCACACACCACAGGATGAGACCAACACACCTCCCCTCCTGCATATAACGGACTCAGACCATATGACTTCATTTGGATTTTTGGACAAGTTTTATAATTGCTCTGTGTTTCACCAACACCGATGGATGGCAATGCTTTGGGCCACAGCTGAAAGCGACTTAGGTGAAGGCAAAGGACTGTGGTTTTTCAGCCTGAAAAAATGCAAGCGTCTCTATCTTCCAGTCACATAAGCCAGGGCAAGCAACATTCGGGTAAGCAATGTCCCTTCAAAGGACCCTAATATACTCACCCATAATTATAGCCAAAGAAATGTAAAGGTTTTAGCAGGGTACTGAATGGCGGTCTACCTTCTCAGGCTCTTCTGTGTGCTTTGTGACCGACATAACTACCTCATCTATCCCTTGTCTGGGAACTCCTGGACTCTTGGCGGTTGGGTGGCGGGGCGGGGCGGGGCGGGGTGGGTCAAAGCTTCTTGACTAGCACATTTCTCAAAGGAAAGCCTGGGGATTCTTGCACACTTTCCAAGACCAAGGCAGAGACAAGGCATCTCAAGCAGGCTCACAGTCACCATCAGTTTCCTTTTCCCCCAGAGTCACAGCTGATCAGCCCTTTACTGATATCCCCACGGATATGATTGCTGCAGATACTAATAACGCTGTCCATATTCCAAGTGCCAGTGCCAATAATGTTCTGGGTATTATCACTGTGAACACCAATAACTACTGCTGAGATTGTCTCCAATAACGTCAGCTCACGCTGCAGTGATTGTCCTCGCTAATGCCCACCACCATGACATTGTTAGAGCTGAAGAATAGACCGCACTGTACCCAGAGGCAGGAGCGGGAGTGACTTCCTGGAGGACTGAGAGGCTCACAGCTTGCCCTCGGGGTATGACACTTCAGGAGAGATAGCACAGTACAAGGGGCCAAACAAAGGAGGGCCAGCCTGGCAGAGGATCAAGGCTTTCCTGGAGGGAGGTGTGTTCCTCCATTCCCTGGAGGTCCAGTCCCTTGCCTGTGTACCTGTCCCCATCCTAGTGCACCTCAGTGCCCCAAGCCAGTTTTCTTTTTTGCCTGCAGTGCTGGCCTAGTACCTAAAGGACACACCTGGATGTCTGTGCAGCTCATGCCCGAGGACGCCTCCTGCAACGGGCTTGCCAGCTGCTGTGCTACCTTGGCCTGACTGCAGAGTTGGGCTACATCATCTTGACACATAATTATCTCCCCTATTCTTAATCATCTGAGCTGCTCCCTAATGCAAACTGGGCCTGGCTGCTTGGAGGCACCCAGAGTGGGGGAGGGGGAGGATGGGCTGTGAAAGGTCTGCCTTCTCTCTAGCCTTTCTTTTCCTCTTCCTTCCCACCTGGGCCCAATGGATAAAGTATGTGTGGTGTGGGGACAAGAGGTCAGAGAAAACTGGCCTCCCTCATAGGCTCTGGCCTCTATCAGGGAAAGGATAGCTCCATCTGGTCTGCAGTTGGTCGATAAAAGGGGAAATCAGTGCAAGAGAACCCTCCCAACCCTCAAAAAAGAAGTAAGGCCTCCGATTCTTCTTGCTACCTGGCTAGCAAGGTAGCTCATAGGCAGTAAGAGGAAACTTAGAGGCAGGCCCCCACTGTCCCTCATCTAGAAAACTCCAACTGCTTCCTGAGACGTCTCCCTGCTGCCATCACTGTCCCCTTGCTGGAGGATGATCTTTTCAAACCCAGTCCTGTCCTTCTGCCTTCCTGCTCAGACATTTTCAGTGGCTACTCGTGACTGCAGAAAACAGTCCATATTCTTTACGTGGTCCAGTCTTGGCCTGATCGCCTATGACCCTAACCCATCTACTTAGCCTAACTTTCTATGATTTCTCTTCCTGCTCTTTCATCCCAGCCCAAGTGCCCCTGCATTTTGTAACCACAGTACCTTCTGGTCACAAGCCTGGGTCAAGCGAATAGAATTTCACCCTACCATTGCTTTGAACATGCCCCTCGCCCATCCCTCAGGCTCCTCCTCACAGAGGAGCCCTTCCTGGGGTTTATTTCCTCCCCGCCATGAACTCCCATGGCCTGCAGCCCAAACCTCCACCACATCACAGATATCTGAGGGGCCTTTCTGCTTTCTGGGCTCACATGTTTTACATGCCCCACTAGACTATAAGCTCCTTATGGACAAGAATCATATCTTGTTCTGCTTTGGGATCCTGTACCACTAAGCCTTTCTTGTCACTGACGCACAGGAAAGGTTCACTGAGTCGAATGGATTTTAAACAATGGATATGATCAATTGCTCAGAGAGAAGAACGCTCCGTTCTGGGCCAGGCAGGCCCAACCTGGGGTGGCCACAGCCTCATGCCAGTGCCTCCCTACCCCTGGCCTCCTTTCATGGCCCATAGGAGCCCAAGAAGCAGAGGGCATGCTTGTCCTCAACTTCAGACTAATGGGGGAGAGGAAAGAGGGGGGTCTGTGGCCTCCCCGGCCCCCTGGCCAGCTCCCACTCTAAAAATGCAGGTGTTGGTGGTTAACGGAGAAACCCTTATGGTTTGAGGTAGAATCTTCCAAACCATTCAGGGCGCCAAAAAGCTTAGCTAAGGCCTGAGTGTGGGAAACCCCCAGGGGGAATTGTGACTTTGGGCCTTTTGCACAGCCCCCCCTGCCCATCAGGGGCTCCCGCCAAAACAACCACAATGAAATTTAGTGAGTGGCAAAGGCCGTGGCAGCCAAATGGGTTTGAATATTTTGGAAGAAGGAGAAATAGAGCCAGACAAGCTGTTTCCCTGTAAAACGAGGCCATTAGGGCTTCTGGAAGGAGGCCAGCGCCAGGTCATCGCTGTCTTGCCAGGCCGAGCCTCTCGCACTCCTGTCCCTTCCGCCGGAGGCCAGGACTTCTCACACTCTTTTCCCTCGGCCTAGACCCAGGGAACCTCAGCTTTGTTTCTTTTCTCTGTTCCTCACACTCGAAAGTGCCCCGATCAAGGGCTTATCTAAGCTTGGAATGACCATATGATTTATTGTCTAAAGAGGACATTTTTGAAAGAAAACGGAGATGCTGACTGGTCAAGACATAGACGCGAGGCATAAATTGGAACCGTCTGGGCTAATGGGATATATGGTCACCCCCTTTATGCTCCTCTTTAGAGGATTCTATTTCATGGATATACACCCTTAAAATCATACACCCTCCCTAAACCAGGAGGTTCCTGCCTCCGCAGCAGGGACCATGAGATTGGGGTAGGAAGCAGGCTCCAGATGCTGGTGTCTGTTTGTCTGGGCCTGCCAGCCTTTTGCCCAAGCCGCATGCATCAGTAGAGAAGCAGATGGTCACCAAGGGACCTCTAATGTCACACATTTGAAAAACACCATCTCCCAAACTCATCTTCTTATTTCCTTTACCTTCTCCTCCTCCTCTTCGTTCCCCTCTCTCTTTATCTCCCTGCCTAATAGCTGGCTACATCTTGAGGTAGTAAGGGGAATGAGCAAAAGGCCAGAAAAGAGCCTGAGTGGTCTCTCCTCTCATGAGGGAGCACAGAGGTGATCCCTTGTCTAGCTCCCTGAGTGTTTTAATGGGGCCAGTGTCCATGTGTAACAGAGAAAGGACACCGGAGTCAGCTGCATATGACATCGCTCCCCTATTTCCTGGTGGGTTGGGATCAAGTGAGGATAAAGCATGTTGGCCTTTCATCCTCAGGTCAGAGACCAGATGTCTCCTAACCTCCAAAACCTTACCAAGGTACGTGGTTCATGCTTCTCCTCCTGGCACCCCGCAGGGATACTGGGGGTGAGTCCCAGTGGAAGGTGAGGCGGTTGGGGCTACGGAGCAGATGGCGAAGCTGATGGCCCCACCAGCAGCCTGCCTCCCTCTCTCCAGGAGCCAGCAGGGCAGTGGGGGAACCTGGGCTTTGCAACTAAAACTGATCTCATAGCAGAGCAGCTGCGAGGCCAGGCCGAAACCGGAGCTCTGAGTCCAAGGACAAAGCATGCACATGGAAGCCAAGGCTCTTCCCTCCTCCCTACCTTCATCACGTTTCCTCTTCTCGCCATTGGAGCGAGGGATCCCCAGTATCCCATTGATGGAGTAGGATCCCACTGGATCATTGGAGGCGCTGGAAACAGGAGGGGAGGCCGTACTGGGAACTGGACGAGAGTAAGGAGGAAATGCCATCAGGATAGCAGTTGTGATCGCAGGCCAAAGCCCCAAGGCTGGGGGCAGAGAGAAGCAGAGGAAATAAGGAGGGATGGGGAGCCCACATTTCCCTTCTTCCTCTGAGGTTTAGGGGAGATGGCACGGCTACATACAGAGCAGGCTACTCACTTCTGTCCAGCCCTGAGCTGACTGGTGACAACCAGTCAACCCCAAGCCTTCTCTGAAGACCTATAGATTTCACTGGGGCCCTTGAACTTATTCTCCTGAAGACACATAGGAACATCAAAGCTGAGTCAATCTAGAATAACTCGGCAGTCCTATAGCAAGCACAGCTCCTAGGATGCCTCCTTGCACAGCTCATCCAATCCCTGGGGCCAGGAAAATCCTTCTAAATAAACCCCAGCTCACTGTCACTCAATTCTCCTGGGCTGAGTCTTTACCAATCCTGATTTAGAGTCTGTGCCTTTCTAAGATCTGTCTATGAATCTCTAGGAGACACAGAATGGTCCTGATATTCCCCAAGAGTGCATAGCATCTCTCTCCAGTTGCTTTTGGTCTTGAAATCACTTGAGAAGTTCCTAATTTCCCCTCAGGGCACAGACTAGTGAACACATTCACTCCATAATGATCTGCCCAACCCTCCTTCCGGTACACACTGTAACACAGGCCTAGTAAGTAACAGATCCTGCCAAGTCCAGGAGGGCTGGGACCGGCCATTCTACTTCCTGCTGGTCAAGACAGAAGGGAACAGCGGTCAAGAGGGGCAGCAGGAAAAGTCTGACTACATCCCTGCCCCTTAAGTCCCAGTATCAAGCACCCTTGGGCCAAAGGGAAGACTATATGTATGGCAAATTGGGGGGAATGTGAGCAGGTGTTCTGGTAGGCCTGGGTCTTGTCTCTGGAAGGCCATGAACAAGGATCAGTAAATGAGCAAGCTGGAAAGAGGCAGAGAGTTACTGAGTGGATGAGAGAGAGACAAAGAGATTAAGAGAGACAGGCCAAGAAGAAAGAGGCCCTTAAGAAGAGGGAGAGAGACAGAACAGACCCAGAGCCACACATACAGAGAGGAGAAAAGAGAAAGGGAAAAGGAGAGAGAGGAGGGAAGAGGAAAGAAGAAAGGGTAGGAGGTGAGAAGAGAAAATAATAATTTTCAAAATTAAAAAAAATGGAATAAGAAAGTAGACATGAAAAAGAGAGTCGGTAGGGATAAAGGATCAGATAAAAATAAGAGTTGGAGAAGGAGAAGAAAGGGAAGAAGAAAAGCTAAAGGGAAAGTATTAATGGTGGGGCAGAGAGAGCGAGAGTGAAATTAAGAGAGAGAGAGAGAGAGAGAGAGAGAGAGAGAGAGAGTGTGTGTGTGTGTGTGTGTGTGTGTGTGTGTGTGTGTGTGTGTTTGAAAGAGAGAGAGAGAGAGAGAGAGAGAGAAAGGAGAGGGAGGGAGGGGTCTTAGTGAGCTAGTCTCAAGGAGATCTTTGAGCCTCTAGGAGCTCAGGGAGAGCACAAATTAGGAAAAATAGTTCCTAGGGGTGGAGCTTGGTATCTGGCTTTCTCAGGTGGGGCCCTACTTTTCCCTTTCCCTCAGCCCTCTTACCAATGGTGTGGCCAGGGGCAGTCACTCCGGTCCCAGCCCCATCTGGTGTTGGGTGAAAAGGCTGCTGAACTTTGGTCCGGATGATCCTGAAACATCACAACAGCATCACACATCACATGTCCCCTCCGGCCCCACTAACTCCAGCCCAGCCTGGCCCAACTTCCCCCAGCCCCTCAGCTCCTTCCTCACCCATTTGCTCCCTGTACTCCTGACCTCATCGGCTGTTGCTGCAAGGCACTAGCTTTTCTTCCTGTTTGCTCTGCAGATCTGCCTGATGCAGCTCTGGGCAGAGGCAGTCTGCATTCTGTCCTGCTGTGTGTATCATCTGAATTGCAGCTTAATTTTTGGTAGTACGGATTGGTACAGCGGAGTGAGTGGAGCACAGCATCCTTCCCCTTTCTGAGGGTGGGGACTACCCTGGTGGTTTGCTGTCCACTGTCCCCTCCTCGACCGCATGCAAATCTCTTCCTGGGAACAGGACTCCCTGTGTCTAAAGATCACTTTGGAGTTGGCTTTCCTATTGGGACTGGACCACACCCCTCCAGAGTTGAAGGAGGTGAGCTAAGGAGAAGTAGCCAGAGGAGAGCTGGGTCACGGGTGACTGTTTTGTCTCCAGGATTCCAACCCAGCACCTAGTCCCTTTGCCATATCTCAGGACCTGAACAACTTCTTGAGCCCACTTACTATTCTCGAACAAGTCAAAGCCCTGTCCCTGTCAAGCTCACTGGCCCAGTAGCCTTGTTTTCTAAGGTCTTATTTGAATCACAGCTTCTTTACCAACCTAGTTGAAAAGCTCGGTGTGCCTCCACTGTGCACTGGAGGCGGGGGAGGGGCGGGCTGTCAAACATCCCAGGGTTGGGGATGAGCTGCCTTGCCAGGATTCTGAAGGAGCCAGGATTCTGTGACACAAAAGACCAACCCTGGGGCCAGGACCAAGGAACACTCCCCTACACCCACTGGTCAAATTAGGTGCTCTTGGAAGCAATTTTTCCAACAGCATTGCTCCTCCCCGCAGAGAGGTGTGCGAGCCAAGTTCACCTCAACCAGCAGGTGAGTTACAGGTCAGGAGTGGACTCTACTCTAATTAGCTTTTACTGAACACTTCCAGGAAATAGAAATAAGGCACCTGCCTCACAATGCTGGAAAGGAAGTTGGGGAGGGAAGACACACACCTGAAGAAAGCTAAGTCACCCCAAGGGGCCCAGGCTGGAAGTGTCAGAAGGAAGCAGAGGGGGAACCATGCCCGCTGCAAGTGGGGGGAACTGGGAGAGAGGTGACTGAGGAGGTGGAACTTGATACAGCTCCTCAAAGCAGAGGAGGGCTGAACATATCGATACAGGCAGGGACCAGAGGCATCGAGGACGGTGGACAGGGCACTGGGCTACATGGCAGGGGCTCTGAGTCCTGCTTCTGACGCTGCCATTAAGGGGCCACATAGCTTTGGGCCCATCGTTCTACTTCTCTGGTCCTCAGTTTCTTTGGCTGTAAAGTAAAGAGGTTGGACTACAGGATCTCTCAGGTCTTTTCCCCCCAGTAAATAATATCATTCCGAGACGAATAAAGAAGCAGGGGTAGGGCAGTATGAGCAGGGAGCAGGATAGAAGCAAAGCATGGAAGCCGAATGGACATGATATTTTAGGAGCTCATGCCCAGACCAGTCAGCTAGAATGGGAGAGTTATATAGGGACTGAGAGGAAATAAGGCTGTAAGCTTGGAAGAGATGATAATTGTGATTTTTTCCATTTATTGAGCATCTATTATGTGCCGATATTACATGCAGCTTATACGACTTACAAACACTACTCTTAATTCTCATAACAACCTCCAAAGTAGATGCTATTAGCCTCATTTTGCAGATGGAAAACCAAAGTTGACAGAGGTTAAGTAGTGATTTCTAAACTAGAGGGGACACGTACAAACTGATTCTGGTAAAGCAATGTATAAGCACAGGTGATAAGGGGCTGGTCTTAGGAAAGAAAGGGAAGAATGAGCAAGGCATCGTGGAGGCAGAATGGCCAGGATTTGGCAACTAACTTGAGTCAAACATGGTTCTAAAACCCCAAATCTGTGTAAGCAGAAAGCTGGTCGTCTGTACCGCCATCAGGAAGAGGGATGCATGGAAGTGACTGGCCTTGGCTTTGGAGAGAGGTGGCAGTGTTGGTCCTAGACATGCAGCGTTTGAAGTGACAGAGGAGTGTCCAGTTGGACATGCCCACGAACCAGCTGGCAAAGCACATGCAGATTTAGGAGACTGTCAAGGAAAGGAGTGTTGAAAGAGTCAAGAGACCCAAGGAGTAGAGACCAGAGGACACCCACTTTCAGAGACTGAGGAAAAGACCCTGACATTGCAGAAGGGTCAGAATTGGTCACACAGGAAATAGCAGAACCAGGATCGGGCAGTTTTACCTAGCTCAGGGGAGAAGAACGTTTCCAGAAGGAGAACATATCCTACAGAGCAACAGCGGCGCGAGAATTGAAAGGATTTGAGAATAAGAAGGGGTACAGACTTGGGAATTCTGGTGAACACTGGTGACCTTAGCGAGAGCAGTATCAGCAAAGCAAAGGAGCCAGGGAGAAAGAGGTTAAGAAGTGCATAGGAGGAAAGAGTGGCAGTGAAAGCAGGCAAGGGCCTTTAGAAGTTTGTAGGAAAGGGAAGGAGGGAAACGTGTAGAAGCCAAGGGACGGAACGGGCAGCTGAGTAGAGGGAAGGTTTCTTAAGGTAGAGAAGACCTGGATACGTGTGCAGGCTTAGGAGGAAGAGCCAGTGAAGAGGGGGAGACCGAAGCTGTCTGAGAGAATGTGGATCACTGTGAGAGCAAAGCAGATCATGAAAGAAAGGAGAGAAGGCACAGGGGAGTTAGAGAGATGGCATATTTTGAGGTGGCCAAATGCTTTGAAAAGGAGCTTTTATGGGTTTTATCTCTGAGCAAAGGAGAAGGCAAGGTTATCTTCTAAGAGTTGGTGTGGCAGGGGAGGGGGTTGGAGCAATCACAATGGAGAAGAGTGGACAGTAGCTAAGGGCAGTGTAAACTGGTCTACAGGAAAAGTCTAGAAGGAGACCAAGCAGTTCAGATCAGCTGCTCTTAATTCATTGCAGCCAAAGCTTCTGGGATCTCACTGACCTGTGGGTGGCTCTGGCTTGAGGGTTGATGGGCTCTGGACTAAGGCAGCCCCAGAACTGGGCTGGATGAGACAGACAACTGGATGGCCTTGTGGAGTTTCTGTCTTTGTTACCCAGAGCCTCTGACCCGTGGGGCACTGGTGCAGATTTAGCTGAAGCAGCAAGTGATGGAAAATCGCTATTTCCTGACAGCAGCTTGGTGGTGCCTGGGAGAGGAGCTGGGCAGGGTGCCTGCTGTGAGTTACTGATGTTCCTGGTGTCCATCCATGGCCCCCAGGGGTGGGCACGTGCCAGTCCCCAGAGCTGAATTTAAGAACAGGGATCGTGGAAACCTGATGGTTATCCACTGCCTTCCTGCATCCTGTACACAACCCAACAACTCATGGAAATAGCACTAGAGATTAAAAGAACAAAGAAAAGCAGTTGCTTTGGGCGACTGCCTGATATTATTTTACCCAGTTCCTCCTCCTTCTCTTCCTCCAATTCTTTTTCATACTTGCCCTTGAGACAGCAAGACACATCTATGGCCTCCGTGGTCCCAGGCAGGCTTGGCCTGAAAAGTCAAGTCCGGCACATGGATCTTTGGAGGGTGTACTTGGGAGCCCTGGAGAGCATATCTCCACTTGGGGCCTGGGAGGTGCCATTTCCTGCTCCTAGAACGACTTGCCTGTCAGGGTGCCTGCTCCTCACTTCTCTTTTCAGTCTGCTTTCTTCCATAGGGATGCTCCGTCTCCCTCAACTTTCCTGGGAACCTCCAGGGCTTTGCCTGGGCCCAGCATGGGGACTTCAGGCACTTAAAGTCTCCCACACTGACAAGGGTGTGACTAGAGCAAAGGGAAAAGGCTCAGTCTGAGTCCCAGCTCTATTAGTTTATTGCCTGTGAAACCGTTGGCAGTTTCTCATTCTCTCATCTGTACAATAAGATAATTATACTATTCACTTCCTAGGACTGTTAGGATTAAATTGGATAATCCGTGTAAAATGATTAGTATGGCTCCTGGCTCAATAAATGCTAGCTATAATAATATGACAACTAGTAGTATTATTATTTCTCTGGTGACCCCTAGGCCTGGAGGCTTTCTATTTAGGGGCTGAGCCAGGTGCACAGGAGGCCTCTCAGCCCAGCATGCCCCAGCCTGGTCAATGCAGCTGCTATGAGAACCTGTGAAGAGCAGGAAATAGCAGCAGCAGGTGTCACAGCCTGACCCCAAAAGAGGTTGCATCAGAGAAGACAGACTGAGAACCTCTGCCCGGGGCACTGGGAAGGATCTGTAGACAGTATGAGCAACAGCTCTGTCTAGACCCAAGAGATGCCAGGGGGTGTGGCAGAGCTTTAGAGTAAAGGATGACAAGGCAGGTGGAGTCACTCCCTCATTGGTTGAATTCCCAGGAAGCCTTCACCTCTCACCAAGCTGGAGAGGAAAGCAATCTCGTTGTGGCTCTGTGAGTTAGAATGAAAGCACACAGAGTCTCCTGAGTAACAGTTTGTTAAACTCACGAAGAAACAGAGAAGCCCTCAACATTCTACTCCTCCGGTTCTATGCCTTCTCCCTCTTCCTCCTTTTCTCATTCTGTCCTTCATGTTTCACTCTTTTTCAGCCTCTTCCTGTCTCCTCTCTTTGTCTGTCTGTCTGTCTCCTTGTACCCTGAAGTCTCGCTGTGACTGTGTGAGTTTATTGATTCCTGGAAGCTGGGGGAAAGCGGGAGGCAGGGCTGGGGTGCAGGCTCAGGGATGGAAATAGAAGGCTATAAATTATTTGTGACAGGAAAGCAATAGTGGCAGAGTGCTGAGCACAAGTCCTGTGTCACTATTAGATTCCTTTTAGCCTGATGACACTGTAAAAAAGGTTAAGTGTCTGCTGGAATCGTACACCTGGGGGGCCGGGGCTGCCTGGGAGCAGAACAAGCCACTGAGAGCAGGTATATCAATTCTCCAGGCCAATAATATTCCTCTCATTGATCGCCACGCAAAGTTCAAAAATCTCATTACAGCCAGGCAGACGGGGAACTTTTTACAAATCAATAGAATGATATAATGTATGTATACTTAGTACAAATGTATCTATTCATCTATCCATCCATCCACAGTCCGCCTCAGGGTTTCCAAGTTAACCTACCCATCATATTATGTTATGTTATGTATGATATTATATTGCATTATATTATATGATAATAAATGGTGTGCAAAAACTCCCCCTGAGGTGGAGACAAGAAGAGGTCCTATTAGCATTGAGGTGACCTCAGACAGCTCACCTTGGAGGGAGTTAGGTGACAACATTTCCAGGACTAGGCTGGTCAAGATTTCTAGGAGCAGTGCTTCCTTAGCGGAAGCTCTGGAAATAAAAACGATTACCTACTAAATATTTACCAGGTGCTAGGTAGTGTTCTAAGTGTTTCAAACAAATAATTCACTTAATCTTCACAATAACCCATCTTGAAGATAAGACATATTATAACTTGCCCAAGGTCACCCATTTAATAAATGGCAACTCCAAGCTTTGAATTCACATAGACTAACCCCAGGGCACATATTCTTAACCACTAAGCTATACTGCCTCCAGGGAAGAGATACCCAAAAGCCCCAAATCCACACTTCTAGATTCTAGTTCTCTTGTTCTGTTGTGTCCTGAGAAACAAAGGACAAGGGGCTTCCTGAGCTTCTGGAGTCCTCTCTATAAATAGGAGTGATAACACCTGCTAGAACCAGCTGCTGACAATGTGATATTACATGGAATCTCCAGGCATGTCCCCATGAAATTCTGCCCAGCTGCCTAGAACAGACGGCCTTCTCCTCTGCGGAACTACTCTCCAGTGGAACGACTAGCTGGCCCCAGGTCTGGTTATGTCACTGTTTGCTCAAAGGGTCATTGGGGCAAGATGTCAAGTAGCTACATACATGTGTCACATACGTGTGTAAATCTGTTTAAATTGTCCTGGAGCAGACTGCGCACTTTAAGAGTTTTTTTGCAGAAAAAAATTTAGTCCTTGGTTTAAAGGAAGCCTTTTCTGATTTTGTTACTAAAAGGAACTCCAGCGTAGAGAACGTTTCAGACTAGCTAGCTGCAGCCAGCCGCACTGCCCACAGAGCAGCAGGAGTGCTGGGAGGGGCCTCTGCCAGCAACTTCAGGCTGGGTATTATTACAAGCTGGATCATTCCGGAGGACACAACGATATTTGCTTCAGAAAAGGATATTTTGCCCAACGAATGCTGGTAATTGTTTCATCTCAGGCCTTTGGGAGCTGCCAACATCAGGCATGTGTCCCTAGCTCAGCCCTGAGGCAAGTCAGGGCAACGCAAACAGCTGGAGACTTTTCATGGCAAAATCTCAAGTGAAGTATCATAGGTCATCCAGAAAAATTTCTCCTTTCCCAAAAATGGCTCCTGTAGCTCCTTATTCCTGAGAACACTAAGGAACTGGAATCTGCCCCTGTACATCCCAGGAACTGGAGAGCCAAAATTTACTGCCACCTCCCCACTGGCAGCCAGGAAGAGCTCCACATAACCTGTTTTCCTAGGCTCCGTCTTTGCAGGTTGTGCAGAGTTAGAATTGTTTGCTCACACCCACTCACATACCCTGCAGATTTCAGTTTGGACAACTGACCATATGGCAGGCAGGGTACTGTGCATGAAAATTGTCTCTGATGTGTGGAAGCTATGGGCGGGCCCGTCCGTTCTGGCTGTAGTAGGATGTAGGTGGAATAAACAGGATCCAAGGTTAGCAGGGTTCCCCCGAAAGGTGTCAAGAGCTGCTGCCTCTTTGGTTGCTTCTCAGAAGTCATAAGGAAGCTCCAAGAGATGAGAGTTTTACCAAAAAGCTTTCAGAAGGATTTCCTCAAACTACTGTCCTTGAACCACCTATGTTAGTATCCCCTGGGGTGTGTGCTAAAAATGCAAATCCTGGGGCCCACCTTTGACCTTCCGATTAGAATTCCCAATGGGGGTCTGGCCTAGAGATCTGTATTTAAGCAAATTCTCCAGATTATTAATAAACTTTCTAATATTTGAGAAGACTAGCTTCAGCCAGAGGGTGAAGATGGGAGTTATGCAGGGGAGCCTTGAGAGAGCTGGGAGAAAAGTCTTAGTGACCTAAGAAGTTTCCTCACTCATACCCATCAATTGACATTTCTCTGCATCTGCTAATCCTGATTCCAATTTGCACAGAAACCAAAATTTAAGAAGCTATCAGTTCCTCTGTGGAAACTAAACTTAGTTTAAAAATAAAAATAATGTTAAAATAGTTTTCAGTACATTCCAGGATGAGAGATTCCCAGTGGGTTTTTTAGATACGAGGCATATTTTCTGCCTCAACATAGCCTTCTAAGATTGGCACTGAGGGTGATAATCCTTCTACCACGTGTCCCCGGGAGCCCAGGCCAGATACAATTTACCGGGCTAGATGGGCCATGGGGCTGGCCCAAGGGGGCAATAGTGATGGTTTAGATGATGAATGGTAAGCATATGGATTGATTTAACTTCAAGATAGGCATAGGTTTAAAAATTAAGGGGCAATGTGCTTAACTAACCATTTGGAAACCAGTCTGCGTGCATGCCAAGCCCAGAGCGTGACCGGACTAGCTCCTCTCGCCATCATCCCTGCCCTCATCTATGAGGGTTTCCTGTACAGAGCTGGGGTCCACCAGCTCTCCACCCCACAGTCCTGCCTGGGAAGCTCCAGAGGCTAGAAGACTGCCTGATAGGATGGTGAAAGGGGTGCTGCTGTATACTCAATGCTGGGACCAAGTCCTCCTTCTCGGTCCTCGCTGTCTCTCCATAGGCACACCCACCTCCTCAGGAAGCCTGGAGAAAGTGCCCCTTAGCAGCAGACTTGGGGCCTCCTAGAAATTGCCTGGCCTCCCTGCCCCTAGCCCCACCCCTCTTGCCTAGGTACTCCAGTATTCAAAAACAATCCATGATTTCTCTCTGTCTCCTAAGAGAATGTGATGAGGCTAAACTCGATAATTGCTTCCTATTACCGACAGAATACATTCAAAATGCGTCAGCCTGGCCTTCAAAATCTTTCCCAACCTGGCTCTACCCTGGCTTGCCAATCTAGTTCTCTGTGTTCCCTTCTCCCCCTCAGGGTCCCACACAGGGCTGAAACCTTGTTTTCTCACTTACTCAATTCATACTGAGTTCTTCCCCCAGACGTGAGCTCTACAAGGGCAGAGGTCATGCCTATCTTTCTCACCATTGTGTTGCTAACACCTAGCAACAGCATCTGGAACAATGTAAATATTTAAAAACTAATGATTTAATAGCAAATGTTATTATTGTTCATAATAACAATAACATAATCTTAAAGGACATAGTGAGCTAACACGTGTTCATTATGTACCAGGCACTGTGCTAAGCACTTTATGTGGATTATTTATTTCTCACGACTTTTTCAAAGATTATTATCACTTTTCTATTGATGCGGAAGTTGAGGCTCAGAGAGGTTAAGTAACTTGCCCAAGGTTACACAGCGGTTAAGTAGCAAAGCTAGGATTTAAACCTGGGAGCCTAACTCTAGAACCCATGCTGCTAACCACTGGGCAGAATAAGTCAATCATATAAGAACAGATGGTACAATCCATGAGAATCTGGGCCTGAATAGAAGAGCTGCATATAATAATAGGAAAAGTAACAACTATCATTTATTTCAAATTCACTATGATTGGTATTATAACAAACGCATTTACTCATTCGAATCCTAAGTACAACTTTATCAAATAGGCATGTTCTCTATTATACCAAGGAGACAACAGAGAGGCTAAGCAACTTGCCCAAGGTCACATGCTTAATAGCTATGGAGCCAGACTTTGGGTCCAGGCCTGTGACTCCAGTGTCTGTAGGCTGAACTATATTACCTCTTCCGGACATTTCTGCGTTAGTAGTTCTTTGTGTTTATTACCTATTTGGGCATGAACAAGTTTTCCCTTCAGTCTTTTCACATCCATGCTCTGGACAACTGAGCAAATAAATATGCAGACAATTAACTGGGATTGCGTGTAGACGAGATTCCAAAGGTGATTACCCTCTCCCCTGCATGTGCCATAGTTGTATTTGATAAGCATCATATCTGTGTTACAAATGAACCACAATTTTAGGTTAAGTGGCTGTGGTTGTGGTGTATTTTATATGCACTGGTAGGTTTTGGGTATAGATTTTCCAAATTCTGTCTGTGTCTGTTTATCTATCTATCTGGTTTTTAAATAATGTACATGATTATGTGGAGATACTGCATACAGATGTGTTTCTCAGTCTTTATGTTTCTAGACACTATTTCTATGATTAGTGTATCTTTATATTTATATCGGCTTAAATGCATTGAACTAGATTGATAATACTGGATATATTTATCAAAATCGACTTCAATGAATTTCTGCCCGGTTATGCTTATTTCTGTCAACTCTGCAAGGCACAGTCATACATGACTCCACACTCATCACTGTTTCCAGGGTGTTTGAGACGCTTGCGTCACAATTGTGTTTTTTATATTGGTCTGTGCACCAATATTGATGTGCATAAATGTGCATTTGTATACCTGTGTATCTTTCTGTCTACGGCCAGGATGGGGTGGGGGGGGAGGGTGATGTGGAAATGAGAGAATTATTAAATGCCAAGTAGATGTGCAATAAATTCCATCGATTTTATAAACTCCAACTTGTCTTCAGTCTCCTTCCATTCTTTATCCTGGGGGCATTGCAACAAAAACCTATTTTAAATACCTTTACTTCCCCCCTCCCCCTCCCCCAAAAAGTGTCAATATTTTATTTGGATTTTTAACTTCGCTCCATAACAGTTGTTTGACCTCCTGACTCGTGCGAGTCACATAAATTCTAGGACTTTATTCAGGAGCCATGTTCCTGCTATTGAATAAGCAATTTGGGAGGGTGAATTAATGACTTGTGCTGTTGCTGGAAAGTCCCTGAAGAAATATTAAAATTGCTTGCAGACTGAATCGATACTCAGTGAACACCCAGCAAGAGGGCTTCAGCTCTGGAATGACCACAGAAGGCAGGGCTTGGTGGAGGAAGGGGAATTCCTGCACCCAGCTTGGCAAGCCCCCCTCCCCAGCCCCTACCACCACCTTTCCTTCCATCCCTGGAGCTCTGTCATTTTCAGTAACAGCAAAGTCTCATTAAACCTCAACCAGGACAAAGCTGATTTGTCGGGTCTCAGGAAGCGGGCTCAGGGGACAGTTTACTCTCTTACTAGCAACGAGAGCCCAGAGGCCATATTGGAGGTGATGGTCTGGATATATCCACCTGCTAGAGAAAGAAGATGGCACTGCTTTCTGGCAGGCTGTGCTAGATCAGGAGAGCGCTGGCTTTGTGGAGGCTGGGGCCATGACCATTTTCTGCCGGGCACACAGAAGGGTTGGGTGTTACACTGCTGGCTCGCTCTGTCTCTCTCTCTGTCTCTCTCTGTCTCTCTCTGTCTCTCTTGTCTCTCTCTCTCTCTGTCTGTCTGTCTCTCTCTCTTCTCTCTCTCTCTCTCTCTCTCTCTCTGTGTGTGTGTGTGTGTGTGTGAGACCAGTGCCACTTAGGTGGCTGCATGATTTCAGCCTTTGTGTATGGGTGCGCCTGTGGGATAGAGAATTGGAATTGTGTTGTGTTACCGTGTGTTGCATTGTGCTGATGCATTCCTCCAGCATCTGGCTTAAGGTTGCTGACATTTCGTGGTATTGTGTTGAGGTGACTGCACTTTGTGTAACACTGAGTTAGAGGAATTTGAGTATTGTCTGATGGCAATGTCCATGTTTCTGCTTTGAATTACTGTGTGCAGTGATCATATCAGCATCTTTTTTTCTTTCTCCTATAATGTACTTCTCAGAGATTAGGTTAATGGGTGTCTCCTTCTTGATGTGGGTTGAGTAATGATGTTGGATCTGGGTGGTGGTGTACAATTCAGTGGTTGCATACTCAATGTGGTTGTAGGTGAGGGGAGCTCATCTTTTAGCTTTTTTTTTTTTTTTTTCGCTTACTCTGGCTTAGTTATTTGTACTGCTCCTTTCCAAAAGGAAGATTCTAAAATGCAAAATAAATCTCTTCTTGATATGACCAAATGCACAGTTCTATTCCTCTTGGAACAAACCCCCCCTGCTCAACAGAACAGTTCTGACCTTACCTACTGAGAAAGGTCCTGGTGTCACCCTCCCTGTATCTGCCTAATTGGGAGGGTTAAGCCCCTAGGCCAAACACTATGCCTGTCAAGAGTCTAGATCCCTGATGGGGCTAGAGGGGGATGAATGGGAGTAAACTTCCTTATTTCAATGGAAATAACAACATGAATTCTAGTTCCAAGAATCCCCAGCTCACTCTACGCTGTAGCTCTAGCTATCAGAATCTTATTCCTTCCCAGTATTTCCGGATGATGTGGCTCAGCACTCACTGAGCCACACACATATACCGTGGCAGAGAGCAGGAACACGCAGTAGGCATGACTTTCTACTAGGGCACAGAATCTCTGTTCTGAGCTTGTAAGTAAATGCATAAATATATCGCTGGGCATGAGACGGCAAAACATACAGCGCTCCCCAAGAGATTATACATGCTTGCACTTCCCTCGGTCAAAAGGTGATATGAAGTATGGAGTACTGGATAATCACCTGAGTTTCAGAGCTAGTACTACATGGGTTCAAATCCTAGTTCTGCTACTTAACCTGTGACCGGAGCAAGTTATTTAACTTCTCTGTACTCCTCGTCTATAAGCAATCCTATAAAGTCCTATGGAGTTGTTTATGAAGCCCGAATCAATTAATACATGCAACACGCTTATAACAGTTCCTGCTATAGTAAGCAGTTGTTAGCTATTATCATTATGAATATAAGGATTTACGAAGTAAAGCATCCATAAGATTGGCCTATGTGTATGTACAAACATGTACACATATGTGCTAACGTACATAAAACCCTAGGATGAATCAAGGTGTTTGTGTAATTTAAGCATAGACATATAAAAACTACAGTCAGATCGGGGCAATAGGGCCGTGGGGCAGAGGGTAGTTCTCTTCTTGGCCTCTGGTCCATTTAGACAGTGGAGGGATGGGAATTAATAGAGTTTGCCACGGCCCATCTCCATACAGAGGACTGCACCCAGCCCTGTGCTGCTGAGGGAGAAAGGAAGATGTTGGCCTTTATATATTTACACTCATAAAAAAATTTAAGGATGATTGAATTCGCAAGATTCAAATTTAGCTCATTTAAAATATTTATTATCTAAATCGCTAAATCAACTAAAAAATCAGGACCTTTACCAACTAATAGATGCAAATGAGGAATAGTAGAATCTAGGTGTTAAATTGGAGAACTAAGGAAGGGGTAAATAAAGGAATCAGATAAATGAATGCGAAGGCATTTGGATGTGAATCTTACAGAAGTCCATTGAGCTGAACTTGGTTACCTAGATAGGCCAAAGGGGCAGGGAGAATTTGGGGCCTCAGCCTTATTCCATGGGCTTCTCATAAAGAAGGGGAGCTAGAACACATCATGGTGAGTCTGGGAAACTTTGATTTTCATTTTTGCTCTTTTGGGCACAGAGTAAAATCGGAGAATTTGCAGTTGTCCAGTAACTGTGAGCCATTGCACTAAATACAGGAAGCCCAAAGTAAACTTTTTCTCCCCAGTTGTTTTCCTAAAATCTTTAGCCCACAGCAATGGAAATACCTGTAATGATTATCAACTTCCCATGATTTATTGGGATATATAAATATGTGGGAATAGCAGACAACTTTGGTTGAATCTGTCAAATATTTGCTTACTTCTTCCCTTCTCTTTCTTCATACTTTATCTCTATTTTCACTCCTCTTTCCCATCCCCTTCCTGTTTCCCTCCTTTTCTCTTTTCTCTATGACATTTAAGAATCAGGGGAACCCTTCAAACCTGTCAAATAAAGATTTTTTCCATTACCGTTTCATTTTATCTTTTTTTAAAAACCTACAAAATGCAAAGCAGCACAACACATGAAAACGCCGTGAAGCTCAGAAAATGCCAACGTTCAACTCCTCAAGCAATAGTAGTAGGCTCACCTCAGAAAAGAAATGTGCACCTACACACATTTCTCTCTCTCTCCCCCCCCCCCCCACACACACATACACACACAGAGGCAGGACTCTCAAAGTAGACAAAGGGGGAAATTGTATGACTAGTTTTGTTCAATGGTCAGATGACTGAGTCATAGAGTTATTGTTTTCTTCTGGATGCACACAGAGCAAGCCCCCTTCCTAAATCCAGCTGGGCTCATCATGGACCTCAATTCTCACTGGCATTCATGATACACAGTTCTGCTCACAGAATATCCTTTTGGCTCCTCCAGCATTTTTATTTAAAAGATTTCAATGTTTATGCACATATAAGCCCGAACTCACACACATTGACATAGACACATAACGAGAAATATACATTTGATGATTATTAATGCCATAATAATAACTAACACTTATTGAGCACTTGATACCTGCCAGGGGCAATTCTAAACTGGTTAATGTGGACTAACTCATACAAAAACCTATGAGAGAGCTATGGATGAGTGAGGAAACTGAGGCCCAGAGTCAATATGAGATTTACCTCTAACCACACAGACAGTGAGTGGAGGAGCTAGATTCAAATTCTGGCGATCTCTCCCCAGAGCCCACTTTCTTACATTTCCTATGCCACATAGGTTTATGTGACTTGCCTGCCACATAGTAGGTATTTAGCAAAGGTTTTCTGAATGGATGAATAAAAGAATAAGTGAATGAAAGACCATATCTCCTAAAACCCACAATATTCTCCCTTAAGATGGCAAAGTGGATTCTTCTGTGGAAGCCAGGCCTAATAGACAGCTTAAGCTAATTTGGACAAAATTATTTGCCCTCCAAACCAACTTGCAGGGGAAAGTGTCCATCAGCTGTGCCTTTTCAAATATGAAATGCTCTAAGGCCCAGCTCTCCCTAGACTTTCAGGCCAAGCTCGGCCTCCCTTCAAATCAGAAATGAGACTCAAATGCATCAAAGATGCTTTCTAACCACAACACCTTTTTTTTTCCTAGAATATTTTCCTCTGAAAACAGGTGTTTCCCTATGAAACGAAACACGGATGAAATGAAAACGAGTGCTGATGATGTGCCTGGATAAAAACTAAGAAATTCAGTCAATTACATAGATGTCTCTAAATCACCGGATACTTGGCATCATATCGACAACGCTAGAGATGATTCATTAAAGGTTTTGGTTTGCATCCAGATGTTTGGGAATTGCCGCTATCATTAACCTGTTTGTCAGCAAGTGCTCATGGATTTCCACGAGACATAAGTGAATACTACAAAGAAAAAGAATAACCGAGAACAAAACAGACTGAAGAGGACAGGGACAGCAGCTATTCAACAAAGCTAGTCAAGCAGACTCCATTCTGGGAATGGGCTGCTGCCTTGGAGATCCATTAGAACAGGGATCCAGCTCACAAGAGACTCATGTGCTTAAAGACCTTTAAAAACCTTAAGTCTGTCTCCTTGACGATCTACAGAACCAGACCCAATCGGATCTCTACACGACGGAGCTGATGGATCAGTGTCTGGCACAGAGAGCCCACGTTGTAGCTAATCCACCCTCTTCATACTGTCACGGCCTCATTCATTCCCTGGACACCTTCATGCCTGTGCACCTAGTATCCCTATGTATCGACAGTCAAAGCTATAGGTTTTGCAAAGCGTGGCGTAAATCTGGTTTAGTACATATACAAGCCTTTGTATATGTACTGTTTGTAATTTAGTGTGCTGCCCTTTATCATCGCTCCTACTTCCACTTTCTTTCCCTCCCTACTTTTTAATACTATTTACAATTCCTTATCCATACGGCAGCATACGACTCTTTCAGTATCTCTACTGATATACACAAATGATTTTTCTTACCCAGGTTTTCTCGACTTAATTTATGTTTTAGTAAATAGGAAATTTAGATCGTTCCATTCAATAGTGCTTAGTGTTATCGCTTTTATCAAAGGAATCATGGCACTAAAGGACTCCTTGCGAGGGACGTTTGTTTATTCTTATGAGAGATTGGCTCTCCCTATGTGCGAGAAGGCTGTGTGCGTGTGGGCGTGCATGCACAGCGTCCTCAGTTTGTGCCACTACGCTCCACTGCCCTGTGTCAATGCCACTTGGCACTAGCAAGGAAGAGCCCAGTGAAACCATGATGTGGACGACAGCCGACCCTCAAACTGCCGGAGATAAATGCAGGCCCTGGGCCCTCCCTGCTGATGACCACTCAGTTCTTTTAAGAGCAGGCCCACATATGCCTGGCAGGGCTACTTCTACCAAACTCTTTCTCCCACACATATCCTTCATCCCAGAGCTGCAGAGGAAGCTGTAATGGCATTATTTACAAGCAGGGTTTGGGGGGATTTCTTCTCCTAGAAGTGTGAGTTGGAGGGCAGGAAAAGAAGACAATGCCTCCCTATATTTCCCAGGCATCTATTGCCTTTTGTCCTCCTCTTCAATTCTTTCCACACCTTCTCATTTCTCACTCCACTTGACCTTGAACTCTGGCCTCTCCCTTCACACCAGAATGTGTCCCAAGGGGGACAGCACCTCCAAAGAAGCAGTTACCTGGCCTGACAGGCCTGGAGACCAGTAGCCAGAGGGGCCAGCCTATCACTCCACTCCTGGAAATAAATCCCATTGTATTTGCATTTTAATTTTCCACATAAACAAAGGCCCAGAGTACTCGCTTGGGCAGCATCACTGGATGAATTTAATTAGAAATGAAAAGTTTATAGGGCCCTCTTTAATGCGATTAATGCTCAGTTAACATTTATCACATTCGGATGCTGGAATATCTTTTCTAAGCAGCCATTGGCCATGAAATGAATTTCTCTCAACTTTTTTTCACACCCATCCTGAGAAGTCATCTCCTAAGGAGCCCACACTGCCCCTCAGGCTGTCTCCCTGGGGCCAGAAATTAGGTGGTCCTCACAGTCAAGTTCAAGGGAAGTAAGGGTGGGGGAAGAGGCATATGTGTGTGTGCTGGGGTGCAAGGGCAGGGGGCACAAGGGTGAGGTGAACACTGTTTCTAGGAGGAGCCGAACTTGAACCAGAGCTAGACCCTCTGCAACCAGCTGAGCGCTCAGCTCAGCAGATGAGCTAAAAGGCTTCAGAGCCTCTTTCCTAATAAAAAGAGACCCTCTTCCTAACGCACACACCCAGTGCATTTCTGTGGCCAAAAAGGTGGCTTTAGCTGGGGCCAGTTGGTGTCAGCCTCATCTGGCCCTCACTTCTCTCCTGTCTCCAGACACCTCTCTTTACTCTTTCCCTCTCTTGTCCAGGGCTCTGTTAGACTGTCCCTCCCAGGCTCATGGTGACTAAGAAAGCAACCCAAACCCCGAGCTTGGGGAATGCCTCCTTTCCTCTCCCCGAGGCCAGACAGTCACAGTTAGTGGGAAGGCTGCCTGCCCGGGTGTCAGCTCCTTAGGGAAGCAGAGAAGAGTCGGGGAACATGAAACGTCTATCAGTCCCCAGAGGAACGATGGCCTTCCTTATCTTATCAAATTCTCTTCAGTCTTCAATTAGAGTCTACTGAGATTGGCCTCCTAACCCGAACCAGCTAACCTGAGTGATGATGATGAGGAAGAGGAGGAGAGAAGGAAAGGGTGAGGGATGGGAGCAGGATATCCTCTCTGCAGATGATAAAAGGAGGTAGTTTGGTCTATGTCCCTTCCTAAATGCACACTCCCTTTGAAGACTTCGGCAGACACAAACCAAGCAGCCATTACCAGTTTTCCTAGTAGTGTGTTACACACAATCGCCACCCTGGCATCACACACCACTCTATGCCCTTGCCTCTAGCACAGCAAATGCACATGTACATGCACACAAACTAAATGTGTCAGGGGGCTCTGTGTACTTGACGGGACCCCCACTCATTAAACCAGCAGGACAGCTACAGTCCATTCAACTCAGTGTTCTCCGGATTACATTTGCTAACACCCCAAATGGGCAAGACATTCAGGTGATGGCAGACACTTTCATTCTAGGACCAAACAATCCCTTCGGCCAGAAGCCCTCTAAATAGTGAACCAACCAGCTCCTTGTTCGACAGGACTGACTCCTTTTAAGAGCTCCCTGGAATGCCAGGGCCATTTAGACAGCTTCCCAGGGCACAAACGTCAGGCTCGGCTAGATACCACAAGCCCACCCACTCCAAAACAGAGCCACACAAAAGCCCCCAACACATACATAATCACCAACTTCGCTTGGTACGACACACAAGGTAGCCACCATCTTGCCCTATAGAATTAGGAGGAAAAGTCACAGGATAGCGGCAGAATGAGGGCCTCCTCCCTGACCATCTTTGTGGCCTACCAGGCTGAATCCTGCCCACAAGGGTTCTGGTTTCCTTCAGCTTCCTCCACTAACTCAACAAAGACCCTGAGACCTAGAGGGAGCATAAGGACCAGGAGAGCCTGCCCCCAATGCTCAATCCCATTTGCTCAAGCTCTGGGGCCACTGTTGATCCCCTTTCCTGCCCTCTTCCCTTCTCTCCCAGTCCTCTCAGTCCTTCCTCCCTCTGATTTATTGACCTTACTGTGCCTACAAGGTGGTCTACTTCCCCTTCCAGCCTGCTGTCCTGTCTCACAGCCTTTCTCCTCTTGCCAGGACCTGCCAGCCACGTCCTCTGGCTTCCTCCGTTCCTGGATGGCTGCAGTGGGAACTCACTGCAGAGACGCTTGGGCAGGCCTGAAGGCAGGCAGAGGAGGAAGTCAGAGCAAAGTGACCAGAGGCTCCCTAGTGGAGGGAGCTCAGATCTGGAGCATGCGAGAAGCAGGGACCTCCTTTCCTCTTGGCCTGCCTCCCACCGTCCCTTCTGCCAGGGATCAGGCTGGAGTCACTGTACCACTGTGGTCCCACGGCCACCGCCAGCCTGCCTTGCGGTGTGCTGGCTGGTACAGGCGTCTGTGAGCTTCAGGTCCTATGACTCTGTCCCCCCAACGCCATGCCATCTCCTTTGCTCCACCACCTCCTTCTACCCTGGGTGGCCTCTTCTTTTCTCCTTTGCTACCTTTGAGCCCTCGCAATCCCTTTCAGTCTACCAACTGCCCAGAGCTCTAGCTTGCTCCAACCACCTCCAAGACCTTTCAGGGCTACCAAAGGTCCTTGGCTCAGATATGCAGATCTAATCCCCTTGTCGAGTTTCTGTTGTTCGCTGTTCTGCACTCTCAGATGTGCCCCATTCCCAAACACACCTGTCCAGGCTGAGCCAGCTCCGAACCTCTGCCATTTCCCTCTCAGCTCCATCGCCCCCTTCCTCACTCTTCTAGTCCTCGCTCGTCCTCTTGGCCTCTCCTTTCCACCAGCATTTCACCCTCTCCTCCCCTAGCTAGAGAAAGAACAATCTTCCTCACTTCTCTTACTCAAGGGCTTCTGAACTGAGGGGCTCAGGAAATGTCACGCTCCCCTGCAGCTGCGCTGAGGTTACTGCCTGGTCTGAAGCAGGAGGGTAAGTTATGTCCAGTTACATAGACCAGGGACTGCATATCGCTGGCCCATGAACTCAATCAGGCCTGAAAATGCATTTGATTTGGCCAGCGGAATTTTTAAAAACACAAATCTTACCGCCTCTAGGTCGGGCCTGCTCACTCCAGCTTCTGTTTGTCCAGTTCTCATCACCTCTGTCTCAACCCCTGCACCCACTCCCACGGACCTTCCCTGTTGCGTGTCCCCCGGAGGCATTTGTGTCGGTGACCCCTCCAGCCGCACAAGGCATTTCCATTGCTGCCCCTCACTAACACATATCTCACCAGTCTGGACTTTGGGGCACTTTCCTCCCCCACATTCCTACGATAAACCTAACCTCTCTAAGAATGCCAACGACTCCGTTTCTCTCTTGTGTGTGCACACACACACAAACCTCCCTCCCCCCCCAATAAAATATATCTTCTTACCCTATTATCTCTCAAAAACCCAAAGAGCCCAGTTATTGTTGTGGTTATTGAGGATGAACGACAAGAAAACCCTGGCTCTACGCCTTCTCCCGTCTCCCAGCCTCCCTCGCCTCCCTCGTACACAGCTTCCTCTCTTCCCTGAGAATTCCCAGGTCTACATAGGGCCTCGCTCTTTCTTCTCCAGTGCCAGGCCAGCCTCCTCCTGTTTCCCACACCCCCCGTGCATCCTCCATGCCCAGCCCTGCCCAGCCCTCCCCAGCAGGCCCCTGTGTCTGCCATCATGCCCTACCTGGTCGCCAAACCTTCTCCAGTTCCAGCTATGCTTCTCTCACATAGTTTCTTCCTTATTTGCCTGGTACCAGGACTATTGGGGATGGATGTGGAGGCTGGCACTGGGGCCTGGCCCTGAGAAGGGTTCTGCCAATGCCTGTCCCAGTGCTTCTACCATGCTTGCTGCTGCAGGAACCTGCACCCCTTGGAGAGTCGTGGCACCACAGCTCTGCGGGAAGAAGACCCAACTGGGCTGGGACTCAAGTTTTGAAGGGAAGATGGCCAGCTGATCACATAGCGTCCCAACACAAAAGTGGCATTACTGTAGCCAAGTCCCTCTAATTGGGGGCTAACTGGACTATGGAGTGTGAAGTGGAAAAAGGGGGGAAAAAAAAGGAAATTTTGGCCCCACTTTGCCCAAATTCTAGAATGAATCTCTGGCCCAGCCCTGTAATTGCCCAATGGTCCAATGGCTGCCTCACTGATTGACTTGATGGGCCCAAGGACAAAGTATCCAGCCTTTGTCTGTGACAGCAGGTCACATTCTGTGGACCTTCCTGTCTGCCTCTTGGCCTCAGAAACCTTTCACCAACGAGCAGATATAGGTTGGTATGTGCGCGCATGTATGTGTGTGAGCACGCACGTGCGTGCATGCACACATGCATACACACCCCAAAGATATCAAACTCTATGCCTAGAAACCATCATGAATATATTCAGGCTCAACCTTTATGGCACCAAAACAAATAATCCATTCAACAGAAGGAAAATATCTCAATCCAGTAGTTAGTTGAGTGGTATACAGATAAACCCAAGGTGAATTATTCCCTACCTCTTTAATATTTCACTTGTTACTTGGGCATTGATTGTGAGACACTGTTTCCCACTCCTCAGATCTGTCAGGGGGCTTTCTCTTTTCTTTAGACTCACCCACATGGCTGCATGAGCTGCACTGGTTATAGCTATACCTGTAACTGTTTCCCCTGCAAGAATCTAAACTCTGTACACCTGGCTTAAGCAGGGGGTTGGGGAGCAACGGGGGAAGAAGGCGTATAAGAAGGAACAGTAGGAATTCAGGGGATTGGCAGGCTAGGTTAGTACCCTTTACTGCATTCTTTTAAAGCAGGGATCCCCAATCCCTGGGCCGTGGACCAGTACCAGTCCGTGGACTGTTAGGAACTGGGCCACATAGCAGGTGAGCAGCAGGCAGAGCGAAGTTCATCTGTATTTGCAGCTACTCCCCCGCGCTAGCATCACCGCCTCAGCTCCACCTCAGATCATTGGGCGTTATATTCTCAGACGGGCTGGGGGACCGCTGCTTTAAAGAACAGAAAGCGAAAAAGAAATTCTTTCCAGTATACACAGTTTTCTTTTACTGCAAGAACTCCAACTTCCAACTCCAGGTTGCTGGAGGGGCTAAGGACAGACCTGAGCATTACGAGGCATAGCTGCAGAGTAGCTAGAGCTTAGGATCTAGGAAGCTGAGAGCAGATAGTAGAGCCCCTGGCTTAAGGTGTTCCTTTATCAGTCCTACTGAGAAGACTGGGAAGCCGGACCCCTATCCCAAGTGAGCTCATAAGGAGCCCACTCTTCAGAATGCAGGCTCTTGGGGGTGGGGTTGATTCACCGTCTGCACCAGTTACTACTATCACTAATCTTTCTCTAGAAGCTGTAATATTCTAGTCCATGAGCACGTACCATCACAGAAACAGCCACATGATCCCATGTGTACCAGAACAAGTTCATTTCCCAACCATTCCCTCCCACCCCAACTTCTAACTGTGCCTTTCATATCCTGGATCTCCTTCACACAATAATTCTCCCCTTGTGCCAATATGCTCACAGAGCTACTGCCCTCCCCTGCCATACCCCACTCCCTCTCCAATACTCCCTTCTCCAGGCACCCCATTTCCCTTCTCTAGGGGCTGCTCCTGCCTGGCCCCATCTCCACTTGGCTAATTCCCCCTGTGGCCCCTGTATTGAACTGTTGTGTTGTCCATTTCCCTGTGACAAGGGCTCTGGTTACAGAGTTATTGATTGGTTTTCATGCAGACAGATGGGCCTTTCCCGAGCTCCCATCAAAATCCCTGGCTGTATGGGCTGATTGTTGCCTCTCGAGGTGTAGGATTGCACTGGGGACCACCCTCCATGCAACCTCCTTGGCCCAGGCTATGGATGGTAATAAATGGAGGCAGCTTGAGCAATAATAAAAGCGATTGAGTGGGTTACCTGTGCAGACACAAGATTTATGCCTCTTCATTTTGATGTGATTGTTTTATTGAGTTCTCAGAATAGTTGAGACACCATTTATTTGTTTGTTTGTTTGTTTAAAGGTTTCCCTCTCTTTTCTTCTTTGCATAAGCCTCCAAAAGCCGCCTGGAGCTTTCATGAGGGACAACCCCTCCTGTCTGTCTCTTCCCAATAGTTGCCAGCTGAGGTAAGAACTCAGGGCAACCAGCCATTGCTCTCACCTGAAAGCCATTTTGTGGCTTGAACGCCCACTCTGAGCCAATCAACAGAGAAACAGACCAATATAACTGCTGGCCAACAAGTCAAAGATAATCAAGGGAACAAAAATTGCTTTTCAGGAGGACAATTCCATTTCATATTTTAAGAAATAAGATCAACAGTCATGCCTCTTTCACATGTTATTCTAATGATGGGTGACTTCAGCACCAGGAGACCCTCTCTGGGGAGGGACAAGGAAGCAAAGCTTCTCAGACAGATAATGCCACCTATGTTTGCTATCTGTGGTCCAGTTTTGTAGGCCTGGGGCCACAGAAGGCAAAGTCTCTGTCCTTATTTCTCACATTCCTCTGTGGGAAGAAGTCTTGGTGCATCAACTTGCTTTGGCTCTTTGCCATGAGACCAACAGCCCTGACCACAAAACAGCCGCAGGGACATAGGGATGTGGCAGAAAATGCTGCCACTCTGGCCCAGCTTTGTGTCACACCAGGTCCAAGAGTCAAACCAGCAATGTTCTAGAACCGCAGGTTCAAAAAGGGAGATACAGACCCTAGCCCTGAACATGTCCTCAGCATTCCCTTGGCTAGACTGAGTGGCTCCCAGCTTATTTGGAAAGGTTTTTGAGTGAACAGCTGGTAGACCACTGTTATCGCACTGCCAGAGCTCTGATGAAGATTTGTGAATAAATTCTTTAACAGCACTGGGGCTGTAGCCTTCTTGAAGCCAGTGCTGCCCCTTCTTGGAGAATTAATGTGCTCGCTTAGAGCCAAATAGGCTAAGAGAGACTGTAGGTAGCAGGTGATCAGGGAGAAATGGACTTTGGAAGAGTCCACTCCGAAGATCCGGGGCAAGGAGAGTCCTGATCCCAAAGAGCATAGGGCAGGATGAAAAAGTTAAGAGTGATGGCCTTCTTGTCAGCTCATTCCCAGAGAGTACCCTGAAGGGATCTTCAGTAACTCCAAAATCTATCTGGAGTTTGTGCCTGTTCTTTCAAAGGTTCTCTATTCTCTGTCCAGAGCAACAGCCAAACCAGAAGACTTTGGCATATAATCAGGAAAATCCTTCCTGCTTAGTCAATTGCTCTGGGATGTAACTAGGTGACTTTTCCTCTTTCAGTAGCAGAGATCTCCCTCCATTTCTTCCCCCTGCAGGCCATTTCCCACACCAGGTTTCAATTTCAAGTCACCTGTTTATAATCACCTGCCCTCTACAAAGGCAGCGTACAAGGTGAAGAACTGTCAACTCCATGCTCAGTTATCAGTCACCCAATTTTGAGAATGATTCAGACAAAGTCCACATGTTAAGCAATCCAGTCAACCCTCTGGATTTTTGACAGTGGTCTCTAGGGAGAGAGAGTGAGGTGGGAGGCCTCCCTGACCTACTCTGTTGGCTTAGACAGGTATTTCTATGAGGATTCGCCAACGAATGTAGGTTGGCTGTCCAAACCCTTATTATGACAGGATCAGAGAAAGCCAAAACCATTTTTAAAGCATGGAAAGCAATTTAGTTTATAACTGTAACAGCATATTTTAAGTGTGGCAACAGCATCTGTTTTGAAGAAAAGATGAAAAACCTCATGGTTTGGCTCAGGTGAGTGAGCCTGTGTAGACTTTCTTTCTTGCCAACCACCAGCACAAACACACCCTTACTCATGAGGGTTATAAAGTACCCAACATATGAGGGCACCTCACCGAAGTAAAGCTCTCAACTCAAGAACCGCTCACTCCCCAGTGCACCACACTTTCTGCACTGGGGAAAATCTTCAGACTCTTCCCACAGCGAGTGAGAATTCACAAGCTTCCTAACATCACCAGCAGAAACACCTGACTTTATCAGGCTTTAAGATGAAACAGCACATCTCACAAAACCCTTCCCCACTCATAGGAAAGCCCCTACAGGGATGAAGCTAAGGGCATGGAGCCCAGATGCATGCCTCCAGCCCTGACTCAGCAGCACACTGGGAAGCCCTCAGAATTCTTTCCCAAGTATGAACCATGGTAGGATACTGTCCCCAAACAAAATTGGGAATACTCTGACGGCTGACAAAGCAAACCACCGGGAAATCTAACTATGGACCCAGGGCTGTCTGCCCATGCTGTCAGTGGCTTCCCCCTTCCGCTCTTCCCACTCCCTCTCCATCTACAGCAATGCCTGCCCACAGATGGCTATTTTCCACACCCAAAGGAAGTCTCTATGCCCCTCAGGTGAGAGGGATCCATGCTGAGCAGATTCTGCAGCTGTCAGAGCTGTCAAGCTGAGGCGGTTCTTTCTCCTACTCTCATTCCACCCAAGACTCACATCTCTACTTTCTCCCAATTCTGATAGAAACATCTGAAAGCCTCTGGAGCTTGATCCTAGGGTCACCTGCCCCCTGTTTTCCATAGCTTTTCCAGATGAGACTATCCCCAAACTTTTACCTAAACCAGCTTTCAAAACCATTTCAGCCAGTGAGGGGTATATATTAGGAAGAGGGGCAAAGAGTGCTAGACAGGGGGCTGGACAAGGGGTGCTGCCACCACGGGCCTGCCTTGATTACTCTGATCATCCACCCATCAAGAGAAGCAAAATGTATTAACCACACATGTCTTGGGTTCCTCCAAATCAAATCCTATCACTGACGACAGGATTTCTCTCGAATGTTCTCCAGAACACCAGCACCTAGTCTCAGCACCACTGCTCCTCAGGAGGGCTGCTCTCCCAAGACCTCAGTTGTAAATCACTCCCAAGCACCAGCAGCCAGCCAAGAGGCTAAATCTCCTGGAAGCTCAGAAAACCGTGTTTTGTCCCCTTTCCTTCCTTAACCACCACTCTTGACCTGGCCCCCAAAGCTTCCCCAGCGTCCTCCTCTGGCTTTTAAATGCAAAATTCTCATTCCTCTCCCAAAACACCCAGTATCTTTCTCCAGCTCTTTTGGAAGATGTCTGAATGTCAAACTGCTATGCTTTCAATACCTAGCTGAGCCAGGCCCAGGGAGCTGGAGGGTTTTCGGAGGGTGTATAATTAGCTGATCAGTATTATGTTACCCTGTTCATAACTGAATAACCATTTTAATACAGATGGCACACATAGGGATAATTTCTGGGGTCGCCTCGCAGTACGTTACAGCATGAGTGTGGCAGAGGGAATCTTCTTTAGCCAAGGTACATTCTACCAGCTAATTTTACCTGCTGTTTTCAGGATGATTTGGGATAATTCCATATCATTTGCAAAGTATTAAAAAAAAAAAAAAGCCTTGATACGTGATGCCAACTTCAGAAAAAGGCACCGTCTGAATTATTAGTTGTCCTGATAATAAGCCTATGAAGTGTGCAAAGAATAACAGGGTATGAAACTGTTAATCCTCATCTCATTTGGGGATTTGCCTTAAAATGGGGGGCAGGGGTTGAAAGGCTGGCCAAGGTTATCTGGAACTTATACAGGGTCTCTATTGATGTCAGGTTATATAGTTCTATAATGTTGGACCTATCTGAGGTTCCTGCATCCAACTGCTGCTTATGTGTGCTGTCTGTACCACGGACAGACACATTTGCACACTGGTTGGGTGTACATACACAGAGCGTGTACGTGTGTTCTCTCAGGGGGCACACTGGAGTGCTCGGAGGTTGGGAGACTATCTCCTGCTATGGTACTTCAAGCGGACTCCAGCCTATGTCATCCTCATCCTCAGCCTGTGCCTGAGCCTGTCATTGGTGCACACTTAGGCCTGGACATAGGCACCCCAGATGGGTAGAGGCATCTCCCAAGGGAGAACTGAGAATTCAGAGTTCTCCCTCACTGCCTGGTATCCCTCTCCTTGTCCAGCTCCTCTAGTCCCTGCCAATTGCTGGCTGGTGGTTGGCATTTGCTCTGCAGGCCTGGATACTCCTGCTTGTAGGCCGGAAATTTGTGCAAAGCTGGTTAGCAAGGCCTGGGCTCCGGGGAGGCAAGCTTTGTGAGAGTTGGCAGGGAGGGTGGGCGAGCCAGAACAGGCGGCTGCCCCTGGGGAAGGGAGCACGCCTTTAGAAAAGGAAGTCTGTTTAGAGGCGATGAATAGACACTGGTCATTTTAAAGGCTTCAGCTGTGGGCTGTGATTGTCTCTAGATACGGAGGTGTGTAATCTTGGAGTCTTAATTACCACAAACACTTGGATTCATTTCCAGGATGCCGGCGGGAGAAGCCTGGCAGGGAATACCTAGCCCTAAGTTGGAGACAGCCCTGTCTGCCTGTCTATCTGCCTCCCAGGTCCCCTAACCCTGCCCAAAAGACTTTGGGTCTGGGAATGGGGAGGAAGGACAGAGGCTGGAGAAAGAACCAGGATCTCAAGATAACATGCTGCGGTACCCTAGTGGACAGGAGCGGGGAGCTGGGATCTTGTCCTGCAAGCCCAGGGTGCCTTGCTCACCTGTTGATGGAAGAGACGCTGGGCACTGTGTCATTGTCACAGATGCCCTCAGCCAGGGCCGGTCCCGGATCTCCCAGGCGAACATAGTTGGGTTCTGTCGCTTGTATTCAGCAATCTTGTCCACCACTTTGGGCGTCGCTACTTTGGGCTTGGAGCCGCCAATCACTCCCGGCTTGATGCTGCCAGTCTCGTAGTACCTGCGCCCGGGAAGGCCGGCGGAGTCAGCGAGAAGCAGCGGCGGCAGGGACAGGGGAGATGCAGGCTCTGGAGCCGCTGAGGCAACCACGCGGGAAGGAACAGGTCCAGCGTGGCTGAGCTGGCTTCCAGAGTGCGCTTGGCTAGGACGACGGACCCAGCGGAGCATGAGGGGGAGGACAAGGAGGGCACTCCCTCCAGGGAGGCAGCTATGCCAGAGGCTGCCGAGCACGCCAGTCGGAATAGGCGCCCCTAGGAGTGAAAGCCTGACCTTTCATTTAAGAACAGGAGGAACCGCGTTTTCAGGCCTCTCGGCTAACCAGGACTGAGGCACCATCTCCAGCCCTTTCCCACTGAACGCAGAGCCCTGATAGAAACGAAGACCCTCCTTTTGCCTCCCCAATGCTGATTTTTCTCCTCTTGGGGACCCGTTTTTGCTCCTCATACTATTTTTCCAATCCCCCAGTCCGAATTAATTCTGCTAGAAGAGGCGCTCCTCCTTTTCTGAAGTCAAGAATCAGGATGCCTCCCCTCGGGGCCCCCCGGAGCTCGGCAGGCGCTGGATAGACCCTGGCTCCACCCTTCGTCCTAAGGGCGGCAGCCACCACCTGAGCCCCTCTCCAAAAGGAGTAGCAGCTCTCCAGATTATCCCGGGAGTCTGGCATCTCCCTTTCCCGCTGGCGTCCTCGACTTTTAGCCAAGTCCTCGGGAGCCAGGGCCAGCAGGGGAAGGAGGCAGAGCGTCTCCCAAGGGCAGTTCTGAGGCCCTCACCTGCCCAGGATTTTGCTGACACAGCCGTGGCTGACCCGTAGCTGCCGGGAGATGTCGCAGGGCCTCACACCCTGGTGGGCCAGCTCCACGATGCGCTGCCTCACCACATCGGGCAGGGGCCGGCCGTTCACAAACACACCCCCGAGCTGGTTCACACCCCCGTGCCCTGCTGGGGAGAGACAAGAAAAAAACACAACACCCCACACACAGCAGGGACCAGCCATTAGTCAAGGTCCGCGGCCCAGGACTTGCAAGGGAGCAGGCAGGGTGGAGGGGCATGTTCCCGGAGTCGCGGGAGAACGGTGGCCCTCAGACCACAGCGCGGAGGATTGGGGATTGGAAGCCGCGGCAGGTAGAGATGATGAAGAAGGGCAGACGCTGGGCGGAGGGCTGGGGAATAACGAGGCTGTGAGACCAGAGCTGGGCAAGGGATAAAATAAGGGAAGGAATGGAGACGCAGGGCAAGAGAACAGAGAGAAGGGGAAAAAAACAGCAAAGGAGAAATAAATGCCTGCGGGGAAGAATGTAGGTGATGAAGAGAAGGGCCCGGCAGAGGACGGAACCTGCGCGGAGCGGGATCCCGCCTGAGCCGCACGCTAGAGGGAGTCGTCAGTGCGTGCTGGGCGCCGTTTGGAGGCGAGTAATTTTGGGGGGTCTGGGTCTAAATGACTTTGTACACAAGGGCTTTGAGCACAGAGAGGGATATCCCTAAGTCCATGACACCCCCCCCTTTTGCTCCCAACTTTCTTCCTTGTATTTATTTTTAATCGGATTGGAGTCTTCCCACCTCTTTCCCTGTGTTTTTGTTTTGTTCCATTTTTTTGATCGAATTTTCCTTTTTTTTAATGTCTTCTATCTTCAGATATTTGGGGGTCCATATTTCGTCCTTATCTCCCTAGCGTCTAAAGTTCAAAGAAAGCCAGGTGCAGGAGGGAAGGCTGAAGAGGCAAGGGTCCGGAGTCTAGAGACCGGGAGGCAGCGCTGAGCAGCGCGACGCCGGCAGCAGCCGGAGAATGCAGGCTGCTCAGGCTCGCCAGCCTGCCGCGCTGCGCCAGGCTCGGGGTCCACCGCCTCGCCCAGGTCGCCTGGCGCAGGTCGCCCAGGCGGGCTGAGAGCTCATGGGGCACCCTGTGCAGCCAACCGGAGCCAGCTCTCGTCCCTCCGACCTCTTAGACCTCAGCAGCTGCCGGGAACACCGCGAAGCCAGGGCGTTTGCTTGCCTGGCCAAGAGCAGGGCGCTGGGTCTCCAACCCAACCCCAGCTCGGGCTTCCAACCTCGGACCCCATATGGTTACCGGATGCCAGACCTGAGGGCGCTTCCCGGTGCCCCATTCTCCCTAGCCTAAAATAGTCTACAAATCCTGCACCCAGAGCGATCAATCCACAGCTGCAGTTTCTGAGCAAGCCAAGCACAGAGACTTCTAGCGGCCGAATTGGGCCGGACCGGGCCGGCAACCTGCAGCCCCTGCCCTATTAGCCTCAGGCGACTTTCGGGAAAAGCGGGGATATCGGCGTCCTGCTCAATTCTTTTCTGTCCGTCCCCTTTTAGGGAACAGAGAGCAAAGGCAGACGAATCTCCTCTAATCTGGAGACTGCGGGAGGCCGGAACCTCTTTTTTTACCCCCATCTCCGTTAGTCTCCCTACTTGTAGCCCCACTCCTTACCCCTCCCCCTCCCCCAAACCCCAATCATCAATAATTTAGGCCCCGGGAGAACTCGCGTTACCGGTATGAAAAGGCGGCAGCTGCCGGCAGATTAAAGATGAATAATTCAGCCTCCCCGGGCTCCAGGCCCGGCCCCTCTAACCCAATCTAAGGGGTGGGGATGGAAGGCAGCACGGTGGGAGTCCGGGGCTCGGGGCCGGAGCTGGCTCTGAGTCGGGCCTGGAATGCGCCACTGCCGCCCGCGCGGGTTCTGGCTGCGGTTGCTTGCGGACTAACCCGCCAGTCCCTCCCGCGCCGCGGTCTCTCCCTTCCTCCAACCACCTTCGGCTTGCCTTGCTGCCCTGAAGGTTTCAAAGTGGCACCCAGTGGACTGTCGGGATTCGGCGAGTCCCCCGCGGAATCGGCCAGAGAGAAGAAAGAGAGCAGAGGCAGAGGAGCCGGGAGGCCGGCGGGCTGAGCGAAGACGGCGTATGGACCCGGTTCCACTCGCTCCGAAAAGGGGCTTGGATTTCTGCCTCTGCTCGCAGAGACTCGCGGCACCCCGAGGCCCCTGGCTCGGATTTCCTGTGCTTAGATATCATTCCGGAAAATATATTTTACCCCAGGAATATTTTTTTCAGTTCTCACTGTAACGCTAAATGTATGCTTCGAGACAAACTCAGCTCTCCCTCCTCGGCTCTCTTGTCCGAAGCACAGATCTAAGTCAGCTCTGAAAAGTTTCCCTGTGAAAAGTTACAAATCATCCTTAATTATTAATCTACAAAGGAGGAGATTTTTTTTTAATATGGAATCTATTTATCTTTTTAAAAGCCTGAAAAAAAAGTCTGAATTGTTTTCCAAGCTAAAGGCATATGACATGAATTAGATAAATTCAAATTTCATTAAAATAATTCTCTCTTCTTATTTTTTCATTTCTTTTATCTCCACCTTTTTTTGGGTCACATCCTTTCTGTTTTCTTTCTTTTAATTTCTTCCCCTTGTTTTGATTTCTCTCCCCTTTCTCCCCATCTTTGGCATTTGCCTCCCTTTTGTTCTCTCCCCCAATCCCTGCAACTTCCCCCTCTTTGCCTACCCCCTGGCCAGGTCTCTGGCTAAACCATCCTTATCGGGGGTTGGGAGGTGGGCAAGGAGCCTCCATAACTAGCAGCAGAGCCTTGCTCTGCCCAGGGGCCACCTGGAAGTCTCCTCTGCTCCATCTCTCTCTGACTTCGATTTCTCCTTGGAACCCTTCTTTGTTTTTAGAGCATCTCCTGAGCAGAGGTGGGAAAAGATGACCACCACATCCTGTCAATCTCAGACTCCCAACTCCAGGAGAAGAGAAGGGGAAGGAGAGGAAAGGGAGATAAGAAAGAAAAGAAGAGAGAAGAAGTATTTCAAACCAGCCCACAAGGAGCCTTGGCTGGGCTGCAGGGCACCAAGATGCTGGGAGCTGAGGGTCAGAAGGGGGCACCCCACCCCCACTCTCTTCTGCCTGATTGTCCTGACACTGAAGGTGCCCATGCTCAGAATTTCCTCCTGGACAATCACCCTCTAAGTTGGAAAAAGGTAGCACTGAGGGGAGGGAGGAGGAGGCAAATAGAGGTGGAGGGAAAGAGAGTAGAGAAAACAGAACACAACACAGAACCCTGAAAACTGCTTGCCCCTTAGTTCCCCAGCCCAGGGCAAGAGAGTGACTAGGGAGTGGGGTGACTGAAAACAGGGTGGGGAAAGTGGGGGGCTGTGGATCCCTGACTTAAGAAGAAGGTGAAAGAAAGGAAGGCAGGTGATGGGCACCAGAGAAGGTAGGAAGGCAGGTAGAAAGAGAAGTGTGGGTGACAGAAAGCAGAAGGGAGAGAAACCGTAGGCTTTAAAAACACTGGGAAGTGAGGGAAAGAGGAAGAACGAAAGGGGAACGGGAGAAGCCAGCGTGGCCTCCAAGAAGGGACTTGAGCACAGGGGCCAGGGCCGCGCCAGGACTAGACAGTGTTGGGATCGCGAGCCCCGAGCTGGGACAGGAGCCGGGCGCCGGTACTCACGGTGCATCGCGGAGAAGGGGTCTGCTTTGCAGTGCATATCCATGGGGAGGCAGAGGAGCGGGAGCAGCGCGGCCGCCGCCGCCGTGTCGCCTCTCAAACTCAACTTCAGGACTTGAGGAGAAAAGGGAGGGACGGTGGGGGGGGGGGAGCAGGCGCCCGGCTGCTGCGGGGCGCACGGGGGCGGGGGGCCGCGCTCCCCACGGGGACTCCTCCCCAGCTGGCTGGAGCTTGCAACCGCAGCGGCCGCAACTTCCCACCGTCGGGGCTCGGAGCTGCGCGGTCAGCAAAACGGCCCCGAGGCGGCGGGCCGGGCCGCAGGGATCTGGGGGCGCATGGCGCTCGCAGCCGTTGCGGCCAGGGCTGAGGCTGGGAGGGGTAGTCGGCTCTCTCAGGTCCCCTGGAACCTGGTCATCGGAGAGGCGGCGGTCAGAGAGGGCGAGGAGCTGGGGCGGCCCGAGGGCGCCGGGCGGGAAGCCGGGTCGCACCAAGTGCCGGTGAGTTGACGAAGTTGGCAGAGAAGTAGCAATCCTTGGGATGTCCGAGCGGGCGCCTTCTGGAGGAAAGAGCGCGAGCCGGGCCCCCGCCCCCGGAAAAGGCAGGCGCACGCCGCCTCGGCCGAAGGGCCAGGAGGGAGGGAGGGAGCCGAGCGGCGCCGGCAGCACTGGGCTGGCCCCAGGTGGGTTGCGGCTGCGAGAAGACTCGGCCGGAGACTGGAGCCTCGGCTCCCGGTGTGTGTCTCTCTAAAAGCTGCAAAGCCCCCTCCAGACCCCCTCCCCCTCCCCGCGCTGGGAGATGGATGACTTGTCAGACAAAGGCAATAGATTCCACCACTCTGTGATTCGCCAGCGCCGGAGCCCCGAGCTTCGGCGAGGAGGGCCCCGCGCCTGTCACTCCGGTGCCGGTGAGGGGAGGGCAGGGGAGGGGGAAAAGGGAGGGAGGAGGGAGCAGCGAGAGAAGGAAGAGGGAGGGAGGGGAGCCGGCCAGGGGGAAGGGAAGGGGAGCTCGGGATTAAAACTACACTGAGAAACGAAACTCGCCGATAAGATAAACGTTAGATAAGGATAAAGAGCGGCCAGTCTAATGAATATTCAGGCAACGACTGAAGGCCGCGGAGCGCACCGCGCTTAGAAGCCTGGTTCGCAGTCTCAACTCACCCAGCCCTGCCATCCACCGGCCGGTGCCTGCATGGGCGACGCCGCCCCAAGCTGGGTCCGCATCCCTAGTGTTAACCCCCCTACTCTCCTGAGTTCCCTTCCGTTCCTTCCTGGTTCTTCCTTCCTCTTTCTGGTCCTTCCCTTTCGCCTTTCCCTCCTGAGGTACCTCACAACCCACGCAACCCCAATTCTCATTCCGGGGCAAAGTGCCTGGCAGTTAATCCTCTCCTGTCCCACGCGCGACTGCGCGTAGGGCTTCTCTCGTCCCCTTGCCCATTAAGGTCTGGGCAGCCCAGAACTCTCGGTTTAGAATCAAGCTAGAGACCTCAGACGAGGACCCACCTGTCTCAGTGGGACCCAATGTGGGAGAGCACTGGGACTTGGCTCCTGGACCCTGGGGTGGCCGGGGAGGCAGACATGGGGAGGGAGACCATGTAGAGCGGCTAGGTGCTGACGGCAGAGAACGCCGGAGACCAAGGGTGGCTCTCCCCGGCTGGGAAGAAGAGGCTTGGAACGAGGCTGAGCGCCGCCCGCTGCCAGCTCAGCTGATCCCGAGCTAGCGCAAGGGGCGCAGCGCGCCCGGCCGGGCCCCGCTCCTGCCGGAGCCACCGGCCCAGCCTCCGCAGCCTTCGTCCGCACTCTCTTCCTCTCGCACGGGTCTGCTCGCACGCACCAGGCAGGAGAAGCCCTTTGTCTCCTAACTGGTTAAGTACAGAATATCCGGGAGATCTTTATGAAATATTTTCTCTCGTCTCATAAATCATCTTGGCACTTCAGCTGATGTTTTAACTCTCTCTCCCTCCTTCGCTCCCCCACTCCCGCTCTCCGCTTCCCTAGGTCTGCGAAAGGGCGGCTCAGGGAAGCCAGCGCTGCGCTCCTGCTGCCTGGACTCCAGGCGCCTCTGGCCCCTGCCCGCACACCTCTGGCGCTCGCGGAAGCGCAGAGGACTCGCGCCGCTGTCTCCCTGGCTGGAGCCCAGGCCGCAGCTAGGATGGAGGCCGCACTCGCCGGGCTCAGCCAGGAGGAGCCTCCTATTGGGTCTCTTGCACTAGGGTTTCAGGGTGCCCTTATTCCTTGGGCGGGCTAGCACCAGGCTCAACCCGACTAGATTCTGAGTTTCCCACTCCTTAGGGAGTTGGTTCTGCTGAGGTCCTAGCATTTGTTCTATTTCCTGGAACCTCCTGAGCCCGATCCGTTAATTCGCCTGCAGAGTAATTTTTAGAGGGAAAAAAAAATCCTCCCCCGCCCGCTCCCTCCTTCGCAGCCTCCCCCCCCCACTTTCCTTGGGCGGACAAGCTGGTTCCCTTAGGCGGGAGGTTGAAGGCGCAGGGTCCAGCCCCGAAGGTCAGTCTTTTCCTCTCGAGACCTGCAGATGGCGCTCCCGGGTTTGCTTTGGCCTCACAACCCCACGAACACGCACTAAACTTCGTGTGGGGAGTGAAAAAAGAAAACAGAGTTGGCACGGCCCAAAGGGAAAGGCTTCCAGGCCTGGGAGTAAAGGGATCTCAGGTGCTATTAGCTGGTATAGCCTTGGGCTTTCTTCAGGGAGGTAATTAACCCAGAATTGGGGTTGGGGGGGGGCAACGAGGAAGGGTTCTTACTGAAAGCTCAGAACTCCAGGAGCTCTTTGCCTCCCGTCTTCCTAAAAAGTGACGTTTTGGAGAGTGTGAACTACTGGAGGAGCAAGACTGTGGGCAGAACCCCTCCACACATAGACTCACAGATTTTTCTAGAACCAGCTGGACTTATCCTTATGTTACACATATGATGATGTGTGGGTGCAGACAACAGGCATTTGCAAAGAGGCATTTTCACCTTTTGTAAAGAAGGGGACTTAATACACAATGTATTCTGGAACTTGTACGCACACACCTATCCTTCTTAGTACCTCCTGAGAAGTAAAGACCTTCCTATGACAGTTCAGTTCCCAGGTAGCCCCTAAGATTCTAGACTCCTCCCCCCAGGTTCCCCAGCACAGCACTAGCTGAACACTCATCCTCCCACCAGGCCAGTCCCTGGCAGCTTCCCCTTAGCTCCAACCCCTTCCCAGGTCTAGAAAGTCAAAGAGCCCTGTTCCCTGGTGAACTAAAACCCTTTCAGCCAAGGCTCTGCCTTCTCCTAGGGCTCCAGGCTGAAGAGCTGGCCTACAGATTTCTTCTCTCTAGGCACTGGCCTCTCCCTCTGATGCTTCATTTCCTGTTTTCCCCTTTCTTTTTCTATAGAGCCCGGTGGAGGAGAAAAAAGCAAGAAGGGGGAAAAGGGGAAGAAGAAAGAGGGAAAGAAAGAGAAAGAAAACAACCCAGCCCCAAACACAACCCGGGCTCTGACCTGTCAGGGTTCGTTGCTTTTCCCGTCTGCCTCTAAATGAACCTTTTCTCTCTTGGTGTTTTCAAAGCGGACCTTCCACCCCCCAACCTAGGGGCATTTACACTTCAAACAAGGCGCCCGCCTCCCTGCGGAAATTTAAAGGCAAATAAACTTTTGGGGAGTTGCTCTGATACCCATCTCGGGATTTGCTTCATTAGCCGCCTCTGTGCATCTGATCTGCCCAATAAATCTTCCCTGTGAATCTTGGTTCCTTTGCCTTCTCTTCTCCCTTCCCTGCCAGGCATGCCTGGCGCCCGGTGCCCCCACCCTCGTCTCTTTCCTCAAATGGAGCTGCCACCCGCCTGGGTCTCCGGTTGTCTGGAGCCTGCTCTTGCCAGGGTGTAGGTGTCCAGGAGGCAGTGGTCCCCGTTGAGATCTCTCCTCTCCCACAGCGTACACATGCATAGGCCCCCCAAGCCAAACCTAGCGCGACTAGCAGCACTCCAAACTCCCAAATGCGTTTCTGGACAAATTGTATATGAAGCAAAGAGCTCCTGTAAACCATGTCCGCTGCCCCTAGTTACACCCGCTTCTTTCGCGATCCTTCTGCTCGTTTTCGGGTTTCCCAGTTCCCGGCCTAGGGCTTTCCTCCCGGGAGAGGGGAAAGGCAGAGGCGTGGCTGCCTGCCCTCCGCAGTCAGGGCCCTGACCCACCGCCCAGGCGCCGGACTTCGAGTCGTTTGGGATGGCAGCTGGGCCGCAGGGGGCCTGGTGGAGAGAGAGGGGACGCAGAAGCCCCCAGCCGCGCCCCGCCCCCGTGGCCTGGGCCTGCCTTTCTCCTTCCACTCCTGACACCTCCCAGGGAGCTGCTAGGGGAGCTAGGGCCGGGGCTCTCAGGGAGAGGATTAGAAATTCCGAAATTAAATGCATCTCCCTAGGAAATGCTCCCCACAGCGCGGACCAAATTAAACGCATTAAAGTTCAGGAGGGGAAAATGCTGTTTAGAACCGACGGGGGAAAAACTAGTCCGAAGGGAAGAGAAGCAGAAACGGAGGAGGGGACAGAAGCGGGGAGCGCGGTGCAGCTGCTGCGCAGCGGATCTCCTTTTCTGAATTATTCCCAGTTTTGGAAGTCACCACCACCACCACCAACACCAACAACAACAAAGAAAAAAGAAAAGAAAGTAAGGGGGAAAGTTCGCTTAACAATCCAAGTCTGGGATGGCCACGGCCCACTCTCCCCCAGAGTCCCGGCGCACCCCGGGGCGCACACTCGGAAATCAGATTCGGGGCAGCGGACGCACACACCCGGCCCCCTCTCCAGCTCGGCCTGGCCGGCTCCTGCCTGGCCCCTTCCCCTCCTCCTGCCCATTCTCTCCCTGCCCCTCCCCCTTCCCAGCCCTCTGGTCACGTTGGAGGATGGGTTTTTTTTTTTTTTTTTGGAAGAGCTTCTGGTACAATATGGAGCACCATGGGCTGCAATTTCACACTCCACGGCACATTCCCCTAAAGCTACTTTCTTTTTTTTTTCATCTAAGACCCCCTAATTTCTGCTTCCTCGCTCCCTCCCTTGCTCCCTCCCTCTCCCCCTCCCTCCTGCTCTTACTCTTCTTTTCCGCTTTTGTTTCCAATATTTGGGCTCCCTAAGTGAAGCCTGGGGGGCATGACTCCAGGCAGGCCCCTCCTGCTTGGTCTGTTGGTCCTGTGGCGGCCAGCCGCACCGTGCTGCGCCTTTATCCTCCCCGGCTCCTCCCCCTTTAGCCCAGCTTCTTGGCACTAGAGGTCCAAGCGACATGCCCGGCCCTTCGCAGCCGCTTTGAGGGGAAATGACAATACTAGCCACTTGGTCACCAAAGCGGGCGGCCCCTTAGAGGCACGGGGCCTGTCAGGTAGCTTCCGCTGATGGGCCACCCAACTCAGGAGCCAAAAGAATAGTCAAGCCAGGAGAAATTGGGCCAGCAGTCCTTTAGGGTAGGAACAGAGGACTCTGTCCAACAGAGAACAACCTAGAGGGAGATGTGGGGGGTGGGAAGGGGGGACAAGAGGCCCAGTGAGGCCCTGGTCAGACCTGGACACAGCCTGTGTCCCCCTCCACACACACCACTCTCTCTCTCTCTCTCTCTCTCTCTCTCTCTCTCTCTCTCTCATGGACCTCTGCATAGCTAAGGGACCACTCATCCCACAGCCCACAGCAAGGAACAGCAGCTACCACCTCCGGACATTCGCTTGCCTCCTTGAGCCTCAGTTTTTTTGCCTGTAAAATAGGGATAACTTCACCTGTTTTGCCTACTCCGTGGAGCTAGCCAATAGGAAAGCACTTTGAAAATGAAACATTTCCATAGTTTTCTGAACCCTTAACATTCCACGAAGAGGTAAGGGAGGGATCTGGGCACATAGGCAGGGCAGGGGATGGTATTTTCCATCCAACTTTTATCCTTAAAGGGTAGCTAAAAGATTCCTCACTACCTTCCTTCCGGTGTTCCTCCCTTTCAGGATTTTTTTGCCCACTGACTATTCTATTCCACACCTCATCCATGTTTATCACTCTACTCTCAATCTTTTCTGCCTCTCCTCCATTAGCACCTCTTCCTGTACCCTGGCCCCTCTGCACCAGCGCAGCTGCTAGAGGATCAGTTAAATTCCCCCCCCCCCCCAACACACACACCAACAGCCGGGTTAATTGTGGCCTGGGGCATGGTCCCCTTCGGGACAGTCTGTCAAAACCGCTGGGAGAAGCTGGCCCGTTGGCGGAGAGTTGGGGAAGGAAATCCTGTCCAGTCCGCTTCCAAACAAAGAAAGTTGGTCTTCCCAGGACCTGCAGTCAACCTGCCAAAGCCGGGGCGGAGATGCGATGGTGGGGGAGAGGCCTGACCAAGGGGAGGCGGGGAAGTGGGGAGAGGGGCGGGGAAGAAAAGGACGCGAAAGGGGTGCTGAAGGACTGGAGAAGGCACCTGTCTCTGGAAGGCCTTCAGAGGCAGGTTTTGGGCGAAGCTGCGTTTTCCACCCGTCCAAATGACCCTTCCTTCCTCCCCAAGCTAGGGCGAGAGAGTCCGAGTGAGGCTGAGTGTCCGTGGCAAAGTAATGATTAACTCTTTTCTCAGCCGGGCCCTGAGCCCACAGCCTGACCCGGCTTTGGTGGAGGGAGACAGTGCCCGTGGGCCCTGGATGTCCCTGGCACTACCCGCCACAGCCACTGCGACGAAGGGGGCTGCGGAGGAAGGGGACAGGCAGTAGCAAGTGGCAGCTGAAAGGGAACGGACTGCTGGGCAGGGGGAGCGCAACTCCAGGTACCAGGCGGACCAGGGAGAGCGAAATAGCCACAGTCAGTGTACAAGGACAGGAAGGGGCCAAATGCGGGCGAGAGCGCGCGGCACGGAGCACTGAGGATCAGTTGGAGAGGGGCGGGAGAAGCCCGGCGGGCTGAGTTGTCCCAGAGTTGCAAGCAAACACCAAATCTACTCTCGGATCCATCCGCGGCGCCCGCCCTCCCTTCCTCTGCCAGCTGCTGTGAGGATGTGAGGAGCAGGCGGAGAACGCGCCAGAACCGGGAGCGGGTAAGGCAGGGGAGACCCGCCAGAGACCCAGGGAAGCGAAGGGCCGGGCCGCTCAGGCGGGGACGGGCTGCTTGGCCCCGCTAAGTGGCTGCAGACAAAGGACCGGAGCGGAGGGGAGAGGGGAAAACGGAGGAGAGATGGACTGGTGAGACAGAGAGACCAAAGGAAATCGGGCTCTCGGGGGCAGAGGTTGGTCTACTCCTGCCGCCTCTGCCCACGTCAGCCTGGAGCCGGACGTCCTGGGGGGCTCACTCTCGCTTGGGCTTCTGGCCGGCGAGTCTGTGGCCTGGGGTCGGGCAGGCCGCGTTGCTGTGGCTCTGGGGGTCCTGTAAGTGTGGGTGTGAGTGTGTGCGTGCGTTTGTATATGCGCGCGCCGGATTAGGCAGGCGGGGGAGAGTTGGGGAGGGGAGGGCATTTGCTGTCGGGTTAGACCCTTGCCCCGGCGGTTGCTCGGTTGCTCGTGGTCTAGAGCCGGCCACCTCACCCCCGAACTTGAGACCAAAGGGCAGAGCTGAATCCCTCAAGAGTCAGGGCACGGGCTCTTTCTGGAAAAAGTGCTTTGCTTTGAGACTTTAAGGGTTACCCGCATCTAGGAATATTTCTTAACTTTCAGTAACTGTTCCCGGAGGGGAAAAGATGCAAAGTAAATCTCAGACAGAAAAAAAGCCCGGGTCCCAGGCGTTGGCTCTGCCATGTCTGGACCGGTCGGGAGGTCTGGACCCCTAGCTAACGAATGTGTTGAAGAAACTGACTAACGGAGGGAGGAAGCCTCTTTGAATTTCTAAATCAATTAAGGAGAATTCCGGATGTGTCTCCTTGGGGGCTCAATGTCTCTTGGTGAGATCTTGTGAGTGTGTGTTTGAGTAAGAGTGTGTAAAGGTGTGTGTCAGGGGGGTGGAGAAGGGACACAAACAGATGTGTCCCAGGCGGGGAGAGCTAGGACCTCTGGACCCATATCCAGCACCTCCCCCTCCTCTCGCTGCCCTCAGCTGAGGCTGCTCTGAGGCCAAGGCCTCCGCAGCCTCTTCCAGCGGGGCCGCCAATCAATCCTGCAGGTCAACACAGCAATTAATAACGGGGTGAGGAGGCCTGGCAAAAGAGGGCGGGGAGGCATCGGGCTGTGTCTCCCCCAGGCTCTGCAGGCCCTGCTGCAGGACCAGGGAGAAGGAGGGGTCTCCCGAGGGCAGCAGGAACCCTGGGAACTCAGTGTGGGCCAGGGAGTGGACCCAGGGCCCAAGGAGGGAGAGACAGAGGACCAGTGACAAGGAGCCTGAGAACCAGCTGGGACTAGCCAGGGAGTAAAAGGGAGGACATCAAATTAAGGTCGTGTTTTTATGGCTCTGGGGTATAGGCGGCGATAGCCAAAGACCACAATGACCTCGTTGCCGATTCTCTCCCCCACCTTCCCTCGACTTTTCCTGACGGTTTTCGCTGCTCCCGAACAGGCTCAGCGACACTAAATAAAACCCGCATCCTTCCAAACCCGGCTGGAGCGGTCGCGCCAGGGCGTCTTCCAGGCACGCTCGCTCGCGCGTGGGTGTCATTGTCATTTTGAACTAGCCAGATGGAGCCAAGAGGGGCGTGGGGGCCGTGTCGGGGACATGGGCACCCTGGGGAGCTTTGCCGGGGCCAGACAAGTGACAGGTAGAGGTGAGGGCAGAGGAGCTGGAGGGGGCAGTGAAAAGAGAAAGAGCGAAGGCGGCTCGGAGGCGGAAGGCTGCAGAGCTCGGAGCGGCCGCCTTAAAGGAAACTGGTTTTCCTCTGCTAGAAACAGCCCTGCCTCCTTCTTAGTTCCGCAGCTCCTCCCCATCCTTCACCCAATCTTGGCTGGCGTGAGTGCGATCCCTGCACCGGCATAAGCGGGGGGAAAAGAGGGAAAAGAAAGAGTGCGGTGTGCAGCTTGTCTTCCCGGCCGCTCTGCCCTGCGCGCCGGGAGAGCCGCTACTGGTAAGCGCCCTGGTTCATTCTGGAGTGTCCCGAGTGCCAGGAAACTTGGGAGGAGAGCCCTGACAGGCGGTCAAGGATGCCCCCCACTGCTCTGCTTTCTCCTTCCTGGAGCACTGGGGAGAAGGCCTGGCCTCGTCTTCGGGGAGACTTGCGGGGACCTCAGGCCTGCAAGGCAGGGAAAGCCACTTCCAAGAGGGAAAATGGAAAAGTGGGAGTGTCGGGAGCCTGAGCAGACAGGACAGGGAAAGAAAACGGAGTGGGGGCAGGAGGTGGCAGGTGGCAAAATAAATTCAGAAAGAGTGAAGGAGAAAGAAGCCCTGTGCTGGAGAGGAAGAAAGGGGGAGAGAGGTTTCCAGGAATACCGAGCCATTAGATCTGTCCTTGGGCTGCATATTTATACGGTCGAGGGGTGCACAGATGGGCTCTCAATTGAATTCCATCTTCAACCATCAGAGATTGATTTTGTACTCGCTTTTAATTTTGCCATAATTAATTAGATCATTACAACTGTTTGCTATTGATCTCCCTACTTAAACCTCTCGTGCGGAGGGGTGGCCCAGAGCCCTAAAAGCCTAGGAGGCCGCAGTTGACACACCTAGGGGCCCAGGTTCCCCAGAGGGGTTGAGGCCCTCGGGAATGGAGGTAGCCCAGGGACTGGGCCAAGATGCTAACGGAAGGGCAGTGCTGAGAGTGGAAACTGGATTATCAACTGAAAAACTAGAACCTGAGTGGGTGGAGTGTGGGAGAGGGAAAGGAGGAGGGAGATTGGGGAGAAAGGAAGAGTGAGGCATAAAGGGCCTGAAGTTAGTCCTTGATCTCTATGGAATTATTTGGAAAACTCTTGGAAACCTGACCCAACCTTCTCCCTTCCCACCAACCCCAAAGCAAACTTGGGTCCCTAGCTCCCACCCCTACACTATTCCCTGGCACCTAGTGGGCTGACAGAGTTAACTGGCAGACCTGGAGGAGAGGAGTAGGAAAGGGGAAAGATTGCTGCTCTCTTCTTCCTTAGTTTTGTGGGTAAGCAGCTTCAGATTCTTCTCTCCGACTGGGTTCCCTGGGGCCTACCATCCCTCCCCCTGCCCCGGGCCTTTCTTGAATTGTTTAGTTTCAGGCAGAGCCTTCTCCTCACACCTTAGGCACATATACCTTAGGCACCAACACTTACTCTTTGGCTCCTGCTCAGATACATGAGATCTTCATATATGTGCACATAGCCATGTGCCTACAGCATGTCCTCACCAGCTAGCACACATGCACACGCACCCACATGCCATTTCCAGTAGAAACTAAGGCCTTCCCAGTGCTTCGAACTTGAAGGAAGTTGCGCAGAATATTTATACTGTGAGTGAACATCATGCCTTGGGGATTCTGGAAGGCTGAGGGAAAGTGGAAAGATAAAGTCCTAGATGCACAACAGAAAGGGAAAGCCAGGTTCTGCAAAGAGACCAAGAGAAGTTACAAAACTCACATTTTCTGGGTAGAAAGTTTTTAGTGGATTTAGAGGGCACTGGGAGGGAAGGCCCAAGAGGCCCAGCGGTGGGAAGAGGCCGCAGAGCCCAGTCCCGAGTCGTTACAACGGTCCTACCAAGCAAGCACAAGAGAAAAAGAGGAGTGGAGTCCGCCCTTGGCTTGGCAGCCCCCCTCCTTCTCAGTCATCCCCCTTGCCTGCGGCGCTGGCGGATCGCTCCCGACTCTCACCTGCCCGGCCCACGCGCTGTTCCATGCTCTTCTGCCCTCCGCTGCCGTCTGGGCCAGGGTCTCACTTCTCGGTTCCACCGCTGCCCGACAGCGCGTCTCGCCTTTGCCTCCGCCGCCGCCGCCGCCGCCGCCCGGAGATCTGCGCGCAGCCACCCAAGACCGAGCGGCTCAGATAACCCAGGCTGCCCGCCGCCTTGGCTGTGCGCTCCGCGCTCACAAACCCGGTCGCGCCGAAACACAGTCACGCGCGGGGGAGCGCCCGGCTCTCCGCCGGCGCACACGCGCGCACACGCCCCAGGCCCTGAGCCAGCAGCAGGCAAGAGACACCCGCGCTACCAGAGGCACCCAAAGACCGAATCCCCAGCCTAGACGATGGCACACCCTCTCACCCCACCCCCTCTTCTTCGTTGTCACACACTCCCTGTCAGTCTACAGGCTCGAGTGCAGGGGCGTCTTCAACCTCATGCAATCCCAACTTTGTACCGTTCCCCTTCCCCTGAGACTCGCAGGCTTCCCCCACCATACATTCCCCATAATCAGGCTCCACAGCCTGCCTCAGTTTCCAAATCCCTTCCCACCATTCCAACTTTCTTGGTTTGCACAGTTGCTCCCTGGATGTCCCTGTCACCAATACATTTTGGAACTGCTCACTGAACCCCCCAGACGCTCTCCCCCTCTGGATTAAAAAAAAAAACCCCAGAAAAGGAAAAGTCCTTGCTTTCTTGCCTTAAGAATATGATGAGGGCCTCTGGGAAAGGGAGAATGACCAGACCCCTCCCAAATTCTGCCTCATTCAGATGACCACCCACTTGAGCCACACCATTCCACAATATTCTAGTCCTTTCACCCCAAGTCTCTTGGACCCTCAGATTCACGCCCTGTCCAGGTGCACTCATGCTCCTTCATTCCTAATGGAAAGTTCATTTAGCTTTGTCCCACATTATGCCCTTTCAATCTAGAGTTTACACCTCTCACATTTCTGTCACAAATTCTCCCTCAAACCTCTCATATACCATTTTCTCACATGCTCCCTCTTGTATTCCTACTCCTTACACACTCACCTCTGAAGCACTGTTGCACCCACACCGCTCCCCATGTACCCGTTTCTCATGTGCTGTACTTTATACCCCCTGCTGTTTGTCCTGGGCCTCCCACTGTCACAGCCTTCCTCACACATGCTGGGTAACACTTGGAGGCTGTCAAGAAAAGTGCTGGGTAAGCCCCAGTGTATCGGCAGGGAACTGTGGCTGGTTCCAGCTCCATCTTGAGCACACACACTTCTAAGCCACAGGCAAGGGCAGGGCCCAGGTCCACTGGGCCCACTGAATACACTTAGGTTAGGAACTGGAAGTTCTTCATTTGGAGTCCCATCTACTTATGCTGAAGTTCTTCTAGAAAGGTTGTACAGCTAGGGGCAGGAAGCTGGAGAGGCACAGGAGCCCAGGGGCAACCCCCAAGTCATGGTTCCTCAACTTAAAAGTTAAAAATTTTTCTACAGGCACATGAGTTTCTACCCTTTCAGACAAAGCATGGCCAAATATCATCTTGTGAGTTAAAACATCAGACTTTGCCAGTGTCTTTTTCTTTTTTTAATCAAACTGATTTTCTGATCTAAGAGCACAAAAACTTAAAAGGACTCTCATGTGGTTACTCCATTACACACATGTGTGATGTTCACACACATAGTTAGCCTCTTGGTCATCTACTTGGAACCGCACCCAGTCACACAAAGGCCATGACCCGCTGAGTCACGCCTTCACTGCACAGCGCTTTGTGCCTTTGTGACCTCTTCTCTAAAATAGTGGTAATAATCCTTGCCCTTCTCACAGGTTCCTCACAAGATAACTATGTGGCAGTGATTTGTAAAATGTGAAGTGTGATCAGAGACACATCCCTTGCTCTTGCTCCTGTATTATCAGAGACAAGAACTGAGACCCTAAGTTCCTGCATGCATAGCAGGGAGGCAATCACTGGGGAACCACACACTCAGCTCAGTGTCCCTGCCCACTCCTGAGCCAGCTCTGCAAAGTTACCTGAACACAGGGCCCAGGGTTGGGGTAGTGCCAAGGCTGGGGCCTAGCCTTAGGGGAAAGCAGCTGAGGCCATTGTGCTAAGCAGCCTGTCACATACCAATGGACCAAGAGGAGGAAGGAGGTATCTTAGCTCTTGGGTCTCATACTCTTGGAGCCTTGGAGACTCCAGAAAATTGCAAAGTGATGCCAGTCAAAGGGCTCCATACCTCAGCCTTCCTCCAGCCTCCTCCCTCAGGCTCTGCTTCTTTGTCTTCAGCTCTCACCCCTGTCCCACATTGTTTCTCAGGCCCTTTTGCTCATTGCCCGCCCCATTGATTGAAAGTCTCTCAGGTTCTCCAAGGAGTCCCAGAAAAAATGATCAGCCAGCCTATTGATTCTTCATTAGAATTACATTTTCACGTGTGCTAAATTGGTTTTAAAAGCTTTTTCTGTTGTTATTGTCTTGTCAGACCCTGCGGTCCAGGGCAAACCAAGTTTAACGTTGTGGCTTCTTAGGGGGAAAAAAAATCACCGGAGCAAGGTCTGTGATTACTTGCTTTCCTGCCTTATTGTTGTCACGATAACAATTGTGATTTGGTTTAAGTACCTTTAAGAAAGGGGCCCTGCAGGAGGCTGCTCAGTTCAGGCTGGTGCTGGCTGGTGAGGTGGGTATATGTGGAGAGGGCTCTAAAACCCCGGGAGGAAGGACACCAGAGAAGTTTTTCTTCCCTTGAAAATTAAATTTAGCATTTGAACCTGTCGTAATTGCTTCTGGGACAAGAGAAAAGGTGAAAGTTTTAAAAAACCACTTTTATTTTCTCCCTTTCCTTACAGATTGAATAGAGGAGAAATAGAAAACACAACTGCACTTATCCTAGCTTCCTCTCCTTTCCCGTGATAGCTGAGGAGGAGATGTCAGCCTTTCACAAGGTGCTGAGGGAGAGATTGCAGTCTCCTGCTTTGTAGCAGGGTAGAAGCCCAGTCACAACGACACTTTTAACCATTACACTCTGCACTGGGGGAGAAATAAACCCAAATGAAGGGGGGAAAGCGGAAAGAGAGAGCTAGAGACTCCCATAGAGAAAGGGGATGAGGCTCAGATGAGAGAGAGAAAAAGAGAGAAGCTAATACTACACAGGCACAGTGTGAGAAGCAGAGGACAGAGAAGAATGAAAGGAAGGAAGACAGAATAAAGAAGGAAGAAGGGGGAAAGAAGGGAGACTGGGAAAAGGAAATGTATAGAGGAAGGGAAAGAGGAAGAAAGAGAAGAAAAGACCGAGGCAGGCAGAGAAGCAAGCCCCAGGGGGCTGGCAGCCTTCAGTCCTGGCCTAGCAGCGGGCAGGTGGTGCTGGGGAGTGGGCACTGGGCGGCGGTGGAGCCCAGGCAGGAGAGCCGAATGTCTCCGTGATGTGTTTATCCCCTAATCAGTTCATTAGTTATAAACAACATGACATTAGAAGTTAGGAGGCAGTTGATATTAATTTTTATTTAACTAGTTGATGTTTAATCCGTCACGCCAGGCTGGGTAGCAGCGAGAAAGATCTTCCTGACACAAAACCAGTTAGAACTTCATAAGACGCAATCAGTGTCCGCGCCTTGAAACAAACAAGAGAGACAGAGACAGAGAGACAGGGAGAGACAGCGAGAGACAGAGGCAGCCCGTCAGAGTCAGAGACGGAGCCCGCGAAGCAGGCGGGGAGAGAGCTCGCCCTGGAGTGGGCTGGGGGAAAATAAGCCAGAAAAACTGCGAAAGCAGAGGACGGCTCGGCGAGGGAATGGCAGCCCTGAACCCAGCACAGCCCGATGGCAATAGTGAGGAACAGAGGCGGGGACCCTGAGAAGGCCTGGTCCCGGCCACAGCGGGGCTGTTGACCAGGGCCCTGCCAAGACTCCTGGCTGCAATCATTAGCACATTCCGCTGTGGAACGCGTTGGGTAACCTGCAGCTTGGCGGACCACCTGGGTGCTAAAGTCCCAGGGAGGCGAGACCTGACTTTCGGAAACTGCTCCTTCCCAGGTCTGGAGGCCGAGAACAGCCTCCCATTTTGCTCCAGGAGGAGCAAGCCGGGCAAGAGAGGGAAGGAGGAAACACGAGGACTTTGTGCCCGGCACCTCAAGTTTGACAAAGTTTGCAGCAATCACAAGCCAGAGCAGGGTGTGTGCTTGTGTTTTGGGGGTGATCGGCAGTGGTGAAGGAGGAGGAAGCAAGGGACAGTCTGGGGTCCTGCAAGTGGGAAAGACTTTCCCCTTGCCAACGCGTCCACAAGCGTCCCCCCGTGCAGGGTTACAGTAGGCACCAGGCTGTATTGGTCGCAGCTCCTCGGGTGGCCGTGCCGGGCGGCGAATCTGAGGTTCCTGGGGCTTGCCTGGGTTAGGCTCTCCCCTTAACCCCCCCAAGAACGAGCGCTCGGCTTTTTCCACCTTCACCCGGGGCACCGGCCTGGCACTGGCTTGGTCACGGCTTCCTGCGCCGGCACCGGGGAGGGGGTGGGGTGCCGGAGCTGTAGTTTTCCGCCGTCGCGAAGGACACTGTTTGGAGGGGCAGAGGCATCCTCGCCCGCGCGTAGACTCAAGTCGAGCATCTCACCATTTGCATGTTAATCTGCCTCCACCGCGAAAAGGAAATCGCTGAAATTCCGAAGAAAATTGCCTCTCGCCAGCAGTTAATAGTTAACTCAGACGGGAAAGTTCCCAGGGAAAGGCGAAAGCCGGGCAAGAGACTCAGGGGAGGCGGCCTGGGAGGGCCGCGGCCGGACCCCGGCCTCTCCATCGCCCGGCGCCCTCAGCCCGCCCGGGCCCGGCCCGGCGCGCCTCCCTCCCAAGCGGCGCTTCCCCCACCCTGTAATTAGCATCGTTTAGTTCACGAAACCCTTCCTGGGAGAAATCTGTTCCCTCGTTCCGGGTTCGGTTCAGCACCTGATTCCGCCGGGTGAGGCGAATAAATCACTACGGTGGCGGAGGCAGCGGGGAAGCCAGACCCAGCCCGCCGGACGGGGGCCACCAGGAGAACGAAAAAGTGAGAAAGCGGCGGTGGAGTCAGAAAAAATGATACAGGGAGATGGCGCGACCCTAGCCCTGGGACTGCGAAGGGCCCTAGAAGGGAGACCCAAAGATAAAGAGGGACCCAAAAGCAGAGAAAAGGCCAAAAGAGAAGAGGGAGATACAGGAAACAGAAGAGAGGCAGAGCGAGAAAGAAAACCGAACAAAAAGAAAAGGAAAATTAAGGAAAGAAGTTGGAGAAGAAAAAGAGCGAGGAGGGTGAATAAAGAGGAGACAAAAGAATAAAGAAAATACAGAAAACCAAAAGAGCAAACGCTTTTGTTTATCTACAAAAACTCCCCTGCGAGGCTCGGCAGTGAAAGCGCGCCCCGCGCGGCCAGGGCTCGCGCGCAAGGGCCGCAGAACCGGGAGGCCCGGGCGGGAGCGCAGCCTGCCGCTTGGGACCTAGGCTGGTCTGGCGCAGAGTCAGACTCCAAGTTGAAGTCCCAGGGCAGGGGCGCACAAGATTATCTACCCCTGTAAGGAATGGTTTTATATGTGGACTGTAATTCTGGATTTGTGGCTGGAGAGGGGATGGGTCGATAAAAGGCGCAAGGTTCTCTCTTGGGAGCGCCTTTGGTACCTGGGACTTCCTGCCCCGGAGCGAAAGGAGGTGGGGACGCGGGGAGGGCGGGCTTCAGGCACCTTAGCACAGACCCCCACCCCCACTCCCAGCGTCCAGGCAGCTAGGACCCCCCCCCCCTTTTAGAGGGCCTCGAAGAACTCCCTCACTCCCTTTGCAGATGCCCAGTTTCCAGGTCCACGCGCCCGGCGAAAGCTTCGAGAAAAAGTAACGCAGTGAGAACCGCGACCGTGTGCCAGAGGAGGGCGCATTTCCTGAACTGCCTCCCTGCGGCGACAGAGAGGATCGGCGCAGATTCCGCTCGCTCTAGGGGCCGGGCCCCGCACTGGGCTGCCCAGGCCGGAGATTGCAAAGAAGGAAAGAAGAGAAAGAATCGCGGAAAGAGGCGGGGCGGTGCAGAAGAAAAACTGAATGGGATGAAAAATGGAAATGCTGGCCGGAGGGAAAGGAAGTTGCCAGGGTGAATGGGAGCATCTCCTCTTAGGCCTGACGAGGTTTCTGCTCAGGCAGGGGTGGAAGCGCCTTCTCCCCGTCTCACTCATTTCGAGCCCCGTGCTCTGGCGCCCCCAGGACGCCAGGCTGGAGACTGAGACCCCCAGCAGGGCAGCTGTGTGCGTGTGGTACCTGCGGTGAGAATAAAGCTTCCCTGCCCATCAGGAGCCCCTGAGATGACTAAAGCTCCCAAATTTCCCAACCTTGGGACTTCTAGGGCAATGGACAATCCACTGTTTCTCCTCTCCGCCTCCTTCCCTCCCTCCTGCCTTGTCCATTGGCCAGTTAAACCACAAAACCAGAGGAGAGGGGTGGGGAAAGACCTCCAGGAGAGAGGTGGGCAGCCCAGTCAATTCTTACTTGTGCACGGAGGCAGGATGAAACTGATACCTAAATCAGAAATCTTTGGACTGAGGAAATTGGGAAGACACCCACCAAGCAGAGCAGCTCCGCCCCGCCAGTGAGCCTGGGTCCCCTCTCTGATAGATTCTGGGGTTATAGAGGTAAATCAGACACTGGCCCTGCTTTCAAGGACTTGACCTGGCGGCAAAAGGAGACCTATAAACCAAGGAACTGTGTGAAGTATCACAATACGGGCTGGAAGGGTGACTGGAACATAGTGAAACGCCATCGAGGAGTTAGAGAAAGCTTCTTAAAGGGGATGGGGGTCTGGTAAGATCATTAATGCACACTAAATGTGGGGGATAGCCGGGTGACATAGTCCCAGGCAGAAGAGATCAAGAGCAAAGGCATGGGGAGGGGGCAACAACCCACTTAGTTAGGGAACTGAAAAGGATTCTTTGAGGCCCAAAGAGGAATAGGGGTGAGGCAAGGAAAATAAGGCTGGGAGGTGAGCAGGGCCTAGATCAAGGAACACTTTTGCTAAGGAGTTTTGATTTGCTCCGTTAGGCCATGGGATAGCACTGAGGATTTTAAATAGATAAGATAAAATATCTGATTTGGAGGGAAAAGACCATTCTGGAGGTGTGGACAGTGGGCTGGAGGCAGTAAGAACAGCAGAGATTTTGAAAATAGTCTCAGCTAGAGAAGATGGGAGGTCTCATAAAAAAGTCTGAGGGAGATAGAGAAGAGAGGGTGTGTGTGTGTGTGTGTGTGTGTGTGTGTGTGTGTGTGGTGAAATGAGATGATAAATTAAGGTTTCTTGCTTTTCGGGTAACTTTGTATCGACTCTGGTCTCTTCCCTGTCTCTCCACCCCTCCCCTTGCAATCCCCCCACCCTGTAGTGGTTACAAAAGTGGAGACCCATAAACCATGTTTGGAAGGAAGGCTGTCTCCTCACCTCACTCATCCTTGCCCATAGAACAATGCACTCCACAGAAGGGGATGATTTCTCACTAACCCCAAGACAGAGAGAGCAGCACCCCAAGAGTGAAAAATGGACTAAGGTGGTCCTCAGGTAGATACCACCTTTCTTATATGTACCCATTATAAGAAACTTTGGGCACACCCCTTGAAATGATTGTGCCTAAATGTTCTCATCGATAAAACAGGGACAAGACTATCTGCGTTATGGAATTGTTGGGTGGTATTGAATAAAAGGTATATTAAGCCCGGGCGCATAGATGTTTGATCACATCGGTTCATTCCCTATGCCTACCCCAGGCCCAGACCTCTGCATGCACTGAGTGAGCATTGTCCCTATGTGAGCACATGATGTCAGGGGCACAAAGAACAGTAATAGAGTAATACTCTGGAGAAATCAAGATGAAGAAACCAAAGCACAGAGAATTTTAGTAACTTGTGCACAGCACACAACCTGTAGGTGGCAAAGGTAGAATCTGTACCCAGATACTGTCTCTATAACCTAAACTCTTAAGTACATGCAATACTAAATATTCCTAGTGCCCAAACAGAAGTCAGAGGGAGAAAAGATGTTGGGGGGGCTCCGAGATTGAGTGGACCTGAGTGCTCCTTCAGAGCATCCATTTGGTGGAAACCAGGAGCCTTCCTTCCTTTTCTCTTCCAGATCCTTACCACCTCCATGCTCTTTTCTCTGCCCAGGGCCTCTGAATTCGGAAATTCAGACCTGGCTCCTGTGACCAGACAGCCAAGTCTATAAGGCTGCAAGAAGCCTGGAGCCCCACCCGAAGAGCTGTTCTTTCTATTGAGAGACTGAGTTTTCCCAGCCAGGCCTTGTTCTTTTCCATGGGCCTCAGGCTTTTCCAGCCTGCAGGCCTAAAACTTCAATATGGGATGGCGGGAGATCCCCTCCATGCCTCATCCTACCTGGGCTCAGCTTCTGCTAAGGCCTCAGTGGATCCCGATCCTCAACACCAGCCACAGAAATGAATTCCCTAGACAGATCGGGATGGCCCACATGCAGGCCTGACTGGGTTGTCCCATACGGATCCCCATGAGCTTGGCCAAGGTGCCCTGGGAACTGCAGAGGAACTCAGAGGACTCTACTGAAGAGCTCATCCTCTCTTCCAGCTTTTCTCAGAACTGACTTCACTGTGGCCAGAGAATTGCCCTCCCCTAAATGTTGGAACCACCCTGCCGTCCCTCCTTTCTCTAGGCCCACACAGGTCTTTCTTATTTCCCTTTGGGCAGGAGTTATCTTTGTCAAAAAATAGAAATTGAAGAAGTTGTGGAATGATCCAAGTGTGTGGAGACTATCTGTGCCTTCTTTAACTCATCCAGCTAGATTGTGTAGTAATGAATGTGTTTGAGGGGAGGGTAGTGGGGGTCTGGGCCTATATTTGAAGGGATCTCATTTTGACTGGAATTCAACCAATTCTACACTGCATGGCCTCTTTTAAATGACCTGTGCATTTTTTTTTTAAATAGTCACAATAGCCAGGCAGATATTATTCCCAAAGTGCCGGCATGGTGGAACAAAACCATTTACGAACTTCTTTCTCTTCCCAGTTTGCTGCCTACTCTTTTGAAACTCTTCCTTCAAGATGGACAGGATGTTAGGCAATATGCCAGATCATTCAGATAAGACACTAGGATGAAGGTGACTGGATGGATGTAGTAAATTAGACAGGCGCTTTCTCTCTTGCCGCTTTCTTCCTCCCCCCCCCCATCCTTCCTCCTCTTAGTTCCTCACCTGAGAAGTGGGAGTCTCATCCCTTCTGCATGGGGAAATTAGAGCATTAGAGGGCCCGGCACCGCGCCTGACACACAATAGGGACCCCCATAAATATTGTTGTTGGCATCTTATGCCTTTAAATGAGCCCACACTACGTGGGTCACAGTCTAGGTGGGGGTTCGTGGGCACTCAACACCTGTGGGAGCTGGGAGAGTGCGCTCCCTCGAGCACAGCCTCACCTCCCGGTCCCAGGGCTGCAGACCCACTTGTCTCCCCGCAGCAGAGCCAGACGCTCGGCGGCGCCGCCGGTGCTCCGGCCAGGCCTTAGAGGATGGACGTCCAGGTGGGATCGAGGGTCGGGGTGAGGGTACGCAACGCACTCAGGAGAACTCTGCCGCCTCCAGCCCGCTTCCGAAGCTCTCCTGGACGCTGCCGCCGCGAAGCCCGCCGGGCTTGGAGCAGCCCCCGGGCCTGTGTTTCCTCCCTGCTCCGAGCGCGCTCGCGCGTGCCTCGCCCCGCCCCGCAGCCGAGCGCCGGCGCTCGATTAATAATCATAAACCCCCCGCTCACCCTGCTCTTAAAATTAATAACTCTGTAATTAGAGTCATTTCGGAAGCCTCCTGAGCCGCCGAGGCCGGCCGGGCCGCCGGCCGCCCCGCGCGGTGGGCAGGAGGGAGGAGGAGGCAGGGCGCGGCGGCCGCGGCATCTGCAGGTACGGAATGAGAATTAAAATCGCTCTCAACAATCCAATACACTTTTTATCAGCCATCTATCTGAGAGCCGGGCCCATTCATCATCCGAGGCATTCTCCCTGAAAACAAGACCCATTCAGATTTTATACAAATTATCATATTTATCATCGTCTCCAACTCCGGAGTAACATCTCCGCAAAGTGTCTGCGGTCTCCCCGGGGAGCCGCGAGGCTCGGAGCGCCCGAGCGCCCGCCCGGCAATTCCCCTGCCGAGCCTCCTCCCCTCACCTCTTCCCCCCAACCCCCATCGCCGGCCGGTCTCTGGCCTTTGATCCACTGTCTCTGCTTCCCCCCACCACTCTCTCTGTACTCCCCACTCCCTAGCAATCTCTCCTTCGCTCAACCCTCTCCCACTCTCTTTTCCCTCTCATTTCTCTTTCTGGTCTTTGATCCACAGTCCCTCTGCTTTTCCTCCTTTCCCTTAACACTCTAACACTCTTCATCTCTTCTCTTTCTTCTCTTCTCCTCTCTTCTCTCTCTCCTCTCCTCTCCTCTCCTCTCCTCTCCTCTCCTCTCCTCTCCTCTCCTCTCTCTCTCCTCTCCTTTCCCCTCCCCTCCCATTCCTTCCCATCCCCTCCCCTCCCCTCCCTTCTCCCAGAGTCTGGCCTCCAGGTCATCCCTGTCTCCCTGGGGCTTTGCTTTCTCCCCACCCAGCATCCCCATTTCCCTGCCAGAACCAAAAAGCATGAAGGACCGTTTGTGGTAGAACAGCTTGAGCCTCCACTCCTGGACTGAGGTGTTCCCCAGGTTGATTCCAGGGTGAGTTAGGGCCCACATCCAGGAGCCTGAGGAAATGAAGCAGGGCCACACTAGAGATATGTTCATGCTCATCACACACTACAAACACACACACAACACATACGCATAGCCTCACACATACTACAGGGTCTGCACCACATATTCCATACACACACATACACACAGCTCTCACAATACACACAGCCCCTTCACACACCACACACACAGAGCCCTCAGTAGACCCCTACAGTGTCTTAACCATACTCATGTAGCCAATCTCTCTACACACATAGCCCCCCTTTATATCACAGAGCCCCCTAATACATACATAGCTATCTACCACACACATCGGCCCCAATACTTACAGATGTACATAGGTAGAGAATGGCACACACATACCAAATACACAGGTGTGCAGATTCGCATTGTCCTCTCATGCCCTCTTCCCCAGATCCTAAGCCCCACTCATTTCTCTCACTCCCCTCTTTCTCTCTCAGCACCTACATACACTTTAGGCAGGAACAGATCAGGCACCACAATCTCTGGAACAACTTCTGGCTTAGGTGAGTGAGTTTGCCTATAGCCAGCGAGAGATCTCGGCTGCCCTACCAGGCTATTAGAAGAGCCCCACTTGCTCGGCACTGACTCCCAGGGGTTAATGAGGTCTCCCCAGTTCAGGCCCACAGACACTGGGACATTTCAGAAGTGGAGTTTATTCAGATTCTAAGGAGAGAGACGTCACAAAAAGTCATAGCAAGAATGTTCGGAACACAGTTTTCTGACCCAGAAAGCAATCTCTGGGTGACTGCTTCCTTTCGAGGCCCCTGCTGGCCTAACTGATGGTAGTCAGGCTCCGGTATTACACTGAAGTCCCCTCTGATCTAGCTCATCCTCAGTTTCCTCTCAAAAGTCTGCCTTAATGTGTTGCTGGAGAGGAGCCTGTGGTTGTGTCTCCTGTGAACCATTGGTTGGTTGATTCATTCATTCCTCAGTCATTAATTCAACAACCATAACCGAGTGCTTTCTCTGTGTCAGCTCTCTGCTTGACGTGAGAATTACAGTGGCGGGAAAGAGCTATCCAGTCTCTGCCTCCAGGACACAGCCTAGAGCACTGCTGTCCAATAGAATTTCCTGTGATGGTGCAAATGTTCTACATCTTCACTGTTCAATATGATGGCCAGTAGCCACATGTCTCAACTAAACACTCAAAATGTAGCAAATGTGACTGAGGAAATGAATTTTAATTTTATTTATTTAAATTAAATTTTATCTGATTAGATTATTTAATTTATATAGCTGCTGTATTGGCCAGCACAGGTCTCACAGGCAGGTTAGTCTATTTCATTCAATGGGGCAGGATATATGTGAAGGAATTCCCTCCCTCCTTCCAGAGCTGTGGAAGCCTTGTGAATGCAAGTGGAGGGCCTCCGATTATGGCTCTTCTTCCTGTTTAGACCACCAGTTCTCTACACGCTGTAAAAACAAAATTCACCCACCTGTGCATGGACCAGTCTCCTTCTAAAAACTGTAGATGAGTAATTCCCCATGAGAGTAACAATAGCATTGAGTATTTCTTGGCTATCAGACACTATTTGCATATGCTATATCATAAATCTTACCTGGGATTTATAAACATATATAGATGCCTGTGAGGGCAGGAAGAGTTGGGAAGACAACAGGGAGGGCTTTCTGGGGCAACTCGAGACAGCAAGACCTCTCTGAAGTTTGTGGTTGTCATACATAAGTGGGGGCCAATGATGCCAACTTGCCTGATTTTTTAAGAACAGTCAAGAATCTTGGTTTTCATTTGAAATGCATTGGAAACTACTTAAACATTAAAAAAAAAAAAAAGCCTAACCAGGCAGATGATCAAGTGATGATGTGCAAGGATGGTTACTGCAGCTTTGTTTGCAGATTAGAAATAATCTAAATGTCCTCTAGTAGGAGCGGGTTAAATGACTTACGACACATCTATTCAATAGAATACTAGGCAGCCTTAATCAAGAATGAAGTGAATCTTCATACACAGATATAAAAAGAGCTCCAAGGTGAAGTAAGTGAAAAAAGGAAGGCATGGGGCAATGTGTAAGGTAGCATTTATTGAGAGAAAGAGAAGCATACATGGATGCACATATTTATACCTGTGCAGACTAACTCTGCGAAGATACAGGAGAAGCTGGAAGCAGTAGTTGCCTCAGTAGTTGCAGAGGTGGAAGGAAGACTTATTCTTCCCAGTATACCCTTCGGTATGTTTTGACTTTGACACTAACTGTGTGATGTATGTATTTATAGGGTAAGCCCAGCAAACATAGCCAAAGGCTACCTATTGCTTTTGGGCCACATGTTTATAACTTTGATCCTCCTGGGGTGTCCCTTTGAGGGAGGTATTACCGATGCCGTGTGCAGATGAGGAAGCTGAGGCTAATTTGGATTAAAGTTGCATAGTTGTTAAGTTCAAGTTTATAAACTGGTTAGTGGTCAAGCTTCAATTCTAATTCGGTTCCTCTGGCTTACTGGCCATAACACCACACTGCTTCTTCCCAGAAGAGGGGAGTAATAATGATTTTAAAAACATCATCATTGTCAACAGCAGTGTTCATTGGGAACTCGTTATGTGCACTGTGATAAATATTTCACAGTTTATTAATCCTCACAAAACCTTATGAATTAGATACCATTATTATCCCATTTTACAGGTGAGGATGCTGAGGCAGAGAGGTTAATTGAGCTTCTTAGAGTTACAGTGGCCAGGAAGTGGTACAGCTGAGATACTTACCTGGATATTCTTACCCCAGAGTTTGGTGCTTAACCATCTCAATGCACATAAAAAAACTCCACAACCTATTGCTGTACTCCCGGTGGCTCATCCCAAGATAATTCTATCATATCTCTCTGAGGCCTGCCATGAACCCCCATACACTGACCCTCATAGTGTGGACCCACGTTCATGTTTATTTGTACAAACACACCTGCACAGCACTGAAGCAAATGGCCTTGGGAGACAGACTTCCTGTGTCCTCTTCCATTGTGAGAAGAAATGGATATCTCCCTGTTAGCAATGGCTTTCAGATTCCTTGTAACCTGCCGTTATAACCCTGTACTGCCCATAACCTAGAACAACCAGAGTTGCCTCTTTCCTCCAAGTTCCCAAGGACCCAGATATTAAATAATACCAAGTGATTGTATAAGGGACTCTCTTGAGTCTCTTAACACCAGTGAGAAAGGTGGGTTTATTATTCCCCTTTTGTGGATGAAGAAACTGAGGTTCACAACTCTGTCTCTCCACACACACAGACACACACGCACATACCTGTAAGAATATATATTGTAGTACAAGTTAATCCACCTATCCCATTACCCCATGGCAATATCTCCAAAGTCCTTGTACCCATCTGGGAACACTACCCAGGAGCCCCAAGCTGGAGGTCAAGGGAGACAGCCAAAGAACCAGAGAGATAAGGGCAGAATTAAGGCCTTTGGCCAAGAACTCACCCCACGGATTGAGTTCTATGATGTGAGTCCTGTGGCTAATAATGTGGCTGAGTGTGACCAATAGTCTGGTGTAGCTCTCTGTGCACAAGGACATGTGTATACTACACAGGCTCTCAAAGCACCACCTTCCCACACAAGTTTTCCTACAACAACTTCGTCCTCCTGCCAAGCCTGGGCCAAAGAGCAAGTGAACTGGAAGGTCCAAGCATCTCAACCTACCCTCAAGCCCCTCAACCACAGGCCTAGATCTCCAGTATAAGTCAGGTCTCCAGCATGTGATTAAGAAAGAAGCAGGCAGATTCGAAGGAGTAACCCTACCTCCTCAATGTGTCCATGCTTATGTTGGCAAAACATAGGCTCTGGCAGAATCCAAAATCTTGGAGGGCCCAGGGTAGCCAGAAGCAGACCTAGATGAGGATGGAAAATTTGGCAACTGACTGACCAACTAGGCTTCCCCTAAGGCCTCACGCATCACTTCCAAAGAATTTATTTAACAAATACTTATAAGGTACTTCTAAGGTACTGTGTACTTGGCACTGTTGTTAACACTTTACAGGTATGTTAGTTTCCTTTTGCTACTATAAAATATCACAAACTTAGTGGTTTAAAACACCACATTTATTATTTTACATTTCTTGAGTTCAGAAGTCTAAAACTCTGGGTTGGCAGGGCTGTGTTCCTTCCAGAGTCTCTAGGGGAGAATTAGTTTCCTTGTCTTTTTCCAGTTTCTAGAAGCAACCCTCATTCCTTGGCTCATGGCCAATTTCACTCGAAGCTCTGCTTCTGTCCTCATATCTCCTTCTTTGACTCTCATACTCCTGTTCCCTCTTATAAAGTACCTTTATGATGATACTGAGCCTGCTCAGATAACCCAGGATAATCTTCTCTTATCACGATCCTTCACATAATCACATCTTCAAAATCTCTTTTGCCATGTATGGGAACACATTCATAGGTTTGGGGATTAGGATGTGGAGTGTTTTGGGGAGCAGTCATTATTCTGCCTACCACAGATATTTATCATCTAATCCTAATAACAACTCTGAAGTAGGTGCTATTACTATCCCCATTTTGCAGGTAGGAAACCTAAAGCAGACTGAGGTCGTTGTCCAAAGTCTTACATTTAGTATGCGACAAAGCTAACATTCAATCCCAAGCAGCCTGTCTTCAGAGTCTGTGCTCTTAACCGTCACACAAGCATTTGGGGGCCTGATATAAACAGATGCTCTGTGTCTGCACCTGCAGACATGCACACTCCACATACTCAGACATCTCACATAATATCTATGTATTTTTAGACACATATAACAATATATACATGCCTTTCACATACCTATATATCTACATACGCACTACAGATACTTGACTATACACAAAATACCTGGACATACACATTCACAAACATCCACTCTGCTCACTTACAGTCATACTGCACACATGTACATATGCTCTGAACATACACATACACATTTATGTGCACTATCCCAGAGCCTATGCATAAATACATATTCTGAACACACAGTGAACATATTATACTTTCTATGCTATTTTTACACAGAAACATCCTGTGTTCGTAACCAAATAATGCCTTGTGAAATATACACTTTACATACACATGCACGGAACCATGCAAACATATAACCTCTTTATAAACACATCTTGCAAAAAGATATATGCCTATAATAATGTGCATACCCTGTACATGAACACATCATGTACACATATATACTTAGCAAATACTTATGCTATCTAGACACATATTTTACTCACGCATTCTATGCATACACACATATACCCTACATAGAGACTCACTTGACATACATACATTGTACGAACATGCATGCATGCACACACACACAACCTTGTACTCCACAGCTTTGCATACGCATTTATGTATCATGCATATGTTTTTTATTTTTTTAATTTTTATTATTTTTACACCTACAGCACCCACTCTTTCTAGGTGGTCTCCCATCCAAGTACTAACCAGCCCTGACTCTGCTTAGCTGCGGAGATCAGACTGGATCGGGTGTGTTTAGGGTGGCATGGCAGTAGACCACGCATATGTTTTCAAGAACTGCGCACATACATACAGAGACCTTGGGTACACGCATTCTGCACATGAGCACATTATCCTACCCCGAATACATACTTTCACATACACATACAATCCTTTCTTAACACATTTTTTACAAACATCTTGCTGTTACAGAAATGTATATCGTATTCAGCAGGATGAAATCCACCCCGAATCGTCTATTTTAATTAACTCTTCACACAAAAACATCTTCGCAGGTGTAAAACCCTATCCGAGTTTTGAGGTGCTCTCTCAGGCATTCCCCAACATTCGCTCGGGATTATCCCCATTTTCCTGGGGTGGAGGTTGAGGCTGAAGAGGGGCGGGGCTAGACCAGGCCACCCGCCCCCTCTCGTCCCTGCTGTCGCCGAGTGATCAGCTTTTAGCTGCTCTAGCTGCTCTATCCCTCAGCCATCGGCTGGTATCTCTCATCCCCAGCAGAAAAGTAGTTCCAATACCATGTTTGTTAACTAGGTTATCTAGGCTGTGGAAGATTTTAATGTTGAATTTTATAGCTTTACCACGCTCTGCCGTCCTTGTGAATATTGTAATATTGCATTTTTTACAAGTTACTCTTCTGTTAATGTTCCAGCTAGTAACTTTTATAATCCTCCTCAATGAAATTTTTTTGTATTCTTCCGCACCGTTAACCCCAATGGCGGCGCCTCGGCCCCTGGCAGGAGGCAGATACGAGATGAATTCCTCTTTAATCAGAAATAATAATAATAAAAACACACACGCGGCTCCGCTGCCTCTCATTCCGGCTTCCCTCACCGCCGCCGTCTTTTAGGGCCGCTTGTGGGCCCTGCGGCCTAGGCCCTGGGAGGCTGTCGACAGACCGCGCGCAGCTGGGGCACGAGCAGCTCTGGGCCGCTTCGCACATCTCAGACCCTCTACCCTTGGCGTCTCCCTCTCCAATGCTGCGGCTCCAGGAACCTGAGTCTTTCCTGTTGCCCCAACTCTTCAGCCCCCAAGGCATCCCTCTTTCCCGTCTTTCTGCTTTGGGTCTGTCTGTCCAGGCCTCTGAAGTGGCCTCTGCCAATCACTTTCTCCCTCTTTTGTCTTTCCGTGGGCCCCTGTCCTCGCTCTCTCAGGGCGCGCTTCTCCCTCCTCTGTGTGCCCTTCTCTACCCCGGCCTCCTTTGTGGATCTCTTCTTTCAACTCTAGATGTCTCTTTTCCAGCTCTTTATCCTCTGCATTTCCACTCTCTACATCTCCCCCCCACCCCCGCCTTTTTTTTTCTTCTTAGAAGGCCAGAAACCATTTGGGGTGGGGAGAGGGGAGTCCTGGAGATGGGATGAACCCTGCTTAATGAAATGAGGCTTTGGACTAGGTTAGGTTGGGTTGGGGTTGGGGGTACATTTGGAGCCACTAGGGAAGGGGAGTGTTAGAGAGGGTTATGATGTGTGTGGCCATGTAAGCAGAAGACGTCAACAGGGGAAAAGGGGAGAATGTCTAAGAGTTGGGGGTGAAGGCTAAATCAGAGGGGCCTAGGTCCTGGGGCCTCGGAAGAGAAGGTAGCTGGCCCAAAGAGTCCTGGCTTCGTGCCAGACATACTCTTGCCCTGGGGTCCTCTTCTATCTAATGGGAAAGACCTACCAGGCAAGTAGGAAAAAATGCGGTTACTTAGACTTAGAGCGATGAGGTCTGCAGTTTGGGAAGAAACTTGATAGAGGGAGATTGTGTGTGCGTGCTTAGGTGCATGGGGTGAAGGGCCTGTCTTCGCTGATAATGGCACAAAAAGTATGATCCAAAACTACAGCAGACCACACCAGTTCTTTCATTCAGTCAACAAATATTTATTGAGCATCTACGTATGTGCCAGGCCCAGTGCTAGACACAGAGAACACAGTGAAGAATGAAATACAGTCTTTGACTTCGTGGAACTTATGGACTAGTGTGGCAGATATTAATCAAGTGATCACACAAATATACCTTTGCAAACTGGAATCACTGCCAAGGATTTCTGAGCTAGGGGAAGAGTATATCCCTGTGGCTTTCAGGATTCCTATGAGGGCTGGGGGAGTGATTTGGACGCAGAGCCTGATGAAGCCTCCATCTTTCTCCTCCTGTTCCAGCTCTCAAGAAATGAGAGGGACTCCTGTCTCATTTTTACAGAGGGCACAACTTACCCACTGAAGTGAGCTTTTATCAGCTGGTGTTCAAGACTCCATCCGGTCAGATTTCCATAGGGTCTTCCAGATCTGACTACTAAAGTACTCTCCTCCCTCATCATGCAGAGGGGATCGTGGTTCCCACCCGTGAGAACAGAGCTGTCCAACATCTGGAAATCGGGGCACCAGCGCGGCTGAACATCTGGAGCGCTCATTGCAGGAGCCATGAGCAGCCCCAGAGGTTGGGTTGGGGAAGTGGGCGGAGGGGTGGAACAGCCCAGCTAGCGGAGCACTGGATGCCCCTGTCCTTGCCGCTCCGCCCCCCCCCAATTTGGACTGGGCGGGGAATGCACCTCAACGTAATACTGAGTCCGGCCTCCGCCGCGCCAGTGCCCTCGTGTGTACCGCCTACCCCCCAGCAGAGCCCCAGGTCTGCTAGGAAGGGTTAATAATGACCCTGAGCCCACTGCCGCCTCCATTGCGGGCCAGGAGCATGCAGGTGAGGGGCAGATTGTTAAATGACTACTAGGGGAGGGGAGAGGAAGAAGGACCAGAGGGGGAGAGAGAAGGGGAAGGAGAGGGGGAGTAATGGGGGAGGGGTGGGGCGGGCGGGGGCTCCGGCGCATTTGTGCGGAGCGCGGAAGCTGCGAGCGCCCGCGACAGTAAAACATCTGTAATGTGCCATTCGCCGCTGCTCGCTGATTGCTCATGGATTAAAGATTAAAATCTCGGCTTTGGCAGATGGGGAGAGAGAGGAAACTCTTACGAGCACGTTTTGCATCTGCATTTCATTCTGCTCGGTTCCCTGCGCCACGCCTGGTGGCGCCCGCCCCACCCCGCCCACCCCGCTCCCGGCTTCCCTGCACCGCCAAGCTGGGCGGGATCTCTCGGGGCAGCGGTATTCTTCCCACCCTTCATGTCGCTTCAGCCTTAGGCACCCGGCCTCTTGCTTTGTTCTCATCTGGGGTTCACACCTTTGATCCAGTGTTGGTCACTCCCCTGTTCCCAACCAGATTCCAGGCAGGACATGATGAACTTCTCCAGAAAAGGAGTATGCTTCTTTCCAGGGGCTGGGGGCATCATCCCCATGCCTACTGTGCTAGGCTGCCTGACCCTGGCGAGTACCCAGGCCGGGAGGACTGGGGTGCAGAAGGTGATTCCAATCTTGGTAATTCTGGCCCTTGAAAATGGTGGAAGGTAATTGTGGTAAGACCTGGTGAGCCCATCTGGGCGCATGTGCTCCCTCTGTGTTTTTCACACTCAGCTGCTGTGGAGGCAGAGAGTGGGGACTGGAGTCAGAACACTTGGGAGTTTGGGGGGCGGCGAGGGGTCTTCCTGGAATAAGGTCTGTTCTGGATTTTAGATAATCTCTGTAAATTAGCCTGGTCCTGGACCATTGAGTTGAAAAGGGTGTCTATGCGCTTGGGCACCTGGGGGCATAGCCACTGGCTTCCTCTTTTCCTGGCCTCCCAGAATGTCTTTGGCATCAAACTTTGTTGGGGAGGAAAATCCAGGCAGAGAGAACTGAAGACAAAAGTCTGTCAGAAAGAGGTATTAGAGAACCAGAAAAAAGAACAAAAAGCTGCAGAGCAGTGTGGCAGGTGTGAGCACCTGCATCTGGTGGTGGTGGGAGGTGGGGGAGGGGAGAAGGCTGAGGAGGTTGTGGGAGGGGGGCACTGCCTGGGTTCTCAGGCCCCAACTGGGAGGAGGAGGTTGGTTCAGGGTGAGCAGAAGAAAAGCTGAAGAAGGATAAACGAGAGGAGGGTTGGTGTGGCAGATGTAATTAATTACAGCATATTAAAATGTTTGTTTACAGAGATGAACAGCGACCAGAGGTCTGATGGTAATTAATTCACCGCATTTCCCAACCCTCTTTGAGCCCAAACCCCTCTGGGAGGTCTTGGAGTGGACTGGGCTGAGTGAGGTGCTGGCTTGCTCTTGGCCTTCTCTCACCAGGGATTGGAGCTCAGATGCACATACTTGGAGAAACTGAGGCCAGAGATTAGTAACTTGCTTAAGGTCACCAGCTAGTCAGTGATGGAGCCAAAACTGTAGCCCTGTTTTCTTGCTCCTGGAAATGTGTTCAGGGCCAAAGGAACATGAGGAGATGGTGATCTTGGGCAGAGAAGATATAATAGAAAGGGCAGAACAGGGAATTAGGTCTGAAGTAAAGGCTTGAGAAGGAGAAAGACGGGAGAGGGGACCAGAGACTCCCTCACTGTGGAGAGGTGGAGTGGGACAGCATGGTTATCAGAAAGTAGCTTCTCCCCACCATACCATTCTGGGCCATAATGAAGGAGGCAGAAGCAGTTAGTATCCCCTGCCTTAGAGGCTGACAGTCTGGCAAGCTCTGCCACTCCCAGCCTTGTGACCTTGGGGAAATAATGTAACCTCTGTGAGCTTCTGTTCTTTATAAAGTGGACACCTCTCATGAAAGGTAGTCAGAGGAGTACCTTGGTTGTTATTGCTTTCACAGAGGAAACAGGGAATGTCACTTACCCCATGTGTCTGGCTCTGCTCCCACCTCCTCTTCATAGACATGCAGTCACACTCAAAAGCAGAGACACAAGCCATATTCACAAACATCCTTCAGCTCATTCATTCATTCATCAAGGAGTCAGCCGAGAGACTGCTAGGCAGATGTGGGGGGGGTGCAAGATGGATTGGAGATCTGCCCCTGTTTTGTAGTAGCTCACAGGTTCCACAGCTATGAAGAGACAATCAAAGGTGAACGCACAAAAGGAATATCACCCAAGTAAATAGTACAATCGGGATAGGAGTACCAGTGGGCAACCAGGCCGCAGGCTCCGGGCTTTGGGATGGGAGACTTCCTGGATAATCTGGGCCTCAGGCTAGGCTAGGCCACAAGGGAAGGATAGGAGTGAGGTAGGGCTGGAGGAAGGGGAAGGCTCTGTGGGCAGAGTCAGTGGTTCATAGGTGGAAGGCAGGAGGGGCTCACCCCAGACACAGCCCTTGGAGCCTACAGGGATCCCACAGAGGCCTCTTATTGGGGCATCTTGGTAGGGAGATTTCTCATTTTCTCCTTCAGACCCTCCTCCTTCCATATGAGACCTAGGGCTAAGGTCAGGTGGTAGAACAGGCAACTTCCCCCCTCATGTCTCATGACTAAGAAACAGAGGAGAAGCATAGGGGGGACGGATAGGAGAGGCTGATAGCTAGGAGGAGGTCGGGTTGAGGTGAACAGAAAAACAGCTGGAGAAGGATGAACGAGGGCATTTAAGGTGCATGAGGCATTTACTCTCTGAAGGATCTGGGCTAGTGGAAAGTTGAGAGCAGGAGGCCATGACTGGGGTATTTGTCTGGGGCTCCGAGGGACACGCTTGAGTGTATGAGTATAGGAGGGCCCCAAGTGCTTGTTGGGAGTGCGTGGCTGTGAATGAGTGTGTCCTTGGGTGTGTGGCCATATCTACAAGCGTATGTCCATAGGTGTGTGAATACATGGTGAGTGTGTGGATGTGTGCCAGCATGTCAGCATGTCTCCGAGTGTCTGAGGGTCCGTGTGTGAGGGTCAATGTGCTGAGAGGTTATGTTTGTACGTCTACAGCCTGGGTTCCTCCCCACATATGCTTTACCTCTGCAGGTGACGAGGGAGGAGGAGCAGGGCCCCTGAGGGTAAGGGGACATTCTGCAGCCTGGTCTGACACCCGGGGCCCATTCAGAGTGCACTCGCCTCCTTCTTGTGGCTGAATCAGTGATAGGGCCTGGAGTCCAGGCGGGAGTTTCCCTCTGCAGCCCCTTGTCCTGGCTTGGCTTTTATGCCTCTTGGGGAAAGTCACACAAGATAGGTTTATTGCAAACAGACAAACACTCAAAGACAAAACAAAACAAAACAGAACAAGACAAAACAAACAACAAACCAGGAGATACAGAGAAGCAAAAAGAAGAAAAACCACCTGTCAATTCACAACCAGGGAGAGCCCCTTCTACAAGTTGGTATGTACCAATGTCTTTCCAATGTTTTTTCCCTCCCTCCTTCCTCCTCCTTCCCCCCTCCCTTCTTTTTGCTAGGGCGGGAAAAGGAAGGAAAGGAGGAGGAAAGAGGGCAGAGGAAAGGCGCCAGGATCAATATGGTCCTTCCTGGAAAGGGGAGGAGCTTTCCAGTCTTTTTTCTATGTGAACACTGTGAAAACAGAAGCAAGGTCTTGAAAACAAACTATTCTACTGCCGCCTCCTTCGCCCGTGTTCCGCCTGCCATCTCTGACTGCTGCCAGGTGCCTCACCGCCCGGTGCCCCTCTTGTCCCCACTCCCCTCACCCCAGCTCCTCCTCCTTTCCTCTTCCCGCCCTGGGACACCCGGGAGGGCTTGCTAGCGACTTGTTTGGCTGCGTCGAGGGGGCCAGGGCACCTGCTGGGGCGCCCCAGCCGGACAGGGCCTGGAGCGGGCTGGTGAGCAGGAGCAGGGGAGGAGCGGCGAGAGGGAAGGGAGCGGAGGGAGGCGGAGCAGAGCTGTCGCTTCCCATCAGGCGGAGGATTGTTCCCGACACGCGCAGGCCCCGTGGCGTTTCTGTGTCAGGGAGTTTTGCCGGCTCCGTGACCCATGCGAGGGGGGTCGGGCTGCGCTCGGGGAGCGGCCAAGAGTGACCAGCGCGGCCGGCCGCATCATCACCACCTGGCCGGGTCACTGCTTCCCTCTCCTGCTGGGAGGGCCACGGAGCCGGGGAAGGGTTGTGTGGTGGGAGGGGATGGGTTTCTCCTAGTATCACTGCCTCTCCATCCCCCTTGGGGAAGGTCAAGTGGGAGAAGCATTTCCCACATAGGGGAAGAAACGAGAGAAATCACCACCTGGGGCCTCAGTTTCTTCCTTTTGTAAGGCAGGGGCGGATTTTTCCTGGTCCTGTGTTGAGGATGTCCCGTGCCCTGAGAAGCGAATGAGGCCACTGGCTGGAGAAAGCAATGCCCGAGGGTGCGCAAGTACCCCAAAGAGGCCCGGGAAGGCCTAGCCAAGCCTAGGGTTGGCCCCAGAGCCAAAGCTGCTCAAACAGGACTGGAACCGGTATTCTCAATGGAGTGAGGCCAGCGACCTGGAAGGCTGGGGGTGGGTGTCTATGCAAATAAGATGATAATGGGGGTGTGGGTGGCTGAGAGTTTTCAAAGCAGGGAAGGGTAGTCTGCTGACCTCTTCTCCCCACCCACTGATCCCATCTGAAGTCAGCGGCTCCTGTCTTCGATACTTAATGATTTTGACAGGCCCCACCCGCACACCATCGGGGCCTTTGTGTCTGCCAGACCAATGGCCCCTCTCCTGGGCCCACCCATCAGTCACCCAGAGCTCCAGCTGTTCCCAGCCTTTGGAGCAACCTCAGCCGTCACCACTACAAATTGACTCTCAACAGCCGCTTGGAGACCCCTTCTCTCCCATTGTCTCAGGACAAATGGCCCTTCCCCTGCACACTGCCCCACAGGCTCAGCTCAGGCTGCCTGCTGCTTCTGGGAAGGGGAGGAGAGCCCACTGAACTCTGTGGGGAAGCCCTCCTCCTTCTCTAACGGCAGTAATCTAGCCAGGGTGGGCCGGCAGACAGTCCCCACTGCCCAGTTCTGGCCAAGACATGTCGTGGCCTTTCTTCAGTCAGAGCTGGGGCTTCATGAGACCAGGACTGAACTCTTCCATTTCTTTTTTGCCACAGCCCTGTGAGCTGAAGCCTCTCTCTGTATTGTTGACAGAGGCTGAAGCAAGGGGTAACGGAGGAGAGAAGGAAAGATTGGTGGGGGGGGGGGGCGAGGCGAGGGGGAAAGGGGGAGGCATGGGAACTGGGAGCCAGGGTTCCCAGGAGCCACCACGGCCAAACACAGAGCCAAGACAATTACATGCCTAGTTTTGCTGATTGCATAAAATCATTAGAATGAGGGATCTGAAAAATTGTACATTAAGGGTAGAATTAGGAAGGGCTTTAGAGACTGGCACGGGCATCCCCAAAGTGAATCTGGTACAATTAGCTCAAATTGTGCTACACAAACAGACACTTTCACACATCATCTCAGTGACCTTCTCACCACACCACACCATCCTCTCTTCTTTTCCTCCCACTTGCCGGACCTCTCCTCCAACTCTTTCTCTTCACTCGTCCTCCTCTTTTGCTCTCTTCCTCTCCCACACTCTACCGTGCACCTCCAGCCCTGGCTTGCTAGGTTCTGTTAATGAGTAGGCCTGAGAGGATACAGTGGGTGGGGTCTTTGGCATTGGGGGTGGGAGACGGGCAGATCAAGATGTCCCCCACAGTGCCTGCCTTGAGTTAAAACGCCCATCCTAGCATGTGTCCCAGAGTCTGTGCCAGGCAGCAGGAGAGTTAAAGTGGTCTGCTTTGGGGTAGGGAGGGGGTCGGGCCTTTCTGCTAGTGGCTGTGAGAGGAGGCCTGAATGTCAGAGTCTGGATGAGACTGAGTCTGTGGCTGCCTTTGCGAGGGTATCCATGTGTGTGTCCCTGCCAAGTCTTAACCGTGTTGGTAGCTAGTGTTTCTCCAATGGACGTTGGTCAGAGTTCTGGGGAAGAGAGTGTTGCTCTTCTAATCTCAAGGAGCCGTGGGCTAGGCTGTGCGCTGCTGCTGGGTGGGCTCAGACCTGGCTAACCTGGGCCGTAGTGGGGAGATTGTTGTAGCACTAGTGAATGGGCCTATCTGGCTAGGGGAATGTGGAGAAAGGATGGGGCGTGAGTCGGGGTGGAAAATGGAATTGCCAGCCTGGAATGAATGGATGGTGGAGTTTCTCTTTTGTAACCGGGAATAATTAAGATAGATGTGCGGATGGATTAGCTGTCCTGCAAGGTCAGGAGCGCATTGCCGGATCACTCTATTATTTCACTGCGCCACAGCTACCCGACTAACGCCTTTTTCATGATATTTTGAACATCCGCACAAAAAAAAAAACCAAGTGAGTGCACGAGAGATACAAATGGATCGTTTGGTGGAGAAATCTGTCTTCGTCACCGCCGCCAGGCTGGGATTAATGCGATTGAAGGCTCTTCCAGGCTCCGCCAGGGAGACGGGCTCGGGAAAGCAAGAGAAATTGGTTTGTACCCCTGGGAGCACGATTGATGGGCCCAGCCCTCCAGGCTAGCCTGGGCCACTGTGTTCTCAGGCTGGGTTGGGGGCTGGGAATGGGTCTGGGGCCTGGCCTCAGCCTGGATGGGGCCCTGCCCTGAGGGAGAGGCCTAGACTGGGCTGGGACCTAAGGGAGCTTGCTTTGGACTGTGGGTGTGATGGTGGGGAAGATCTCAGGCTCCGATGCCCCAGGTGGGCTGGGAGACTTTAGGGGAAGAACAGAAATGGAGGGGCCTAATCCCCAGTGACACCCCCTTTCATGAGTGACAAGGGGGAGGCTACTCACATCTATCAGGACGTAGGATCTGAGAAGAGGGTCTAGATAAGAGCGATGTGGCCCATTTACTCTCAGAGCAAATATGTACTGAGCCTGAACCATGTGCCAGGCACTGTGCTAGGTGTGATGATGGTCCCTGTCCTCATGGAGTTTGTAGTCTAAGAAGGCAAACAGTGGACAAGTCATGCCCACCAGGTGTTATGGGGCTTGTGATGGAGAAGCCAATAGCAAAGGGACAGGACCTCACTAAAAGATGATGGGAGTCTTCCTTTAGGAGTGTCATGAAAGCTGAATCTTGAAAGCTGGATAGGAGCTCCCAAGATAAGGACAGGAGAAGAGTGGTATTTTATAGGCGGATGGGACAAATTGAAGATCTGGAAGTTAGGGGAATGATGGAGAACTCTTCATCTGTCTGATGGAGGAGACAGAGTCTACCATTAGGGAGGTCAAATGACTTGTCCAAGGTTACACAATTAGCAAATGGCAGAGCTAGGGCTAGAACAAAAGCCATTTCCTTGGCCGTCAAGTGACTGCAGGATCCTACCACTCTGGTAGAAGAGACAAGATTTTTGGTCTCTGAAAATGGTTGATATGTAAGCCTCACTTGGGAGGCCATAAGAAAAGGGGAGCAGGGCACCCCCGTGTACCCAGACATTCACATATATGAAATGAAAAGGCTCAGTGAGATGCTCGAAGAAAGCTTGGAAATTTTTGCTTTTGTTTTTCCTTTTTTACTTATTAAATGTCTGGGTATGGTAAAAATTTAAACATCGTACATGGCTATGCACTGAAAATTAAGTCCCTTCTCATCCTTCTTTCAGTATTTGCCTTCCTAGAAGCAACTACTGGTGACATTTTTATGTACAGAAATATGTAAATGTATGTTATAAAAATTTTCTCTACCTTCACAAATGATAGCAAACTATATACATTTTTAAATTTTACAAATTATTTTAGAGGTTATCCCAGAGTAATATATGGAGACATCCTTCGTTCTTTACAACCACCATGTAGTATTTCATTGTGAGGATGTACTGTTACTTATAAGACCAGAGTGATGTCCATTTAGGTTGATACTGGTCTTCTACTAACGTGACTATCCTTACATTAGAATGATTGAGTTAAAGGGAATATGTTGGAGGGAGTTGGGCAGTGATGTAAGAGAAGTAAGAAATGGAGAGGGAGAAGGGCCAGGAGGGATGATGGGTGTAGCAGAGACAGCAAGCATGGGGCTGAGTCAGTGAGGCAGGAGTCTTAGGTTTCAATTTGGGCTCTGATCTTTATTCTGTGTGAACTAGAGCAAGTTATTGAACTTATCTGAAATCTTTTTTTTTTTTTTTTTTTTTTGGTAAAAGGAGAACAATATGAAACTCATCGATTTGTTGTGAGGTTTAAAATTTTTCCGTGGTTATATATGGAAAAATGAGTGGAGATATAAAAGCAGCAGTTATCACTAGGTAGTGGTATTTGAAATGTTTTCCTTTTTTCCTTTACATTTTACATTATCTGTGTTATCTAAAATTTGTATGATATGCATGCATTATTTTCACAATCAGAGAGAAATAATACAAACTACAGACACTTTTGGTGAGGCAGAGGGAAGAATGGAGGTCTAAGCCACTGCAGACTCAAATATTAGGCAAGATTACTTGGCAGAGACTACTGGGGTGGGTTGGATTTACAGAAGAATAGAGTTGGCAAGAGAGCATATCAGGTGGAGGGGCATGAGTGAGCAAAGGCGTGGAGATGAGAAAGCATCTGTGGGAAAAGCAATTTAGTTTAGCTGAAGCAGAGTCCTTGTACTCGTTTCATTCATTCATTCCTTCAACAAACATTTGTTGAGCACAGATTCTGGGCCAGGCACTGTGGTCTGCCCAGGAACACAATGGTGATCAGGAACAGAAATAGCCCCAGTCCTTATGGAGCTCATGGCAATTGAATAAGGATATGAAGACATATGATTTACTCCTATGAGAAAGTCTACAAAGGGGCCTCTGAGGGTTTCTAATAGCAGGGTTTGGCCTAGTCAGGGCAGGCTTTGCAGAGAAAGTCTCCACTAAATTTAAGAATTGGAAGGACAAATAGGGGTTAACCAGGCAAATAGGAAAGGGAAGAGTGTTCTAGGAAGGGGGAACAGCAATATGGATGGCTCAGTAGTGGGATGGAGCCTGATGAGTATGAGAGAGACAAGTGCAAGAGCAAAGGAAGGGGGTTAGAGACCTTGGCCGTCCAGGCAGTCCAGGACTGGGCCAGTTGTGGGATGAATTTTGGACTTTATATTGAGATTTTGGACTTTATATGGGGAGCCACGTAAGGGTTTAAGGGCCCTACTGACATGCTCGAGCTTGTGTTTTCAGCAGTCCCTGCTGGCCACAGAGAGCGGAGGTATGTGAATCGACGAGGAGACCACAGGGTGATAATGTGAACGAGGGAAACAGTGATGAAGATGGAGGAGAAAGGATGAGACTAATAGACGAGGAATGGGTGAAAAGGCTATAGAGATTGTGTGTGTGTGTGTATGTGTGTGTGTGTGTGTGTGTGTGTATGTGTGCGCGCGCGCGTGCGCGCGTGCAGCTCGTGGAGAGTGGATTTAAGGCCAGGCTGAAGAATTTAATCAGCTGGTCACCTGGAGCCCTTGATAGTGTTATACAAACAACCACCGCTCACAGAGTGGAGTGCTTACCTATGCTAGGCTACGCATAACTTATTTTTGCATGCATATCTCACTTAACCCTTGCTATACTACTCTATGGAGATGGTACTTTTATTCGCAATTTATGGATCAAGTTAAGCCAATTATTTTGGGTCATCTACTTAGAGGCAGAGCTGGGCTTTACTTCCTGCATTCTGGTTCCAGAGTATCACCACCAAGCTACACTGTTATGGAAGCTTTCTGAGCAGGAGAAGGATGTGATCAGGTTTGCGACTTTGGAAAATAAATCTGGTGGCAGTGAGCAGGATGGATGATGGATTTAGGGAAAGTGGCCCAGAGACAAATGTTTCAGCTGGGTAGAAGCGAGGTCAGAGGGTCTAAGCCCCAGTGGGACCAAATGGGAAAGAATGGATGGGTGCAAAGGCCTCTGTGAATAGACAGAATTTAAGATATGTATTCCCTATTACTGCCATAACAATTTACCTCAAACTAGAGTGGCTTCAAACAACACCTATTTTAAAATCTCAGTTCTATAGGTTGGAAGTCTTGGTGGGCTCAATTGGTTTCTTTCTTAGAGTTTCACAGTGCTGAAATCAAGGTGTCAGTTGGTCTGGGTCCTTATCTGGAGGCTTTGGGGAAGACTGACTTGGTATGGGGAATACTCATCTTGTTAGCAGAATTTAGTTCCCTGCAGTTATAGGATTTAGGTCCCTGTTTTCTTACTGGCTATTAGCTGGAAGTCACTCTCAGCCCCTTAAAAATACTCACCCACCCTTGCATGTGGCCCCCATCTTCAAAGCCAACAACAATGCAGTATTCTTCTGCTTTGACTATCTCTGACTTCTTCTTTTGCCAACAACCAGAGAAAACTTTGCTTTAAAAGAGCCCTTTGATTCGATTAGACCCCCATGCCCGCCAGTCATCTCCCTTTTGCCAAATAACATAATCCCAGGGATAGCAACAGGGGAATTAAAGTCATGGGGCCATCTTAAAGTTCCGCATAACCACAGGAAAGCTGGGTGAGGTAGGATAGAAGTAGGTATATCGGGCTAAGATGGCTCTGAGGTTCGGAAATTAAATTATTAGAAGCATGGAGGTGACAACACTGGAAACAAGAACTCAGGAGGAGAGCTGATTTGGATGGCTGGGTAAGATCATGAGATGGGCATCTAGGTGGACGCATAAAGCAGTTAGAAATTCAGAATTCTCTTTCAGGAGAGTAGTGATATTGCATTATTATATTATTATTATTTTACCTTTTTATTGAGATATACAACACATACAATAAAGACATTAATCCTAAGCTTCCAGCTTGATGAACTTTTACATTACGCATATACCTATAACTCCCACCACTTCAGGTTCAAGATTTATAGCCCCCAACAAGTTCCCTTGTGCTCCTTCCCAGTCATTATCTCCTCACAGGTAAGCACTATTCTGACCTCCATCACAGCAGATTCATTCTGCTTGTTCATCATACAAACCATCATATAGTATATACTCCCATCAATTAATTTATTGGGCGCCCGCTATGTGCCAGGCACTGTACCAGGCTCTGGGAATGCAACATAATAAGACAAAGTCCCAGTTCTCATGGAACGTAAGGGCCTTTATGTCCTGATGTCCTTGTACTCGATGATTCACACTCAGAGATCAGTAGTGTTGGAGGCAACAAGATGACCAAAGGGGAGAGTACAGACAATGAAGAAAGAGGAGGAAGATGAAACAATGTAAAATGCTTAAATATGGTGGCATCAGGGGAGGGCAGAGTGGTCAGGATGGAGAGAAGCCAGAGTATGCAGCAGTGCAGAAGCCAAAGAATGGGTTTTTAAGAGGAAGGGAATGATCAACAGCGTCACATGCTGCTTAGAGGTTAATCAACACATATTTATGGAGCACCTGCTTCGTACAAGGCTAGACACGGAGTGGAATACAGAGTGGCATAAAACCCCTTGTAATAATGATCTCTAACATGTCTATAGAGATAAGAGAAGGCCCCGACTTGGGAGAAAACACTATAAAATTTAAATATGAGCATGTCATTGCCCTGCTTAAAACCTTTCTGTGGCCTCTTATTGCTAGTGGAATTAAAATCAAAATTTCATCACTGCCTTTTGGCTCTTGTGGTCTGACCTCTGTGGACTTCGGTAACCTCATCTTTATCTCTCTCCCTGTCACTCTGACTCTCCAGACTTCCTAGACTTCTTTTATTTTCATTGTTCAGCTCTTCCTGTCCCCAAGCCTTTGCGTACATCATTTCTTCAGCCTGTAACACTTTCCTACTTCCCCCTGCCCTTAGAAAGACCTAGTGAACTCTAGTCACCGCTATTCACATCTCTGCTCAATTGTTGTCTCTTCAAAGAAGGCTTCTCTGATTTTCCTGCTTAAACTAGTTCCCTATGTTTTGCATTCCCACAGCTTGCATTATCGAACTTTCTTTCCTGATATCTACCTTGGTGGTAATTATATATCTGTGTGATTATTGCATAAATGTTTATCTCTCTTACAAATCTGTGCGAGCAGAAACCTGATCATTAGTGATTTCCTAGCACCTAGCTCAGTACTGGGCCCATAAAGAGGGCTTGATAGACACTTGCTGAATGAATAAGCTTGTGAATTTGAAGTTAGAAGACCTGCCTTTATGCCCTGGCTATGTGACCTTGGATAAGTGGCTTTCTTCCCTTCCCTGGGACTCAGTTTCATCATCTATAAAATGAAGGGATAGACTCTCTAAGGGCCTCTATGTCCTGATGTCCTCATTTTCGATGACTCACGCTCATAAAAATATCACTGGGCTGTCCGCCAGCACATTAGCATTGATATTAGTTAGTGCTGAGTAGGAAGGTGAGGAACATTAAGTACTGTAGAGACAGGACAGAGCAATGTGAGCTAGAATGATCAGAGAAGACTTCCTGGAAGAGGTGGGTAGACATGAATTAAATAGATGAAGGGAAATAGATTTTCAAGAATCAGAGGAGTGCAGAGATATGAAATATGACAGAAGACAACAAGAAGATTGGCCTGGCTGGCTCCTGTGGGAAGGAGCCAGTGCCCTTTAACTAGGAGAGGCCCTCTGTATTAGTTTTCTATTGCTGCTGTGACTAATGACCACAAATTTAGTGGTTTAAAACAACAAAATTTATTATTTGAGAGTCCTGGAGGTCAGAAGTCCAAAAACAGTTTTATTGTATAAAGTCAAGGTGTTAACAGAGCTGGTTTCTTCTGGAGGCTCCAGGGGAGAATCTGCTTCCTGGCCTTTTTCACCTTCTTGAGGCTGTCCTCATACCTTGGCTCAGGGCCCTGCACCACATCACCTTTTTTCTCTGCCTTTGACCCTGTTGCCTTTCTTTTATGAGGACCCTTGTGATTACAGAACACATACTCAGATAATTCTGAATTTATAACCTCCCTGTCTCAAGATCTTTAATGTGATCACATCTGCGATGTTTCTTTTACCATGTAAGGTTAACATATTCACAGGTTCCTAGGATTAGGACGAGGACATCTTTGAGGGATTATTTTTCAGTTTACCAAACCCTAGAGGTTATTCATGTGGTCTCTGGAGCCAGAATGCCTCAGTTCAAGCCTTGGCTTTGTCACTCATTAGTGGCTTAATTCTAGGTGACTTATTTAATTGCTCTATGCCTCAGTTTTCTCATTTGTAAAACAAAGAAATACTGTTGACCCATGAATAACCTGGGGCTAGGGGCACCAACCACCCTCGTAGTTGAAAATCTACATATAACTTAAGTCAGCCCTCTGCATACGTGGATTCCCAACCCACAGATAGAAATACAATTGATCCTTGAACAGAGTTTAAACTGCATAGGTCCACTTATACTAGAAAAGTTGGTTGTTTAAGAGTCAACTGTAATAGTGCACACCTTATTTATTTCCATTATCTATTGTTATATGACAAATCATCCCAAATCTTAGTGGCTAAAAATAATGTTTTTGGGGTTTTTGTTTTTGTTTTTGTTTTTAATCCCTCTGCTCTCCATGGTGCTGGCTGCATTCACTCTTGTAGCCACATTCATCAGGAAATTCAACTGGGGTCAGAACATCCAAGTTGGCCTCACTGACATGTCTGACTGTTGGTGCTGGCTGGCTATTGGCATGGAAAGCATTAGTTCTCCTCTAGGTGGCTTCTCATCCCTCAGGGACTCTTTCCCTCCATTGGCCTTTCCAGCAGGATAGTTCAGATTTCTTTATATGGTAGCTGACTTCCAAAGAGGTGATTATGGACACTGTACGACTTGTTGAGGCCTAAGCCCAGAAGTCACTCTATCACATTCTATTGGTCAAACAAATCACATGGCCAGTCCAGAATCAAAGGGAACAGAAATAGACTCCACCTCTCACTCAAGGTCACATTGCGTTGTCTTGTGGTATCACAATTTGCTACAGCAGTTGTGAGGATTTCATGAATTAAAACATGTAAAAGGACTTTGAATAGTGGCTGGTACCTGGTAAGTGCTCAATATTTTTTAAGAACTACAGGCTCTAGTGTTTGGATGCCTAAATTCTAAACTCAATTCCACAGTTTATGGTTTTGTGACTTTTGGTAAATCCTTAACCACTGCGAGCCTCAGGGTCCTCATCTATAAATAAGATTATGGGGAAAACTTACCTTACAGGGTGGATGCAAGGATGAAATTCAATCACATATGCAAACTCTTAGCTCAGGACCTAGCATATAGTTACTATTTAATATGCATTAGTTTTTGATATTACTGAAGTTTTGTGTTCTCTGTGTGTTTTATGTATTAGTCATTTATATCTCTGCCAAAATTCCTTGTGGTAAGTTTAATTATCATCCCAGTCCTGTCATAGTTTCTTCTGCATATCCTTAGTTATAAGACTCCTGTTCAGTTAGTCTTCAGTGGATTCTCAGTAATAGTTTCTCTATAACTTAGTTGTAATTTTGATGTGGTCTTAGAAGGATGTAAGCACAACGTTTACTTACTCTGCCGTCTTGACCGGAAGTCATGTATTCTTTGTTTAAGCCTATCATCAGCCCTGTGTGGTAGATATATATTCACATGTATATGAGGAAATGGAGACCTAATGTACTCCAGAAATTTGAGGAAGAAAGTAGGATACTTGGGACTGAGACCTGGATCTTCATGACTCTTTTCACTTTACTAATAATTTCAAACATTTTTTAGTGAGAACCTCCTGCCCTTTCTCAAACAAATCCAATGTATAAAACTGAGAAAGACAATATTTTGTTAGCATATATTAGGAAAGTTTGAATTTTAGCTTTTTAGTTTTTAGGAAAAAAATATGTCAATTAACATACACATTTATTATGATAGTAACCTCTAATGAGATAAAATTCAGCTCATAACATTTCTGTGAACATGTGACCTTTCATTAAGGTTTTGAAGAGTATATCTTTACACAAAAATTCAAATAAAAGCTCTGTAAACCCTCTAAATATCTCTAAAAAATTTAGGGTTTCTCAGATCCCAGATTGGAACCCCTCCATCAGTCCACATTCTTTCAGGAAGAAGTGGGTAGAGCATTTAGGTTCTCAACAAAGGGAGTCTCAAGAACCTGGCTAAGGAGTTTTGAGTCTTTTTGTAAGCAGTGGGGTTTCATTTAATGACTTTTAATTGTAATTTATTGAGTTTTCGAAGATTTGTGATCATGAAGAACAAAGGCAGAGAAAAATAATAACAGCCAGCATTTATTAAATGCGTACTGTGTACCATGTATTATGCTCTTTCCTTACTTTATATCACTGGGTTATCTCAGTGCTACAAGGCAGGTGCTGTTATCATTCCCATTTCACAGATGATGAAACTGAAGCTCAAACTGAGTGAGTAACTTATAAAGCTAATAAATAATGGATTGCAGACCTATAAAAAGTCACTGGAACTTTTTTGTTTGTTTGTTTGTTTTTTTTAACGAGAAGGTCATTTGTGACCCGGCGAGTGGGAACAGAGGGCTCAGGGAAGAAATTGGTGGTGGAAGGTGAGGCTACAAATATTGAGCAAGCACTGGAGATATTTGACAGTGAGAGAAAGGGAAAATTAAGATCCAGAAAGTAGAGCATGGAGAGAAGACTCTCAGGCTGAGAGGAAGAAGCTAGAGGAGCGGGCAAGACTGGGAGGAAAGAGAGAGTCATCACTGAAGGAGCATGTGCTTGGAAGCCTGCCTCTCCCTGTGTCCCTGCTCCTACTGAATTTCCAACGGGATTGTGAGCACAGCTGAGCTGCTTCATGTGCCGGGCCCCCTGCAGGAATGGCTCTGGCAGGCCCAGAGATCCCGCAGCACGCTTGTAGGCGATGACCAATGTGCAACAGTTTTCACTTCCCTTTCAAATGCTTTTCTGCTTCAGACAAACCTGGCGACTCCTCTTTTCCAGGATACAGCTGACACCACAGGAAAGAGCATGGATTTCCGAGACAGCCAGTTCTGGGTTTGAGGCCAGGCTCTGCCACTTGCTAGCTGTGTGATCTTGGGCAAGTTATTTAACCTCTTTGCCCTTCGGTTTCTCATCTATCGACTTGGGAGATAACAACACCGATTTCTGAAAATGATAGGAGGGATTAACATGATAGCAGGGGTGAAAGCTTCCAGCATATGCTTGGCACGGAGTAGGTTCTCCTTAAATACTGGTTTCCTCCTTTGTGCATGTCTGTTCATGCAACTCTCTCTCTGGCCAGCCTTTACCCCTGGCTTCACCTGTCGAAGGTTTGCCTAATACCTGCCCAGCTCTGGTGGCACTTCTCCCATTAGTACTAGCCCTGATCCTGCCAGCTGGGGAGATCTCTCCCTGGCTAGTACATCATAGTATCTGTACTATGTACAGGGAACTTATGGTGCACTCACTGCTTTGTAGTACATAATATTTGTGTTTGGTTCTAGTAGGCATATAATAAATATTTACAGAAAGGAGCAAAGGATGTTTGGCAGAAAGCACAGGACCAGTTTTACATCCCATTGTGTGTGTGTGTGTGTGTGGTGTGTGTGTGTGTGTGTGTGTGTGTGTGTGGTGTTTGGAAAGTCTCTGGCAGAAACTGTGAGAATTGACAATGATATTTAGTTGACTTTTTTGGGGGAGATGGCAGGCAGACCAAACTTACCCTTGATTAATTCATTGGGGGAGGAGGCGTCGGTATCAGATTAAATGGAATGGGGTGCCATGGAGGAGTCTGTGTTCCTAGAAATTAACCAGAAATTTGATGCCGAATTAAGTTGAAGTTGGGAGTAGATTGGAGACTGATTGGACCTGGCATTGGAGACGACATCACTTACCCTCCCATGGGAGCACCTTCTGCATCTCAGCTAGAGTCGAAGATTGTGTCCACTTGGCCTCTCTGGGATAAGGGTAGGGAGTGATATCTCTGATAATGGAGAAAGTGGAAGATGGCCAGTGTGTCTGGATCATAGAGAAATGGCTTCTGATTTTCCCACTGCCCTCCCTCTTGCCAAATTCTCCTGGGCCACCCAGACCATCACCCATGGCAGCCCCGACCCCCCAGACCTTTCTCCTCCTGGAAGGCATCCCTATCTCCAGGTCATCCTACTCCCCACCCCCAACATTTTAAGACCGACAACTGAGACCTAACCGGTTCATTGCTATTTCTCAGTCCCTTTTCAGTGAAAGTTTGTTTTCTAATCCCTGATGCTGGTTTCCTCAATGGAGATAAACAGCAGGAGAATGTTTTCCTCTGCCCTATTAACAGGGCAGATTAAATAGTCAATCATATAACCAACATATAATTTCTTATTGGCCTTTGAATAAGCTCAGAGTCTCCTGTGGGAGGTGAAACTCTCCCCAATGATAAGCAAGCTGAAAGACATTGCAAGGCAGCTTGTGGATGGAGAGCCAAAAATGGGGGAATCACAGCAATAATAATGTTTCCCCAGGATTTTCTGCTTTATAGAACAATTTCAAACCCATTATCTCAGGTAATCCTCATAACAATTCGATGATGCAGGCCTAATTATCTACATTTGACAGATGGGAAACCAAGGCTCAGAGAGGTGAAGTCACTCACCAAGATCAGAGAGCCCATAAGTAACAAAACCAGGATGGAAGGGACAGGCTTCTTTGGGAGGCTTCAGCTTGCTGCGTCCTGTCTGTGAGCTGTGAGCTCTGCAGTTTGGCGATGTCCCCTGTTCCCTGAGAATCCTCCTACCCCTACTGCCGAGGTCCTAGGCTTAAAGGACAGGAGAGTCTCTCAGGCTTCCAGATCTCTTTCCAGACTCCCCAAATATACCCCCCAGGTTGATCCCTGTGGCTATTTGAGCCATATGTGCCATCAGATTCCCATGTGTCTCTCTCCTGGCCCAAGGGGCAGTCTGCGCCCCTTGCCCATATCCTGAGACCCTGAGAAAAAGCCTCAGACATCCATCCAGGTCCCCTCCCAGCAGGTCAGTGCTCCCCCCCACCCGCCATGGACAGGCTGCTGTGATGATGGATCACTGGCCCCAACGCACATATTATTATGAAATGGGTTTATTACACTCTAAATCTCTCACTAATGTGCCGCTGTTTAATCCCTTTATCCAATTCTCAGTCTCTCAGGCTCCGCCACAGTTCTCTCCATCCAGGACTAAGTCTGAATGGTTTATTGGATGATTTCTGACTTGGGGGACTAGCATAGGGCTATTTAGAGGAGGGGGAAGGTAGGCGAGCCATGCAGTCCTTGAGAGAAGTGCAGGGGCTTATCCGGGTCCCAAGTTCGTGCAGGCAGTCCTGCTGTCAGTCTGTCTCCTCCGTTCTCGTCCTCTCCATCTCTGTCTCAGTCCACTTCTGCCTTTTGGCTCTCGTTACTTTTTTACTTCCTCTCTGGCTCCCACTGTCTCTTTTTGTCTCTCTGTCTTCTAGATGATGTCTGGTTCCCCACAGGGTGAGTTGGGCGATGATCTCTGATCTGTCCCACCCCACCTCCCGCTCCCTGTTTTCTAGAAGTTTCTTTAATTCTTCTGGGTTTCTGTCATCTCAGGTCACTTCTCCATCCCCATCCCAACGGACCAGACCCGTTCCTCTTTTGACACCTGCTCCTGATGTCCTCCTCTGGCTTTTCTCTTGTACCCCCAACTCCTCCAACTGCCCTGCTTTCAGGCCCACACCCATGACCCTGCTGACACCAGCCTCCTCTATCTCTACCTTTTCCTCAGCCTCCCTCAGCCTCCTGTGCCTCCTCAGGATGGCTGACACCTCATCTCCCGAGGCCCCCTTACTATTGCTCTGGCCACCTCCCCGCTGGCCTTCTTTCCTTCCCTCTGTCTCTATCTCTGTCTCTCCCAGTGTCTCTCCCTGAGCAGTCCCTCCCCACTCTGACACACCAGCCGGTAAGGCAGCCAAGGCTTCCTGCTGTCAGCTGGGGAATAGATAAAGATAAATGATATTATGTTAAATTCCACTTAATGACAAATTTTTAATTTTCTGAACATGGTCATTTTCTGGCTAGTGAATCAAGTGGAGGGAGCTAATTACATGAAGATCTGAACAAAAATAACTCCTAATTTTCAAGGATAATGGAAGAGAAATGTTGGAGATTAATGGCACTATTTATCTTTTTTAAATTTCTATCTTTCTCTGTGATAGCCGTGCTCCCCAAGGAAAATATTCATAAAATGAAATTGAAGTCGTAACTTAATAGGTTATTAAAATTTTTGAGTGCATATCACTTTCCTTCCGCAGCACTGTAAATTTAAATTGAAGTTTGCGGCTCCCCGAGTCACCAGCGGAGTTTTTTTTATGATGGCACAATAGAGAGAAACATGCATCTTTGTCAGGAGGTATTTGCTAGTCTAATTTTATGGCAGGCCGGATTATCAGACGGGAATGGCAGCGCCGGGGGAAGCTGACAAGCCCGCAGCCGGCAGCCATGTGTTTCCATTAGCGCCCCGAGCCGTCCGGGGTTTCTCTGGACTCTCATTTTCCACTTCAGTCTTTTATCTTGATTTAAAGTGAGGGCGCCCAATATTCAGGGCCTGTCATTTTTCTCTCTCACACACTCTTACGCGCTCTTCCTCGCTTCTCCCCTCCCACTTCCTTGGCTCCAGGGCCTGCTCCCTTTCATCTCTGGGGCTGCAGCAAGGACTCCATATGACCCCTGCCCCCCATCCTCACCCAACCCTGTGGGCTCCACCCAGGGAGGAAGAGAGAGGTGGCAGGAGAGGCTGGCAGGGCCGGCCACAGCAGTTAGTTATAAATTTGAGTGAAGCCTTCTCCCTGAGGGCCCATCAGATGAACCCCCGAATGGGGACGGTCTATGTACAGGGTGGGAAGAGGGCTCTCGGCTGGAGCCCATCAGGCCCTCTAATTGAGTGTTAATGGAGTTGCAAGGAGGAGGGGCGCAGCTGTTGGCTCTGGGGACCTGAGGCAGTGAGAATTATGGCCAGTCCCTGTCCCTGTCCCATGCAGGTCTCTGCCCTGGCTTTGTCTCTTAAGCCTTGGAATCACTTGCCTAGAGGGAAACTTAAAGAACCCAGACCAACTCCCACATCTTAGAGATGGACAAACGGAGGTCCAGATATGGAGAGTCCCTTGTCCAAGGTCTCGTGGCTAATTAGTGGCTGAGACAGGACAAAAAGTTGGGTGTCATAGATGCTTCGGTGAATGTGCTTTCCACTGAACTACCCTGCCTCACCTCGGCCTCCTTCTGCTGTTAGAGGGAAGCCGACATTTCTACGTCTGTCTCAGCTCCCACCCAGTACTGCCTACCTTGTTATTGGCACCAGTGTTCTCCGAAGTGCTGGCCTTAACACCCCGAGGTCATCATTTACTTCTGTAAATGATTATTCTCAGCCTCCATACCCTCTAAGTTACCAAGTCCTGCCATCCCTTTCCTTCTGTCTGTCCCCTCCTTCCACCTCACCTGGGCTGACTCAACCCATCACAACAGCCCCCTGCCTGCTCACTTGTTCCCACATTCTCCTTACACTCCTGTCCCAGAGGTAACTTTCCCAAGTACCCCAAATCCCCGAACACTCTCTGGTCTTTGCTCAGAAACCCCACTGTGTGCCCCTAACTTCTCACTCAAGCCTCATCGCCCTACAGGCCCACCATTTGCCCTCCGTCCTTCCTCTCCCTTGCCCACCATATACCCATGTGGCGTCGGCTTCGGCCACGGTGGTACCTCTGCACCTTTGTTCTTGGTGTCCCCACTAGAAACATCCTCTACCCTCTGGCTTGGTCATCATTTATGACCCACCTCAAGCACCCCCTGACCATACTGCTCTTCCCTCTTCTCTGGCTTCCTTTAGGCCTCATCACCCAGGCTCAGCACTCATAACCTTCTCACTCACTGCTCGAAACTCACTGCTTTTGCTCTGACTTGTACCCTGCTGAGTCAGGGACCCTCAGTTCAGTTTACATACCTTATTCTAGTGGTCACAAATGCTTGTCAGGGCTACACACATCCTAGCCCATATTTCCCCAGCATAGCAGCTGAGACCCCAGACAGGAAGTCCCTCTGCGTAGAATCTAGCATATGGGAGCTGGACGGGATCTGAGACTTCAACTTCCTCATTTTATAGATGGGGAAACTGAGGCCCAGTGAGAGGGGCGATGCCCAGAGTTCTGTCATGAGTTAGGAGGGCCGAGACTCACATCCAGGTCTCTGGATTCATGTTTCAGTGCTCTTTTCACCTCGGCTTTCTGCTTCAAGGTTCAGGTCATCATTGTCACTCATGTGTAAATTCTCAGTAGTTCTTTTCATCTCAGGGCCTTGGTAGCTCCACAGTAGAGGAAAGCAGTCCCAGACCACAGTACTTTCCTCAAAGCAGGGTCAGGGATAATTGGAGAGTTTTGTGGTGATGGCAGGACTTTTCGATGGCAATATCTACTTGTCCATCTCATCCTCCCCTGCATCCCAGACTGTTCAGCCCCTGCCCCATGCTCCCTGACCTGGGCACTTTCTATGACTGTGACCCCTGTTCCCCCTTGCTACTGGTCCTCCATTGGGCTACCCCCTATGGTGTCCCATGTTGCAGGCATGTTTAGGCATGTTTCAGGCATGGCCATTTCCACTTGGCTGCCTGTGCCACACAGGTCAGGTGGCGAGTGGCCTGGGCTGCCCCCACGCCGTGTTTAGCGGTGGAGCTGAGCGGAGGCAGTGCCTGGTTCCCCAGCCACAGTCTCTCGTTAGAAAGAAATTAAAAGCCACTCAATTTTGGCTAATATCCCTCTGAAGGCCTTTAACTCCACTCTGTGACTAACCCATTCATAATCGCTCCGTTTTAGTGGCTCAGGCTGATGTAGCCTCAATTAATTTGGGAGGAGAGATAAACGGCCATTCCTCTTTGTCTCCCGTCCCTTCCTCCCTTCCTGCCCTCTCTGTCATCTCCCCCACAGCCTCTCTGTCTCTCTGTCTCTCTGTGCCTCTGGCTCAGTTTTTCTTTTTCCTTTTTCCATCTCACCTCTCTTTCTCGTCCTGATCGTGTGGGTCTGTTTCTGTCTTTTTGAAATTTCTGTCCCACAACTCTTTTTGTATCCCTTTCAAAGTCTGTCTTAGTCTTTGCTCTCTCTCCACTTCCTGCTGTCTCTTTCACTCCCTCTCTGGGTCTGTCTTTCACTTTTCCTGTTTCTTTTCTTCGTGCATTTCTCTGTCTCTCTGAGCCTCTGCACTTTTATCTCTGTCTCTCCTTCCTGTTTCTTTTGGTCCCTGCTGTAGTCACTTTGACCATGACTCACTCATCTTTGGAGCTACTTTCCTTGCCCACTGGTGTGTACATGTTTCTGGTGCTGTTTTCCTGGCGCTGTCTCTCCCGTCACCGTCTCTGTTCTTTTCTGTCTCTTTGTCTTACTGCTCTGCTCCAAATCCCAGTCTTTAGTTTCCTTTCATCCCCCCTCAACCCCTCCTATTTAATCTCTTCTACAGCTCTTTTCTTTCTCTTTCCCCTGTTGTTCCCTTTCTTTCCCTTTCTTTTATTCTCCCTGTCTTTCCATTTGTCTCAGTTCTGATGCCTCTCCCTGAGTTTTTCTCTCTTCTTTTCCTTTTTCTGTCACAGAGATGACTCTTCTCTTGCCCGCTCCCCCGCTGCTCAAGCGCCTTTTCTCCTGGTACCTCAACCCCCCAAGCCCAGGAGTCCTTTTGTCTTCCCCTCCCCTCTCTATTATTATTAATGATAAAAGCTCAAATATCACATCAGTAATTTCTGAGTGAGTTTTGCAATGAAACTGGGGCCTTCTCAACCCCTCCCGAGTCCCACAAATTTTACTTTTGTAATTTCACGCCTCTGATTATCACCACACTGCTCTGTCCCTCTCTGCCTCTCAACTCCCCTCCCCTCCCCCCACCCCCCGGAGAGAGCACTTAAACTTGTTTTCATTCCCTTATTCTTTATTTTTTTAATGTCCACTCTCTCCGGAGTCAGTAATGTTCTTCCTCTCTTTCCTCTCCCATTTTCTGTTAATTCTGCGCCATCTGCCTTAGCATCTGTTAAAAATAAAATTTCCCTCACACAATGAGAAGCCTCCCTGCTCCTCCCTCCCCACTGCAGCCCCCAGGTTTGGTGCTGGGGCCGTCAGATGCCACTTCCTCTCCTGGGATCTTTTCCCCTCCCCCCAGTCCCTAGTCTGGTTTTCAGTGAAGAGACAGCACTGGGAGAGCAGGCGGCAGGAAGGGAGGGGGCTACCCAAGGGGCCTGGGGCTGGAGGGGGGCAGCTGCAGAGGGAGCTAGAACTGGGGGAGGGGGTGCAGGGAATGGACCTGGCTCCACCCACTTGCTTTCGGGACCTTGCCCAGGCTGGAGCTTTGAGCATCTGAGACAGAGCACCTGCACAGGTAGGTGACAACAGGTGGGGAGAGGTTTGAGGAGACAGCTCTTGCTCTCCAGGAAAGGAGATTGTTGATGAATCCATTTGCTCTTTTCCAAAAGCCAGCGCTGGGCATGAAGCTGGGATGGTGGTGGGAGTGAACTTGGGAGATGGGAGAACAGCCCTCAAGTCCCAGTGGCTGGCCCCAGCTTGGACTGGATATGATGTTAGACAAGGTGTCCTCAAGACTGGCTGTCCAGGGCCGCCTCCCATGTCTGCTGAGCTCTGCCCTGGGCTCAGCTGTGAGAAGGGAGGGAAGGGAATCAATTGATGCCCATGCCCTAAAGACTTTACGAAGCAGGAAACTTTTGGGTTGAAGCCAGCTTCTTAGAGGGTTTGAGAGGAGACTGAGTATGTGCACGTTTGTGAGCATGTGTGTGGTGTCTATGAGATTATGATTCCTTGTCTCCATTGATCTGGGTACACGTGTATATGAACTGAGTTTTGACTGATTTTCTCCTTGTGTTATACTATGCATAGCTATATTTCTCAAGCGTGGGTGTATTGTGTGTGTTATTGTGGGTGTGGTGGTATACCACTTCATGAAATGGTAGTGACAGTGTGTGGTAGTGGGTGTGTTGTGATTATATATCTATTTATTTATGTAAGTAGTGTCCTGCAAAAAAAAACCTATCATCTTATGTATATGTGTGTGCAATTGTTCATATCTTGCTACCATGGTGTATTTGTATGTGAAAGTGTTGTATACTTTATCTGTACATTGTTACATCTTTCCTATTATGTTGGGTATAACTGTTTCTCTGTATGATAATCCTCATTTCCTTGTGACCAATGGCAGGTAGGCACCTGTGTGCAGGTTGCTTTACTTCTGAGTGAGTGATGTGGTGAGTGTAGGAGCATCTTTCTGTGGGAGGGTGACCATGTATGACTGTCTCTGGGACGTGTGTGTGCATGTGTGTGCATGTACTGCATGCTTCCTTTTATTCAGTGCCGTGCAAATGTGTGGGTACCTGAGGTGGGCTTGATTGTGCCAGACACAGTGGGGCAAAGCATGCAGTTATGTTGCTGGCTCCTCTGAGGTCCGCTGAGATAAAGTCATAGGTGAGAAACTGAGGCAGCTCAACAGCAAGATGGTGAAAAGGCACAGGCTTTAACACTAAATAGTCCTGAGTTTAATACCTAGATCTGATCAGGTCAGTGACACAGTAGGTTACTTAAACTTCGAGTCTCAGTTTCCACCTCTGTAAATGGGGATAATCATATCATGGCATACAGTTGTTATGAGGATTAAGTATAAAAGATATCAAACAACTAGCCTGGCACCTGATAAAAATAAAGTAATAGTAGTAGCGGTGGTAACAAACCATTAAGTGCGTGTTGCATATACACTTCCTTTACTCCTCAGATCAACTCTAGAAGCATCCTTACTTTTTAGAAATGAGCAAACTGAGGCACAGAGTATAAATAACCAGGATCAGACAGCTAGTAGTGGCAGCGTACCTGCTCCGCACATGATAGCTTTATTTGTAAGGGAGGTACTTTTGGCGGCTACTGCTAATATTATTCATGTGAATATGGAGGATAGGGCAGTGCATTAGACAGACAACGCTTTCTTCCACCTTATAGGGGTCTCCTCCCAAGTCATTCTTTGCCCCCTATGGCCCCCCCTTTCCCGCTTCTGGACCTGCACCCAGCGGAGCCCATGGCTCCTGGGACTGTTTTCTGGACCGGACAAAAGAGAAAGGTTGAGGAGGAGGAAGTGCCCCAAGCTCCTGGCCTCCTATTGCCAGCCTTGATAGACACCAAAGACTCCGTAATCTCTCTCTACCCCGAGGGGAGCAGCAGCGTTTGTGAAGCAGATTTTTACAAAATGTTTTGACCCTGCTCTCCCCTCCCCCTGCATCCTTGCCTGGCACCGTGTCACCTAATTAAATCAGCCTTCGCGGGCGTCTCCGCTCCCTGCTAATTGTGCTCTGGACCGGCTTCCGGAGGCCGCCCCCACCCCCGCCCCAACTCCAAACGAGGACGGCGGGGACTGGGGTGGGCGCCTGCTCGGGGGTGTCTGGGGGGTGGGGTGGGGCGGAGGTCCCCTAGGGGCCTCCTGTGGCGATTTCCGTTATCCTCCCCCTGGCTATTCTGCAACCTGGGAGACTAAAGCACGGGCTCTACCCTGGCCTGGCTTCCTGCTCAAGGATGGGGGCCCAGGTCTGAAATGACCCGCGGCCTCGGGGACGTCAGCCCGAGCGTATCCGGGTAATTGTCTCTGCTAGAAGCGTTACCGAAGCAGGCGGCTTGGAAAATCCCGGATTTCTTTCCCCTTCACCGGCTCCGCGGGCCCAGAAGCCGGGAGGCTTTATTTACATACAGATCCTCCTATGAGCGCCTGGCCGGAGAGGGCGCCACCTCTGTCCAGGTGCTGAACGCACACGGGCCTGGCGGGTCTTCTGCGGTTGTCCGGATAATAACGACTAAAAATCATTACAGGCTACTACTTTATTGAACAATTACCGTGAGCCCGGGACTGAGCTGCGCTTCCAAGCTCTGTATAATTTAATACTCACAGTAACCCTAGGAAGAGAGGTTTTCCCATATTAAAGATGAGAAAACCGAGATTTCCAGAGGTAAAAGAGCTGAAGTTGGGGTTGGTGAAGGGAGACTTTTGCTTTACCTGTATCGACTGATTTCTTCTCTTCTTCTTTTTAAAAAATAAAGAACATATTCGTGTATCACTTGTGCATTAAAAATAATTTTTTAATATAGTTTTTTTTTTTCTTAACGTGGGACATTCTTGTGGAGAAATGACTGAGGGTCCTCGGAGAGATGAGAGATTCATACTACATATTTAAAAGAAAAATAGAGAGAAATAACAATCAAAGACATTATTGTGTAGACATTTTTTGGTTCTTTATTTGAACAAGCCAAATGTTAAAAAAAAAATGGAAAATTTGAATTTGGACTGGGTACTTGATGATGTTAGGAAATTATTGCCAATTTTGTTATGTGTGATAATGACATTGTGGTTATGCTTTTTTTTTTAAGTTCTTAACTGATACATTTTTTATTAAAATTAACTGTTAAGTGACTTGTCCAAGGTTACTTAAGAGCGCCTTCTCTCAACCACCCCAGCAGCCCACAACCAGCAGATCTGAGCAGGTCTGCAGCTTGGTGTGTTATATGGGCCTTTCTGAAGGTTTGCGTGGCTGTCTCTGCTTGGGTCAATATGAGTGCTGGTATTGTATCTCTCTGTGTATGAAACTGTGGGTGGCAAATTTTGAGTGCATATTGTAAGCCAGATTTTCTAAAATGATATCTTGTGGCCTTTTTATACTTAGAACAACCCTGGAAGGGAGGAGTTGCTAGTCCATTACTGCAGATGCAGGAACTGAGGCAGAGAAAGTAATTTGCCTGTAGTCTTACAGTTAGTAAGGGAAGTAACTAGAACCCAAGTATTTTGACTCTAGTTAGTAATGGTTTTGGTAATTGCTTGAACCATAGTGGCCTTATTAGTGTGTATAAAACTTATACCTGAGTATGACTTCATCTAGTGGGTGGGTGAAAGTGAAGAATTGTGTATGTAGTCAAAGTAGAAGCCCTCTTCCTGTGATGCCCTGAGGTGGAAGATGCAAGGAATTATAGATCAGTGAGAAAGGAAGTTTGATTTGGAATGAACTAATCAATGGAATGAACAGGCCCACTAAGGATTTATAGGACCTGAAGAATTACCTGGAAACAAAATAGATCTACATTTGATTTTGAAGTTGGAATCTTCTCCATAATCATAAAACCATCCATTGAGCACCTACTAAGCCCCAATCTCCTTACCTGTAAAGATACATAAAAACGATATTTATAATATAGTATCTGATAAGAGTAAGGATTCAATAAAGAATGACCTTTGTTATCAAGGGAGGAAGCACAATATAATTCATAAAAACCAGACTTGGAGTCAAAGCAGGGTATAATATGGTCTTAAAACCCACTAGCTGAGTGACCTTGGGCAAGCAACCCCTCTGGGCCTCATTTCCATTTTCTGTAATAGGGAGATGATCACACTTAAAGAAATTGTAAAAATTAAATGAGATAATGTATAAAGTGCTTGGCATAGTGCCTAGGACATAGTAAGTGTTCAAAAATTGAAAGCAATTTTTATTACTTTGTGCCAGGTGTTTTACACACATTCTCTCTGAATCTTATCACCACCCTACAAGGTATTTGATATTCTAACACACGTTTTTTTAGTTGTTGTTGTTATTGTTTTGTTTTGTATTCCAAATTCATATACCTGCCTGCCTGCCTCTTCAAGACTTGTCTGTTTTTTTGAATGTTTCTGAGAGTCACTATGAGGGATTAGCATAGGGGACTGGAAGGGAGACTGGAAGGGAAGCTTTGAAGGAGAGACTTTGGCATAGGAAAAAGAGCTTCTGTGTGGAAGGCATGAGTTTGAAGCGACACCTAGATTTTCCAATAACTAATTGTGTGACTTTAGCCAAGTCACACCTTTTCTCTGAGAGCTCAGTTATACCACCTGTAAAATAAAGAGAGTAGACTGGATGAGCTATGGCATTACAAGACTCTCTAGGTAACTGTATGTGTTCAAGAGACTTGAGTAAGATGTGAAACTATGTGAATTCCATGGGACTCAAAGCGTGTATGAAAGGGGAGTGTTGCATGGGGTTGTAGGAGTCATGGTTGCAACAACATAAATGACAATGACTGGGAGAGACTTGTGACTATACTTCCTTAGGCCAAAGTATGGCCGTGTGAGACTGTAGGAGTGAACGTTGGGTGACTGGGTGTGTTTATGTAAGTGGGTGTGTGTAAGCATCAAATCTGGGAATGTATTGTATGCCGGGATGTGGGTGTAATGCTTTGAAAATTATTATAGTCAAATTATATGAGAACGTGAGTGTAAGGTTGTAAGGAAAGTATATGGGTTATGGATTATATATGAATGAGTGAGTGCAAAGATGACACATGTGAGAGGAAGACTTACCATGGGCTGATATGCAGAGAGGAATGGTGAACGGGTCTGTAAAGTAGGCACCAGGCACCACGTTCAGGAAGAGACTGAGCTACATTAGCCTCCCTGCCTTCCAATGCTTATGGGGCCCCCTATGACCAACTCAGACTTATTGATTTGGGATGATCTGCTCACTGTTTCCACCACAGAGATGCAGACACACACTCTTATCTTCTTTAGCTGTGGTGTCAGGGCACTTTCTGAGGAGAGTCTGGATTAACACTTGAAGTCTGACCATGGGAAAACAGTCTAACCTCCCTCCTACCCTCTCCCTAACAATCTCAGCTTGCAGACTTCAGAGATAGTGGCTCCTGGCAACCTCTTTGGCCTTCCCTTCTTCACTTTGACCACCTTCCTCAAATTCCACACACAAGAAGGTCATTGTTCTCCTTCATCTCTGTTCCGCATTTACTGCTCCCTCTGTCTGGAATTCTATGTTCCACCTCTTTTGTTGGTAAACGCCTCCTTTTGCCCAGACTCAGTTCTTGCCGAACCATGCAATATCTGAATTTAACCACTTCTTGTTGGCCCAGAGCATCTTGGGCTTCTCAGACATGCATCTTGAACGTGATTTGTGGTTACTTATAGTTCTTACTCCCTCACTAGAACTGTGAGTTCCCAAGGGCAGGGTCTACATCTTATTTTTTGCGCCCTAGTGCCAACCCCAATGCCTGACACCTGGTAGACATGCAAAAAATAGTTGAAAGGATGAGATGGGGTGTTTGGGTGGTGCATGTCTTTCTCAAAAGCAAATTTAGTCTGTTTTCAAAACTGGTTTTGGAATGATGGAGTAGAGAAGAGAGACATTTCACCTCATCTAGTCTCCATGCTAGTATGGTTGTGTGGCCTGGGCAAGTTACTGGATCTCTTTGAGCTTTGGTGTTCTTATCTGTCAAGTAGTAGTACATAATAGTATTTGCACCCCCCTCCCTAGGTATTATGACAAATCAAAGATAGCAGTTAGTTTGAAGTCTGATACAGTGCCTTCTGCAGATTAAATGATATTATTATTGTTATTTTTGTTATTTGGGGTGGTCATAGGGATCATTAGCAATTATTATGTAGTAGCCCATTTCTCCTACCTGGAAAATTCTGCCCCATCCTTCAAGGCCCCAGTTCAAATGATACCTCCTTTAAGAAAACTTCTCAAACACCCTCAAGAAGTCAGTTGTTTGCTCCCCGACTTGAATGCACAGAACTTGTATGTGCTTCTATTTCAGCACTCATGTGGCACTGTCATTGTTTGTGATATCAGTCCCCCTGCTTGATGGTGAACTCCAGGAAGGCAAAAGTAGTCTCAGTCCTCCTGTACTTCTAGCGGGTCTGACATGTGGGAGAGGCTCAAAGACGGTGGGTGAATTGGGGGGAACTCCAAAGCCTCTGGAAACCTGAAAGTGTGTTGGAAATGATGGAACAGGTGATAGTAATGACCACTCAAGGCACTCACCTGTCATTGCATGACAGATTGGGTTCCAAGACCTAAAATATAATATAGATAATGCTGCAAATCTCAATATATTTGGAGGATTTTTTTTTTTTTTAAGAAAGAAGGAAGAAACTGTCTGGAGATAACCACTCCCACAAAAGGGAAAGTGGTCCCTCTGCCTATTTCTCCTCCCTCCTGCTGCACATGATTCCCTTCTCCCCAGGATAAGGCCCTCAGTTAGTATTGCTGGTGCCTAGTATAGGCATGCTATCTCATCTGTGAGGGACACATTTCGAGACCCCCAGTGGATGCCTGAAACCATAGATAGTACCAATCCCTACATATGCTATGATTTTTCATATATATATATATATATATAATATATATATATATATATATTATATGTACCTTTTCACTTAAAGGAAGCACTTTATGGCTTCTCTTAGACATACCCGAATTGCCAGCATCACTACCCTTATATTTTGGGGCCATTATTAAATAAAATAAGGATTCTTTGAACACAAGCACTGTGATAACCTCAATAGTCGTTTTAAAAACCAGAAAGCTAAGTTACTAATGGGAAGGTAGTATATACAGTGTGTATTCTCTGGACAAAGGAGTGATTCACACCCCAGGCGGGATGGAGAAGGATAGCTTGAGATTTCACCATGCAACTCAGAACAGCATGCAGTTTAAAACTTACAAATTGTTTACTTCCAGAATTTCCCATTAATATTTTTGGACTGTGGTTGACAGGGTTAACTGAAACCACAGAAAATGAGACCGTGGATAAGGAAGGTGGGGGAATTACTGCAGGCTTTAGCAGGGACTAGCCCGGAGCACTAGTTCCTCTATCAGGCTAGCCCAAAGATGTTTATTTTTCCCAAGTGTGGCTTAACAAGAGCAAAATTAGGAGGGGTGGGAAAGATGTGGCCCAAACTCAGAAAGAACTAGGATTGGGGTCCTATTTTCCATGCACTGGTGCGTCCACTTGTAGCCTCATGCACAAAACAAGTATTTCCTGTGGACACAGCAGGATGTTAATAGTAACTAACGCACAATAATATCAGCACTCCTCACTTGCACTGCATTTAATGCTTTCTCAGGTAACATGTACATGTCCTCATTGGCTTAACTATCCAGGGAGTGAGGCACGTGGGATAGATACTATTCCCACTTTACAAATGGGGAAACTGAGGCCAAGAGGACTTGCAGAGGGCCACTGAATTACTTAAAAATATAAATGAACTTGGACTCTGCACAAACCTCAAGTTTCTGCATGAACTTCAGTGGCACCCAGGTACAAGTGAGGGGGCTGTTTAGGAACAGGCAGCGACTCTGAAAGAGGGGAAGCCCAACTGTCTGAAGCCCCACAATTAGTCCCTTTCTTGTCATCCCATGGAGCTGATCTTGGGGGGCCAAGTGGATGTGCCTGCAGGGCGGTTGGGCTAGGGCAGGGAGCAGATTGAGGGCCCAGCCAACGCGGCCGAGCCGGCAAGTGCGAAGAGGGTGTAGATGCCGCCCGCAGGCCCCGGGAGGCTCGCGCTGGGCCATCCACCCACCCTCGGGCGGAAAGACTGAGGCGCGGGACACGGCGAGCGCCCCTGCTGGATGGCAGGAGGGTCGGCGCCGAGTGGTCACCCGGCCCCGCCGCGCCGCGTCCCGGCTCCCAGGCCCCGGCGGAGGCGCGCGAGCTCTTGCGGGCGCCCGCTCCTCCTGCCGCCTCCCCCTCTCCCTCCACTTTGGGGATAATTTAACATGTTTCACACTAACTTTCCCGTAATGGCCGCGGAGCCTTTAGAAATGCAGCCTCCCCGCTTTATCGGCGGCCGCGCTAATGGTTATCTCGCAGCCGTGCCCCCGGCGATCCTGTCAGGAGTAAATAGAAGCTGACACAGTCATTTGCTTAAATCTTCTCCACACTTTTGCCGCATTTCCCTCCAGAGGATACCCCTGAAACAACAATTATTCGAAATGTCACGCGTTTCTGCCCCTGGGCTACCAACAAATGAACATTAAATCTATTAACAGCAAAAAAAATTAAATGTTTACTTTTCTGCGAAGGTGTGAAGGGCCAGAGCCAGGGAGGGGCCAAGGAGAAAGGCAGAGAGACGGGGACAGAAGACCAGAGGCAGAGATGAGAAAGGGGGAGGCCGAAACAGCAGGACAGACTGATGCCCAGGACAGACACAGAGAGCAGGCAGAGAGGGATCCGGCGGAGGGGGGTTTGGGGGGAGGAGGGGAGGAGAGAAAAGGCCAAAGACACTCAGAGCAAGACGAGACAGGAAGATGGAGAGCAAAAGACAGACTCCAAGAAAGAAGGCGGGAGGGCCAGGGCAGAGCCTGCATCATGAGACATGGGAAGAAGCAGAAGGGCGCGTCCCCTGCCCATACCACCATCCTCCCAGTTAAAAAGCCAAATTCAAAACAGAACCCTCTCCCAGAGGTGCGTTGGGTGAGCAGGGTGGGCTCTGGTAACAGCGCTCACTCTCTTAGGCCTTAACCTGCAGCCTGGTTTCCTTTGAGCCTCAGGGGGCTCATCTGGGCTTGGTTCCGGTGGGGGGGACAGGGCTCTGCCCTCCATGCCCCTCTTCACTTGTCCAGTATCAAGATGCCTGAAAGGCTTGGGGAGCTTATAGCTGGAGACTCTGGAGATAGCTGGTGTTGGGCAAAGCAGATCAGCTTGGGGTCCACTGCAGGTTTGACTCCCTGTGAGGTCCGTGGCCATCCTGGCCCACGCTGTGACTCAGTTTCCCCATCTGTACAATGATCCCTGGACCTCCACTCCACAGGTCACCTGAGTGCCAGATTGAAGTGTCCCAATGAGCGCAATGGCTCAGTTGTTCTCCACTGGGCCTGTGTGACGTTTGAGAGATATCATGCCAGTCATATAGCAAGATTTGGGGTTGGGTTTGAGCTTGTCCTTTGGCTCCCCACAGGCTATTGCCTCACTATTGATGATGTCTGTGTCCATAGAGCACCTCCAGTGGGGAATGGCCCAAGGGAGGGCCAGGAAGGTCCTTGAACATTGAGGGCCACTCTTGCCTCCACACCTCTAACCAGAACAGGGCTCAGTGAGGGGCCGTAGGGGGTTAAGGGTCAAGCAGTGGGAAGACCACTGAGGGGGTTCTCAGACAGGAAGGACAGTTAGAGGAGTCAGAGGTGGAGAAGTGAAGGAGGTGGGGTGAGTGGGTGAGGATTAGTGTGAGCTATTTTCACCTTCTGATCCCTCCTTACCCTTTCATCTCCTGGTCCTTCATGTTAAATGTTCCTGTGACATTTTCAGTTAAAATAAATGGGTCAGATTTCATGGTGTGAGGTGACAGCTCTTTGCATCCTGGCCAACTCAGCATGGCCAGGTGCCTTTGGATTCTGGTTACAGCACTCTCCTAAGAACATGTATCCAAGCTGGGGCTGCACACCAAGGCCCTTCATCGGTATGTACCTGAGTGTGAATGAACATTAGCACCAGTAACTCACGTGCAAACACAGAAGCAAGGCTATGAATTTGGTCACACTACTGCTTTAAATGTGCACATTTCTAGCCTCACATGAATCTACACTCTGACATAATACATTCAGAGCACACTCATGTGGCCATACAGATGCTCACCTTCCATATTTAAACATAATCTCAGACACACACCTGAGGTGACTCATTCCCCAGTCCTCCATCCTGACACTGCCTGCATGCAATCCTCTTACTCCATGGGAGAAAGGCAAAGGGTATGTATGTCTAGGTCACCGAGGCTGTGTTCTTGTCTGAATGTAAGGTTGTGTATGTGTGCTTGTGTGTGTGAGCGACGAAGAAAATGTGCGTGTATTTTTGTGTCTTTGAATGTAGACATGTTGCCACATACAAGGAGACCCCGTGTGTGTGTGTGCGTGCGTGCGTGCGCGCGTGTGTGAGAGAGTTGTGTGCCTGTGTGGTTGTGTGTGACTGAAAGTGTGTGGTGGGGGTGGGGGGGTGAGTGCTATTTAAATAAAAAAGAAAGGAAGTGAATCAGGGTCGTTTCCATTTTAATTGTAAAACAGATAAGCACTAAACACTTTGAAAAAGTAAATGACTTGAGAATAATTACTCTCTATTACCCAGCGTCCCAGGGGGGCAGTTGGAGGAGCCCAGATGGCTACAAAAATGGGATTTAGCAGAAAATTGAAGACATTATTCACCGTAACACATTATCAATTACCTTCATATCAATTACAATAACCTTACATTAGCGAGGGGCCCCAGACCCTCAAGCCCTGAGACTGTGGAATCACTACGGCCCCGTGGGGAGGGGGTTGGGAGGAGGGGTAAGAGGATGGGAGGGGACTGGGAGGATCTTCCTTCTCTTTCCTGGAGATGTTGCCAGCTCAGGCTCTCACACCCCATTCCAGGTCTCCACTCCCTGAATTTCTCCTGGTCTCAGCATGCTGGGCTAGGAGTGGAATGGAAGATGATGAGTGGGAGCAGGAAGTGAGCTAAGAAGATGAAGGGCTGAAAATCTGACAGAGAGCTGCAGAGGCCAAGAAGCGGAGGCGATAAGAGGCTGAAGGGTGAGGGAAACAAGGGTTGGGGGGAAAATAGCAGGGCAGTCTAGACGGGCCCAAGAAATCTGAGACCAAGGAGATTGAAAGTCTCAAAGGATAAGAGGGCCAAGGCACTGAAAAGTCACCTAGAAATTCTGCTTTTATTCTGTGGTTACTTCCTAGTCCTCCACTCAGCCCCCACCCCCATCCCCTCCCCACTCCTTCTAAGGACTTAGGACTTTTCTAGCCCTTCCATCTCCCACTCCCATGCCCACCTCAGTTTCTGCGTGGTTCTCGCCTCTACCCCGAAGTCTCGTAGAGGAAGCAGGATGCAGTGGTGGAGGGTGGGGGTGGGGTGGAGGGGGTGTGGGACTCATGGGAATGGGTTTCATGAGGGATTCAAAATGGCAGTGGGACACACAGCAGTGAGACAAGGGAAGAACTTCCTAGAGGAAGGCCCTTGAGATTGAATCCCTGTGTCTTGGCTGTGACCGTTGGGACCAAGAATTGTGTACAGTCCAGTGAGGAAGGGAGCCTGCGGACCCTGCAAGGGCAGGGGCTGAGATGAAGAGTGCACTGCTTCCAGCCCCCACTTATCCCGGGCCCCCCTCCACACGCACACAGACCCCCCTTCACTGGCTGTGGGGAACCAGCCAAGCCAGGGTCTGGATCTGTCCTGCCTGGGTTGGTGCCCACTGCGCACTTGAAATGTGGCTAATCCCAATGGAAATGTGCTGTAAGTAAAAAATACACACCGATTTTTGAAAATTTAGTTTGGAAAAAGCATGCAAAATGTCTCATTAATACTTTACAATACTGGTTACATCTTTAAGATGATATTATTTTGGCTATATTTTAAGGATTTCAATTTTAAATGTTAACTTAAAATTGAATACAATAAAAATAATTAATACCACCTGTTTCTTGTTACTTAAAAGAAATCATAGCTACTAGAAAATTTTAAATTGCATATTCAATAATTTTAAATTTGTTCACATTATGTTTCTATTGGACAGTGCTGGGCTAAAACACCTGGAAAGGAAAGAGTCTTGGGGGAAGTAAATTCTGGATGTCCCTCCCTGGAATTCACTTCAATAGGGTCCTATTTTCCCTAGAGGAAGCAGTCCTCTTCCCCCTACCCAAGGAACAACCCTCCTGATATGGAGCTGAGGCAAGAACTCCAGGGTTTGCCTTGTCCTTCTCTTCTGAAACCCAGCCCCCCCCCCGCCCCAAATTCATCTTTTAGGCCAGGATTCCTGAGAAAACGAAAGCCCAGTAGTCATGGAGCCCCGCATCCAGTTTGCCCCCCTTTTGATGCCTGTCCCCCTATCCCTTACAAGTGCACACATACTTCTTACTCATTTGCACAATCTCAGCTTCACACGGGCTGTACACGTGCACTCAGACTTTCTGCCCTCTGACATCTTCGTGTGGATGCACATGCATTTATACACGTCATCCATGTAGACATGTGCATCCCGCTCCACACACAGAGCAGGGCAAGTAGGGCAGGGCAAAGTTGTCAATTTGATTCATGGTGTGTGTGTGTGTGTCCAGGGGAGGGAGAGCTAATAGTGCCCCTCTCCCCAAGGCTGGGCCCAGAGGACTAATTGCCAGTAATGAGCTAAAAGGAGCTCAGAGTCGGCCTCAGGCACCGGATGAAGATGTTTCCAGAGACCAGCCCGAAACTGTCCTGCTGTTCTGTTGATAGAAAATCCTTCTCCCCTGATGTCCCCTCTCTGTCTCTGACTCCCCTCCTGTGGCTCCCTGTGGTTCCCACAGCTTCTGAGGGGTCCCACCAACCCCCCATTCTCCCATCAGCCTCTCTGCCTCCTCCCAAAGGTCCTACCCCATCATGGCATTTACCCTCCATCCTGTCCTCTCCTCTACTCTCTGATCGGGGCTTCCCAGGGCATCCACTGCTGAGCAGGGGCAGATTCCCAGAGGCTGTAGAGGCCAGTCCAGGGGTAATGAGGATTGTTGCAAGGAGGTTGATTATAACCGGATCTAAGGGAAACCTTTTGTGTAAGAAGATCTGCCCAGTAATGGGCCGATATATTGCTGTGTTCACCACCACTGAAGCGTTCAACAGGACCCACTGAGGATGCTGTAGAAAGGGTGCCACACTAGCAGGGAGGTTGCACAGAATGATCCCTGAGTCTTCTTCCTGGGATGATTATTATAGTTATTCATGAATTATTAATACAATTATTTACAAGTATTATTGTATCTACCATATTATACCTATAAGAGGCCAAGTACTTTACATTTTTAGCTATTTGCCTTCATCACAAAACCCCTACAAGGCAGACATTATTATCCTCACTTTACAGAGGAGTAAACTGAGGTTCAAAGATGTTAAACCAGGTGCCAAAGTCACGTGGCTAGTCAGTTACAGAGTTGGGATTTGAATCAGATCTGTCTGACTTTAATGCCCATGCAATTTCCACTGAAATTCATTGATTCACTCTTTCAACAAACATCCATTCCTCAAATAGAGATCCTATGATTTTGCAAGTGAGGACTTAAACTTAAAGGAATCTGGAGGGAGATGTGATGGTTAGAACTGTCTCAATTTGAAGTAGAAAAAGAAAACTCTCCACAAGGGACTCCCTCCGCCATCCCCTAAGTGGTCATATGTGTCTGGTTGTTACACTTGTGCTAATGTGTCCATGTGGGCAGGCACATTTGTGTATATGTGACTCTATCTGGGAATACACAAAGATCCAGCAGCCCAGGATGCCGCTCTTTGGCAGTCAGTGGGAAGAATCTGTTTCCAGGGAAGATCACCACCCATATTGGTACATCAGTGTCATACCGATGAGGACCAGGCCCAGCCAGAGGGGCTGGGGCAACAGCAGAATTGGAGGGTCCTCTTAGTACACTCAGTTCCCCTAGGTACACTCAGTTTCCCACTCTCCTATATTTAGAATGAGGCAGGGGCGGGAAGGAAGAGAGAAAAGGAAAAAGGAGAGACAGGAGCTAGAGTGGGACAGGGCAGTGGCAGCACCCAGAGATTTGGAAGCTGTTTATGATGCAAATATGTGTAAAAGCTCTGCATTGTCTCCCCTGAGAAAGGAGCCTAAAATTGAAGTCTAATTATAACGAATGATTGTTAATGAGTTGTCTAAACATAATAGATGGAAAGAATTAAACACCCAGAAGAAACTGGGTTTCATTAACGCACAATAAAGAAACCACAAGTGGGGTGAACAGAGCCCTCCCCTGTTGTGGAAAACATCTCTTCTTTCCCCTATGGATGGGCCTGAAAGGTGGGAGCAAGGGCAGGACCCTGAAACTGGGAAGCTTGGAATCCTCAGGTGACCCTAAACGTCGAGAGTGTATGTCTCCCAAAGAGGGCATTGCTTGGCTGTACGTGGATGCTCACTTTAAACATGTATATCTGCAGCCCTGGAAAAGTTTGGTCGAACTAAACGAGTGTGCCTGTTTTCATGAGTGGACTCTGGTGGATAGGTGGCATGTGGAATCTTAGAAAGGCACACTCCTTCCAGGTTGGGATCAGCCTCTGGGCTTTGGTGGACCAGCTGGGAAACGACACATGCACCATGTACACATGTGTATAACTCTGAACGTCAAGAATCAGCCACACTCACCTGAACTCAGAATGCCAGAAGGAGAAAGGATATCAGAGATCATCTAGTCCAAACCAGAGTACTTAATACAGATGAGACCCCTTAGGCTTAGAGAGGGAAGGTGACAAGTCTAAGGACATACAGCTCAGAGCTAGATCTCCTCATACTAGTCTAGGATACTCTAGTTTTTAGAACAGCCATTTCTTATGAATACATGGCTCGGAGCAAGGCCACTCACACAAGATAATGTTTTATATACACACACGTATCGCACACAGGCAACACTGGGCCCTAGACTTCCAGGTAAGGCATGAATGTTTAGGGGTTCCAAGGGAGGCAACAGGAGCCATGGTTGTTGGGGGAGAGGCTGGGGAACGTCAAGTAGTCCCAAGATGGCACACATCCTATATGCTGTTGGAGGACAGAGCTTGAGAGCTGGAGAAGCAGCCTTTGATTGACAGGTTAATGAAGCACTTTATACTGGTGATGTAACTGCAGAGGCAGGCTGTGAGCAGGCGCGCACACACACGCCCACACACAAACATACACACCCTGACACAGAGGCAACACCCAGCAGAGCACAAGCCAGGCTGGCCAACCTCCAGTTATCTCCCCACAGTTAGAAGGACGCCCTCTCTGCACTTCCTCCCCTTACTTTCCAGGGCCCTTGTGGGTTGCAGTCATATTGATTTAGTCCCGGTCATGCATGAATGGAGAGATGGGGGAACCAACAGGACCTGGTTCTCTGTGCTCAGTGTTGAGGTGACTTCACCCAAAGGAGGAGTAAGAACAAGGCTCAGACTCTCTCCAAGACTAAGCCCAAACATCCAGGCAGACTCTGATGGGGATGGGGGTGGGGTGAACTTGGGAATTATATTCTAGATGGACATGATGCAGATGCAGGTCCTCAACCTATCCTGCTTAGATCCACCCTGGGCCAGACAGCCTACCCTCCCCCAACCTTCGCCCTTCCTTTGACCCCGCCCCCCTTGGAGCCAACACTGATTGGCTGCCATGCAGGCAGTGGCACCAACCAGCCTCTGCAGCGCCAAGAAAAGTTAATTTGGAGTTCTGGTCTCCTCCCAGGATGCATTTGGGCGGCCGCCCGTAATGAGATGCATAATTGCGAAGGCCTGCCAACAAAAGCAGGCTGGATTTAATTGAGTCAACGCATGGCCATTAATAATCTGACGGCAGTCCTCCCCCAACCCCACCCCACCCTCACTCGCCATCATCCAAGCTCTGCAGCCCCCACTGGGCCTACTGGGCTCTTATCCCGGGCTGGTCTCCTGTTGGGAGAAGCAGGTCTGACTAATCCCCACCCTGCCCCAGTGCAGCAGAGGCTAAAGGGAGAACCCAAACTCCTCTAAAATATCTCTTGATAAACCTACCCGCCCCTCCTCCAGCATGACGGAGTTTCTTGGGCAGCAGACGTCCCCCACCAATCCCTTTTTCCCTTCTCAAATATATGCTGAGCTTCTACCATGTGCCAGGCTCTGGCTTGGAGCTGGGACTACAGCAGCCATCACAGTCATAGCCAGCCTCTTGGAACTTAGTGCCACGTTTCACCTGTCCTCTGACATCCTTTACATGTTTCTGACCCTCATACCTGTTCCCAGGTACCATACCCATGCAGGACTCCACACGGCAGCCCTAATATACCTTCCCCACTTACCTGCCCTCTATATCTGCCCTCATGCCTTTTCCCACACCTGTCCCTTCTATGTCTTATTCAGATACCTATCTACAATATACCCCTTCCCATAGTCTTATCCCCAGCATCTATTCCCCTATACATGGACCCAAATCTCCTGCTTATCCTCATACACAATTTTCATAGACAACCCCTCACTTCACATCTGCTTCTCTCCTCTCACACCACAACAGGCTTTCAGTAACCTTGTGACTGCTTTACTGGTATCCCCTCCCTGCCATTTATCCCTTCCTCTCCTTCCCCTCTCCTTCCCTTCATCTGTCCACCTACCCTCACAGGCCACCAACTTCCTCCAAACTCTCCAAGTGGATCCATCTCCTAGAGCTGTGCCTGCATCTGGAAAATGGGAATAATGTTAGTACATGCCTCCCGGGGTTGTTGAAATGATGATTTCATAAAATAATCCAGGCAAAGGGCACCCAGAAGCACTCCCCAGTGGTAGTTGTTGACTTTTGCTGGGTAGAAATAATCTGATAAACTACCCCACACTGAGCTCTGGACTACCTAGCTGTCTGGTGACCTCTTAAGATAATCAATTTTTAATATGATTTGTTCTGAGTTGGCCTGGCCTAACCCCAATGGTTGAAGCTCAAATGGTGGAAATCTAGGCAGATGAATAGTTTTTCATACCTCCCTAGGAAGGGGTGCTTCTTTACATCCTCACCTGATCCACATACATCTATTTATTCATGATTTCCCTGGGGAAGTGAGAGACCTCCATCTCTCAAGGTGGGCATGGAGCCTGTGGGTGGAGGGAATGGGCACCACTGTCCCACTCCCTCTTCTCCTTTCAGTCAGCCTCTTTTAGGATGGGGAGAGGTCAGTCTGGCTTTGAAAGTGGGTGAGGGTGAAGTCTTGGGACACTGGGAGGCAAACGTCTTATGAAAGGACTAGAAGAGGATCCCCTTTCCCACTTATTCTTCAGCTTCCACTTAAGGCCAGAGGAGGCAAAAGAAGAAGGGAAATGAGCCACTGCTTGGGGAGAGGAGGCGGCCCCGGAAGAGCTGGTGCTGGAGCCCCCTATTCCCACCTCTATTTCCCCGATTTCCCTGGTGGGGGATTGAGTCTGGGGGTGGGTGCTTAGGAAAGGAAAAGACCCTGCGTCCTCCCCCAACACCGGCCTGTTCTCCAAAACTGAAGTTGGGCCCGCGGGCTTCCGGGAGGAGGTGTCGGGCCGTGTTCTGCCGGTGCCGACAGGCGAGCACGCGCGGGCACGCGACTCCTCGGAGAATCCCCGTCACCGCCGAAATCGCCGAAATTGGCTGCAACTAGTAAAGATGCCAGGAATTTGCACCTTGCTCTGTGACCTAAAGCAAAAATGACATGAACATTGACAAATTTGACAAGGAAATTTGTGCAAAAAACAACTTCTATTTGGCTAGCCAAGCAGCAAATATGCCGGATGATACGCTTTATTAAGCAATCCATTTCTCAGCAATAGCGGCGCCATCTGCAAAGGTTACCGCGCATCAGGCTCGGCACAGAATTTCATCTGCGTCTGCAGTCGGGGCCGCACGCGGACACATTTTTCATGTACATGCGATTCCGGATGCAAATAGAATCCGTGATGAAGGAGGTGACCTTCCGGGCCGAGCCGCGCGCTCTCGCGCGCGTTAAAATCACGCGCGGGCGCGCAGGGAGCGGGCGGGGCAGACGAGCTCCAGGATCCACCGCAGGCTGGGGGTGCAGGCTGAGGGTTGGACGCCGAGGGGGTGTGGAAGGGGCCAGTGAGCAAAGGTCTCTGTGAGAGGAATGACAGATAGCGCTTTGAGTCTGGAAGGGATTTGTGAGAGTGTTGGCCCAGTCCTATCGCTTTACAGATGTGGAAACTGAGGTCTACAACCGGCAAGGGTCTCGGCCAAGGTCAAACAGAGCAGATTTTATCAGTTAGAAGCACAGCAGCTTTGTGGTGTGGTTGAACCAGAGTTAGGCCTCATAGCCTTCACTCCCGGTTCAGTGTTGGCATTGAGGGCTCTGATCATAGTGAGTGAGAGTACACTTGGGTGCAATCGGTTTTACCACACTGCTGTGTAAATTTGAGCAAAGTAATAAGGTTCCCCGTGCCTCAGTGTCCTGTTCTGTAAATTGGAGATATGCTATTATCCATCCTGTAGTCTTGTGTTTAGAGAACTGAGTTAATATGCATGAAGTGCGTGATACAGTGTCCTGTGGAAAGTAAGTAAGCCCCACAAAAATGTTGTTTATTAAGTAAATTTCTGTTTCTGTCTCTCTTGGGCCAATAGGGACAGGCTATGAAGTTCAGCTCCTTTGGAAGCAGAATGGGGACAGGTGGAGAGAAATGGGTGAGCTAGCGCCCCTCTCATAATGTGGTTGTGGCAGACACCTCATGCCTCTTAGAGGGAAGTCCCCTCCTCCTTTTTCCCTTCACTTCATTCCCTTTTTCTATCACCCTATTTATCTGATCTTCCTTCTACCCCATACGCAGAAGTAAAGTCTATCTTTATTTTTCACTCCCGGTCCTGTTCAGTTATTTCTATCTCCAGTTCTGCTTCTGGTCCATTGGGACCCCAGGGTCTGTCTGTCATACTTGTGACCTCAGTTATGTTCATTCTTTTGGCTTTCTATGGGGTGATTAAGGGTCATTTAGGGAGGAGCTGTGCTTCTCACTGATAAAGCTGCTCGGAGGAAGTCTGCTTCTCCCACCAGGAGAGACCTCACCCCTATATCCTTGGTAACTCCATCCTAGTCTCTGATTTGAGATAAAGCTCTGCCTCTTTCACTGGCCTACATTCTTCACCCCATTTCTCTTTTTCCCCAAAGTCCCCTCTCCTCCCTTAAGCCAGTGCTAGTGCACCGAGGCACCTGTAGAAATCACAGTGATAAGTTTATTCTCTAGTGGTTGCCCTACCCCTCACACACATACTGGATGAAGCCCCTTCTCTATAGTTTGCTGAACCTCTGGAGAAGGTTCAAGTACTAGCTACCCCCATCTCTTTGGAATGAACAAGGTTGACTGTTCATTCAGGTATGACTGCTCATCGGGTATGTTTCCCCTGTGCTTTTCACATTGTCTCCCCACCACCCTCTCTACCCAGTTCTTGAACCCACAACAGTCTCTCCCCAAGGCCCAGAACTGGGAGAAGTTTGGAATATGACAGATCTGGCCTCAAAGCTAGGTTTCCCAACGCACTAACACTGTGACTGTGAGTCAGTCATTTCATCTCTGGAACCTTCTGCCAAATCCTCACTGGGGCTCTGAGGCTGACTTACGGAACAGAAGTCAGAAACTATGTCCCTTGGTTTGTTTAACCTTTCTTGAGAACCTTTGTAGTCCAAGTAGAGCTCTGTTCCCTGAGGGCGGTTTGAGCCATTCTCATTCACCCATACTTCTTTTGAAGTAGCAACGGGAACAGGTCAGGGACCCGGCGAGGAGGTGATATTGAAGTTCCCTGCATCCCTTTATGTACTCCCAAACCTGGTAGCCAGCTTGGCCTTGGTAAGAGACGATAGGACAGGGAACCACTCTAAAACATTTGCCAGGCCTGATAGGCCCTTACTCCCTCCACCCCCTTCTCCGTCTGGGGGCTCAGCCAGCTCCAGAGGGTTCTTGACCGCCCAGTGCAGCGGTTCTAGGGGTCATAGGTCTTCGGGCCAACCTTGCGAGGCTGGTACAAGAGCAGGTGCCCCGTGGTGCAAATGACCCCTCTGCGGAACCTCCGCACACCCTGGGCTCTGTCAGTTTCTCGCCCCGCACGAGGCCGGAGGGGTGGGGCCTGAGGCGAGGGGCGGAGCCGTTCCCAGCTCTGCCCGCCCCTCCCACTATAGCTCCGTCCCGCCCTTCGCGGTCCTAGCCTGTCGGCCCGCCCCTTCCCCCGGCCCCGGCACGCTACAGTAATCCAGAATGTGTATTTCTGCAGATGATTAAATCAATACAATCCTGACAGGACTTGTTGGAACATGCTTCTTTATTTTGCGCAATTCCTTCCCCGCGTCGCCAGCATTTATCACCCGCTCGGCTGTCAGCGCCGAGATTGTGCGGGGCGAGGGCGGGGCGGGGTGGGGGAGGGTCGCGCTGGGGGAGCCCTGCCCTTAGGGAAGCGGAGCGGACCCGCTGCCACCCTACGCTAACACAGACAAATAAACTTAGGGGTCGGACTAAGCCCCACCCGACCATCGGCTGTGCCAGTCTCCTTCGTTCGTGTTGGTGGGGGCGGGGAGTAGGGAGGTTTGAGATAGGGGCCACGAGGTAGGAGAGGCCCTGGCCCAGGGCCTCAGGCTGCATCCATACTCCCCTTTTACATTTGAGCCCCTCCTCGATGTCACAGCCCCGGCGGATGGTGCTCCTGCGATTCTTCTCACCCTCCCTGACCTTGGTCCTGGCAGCTGGGGACCCTCGGTGGTGGGATGGGGCAGGTGGGCTTCAGGGTCCGTGGCCTCACCGCAGGCCCGGGAGGCGGGGAGAAAAGCTGGGAAGGAGGGAGATAAAGAAGGAGTAAAGAAGGAGGAGGGAGGCGAGGAGGAGGGTGAAGAGGAGCAGGAGGAAGATGAGGAGGAGGAGAGGAGGAAAGAGGAAGGTTGGAGGGTGAGGACGAGGGGAAGGGGAGGAGGGTGAAGGGAGGAAGGCCGGGAGGAGGATGGGGAGGAAGGCTCGGAGGCAGTGGCGGCCGGTGACAGGTGCCTCGGTGGCGGCGGCCCTCGGCAGACGTGATTGCCGCCGTGGCTGCGCGCCGG